>CM041018.1:13069589-14319589 GCA_022984855.1 Dimocarpus longan
TGCTATCACGTCAGGAGTAGATATTCTCTGGGTTACAATCCAGGCGAGCACCAGAAAAGATTTTAAGAAAAGATTTTTAAGAAAAGAGTTTAAGAAAAGATTTCAGAAAGAAATTTAGAATAAGATTTCAAAGCAGTTTTAAATAAGTTTTAGAAAGTATTTTAGAAAAATACTTTAGCTAAGAAATTTAGAATGAGATTCAAAAACAGTTTTAAATGAGTTTTAGAAAGTATTTTAGAAAAATACTTTAGTTTTATTAAACTGTTTTTGGGAGAAATTTAAGTGTAGAAATAAGTTTTAATTTAAAAGTTACTACCACTCACTGAGTATTAACTCACGTTTTTCTTTAAATGTTTTTCTTAAAAATTCTCCCACAGATACAGGAGCTAGTCATCCAGCCGACGAGGTTCAGTCAGACATGCAGGTGGACGTATAGGATGATACCTAATATATGTATATATGATGTTATTTTGATCATGTATATGTTTATATATATAGTTGTAAGTATTTCAAAGAATTGTGGATGTATTAGTTAAAAATGTTTTATTAAAGTTTTATATGAATAGTAAAATCTGTTCTGAGGTACCAATTGAAGCCCGGGGCCGAAGATAGCGGCTACGTGATCGTCAATTTGGTATCAGGGTTGTGGTTGTGTTATGAAAAATGAGCCTGAAGCTCTGGAAGTTGAGAAATGAATTTCATAGAAGTGTTTTTTAAACTGTATTTGAAACTTGCAGGGTGGTATAGTTTAGAAAACAGACGGCATGCTGCCGGATTTTCAATAGAAAAGCGAAAAATTTGTACCCTTGCCACCTAGTAAACGATTTTAAAAAGAAGTTTTAAAGTAAGTTTCGGTGCTCTGACAGGATTTCTTCGGGCCAAAGTTAGGGTTCGTTGGAGTTCTGACGGGGTGCTACGGGGTCTTTCTTGGGTCCAAAGGAGGGATTCGGGAAGGGTCTCGTCATTAACCCTGCTATAAGCGCTTCGTACTCAGCCTCGTTGTTAGTTGCTTTGAATCCGAACTTTAATGCATAGAAGATCTTGTCTCCCTCCGGACTGATAAGCAGGATACCTGCCCCCGCTTTAAGCTCGTTTGACGATCCGTCAACATACAACTCCCACATCGGTACTCCTGATGGCCCAGCTCCTTCTTCTGGAGCTCCTGTAAATTCTACAATAAAATCTGCCAAGGCTTGAGCTTTGATGGACGATCTGGGGACATACTCGATGTCAAACTGGGCCAGCTCGACTGCCCACTTCAATAGGCGACCTGAGGTATCCGAGGTCTGGAAAATCTGCTTCAGGGGATACCGAGTCGGGACCTCGATCTTATGAGCCTGGAAATAAGGTCGGAGCTTTCTGGATGCAGTCACCAAACAGTCAGCGAGCTTCTCTATCTGGGAATACCTGGTCTCTGCATCCGAAAGCCTCTTGCTGACATAATACACGGGGAGCTGCGTCCTGTCTTCCTCTCGCACCAAGGCCGCACTGAGGGCGCTATCTGATACCCCCAAATAAAGGATGAGCTTCTCCCCTTCTACAGGTTTTGACAATAGTGGAGCCCGGCCCATATACTGTTTCAGCTGCTGGAAGGCCTGCTCGCGCTGCTCCGTCCATTCGAAGTCCTTCACCTTTTTTAGCACGTCAAAGAATGGGATACACTTGTCAGTCGCCTTCGAGATGAATCTGCTTAGCGCCGCGACCTGACCTGTGAGACTTTGGACTTCCCTGACCTTTCTTGGCGATCTCATATTGATCAAGGCCTGGATCTTCTCTGGATTGGCCTCGATCCCCCTTTCGTTCACCATGAACCCCAAGAACTTCCCAGACGCCACTCCGAATGCTCACTTCAAGGGATTGAGCTTCATCCGATAACTCCTGAGGATCTGAAATGTTTCAGCCAGATCGTTAACATGGGACTCGGCCTGCTTCGATTTGACCAACATATCGTCTACGTACACCTCCATTGTCCCGCCGATCTGCTTTTCAAACATCTTATTGACCAGCCGCTGATAGGTCGCTCCTGCGTTCTTAAGGCCGAAGGGCATCACCTTGTAACAGTAAAGACCTCTATCTGTAATAAACGAGGTATGCTCTTCATCTCACGGGCTCATGGGGATTTGGTTGTATCCGGAGTACGCATCCATGAAACTCAGCAACTGATGACCAGCAGTCGCGTCCACCAGCTGATCAATTCTGGGAAGAGAAAAACTGTCCTTCGGGCACGCCTTGTTGAGATCGGTAAAGTCAATGCACGTCCTCCACTTCCCATTCTTCTTCTTGACGAGCACAGGATTGGCGAGCCAAAGCGGATATTGGACCGGTCTGATGAAATTACTGGTGAGCAGCTTATCAACTTCTTCTTTGATGGCATCAGATCGTTCCTTGTTCAACAGCCTTCGCTTTTGACGGACTGGTCTGCAGCGGGGATCAACATTTAACTTGTGCGACATGACCTCTGGATCAATCCCAACCATGTCCTCATGATTCCATGCGAAGACGTCCACATTCTCCTTGAGGAAATCCACGAGCTGACTTTTTGCATTTGGAGTCAGACTCCGCCCCACACTCAGACATCTTTGCGGATCTTCCCCACTGACTTGGATATATTCGAGCTCGTCAACCGGACCCGATGTCAAATACTCATCCACCTCGCGAGGGTCAAGATCGCGATCAAAGCCTGCTTTGCTGACTTCACTTGGCTTTCCTCCAGCCACCATATCCACTTGCTTACACGTTACCTCGATCTTCATAGCCTTCATATAACAGCGCCTTGCTGCATATTGCTTACCTCGAATTACCCCCACTCCACTGGGCGTTGGGAACTTAATTGTGAGAGCTTTGGTTGACACGACCATATCCAGATCGTTCATAGCGGGTCTCCCCAAAACCACATTATAAGCAGATTCCCCATTAACGACGAGGAAGTCTGCTAGGGTAGTTGCTTGGCGAGCTGGATCTCCTATTGAAAGCGAAAGTCTTACTTGGCCTATTGGGATGACGGCGTCCCCAGTGAAACCGTAGAGAGGCTCTGGAGACGGTTTCAGCTGGTTAGCTCCCAACCCGAGCTGATCATAACAATCTTTGTACATAACATTGACTGAGCTGCCTGTGTCAATCATAATCCTCAGGACCTCGGCGTTGCTGATTCTTGCCCTGATAACAAGGGCGTCATTATGGGGAAATTTCACCTCGCTTTCGTCCTCCTTTGTAAAAACGATGTCCTCCGAAGTGATTCTGGCCTTCTTCGTCGGTCCTCCCTGATCACCCTGCCCTGTAAGATGGACGTGATTTGCCTATCGTACATATCTTTCATGAGACTTACTAGAGGAGCCGGCGATGTGGGGACTACCATGGATTGTATAGATAGTCTTCACCGTTAAATCAACCCCCTGCTCATGGCCCTGCTGACTCGTCTGCGCGGGCTGGTGATCTCGACGAGGACGCTGGGTCTGGGGCTTCTTCTGGCCGGGCTGCACCACGTACTCCTTCAGACGGCCATTTCTTATCAAATCTTCTATGGCGTCCTTAAGGTCCCAGCATTCAGATGTATTGTGCCCGTTCTCCTGATGATAAGCACAGTACTTACGAGGATTTTTGAACTTACCCGGGAAACCAGTAGGGTTCGGCCTCTCGAAATTGACTCTGTGCTTCTCTGTCTGAAAGATCCGATCTTGCCTGTCGGATAAGGTGCTATAACGATGGAAGCGGCTTCGAGGCGGGGAGTAATCTCTTCTGAACTCCTTTTTAGCCCGCTTCGCCACCTGATTGCTAGATCGGTTCTTTCTATCTTCACCCCCGACCTGATCCCTTTTCTTGTCCTGATGGGATCCACCTGCCTCATTCTTCTGGTGATTGGCCTTTCTCGAGCTGAATGATTCTTCCCACCGGATCTCCCTATTAGCTCGTTCATAGAATTCTCCCAAGCTTTTCACAAGCATCTTGTAAATGCTCTCGTAGAGCTTACCGTCCTTCCGAAGTCCCGATGAGATCGTATTTAAGATTCCCTCTTCAGACGGGCTTTCCACATTGTTTATCTCGCTTCTAAATCGGCTGATATACTCCTTCAGCGATTCCCCTGATCGCTGGAAAATTGTCGCGAGGTGACAGGCCGGAGCAAGCGTTCTCTTCAAGGCTTTATATTGATCGAGGAACTTCTGCTGGCACTCCTCCCAGCTGCTGATGCTGCGAGGTGGAAGGTTTCTGAGCCAAGTTCGCGGTATCTCTCCGAACGTCGTTGGGAAAACGCGACACTTCACCAGTGAACTGGAAGTCTGCAGGTTCATCTGAACGTTGAAAGCGTCCAGATGATCATAGGGATCTGAATCTCCATTATACTTCGGAATGTCAAGGAGTTTGAACCTGGCAGGGAGCGGCTTTCGATCTATCTCCGTCGTGAAAGGGCTTCTATCTTCACATCGCTCCCCTGCTATTTGAGCTCCAGGTCGAGCTTCGAGCTGCTGCATTCGCTCCAGGAGCTGCTCAATAATCGGGTCTCGAGCTCCGAGCTGCCTCACGGGGGATCTCCTACTCCCTTGGCTCGCCCCAGTGAGGGAATGCTGATCATGCCTCCTGCGTTCTTGGCCTACCTCGTAGTTTTCATTTTCCCTACGCCGGTCCTCCTGGCCTCGACGCAGCTCGTCTTCATTCCTGCGAACTGAAACACGGGGACGCCCATCACTTACCTCGACCCGCCTATGACCGTCCTGGCTGATCCTCACCCTTAAGTCCGAAGGCCGGGCTACATCCCCGTTCTCCCGAGCTCGCTGACTCCGCGCTTCAGGACGTCTGTTCGACGAATGGATGGATCCTTCTGGAACATGCACCCCCCTTGCGACCTCTGCAACGGGCGGTGGGATCACAGTCGTCCTGGGAACATTCTGATCAGGACCTCGCGCCATCATTCTCAATGTATCTAAGATCTGCGCCACATTAGTCTCCAACCTTTCCTGACGTCGAGCCAGGTCATGCACGGCGTCCCGTCCTCCCCGAGATGGTCCTGCACCGGTATCAGCCATCTGGACTTGGTGTCGCAGCTCGGCTTCTTCAGCTCGCTCGTCTACTGAATTTCTGGTCGTTCTTCCCCTTACCATGGTGATTACAGAGCTCCACTTGCAGTTGGGTCCTCCTTCTAGCGCCAAAATGTTGACGTGGTAAACCAGCCAACCAGATTCTTGAGCCCAATGCCGCACAGATGAGGAGACCTGCAACAAACAGACCAGATAATGGCAAAGAAAAGAAGAAAGAAAGAAAGAAGAAGGAACACACAATGTTTGAAGTGGTTCAGCCTTTTTTCAGAATGGCCTACGTCCACTTTTCTGGTATTAAAGACAGTATCTCTCACTAAATGCTCACTCTCTCTGTGTTTCGACAGAGTAACAGCCCTCTCAACTCTCGATTTTTCTGGATCCGGATACAATAAATGCCTCCCTCTATTTATAGAGAAGATGAGGCTACAGATGGAATTAACAGACAAAAAAGACTGATCTTGTCGTAATTAATGCTGCTGACATGCATTTACTGCTTCTGACTTCTGCCAGGTCAACTCTAGCAAAACGTGGGCCGACTGCTAACCCATGCTGGTTTGGTGAGATTTCTCGAAATTAAGCTGTCATTAGGTGAGAAACCCTTACTTATCGTGCAAGGCACGCCATTTTACTGTCTTGCACTGAAACTGGGCGATCTGGGTAGAAAACGAACTGAATCTGCGTTGTAGCGATCTTGACTTCGGCCGACCTGACGATCTGGACGACGCAATGACTGATCTGCGACCTCTGACGTCGCTGTGAAGGCGATCTGAAATGCTTTGCTAGTCTCCTGACGAGCTCGATCTGGAAGTCGAGTTCTGGAGCGATCTAGCGGGCCCGACCTAGCGGGCTGAGGAATAGTGCTCTTTACTTAGTCTTGGTAACTTGGGTCACCATTTTGATGGGCCTTCACCGGCCCATTTGGGGAATCCAAAAATACCCATAACAATAGACTAAAACACGTGATAGAAAAAATATATAGCGTCAAAAGTCATATTATTTCTTAGGATTTTTCCTTAAAACAATAAAGAAATTGCACAACAGTGCCCAAAAAAAAGAGACTGAAGAGATTAATTTAGGCAAAGAAGAAATATGTGAGTATATACAAAAATAAATACTTCCATGGAGTACAAATAGTTGGATTGAGGGGTTGAAAACAAATTATATTTTTGTTTGGGCTAAAACTGACTTTTTTTTTTTTTGAATTTTACCTAATTATGCATTCTTCCTTTTAGTTTATATGAAAGGTCATGAAAACCGTAGATTACGTCAAAATATATCATGTTAAATGGTAATAGGTTTTTCTTTTGGGTTGAAGGGCTTGAACATCTGCGGCATGACTTCAGGTATTTTATTTGTTTTAGAAATTTTCTTTATTTCTTATGCTATTGCGATTAATATGTAAAAATCACTAATTTCAATAACAACAAAAAATTACCTTGCATTTAAATTTTTATTCATGTAATCTCTAGTCTCTGGGTTATCAAGCCAAGCAATTAATCTTCATTATATTTCAAATAAAATTTAATTCCTTTTAGTTTAATTTTCAAGTCGATCAATATAATAAAGAATTATCTTCATTTTTTACTTTAATGACTATTGAACCATCATTTTTTCCCTTGACGATTTAAAAAACGTCAAAACCCTTTGAATCATTATTAACTAAGTAAAAAAAATGGTAAAAGGATATTTTTTAAATTAATAAGAGAAACATAACGATTATTAAAAAATAACGATTATTCAATCATCAAGGGAAACGAAGATAAGTTTATAAAAAAATTAGAAAATTGTGGGCTTTCATTTAAAAATATTTTATAATTGGGCCACATAAAGACAGGTCCATCATCCATGTACACTACAGTAATACAATTTACAGGCGGGAATAGGACCCACATGAGATTGGAAGGGCAGCTGGAAAAACAGCAGACAAATTCCGGGTTCGAAAGCGACAGCATTGATGGCTTCGGCTCCCTCCAAGCTCTACTCAGGTGTCTCTCTATGTCTCGCTCTCTCGCTCTACAAATTTGTTCACAGTTGTTAAATTTTTGTTTTGTAATTGCAGACGATGTCAGCCTGGTGGTGATTTTACTCGACACAAACCCTTTCTTCTGGACCACCTCCTCTTTCTCCTTTTCCCACTTGCTCTCTCATGTAAACCCTAATTTTATGTCTGTTGGGACGTATTTTTATTATAATTGTGTTCATGTTATCACTTGTTATATATATGTATATGTACAGGTGCTTGCATTTATAAATGCCATTTTGAGCCTGAACCAACTCAACGAAGTTGTGGTTATTGCTACTGGCGGTAATTCATGCGACTATGTTTACGATTCATCTAAATCAGCCAATCACAGCTTTGCAAATGGCAGAATGCCCACTTTATCCGCCACTTTTTTGCAAAACTTGGAGGACTTTTTGACTAAAGATGAGCAGCTTCATAAAAAAGAAGCCAACGAGAGGATCGCTTGTTCACTCTTATCGGGTTCCTTGTCTATGGCTCTTTGTTGTATCCTTGCTCTATGTCTTTGATAGTAGGAATTGAATATTATATCTGAATGTGTTGCTTGTAAATTTTCAGTTGCTTTGATGGAATCTTTTCGCTTTGATGTTATAAATGAGCTCGGGGGGACATAGGTTTGTATGTAGAATATGTAAAAGAGAATGGGGCAGGGTCTTGTTTGTGGGAATATTAATGTCCAGATTGTTTGATTTGATCCTATGAGCAGACATTCAGAGGGTATTCCGTTCAGGATCGCTCCATCCGCAACCTCGAGTGAGTACATGTTTATTTGAAATTATGCCTATTGTCTTGGTTAAATAAACCGTGTTAAATATCGTCCATATACTATACCCTCTAGATTGCCATAGATGAATTTTGTCTCATATGCAAGTCGGATTTTCAGATTGTTGTTCTTCAAACTAATGTTGTTTTGAGGGGCATGAACTAATATATTTGTTATGCTAGCAAGTATCATTCTTTCTTCTTCTTCTTCTTTCTTTTTTTTTTTCCCGTAGATTTTATCTGGTCTCTGCTTCTTGTGTATGTAGATTTTATCTGGTTTCTGCTTCTTATATTGTTTGGATTGTATGAGTGTCCTTTTAGTGTTCAGTTACACGTTACTGTTTCCATTTTAAATTACATGGCTGAATATTTTACCTGTGAAAGTAATGAGCACACCTATCATTTATGTTGAGTTTATAGTTAGATCAGTTTTCCATTGAATGAGGTGATTGAAAGGCAATGTAGTGTTTTGTTAATTTTATGGAATTATGATGTGAAATTTTCCTCATTCATACCTGGAAAAATGTTGTAAATTCTTTACATATGAGAGCATGTTTTTTATGTCAATTGCCATATATAGAAAGTGGAATAAGAAGTGTAATATTTTCACATGCATGTAACTGGACTTGTAATACTTATTATTTGGCCTTGAAAAAAACATTCCGTTACCTTTTTCCTTAAGCATTGGGTGTTGCCTGTTGTATACTTACATAGGTGTGTAGTACTCTTTTTCCTTGCTTTGTATCTATTATGTCCTTGTCATTTCACGACATTATTTGGCCTTATTACTTGAAGAGTAATAGCTGTATAATGACGTTACTGACTTATGAGAGCAGATTTTATGCTTGCAGGGATCCCCAGATGGACCCGAACAGTATGTTTTTTATCACCTTTTGCATGGTTTACATTCTCTTCCTGCTGACTTCTGTTCTGAACGATTTTATTCTTTCCAGATATGTTGCAATCATGAATGCAATATTCTCTGCCCAACGTTCTATGGTACTGAATATTCCTTTTAGCATTTTTATATCATACGTTGTTCTTAACTTGATATCATTTTCTTGTATATTATTAAGCTGTACCCTTTTGCAGGTTCCTATAGATTCTTGTTATTTAGGGGCTCAAAATTCTGCGTTCCTGCAGCAGGTAATGTGTCTTTTGCGTGTTTTACGATTGGATTTATATTGTAACAGGCGTAAATAATCTGACTGCCATCTGGTTTCTGATTGCTTCTGATGTGTGAAAGTAACAGGCTTCTTACATAACTGGTGGAGTACATCATAAACCTCAACAATTAGATGGGCTCTTTCAGTATCTCTTGGTAATTTATTACCTTATTTGCATAATATGGAAGCAATATGAAATAGTAATTTGTAATTATTGCTTGTTCTCACTGATACAATATCATTGAGTGATCTGTATACATTTAAAAACATGTGTGATTGTTGACATTATTGTTTGGATTGGAACTGACTACTGAGAACTGAATCTTTGGCTCAAAAAGAGAAAACAATAATTGTGTGAGTGGAAAATCTGTAATAGAAGACCATTTAAATTGAAGCACTTCCACTCTGTTTAATCTGAATACTGACATCATTTGGGTTCTTATTGGAAATTAGCTACACTGTCTTATAGGAAATCCTCATCTGACATTTTTCTTGTATGATTTAACTTTCTTCTGATCTTGTAAATGGGAACTTCTTTTTCTTAATTCTGATACATAGGGTTCTTTCTTTATGTTTAATGTTAATATGTCTTTTTGTGACATGCAGACAATTTTTGCTACTGATTTGCATTCTCGCCGCTTTTTACAACTTCCTAAGCCTGTTGGTGTGGATTTCCGTGCCTCGTAAGTTACTATTACTGTAAATTATTTTATTGTCTATTCTCCAGTTATTATGGATCTGGTGAAGTAGTTATTTAAAATTATATTATATGTATGTAGTGAGCTACATTAAATAAGTTTAAATCAATATTAACCATCCTTTATATATGTTACTATCTCAATATTCAGCTTGATAGAAATCTGGGTTGATTGTCAGCATTTATTTTTTTGTATTCTAGTTTATAAAAATTCTATGCTCTTGGCAGGAGATATACTTTAGCACTGAATTTCTTGATGTTCAATTTAATTCATTGTATGCACTAGTAGTAGTCATCGGTTGGTTGGGGTCGGTTTTGGCTATAACCAAACCAAACTGTTAGGTAATCATTTTGGTGATTTGCAACCCAAACAAAAACCAAACCAAATCAATAAAAATCAGTTTGGTTTTGATCTATTTCATTTTTATTTGTGTTTGATTTTGCATTTAAATGCACATAAAAATATTTTATACAAGTAGCTAAACTCAAAACTAGTGTTATAATAATTAGTACTTAATGGGTTTATTGCCGTGATTTGATACGTATGGGAAAAAAGAAACAATAAGTATAAATAATTATCATTAGTGGTGATCAGTAACTGCTTATATGTGCTAACTAGGAAGATCCTCTAAATAATTGCAAATGTATAACATAATGCAATGCGCTATAAAACATAAAAAATTACACTAATGGCTATGAATACAACATACAAATAAACCAACTTATAAAAAATGTTAAACAGTTTGGGTCAGGATATTCGGTTTGATAAAATACAACCCACAAACCAATCCAAACTAATCAAGCAATCTAATGGGTTTATATTGCTTTAAATAACCAAACCAACCCAAAGGATCGGTTTGTTAGGTTTCCACCCTTTATGTAGCTTGATCATAGTTAGACATTGGACATTTAGGGGCCGTTTATATTTTTGTCTGAAGACTAAATAGTACTGTTGAAAACTGAAAACTGAATAGTGACTGAAATTTGAATAAAATGTTTGTTTTTTTCTCCCTTATCTCTGAATATGTTATAAACTTGTTTTTTTTTTTAATTTTAAATTGTCTGAAAGCTAATAAGTTGACATTTATACATTTTTTACTATTTGTTGTTATATAATTTTAACTAATTTAATACAAACATTTGCAAATAAATTATTTAATAAATTCTAAAATATTTTTTAGGGACAAAGACAAAAATAGCATTATAAAATATTGAGTTAACATTTGAGTCACTTTTCAATAAATGGAACAATTAGGTCTCAAATTACATATGAAAATATTAAAATACCCTTCTCATAAAAAATGGTTGAAGAGATATTTTGCAAACATCAAACTCTCCACTTGCAAACATCAAACACATCAAACCCTTTACTACTCACACTACAGTTTTGATACCGGTCACCATTGGTGTGAATCATATTAGTCATCATTGGTGTGAGTAGTGGTGTCATGTCTTGATACGTCAAAACCAGAATGCAAAACACCACTCACACTAAGTGTGACGAGTGTGAATCATACTAGTCACCATTGGTGTGAGTAGTGGTGTTATATTTTGATACGTCGAAACTAAAATGTAAAACACTACTCACACCAGGTGTGGCGAGTGTGAATTATACTGGTCACCATTGGTGTGAGTAGTGGTGTTATATCTTGATACGTCAAAAGCAGAATACAAAACACTACTCACACCAGGTGTGACGAGTGTGAATCATACTGGTCACCATTGGTGTGAGTAGTGGTGTTATGTCTTGATGGAACAAAACTAGAGGGCAAAACACTACTCACACCAGGTGTGACGAGTATGAATCAATATTGTTACCATTGGTGTGAGTAGTGTTTTGCCTTTTGGTCACCAGTAGTGTGGTGTGAGTAGCACACTACTCATACCAGGTGTGACAAGTGTAAATCATACTGGTTACTATTGGTATGAGTAGTGTGTCACGTCTTGATATGTCGAAACCAGAATGCAAAACACTACTCACATCACGTGTGCCGAATGTGAATCATACTGGTCACCATTGGTGTGAGTAGTGGTGTCATGTCTTGATGCAACAAAACCAGAAGGCAAAACACTACTCACACTAGGTGTGACGAGTGTGAATCATACTTGTCACCATTGATGTGAGTAGTGTTTTGCCTATTCACACCAATGGTGACCAGAAGACAAAACACTACTCACACCAATAGTGACAAGTATGATTCACACTCGTTACACCTGGTGTGAGTAATGTTTTGCCTTCTGGTTTTGTTCCATCAAGACATAACACCATTACTCACACTAATGGTGACCAGTATGATTCACACTCGTCACACCTAGTGTGAGTAGTGTTTTGCATTCTGGTTTTGACGTATCAAGATACAACACCATTACTCACATCAATGGTGACCAGTATGATTCACACCTGGTGTGAGTAGTGTTTTGCATTCTGGTTTTGACGTTTGAAGATATAATACCACTACTTACACAAATGGTGATTAATATGATTCACACTCGTCACACTTGGTATGAGTAGCGTTTTACATTCTGGTTTCGACGTATCAAGACATGGCACCACTATTCACACCAATGGTGACCAGTATGATTCACACTCGTCACACCTGGTGTAAGTAGTGTTTTACCTTTTGGTTTTGTTCCATCAAGATTGAAAAACAATTGAAAAAACAATAACTATCAACAGAATAACAATTGTTCAAAAGTTAAGATACATTACCCGTAGTGTAGAAGATGAAGATGGATGATGTGAAGAAGAAAATGAAGATGGATGGTGGCTGGTGCAGAAGTAAATGAAGATGGATGGTGAATGGTGTCACGAAAATGAGAAGAGAGACCAAAAGAGAAAGGCTAGAAAAGTAGATCTGCAAAATAAATAAATGAAGGAGGAGGAGAAAATGAAGAAGCAGGGGCTGTTGGCGGGAAAATAGAGAGAAAGAGGAAAGATAATGAAAATGTTATTAAGGGTATTTGTGTCCAAAAACAAAGGGGTTGGGACACAATTGTTAATTTTATTTAAATGTGATAAAAATGTTAGTTTAATATTCTAAAAGGACACCAGCTGACATTTTCTCTATTTTTTATGTACATATTAATAATATTTTATTTATAATTAAAATATTATTAAAAAATATAGTGGTATTAACCATATCTATATTTAAATATATTAATATATTTAAGAAAACAATTAAAAAAAATGAAAATTTTAAATTGTAAATTAAAATATATTAGTTTGATTCTAAGACAATTTGGGATGTAATGTATTTAGGTTTTATTTTTCGAATGTATTTTTTGCAAGTATCAAGGAAAAAAAAAGAAAGAAAATTTAAGTAATATAAAATTAGGATAAATTTGAAATTATGATATTTTGGGGAGAATAAATTTGGAATAAAAATTTTTAAATACATTAAGTGATGTGTAATCAAGTAAAAAGTTAAGAATTCTTACTTAATTTTTTCAGTTATTTTTTGGTAGTTTTAAGTGGTTTAACCACTTACAAAAACAAACGAAAATAACTTAATAGGTACAATTCAACACTATCAAGTCTTATGTGAAAAAAACTGAAGTGGAAAAAACAAACGATCCCGTAGGATTCGTAACTCGCTTATATTTATTTGTATAAGCTGTCGTGGGGATGCTATAGAAACACAGTTTGCTTCTTTTCTCTGCACTTCATTTTCCTGCTTGTAATATAAATAGTTTTGCATGACACTTGCTGATGGCTCATGTCTAGTGTACCCATATTTATAATGGTAAATCATTTGGAAAGCTCAAAATAATACTTTCATCTCCTATTACATTTCCTCAAATTTCATCTTTATATGTGCTACAGTTGATCTTGAGCCAATATTGAAGTTTTATTTGGTGTTCATTTTTTTCACTTGGAACTTCTTCATTAAGCCATAACTAATCAACTCTTAATTACTCATCCATGTCATTTGATCCTAT
The DNA here is from genome assembly GCA_022984855.1 of Dimocarpus longan. NCBI lineage: Eukaryota > Viridiplantae > Streptophyta > Magnoliopsida > Sapindales > Sapindaceae > Dimocarpus > Dimocarpus longan. The sequence continues at coordinate 13,083,204 of CM041018.1, forward strand.
AAGACATTTCTTCCTCTCCTTTGAAATCAAATTGGAACTAATCTTATCTTTACATCGTTCAATTTGCAGGTGTTTCTGCCATAAAAACACAATTGACATGGGTTACATATGTTCTGTGTGTTTGTCCATATTTTGTACACGTCATAAGAAATGTTCTACATGTGGGTAAGTAGATATTACCTGTTGTATCGTAAATCCTGTATGCTATTTTCATAATCTCTACTGATGATGAATTTGTGGGGGAAAGTGATGCAGAGTGCTTGTAAATTACTATTTAATTATTATTAATAAATGATTTAGCAACAATAGGGCAGAGTTCTGTACACTTATCATGTGCATAATTCGGTATTCCATCCTACTGGTGAAGGGCCTGATTCACTGCCAGAAAGAAAACAAAAACATTGCTACTTGAATGGTTGTTTTGGCATGTACCAATCACTCAGCATTGGAAAAGGTCTGGTCCAGGCTAGCAATAGCTTTTCACCCCTAGGGCAGACAGAGTAGTTAATTATATACGATAATATTAGTGAACGTTATTGATACAGGAAAAACAATAAAATCATATCACAACAGTGTATATATGATAATATAAGTGAACCTTATTGATATGGGAAAATAATAGCAACTCACATCATAAGACAGACATGCTATTTTAGCTGTTTGACTTTTGACATGTTGAATTTTGCAATAACAGTTGTACTTATTGGTTGGCAGCTTTGGGAAATTAATTATTATATGGGCTGTTATTCAGTGGCAGAAGGAGGGGGACACACAGGGGCTATATCCCCCTTTCCCTTGAAAACATTTTAATTTCTTGTCTCTTTTAAATGATGTCTCTACCATCAAATTTTCTAATTTTTTTCTATTTTGCCTTTTCAAACAAAAGTTTTTAGCTCTGCCCCTGCTGCTGTTGGTGTTCATTATTGAAGAAATAATTCTCTCTCTATATAATATATTATATCTCTTATCTGTGAGAGAATTTGAGAAACAAGATATATTTGGTTTTATCTAATAGTCTTCTTTTATCATATTTATACCTTTCGAAGTTTTTGATAGTGGCCTTGCACATTTTCTGCAGGTCAGTATTTGGTCAGGCCCAATCTGATGATGCCTCTGCAACTCACCAGAAGAGAAAGGCTCCAGATTCATAATCATATTTAACAGGTATAAGGAACTGCTATAATGGATTATCTATATTGAGTCTTTTACACTATATCTAATTGTGGAGCGATTACATACTGGTTCTTGTGGTCCATCTATTTTTTACATGCACAAATAGGTTCCATAAGTGTTTTATTCATGGCCACTTGGGGCATTAATTCACCCCATGCAGAGAATAATTAGTCAAAAATTATTATTATCTTCATGGACTGCATGGTTCTTCTTGGATATTAACCTCACGCTCCTCTTATCTGATGTGGTGCACGATTCTTCTCATTTGTCAGTGCTCATCCAACAAGGAATGAATATGTTGAAAGTAATCACCAATGGGTGCTTTGGCAATTGGCACCAGAGGATGCTGCTGATATTAAGTTAATGAAATCTTGTGTTGACCATGGGGAACTGATGTTAGACAGGTTATAGGTAACATTTTAGAGTACATCTGAGAGTTGTGCCTTCATTCCTTTTTATTTCTCACCAAAAAAAATGAAAGCTAAATTTATGCAATACCTCATGGGGCAAGAGCAGGATGCATTGAAGTTGCAAATTTGGGCTTTGTATGTTTTATGGCAGATGAAACAGTTTCTTACATTTTCACCAAGTATGAAATGCCATAAATGTATGTATAATTATATGTTTGTAATTATATGTTTGTGACACTGGTTAGCCCATTAATGGTTCTCTACAGAATTTTTCACATGGTTGTTCTTGGATCTGAGAACTGACCTTAAATTGAATCTACAGTTTTACACCTATATTTGCTCAAATGGCTTCAACTCTGTTGTGTTATCAGAAATTTAAAGATTCAAATTCTGATATGTGATATTTTGTTATCAGAAATTTAAAACTTGAAAGGGATTGGGGGTGCACAAATGTGAAACATGTTAGATTTTACAAGTACTATTCACACACACTCCCAACACATCTTCAAATGCTCAAAAGTCATCACCTTGATGGTCTCACAGTAGATTTATTTACCTCAAGGCTACCCAAGCCTCATGAAAAGAAGGTAATAGCAAACCCAATATGTGTGCACGTCACTGTCCATGACTTGTCGGTCTAATGGTATCTCTAAGATTCTATAGGCAACTGATCGAGTTTTGAGTAGTATGGGATATAGAGATTTTAAGAGATCTCAATTTATAAGTGCTGCTTGGAATACTCTTAAAACTTTGAAGGTAGACGGAGATTTGATACAACCAGTCTTCTTAGATGCTTGATGGATGAGGGAAGTTATTCCATAGCAGTCCCAAATAACTGTAACTCTTCTATGTCACCTGGCATCTTAGTCAAAATCTTGAGATTTGAGCACCAAAAGAGGTTGAGTTTTCTACGAGATGTCAAGTCAGTGCATTTCGGAAGACTTGTGAGGCTTTTGCAGTAGCTTAGGTTGAGGAAGTCAAGCATTTTGAGATATTGAATGGAGGATGGAATACCACGCAAACATGTACAACCCTCCAGAATCATTCTCTCAAGATTTGGGAATCCTGAGAAGTCCGGGCAACTTGTCAAGAGCTCCGAGTGGCTGAAGTCAATTTCTTTCAAGTTGCCAAAATGCTGCAAGTACAGGAAGGATCAAAATAGGAAAAAATCAACACAAATTTAGTGCTCTAGATCAATATTGCAATATCAGTTTAAAAATATACCTGAACACCATTCCATAGCCGTTTAACTTTGCTACTACACAATGAAGTGTAGCAAGGTTCTCGAGATGCAAACTTGATGGCAGTGAATTGAATGTATATTCAGACCAGCTGAGGTACCTTAGGTTAGAAAAATTAAATTCTAGGCCTTGAGAAACACGCACTTTATTCTTGTTCTCTCCATAAGTTGAGTTATAAAAATTCAAGAATCTTAGTTTACGCATATTTGCAAAAGCATGTCGAGTTAAGTGCATATCTTTTGTCTTTGACATATCCAAAAAGATACCTTCGGTTGTTTCAGTATCCTAATATAAATCATAAAAGGAGAATAAGTTAGGACTGAAAATGTATTAGTAAGGATAGTTGTTTAATGTTCAAAGTAGCATAAAATATTCTTTTTATAAATCTAACACACCCATCCATGCTTTTTCACAGGAGCAAACGAATTAGAATGAAAGGATTAATTTCCACTAATATTTTTCAGTTGAATCTCACCGTATTTTTTGTTAGAACATGATATGTGATACCACAATCGACTACATTTTTCAGGATCTTCCATGGATTCCAGTTAAACAATTTCCCTACCCAATGGCTGTAAAGAATCATGCATTGTTATCATGTTACCTGATACAGTTTCATCGACAAGAATACTTATTTCATTGTCTGCATAGAAGCTACAAGCTTCTAGAAATTGTTTCACAAGATCAACATTACCCTTGTTGAAGAAACAAGTAATATCTATAAATATTTTTTACGCTTCATCATCAAGTCCATCAAAATTTATTTTCAACACCTTGTAGATGTCCACATGAGGAATTCTTCTAGTTTTTTTTATTGCACTTTTTCAAACTTCTTTTTCCTTACCAAACAAAAAGGATCCCAAGACTTTAAGAGCCAATGGAACACCCCCAGCACAAATTGCTACCCTTTGTGATAGCTCCATATAATAGTTTATTTTAAAGGCATGTTGACAAAAGAGCTCAAAAGCTTCATGAGGAAATAACTCCCGAACTTCAAATACTTGATCCATTTCACAATTTTTAAGTACTTGTTTATCTTTTGTTGTTATAATAATTCGATTATGTGCAGTAAGACAATCAAAACCTCCAATCAAATATTCTAATTGTTTGAAATTAGTTACATCATCAAAAACAATAAGAAATTTCTTACAACCAAGTTTATTCCTTATGAAGGTGTGTCTCACAATACAAGGGCCTACTTTTACATTTTTATCCCCAAATGTTTGTTGAAAGAAGCTCTTGTTGCACGCACGCAATTTCATCCACTACTTTGTTCAGAATATTGCTTAACATTGTGGATGAAGTAAGAACCATCAAATTGACAAGAGATTTTGTTGAATGCAACTTCAGCAAGATTGGTCCTGCCTATACCCCCTATGACCCAAATTCTTACACTATGAACATCCTCTCTCCCCATCAAGGACTCAATTTGTTCAATCCTTGAATCTATTCCAATTAAATTATTGCTATAATATGAGGACATACTACCATTCAACTTCTTCAAAATATCTTTGACAATATCCTCTATAAATACAAATTCGAGCCTAAAAAGAAAGGCAAAACAACCAAAGGTAAGTTGTACTAATTCACAAAGAGATGGCAATGTATTTATAATTTAAGTAGTAACGGACCTCAAAATTTATATGAGATAGGACTAGAGTAAAACATTTTATAAACAATAATGCTAAAATCCAACTATGATGTAAATACTATTAATTGACATATCAATGCATATCAAACTTATATACATACATAAATATATATACATAAATATACATACATACATATATATATATACAATTCTTAGTTAATCATGCTAAAGATATGTTAAAACCTATTGAGCTTAAACACTATAGATATGACTCCAAAATTAACACATATGACACAATGAGACTCCATAATAAATGGAGAAAACTTCACATATATGTTTATACATGCGCGAGATGGTATTTAAACCCTTATCACATATGTGATGAGAAGTGCATTAATTATTTGAGCTATAAATGAATCTGAATTTAAAATCATTGAATCAATTATATCATTATGAAGTTTCATAATATTATTATTTACTACAAATAATAATTATAAATGTTTTTTTTTTTTTAAAAAAAATACTAATATCATAACATAATATGTGATTTTATAAGAAAATTATTGAATAAAAAAGTTCATATTAAATCAAAATAACACACCTGTTAACGTCAGGAAAATGTTCTCTTAGCCAACGAGGTTGTTTTCGGACCCAAGCTTACAGTTTCGTACGGTCAATGAGTTGTATGAAGAACAATGAGAATGACGAGGAAAGGTCAGAGGCGAGGAGGAGAAGACACAAAAGATTTTTAGAGTGGTTCGGCCCAAAAAGATGCCTACGTCCACTGTTCACTTTCTCACTATTTGGGCAGAGTAACGACACTCAAAGATGGGGATCCCCTTTTACAGTGAAAATCGTCCCCTTTTATAGAGTAAGGGGACATGCTACAATAAAAAGAATAAGACAAAAACAAACAATTAACTACAGTTACACTGACAGACAGCATTTAATGCGCCGGAATCCCAATTAAAACGACTGGCAGTGCATTAAATGCGGTCGAAAACTCATTAAATGCGGTTGAATCCGTCGCGTCCGAGGTCTGCCCGTGGGGGATTTCTGCTGACCGGGTCGGATACGCAATAATGGGTTGTCGAGGTTGAGATCATAGCTTCTGATGGAGGTAGCGTGTATGGCAAGCCTTGGAACTATACTTTGCATGGCACTGTTGACTTCTGTTGACTGAAGACTTTCAGAAGCGAGGCGGAGGCGGATCTTCCAGTAGATGGAACACCGAATCAGGCGGGGGAAGAAGAGAGTCTTTGAACACTGTCTTCCAGGGGGATCGCGGAAGCGGGCTATGCGTCGATATATCCATAGCTGGATATGGCGGTGAGGCGAGTGATGCCATGAATGAGGGAGTCGGCACGCGGCCATGTTCAGAAACCGGCGACCAGCTCAGATAGATAACTTTGGACAAGAATGGCTTGTTGGACATTTCTGATGGATGGTTCCTCTTGGCGGATCCCCTGATCAGGCAGGAATAGCGGTCAGACAGGTGGTCAATCATGGCGAAAATATAGCGAGCAGGCTTAGCTGTCACGGATGGCGGATATTCTAGTGAGCAAGTCTGAGGGATGAGAGCCAACGGCCAGCGATCAATCTTGGCAAATAAAGTTGAAGGAGAACACGGCGGTCTGAGTGGTGGAGAATATAACGGTCACAGCCAGTCTTGCGGAATAGACAATCTGCGGTCAGAATGGGCGGTAGCGGTCAGCGGCCACAACAAGCGTCCACTAGCGGGCCCCTCTTCTAGGGGAATGGACCGAAATGATGGCGAATAATTGGGCTTCTGGACCATTGGGCCTGCACTGTGGATCCGTCGGGGCTTAAATATTCTGATCGCTATTTTATCCATAACAACACCTATCTTACAACAAAATAAATGAAAGATAAAAAATAATTAAAATATCTTAATCTATTGGCAATTTTGATCTTATAAATTTAGACAAGGAAAATTCACAAATTAGATGTTGGGTAAGTTAGAAAAAAATACAATTTATAAAACCAAAAATACAAAATAATAATAATAATAATAATAAAGCGTAAAAATTTAATAAAACATTAAGGATTCACTAATTTGTCATGAAAATATAAACATATTTTATATGGGTGGAAGCAGAGAATAAAAAATTTAGAATAAATACATACATGCAAATATGTAATTATAAAAAATTAACAAACAATACGACATATTAAATATTTATTTTTTAAAAATAAATATAATATATATATATATTTTTACTATTTGACGTGGGGCACAGACCAACATTGGGTCCGACCCAGAGCTCAAGTACATACATACTAAATTATATCAATCAATAATAATTAAAATAATAAAATTGTTCTTAATAAATACTACTATTAAAAAATCAATTCCAACAGAATTTAGATGCATGAAATGAGATTTGATCTTTTAAAATGATTACTTAATGAAACTTGAATGCCACCTAGAAAGATTGACTGTTCGGTAAGAGCATCCCTCCATCTCCGCACTTTGTCTAAATTCTCCTTAAAACATTCTTCATGCTTTGTAAATGCATCATAAAAAGTTCCAGTCTGATTCCTAACATCAGATGAATGTGCTTTATAAAAAATAGATATCACAAATTTGTCCATACCTCTTCTTATATTCGAGAATCTTCACAAGTTCGTCGTGATATTATCCGAAGGTCGCATAATTTTTAGACAAAACAACAATGGAAATTTCATCATCTCCTTTTGTGATGGATTCTTCAATGGCTTTAAAAAGAGATGGGGATATTTCATCTCCTTTTGTGAGTTCATCATCAATGTAAGTTTTGATTTTGTTGTCACACAAAGCTCTATGAAGATGGCTGGTGAAATTGTAGCAAGAATACTCACCTCTAAAACTTCCTAACTTCATATTTTTATTGAGGAGCAGAAGGAACCAAACTTGGTTCCATTGATTAAAGAGAGATAAATTGCTAGAATTCTTGATATGTTTAGCAAAATCGTAGAGGCTATATATCTGTATCAATTATCATTTTGTAGATACTTCATCTCGAGTTGCCAAGAAAGCGTTGGATGGCGCTCCTCAACAATTAGCCTGGTCGGTTACTAAATTGCGTGTGACGGCCCGCCCTATTTAAAACGCCCATGCATTCAACCAAACTCTTCTTTATCTACCCAAAATAACAGACTTTTGTCATCAATGTTAATTTCAGAATTGCAGCTTTGATGATTGCATAGTTGAGCAAAATCTTTTCTGAACATATTACCTAGGATTCGGCTATCTTATTAGTTAGGTAAGATTATCCATCAATAACCACCTTTGGATTGATTGTAAGAATGATTATTGAAAAATATCCAAAGGTTGTTATTAATGAATAACTTTACCTGACCGATAAGATAGTCAGATCCACCTATGCTACCTATTGCAGGACAAATGCTTCCAAATTTATAAAATGCTAATGAGATTACAAGCTAAAACATCAATTGATTTACAACAGTTACCACCCGAACTGATCAGATAGCTGAAAATAAAGATAACTTTCTTATTTTTCCAAGATATATTATTAACAAAGAAAAGATCAAAATAGGAAAAAAAAAAAATTAATGAATCCAGAATTCTTCACCTCTATGGCATTGGTTCATCAAGAAGGGGACTTGGATGTAATAGCATATACATTAACTAAGAATGAAAAAAATAAAGAACAAGCAAAGTTGAAATTAAGAGCACCAATTAAATCAAATCTATATATATATATATATAACTGATTTTGATGATTTGTTTGAAACACTGAAGATTCTTCATGAGATTGATTCTGATGATATATGTATCTTTAGCTCTGAGCTGCCTGGTCATAAGAGGAGCATAAATCATTCACAGTAAAGGCAGTAATCTATACCTATTGGCTACCAGCAATACAAATTTGTGGTGTTTGGTTATCAGTTTGATCGCATTCTACTAATTTTAGATCTTGTAAACCCAATACATATGGGATCTGCTTTTGAATTTGTAGTAATAGATTCTTACTCAAAGAAAGTCTTTGTAAGCTGCAGATGAATTCCAACATCTGCAGGCATTGAGATACAATAGAATCAATCAATAGAATTAATTGTTCATTACATTTGCACAATACAGAAGCCAATTAATTTACAACATTTGCATCAATACAGATTTCACACAATCAAGAACCATTAAATTTGGTGTAAAACCCTGCACCAAACGGAGATTTCAATTCTAGAGTACGTATGTTACAACGTCCATATGCTTATTTGAGAGACCTGCAAATTTCAGAGAGCCTTCAGAACCACTTTGCCGGTCGCATGGACACCCGTAGCAGCAAGTCTCAGTACAGCACGACTTTTATACAACCTGCACCCATATCTCATGTCAGGCAAAGGAATATTACCAAAAACAAGCAAATCTAATATTTATATATATATATATATATATATATATATATACATATTTTTCCTAATTTTTGGGGTACTTGTAGGGTTCCAACATATTCATAGTTAAATCTGGGACTATTATGCCACCCAGTGCTAGAAACTGTAATCTCTACATGATATCTTTTGAAAAGATAAGCACAGCTTCTTGCTTTACAGCTATAGTTTTTTAATGACTTAATATTCTAATCGTGGTTTTAATGACTTGATCGTACAGCAAAGTCCAGCAACCAAAATTGCAATTCAACTAATTGTGGTTTATAAGTTAGTCATTTGGGTTTCACATCTTAATTATGACATAAATTTTTCATTTCTAATTAGTTACCCCACCCCTTTAACATATGTTACCTCCCCTCTCTAATTATTGGTCTCGTGCCTCATACAGTCCTTATACCCACATATATTTTGTAACATTCCTCATCTTCCAAGAAAGGGATGTATAAACACCACTATCAGGGTAACCATAATTATATCCACATATATTTTGTAATATTCCTTTAAGTTCTTAAGTTATTAAAAAGATCGAGGCTGACAATCCCAAGAGTAACATGCATATGTACAATTTAAGGAAAAAAAAAAAAAAAAAGAAACAAAGCAAGACTCACCCAACCAATGCAAGTCCCCATGTCGAAAGGGTATAGAACATCTTCCCAGCATGCCAAATATCTAACATTTTCTCCAATTTGCTCATGCCACCCAATGCTTTGGCAAGAACTGCACAGAAGTAATCTTACTAAGATAAATAATCTTAAGAAATACCAGTGTACTCAGTTTAATGCACTACACCACATTTACAGCACCTAGAACCTGACAGATGCTCATAAACACCAAAACTGAACAACCAAGAAAGGTACAATTGGTTTGAAGTTAAATATAACAATTACAGGTTTTAAACCAGAAAACAGTTTACATAGGTACCAGAAAGACAGAGACAGCAATTTCATAAGTAGTATGAAAGCATGATTCAACCAATGCATCAGATATTTATATACAGTAGTAGTAATGGAGGCAAACGCGAATTGTAGTGAACTCAGAAACTTACCCTTTTGCAGCTCCTCTGGTGCCAGATTCTGCCATCCCAAGTAAACAAACAATAAGATTCACTTTAGGAAGCAAACCGAAACAAATTGACACGTCAGTATACCAACATACCACAGCTTTTGGGTTCGACATGACGCATTTAGCCATAAAATTGGCAACACCATCAACCACATGCTCCTCACTAACAACCACATAGTTCTCATCATCAATTCCACTCCATTCTTCAACATTGCTCGGAACCATTTCCTCCGTGACCCACACCCACCAACTCGGCTCCTCTCTGTCAACATTTATCAAAATTCCAGCCGACCGCACATCATCCCCTGATAATTCAGCCACCAAAACGAAATCATTACCAAGTAGCAAACAAAACAGCATTATAAAATAAACCCAGCACATATAAAACACACGTACCCGTAGCCTCCTTAAAAGGAAACTCATTCCCAACATTATTAAGCGATTTCAATCGAGTCAAGAATTCCTCAGAATCAACAGTGGCTACTAGCCGAGCATACAGCTACAATTTCATGTCAAAATTCCAGCAATATTAACAAAAGCGTAAATTTTGAACTATAAAAACCTAATTTCGGATGAGAAAATACGTACATCAGGAGGACAGTCATTCGATAAAGAAGGGGATTCAGCCAAATTCTCCAGTAATTTTAGGTTTTCGTTGAGCAAGTTTCTTAAACGACGATTTTCGGATTTGAGTGCTTCCAAATCATCATCTTTGGTCTGGTTGTCAGGGGAATCGTCCTTGTCCTGCTGGTCGTGGTGGTGGTGGAGGTGGTGATGGTGACAAGATTCGACGGCCAGCCATGCCACGTCAGCAACCTCCAGGACGGTTTTGGCTACCTCTAGAGCCTCGTGGCCTCCCATGGAACCTAACTACGATGGTTGTCGTCCCTTGCGTCCTCCCTTTTGAGTGTTTTTTTTTTTTTGTTTTTGAGAATGTCCTCTTTCGAGTTTTGGACCTTGTGGTTGATTGATTTGTTAAGTTTTGACAATCAAGGCAGCCTGGGGATTGTTGGATTAATAATTGCGACTGGCAATTTGGCAACTAAGTATCTATTTATGCGACAGGACCTTTCTTTTCTAGTATTTACTTTTCTTTCAACTTTCGGCTTCTCATTAAAATTTTACCCTTGTCAGTCGATCTTTCTTTATTATTTGTGGGACGAATCACGTCTAAGAGTAGGGATGATAATATAGGTCATGACATAACTGGTCAACACAAATTCGTAAAAAATAAATGGATATATATTTAACTTAAATGAATTCGTGTCGTAATCGTGTCAACTCGCTTAACCCGTTTGTTAAAAGAATCGAATTGGATTTGTTTAAACGAATCGTGAGTTTACACGATTAAACTAGGGGTCACAATGTCACAATATAATATTAACATATTATAAAGGGTTTGTATGTAATTATGCATTTTTATATATAAAAACTTAATGAAACCCTACTCCATTTCAAAGTCATTTTCATTTTTTCTAGCTCCTCACCCCCATCGTCGTTGTCCCCTCGTACCCTCTCCCCCACAATCGTTGTCTTCTCTTCACCTCTCCCCCATGTTGTCGTCCCCTCTTCCCCTCTCCTCCACGTTGTCGTCCCCTCTACCCCACATTCCCACGTCCCCACATCGCTTCTCTCAACGTCCCCTCTTCCCTACCATCCTCGTCCCCTCTCCTCTACATCACCATCCCCTCTTCCCCTCTCCCCCATGATCGTCCTCCTCTCTCCCCTTCTCCCTCACTGTCGGTGAAACCTCTCCCATTCTGAAATCCCGACGGTCCTCTTCTCCATGCTTTTATGTTATTAATGCCGTGTGATTTTGAAATCCTGAGTCGGCGTCCCCTCTCCCATTCTCCTTCACAGTCCCCTTCTCCCTTTCTCCCCTTCCCCTTACGGTCGCTGCTCCCTTATTTGAAAGTTTTGACTTTTTCAGTTTTTGAGAATTATATAATTGCATTTTTGTTTAACTTGTGTTTGATTTGTTCGTGATTATTATGATTGAGAAATAAATGATTGATTTTGATAAAGTTTTATTTGATATGTATGGCTAGGGGTGGCAATTCGGGTTGACGGGTCGGGTTGGACACGACTCGAACACGACACGATAATTTTTAACACGACCCGAACACGACACGATAAGCAAACGGGTTGAACCCCTCCAACACGAACACGACACGATTCATAACGGGTTGACACGAAAATGACCCGATAACCCGTTTATTTACGGGTTGTTTATCAACCCGTTAATAACCCGTTAAACCGACACGTTATCAACCCGTTAAGCTACACATTATCAACCCATTAAGTTGACACGATTAATGACCCGTTTATGACCCGTTAAGCTAATTAGTTAATTATTCATTTATACATCAAGAATTGATTGTTGTTCTTGATTGTTAACCATCAACATCAAGAATCGAAAAAAAAAAAAAAACTATACAGTTTAATGTTAGTGTTAAACTGTTAATCACGTTCAAAGTAATAAACACAATCATAGTTTTCACACATCTCCACTAATCAATTTCAATATCACAATCAAAAATCAAAAATCAAAACTAAAACAAATCTACATATCAGCTGGGTGACGAAGCTGATGAACCGAGATGAAGAAATAGTGTGGGGTGCGGCGTGGCTGGGTCACGAAGCAGATCGGCGTGGCTGGGTCACGAAGTAGACGATAGGTGATGACGGAGATACGACGCTGCGACCAAAGGAGATGGGTGGCCGCGACTGAAGGAGATCGGGGTGCGACTGAAGGAGATCGGGGTTCGGATGAGTAGCGGCGTAGCGACTGACTGAGATCGGCGTGGCGACGACCTGAAGAAGATGATATACGGAAGGAGATGCGACGGCGACAGAAGAAGACGAGTGGCGACGACCGAAGGAGACAATGGGTGACGAAGGTGGTGCTGCGCGGTGACCAAAGGAAACGCGTGGCGGCGACCGAACGAGACGCTAGACGGAAGCAGTTGCGGCGGCTGTGGAGGTGGAGTCTGGTGGACAGTGAATGGTGCCTGGTGGAATGGAGCGGTGGGGGCGGCTGTAACAAATGTGTAGCAGTGTAGGGTTTGGACATAATGAAGAGTGTATATATACCTCATGTGAAAATTACATGAATGCCCTCCAATGTTAAATTACATTTTTACCCTCCCTTAACGGGTCAACCCGTGAAACGATAAGCCCGACACGATTAGTTAACGGGTTAAACGGGTTGACCCGTTAACTTACCCAACCCGTTAACGCTCAACCCTAACCCGTAATTATCGTGTCGGTTTCATGTCGACCCGTCGTGTCGGGTTCCAAATTGCCAGCCCTATGTATGGCAATTTATGTGAAAGTTTTGTTTTTTTTTTGTTTTTTGGTTTATGGGATGTTGAAATGTGTTTAGATTAATTGAATCGAATTAAACGGGTTACAGATTAAATGATTAAATAAACTAAACGAGTTAAACGAATTAAACGAATTAAATGGATGAAACGGGTTAAACGAATTAACGAGTTAACCGGTTAATGGATTCGGATTCGTTATGATCCAAATAACAAACGAATAATCGTGTCGTATCGTGTCAATTCGTTTATAAATGAATTCGTGTCGAATACAAAAATATTGACCCGTTTCTTAAATGAATTTGTGTCAAATTAATCGAATTCATAAACGAATCGAATCGAATTCGACTCAATCCGATATGCCAACCCATTTTGCCACCCCACTAAAAGATTCAACGATCATCTCTCATGTGAGGAGGAGATCACTCGTCCAATTGGGAATTGGAGATTTTATTATTTTAACTTTGCAAATTATAAAAAAACATTCTACATTTGCTAATATTACATAATATGATAACTATGATCATTTTCGCAATAATATTATTTAAGCTTTTATAAATTTAACAAAAACACCTTAATCATTAATTTTGATCGTGAATTAATAATAATTAATCGTCAATTGTATTAAAAAATTTGAAATACCATTCTTTTAAAAATTGAAGTAATTAATTGATTTATCATTATTTTATTTTAAAAACTAATTAATTATCATTATTTTATTTTAAAAATTAATAAATAAATAAATTATCATTATTTTATTTTAAAAATTGATTAAAATATAAAAATAATAATTATTTTTTTTTAAATCTATCTTCTCAGTCTCGACCCATTTCACCACTTTCTCTGTAGCATCTCAAGACCATGAAGCTTCGATTTTTTTTTCATGGCTACATTCCTCTACTTCATCATCTTTGTTTTTTCTTTTTCTAACTAGATTAGATTTTATTCCAATCCATACAACTGGACTTCCATAAAATGCTCTCCACAAGGTTTTGTCAATGAAATCCCTATACACTCACTCCCTCTTAAACTTCAAACCAATCTCTCATCCTTTCCTTCTCTTCAAAAGCTTGTCATTTCTGATGCAAATTTCACTGGAACCATTCTGTTGATATTGGGGTTTGTATAGGTCTCACAGTTCTCTAAGTCTCCACCAATCTCCACCCTTTTATTTGGACAATAGAGATTTTTTTAATTATAATTTCATTATTTATTTATTCTAATAAAATTCTAAAAAATCTTATTAGAATGAAAAAAATGTCTCTCTTCCCATTAAAGTTGATCAGTTTGATTAATAGTAGAAACGAAAATGATCAATTTTTTAAAACATATGCGACCATGAAAATCAAAGGCGAATTCCCGTTTAAAAAAAAAAAAAAAGAAATTTTTGAATAACATAGGGACAAAGAAATTCAAAATCCCTCTCTCTCTTTTTTTTTTTTTTTTTTGTTTTTGTTTTTTCATTTTGCTTTGCGCCTTTAATTCCATTTAGCCATACATCACTTTAATTGCTCCATAAAAAAAAAAAAAAATTGTGCTCTCAATCAATGTAGAATCCTTCCAAGTACGCTTTAAGATGTAGTTCCTACATCAAATATATATATATATATATATATATATATATATATATTTTAGGGTGTTTGGGTGGGTGGATGAGTGAGGGGACAAAACACAAATGTCATATTCCATGCATAACTGTAAGAAAGTTTGTTTGTTTTTTTTGTTTTTTTAAAAAATCACCCATATCAACAAAATATAACTTTTACAATTAGTAAAAAAAAAGTTTTTTTTATTTTTTTATTTTTATTTTAAAAAAATACTAACTGAAATCCATTATATATTTCGTCGTGGTGAGGAAAATAAATTGGATTTGATGGTGGTTATCTTGGAGGTCCGTATAATGAAGAGATGTGGATGGCAGGTGAACTAGTATCGGTGTGGTTGGTGGAGACTAGATGAAATATTGGGTTTGCATTGTTTCTGGGGCTTAAAGGTTAATATTGACAATTTTCCTTTTGTTCTTTCTAATTTCTTTTTTATTATTATTATTTTTTTATTTGAAGACACATATACTAATATCAACAATACTTATAAGATGATGAAAATAACCCTTCTATCGACAATGTTGACTAATATTAAATGACTGACAGGGCCAAATTAAATGAATATTTGAAATATTAGGGATCATGGGTACCAAAAATTCATTTATAGTTAAAAGTTGTAATTCTACCAAAATATAGGGACTAATATAATATAGGAATTAAGTGAAGAGAATATGATTTAAACACAATAATTTAATATAGCGATGGGTAAAAATACCGATGAATCAAACCGATCCCATTGATTTGGTATAAGGTTTTTTTATATTTTATTTTATTGAGAACTGAATCGGTTTAATTCTTTTTTTAAAAACACAAAAGTAGTGGATCGATTTTTAGTTGGATGGTTTTATCTGAAAACTATATCGAGATCCACCAATATACGCTAATTAACCCTAGTTTTTTTTTTTTACCTTTCTTTTGTTGGTCCTCGTTACCTTTGAAACTTGTTCTTTTTTGTTAACAACAAATCCCTCCTTATTGACCTCTTAGTTTCCATTGATCTCCCTCCATTGACCTATTAGTTCGATTGGGTAAGTTATTTGTCGATCAACTCTAAAGTTTTTAATCTGAGTGTTAATTGTATGAAATTGGTTTTCTCATCATGTAAATTTGCTAAAATACACAAATACTCATAAGTGCATAATCTTGTTTGATTTCCTTGCCAAATGCTTTGAACTCAACCAAACATCATTAACTAACAAAAGATTTTATTTTTTATTTTTGAGTATTGTCGACGTTTAAAATCAGCCGACTAGGTTCTTAAAGCCCAATACCTGCAAATAACATAAAACAAAGCAAACAAGGGAAGTAGAGAAGAAGAACAGAAGAACACAAGATAGTCTTTATGTGGTTCGGCCAACACGATGCCTACGTCCTCGACCGTTTTCTCCCTATTCTGGTAGAGTAACGATACATTATTTCTGTAGTGTGTTTTATAATGAATTTGCCCTTTATTTATAGTGAAGGAAGATACAATTTGAATACAACTGAAATAGGAAATAGAATTTGAAAATAATAATATTTTTATAATAGCTTCCACCAAATCAGGAATGGATTCCGTGATTCTCAAGATTAGATTTTGCTTCAAAATAAGTAAGTTGACTTCTTCTCTGATTGGGTTGATTCAGGCTTCTAAAAGACTCTTTGGATTAGCTCATCCAAGTTGAGCTTGCCGAGCTGAAGATGATATGCGAGTTGGGAACTACATTGTAAGCTCTCTGGTCTATGGGTTTCGAGCTCGAGCACAATAACTTGAGCTCCTATGATGACATCTTGACTTCTTGGGCTTGCTGAACTTTTACCCATGGGCTGAATCATTGGGTCTTGCTAGCCCACTTTCTCAGGTTGTCGAGAAATGCCTATAACATTAGCTCTTTAGCTTGCAGTGCGTTCTACGGACTGGGAGTTTGAGCTCGCAAATAAAAGCTGAAGTATTGAAGCTTGTCGTGCTGCATTTTCAAATTCCAGTCTTGTCTCTTAACACGTGGCAACTCTTTTAGGGATTGAACAATTTGCATGCCTCGTGTTGTGCACATTTAATGCGCATGTCTCTCAATTAGCTACGCATGATGACGAAATCCCATAACTCAGGCTGAGCCGTTAGATCGAAGGTGGTTATTTAGCTTTTAGATCCAACGGTTGGGGTCTGATGCCTATATAAAGGTGGAACCTCTTCATTTTCTTCTCTCACTTGTCATTTTTAGACTTTGAATACCGCTTGGTCTCACTTTCTCTCTTCATTTGCCACCGTCGCTCTCAATATTACCAAAAATCATCGTCTTTGCCTCTGATTAGTCAACTTTCGTTGCATTAACAGTAAGTTTTCGCCAACTCTTTTGCTTTTTTGGTTTCATCTATTCATGCTTTGTGCTTTTTCTACCTTCATGAATTTGGCTTGAACATTTTGCGTTCATGCGCGTTTTTGGTGTTTGCATGTTTGTTTAAGATTGTGACTATTCATTTTCTGTTGATTTGATTGTGTTGGCCCATTGTTTGCAAATTGTTTGTTGTTTGTGATGTCATATGTTCGAGTTATAGGAATCTGTAGGTCATTAACTCATAGGTAATCAGCTCGTAGGTTTCACTTATATAGTTTTAGCGACCTGAAGGCTTAACGATCTGTATGACATTTATGACCTGTAGTCTTAGGAAAAATTTATTGAGAAGAGTTTTATAGGGATGGTCCATATGTAGCGACCTAACCGCTTTCTTTCATGTGTAGATGTCTTCAGGTCATAGACGCCAATAATACAGAGTAGGAGACGATGATATTCCTAGTTCGGAATAGCATATGGAGAAAGTACAGATCACACATGTAATGACTTCGCAGAGTGGAAAGGTCACTGAAGGATTCCTTGCTTACACAAATCTTGCTTCTACCCAATAGCCAATCAAATCAGAACGAGCTGCTGCTACCAAATGAAGTGTTGAAGAAATGAGAGCTCATGAGGTGTTCAAACGCCACCCAATTAAAGGAGCATTCATGGAGCTCAAAGGATGTGGGTTAGAATATCGCCTTCCAAGAGGTTGTCGTGTTATGGCAGCTTCTCTTTCTGACCATACAGCCTACCCTCCAGAGGGCTACATCGCTGTCAACCTTCATAATTTAGATGCTGGACTTAGGTTTCCAATTCCCTTTTACCTCATAGATCTTCTCAACAAGCTCAACCTCCCCCTTTTTAAACTTTCTCCAAATGCTTATACTCAAATCACCTTCTTAGCTATTTTGTTTAGGAAAAATAATCTCCCTTTTCCTTCCCTCAAAATTCTTAAATACCTATTTTTCTTCAAAAGTACTAGTAAATGAGAGTCACGAGACGGGTTATACTATATATCAGCTCGCCCTTCTAACTATAAAAATATCTTATCTCAAGGTGAGATTAAGGGGAAATCCGATGTGGGTGATTATAAAACACATTGGTTCTATATTTCTTATCCCTCCATTGTCTGTCTTAGGAACTTCAACTTTGTTGCTTTGCCAGGTAAAGATCTCCAGATCGTATCATGGATCTTTATACTCGTAATTATATTTTGTGCACCAAACCCCACCCCCCCTCCCTCCAATTTTTTTTTTTTTTTTTTTTTAAATTTTTGGACACATAGGCCAAGAGGATCGAGCTCACACAGGACGAAGTTAGAGAGGTCGAGAGCATCATTGCTCAAAGATTAGAGAAGGACGATATCAAATTGACAGACGAACTCCTTTGTAGCTTCTAGCGAACTCCTTCTCTCGAGAATAAGCTCTTGAAGAGTGAGGACGTTGGATTCCATGGTGGTTGCGACATTGAATCTGTCTTCGCAGCGTCCGACGTGAGCGAAAGTTCAAGTGATTTGAGATTTTTCTCCAGTGATACTGACACTAATCCTACTCCGACCAAGGCTCTAAAGATGATGAATTTAAGCCTAAAAACTCCTTCATCAAGGAGACCTCGTCAACTCGTTAGCATAGCTGCTGCCACTTCTGCTACTCTAGGCTTAAAATTAGCTACAACATCTAAAGAACCTCAAGATACCGGTTCTAAGTCCCCTACTCTCGCTCCTTCCGAGGGCCCATCTGCGGCAGCACCTTTGTGGATCTTATAAGCACTGTTTCCTATCTTTCAGCCACGAGCTTCGGTCGATCCAAATAAAGAGGCAGCAGCTATTGCCAAGGGAAAAAAGTTGCTGACTTTGAGACCTCGAACAAGCTTCCCCTTAAGAAGCGTTCTCAACAAGAAAAGGGGAAGCAGCTACCTTCCAGAAAGTAGCATCTAAGGCTGCTGCCGGTTGGCGACCATTATAGACTACTATTGAAACGTGACCTGAAGGAATTCTTGGGGGAGCCTATTTCGACCTTATCATTGACCAGTTACCTTCCCTTCTAGGTTCTACAATTAGGAACCTTGACGATAATAATCTCGTTGGTGCGAGCCTGGTTTCCTGGATAGCTCGCTAAGCAATCAAGGTAAGACTCGTTTTTTTTTTTTTTTTTTTTATTCTTACTCACTATATCCTGCTTCTAACTTTTACCTCGGATCATACAGGCCTTCATGGGGACTATGAAGATTCTGAATGAGATGCTTGCTCTTGAAGAGCAAGGGGAGGAGCTAAAGAGCAAGAAGAAGAGACTGGAGGAGGCAGTGAAGAAGCATGATAAAGAGTTGCTCTTTATGACAAGTGAGGCTGGGAAGGCTAAATGGTCAGCTCAAGCTCTCCAAACCCAGCTTGATGTTGCTGAGACGACCAAAAGAAAGGCTGAGGTTGCGCTAGTGAAAGAATAGAGTTTCCGTGAGGCAGTCACCTTCAAGTTTAATAATACTGAAGTAGCTTTGGAGAAGCTAAAAGAGGACCTAAAGGTAGCTTTAAAAGAGAAAGAGCTAATGGTGGAGTGAGCTAAAGCTGTTAAGAAAGAGAACGCTCAAATAAAGGAAGAGATGTCCTTAGCAAAGAATGAGGTAAAAGCTCGGGTTATGGACGAGAAGTTAGAGACCGAAGCTAGGTTTCTATATACTTTGTGGACGGCATACTAGAACCTAGACTTCTCTATTTTTGATAAGAAGAGAGTCGATGAGGTAAAGTTCTTCGTCGAAGACGCTGAAAGGATGCGAAGTGAGATGTTGGACCAAGTCTGGGAAACCTTGCTTGAAGAAGGTGCAAAAGAAGAAGCGTCCCAAGAATCAGCTTCATAAGGCTCTGTCTCTCAAGCCCTAGCTCCTGCTATTAAAATAGATTAGACTCCTTTTGATTCCTTGTACCTTTTTGTACTTGGACAATTTTTTTTTATAGATTCATGTATCGCCTACCTCACTTTGCGAGGATATTTAAATGAATATTTTAATCTCATATAATATCGATTCACCTCGTTATGAGGCTTATTTCTTATTTGCTTTGCTTCATATTGTCTTATGCTTCTATTTCACTCTATTTTTTTCTAAGTATTTAGGCTGTCTATAAATTGAGACAATGAATATAGCATAATAAAATTGGTGAGACTTTTTGAGACCTTTAATGAAGTGTTGAAGCTCGCAAGTTATGACATTTTAAAAACTTAAGTCTGTACCTATATGACTGGAATTCTTGGATAATATAAAATGATTTTTAATGAGATATGTTGGAACTTAGCATATACATGGCGAGCTGTTAGAGCATGACGAATTTCATTGCGAGCTTCGTTGGAACATATTTCGTGGTGAGCTATATTCAGTTGGTTGTAACCTCAGCTAATATAGTAGATTTTTAATAAGCTGTCCAGTAGGTTGTAACTTCAGTTAACAACAATATTTAGAGGTTGTAACCTCAGCTATATCCAGTAGGTTGTAACTTCAGCTAATATAACATAAGTTTTGCCAAGCTGTTTAGTAGGTCATAACTTCAGCTAACAGTAATATTTAGAGGTCGTAACCTCAGCTATATCCAGTAGGTCGTAACTTTAACTAATATAACATAAGTTTTGCTAAGCTGTCCAGTGGGTCGTAACCTTAGCTAATAGTAATTTAGAGATCGTAACCTCAGCTATATCTAGTAGGTCGTAACCTTAGCTAATATAGCATTGCCAAGTTGTTCAGTAGGTTGTAGCCTCAGCTAACAGCATTTCTTTGGCAAGCTGTCCAATAGGTCGTAACCTCAGCTAACATTGATATTTTATGAGCTGTCCAATAAGTCGTGACCTCAGCTAACATCGATATTTTATGAGCTGTCCAGTAGGTCGTAACCTCAGCTAACAGCGTAATCTTTCATAATATCTTTTTATTAAGGAAAAGTTGAACATAAAACACAGCATAATATAGGAAATATGAAACTTTTATTAAATTCCAAGAATAAATATCACATTATATAAGTATACATTAGGAAAGAAAAATTACTAAAAATATGGATGAAGGTGTTCAACATTCCAAGCTCGCGGGACCTCATCTCCATTCATAGTTGTCAGATGATACTCTCAATTTTTCAGGTTTTCCTTGATGATGTAAAGGCTTTTCCAGTTTGGGCCTAGTGAGCCATCACTTATCTTACGAGCTTTAGGTAAGATAAGACGTAGTACTAGGTCTCCAACATTGCAGTGCCGAACTCGGACCTTTCTGTTATAGTACCTCGTGACTCTCTACTGATAGATGACTACCTTCATCTGGGCTGTTTCTCTTACCTTTTCAAGGAGATCAAGGTTGAAGGCAAGAAGCTGATCATTATCTTTTAGATTGAAGGTCGCTCTGCGCTGCGAGGTCACTTTTAGCTCTATGCATGGCTTTGGATCTATACACCATAGAAAAGGGGGTCTCCTGAGTAGTGTTGCAGTGATTCTATAGGCCCATAATACCTTGGGTAGCTCATCCACCCATGCTCCTTTTGTAAACCCCTATATTTGATTTTACGTTTCCTTACTTTAGAAACTAAGTTACTGAATAAAAAGGACGAAACGATCATTTAGTGAATAAGAAATATAAACAGATGGCGAAGTTGTAAAACTTTACATAAGTGAATTTAATAATTTAAATATATGAGAATTTGACAATTTACTTAAAAATCATTGACTTTTATTAGTAAATTGGATGACTGAGGGCAAGATGGTAATTAATATCATCAAGTGACTATATGAATGTGTGTGTTGGTGATAGTCACCAACACTTAGTAAATTTTAAGAAGCAAAAACTAAGAATTGAGAGAGGAAGAGAGTGAAGTGGCGACAATAAGGGAGAAAGAGAGAAAGGTGATTTTCCATCCATTTTTCTTGCTTCAAATCAAGTCTTTAAGGCAAACCAAGCTAGGAAATCAAACCCTAAGCAAGAGTTAGGTAAGATATCATTAAATTCTCCAAGTTTGAAGTTAGTTGGATTTGTATGTGTGTTGATAGTTGGGTTGTTTTTTATGTGTAATTGATGGGGATTTGATCTATATTAAGTGTAGAACTTAAATATAGAAAAAGGGAGGTGTAAACTATGATAAATCTTACATGGGAAAAAGGTAAAGGTTTATGTAAACAAAACCCTAACTCGTGAATTAAAATTGATGAAAGTAAAATGACTTGTAGATTAAGTGTTTGATGAAATAATTGAGAGAAAATGACTTGAGAAATTGAAAAGCTAAATGGTATGAGTGTGTGTACATGTCACGGCTAAAGGGAGTATGTGTGAATTCATTGTGTTTTAATCCCTTTTGAGTCCTAAGTCATGCATAATTGATGTTATAAAAACACCTAGGAATGTTAGAATCGAAAAAGGAAAAACATAAAAATAAGTTGAGAATTTCGAGCCTAGATGGTGGGCTATAGAGATCTGCACTAATTGGGCTTATTTGGGGTTGTTTTAGACCTCAAACCATGCATAAATGTCATAGCAAGCCATAAAAATTTGAAAAGAAAAGTTTGGATAAAAACTGAACAAAATTATGGCTTAAATAATGTACCTACATAGTTGTGAATGTGAATGCATGAAATGAATATATTAAATCATAATTGAGTAAAAGAACCTTAAATACGAAAGAAATGACATCATTGCATGTGGGATGTAAAAATGTGCACTAAAAAGTGTTGAAAAATAAGCGTTTTTTATAAGTTTCAACCCTCGATACTTATAATTTTTCTAAACCGTTTTATGGATGATCTAAATGAGAGTTAGGGAGATGATTAGAGCAAAAACGGAGTAAAGAAAATCACTAAGTTGGGCCCTAGCATAGGTTTGGTTTTAGGGGGTCCAAAAACAGCGATTTTTCGTTTCGGGCTTTTTGCGACCATTTTGAGCATCTCGGAGTGACCCTAGGTGATAATAAATAAGACTTGTGCAATGAAATAAAAAACATAGAGTCTCGGTTGAGTTAAAATCAAGTTGTGGAGGTTAGAGTGTAAAGTGTTTTCAATAGAGCAATTGCATTGGGAGCTCTATTTTTTTAAGTTTTGAGTTATGTATTTGAAAAAGTTTTAATGAGAAATTGATATGTAGATGACGAGCAAGCAAACGAGACACGAGAGGCTCGTTGAGACATTTGAGCTTATATAGATCGAGGTAAGTGTACTTCGCTTACGTTATTAGAAGTTGATTTAAATTGTAACTTATTATTGTTTAAAAGATTTACAAAATAATTTCCCAAATATAAGTGGATTTCGAGTAAAAGATTCTTCTACGGAATAAAAAAATGAGAATTTAAAGTAAAGTTGTTTTCATAAAGTTTGATATAAGTTTGAATTATAAATGTTTTAAGATAAGCGATTTTGTGCTCATTGCACTTAGAAAGAAAAAGAGTTTTAAAAGCCATGTGTAACCCCTCAGTATTCAGAGTATCTAGCATTACGTTGAGATGTAGAAAATTTCCCATGTAGTTGTCTAGATTTAGAGTTATTGGCATTATGTTGCGACGTAGAAAATTTTATTCGTAGTCATCCAGATTTATAGCTACTTGCAATGTGCTGTGATGTAGAAAATTTCGCATATACTTGTAAGGGTTATAGAGTAGTTTGCACTACAATTGCAATGTAGAAAATTCCAAATTATAGTTGTTTAGTGTTGGGATTGTTTCACCCTATGCCGCAATGTAGTGAATTTTACACATAGTGGTCGAGACATCTCATTAGCTTCACGGTTGATGTTAGTCAAAATCACCTCGTAATGATTAGAGTGTTTAGGGGTATACATGATGTTTTTGAAAAGGAAAGTTTTTAAATTGAAAATAAATTTTAATCAGTTATAAATCTCTATGTGGATATATTTTTGTTAGTTTTATATATTGAACTAACGTATTTGTTTTTGGTGCAGCTTGTATATATTATTCTAGGTGCCGTACAAGTGATTTTGCATACGTAAAACCATTGTCGGAAATCATAGGTGGGCGTCGAGTAAATGACTTGTATAAGCATTAAACATATTTTTGGCTTTATAAAGAATATAATTAAAGGATTTGTATAAATGGAAACTTGTAGTATATATTTTAATATGTATATATAGTTGAACATTTGCACACAATACACATCTATCACTTGATATGCATATATATATATATATATATATTGATACATATGGGTTCTATTGAAATAATTATTAAAATGCATGTTGTGGAATTTATATTTTACGGGAATGTGCATTATGAAGTTGAATGAAAAATTGCTTGTTTGTGATTAAAAGAAGTTGGGAGATGATTTGAAATAGTTCAAAGTGTAATTTTCTTTACAGATGAAATTTGGGAACGTTAAAAATATAGCTGTCATGCTGTCAAATTTCTTTAAAAAAAAATATTTTTTGCTTTTAAAATGAACGTGAAAAATTTACATCAACCCAACTATTTTAAGAAAAACGAGTTTTAAATTTAAGTAAAATAAAGTAAATGGGGCAAGATTAAAGGGTTCGCTCTGCGAATCTCTTCTACTCAACTAGTTAGGTTACGAGAGGTTCGTTGGAGTACCCAGTGGGATCCTTCAGACAAGATCCTAGAGAAGGTCTGGTTTCAGTCCTATCACCTTTCTTGGCCTTCATCTTTGTCGTCAATATCTGCTTTATTATTTTATTTCTAGCTTCGACCTGACCATTGGCCTGTGGATGGTCTACCACCAAAAAGCTCTTGACAATCCCCAGGTCATTACAGAACTTGATAAAATGATCGCTGTTAAATTGAGTACCATTATCCGTGACAATCTATTGTGGGCCCCAAACCTATAGATAATGTTACTTCACATATATTTGATTATTTTTGTAGTGGAGATTTCTGCTAGCGTATTAGCTTCTGCCTATTTGGTTAAGTAATCCACCGCGACTACAACATGCTTGCAATTCCCACGAGCTATCGATAGAGATCCAATTAGGTCCATTCCTCAGATCACAAAAGGCCACGGGCTCACCATCTGTTAGAGATAAGTAGGTGGAGCTCGTGGAATCTTGACGAATCTCTGGTATTTATCACATCTCTTGACCAGGTTGATGGTGTCTTGCTTCATCGTAAGCCAGTAAAACTGTTACCTTAAAGTTTTTTGAGCTAGCGAAAGCCCCCCAACATGGTTCTTATAGTGACCTACATGTATCTCATTCAACACCTTCATACAATCTGGCCTATTTATGCATCTCAAAAGTGGAGCTGAGAACCCTTTTTTTGTACAGGATGTCATCGTAAATGTAGTACTGTGCAGCCCAAGCTCGCAGGCGACGTGCCTTCAGCTTATCTTCTGGTAGCCCATCTTGTAAATAATTGATCAAGGGGCTTATTCACGAGTCTTTTGCCACAACTATAGCCATCACTGAGTCTTTCTCTTTAGTACTCGGGACTAGTAAGAATTTTATCAGTATGGACTTTAAGTTTTCTGTAGCTCGGGTAGTTGCCAGGTGAGCTAGTGCATCTGCATTTACATTTTGAGCTTATGGAATCTGGTTCACCTCAAACTTCTGAAAGGTGCTTAACAGCTTCTGAACCTTCTGGAGATTAGCGGCCATTTTTGTCCCTATGATTTGATATTCAACTTGAATATGATAGACTACAAAGTGGGAATCGTTAAAGATTCTCAGTTGCTCGGCTCACATTTCTTTGGTCAGACGCAGTCCTGTTGATAATGCCTCATATCTAGCCTTGTTGTTGGTGGCTTAAAACTCAAACTTTAAAGCATAGAAGATCTTATGCCCTTCAAGACTGATTAATAGTGCTTCAGCCCCAGCCCCAGCCTTTTGCTCATTATACGACTCATCTATATATAGCTCCCATATTGGACTTTCAGAAGACTCGGCCATTTCTTTTACAAGCCTCGTGAATTCTGTAATAAAATCTACTAGAGCTTAGGCCTTAATTACTGGTTTTGGCTTGTACTTAACTTTGAACTGTGCCAGCTCAACCGTCCACTTGAGTAATCGATCTGAGGTATCAGATTTGTGAATGACCTGTTTCAATAGGTACCGCATGAGGACTTGGATCCTATAGGCTTAAAAATATAGACGCAGCTTCTACGATGCGATCACCAGGCATAAACGAGTTTCTCCATTTGCGAGTACCTAGTTTTCTCATCGAGTAGCCTCTTGCTCATATAATATACTGGAAGTTGTGTCCTCCGGTCTTCTCGCACTAAGGCTACGCTGAGGGCGTGCTGAGATACCCTTAAAATACAAGATGAGTTTTTCTCCCTCTACTGAATTTGATAAGAGTAGAGTTCAGCCCATGTAATCTTTCAACTACTGGAATGTCATCTTGCATTGTTTAATCCACTCGAAATTTTTCGACTTTGTCAGCACATCAAAGAAGGGAATATATTTGTCTGTGACCTTCGAAATAAACCTGCTGAGAGTCGCGACTTGGTCATTAAGGCTTTGCACATATTTGATTTAATTGAGGGACCTCATGTCAATTAGTGCCTTTATCTTTTCAGGGTTGGCCTCAATCCCTTTATCGTTTACCATGAAGACAAGGAATTTCCTTGAGGTCACTCCAAACGCACATTTGAGTGGATTCGATTTCATCTGGCAGTTCCTCAGTATTTGGAATATTTCCCCTAAATCATGTACATGGTTGGTTGCCTGCTTGGACTTCACCAGCATATCGTCTACATACACCTCC
The DNA here is from genome assembly GCA_022984855.1 of Dimocarpus longan. Lineage (NCBI taxonomy): Eukaryota > Viridiplantae > Streptophyta > Magnoliopsida > Sapindales > Sapindaceae > Dimocarpus > Dimocarpus longan. Next base: position 13,110,009 of record CM041018.1, read on the forward strand.
ATCGTTTTGCCAATCTATCCCTCGAACATCATATTAACCAATCGTTGATAGGTCGTCCCTGCGTTCTTCAATCCAATAGGCATGACTTTATAGTAGTATAGGTCACGGTCTGTGATGAACGAGGTGTGCTCTTCATGCTTTGGGCTCATGGGTATCTGATTGTAACCCCGAATAGGCGTCCATAAAGCTTAAAAACTATTGAGCAGCCGTTGTATCTACGAGTTGATCAATTTTCAATAGAGGGAAACTGTCTTTTAGACACTCCTTGTTTAAGTTTGTGAAGTCAATGCATATTATCTACTTTCCATGTTTTTCTTCGCGAGCATATTATTGGCAATCAAAGTCGAGTAGTAGGCTTATCGAATGAAATTATTGACTAGTAACTTATCTTCCTCTTTTTTCAGGGCTGCATATTGCTCTTGTGTCATTGGTCTTCTCTTCTGGCGAACTGGTTTATGGTGGGGGTCAATGTTTAGTCTGTGTGACATGACCTTGGAGTTTATTCCCACCATATCTTCGTGATTCCAAGCAAATACGTCCAAGTTCACTTTAAGGAAGTCGACGAGCTGAGATCTTATCTTTGGAGCTAGACCTCGCCTCAGCTTTAAACACCTTTTAACATCTAGCTTGTTGACTTGGACCTGCTCCAGCTCTTTTACAGGCCTGGTTGCCCTGTCAACATCCTCCTCACGAGGGTTAAGGTCGTGGCTTACCCCTTTTTCACTCATAACATAGGGCTTTCCCTCCGAGACCATATTGACCTCTTTCCCTATAACTCTCATCCTTCCTGCATCCTCATAGCAGCGTCGCTCCAGGTGTTGCTCACCCTGCACACAACCTATCCCATTGGGAGTTGAAAACTTGACTGTAAGAGTCCTAGTGGAGGTGACCACATCTAAATCATTTATCGCGGATCTCCCCAGGACAACATTATATGCAGAGGGGCAATCAATGATAAAAAAAAATCTGCCAGCACAGTTACCTGACGGTTTGAATCTCCAAGCGTAAGTGGAAGCCTGATCTGACCCATTGGAGTGATGGCATCTTCAGTGAAGCCGTATAGAGGTTCTGGAGATAGCTTTAGCTGTTTTGCACTGAGCCCCATTTGGTCGTAACACCCTTTATACGTAACATTTATCGAGCTCCCTGTGTCAATCTTGATCCTTTGCATCTCGGGGTTACTTATATTTGCTCGAATGACAAGTGCATCTTTATGAGACTAACATACGCCCCTATCATCTTCCTTAGTGAAAACAATGTTATCTGAGGTCATTCTTACTTCTTTCGCAAGTCCTTCCATCTCATCGTGACCCATAAGCAATATGTGATTTGTCTCTTGCACATAGCGGTCATGTGATTTGTTCGATGTACTTGCAATGTGAGGACTGCCATGTATGATGAAGATGGTTCTCACTGTGGGCTCGTGCTCTTGTTCAGGAGCTCGCTGGTACTGTTGTTGTGTTGGTTGTTGTTGAGGTCGTTAATGTTGAGGTCACTAATTTGCTGGTTGAACCACATAGTCTCTTAAGCGACCTTTTCGAATCAAATCTTTAATAGCGTCTTTAATGCCCAACAATCGGAGGTATTGTGCCCGATCTCATTATGATAGACACAAAACATGTTATTGTTTCTCTGACTAACAAGGGTCCTCATAAGAATGGACTTCCCGAAGTCTTCCTTATTTCTTTTTGTTGCGAAAATCATACCTGGAGTATCTGACAAGATACTATAACTATCATGACAACCTTGGGGCCGAGGATGATCATTCCTAGGCTCATTTCTGACCTTCTTGGAGACCTGATTAGTAGAGCCGTTACTCTGGCATTCTCTTCTATTCCCACAATTATTTCTTTTCTTCGAGTGGTTGGGACTTCTTGTTTCACATTTCTAATTAGGTCGCTTGAGGCCAAAGGTCTCTTCTCACCTGATCTCTTTTGCAGCTCGCTTATAAAATTCACCCAGGTCCTTCATCGGAGATTTGTAAATACTCTCATACAACTTCCCATCCTTGCGAAGCCCAACTGAAATCGCAATTAGGATGCTTTCGTCTGAAGAACCTTCAACCTTGCTGACCTCATCTCGAAATCTGGTAATATAATCCTTTAGGTATTCATTTTGTCGTTAGAAGACCATGGTTAGGTGGCAAGGCGGTGCAAGCTACCTCCTCAAAGCCTTCTATTGGCTGGTGAACCTTTTTTAACATTCCTCCCAGCTATCTATACTGCGAGCTGGGAGGCTATTGAATTAGGTCCGCGAAATATCCCCTAAGGTAGCCGAGAAGACTCGACACTTCACCAATGGGTTGTCCGTTTAGAGATCTATCTGGACATTGAACATGTCTAAGTGGTCATAGGGGTCGGTATCTCTATTATACTAGGGAATATTAGAGACCTTGAACCTATGATGGAGAGGCTATGCCTCGATCTCCCTGGTAAGCGGGGTCCTCTCGCTATATTGATCTCGCTGGCTTAAGGTGTCAAGGCGTGCTTCAAGCTGTTGAACCCTCTGAAAAAGCTCATTCATCCATGGGTTCTAAGGTTCGTGCTCTCTCCTATGCTCATGACCAAAAGAATGACGATCTGATATACACCCTTGGCTAACCTTTTGAGAGCCCTTAGGTCGATATGACCTTATATGTTACTAATTATCAATTTCATCTTCGTATCGAGATGTAGCTCGAACTCGATCGCGGGCATCCTCTATGCAGCGGCTCCCATCCTGACTCACCCTTACCCTTAAGCTCATGGGATGCGGAACTTCATTTTCTTCATAAGCTCTACAACCTTTAGCTCTTGCACGAGAGTCAGAAGAGCGGACTGAGTTGGCAAGTCACAGATTTTCTGTGACGGGCCTATTAAGAGCTGTCATTCCTTCGTGTTGCTATTGGTGAGCTTGTCTGGGTGCAGTAGCCTCAAGTATAAATGCATTTTGTGCCTAGGCTTGTGCTAACGCCCTGCCCATATCTGTAAGCTGTTGCACTGTGTTTTCCAATGCCTCCTACTGCTGGTACCATACTTGTAGCCTCTCGGTTGTAGGGGCTGTCGGTGGTAGTTGACGAGGGGCCAGTGGAGGAATACCCACGGTGGTGCTGTTAGTGGGGATGTGAGATATTCCTGCAATAGGTAGAGTCATGTTTCCTCTCGATTGGGTATCGTGCTGTTTTGGTTGGTTTGTCGCCTCATCAAAGCTTCTAGTTGTCCTTTCTCTTGTCATGGCAATCTCAAACTGGAAAAATCTACAGTTTGGGCCCTATTTCTAGCGAGAAAATGTTGACGTCTGAAATTAGCCGACCAGGTTCTTGAAACTTAATACTTACAAATAACATTAAATAAAGAAAACAAGAGAAACAGATAGGAATAACAGAAGAGCACAAGACAGTTTTTACGTGGTTTGGCCAACACAATGCCTACATCCATGATCGTTTTCTCTTTATTTTGGCAGAGTGACGGTATATTATTTCTCTCGTGTGTTTTACAATGAATTTGCTTCCTATTTATAGTGAGGAGAGATACAATTTGAATACAACTAAAATATGAAATAGAATTTGAAATTAATAACGTTTCCATAACAGCTTCTACTAAATTAGGAACGGACTTCGTGATTCTCGAGATTAGATTTTGCTTCAAAATAGGCAAATTGACTGCTTCTAGAATTGAGTTGTTTCAGGCTTCTATAAAACTCTTTGGACGAGCTCGTCCGAGCTGAGCTTGCTCCAGATCATGATCTGAAGATGATAGGCAAGCTGGGAACTACATTGTCAGCTCCTTGGTCTATAGGCTCTGAGCTCCAACACAATGACCTGAGCCTCTGCGATGACATCTTGACTTCTTGGGCCTATTGAGCTTTTATCTATAAGCTGAATCATTGGGCCTTGCCAGCCCACTTTCTCAGGTCGTCGAAAAATACCCATCAGGTCATCGAAAAATACCCATAACAAGTGTCATTTCAAGAAACTTAATATTCTTTGAATTGAATTTTTACAATTTGGTAAGCTTTTTGTGAATTACCATTACTCTAAAGACCCATTAGATTCAAAAGCAAACCTAATAGAATGATGCTTCAAATTTGTTGACGTGTAAAATCAGTCAACTAAGTTTTCTCAGGCCCAACACTGCATAAACAACAAGAAAGACATATACGATCAAATGAGGGGAATAAAAACAGCTAAGGTAGAATATTAGACAAGAAAAATGTTAAAGTGGTTCGGCTAACTATGCCTACATCTACTATTTGTTCACTCAATATTTGGGCAGAATAACAGCTAATTTTTCACTAAGTGTTTTCACACTCATATTACAATGACAGGCTTTCCTTATTTATAGAAGAAAAAGCCTTACAGCGAGGTCTAATGAGTTAAAATAAAATGATTAAGCCAGTTAATGCTCCTGACCTGCATTCAATGCAGCTGAATTACATTAAATGTAGGGGGACAGGTGGAAGATTTATATGACTAACCCACGTGGGTTAGGTGTGGTTTTTTGTAATCTGAATAGTAATCTCTAACAAGTTTGGCGTGCAAGGCAAGTTATGCTATGACCTGGCACGATTTTGGGCGGCAAAGTGGAGTTCTGAGCGGACTGACGTGCATAAAAAAGGAGTAAATTGATCCTGCCAACTTCAGCTATGTTATGATAAAATATGGGCACTATAAGACGCTTCTCTCGAGGTGTGATCTGCGGACTTCGTGCTACATATCAGAATGAACTTCACTTCGCTGCTAACCTCAAACATTGCATTGTAGGCTTTACGTTGTGCGAATATCACTCCGCCCCAGCGTCTGAATGAACTCCGAGTTGCAAGACTCATGGGTAATGACCATACAGGCTCCAACAGGCCGGGTAAAATCGGGCCTAGCCTAGTTGGACCATGGACTTAGGCTTTTATCAGTCCCATGAGATGTCTCAAAAACTATCTACAACAAAATTCATTCTTGCAATTACTTAGATTGATCTAGTTTTTCTGCATTCATTATGTAAATTTTGCTAAAACACCTAAAAAAATAATAAATATAAAAGTTTATTTGGTTTTCTTGTCACAACTTTGAATTTCAACTGAATATAATTTGCTAAGAAAAGATTTTTTATTTGCTGAGGAGATAAACTACTTGGCTAGTGTTTATGCACTACTTATTGTTGTTTTATGTTCTCTAATATTGTTTGGAAGTAATAATTTTTATTCATTTGTTTTGGTATGACATTCAGTTCTCAAAAAATTTCATCATTGACAACATCGGATGTGAAATAATAGTGAGCAATAAATTCAAGTTTACAAGGTGTGTCAATTGTTAATAATGGATATTCGTTTACTGTGTTTTCCTTTTTTATTATTCCTTGATCATAGAAATTAAATTCAAGTAGATGAATATTTAGAACTTTGGAGTTGGTTTTAAGTCTTGGAACATTCAAGATTGGTTTGAATGATGTGGAGTACGGAACGTTATAGAGCATCATGACTTGCAGATTTTTATGTTTGAATTTTTTTTTAAGTGGTTTTTTTTTTAATATTATTAAAAAATTGTAGACTTGCTTGACTAGCAGTAAATAACTGAAGTGAGTTTTAATAACATAATTTCATAAATTTTATTGATAAAATTGTCATTTTTATTTTATTTTTTTATATATTTTCATCATTACACCATTTCTCTCACTTCTTCATATGATAAGAACCTGCCTAACTCCTTCTCAAAAGCTAGCTTGCAAGGGGAGGGTTGCAAACCCATATATATAAGACCTAAGAACACCCTCGCTAATCGATGTGGGACTCATCACCTTGTCTCATTTAATTGATGACATGTAGATCGACTCCACTTTGGATTATGAAGCTTGGCAAGACCAACATTAGAGATGTTTGGATTCCATTGGCAATTAAGCAATATGTTACTAGATTTTATATTTTGATGGACTATCTTTGGTTCAATGTCCTCATAAAGGTAAGTCAATCTGTAGAAACATGTTTTCTTCAGAGTAAATATTCAATGTATGGTCCTTAAAACAGAAAAATTCCAAAATAATTATTAAAAGAACTTAAAGAGTAAAAGCAATTTTCTGAGCACAACCTAATTATAAGCTTTCCTAGTTTTTCTTTTTATAATCTGGATTCCCTTTGCTTCCATTTGTATTTAATGTGCATATCATGTTTTTCTATTTTCAAGTTCTATAGTTTGCATTAGCTTTAGAAATATATGAATGCATGGTTCTCACATAACAAGTCAATCTAATTCTAAAACAAAACTAGAAAAAAGGCTTCAAGACCCCAACAAACCAATCACAATCTCTACATATAACAGAAAAATTAAATAAATAAAATCAAATAGACAAACCTCTCTTGAACAAACAAACTACGAACATCAAAACAACAAAAAGAAGAGAGATGAATTAGTTCTGCAATGATAATATGAATTAGTTCAGACACATTTCTCATCGGCATTTTTTTGAACACCTGGAGATGTAAAAAGACCAAACACAAAATGAAGACAAAAAAAATGAATCGAAACCAATCGAGAAAGGAAATGGCGAACCTGATTCATCTCCATTCTTTTTGTTCATTCACTTATGAGAATGAAAAGCCGTAAACAGAGACTGAGTTAAGAGCAAGTTGACTTGGTCATGAACTTGTGGATTCAATAAAAGGCAACATTGTGTTTTTTGTGTGTGTTTGGAGAGACGAAAGAAGACACAGAGTTGACTTTATCATGGAGGTTTAAGGAGCGGTGGTCATGGAGGCTTGATAAGAGCTACTATTGCAGCAATGGCCATGGAAATGAAAGAGAGAGGAGTTGTAGCTAGCGGCGATGACAGATGAGGGAGCTGCTTGTTCAACGACAACTATAAAGGTTACGACATCGAGAAGATGAAGATCGACGACCATGAAGGATGTGATTTCAGGTCCAATGGTGGCTTGGAGAAGATGAAGGTGGGGAACAAAAAAATATATGAATGAGAGGCATTCATATTTAAGAGTTGTGAGTGAAAATGAGATGGCCGGGAAGAAAAATATCTATGAGAATTTTTCCCTCCTTAAATTTTGTATACTAAAATATTTATCACTGATAAATTTCGTGCTCTTTAGTTGCTACCAAATATCCATCACGAGTCATCAAAAGCTCGCGATAAAGGCTTTTAAATGGATATATCCAACACAGGTTTTTAAAAGCCTGTGCTAGGTAATATTTTTTAATATAGGTCATTTGAGTCCGTGCTAATTAGATTGTGATAGTAAATAAATTTTGTTGTAGTGGTTATTATTAACAATGAAGGAACACAAAGAGAGAGTAATAACTTGACTTTTTTGTTGAATCAATGGGAAACCAATGAATAATGCAAGTTTTCATTCAACTATTTCACTAGCCAAATAGGATAAAAAAACAATGACAGAAAGTCAAAAATTGGGAACTAAAAGGCCATCAAATAGAGTTCACTCTGTTCGCCATTGCTTTTTACTTCCTCTTCTTTAACTTCATACTGTGTCCACGCTTTGTTTTTTGCTTCTTCTTCAACTATATCAACCTCAACTCCATGCTTTTTTTATTTTTTTTTAGGGTTTTGTTATGAGAAATAGTTGCCTTTATTTTTCTTCTTATTAGACTTTATGTTGTGTCTTTTTTAACTCCATCAACCTTGACTTTATGCTTTTTTTCTGTTACTTTTTGTTTTGAGAAACAATCAACTTGAGCCACGTTTGATTAATTTTAAACCAATTGAGAAAGAAGATTTATAAAGGTAGGTCATAACTTTGTTTTTGTTCAAGCCTTATGAAAAAAAATAGAGTTGTTGGATTTTCGTGAAGGATTTACAGAGGTTGGCCGTAGCTCTGTTTTTGTTCAAGTCCTATGAACAAAAACAAAGTTGTTGGATTTTTGTGAAGGATTTTTGAAGGTCGACGATGATTCTGTTTTTGTTCAAGTCTTATGAACAAGAATAGAGTTATTGGATTTACTATAAGAGTTGCAGATCTAGTATAGTAAGTTGAATGAGAGAAGATGACAAATTGAATAATTTTTTATTAGTTTTTTAAATGAAGAATATTATTGTCTTTTTATTTGGGTAGATGCTAATAAAACTCAACTTACTTGACTCTTTTAAAATTTATTATGGTTTTATTGTTTTTATGAACTTTTTTTTTTTTTTTTTTTTTAAGATACTATAATCAAATCGAGGTTAGAGGGAGAGAGATATGGCACGAACTTATGACGTTACATGTAACTGTAAGGGGTTTATCACTAAACCAATCTTATCTTGTCATTATAGTTGTACTCTTTGCAAGTGAGGCGTTCTTCCTAAGTCATTTTGAACAAATTGTGATAATGAAGCATTTCAATATGACTTTTCTTTGTATTACATAGAAAACAACTCTCTTTCCTGGGTAATTTGCTTGGACATTAAACTTGGCCCACAATATATTTGTTCCATAATTTGGTTGAAATGCGTATACTTGATTTAAATTTGCATAAAAGTTACCATTAAAAAAAAAAAATGTTTAAAAAGTTAAGCCCAATAATTTGGTCCATTAAGATCATGACCCAATGGACCGAATCAAACCAAGTCCAATTCGAAACCATGCCTAACCTTCCTTCAGTCAATGTCAGCTACACAATAACATAAGCTCGTGAACAGTAACAAAACTACGATCGACTTCCGTATAATTATAAAGAGAATCGACAACATTTTCTCATTTCCAAAAAACTGTGTCACTGGCCGATTCCATTCAGACTAAACAAGTAGAGTGAGTGTGTTAAACCATCGAGAATGAGCGAGACGCCGAATAATGATGCGCCCGATTTGGAGTGCCGTATTAAAGTTGCCATGCAGTCTCGCGTCTCTCACTTCAAAGAACAAGCCGAGTAAACTCTCTCTCTTTGTTTGTGTTATGGTTTCAATTCAGTTGCCTTACTTTTTTAGTGCTCTGTCGTGTTTAGGGTTGATTGATTGCGTTATTTACTCGGATTGTTTCCTTTTTCTTGTCCGTTACCAATTCATCGTTATCATTTTAGTTAGGGTAAGTGAATTAGGAAATAGGTTTCAGTACAAGTGGATGTCACAGTCTAATTGGCTAGGTTTTCGGTTGTAAGACTGTCTAGTTGTATAAACCTATTCTTGAAATTTAATAAATACAATAAGTTTAAAAGTCTAACATGATAGTAGAGCCCTTGGACATTGAAAGATCAAAGGAATGAGAAGAGATTATGTTTCAATTGAGGCCCACTATCCAATAAGATAGTTTTTTTCTTTTATTTTTAGTTTTGTCTTTTTATTTTTATTTTTTATTTTTTTTGAGTTGTAAGGCTAATCAATGATGTATAGATGGAATCCCAATATATTCAAAGTACTACAAAGCATAAAATTCTAACACCAACAATCATCACAAAGTCTAATTTTACTCCCGTTTCCTACTTCCAAACTATTCTTTAGCTGATGAAGATTGGAAACATGAGAGACGGAGGTCCGAGTTGGGATGTCACTGGTTCAACTGGGGATAGGGTAGGATTCCCCATACCTTCCATGTTGTTTCACAAAATAATTCATGAACATACTAATTCCTTAAAAACATTGAAAAAAGGAATCCCATCATTCTAATCTCTTCTTAAATGAGTGATAACAAAAGCTCAAACAAAGTCTAAAAGTATTACATTTGACTATTAGAAAATGAGACAAAATAAATTATTTTTAAAATAATTGTTAAAATATATAAATATTTAAAAATTGAAATGGGGAAATGGGGGAAATTGGGATTGGGGTGGCTACATTTCCATCCCCATCCCTGAAAATCCTTAAAAATTTTGCCGAATAGGTACGGGCCCTAGGGATTTTTTGACATCTCTAGGACCAAGGAGAGGGCTGAAATCAATGTTTTAAAGTGTGAAAAATGGTTCAAGGTGGTGAACCCCCAGCAAGGCTAGGTAGCCTCGACTGCCTCTGTCCAAAAATGATAATAAAAAATTTCAGAAAAAAAAAAAAAAAAAAGCTTAGGAAATTATTCAAAGTTTGCTGTCTATGGTTTCGAGGAGAATATTTTTGAGTGAAAAGAGAGAAAATATTGAGTTAAGAGCAAATTTAATGGAGGTTTAAGTCGTATATTGTTTGGAGGAAGAAATCGCATATATGTTAAGTCTTCTGGATGCTGCAATATATAGGTTTTCTGTTTTTAAAAAGGTCGACTTTAAGTCTTCTGTATGCCAATTAATACATAGGTTTCCTTTTTTAAAAAAGTCACATGATGTTATTAAAATAAAATTGGTTTCTGTGGCTGCGGCATATCAATTACTTCAGCTGACAAATATGCAGTTTTCCTTTATTTATTTATTTTTTTTAAAAAGTTGCATGATGTTATTGAAATAAAACTGGTCTCTGTGGCTGACACCTGCCGCATATGAACCGCCTCAACTCCACCTAATATATTTATATATATATTTTTAATAAAATCGCTGATTTTTATTAAAGAAAAGGGTGGTTGCCTCCTCGAACCCGTCTCAACCCGAGTCGTCCCATCTTGGGTTGAGGGGCCTGCTCCATGGCCCCCTCAGCCATGAGGCGGCTGAGGAGTGTCTTAGATTGAGTTATAAAACATTGGCTAAAATCCCTAGAAAATATTTTGTATCCCAACCATTTTAATGCATTCCATATTTTAAAAATAAATGCCTCATGGCTGAGGGTGCCTCAGACTGAGTTTTAAAACATTTGCTAAAATCTCTAGAAACTATTTTGTATCCCAACCATTTTTAAAAATAAACGCCACATTGAATTGCTCTCCAAAGTAAATCTCCACAAAACTTTCCGCAATCACTTTCCTATGAGATCTAGCTTCCTCGTAACTACATTTTTGTCCCCTAAACCAATCTTGTTGACTAGCAATGATACCTTCTGTCAGCTAGTAAGTTGATATTTCGTTATCCATGCTTTTAAGTTTGGAGAACCAGGTACTTGTGGAGATTTGCCTGATGTAATTACCGAAATGAAGGTTAAATTCTGCTTGCTGCAGGGGTTTGTGGGTGTTAAGACAGAGGAACAAGTAAGGGTGCTTAGGCTGTACAAGGGTTAGTTTTTGATATTAAGTGTTGGCTCAATGGTGAGGGAGGCTAGAGTCGTTACTACAAGACTTTGGTTACCATCAATACTCAATAGACACAATCAGTTTGCACAATTAGAGGAGAGATAATTGCAGTGAGTTAATGAAAGGGCATTGATGTCCCATTGGTTAGGTCTTATTAGAGATGGAGCCACCGTGAGCGCATTCCAGCAATTTCTGAATTTGAAGTGAAGTCTATAATTAGGTGGGCGGAAGATCAGAAACTTCTTAGAAGTCAGACTGATTGTGACATTTTTTCTTAATTGCTTTTTTGGTAATTAATATTTTATTTAATGGCACTGTCTGTCTCTTTTTGTAAAATCATTAAACAGAATTCAAGGTAAAGCAACTAGTAAAATCTTCTAAACGTCTCTCTATCCTTCTAACTTTGTTGAGAAGTATTCGAGAATAGGTTTTTGGTTGGAAGATGTAAAAAATGCTGTTTATTTTCTCTGATAGAGGGACAGATGAATAAAAAAGACCCAGAATTTTTTTTTGTTTAATTATGTAGCTTTATGTATTTTTTTATATGGATTTTTTTTTTTTTTTTTCAGTTTCTACAAGAAGTTTTTGGAATTTTCTTGTCATTTTCAAATTTGGATAATTGAAAGTATGGGCCAATGGAGGGAATAGTGCTCCGTATTAGAAAAAACAAAAAATACAAAGTAAATAAATAGATACAATACAATAGGTAAATAAAAAGGTAAAGTGATACTAAAGAAAAGAAGTACTTAAAATGCTCTCATTTTTCCTAGTAAGGGAACCCAATGCAGATTTATACATGTGGTAAAGTATGTAAGTTCTTTCTTTTTTACTAATAATGATTCTGTTTCCTATCACCCCAAAAAAAAAAAAAAAAAATACATGTGGCAAAGTAAGTAAGTATGAAGCAATTTAATTTGTAATAAATGTATTATGGCCATGGGAATGCATATCTGAAATATGTAGTGCATAATTGAAGCTTGACTCAATATATTAATTATTACAAATTAGATGTAAAATATTATGGTCCGATCCATCGATTTTGCAAATATATAAAGCAGGGAAAATTCAAACATATTAGAACATTTGTGATTATTTGTGGGGTCATCATTAATATTGTCAGTGTTGAATACAGTTGAAAATTCGAAAACAGTGAGTCGTGGTGGCAGGGTTTGTTGATTGATGGTGAAGAAACTTCTCTGTTTATTGTTTGTTACACATTGTTTGCTCATTGATTTATTCAAGTATCACTTGTTTATTCACGGTTCCTGGTTCCTTTTTGTCTAAATATTGCTTTTCATGGTCTTTGCTATTCGAATTTGTCTCTTTGAAAACATATTTCAAGTGCACACATGTTTTTACTTCCAAAAAAAGGGAAAAAAAAAGTGTACACAATTTTTCATTTTGCTCAATCAGAAATTACTTAAAAGATATGCTGCCTTAGATTTTAGTTATTTATCTGTTTATTTTTCAACGTTGGAATTTATACCTTATATTGACTTGTTTGGTTCAATTTCAATATATTGGATTGGAACAATGGAAGTTTTAATGATTAAACAATTTGTTTCTAATTGTAGTTCCTTGACTTTTGAGGGGGTTCGGAGATTGTTAGAGAAGGACCTGGGGTTGGATTCATATGCACTGGATGTGCATAAGAGATTTGTAAAACAATGTTTGCTAGAGGTAACCTTATCAACTCAAAAGTGCTTTTTGGCTTTTCCATTATATTGTCCAAGTAGGTTCTGTTAGCAGCAAATATCCTTCATTTTGCTTTTCCTTGTTAGAATTATGCTTTAACATCTGATGAGAGGGATTTTATTAGTTGCTTATTGTGTTATGTTGAATGAAAGGTGATTTATATGAAGTAAACTTGAATACAAAATCTGGATGTGTGCTTGAAAATATGAGCAATAATATAAAATTGAATAGTTTTTAGATAAAGAAATGTTATGAAGTTTTTAATGAACGCAAAACACTGATGGCTGTCCTCCTGAACATGAAATTTTGAATGCATCGATTTAATATTTAATATGAAGTAAGTCTAACACAAGATTTGGGTGGGGACACTTGAAACTGATTAATAAATCAAACTGATAAATTTCAAATAAAGAATTTATTGTGAAGTTCTGATGAATGTAAATCACTGATGGCTGTTACCTCCACAATGTGAAATTTTGGCTGCTTCTTTTTAATATTTGACATTCAATTCAACACCATGATCTGTTTGATTGATTTTATATACTTTAAATAGTGAAGTGCTGCTCTTTAAAATTTCTTATCACTTGAAATTTCTAAGAATATACTTAGCATCTGTAATGAATATGTTCTATAAATTTTTGGATCACCCAGAAATTTTAGAGGGAACAAACTCCTGAAACTTATGAGGTATTAGAATTAAGTAGGCTAAAGATGATGGGACAGTTGTCAAAATTTTAGAGTTGTTTTAGTCTCTTAATATAATTGTTACAGCATAAAGCATTAAAATTATAAAGGTGAGGGGAAAAAGAAACATTCTCTTATTTCTCCATGATAGTGCTAAGAGGCTGGAAATAGAGAACAGGGTAACTATGGTGTTTTGATATCTAGTAGGCTGTTTACGAAATCTAAGTTGAATATCAAGGCAATCAATACAATTGGAAAACTTATAACTGCTGTTGAAAGGAACTGGCATTTGTTTGCTGTTTTACTTGACTGTTGGTTTTAATCATGCTAATATGCGGGATTTAGTTATCATGTATTGCAACTCTTTGGATGATATGGTTGGGAAAAGCTTGTATACAAGTGATTTGAGTATAATTGTGATCGCATGAGTGGTTGTTTGTGATTCTACTGTTCTAAAAAGTTTGCAACTGATTATTGTATTTTTCATATGATATGATGCTCTTCGATATAGCTTGCATGTGATTCATTTTGGTTGAATAATTTGATAATTAGTTTTCGTTTTTATGTATATCTTACATCTTTGAAATAACTTGCATGTGATTTTCTTTTAGTTGAAAATTTTGATAATTCATTGTTGTTTTTCATAGTAATTGAATTGTACTTATCTTTGGCAACACAATTTTGTCAACTCAGTACAGTACAGCATTACATGCTATTATATGAAATGTGTTCCGGTGATAACTGGTAATTTTTTAGAGCATGTACTCCGAAATTACCAGAAACTGTGCTAAATATGCGTGTGCTATTATCAGTTTCTGGGCAATATGGGGCTTGTGAATTTTGCATGCTATCATTAACGTTAGTGATGGGAGATCTAGTGTATTTTCAATCATCAATATTACTCCATATTCTTAATAAGAATTTTAAACGTCAGTCGTATTGTTATCGTCTCAAATATTTAATCATTTTATCATCAGCATCATCAAATTAGACTTTCCCTGCTCACCAGATCCTTTCTCATGGGTTTTGATTGTCACTGCACAAAATATTATTTAATTCACAGTCACTTGTAATTTGATCAATCTTAATCCTAGTGCATGGATGGTGCTGATGATGACAATGCCTCAAAGAATCCTGGAGAAACTGCTGAACAAAATGTTTCTTCAACCAAAGGAGCAAAAACACCTGAAGGACATCAAGCAACAAAAGATGTAAAGGAACCTGGCTCCGAAGATGCAGAAAAAACTGAAGACTCACCTGTATTAGGCCTTATGACAGGGCACAAAACGACAAAATCTGAAAATGAGGAAATTGAAAGTGATTTAAGTAAAGAACTTCCAAGTGAAAGCATAATAAAGAAGGCTATCAGGGAAAGAGCTGCTTATGTCAAAGCTAATTCTCAGTATGCTACTTAATAAATTTGAATTTTCACTCTAATACTTAGCATACAGCTGTTTTTCTTGTATTCTCAATGTTTGTTGCATTTTCTTATGCTTATCTTATTAAAAAGTATTCAGTTGAATAATTTCTCCGTTTATTTTTATTTTTATTTATTTTTTATTTTTTGTGATTTGAGTTATTAAAACAAATACCCATTACTTGCTTTATTTCAGGGAAGTTTCAATGGCTGGGCTTCGTCGACTTTTGGAGGAGGATCTTAAACTTGTTAAGTATGCTCTTGATCCATGTAAGAAATTCATTACTGCAGCTTTAGAAGAGGTGAGTTGTCAAAGAAGGGTCATTCATCTTTTAAAGGTACTATGGTTGGGCTATGTTGGGTATAACTATATCTGCTATTCATCAGGTAATGGAATCTGGTGAAGTTTTGGAACCTCTGGCTGTGGACAAGAAGAAAAACCCTAAGAAAATTTCTCCTAGCAAAGCATTGAAAAAGGTCAGCAGTGAAGGAAGTTCTGATTCATCAGATGGTGAGAATGGAGAGGAGGAAGAAGTAAAACCTAAAAAGAAAATTGTTTCTAAAAGAAAATTGCAGAATTCTGAAGGGTTAAAAAAACGAAAAAGACTTGTAAAGGAGACCAAGGTATCTAGCAAGAAACAGACCAAGGCTGCGAAATTGGTGTCTGAAGACAATAGTGGTGCAGAAGACAGTGGAATTGTCTCTGAAGATGGCCACTCACAATCATCTGCTGAAAAACCTGCAAAGGTCTTCTGTTTTGTTTTTCCAAGATCTCTTCAAAATCTAAAGGCTGATGATACTAATATTTTTAATTTATCTTATTTCTTAATGCAGAAAAATGAAGATGCAACTCCGGCATATGGGAAACGTGTGGAGCATCTGAAAACAGTAATCAAGTCATGTGGAATGAGGTTTTACTTTTACTCACTATTCATAACTCATTAGCTTATTCTTTATCTAGATTGATGCCTTCACATTGTTATTTCATTTGCAGTGTTCCTCCCTCGATTTACAAAAAAGTCAAGCAGGTACCTGAGAACAAACGTGAGTCTCAACTAATTAAGGAATTGGAGAATATACTTTCTAGGGAAGGATTGTCTTCAAATCCTTCTGAAAAAGGTGGGCATTGCATATATATCTAGCTTGTATACAAAAAAGTAGTATACTGCTTGAATGAAAAAACTTCATAAGGGTAATGAAATTAGTTTGATCTGCAGAGACAAGCCAAGTAATGATAGGAAAAGCATAGATCCTTGCATTAATATTTATACTTAGTTATACCTGAAAATTAAGCAGAGATTTCTGAAGATAATGAAATGAAAATGCTTTGTTTTAAAGAATGAATTACATGAGAAATGGTTAAACGAATCAGTTTTGCGGCAGTTATGGTTTTTCTTCCTAATTTTCCTTCATAAAAGGATCAAACTTGGAAAGACCAATGAAAAAGGGTTTTCTGTTTTTTTTCCTCTTTACTTCTTTCGCAGACATGTGCATGCTTGCTTTGGGAAGATGTTGGCTAATTAGTTTCTTGTGATTTGATCAGTGCTTCTGTTTCTAATAAAATGTAGGAAAATAAGGAACCTTATTGTCTTCTCCTCATAGTGATATGTGAATTTGTTCATATTCAGACTTTCCCCATCTGTCAGGGTTTCTACAGTCTTTAGGTAATCAGTTTACTAGGATTGGTAATTGCGGAAGCAAATTCATTTAATCTTGCTCCAATCGATATGGGAGATAATTGATTATATTGTAGCATATAATTAAATTGTCGTTGTACATCATTCTTCTTGTAAGTTGGTTATCACTTGTTGATGCACCTTTTTGAGTCTTATAGAATGGTCCCAGCTTAAAATTATGTGGTCACAGAACATTCTCACATTGGTGGTGATGCATCAATGTTGACGACTTGTTTGTTTTTTCTCTTCAGAAATCAAGGAAGTCAGAAAGAGGAAGGAAAGAGCAAAAGAACTCGAGGGCATTGACATGAGTAACATTGTAACAAGTTCTCGTAGAAGGAGCACAACTAGTTTGGTGGTTCCTCCAAAGCCCAAAATACCAGATGAAAGTGATAGTGATGATTCTGAAGATACTGACAATCAGGATGAGGACAGTGACGATGATAACAATGAAAATAATGATGATGATGAAGAAGGTAATGACGATGGTGATGATGAGAACCAGAGTGAAGAGACAAATGGGGGTAAGAGCTTCTCCAGCCATACTAGCTATCAATTGTCCTTAGTTAAAATAGTTAGTGGTGTCACTTTTTTATACACTCCGACCACTCCTTATATGGTTAGCTATTTTATAAAAGTTGAACCATCCTAACTAAATATAGAGAGCATAAAAGTTCTAGTCAAATTCTTTTTCCTATTATTTTAATATTTAATTTGAAATAAAGTAATTTAAAAATCCTAACCAAACTCTCTCTCCTATTATTTTAATATGAATGCTTAGTTAAAATAGAAACAAATTCTTTTTCCTATTATTTTAATATTAATGTTTAGCTAAAATAAAGATGATGGTTAGAGTAACCTAATCAAAAGTTGCTAGTTAAAATAGGTTTTTTGTTATTTTAGCTAAAATTTAGGGAGTATGAGTGGAGATGCTCTAAGTCTTGAAGAGTATTTTCTATAACCTCTATTCCTAATTGTTGCTTACATTATGAGCTACTAAGTATCAACTCCCCAGGTGCTAGGACTTCGATTTTGTGAATAGTGGTGTTATACTGTGTAGCTCATTCACATGTTTCATGACTAAAAATCCTATAAGTTTTAGCATTCATGTTTTGCTGAATTTGTATGTTAACCTAATCTATATTTTAAGATTATAATTAGGCTGCATTTGATGTATCTTGAAACTGAATGTTCATAGATTTTGGCATGATTTCTGTGGTTGGTAGCAACAATATTTATTGTATGCCTTGGGTCAAGATCTTGATCATGTCTCACATTGAGAGGAATCCAAAGACAGTGTATAATGTAGATCTAATAAGTAGCATACATGTTACTTATAATGTAGATCTATACAGTATCCAATTCTTTATATGCATAACACAGCTTACATATTGGTGGCGTAAGGTACTTGTCTTTGAAACCAGAATAATGATTAAGTGTTCACGTCTGTACTTTTGTAACTTTTAGGTGGTATATCTGACACTGCTTCTGTATAGATATAGATTTCTTCTCTTTGGATTGTAAAGCCCCTTCCACTAGTGGTTCAATTCTTTTCCTTTAATTACATTTTTAGTTTATTATAAAAAAATGATAAATAAAGAAATGGTGCCCACATCTTTACTATGTGTGGATGACCACATTACAAAGCTATTGAATAGGGGAAAATAGAATATTATTTTATTGTGCAATCAACAAACTGTCTTTGTAGTTGTGATGATATCTAAGAATTTGTTGGAACATCCTGCAAGAAACCATTTGTTGAAGAGTATTGAGTGTTAGGTTTATTTTATTTTATTTTATTTTATTTTTTGAGCTTCCATGTGTGTTCCCAAACATGATCTTTACCTGTTTTTTGCAGAGGATGATGAAGACACTGATTGAATCCAAGGGACTTGCTAGAAGACTTATATAGGAAGAGCTTCAATCATTAGAACATAATAATGTATTATGAGTTCCATTCTTTTTTTTTTTTTTTTTTTTTTTTTTTTCAGTTTCATTCTATTTTGTTTTGGGTGGGAATATGCAGCCTTAGAATTGGAGAATGTTCTCTCAGCTATGCCCAATAGGAGGTTTTTACTGTACCTTATTTTAGTGAATTTTTGGGCATCCTCTCCAAGGAAAGTAGAGTGTAGATTTAATTCAAGCCTAGAGACTTTTGTATGTTGAAGTTATATGTGTTTATACATGTAAAATAGACTTAGTTTCATATGCGATTAACCCTGCCAGTGGCAGTAAGAAAAATGTTGTTCCTTTTTTAAGTACATCAATTTGAAAATCTATAAGCCTGCAGTGTAGGAAATTGTTTGCATGAAAATAGCTGCATCATGACAAATTCTCTTTTTTTTTTTCACTTTATTTTTCATTTTTTATGAATTTTGATGCAGTTGGGATGGAGATTTGTTGAGATTGAAGAGATCATGGTTTCTAAAAGGTAGGTATAGTGGGACTTTTAAGTCTTGAGCCTTTCAAGTGGAATAGGTAGCTATAGTGGGACTTTTAAGTCTTAAACCTTTCACGTAAAAGGGGGAGTGTAACACCATTTAGTCATAAGTGGATGTAACCGTACTCATATACTGCAACACATTGACATTTTGAGGGTGAAAAAATCGGCAAATCTTTGATAATTGATATAAATTTTATGGGCTTTTTAAGCTCCATTGATCTTGAGAGTTAAAAATGGTTATGTTTACCTGCCTCAAAATGAAAGGATCCTGAATGCATTTGATGGGTAAAAGCTTTCTTACTAACTGTGGTTTTCTAAATGAATGACTCGCCTATCTTCATTTATAGCAAATAATATTAAAGGGAGTTTTGTAGTCATATCAGTATAAAGTAGACGATTTAAGCAGGGAAACAATAGGCCAACTATGGTTTTATTGGAGCTCACCCTTAACAAATAATGGGGTGTGTAAATTGTATGGATAATGGATTGTAAATTCAATCAAATAGGAAGTTACTTCCACTAAAAGCTCCAACGCTGAACATCAAGCATTACGTTGAGGCTAGCTCAGATTCTGAAAGAATGCGCCTGACTTCATTTGCCAGATCAATTACATGTGGATCTTTACATCCTGAGCATTAAGAATAAGTTGATTTTTTTTTTTTTAAATAAGCGAAACAAAGATTACTGGAATTCTAGTCGTAAATTCAAGAGATCCTGAAGTAAACTTACCGAGTTCAAGAAGCGCCTTTTCAAGTTGGAAGAGGTAGTCTCTGTTGGGTCCAGAAGGACCTTCAGCATTAATTATTTGTCTGGAAATTGATAACAAAATTCTTTATGAAACTTCATCTAGCAGCAGATGTTAACTGGAATTCAATATCTTTCTGAAATGTAAACAATATACGTATAGTACGTGCCAAAATTTTGCTTTCAAAAAGGTCTGTTACCAGCCAACAGACAAGGAGCCTATAACAGCAATGCCTAAGCTTATAAGAGTAAATAACTAAGAAGTACGTACTTGGCAATCTCTTCAAGAGATGCAGGCCCCAAATAGTTCTTGTTGAGCTTCTTGTCAGGAGATGCAATGTATCTAAAGAATTAAGTTGTCAATTTAATTTGGTTAACTTTGAGATATTTAAGATGTATATATTAGACAGTTCAAGGTGGTTTCTACCACTTACACCATTACTCCAGAAATCGCTGGACTAGCAGCCTGAGGCTCCTGAAGCAAATTTTAGTAGATATTACACAACCGATAGAACATAAAACATGTTGAATTTGAACACCACAAATATTTTAGCATTTAACTCACAGTGAAGAAATCAAGGTAAGCTTTCTTGTCATACTGTTTTTCCCTCACTTCTAAATACTGTGTTCCATTCACAACAACGAAGGGAAGAGACATTACTTGTAACAACAAATAGATACAACACAAAGTTAAATGAAATAGAACAATAACAGAGTAATGCTACAAACTCTTCGATACTGTAAGGATATGAATTGAAAAAAGCACAACATAATGGGCCAATGGCAACTAGAAATATTATTGCACAAGATAGGAGAATTTGAAATGACTTTCAAAGTTGTGCAATAGGAGAATTTGAAATGACTTTCAAAGTTCAAACAACAGGAAACTTTAAAATCAAATGTGTAACTCAGTCTTCAATGTGCTCTACCAGGATGAACAGAAATGCTTCCTGAGGGTCTTTAGGTTATGAAAGATGAGAGTTAAAGTACTACAGTAGTTCTTGGAAATAACTTCATGTAAAATAAAGGAATCACTTGTTCACCACTAACAAAGGACATAATATGCAAAATGTATAAAACAGTTCATGGAGTCAAACCATACAGTAAAATGGTTTTATAAGGTGTGCATTACATGAGAACTGTCACTCCTATATCATTTGGCAAAACATTACTAAGAGTGGTATCTTGTTCATAACCATATGTTCCATTCCTCAATGAATAGTTGCATAAATCTAGTGTAAAATTATGAGCAGAGTACTGATAAGTCCCAAAAATAAGATGAAACAGTGGAAGACACACTAAGTGTTAAGGTAAATGAACCATATGGAAATCCTTAGTATCTCATGACATAGATCTTTCACGTATCTTTTGTCGTGCAATGGAATTAAGGAATTATTAAATAATGTCATTAGCAAGAAAATAAGCATGCAAACTGATATTCAGAAGCTTGTCGACCGCAAAATTTAAATCCTTGCCAGTTCAGCCAACAAAAGTGATCATTATTTTGGTTGAAACCCTACATACTTAGCGTCCGTATTGCTCACAAAACTTCCTATCTTCAGCTTGACATTTCAGTATTCAAGACATATATACAACACCTTGGCTAATGCATACACCAAATAGAAATGGTTGTTGACAGCAGAGGTGTAAAAATAATGCGTCCTCCACCCCAAACCATGATGGAAGAGTACCCCTATCTATCCTTTGAGAACACAGAAACGGCTTAACAACAATAGTTAACCGACTCGTAACAAGATTCGAACTCCACATGAAAAAAATATTGTAAATCACTCAGGAGACCCTTACTCAGGCAAATATAGGTTCTTCTTGCCTTGGAAATCATGGAACTATGATTCGATAGGTCAAAACAAAATGAAGTATAAAGAACGAGAACTGCAAATTGAATGAATTAGAACAAAGAAGCCAGAAACAAACATCTTTTTGTTGATGAGAATTTTACCAACTCCTTTAGCATTACAAGAGAACTTAACTAATGAAACTATAAAATACTAACATCTTAAGAATTTATGTATCATTTTTATATCCTACTCCTTAACAGAAGCTGAGAACGGCTAAAACTAAGTTTCTCTATGATGATACTGTTATGTATTGAGACCCTCATTGGAATGACATGCTACAGCAGCATAGAGATAGTGAACAACAAGTCAAAAACCACCTCTTAACCACCCTCTCCCCCACCACCACCACCAAAATTTCGAGCTTGAGAGCAAGGTTTTAATATCAGATATCGGTGAAAACATAGGGTGTTTAAATTTATGAAAATATTGGAGGAAATATCAAGAAAAAATCCCAAAAAATGAGAATATTATAGGATATTTTTTTATATTTGTTAACTCGGAAAAAGGAAAATTTCAGGGATAAATTGGTTATCGTCTCAATATTTAATTCCTTGTTGGAGAGCAATCAATGGTAGTTAGGGTGGGCAAAAATTATAAGATATATTTTTTTTAATTAAAAAAAAAAAGAGCTTGTTAAGGCAACAAATCAATCACTAAGGTTTACATAATGGATCATACCGTGATTGCAGCTTCTTTGTCTTCTTTCTTGGTGATCTTGTATGCAACTCCCCACTATGGCCTCGCAAAACAAAACAACTATCTGCTTCACATATCGATCTCATTTGACAATTTACTGTCTCTTTTAAAGAACTCATACCGTACATAACAATGTTGACAAAAAAGAAAAAAAAAAAACAATAAACAATGTCACAATAGGCTTTGCACACAGATTCTTAACAGATAGACATCTAAACAATCTACTTGCTGCATGATTTAAGGACACTGCTTGATATCATTCTCCTAGTACAAGCTCATATTCATTAAATTACTCATATAACTTTGATAATGCAACTAATTTACGTGCCTTCTTGTCAACTCTCACAGAAAATTGCAGCAACAAAAATCAATATTATTGATTTATAAAGATAAACCCAATAGAATCTTAATTCAGTCTTCATTGCACGGTCAAACAGATGGAGCCGAGTCTGAGTTTGTATTTTATCTTATATACAAAGAAAAGTAACAACTTACACAGACTTGAGCATCAGCAGGTTCCAATGTGACTGTTCTTCCTGGATACTCAGGTGTGCCTCTGTGGTCAGTGCTGCCTACTCCACAACAAACAACATGTAAACACAAACATAACAACAAAATGCAGATATTAACATAATATAATACCCTGGTAGAAGACACGGCGGTATCCTTTGATGAATCCAACAAGGCGATCATCATATTCAAAGCCAGCTTTCCATATCAGAGACCCGTAACCAAATACCCAAATCTCCATTTTACTCACGAGTTGCTTTTTCACTTCAACAAAGTGACCAAGTGATTGATGTTCTGGTCTTATTGGACAAAACGGAGAGGCACTTGGTATTGGTGCAGCTGCGTTTTCTTTTATTTGTTTATTTATTTTTTTTTTCAATCTTAAAAGTGCTATATTAGCCCACCTCTCATGATCCAACCCCACCCCCCCCCCCCCACCAAGTAGGTCACTGTAGAAAAGTCAAATCTATTCGATATGAAAACTGCTCTCCGAACTATCCTATCTAAATAAGCCCACTTAAATCAACAGATTTTCTTTGGTTTTGTTTTTGCTTTCCTTCAAAATCAATTGAACAGATTTTCGAATAAGCTTATTTTACTGGGACTCATTTGAGTGTAGAGATATTATCTTGGTTTGGATAATCTACATAGAAATGGGCTTGGGCTACAACTAGTGTTGTTTGAAGGATATGCAAGTGGCAAAGACGACGGCCATGCTACCTTGTTGACACTAGTAGATTATTTATTTTTAGGCAATTTTTTTTTTTAATGCCAACATCTTACGGGTTATACGACAATCAGAACATATTGAGATTGATTATTAATAACACGATCTGAATTACTACTTTTAAAATAGGAAAGAAGACAACTTTTATTAAGAGAAGACTCACAACCCACATATTGTATTATAAAGGACCAACTTAAATTATTGTTCTCTTAATGTCAAGGTAGATACTAAATAATTTCTACTAAACGATGGTGTGTTCATTTTCTTTCTATGTTTTAATGTTTTATTATTTTTTAATTGTGAACTCAGTTTTAGCTCAATGGATATTTAAAATTCAAAAATTCTTCATTTGGTCACTCCAACTGGAATTTTAGAAGTCAAAATTTAACATGAAATGCATAAAAACTACTTTTAACCTTAGACAACTCTAAAATAACTTAAAAGATTAATTACTTATAAATCATGTGTTTTATTACCTTACAATATAAATGTCGTCATGTAGATAGAATTGCATTGTATTGTGCTTTTGTTAGAAAAGCATCGTTATGAATCTAGAATTTTTTCACTAGTTTTTTAGGAATATTTATGTTATGGGTATTTTTTGGTGCAATAAGAAAAGGCCCAAAAATGGAGGCCCATTGTGACTTATTAAGAGCCAAGAAGACACTTGGTCAAATAGTCAAAAGAAAGTTAAAAGCACAAAGATAACCTGCTCGGACATTCCTACTGACTGGAGATATGTTCGTCTGCTCGGCGGCCAAAAGGATAAATAAGTCTGCTCGTTTGCTCGGAGATATCTGCTCGCTCAATTTGCTGTCTGATCGTTGAACAGGCGAAACACTTAAATTGACCAGTTAACCTTCTGGAAGAAGAATCAATCCGAGACCTTCTGGAAGAAGAATCAATCCGAAACAGGAAAGGAGTCGAATTACCTATTTGTATGCAAATCGAATCTCTACATTCTGGGAAATTGCTATATACGAGAGATAATCTCAGAAGATATTATCTTAATTAATGTATATTATTTTTTTTGCCTTATCTGTAAGATTCTCAAGCCTATTCTGATTATAACATCTCCATTATAAATAGGAGATATAATTTAGGGTAAAAGGGGAGAGTGAAATAAAAATACAATTACACCGAGAGAGGGTAATTGTCGTGGACGTAGGCCATCGTTTTTTGCCGAACCACGTAAAAAGTCTTGCTGTGTCCTGTGTGTTTTGCTCCTATATTGTTTGCATTGTATGAGGTTTGTTGTGTCACAGGTACTGGGCTTGAAGAACAGGGTTGACCAAAAATAAGTGTCAACATCTTTTGGCGCTAGAGGAAGGGCCCAGACTGTGATTTAACAAACTTGTTTTGGTTGTGATACGGCTGACATGGCTAGGGTCAAGACAACCAGGGTTGTAGCATCGAAAACCGATCAATTGGAGGAGCACCAAGGTCAAGGTCAGGCAGCAGGGACGTCTTCTGCCGCTTTGCCACCATTGCCTCCTCAACCAACTGATGGTGGCGGAGGTGTTATGCCAGCTTGGCAGCGTCGTCAGGAAGCACGTCAGGAGGCTTTAGAAAATACGGTAGCACAATTGGCAGAAACCATCAGAGCCTTGACACAGGCCCGAGTTCAGGAAGTTCCAGGGAACGCAGACCACCAGCCCCGTTCTGTGAGTGCCGTTCCGGTTAGGAGAGGAGAGGCTGGCAGGGACAGACAGCAACCAGCAGTTTCTGTTCGTTCCTCAAATCTGCGCCCGCAAGGGGAGAGGCATCCGGCTCATCAAGAAGTGGCTCCGCATCCTTCCAATCAGAGGATTAGAACAAGTCAGGGTAATAATCGCCGAGGGGAAAATAACTCTGATCATGGAAGGGGTCGACAGCGCGAAAGGGAACGTTCACATAGATAAGGGACACCCCATGCAGGAAGTTCTCGCAGGAGGAGTGGATCACGTGAAAGGATGTCGTTGGACCGAGGAAGGTCACAAACCCGTCTCTCAGCAGCAGGAGAAAGCCGGGGGAATCGACAAGTCCCTGCGAACGGGATTGAGCGGCAAGATCCCATGGTACAGGAACTAATGCAGAGGGTGCGACAGTTAGAGACTAGACCCGGACACCGTGACCAGGACAGAGAGCAAGACAGAACCCCGTTTTCAAGAGAGATTGAAACGCAACTGCTGCCTCCAAGATTTAAACTCCCGAACATCCCAATTTATGATGGAGATAGTGACCCGTATGATCATCTGGACATTTTCAACGTTCAAATGGACCTGCAGACCTCTAATCCTCTGGTCAAGTGTAGGGTATTCCCAGCAACACTGGGGAATACTCCAAGGACGTGGCTAAGGAGTCTTCCGGCCCGAAGTATAAACAGCTGGGATGAGTGCCAGAGAAAGTTCGAGGACCAGTACAAAGCGCTGAGGAAGCAGCTCGCGCCGACTTGTCACTTAGCGACTATCTTTCAGAAGCGGGAGGAAACTTTAAGAGATTACATCGCCAGGTTTAGGCGCGAGGTAAACAATGTGCAAAATCCCTCTGATGAAAGTGTCTTAACTGCAATTTCTGCAGGACTGCGAAAAGATGGAAAGCTTTACAAAAGCATTTATCGTAATCCTGTGAAGAGTTTGGGAGAGTTCTATGACCGTGCAGCAAAAGAGATGTGCTGGGAAGACACATTCGGACAGAAAAAGCCTAGCAAACAAGAAAAAGGAGCGAGCAGTTCGCGACCAGGAAAAAAGAGGGACCAGCGCGAAAATGAAGAGAGCGGTCACAAACATCGCTCCAGTAATCAGGTAGCGAAGCGGTCAAAAAATGAGTCTCGGAGGAAGGCATCTCCACCCAGAGATCGTTACCAGAATTACAGCGTCCTGACGGACAGACAAGATAGGATCTTTGAAACAGAAAAAAGACTGGAGAACTTCGGAAAGCCAAGTCCCACAAACATCCCGAGGAGGTTTCAAGACCCAAGGAAGTATTGTGCTTACCATAGAGAAAACGGGCATTATACTTCTCAATGCAGAGAACTTAGGGATGCAATTGAAGAATTGATCAGACGGGGTCGTTTGAGGGAATATGTGGCGCAACCTGAAAGTCATCATCCTCTGCAGGGAAATCAGCCAGTACAAGAACATCCTAATATACCTCAGCAACTTCCTCAACAACAACCACAGCGCCTGATTGATCAAGGTCACCAGCCCGCTGTGAGGACTATCTTTACTATTCATGGAGGACCGCATATCGCAGGGACATCCAACCGATCACAGGAGCGCTATGTGCGGGAGGCTGGCCGAGTCTTGTTGACAGGTCAAAGTGGAAGAGAAGGGCCATGTAAGAAGGCCAGAGTTGCTGGAGGGGGGATGTTGTTTAATGAAGATGACGCTCAAGGCTTGCATTGGCCCCATAATGACGCACTGGTCATCAGAGCAAGGATTGGCGGTGCTGAGGTAAGAAGGATAATGATGGATACAGGCAGTTCAGTAAATGTGATGTACAAGGGCTGTCTCGAGCACATGGGTTTAATAATTGGGCAGTTGACTCCATCCCCAGAACCTCTTTTTGGCTTCACTGGGGATGCAATTGTACCGCTGGGGCAGATTAAACTTCCCCTCGCCATAGGAGACGTGAACAGACAAGCTCTTGCAATGGCCGACTTCCTAGTTATTGATTGTCCATCGGCATACAATGCCATCCTCGGGAGACCAGCCATGAATGATCTTGATATAGCAATATCCACCCGAACACTCACCATTAAATTTCCCACTCCCAATGGAGTAGGGTGTGTTAGGGGCGAGCAAGAAGTGGCAAGGAAGTGCTATAAAAACGCTGTAAAGGCTGGGGTTAAAGGAAAAAATATCAGTATGGTGACCGAGGAGAAGAAACAACCTGCCAGTAGTACAGGAGTTAGTCAAGATCTGGATCCAAGAGAAGTGGATGAAGATCGAACGGCAGGCCCTGTAGAAGAATTGGAAGAAGTACAAGTTAGCGAGCAGGATACCAGACGGTGCCTGAAGATAGGGAGAGAGTTACCCTCAGACATCAGAGAGCAGCTCGTTCAGTTTCTAAAAGAAAATCTGGATGTCTTTGCGTGGACTCATGAGGATATGGTGGGGATCAGTCTCGAAGTAATGTCGCATAGGCTAAATATTGATCCCCTCCATAGGCCGGTTCGTCAAAAGAGGAGACCTATGACAGAAGAGCGATATGAGGCGCTCAGGGAAGAAGTGGAAAAACTGCTAGCAAATAAATTTATCAGGGAGGTTCACTACCCTGTGTGGGTAGCAAATCCTGTTCTGGTGAAAAAGAAAAACGGAAAATGGAGGACATGTATTGACTTCACCGATTTGAACAAGGCCTGTCCGAAAGACAGTTTTCCTTTGCCTCGGATCGATCAACTCGTTGACGGTACTGCTGGGCATCAGCTCCTTAGCTTCATGGACGCCTACTCAGGGTATAATCAGATCCCAATGGAACCGAGTGATGAGGAACACACGTCTTTCATTACTGATCGGGGACTTTATTGTTACAAGGTGATGCCATTCGGATTAAAGAATGCAGGAGCTACTTACCAACGGTTGGTGAACATGATGTTCGAACATCTCATCGGGGGGATAATGGAAGTGTATGTTGATGACATGTTGGTAAAGTCAAAACAGGCGTGTGGGCATGTGCAGGATTTAGGAGAGATGTTCCGAATCTTGCGTAAATTCCAAATGAAGTTAAATCCTCTGAAATGTGCGTTTGGAGTTGCTTCGGGCAAGTTTTTGGGGTTCATGGTCAACAGCAGAGGGATTGAGGCAAACCCCGAAAAAGTCAGGGCTCTTATTGACTTAAAGTCGCCTACTAAGATCAAGGAAGTGCAGAGCTTGAACGGCCAAGTCGCTGCCCTGAGCAGGTTTATATCCAGGTCGACAGATAAATGCATTCCATTTTTTGATGCGTTGAAGAAGGCTAGGAACTTTCAATGGACTGCAGAATGTGAAGTAGCCTTTCGGCAACTAAAGGAATACATGGGCCGAGCTCCACTGTTATCCAAACCAGTAGAAGGGGAGAAACTGGTCGTTTATTTGGGTGTTTCCCAGCACGCTCTCAGTGGGGCCTTGGTTCGCGAGGAAGACGGAAGGCAGCTTCCTGTGTATTATGTAAGCAAAAGGTTGATTGATGCAGAAACCAGATACACACCTATGGAGAAGCTCGCATACAGCCTGGTGGTAGCTTCCAGGAAGCTTCGTCCTTATTTCCAAGCCCACGCAATTGAAATCCCGACCAAATATCCTCTGAAACAGGTTTTGCAAAAACCTGATGCCTCTGGTCGTTTGCTGAAATGGGCTATTGAGCTCGCCCAGTTTGAAATAGAATTTAAGCCTCGAACGGCGATCAAGGGGCAGGTATTGGCCGATTTTGTTGCTGAGTTCACGGGGTCAAGTAATGATGAGCCCGAGTCTTCTGAAGGTCCATTTTGGGAATTATATGTCGATGGTTCTTCCAGCGAGCAGAAAGCAGGGGCTGGAATAATGTTGATCAGCCCGGAAGGACACAAAATCTTGTCTGCTTTAAGATTCGAGTTCAAAGCCACTAATAATGAAGCTGAGTATGAAGCGTTGCTGGCAGGATTGCGACTGGCCTTAGAAGTGCGAGCAGAACGAATAAGGATTTACAGTGATTCCCAGCTTGTTGTAGGTCAAGTCCGGGGAGAATATCAGGCCAAAGGATCAAAAATGACCATTTATCTACAGAAAGTAAGGGAACTCTTGACAAAGTTTGAGAAATATGAGCTGCAGCATGTCCCTCGATCGCAAAATTCTCACGCGGATGCTTTGGCTCGTTTAGCCACTGCAAAACATGCAGATTTCATGGGAGTTGTGCCAATAGAGGTATTGCCCATTCCTAGCACTGAATCGCAAGATGAGATAATGGCAATTGTGGTAGCACAGGACTCCTGGATGAATCCTTTGGTAGAATATTTGCAAGATGGGAAGCTACCTGAAGGAAAGCTAGAATCTCGCCGCCTTCGGACGCGAGCTGCTCGGTACTGCATCTATGATGATAAATTATACAAGAGGGGATTCTCAGCTCCGTTGCTTAGGTGCATTGACGGTCTAGATTGTCAAGTCGTGTTAAATGAGATACATGCTGGGCATTGTGGTAATCACGCCGGGGGGCTATCGTTGGCCCAGAAAGCCCTCCGACAGGGGTACTATTGGCCAACTATGAAAAAAGATTCAATTGAAATGGTCAAGAGGTGTGACAAGTGTCAGAGATTTGCCAAGATACCTCGAGCCCCTCCAACTTTTTTGCAACAAATGATCAGTCCGTGGCCATTTGCCATATGGGGACTGGACCTGATTGGACCTCTTCCTACAGCCCGAGGAAGGTGTAGGCACGCTATTGTAGCAGTTGACTATTTCACAAAATGGGCAGAAGCAAAGGAGTTAGCTGAAATATCCACCACCAAGGTCGAAAAATTTGTTTGGGAAAATATTATCTGCAGGTTTGGAGTCCCCCAACAAATCGTAACAGATAATGGAACCCAGTTCAGTAGCGAACAGTTTCAAAGATTTTGCACGGATCTGGGAATTAAAAAGAGCTTCTCAGCGGTGGACCACCCTCAGGCCAATGGACAAGTAGAGGCCATTAATAAAATCATCAAGCAAAACCTGAAGACTAAGCTGGAAGCGAGAAAGGGAGCTTGGGTAGACGAGCTGCAAAAAGTGTTGTGGGCATACAGAACTACTGCTCGCAACACTACTGGGGAAACTCCCTTTTCATTGGTTTACGGCTCGGAGGCGATGATTCCAGCAGAATATGAAGTTGCCAGTCAGCGCCGAACAACATTCAACCCAGAAGATAATAGCAGTTTGCTCGTTGCTAGCCTGGACCTGGTGGAAGAGATGAGGGATGATGCTCAAATAAGGATTGCTGTCTATCAGAGGCGAGTGGCCAGATTTTACAATAGAAAAGTCCGTACCCGAAGGTTTAAGACGGGGGATTTAGTTCTGCGCCTTATTCTACCTGCTGCTCGGAAAGCTGGTGAGGGAACACTTGGTCCAAATTGGGAAGGGCCTTACATTGTGAAGGAAAGTTTGCAGAACGGAGCCTACCACTTGACTAGCATGGAAGGGGCGCTAGTTCCCAGAGCATGGAATGCTGAAAACCTGCGACCATATTTTATTTAATTGGTTTAAGTTTTTGTTTTAATTCGCTTCGATAATTTGTCAATTTTGTTTCAGTGCAGTAAAATCGAATCAAATTCTCCTTGAATGGCAATGCTTGATCGTTTTTTGTTGTTACTGATGATCTACTCGCGTTTCGATTGAAGCAAATGCTCTGGAAGATGTGATTACCACCTGTGAGTAGCCAGGCTCTGGAAGGTGTAATCATTATCTGTGAGCTAAAAAAAAAAAAAAAATGTCCTGGAAGACCTTAGCATAACCTGTGAGTACAAGGACTCTGGAAGGGATGCTTATGGCCTGTGGACTTAGTAAACCTTGGAAGATCCATGTAACTTAAGAACGAATAGTATCTTGAAGGAACATTGGATCTGTAGGTTCAAACGAGCAGAGGTAAGGGGCCTAAAAAATGGGTAATTTCAGCATGACTAGCTGTCCCCACACTTACTCTGCTCGAACAAAATTTAAAAGCTGGGAGAAATTGGCCATTCAAGAAAGCTGGGAATTTGTTTTAATCAAGCAGAGGTAAGGGGTCTGAAAGGGTAATTTCAGCAAGTTGGCCGTCCCCACACCTACTCTGCTCAAATAAGTACTGGTCGAAAATCCAATTCACAAGTAAATAAAAATAACGAACATAAATACAAACAAGAAACGATGAATAAAGATTTATTTAAAAATTGTTAAAAAATGTAATAAGTACAAAACAAAATATCATCGAACAGGAAAATTTTTCTGGTCGCTGTCATCAATATTGATTGGACAAGGAGAGCTGGGAGATTCTGAGCTGGGAATATCAGCAGAGGCAGCACCAGCAGAAGAAGCTGAAGGACCGGCTTTAAGTTTATCCTGCTGAGCGTACAGCTTTACTTCAGCCACGGCGTCTGGACCAAAGAACGAAACGTCCACATCTGGTCGCTTGAACCACAGATTATACAGGAATAAACTTCCTGTCCTCTCTTCTGCCTCTCGAACCGCGGCTTCGATACGTCCCTTCTCCGAAGCAATGTGTTCCTTGAGAGAAACTGTTTCCTGCCTCATTGCTTCCATAACAATCTTGGCCTCCGCGGCTTTATGCTTGTGCGAGGACAGTTCTCCCTTCAGTTCCTTATTCTCAGTTTTCAACTTCTCCTCCGATTCCCGAGCAAAGTGGAGATCATGCGTCAATGTCTCGATCTTTTTATCCCTAAAGGCAATCTGTATTTCCTGCCTCTCCAAGGACTCCCGCTGTTCGTTCTTCTGATTGTTCAGTTTCTCAATTTCCTGCTCCAGCTCACGGTGTGCCTCCTGCGCTTTTTCCAGCTCTAGTTCATGATCATCCTGCAGTTTAGCCTTCTCTTCCTCCAGAGAATTGATGGTGGTTGCCATGGCGGCCTTCTCCTCGGGCCAGTCCCCAATCTCCCGCAAAAGCTTCATGTACGCCATGGACGCCTGAAACAAAGCATTTGTTAGTACAGGAAAAAAATGGAAAGAGATACTATAGCAGCAAAAAAGTAAAACTTACAAGTATACTGTGGAAGCCCAAATAGTTGATGAGCCGTTCGCCCGTTATTTCTTCCTTGTACAGGGCAGGCTTCCTCGCTCCCAGGAATTGGGGCGCGCGATCTAAAAGATCGCTGTAATATTCCCCGGCATCAAACTCCTGGGACTGCTCCTCAGCACCAGAACCGGCCGCGGCTGTTTTCTGGCGTTTATGAGGCGGTTCCGCAGTTTCTGAATCGGCGATCCCTTTGCCCTTGTCGACATTTTGAGTAGAGGCGGATGGGGAACTGCTGGGCGGAGCAGGCTGAGATATATCCCCTCGACGAGCACTCTTGTTCGAAGATTTCCTCGCCACTGATTTATGCTTCATCGAGCGAGCAGGAGAACCGACAGAACCCTGTTGAGGAGGCGATTCTGGAGAGACTTCAGCAGCAGGGGGAGAGCCTGAACCTCCGGCCGCTTGAACAGGCTCTTTGGGAGCAGAAGACTGAGCAGGAGCCTGGCTGGGTAAAGGCTGCTCGAAATGAAGCCTCACCATTTCCGGAACTGAAGTATTCGCTGGATGTGGAATTTCCTGTCCGGAAGCTTCGAAAGCAGAAGGAATTTCTTTCTCCTCGCGAGAGCCTAAATCAGAAGCGGGGTCCAATAATTCTTGGTCGGCAGGAGGAGCGAGACCATGAAATTGAAGCAGATGCTCGGAAGGTGTCTGATCGTCGGATGGTGTCTTTACATCCGAAAATTTATCTAACAGAGAGAGTTCCTGATCGGATAGAGGAATCTCGCCCCTAGAGACATCTGCACAAAGAAAAATGTTAGCAACGAGCAGAAATACAAGATGGAAAACTGAGACAAATATGCTTACTGGGCGAAAGGCAAAAAGAAAAATTCTTTAAATCCGACAATGATAAGCACGACGCGTAGAACCATCGTGACTTGTAATCTCCTACGTTGGATTTTCCAATCCCTTGAGGAAGGTTCACTTTGTAAGGAGATTTTCGGGCTGAAGTATAATAAAACCCATCCTTCTTATCAGCCTTCGGACCCGTAGTACTTCTAAACAAAAAGAGGTGATGGATCATCGCGGGGGTAGGAGGAGGAAGGTCGTTTTTAAGAAAGATAGAAGCCAAAGCAGTGAGATGAGCATAAGAGTTGGGGGTAAGTTGAAAAGGGGCTAAGTTAAGGTCGTTTAAAAGAGCGACCAGGTAAGGATGAACCGGAAACCTGAAACCGGCTTCTATGTGTTGATGACTAATGGCAAAGAAACCCTTGGGAGGAAAAGCTGCATGGTCAGAAGCCTTAGGCACCATAGCTTGGCAGCCCTTAGGTAAGGAGAAGTCCTCAGCGATGGTTTCAAGGTCGCTGAGGCCAAGGGAAGATTCATAATGAAAAAAGGGTGCGCGAGCAGAGGAGGAATGGTGTTCAGAAGGGGCTGAAGTAGCCCCACCACCTTGAGAGGTAGCACTAAGATCCTCCTCGGAGGCAGCATCAGTGGATCCCACCTTATGACTGCGACGACTACGACCAGACATCTACAAAATCAACAGGGGTGTCAGGTCGCAGAAAACAGACCAGAACTCAGTACATACGGATACGATACTCCTATGAACACAAGGGGGGCTATTGGGGCGAAAAGTTGGATGGGCAAGAGATATTACAAACAGACAGCAACTCAAAGCAACAATACGAGTATCTATTTTTTTTTTTAAAAAAAAAAAAAAAAAGAAATCATGCCATCAGATACGCAAATAGTAATCATGGAAGAAAGTAATCGCAGAAGAAAAGAATAGAAGTTACCTTGAAGATGGCGTTGACAAAGAACCTTGAGGATGTAGGAGAATGATAGCAGACAAAAATGTCAGGGTTTGCAAAGGCAGAAGAGAGAAGACGAAAAGAGAACGACAAAGGGTAATATATAGCTGACGCTTCGGAATCCCAATCGGCAAGTCAAGACATTTCAATCGTCGCCAAAGTTTGGCAATAGGCGCAAAAAACCGAAAGAGCCATCATGAGCAACTATTGAAAAGACGCGCATTTAATACATGCAGTAATGAGCGCGACAGTTGAGTGACAAGTAGCTAACGCCTGGGGGACTAACACATGGCAAAAAGGAAGAGAAGCAACGGTTCACATCTCACTAAAAGTTTTCTGGGCGCAAGTCTGGGCGCAAGAACATTGTTTCCAGTACAAAAAGTGTACCAGAAACAAGGGGGCTTGTGTTATGGGTATTTTTTGGTGCAATAAGAAAAGACCCAAAAATGGAGGCCCATTGTGACTTATTAAGAGCCAAGAAGACACTTGGTCAAATAGTCAAAAGAAAGTTAAAAGCACAAAGATAACCTGCTCGGACATTCCTACTGACTGGAGATATGTTCGTCTGCTCGGCGGCCAAAAGGATAAATAAGTCTGCTCGTTTGCTCGGAGATATCTGCTCGCTCAATTTGCTGTCTGATCGTTGAACAGGCGAAACACTTAAATTGACCAGTTAACCTTCTGGAAGAAGAATCAATCCGAGACCTTCTGGAAGAAGAATCAATCCGAAACAGGAAAGGAGTCGAATTACCTATTTGTATGCAAATCGAATCTCTACATTCTGGGAAATTGCTATATACGAGAGATAATCTCAGAAGATATTATCTTAATTAATGTATATTATTTTTTTTGCCTTATCTGTAAGATTCTCAAGCCTATTCTGATTATAACATCTCCATTATAAATAGGAGATATAATTTAGGGTAAAAGGGGAGAGTGAAATAAAAATACAATTACACCGAGAGAGGGTAATTGTCGTGGACGTAGGCCATCGTTTTTTGCCGAACCACGTAAAAAGTCTTGCTGTGTCCTGTGTGTTTTGCTCCTATATTGTTTGCATTGTATGAGGTTTGTTGTGTCACAGGTACTGGGCTTGAAGAACAGGGTTGACCAAAAATAAGTGTCAACAATTTATAAGGTCCAAATTCAAGTGAATCCAAGAAAATAATTGAAATATAGTTTATTGTTATTAATTTGATCATGTTCAAATTTTAAAAATAAAAAGATATATGGATAAATATTATTTTCTTGGATATTTTTAAAGAATTCAAGAAAACGGATATAAAAGAAAAATTGTCATAATAGGTGTAAAATATAATTTACAAGTGAAATGTTGTGAGAACTATGATGGCCGACATGGGGTGAAATGATAGGTCGGTTTTTTTAAAAAAAGATAATGAAATATATAATATTAAACGAGTTAGTGGGTTTTGTTTTAAAAAGAGAATGAAATATATAATATTAAATGAGCTAGTGGGTGAATATTTAATAAAAGAAAACAAAAGCACGAGATAAGATCAAAAGCAAGCAATGTCAATAAAAAAATCAGCATCTGAGACACAGAAAATGATGAGATTGAGACCACAACATAGGCATAAGGCTTAAGCGGTACAGTGTTTTGTTTGTGTGTATATATATATAATACAAGCTTCTAATGATAGCAAACACAAAAAACAGAGGCGAACGAAATTAGAAAGAAAAACAGAAAAAGAAAGCCGTGACTCGTGAGAGAAGAGAAAAGAAAAGAGGAGAAGAAAAAGAAGAAGAGAGGAAAGAAAAAGAGAAGGATATTTCATAGGATGAATGAAATATTTGGATGTTTAATTTATCCAAATAAATGATTTTTTTTTAATAAAATTTGAAATTCAGGAAATTAGTTAATTTTTCGTAAGTCTAAATGAAGTTTTATTTAATTTTAGGATGAATCCAGACTTATGAAGAATCAGATGAAAACCTGTTTTAGATCCAGATATTTGTGCAAAAGAATTGTGTGAGTGTATTATTTATTTAAATTTAATTAATTATTTATAGATATATATATTTCAGATTTTATTTATTTAACTATTATTAGTAGAAAATTATTTAATTAGTTTATTGATTTATAATGTATTATGATTTATGATTTAATTATAAAATATTTATTATTGATAATTATATTTATATTTAGAAATCGAGTTATACAATTTTCATATGAAAATGATTTGAGATTTAGAAGCGAATAAAATGAGAATTTTATAACATCAATAACGTACCATCTCCTATAAAGGTCAAACAGACTAGACATGTGTGAGTTTCAGATTTGTCCAGCACATGTATGACAAATATCTAGAGTTACTGAGTCGTCCAACACGTGTATGACAGATGTTATCCCTTACTTTACGTGTGTGTAGAGTATCTCCACCACGTATGATAGATTTCTCTAGGTATTAATTGGCATAGATTTTCAATTACAGATATTGTATATTGAGTTTGATTAGTACATATGGAGATTTATAGAACACCAATTTATATAAAGAGATTCTTGGAAAAATTTTACAGCTTTTAGATTTTTATATTTTATATTATTAAAATTATAAAGATAATTCATATAGAAGTTTACAGTCTTACCCCGATATGAAATTTATATTCAGTTTATTTTACATACAATTACGTATGAATTATTGAGAATTGTTTTTTTTTAGCCAATGCTATTAGATGTTTTATTTAGAAATATTTTTAGAAAAGTTATTTCACTTATTGCACATTAACGCTTATTCTTTTATAAACCCATTTTATTAGGTATTTGCTGCAGGTTAGTATAGATCATTACAGATTGTGAGAAGGGTCACCTGACGATGAATATTTTGTATTAGTGTATATCATTTTTGACCGGCCATATTTCTTAAATGTACTTTCAAAATACTTTTATAAGTGGAATATTTTTTCTTGAAATTTTATGAACATTTTATATATTCAGCTCAAGGGCTAAACGCAATAAACATAAAAATTTTAAGTAAAAAGACTCCAAGTTTTACAGGATTCTTTTAGATTCGATATAGGAGTTAGGTTGAGTCTTGTAAGTATTTCTCTTCGCTTTCTTTAATATTCTCTTGAGAAAGTAACAAGTTACAACATGGTATGGAGCAGCAACCTGTGCCTTCTGCTTCACAGTCAAGGAAAACAAATAAAGATAACATAGTCAAGGAAAGCAAATAAGGATAATATATTATTATGAAAAGGATTAACATGTGTAAAATTTGAAATATTGAATAAAAAGTTATGTTTAATTCTTTTAGATAAAAAAAAATTATGTGTTGATTTATTAAAAGCATAAACATGAATTATTTAATTGAATTTTACATTAAAACTATACAATTTTTGAGTAAATTGTTATATATATATTATTTTATTTTTCCATTTCTCAAATGAAAATATGCAAGATACTAAATTAGATTATCTCAGTGAATATTACAAATTTAGGAATTGAAAATGCCACTATTGAAATTTAACACATGAACGATTGTTTGGCTGCCATTTATATAATATTTAGGCAGCACAAACTCTATTAAGTGATATCTCATGTTGGAAATTTCCAATAATTTGGTGCTTGAAAACACTTTTATTATCATTATTATTATTATTTCTTTTCAAAATTGTAATCGTACTTATCGAGAACTGAATATATTGGAGATATGTTTTACATTTTTTTTTTTGGCCAATGGTAAAAGATGTCGGATTCCCATATCTCTTCCAAGTTTTTTGATAATAAAAATATATAAATTGATTTAAACTAAACAAAATGAGGAAATGGTAAATGAGCAAACGTGCCAAATGAAAGTTAGACAAAAACAAAGACAATTATATGTCTTTTCCCATTAAGATTTGAGCATATAATGAAAAAGATGGATCCACTTAACGGATATGCATATACAGTATATATTAGTCCTGTTGGGTACAGGTTTCTTAAAGATAAGTTTCTGCTGCAATCTTGAAGAAATCTTCAGGTTCCTTGAGTTAAATCACTCTTTGCTTGAGTCGTAATCAACCCGGCAGGCCCATTGATGCTACCATCATCACCAACACCGTTGATTGATTTAGCAGTAGCGTTTGTGATTGGCAATTCATGAGTACCACCTTTCAATGATTCTGCTGAATCTTTACGATCTTTGCTTTTCCCCCACACAACCGTGTACAGTCCAAACACAATGAGAATGGCTCCCAATATGCTGAAATTTTGTCAGATAAACAAATCGAATCAAAACCATCACTATAATTTGTTGGAAGGCTACAGGGTACACATTTATCTGCAAAAACAGTAAAGATCAACGATGTTGTTGATTTGATTTAGAGTAGTGTACCTTCCAAGATGAACTTGCTCAGCCAAAACGATGGCCCCTAAAACAGCAGTGATGATCGTGCAAAGTGGGCTGAAAGATGTTACAAAAACTGGTCCTCTTTCCTTGATCACTACACCTTGCAAATAATATGCAATTCCAGAGCAAACCACTCCCTGCAATTTTTGTCACATATTTGATACTATTAAAGACTCTGAATTGACATATTTTTGGTGTAGAATAGGATGCATAATTTAATGCTACTTACTGAGTAAGCAGCAGCGAGGAGCCTGGAGTCGAAGCCTATTTTCCAGACACTCATGTCACGTTCCATGACAAGAGTCGCTGCTGTTCCTTCGACCACACCCATTAAGCATATCAAACTTGAAAGAGTCAGCTCTGCTGGGTACTTCTTCAAAGTAAATGACTGATCCATCCAAAATCACCACAACCCACATTAAAAACTAAATGGTTAATATATAAATAAATTGTTTCATAGAGCAGATTTGCATGCAGTTCATCATATATATTAGAATGATGGAGTTGTACTCACTTGCAAAATGAAGAAGCCGGACCAACTACAGACAGCGGCCAGGAGCATTAATGTCCCTGTGACCCAATGCTGATCGGAGGGCTCACTGCTGGTTCCATGGTGGCTGCCTCTTCCTGACCTTATAAAATTTATGATTGGACCTTTGTACAAAGTCATCAACATTGCTCCTGATACTGTGATGACTGTTCCGATCACCTTGGCTACACTCTGCAATTTCTTCCAATTCACACTTTCTAACCTGGTTGCAACATAATTACCATATACATTATGTTCCAGTCAATGCACTAATTCATGTTAATTTCAAATTAAATTAGCATTTTATCGTATAATAAATAAATGTGATTGATGGTATAAGCTTGCTACCATTCATTACTTTTTACGTGAAACAAGGATATTATATAATATTAAATACTAAGTTCTGTTCTTATATTTTAAAAATATATACATTAATGTTGGGTTCTTGACTCTTTGTTAAGTCTGAAAGCACTAATTATAAATATGCCTAAGATTCATCAAAATTTATCACCATAACATTCCATAGAATAATAAAGATATTGGGATATTTTATTTTATTCTTTTAATACACTTATTTACTTAATACTATCATATTGATGTTAATTTGTACTGCTTTTAAATAAAGTAGTTCTAAGAATTGATTGATGAAATAATAATAACAAATTCCATTAAGTGAATAATATTTTAAAGATTTAAGATCTACATCTTTAAACATATATGAAAAATAGTTTTTTTAAGGAAAATTATGTCCTTTATTAGTAGAATCTCACAAAAGTATAATAAGAGTTTTGTATAATTAATTTCTAAATTTTGTTTTGAAAAAATATATAGATAGTGAAAAGTCACCTTTTGAACTTTGCATTGCTTTTTACAAGAATTGTTATTTGAATTTTCCCCAACTTTAATATCAATCGTTTCTTTTAGACATTATTATTTTATCAATAAAAATAAACCAGATATAAAAATGTACGAAAGATACGTGCCATACTTTTATAAATTTCTTACAGTGATTTGGGCTACTTTAAACTATGATGCAGCATGCGTGATGTAACAGGCACAATATTGGCACCAACATATGTAAAATTAAAAATTTGTAAAAATGTTGAAGGCCATCCGCCAGAATGTGTGTGTGTATATATATATATATATATTAATTTGCATGATTAGATTAAAAGATTACATATAACGGATGAAATCAGTGTCTACCTGAATATAATTGCCATTATAAAGGTAATAGCAGGGAGGGCATTGATTGTGGCTGATGCAAACGTTGCTGAAGTGTATTTCATCCCAAGGAAATACAAGTTCTGGACTAGCACTGGGCTGTTCATCCGGCAACACTATTTGCTTTAGATATTCCGAACTTAGTTTTGTTTAATATAATATATAATCTGAAAATGATTTACCTACTTTTACAACAAACTTATATATATACATATATATATATATGTAGTGCGTCTTAAGGAAAGAAAAATTATATATAATATTTTAAAGGTTGAATTATATATTAATAATATGGAAAATTAATTTTCACTGCCATTAGTTGACCAAAAGGGAGTCCCTAATTTTGAAGTACCACATGCATTAAAAATAAATAACAATAGATATCCAATACTCAAATCTAACTTTACCATTAAATTTTATATGACAACCTATCATCTCTATAACAACTGCTTTACTAACCTCAAACCTAAATATTTAATGATATATTAGTTGCTATCATTAGGAGTGAGCGTTTTCAGATTCGAGTTAAGTTGGGTTGAAAATTTTTCAACTCTATATGGGTTGGGTTAAAAATTTTAATCAAATTCAACCCAATAAATTCTTTAACGCAATCCAACCTAACCCAATAATAATCAGGTTGGTTTTGATTAGATTGATTGGGTTGAATTTAATTCATTACAAATGTATAAAATATATAGTTGGTAACTCTTATACTCTTACCAATTTAATTACAAATAAAACGAATATGAATAAATATTTAATGATTCAAAATAAAAGATTTAATCTACCACAAAGACTATTATTGATCTCCATCTTTAGCAAATATTTTTTTTGAAGAAAAAGAAAAATTTGAAATTAGAACTAAAAATAGACGTTTATCGGGTTGGGTTGAGTTGAGTTATGTTAAAAAATTTTTAAGCCAATATAATCCAATTTAATTTTCAATCCAACCCAACCTAATTCATCTTAATTTTTTTAAGATTTAACCTAATCCAACCCGATAAAAAATGGTCATGTTAGATTGGGTTTGTCCGGTTGGGTTGGAGATGCTCGCCTCTACCCACCATGATGAAAAAGTTAGATAAAAATGGTCGATATCTACCATTATTCATTAAAAATTATGGATAAAATTATATATAGTCAAATTAAAATGGGTTAGAAGCTTTACTCGAGGAAACCAAGAACCACAATTCTCAGAAAGATGGGGAGTGTCAGCTTTGGCCTTCTGTTCCTGTATGATAAAATAGAAAACAGAAAAGTTTCAGTCAGTAAAGAAAGCAAAACGCATGGCAATTCGGTTACCAATAAACAAATGGTAGAAAATTGCAAGTGATTTGGTTATATCATATCTGTTGATGGATGATGAGTTTGAAAAGAGAGATAGATACCTTTCAAGTAAAAGCGCGCAGGGAGCAATGACAAGAGTGGCAGCAACGTGACGGTACACCGCAAGAATGTAATGATTGAATCCATGTTTGAAGGAAACCATAACGATTATGTACATCCCAGCATACCCAAACTGCAAGGACAAAATAGCCAGGTATGGTTTTACTTTGTTCAAGGTCAGATGCAACGTAGCCCTTTGTGTTTGGTCTGCCATCTCTCTCTCTCTCTCTCTCTTTCTCTCTCTCTCACTATCTCTTTCTCTCAGATAAATATAGCACTCAAGTTTCTCAAGTACTACCGTGTATGGCGCCTAACACTGGCTCACAAATGTACTTCTTATAGATAAATAAAGTTGAAATTAATCATAAGAGAGAGAGAAGCATTTTAACATTATACGTACATTATACGTATTGGTGTACGTGTCCAATGTAGATTCCCTTATCTATTTTCAAAAAATGACACTTGTTACAGGCAACTAGAATCCTCACTTTACTAATATAGAATCCAAATATAATTATTAATGTGCGCACTGTCGTCTTGCCACACCTGTTCTGTCACCTTTCTACTGTTGTCACAAACCAACCTGTTCCGGTCACCGTTCTGCTAAGCAAAAACCAGTCTCCGTTTTGCTACATCTAGCCTCAAGATCACCAGCCGCTACTGCAGTAACATTTGCACCATCTGTCGCACCGTCACACCTTTCTGGTCTATCTCAACATCACCGTCCCACCATTTTTATTGGGTTTGCTTGGTGTGAACTACTTATTGACTTTTTTTTTTCCCTGACGTGGATTATTTATTTGGACTTAATTATGAAAAATACCTGAAAATTAGACGTGTTTCAACCCATTCAAATCATTTTAGATGGCCTAAACTATAGTTTATGGGCCCAGGTAATGTTTAGTTTTCTCAAATACAGAAAACTTGCGGTGGCATATTACTGAGAGTCATAGAAAGCCTATAAAATTTGAAAATGAGACTGATGAGAAATACAATGAATGACTCAATGATTAGAATGACAAAAATCATCAAATCATCACTTGGATTTGTAACACCTTGATTCTGTTAATCAATGTTCAGTTTGGTCGCTTTGACATTGCTCAATCTCTCTAGACTTTTTTGGCTCACAGATATACTACCTCCGATCTCTCTCATCAATATCATTTATTACGTAATTTGCATCAATTATGACTGGAACCTAGTTAATGAATTGCTAATTTTCACTTAAAGATGTAATTTCTTTGGGATCAATTAGCATTTTCTCAACCCATATGGACTGATAATGAAGATGCTAAAAAATTCAATACTTACAGAAATCACTAGCGCTTGATACAGTTTCTCATGGCTCTCTCTAATACTTTTAAGCTCGCTCGTGCATCTCTCATTCATTATCATCCTCTATCGACTCTTCAGCAGACTATTTCTGAACTCATTTCTGAAGAGACTTATCTTACCATATTGTAGTCTTCTTAGACAAACATCGTACTTGCCACTCATTCTAAGTAGTTTGATATTAAGAAATCTTATTGTCATTATTGCAAGTTGCAAAGACATGACGTTCTTTATTGTTCTATTCAATTTTGTAAACATTGCCACAAATATAGATCAGGACACTGTAATGATGATTGTTCTCAAAATCCTGCTCATGGAGGGTTTTCAACTAAATCCAAGGATTTTTCTTTTAAGCATTTTAAGAATAATAAGTAATTTTCTACTACTATAGCTGATGACACACAAAGTACTGCTAGTTCTTCCTCTTTTTCTGTTCATGACTTTGAATCCATGATTCATAAATCCTTTCCATCTCTGCTTCCTTTGTGTCAGCATGTAATTCCTCTTGGTATTTTGATTTAGCTTATTGTAATCATATGACCTCTAATCTTACAAATTTTTCTGTCCGTTCATCATCTTCCTTTTTACCTATCATTTTTACAGCTACTGACTTATCTATATCTGTTCAACATGTAAGTTATATCTCTACAAATAATTTATCCTTACAAAATATATTTTTCATTCCTAAACTTACTTTAAATCTTATCTTTATGGGTCAATTGTGTGAATTTGATTTTGATGTATACTTTGCTTTTTCTGGTTGTTGTGTGCATGTTCCACAAACGAGGAAGATTCATGGGATAGACAATAAAGTTAGACGTTTGTTTGAACTCATTTATCTTCAACTTCCTTTAAAGGTCTCATCTTATTATCAGTCTACAACTATTTCTTCGTCTTTGCCATTAAGTCTTTGACACTTACAGTTAAGTTATTTTTTA
The DNA here is from genome assembly GCA_022984855.1 of Dimocarpus longan. NCBI lineage: Eukaryota > Viridiplantae > Streptophyta > Magnoliopsida > Sapindales > Sapindaceae > Dimocarpus > Dimocarpus longan. The sequence continues at coordinate 13,153,712 of CM041018.1, forward strand.
TTTACTCGTTTTCATTTTTTATTTTCTAGTGGACATTTAGGTCCTGTAACTGATAATTACATTGGTTGTTTATTTTGTCATTTGTTCAAACAATATACTTTACCTCTTAATAATAGTGATTTAGTTTATCAGACATTTTTTCATTTAATTCATTCAGATATTTGGGGACCCTTACCAACAAATAATGTGGGGGGATCCAAGTATTTTGTTATTTTTGTGGATGATTATTCTTGTTATACATGACTTTATCTTATGCATAATAGGTCTAAATTATCTAAGATTTATTCTGATTTTATTAAAATGATTCAGATTCAGTTCTACAAATCTATCAAAGTTTTACATATCGGGATACTGTATTTCTTAATCTATTGAGTAAAAAAGGTATCATATGCCATCGCTCATGTCTTGGTATATGCCAATAAAATGGTTGTGTTGTATGCAAACATAGATACATTCTTGAAACCGTTCGTGCACTTCTCATATCTGCCTCTTGTCATGAAAAATTTTGGAGAGAAGCTACATTAACAATAGTATATGCCATCAATCGTGTTCCTTCCTCCATCATTGATAATCAAACTTCTTATGAATGACTGCATGACACTCATTCAAATTATCAAAATTTAAAAGTTTTTAGATGTACTTGCTTCGTTCATCTTTATCCTCACAAAAGGAATAACTTAAAGTCTTGAGCTCGTTTGTGTTGTTTTCTTGGGTTGGCATTGAACATAAATGTTATCGTTGTTGAGATCTCATCTCTAATCCCCTTCGTATCTCTCATCATGTTGCTTTTTTGGGAACATAAAAAGTTTTCATCCATATCCAAGTTTCACACATCACATACTTCTTATAACAAAATTTTTATAGATTTTACTGTTCTTTTGTTTCCTATTGATAGTATGCTTGAGCCTCAAATGGATGCTTCTGATGCTGATCGACCCATTTCTGAGTAGTCTCACTCGCTTGTTGATCTCACTCTAGAGTCCTATTATCCAATCTCACCTGCTAATCCTTCTCCTCGTCAATCTAATCGGGTAAAGGAACTATCTGTAACATTTTGAGATTTTCATTGTTTTTTACCATCATTTCTTTGTATGAGTCTCAATCTTATAAAGAGGCCAGTACTAACCCTGTTTGGCAACAAACTATGATTGAAGAATTACAAGCTCTTGAAAAAACTTACACTTAAGATCTGGTTGATCTTTCGCCTAATAAATCTGCCACTGGGTGCAAATGGGTATATAAAATCAAAACAAAGTTAAATGGGTCTATTGAACAATATAAAACCTGTCTTATGGCCAAAGGTTGTACCTAAGAATATAAAATTGATTATGAGGAGATATTTACACCAGTTGCTAAACTTACATCTATTCGTAGTTTACTGGTAGTTGTCGATTTCAAACGTTGAAATTTGTTTTAAATAAATGTGAAAAATGTTTTTCTTAATGGGTATCTTACTGAAGAGGTATATATGACACCACCATCAGGATATTCACACTTTCCACATATGATTTGTCGTCTTCGTCGGGAACTATATGGCCTAAAGTAGGCTTTTAGAGCTTGGTTTGCCAAATTCTCTTCCACTATTATGTAGTTTGATTTTACCTCTAGCTCTTACAAACATTAAATGTAAACTTATCATTACAACTTAATTTACAGTACATCGTCTTATTATTTTTTACTGTAGCATATTCCTTTCTCTATAAATAGGGGAGGATTTTCATTGTAAAAGGGATATAATCTCTTGAGTGCTGTTGTTTTATTGAAATAGTGAGAGAGTGAATAGTGGACGTAGGCATCTTTTTGGATCGAACCACTTAAAAATTTCTGGTGTTCATGTTTCTTCCCTAACCTCTTTACCTTTGCTTTCTATTTTGCTTACTATATTACAATAACTCTAAAACTGTAGCTTGGGCCATAAACGAACCTAGTCGGCTAAATCCAGACGTCGATAGAACTTTATTAATTTTCGGAGATATTTTTCTTAGTAACGGATTTAATTAGAGATTCAATAGTAGAAATTGAGGGATAAAAAAATGTCATGGAACAATCAAGTGAGTGCAATTGGAATAGATTGCATGAGATAATTTTTGGGACTAATGAGGAATTTCTAAATTTTAAATGGAAAATAAAGTAAATTATTTTATTTTTGGATAAAGATGGGTTTATGGATAAGTTTGAAAAAAAGTAAGTGGAATGGTGAGTGGCATGGAGATCCAATAGAATGTTAGCATGTGTTGTGTGGGGTCTAAATGCAATTAAAGAGAAGTTGGGGCAATATTGTAAATAGAAGAAATGAGATTAGTATAAATAAGGAGAGTTAGTCATGAAATTCATTTCCATTTTCTCTTTTCTTGATTGACACCATCATCTTTTTCTTGTCATCCACTTCTTCTTCTATTTCTCTTCATTTTCTTTTCATTTTAAACCTCCAAATCATCCATTTAGTTTGTTCTTCTCATCATCTACCTATCTAAAACTTCAAATCTACCAAAACCCATCTATTTACTAAGATTGATTTTGCTAGAAAGGGTGTAATTTAAGGTAAGTTGTCATGGGTTTTTGATTTTATGGTGAGTTTGGGTTGGAAAGGAGCTAAATAGGATCATGAGCATGTAAATAGGATTATTTTCGTATTTGGTTGAGTGTATGTGTTTTTGTTGATGAGAATGGTTTCCTTTGAAACCTTAGGTGCTCAATTGGATGGAGGTCATCTAAGTAAGGGTTAAGGGAAGCTCTGAGCTTCATTTGAAGGTGTGGAAAAGCTAGAAGTAAAGTCCAAGAGGTTGATGTACACTTATCTTAGAAAATTTCTTTTGTTAGTGTATTTGAAATATTAAAAATTGAATTGAATTTTGATGATTTTGATTATGTGATGTGTTAAATATGTATGAATGATGTTTATATGCTATTTGGATGTTGTTAGAATGAGTTCTGAGAAGAAAAAATAATTTGAAACAAAAATTTTAATTTTTGTCCCTTTTAGGCCGAATTTGAAGCAAAGAGGGACCCAGAGGCATTTTCATTATTTCAAGCTTATTTATATGATATTCTAATGATGTTTGAATGGTTTATGTGATGAAATCTTAATTGGAACAAAAAATTCAAAATTTTACACCCTTAGGTCGAATGGTATCCCAGGGCTAAATCAGGGGCATTTTCGTCATTTTATTTTTATTTGTGTGTTAATTATATGATATTTTGATGGTACGTATGGAAGATTTAAAAATTGTAATGAAAAATTTGAGAAACCCCTTTTGTGGGACAGAAATAAAGCAAGAGAAAAGTTAAAAATGCTTTTGTTAAAAAAAAAATGAGATATTGAAACTAAGAGTAAAATGGTTATTTGAAACGGTCACGAGTGATGCCCCGAAAAATCTCGAAGAATGGATTTAAATATGTGTTAAAAAGTTTACGCGACTAAAAGTTTAGTTTTAAAATGAAAATTTTGTAATTTTAGAAAATTTAAAGAGCCCGCTTAAAATTAGTCACCGATAGGTGGAGATTGGTAGTTGAGTAGCCAATAGAGTGATTATTAGTAGTACTGTATCTTTACGATTGCTTACTGACATTAAATGACGAACCTTGAGACACATCGAGTGTTCGGTTCTAAAATGGAAAAAAGGTTGTGAAATGTGTCCCAATGGGTAGTCACCGAGTGTCCGATGTCGGAGAGGTCGTTTATTCTAGCGGGTAGCCATTAAATGGTTGATGCTAGAAAAACTCATTACCGATCCATGGTATGGTGATAGAGTTTACAGATAACTCTAAGAAATATAAAAATGATGATTTGTAAATTGTGTGATATTTAATGTAATAAAAGGGTAAAACCGTAAATGTGTGAACAATGGAATGTTTTGGAAAGCCATGTGGTTTACATTTTAACTTGCGAAAATGTACGATGCGTTTTCGAAAAGTTGCTTGTTATGCCTATCGTTTGATTTTAATATAGTATTTTTTTTGAAAATAATTATGATTTAAATGCTACGTGTGTACACCCTCTATGTAAAAATACTTAACGCATTGGATTTATGACGCACAGGTAGTTGAGTGGTGTGAGACCCCTCTCTACGGGGTAGGGCGTTACCTATCGGCCTCGACTGGCCCCATTCACCAGGTATTGTTCCCGATCCATTAGGTTTTGCTTTACCTCCCACACCCTTCGAACCTATGACCTAGCCCCTGCAGTATAAATGAATCCTTAGAGGAAGGTGTGTACCAATTGACCTCAATTAGTACACACCTTTATCTAAAGATCCATTTATACTGTAGAGAGTAGGTCATGGGTTCAAGGGATGTGGGAGACAAAGCAAAACCCTGTGGATCGGGGACAACACCTAGTGAGTGGGGCCAACCGAGGCTGATAGGTAGTTTTCGGCCCTGCAAAGAGGGGTCGCACAATAAAAAGGCGTGATACCCTAGCTACGGACTTAAGGTCAGGTCACTCTAGGACTGTGCGAACTACATCTTATTATTAAGAAATTAGAGTTGTGAATAAAACAGACTTGATGATAGAAGAATAGTGACCTCTAAGCTGGAAAATCTGACGGACTGTCCAGCTGCGAGCTGGACAAGGCATGAAGTAAGAACTGAATAAAGTAGACTCCGAAATTTAATAAATAAAGAGCTTGATCCATGGGTCATAAGTTAATGAAATGAGAAATTGAGCTGAGAGCTCTAAGTTAGTGAAACAAGCTAAGAAACTTGTTATATGAGTTGTGAGTGGAATAAGAGCTCACTCTACGAGCTATTACTAGCAAAAGATCAGAGCATATGTTGAAAATTGAAAAGTTAGTTAATTGATAGCTTGTCCAGCGAGCTAAATAACTAGCAAATTGCTAGTTTGGCAAAATGAATCTTAGTGACCTGAAAAGTTAGTAGGTTGACAGCATGTCCAACGAGCTGAATTATTGCCAATTACTAGTTGGTCGACTAGATAGACCTCAACAACTTGAGAATTAGAGATTAGGCATTCGAAAGCTCATTATGCAAGCTATAAGTTAGTATGATAGTGTAAACCCTAGAGTCCTAATAGAAAATCATGGAAAAATATGGTTTTCGATTATGAGACGGGGGAACGAGCTGCTGAGCAAGTTCAGTTACCTCAGTAAGTTCAGCTCGCAGCTATAAAATGTGTTTATAGCAATAAGTTAGCTCGTTGTAATAAAGTTCAACTAGCTACATTAGATTTTAGCTTATAGTGAAAGGATTTAGTCCACTTCTTGGGAATCTGATAGCAGTAATAAGAGTCAGCTCGCTGCAGAGGGATTTAGCTCTCAATAACAAGATTTAGATCGTTGCAGAGGAGCTTGATTCATAGCAATAAGTTTTAGCTCACTAAAGGGGAGTTTAGCTCACTGTGGTAAGACTCAGCTTAGGACAGTAGAGTTTAGCTCACTGTGCTTATTTTATGGTGTTAAGAAATTTTAACCGCTTGTGAGCACAAGCATTAGTGAAACCTAGAACTTTTATATATTAAATAATTTGAAAATTTAAAGCTCGTCCGGCAAGTTGGATATTAGCGAGTTGAGAACCAGTTTTACGAGCATAGATATAAGCAAAACCTAAAATTTATTATATAAGCTGGATATTAGAAATTGAGAGCTCACCCTATGGCAATAGTGAGTGTTTATTTCTTTTGGTGATGTATTGGTTGTGTAAGCTGAACAAGATTTATTAAGAACTAGTGTGCGAGTTGATTGTTAGTAAAGAACAGAAAAGAACCTTCTAGAATGGTCTTGAAAACTATGGAAAAGATAGTCTAGATAAGTAAGGAATTCTCTAGAAAATGGCTTAAAGGTAAATTATAATAACTTGAGGGACGATATTGCAAAGGAAAAATGGTCTATAAATATAAGTAAACCAAGTGCAAAAAAATATAGGAAGAGGAGAGAGAGAGAGAGAAACAAGAAAAATCTAGAATAAGAAAAACCGAGAGACTTAAGGGGAAAATTTGAGAGAGTGACTAAGAGGTAGACAGTTAGAGAAAGGAAGGAGAGCTAAGGTGATTTAAAACTCCTAATCAAGATTTTAAGAAGATTCAAGTTAGAAGATCAAGGATTTAGTGAGATCAAGGTAAGTTTTCATGATTTTATTTTGGATTAAGATTAATTGAGTTTGTATGTGTATTAATGATTGGATGAATTTTTGATTTGAGTTTTCATTTAAATCAAATATGGAATCCTAATAACTTAAAAAGGAAGCTTAATTTTGAGAAATCATGCAAAAGATGAAAGTTAGGGTTATGTATGAGAAATCCTTAGTTTTGATTTAAGTTATATGAAGTGTTTGAGAAAATTTCTAAGAGAATGAAAGAAATAGATTGATGTGGTTGTGTGTATAGTCACAGCCATAAGGGAGAATAGATAATTTCATTGAGTTTTGATGCAAGTGAGATTATTAGTTTGTAAACTAGTTCATGAGTTGCATCGATTATTAATAAGATTTTTGTACATAGATTCAAAGATTTGAAGTAATTAGGTTGTTGTTTATGATGTTAAAGTTCCGCTGCAAATATGTTGTGTTTATGGTCTGGATTTTTATGAAAAGAAATTTATGAAATTCTAGTGTGTATAGTATAAATACTGTGAAAACGCTAGACTCAAAATGTGTAGATCAGTGTACTAGGAAAAATATGGAAAAGAAGTATTAGAGTTAGTTCAAGTGAGTTAGGGTGGGAGCTTGCCTGGAGCGAGCTAGACAATGGTTGTAGTCCATTATGTCAACGTTTGTAGAACTAGGCTAGAACAGGAGCTCACGATGAGCAAGCTGAATGACACTAGCGTTCCCTGTAGTCTGTACGAGTTAGGCCAAAGTGGTAGCTCGCTAAGGTAGCTGAGTAGTGGTGTAGCTTATTATAGTACCTGTCTAAGTGGAACTAAGGCAGCAGCCCACAGAAAGGGGCGAGTTGAGCGAGCTAGTCTGAGTTTGCAGCTCGAGCTAGATTAGTCAGTGTGCAATTTGTTACAGCCTAGGTGAAATTAAAACTATATTTAGATGAAATAAAAGCTATATTAATAATGAAATCAACTGAAATCGAAGCATTATATATAAGTAGATGTTCCAAGCAAAGGTTATAGTTGTAATTAAAAGAAAGTGACGAGTCGAGTTGGCAGAAGGTGAGAAAAAGCTGTTAATAGCAAAGTAGAAAGCAAGAGGTAAATACTAGACACTTGCTTTACATATGTTATATTATGAAATGTAAAATTTATTGTTTAAAAAGCATGTGAATAAGTTATTATCATGCAAGTTCATTTCTTTGATTAAGAAAATTATTATATTTGTTCCATGAAATTTGGAAATAAAGTGGTTTTATGAGAAATTGAGTTTTAAAAACTCTAGCTTAAAATTTTGAAAAATAAGCTATTTTGTGCTATTACACTTAGTAGAAAAGATTTTCAAAGGCTATACGTACACCCTTTGATTGATATATTATTTGGCGCTACGATTTGCAATGCAGAAAATTTCACACGTAGTTACCCAGATTTATAGAATATCTTACGCTATGATTTGTGATGTAGAAAATTTCGCATGTAGTCGTTAAGATAATTAGATTATCTTGCACTATAATTTGGGATGCATAAAATTTCGTATGTAGTTGTCGAGATGTTTCAACAGGGTCACGGTTGATGTTAGTTGAAAATCGCCACGTGACAAACCACATTGAACGGTAATAGTAGTCATCGTATGGTCAGAGTATTTAGGGGTACAAATGGTTCTTTTAGTAAGAAAAGATTTTATACGCATCGAGATAAGTTACGATGGTTAAGAAAGAGTTTAAAAATATTTGTAGAAACGAAATTTTAGAAAGAAGGTTTTCCAGAAAAATTTTGAAAGGTATTTTGGTTGCAATTTTATAAAATTACACTAAAAGAAAAGAGTCCAACAATTTATAGTTTTTGAAATAAAAAGTATTTTAGAATTAGATCATGTCAAAAGAAAACGTTTTCTGATAAACAGATTTTTAAAAAAAGATTTAGATAAAGGCTTTAAATATCCTTGAGCTCTCTAGTTAATAATTTTTATTTTATGTTTATTTTCTAGAACTTCCTTAGGGTCAGGTACAGATGCAAAGTCAGACTTACAAGTAGCATAGGACTTCGACACCAAGGTATGATAGATTGCGTGATGCATTGCTATGATTGTATAACTATTTACATATGCGTGACCTATAAGTGATTTCAAATGATTGTAGAATTTGAGTATGTGAAGAATTAATAAAATTCTTGGTTGTACTTAAAATCTAAAAGTATTATTGTGTTTGATTGTGATTTATTGAAATTTTATAGAATCACTTTGTAAGAGAAAGGTTAAAAAGTGAAAAATTTCCACTGTTTTCGCTAGAAGATTTTTATAAAGTGATATTAGAAAAGAGAACAGCATAGCTTCACAGAAATTTTTCAGTCGGATCCATATATCGACTGGAGAGCTATTGCGGAGTTTTCGACAGGCCGTCAATTGCACCATAATAGCTTTAGAAAGTTTGGGCCCTGACAAGTGGGGCTTGAAGATGAAGATGAAGCCCTTTCAGATTTTTAATGAATCACATCTGACATCGTCTTTTTGGTAATGACCATTTTTGTATCATATGTATATAAGTTTATAGGCCCCATCATGTACATGTGTATGTCTCTAAAATGTAAATTTTGTAAAGAATAACTTATCTTAAAAGTTTACCACTTGTTGTAAATGATGTAAAATATTTGTCAAAAATATTTTATGTTGTGTTATGTATGTAAAGTTTTGAAATGTTAAAAGAAATGTTTATTATACGTAATTGTGTGTTGAAGTGATTTGAAAGTGGACGGGAGATCCGAAACGAAAGTTGAGAAATGAATGTTTATATAAGTGTAATTTTCCTTGTAGGTATAAAAATTTGGGTTTTCCAAAAAATAGAGAAAACTCTACCGGATTTTCGATAAAATCAAACTAACGTTTTCAAAAGAATTTTCGTAAAGGAAAATGGTAACATCTCTCATCTTGATCCTCGTATCCATGGAAAAATCGAGGTAGGGGTGTTACAAGACTGTTGTAGGTCGATTTCGTTGATATTACTCAAGAACTTATTTAGTTATATCGGTTATTATCAAATATGATAATTCAACATGTCATGACTATTTATTTATATTGTAACAATTATAGAGCTATTCAAATTGCCCATAATGATGTCTTTTATGAACGTACTAAACACATTGATACTGATTGTCATTTTATTCGGCAACATAATGTTCATCAAGATACTATTAAAATTTATTCGGTTTCTTCTGTTGATCAGTTTATTGATATCTTCACTAAAGCTCATCATCTGGACTGTTTTCATGAATTAGTTTTCAAACTCAAGTTTACATTCATCTTATCATTTTAAGTTTGTGAGGAATGTTATCATTCATATTAATCACATATCAATCATTTTTATAATCGTGCCACCATTATTGTAATATATTTGGTTACCATTTTTGTAATATATTGTTCTATTTTTCATTTTTGTAATATGTTTATTAGTATACAAATAAGCTTCATATTATAGATTATATATACAGTGAAATATATATAATATTAATCTACTTTCACAATTTAAAAAAAAAAATGACAAAGAAGGGGTCCTGTGGATCTCTCTCCATTATTATGAAGTGATATATTGCTTTTCTTTTTTTAATTTTATTTTTGTTTTTTTGTGGGTATTGGGAATTTGATTGATTGACCACCAAATGTCCATATTCAGGTCTAGTGCTTTGAATCCATTATTAAAGCAAAATTAATGGTTTTTATGATGCTTGAGCGATATAAAGAGTGACATAAGGCAAAGTTAATGGTTTAGTGTAAATGAATTTGTTGAGCTCTGTTTTTTGAGTTAATTGTGGGTTGTTGATTGTTTTCACTTTTGATTAACATCATCTTAATCTTAATTAATTAAAGAAAAGCTTGATGATCTATGACGTTGGGTGGTAATTTGATGATCACAAGTGACGTTGATTAAATATCTAATAACATGTGAAAACTTGAACAACATCAATGTAAAGCAAGAAAAAAATATGTTTTATCATCCTAATTAATATTGCCTCCAATTTAACTAATTAATTTAGAAGTGCTGATTTATTAGATTATTATTATTACTGCATAAAAATATAAACTAAACCCTCAAACTCTGATTTTAGTTAAATTAGAACACAAGATCTCTTATACAACAAGAAGTTTTATATGAAGCTAAACTCGTTAGCATATATCCCTCCCAAAAGCAATAATTTTGACCTGGCTGTTAATGTTTCCACCAAGTTATTTCAAACATACGTACCGTTCTAACCCATCAAGAATAAAAATATTATATATAGCCGTCTTCGTAATGTCATAACAAAATTTATTCATTGGTTGAAAACTTGAGAATAATATTAAGTAATGCAAAGGGTATATGAGGGAGACAAAGTGCAACCAATAAAAAAGGTGGTGCTTTCATGTTAGGATTCCAACTAGAATTTTCAGTTAGTGGAATCCCACTTATAACAAATAGGAAACATTACTGGAAAGATATATGTCCAAAGCAAATTAAGTCTCGCCATTAGTTGGCAAGCAAAGCATAAACAAACCATTTTTTCTCTTCTCCCAGAGAAAGAGACAGAGACTTTTTACTTACGGTACATCATTAACAATTTACGTGGTTAGGAATTTTTGTTATTAATAACATTACGAAAATATTTCTTAAATGTTTTAAAGCATAAAAATAATATGGATATATACTATGTTAAAATAAATAAATAAATATAATAATCTCATCATCATATTTTAAATTAATTCTTAAAGTTAAATCAGCAAATTGAAAGTAAATATAATGTCAAAAAATTAAAAGAAAAGGTTGAATTCTAATTATGAATAAAAAGGATGGATGGTATGGTATATATTAAACCTAGTTAATTAATTAATTACTTAGTTACATGTTGGTTGAGAATCAAATAGCAAATAGAGCAACTGTGTGTTTGGTGCCGCTACTATAGAATGCGGATCAAGTGCATCATTTATATTCTTATCCAAAGAAAACTGTGTCTGACAAAGCCAGCATATTACACCGCCCATATCAAACCAAGGTTGACATTACTACTTTTTTTTCTCTGCATCGGACGAACCTTCTAGGCTACTAAATAATTCGTTTATTCTCTCCTTGTCCGACCAGAACCCGAATTTTTCCATGAATACCTCTACCAGACTTAAATTCAGCTAAGGACTAATTCGTTCCATATGTGCCCTTCTTTTCTAGTGGCTAGCTTTACTTGTGCTTCACATGTGATGTGATCTTCTCTAATGTACTACATATTCCTGGTGGGTTGAGTACCGAGCATCAAATCCATTTTTAACAGGTTAATGATACTGGTATACACGGTTATCAAACGTGCATATGCCAACCAAAAAAGATACATTTATTGAGAATAAACAAAAATGGAACTTAATTCCCATGAAAAGCTAGTTTTGACATGTAGCAACCATGCATGATATATGGATTGATACCTAACCATTTCTTGAGAATTTGAATAATATATATACTTTTAACCGAAAGGTCAAAAGTAATATCACCCTGGTCGCATGAATTTAATGTTGTAAAGGTGAAGGCTGCACCATTAATCATTATGAGTTTGGATAAATTTCAAGATAGCATATTGGAATTATTTGACAAGCAAAAAGTAATTTTCTATTGTAATTTTGATATAATAATATCGATATAAATTTCATCATACTAGTCAAAGATTAAACTTTTGGGACTAGCTACATAGACTTAGATTACATAAAACGCCTGGCATAGATGTTGCCTCTTAATTCTCAGAGATGATAAGCAGACGTTTATGAGACGTTTAATTTAATGTTTAGTCTATAGGTTGCTGGTTATTGTTAACCAAGTTAGTAGCATTAGATTTTGAAGAAATTGGTAGCTGTTGCGCATCAGCCTTTGCGGTGGGACATGTTGCTGACGCTAAATAATCCTTGCTTTTACCCCATGCGACAGAATAGAGGCCCACTGCTATGATAATTCCTCCAATTATACTGATGATCAGGTAAAACAAGTATTAAATCATAAGACTATATAAATGTATCTATTTTGAAGGAATGTGAATATGCTCATGTCAGTACAACTCACATCCTATTAAAAGGAATTAGGTATGATTAAATGATACATACCTTAACATAAATCAATTCTTAAAATCAATTTTAAAATAAATATTTTAAGATGACGAATTTGAAATCAACCTTAACAGTTATAAGATGATTATAATGATTTGAATATGATAATAATAACTTAAAAAGAAAAATATTCCAAAACAAAGTGGAATTTTTAACTTTATATCCACTTTTATTTTATTATTTTTCTTTTTGAAAAAAAAAAGAAAGGAATGAGAGAGGTTAAAATAGATGATAGAGAAAAAGAAGAGAGTACCTTCCAAGATGAAGTTTTTCAGCAAGAATGAGGCAGCCAAGTATGGCCACGATGATCATGCAGAGAGGGTTGCAGCCCGTCACGAACACTGGGCCTCTTGTTTTAATCTCAAGCCCTCGCACGTACATTGTATTCCTAGGCCAACTATTCCCTGTGTTTCCAAAACAACCCATGTTGTCAACTCACAGCAATTTCCTAATTAAATGACATTTTTGCACAATGATTCTTTCACTTTGTAAGAGTTTTTCCATTATAAGGCAACTTTTTAACTTGGATTAAAATCCATTGAATATTTTAACATGCATGTGTGACTATTATATCATAACAATTAAAAGAATAATTGAATAGCATTCATGATTTGAACTCACAATCTCATTGACGTACGTAAGTGATTCAATAATTTCAATAACGAGCAAAAGTGTAGTAATTAAAAACCTACAGTATAAAGGGGAGCAAACAGCCAAGAGTCCCAGCCCTTAGCCCAGCCACTAGCGTGACGTTCCACTGCAAGAGCCACGACTGCACTTTGCAAAGTGCCGACCAAACATATCAAAGAATAGAGATAGCTATGCTGGGTTTTTCTTTATGGTTATCAACTGATCATCATCCACGTCCATGTCCAAGTGATGATCAAGAAAATTAAACTTCTCGTAATAGTCAAAGTGCATGTATTAGTAGTAGTTTAGTAAGTTATATAGGATAGAAGATACTTACTTGAGGGACGTAGAAGCAGGACCAGGCAACACAACCTAAAAGGATCAGAAGTGTCCCAGCAACCCCATGTTTATTGTCCGAGGAGCCACTAGTACTGTTTTCATGGTAACCAGTACTTGTTCGGGACTTATACGAGATAACAAAGAACAATTTAGAATTTGGATAGAAGATTTTATGGAAAGGAAAACATTTTTTTGATGGAGAATAAAACTTTTTTTTTTTTTTTTTATGGAGAATTCTTGTTTCTAATTTCTTGACTTGATTGATTACAAATGCACCCATGTCATCAGTCCATTTATGAACTATAGATTAGTGTGTGATTTTAGAATTTAGATTCATTCATTTTTACATTTATTCATTATCATTTAGGAACTGTAGATTCATTCCTAAATATTTTAAATTCATTTAACCATCTATCTCTAGAATTATCTTGAAATATCTCCCAAAGATTGTGTATGCACCATCTATTATTCTCCATAGTTCATGCATTGATTACAAATTAGATATTTAATAGTACTTATGCTTGACCCTACGAAATTAATCACAGGAACTTTGTACAGTGTCATCAGTAAAGCTCCTCCAAACGTCACTATGGTTCCAATCACATTAACTTGACTATGAATCTTCTTGATATCTGTTGTATGTATTTTTAGGTTACCCCAAATGGGCTAGTAAAAACCTAAAAACCCAATAAAATCGTCCCAACAGACAAGGGCCCAAGTTACTAGTCTAAAGAAACGGGCTTAACTTTGTGCTCGGTTGTTAAATTGTCTATTGTAATATGTTTTCAGAATGAGATTTTCGTGCTCCATAACGTGGCAACCAAGGTTACCCGGTTGATGCCGTTGATATCCTAAAAGTTGTTATTTTAGTGGATGTGTTTTTGAGATTTACGTTTGCAATCCTCTTATTCTTCTATTCTGCGTCAAAAAGTTCTGAAGCAGTCCAGTAAAGCACTGAACGAACAGTCCATAAATAAGTATATAGACGAGCTGATGAGCGAGCAGCCGTATGAGCAGCTCGCGTAACTGTACACAACATCCTGCTCATGTCAACGAGAAGGGTGGACAAGATAATGAATGAGTAGAAGGATGAGCAAGAATCCAGCCAAGGCCAAGCTCAGACAATCAGCTCGCATAAGAGCAATCTCCAAGTTTGAATGAGCTCATTGCGCAAGCAGCTTAGCATTGCAAGCTCCGAAGCTGCTCGAACATTTTGCACAACTAGCCTATTCGACTAGACTGCACAACCAGCTTGCTAATCAGGTCACCAGTACCTCACGAGCACCAGCTCGCCTAGAGCAGGAACAGCTTGCGAAAAGGAGTGGCGTGCACATCAAGTCTTTCCAGAATGACAGTAGCATTATTTAAGGAAAAACAAGTACCAAATCTGGAGATCAGATCAAATCCCGAAAATCAAGGACATATTATTGTAATTTATTGCTTTCCTATTTGTATTAGACTAAAACTGTACAACTCCCTCTCTATAAATAGGGGTGAGAACTATTGTAAATGGGACTTTCTCTCGAGATATAGTCTCTCTCTCTCTTACTATAATTCAAACCAGAAAATAAATAATAGAGACTGTCTCTCCTCACTAGAGCCGGCGTCATGGACGTAGGCTCTTCCTTTAGCCGAACCACGTAAAATCTGCGTCTAATCTCTTCCTCTTTGTCCATTTTCTCTTGTTTTTGTTCAATTTTTCATTGATTTGCAGTTTTGAACTTTGAAGAATCTTGTTGGTCAGATCCGAACGTCAACAATATCTAATCTGTATCATTTTTTGTTCTATATATATAGAATAAATTAATACTCATATATATCAATATTATTTATTATATATGTATATTCTTGTTTCTAAGTCACCTTATTTGCCCACATTTTCCACCAATGTTTTTGGAGCTAATTAAAATATTTTTTAAATTATATATCCCAAAATATGTTAAAGGTCGCGCACTAAGGATTGAATAGTGATGCTTACCGAAGAATAACAACAATCGCAAATATGACAAATGGAATAACATTCATAATAGCAGGTGCATATGATGCCGATGTGAATTTCATCCCCTAAGTATGTGAATCCTTGATCCAGGATTGGCCTGATTTTCAATCATCAAAATAATGATTTCCCATTTTATATATTTCTGTCTGATGTTCAGTTATATATGCATATGCCAAATTCTGTAACAAGTTAATTTAATGATTAAATGATTTTTCTTTGAAAAAAATAATTTAAAGTGATTTGGTTGTATAGAACTGATCACCATTCATTAGCAGTTTTAATTTATAAGATTATATTTGGTGTCCAGCTTTTTCTTTACTTTCAAAGTGTTATATATGCCACAATTCAATATTTAATCCTATTCAATTTGAGAGATCACTGCTCAATATGGATTAATGATAGAAATGTTTTAAATTAATTAGTTGTTACAACACAAATGATATTTTAAAAAAATAAAATCTAATATTTAGGTGAGAGAGCATTACTGTGGTTACAAAACTTTTGCACAATTTTTAAATGACACCCTACATACAATTATTGTGGTTTTTTCCTTTCTCCTTTTAAACATTATTCGTATAAATTATAATTACCGAAATCATTATGATAGTACACTATGATGCAGTTCAAATTACAAAACTTTTATTAAAGTCTACTTTTGAGAAATCAAGAAAGAAGACCCCTATTTTAAAAGAAAAATCGTTCTTACCACTTTAAAGGGATTTAACCATAATATACCTATATACACAAAGTGAGCTATACGGTAATTGATTGCATTTCTGCGGTCTGATACTCGAGCCCGTGCTTTTTTTGACAAAGGTAACCTGGATATGTTGTGCCACCGAGGCACAATCATTGTGGTTTTTATTATGCAAATCCTATCTGAAAACTTTTCATTGTTGTCAAGAAGACACGTGAAACAAAAGTAGTAGTGTGAATGAGTATCACTAATTTTATCAGGAACAAGCTTTAATAATTGTCATAGAGAATTCAGGAATTCAATCAATCCAGTCAAGGTCATTGATCAGGCAGTAATAAGTTTAAAGTTTTTCCTTTTCTTTTTCTTAGTGAATGTCACTGTTACTTCTCGACCCCACGTGGCTTCTTCATTTAAATACACACCAATATACAAACCTACCAGAATATTGATACTATGAAATCACTATTACTTATATTAAAAAAAAAAAAAAAAAAGAAATCACTATTACTTCAAGCAACAATTATAAGAGCATAGAATGATGAAATGCGTGATTCTAAATGCATAATGGTATATTTATATATTTTTAACAATACTAATATTAGTGAGACTTTTATTATCACTAGCTAGACGATCAAACGAGATTGTTTAGTTTTAAAGTCAAATGAACAGCTAACTATACTTTACATTATACTTTGCATTAAATCTATCAAAATGCCTTTCGTTTTATTAAAAATCTACATTTTTTTTGTGACTTATTAGCTTTATTGGTATACTAATTTCTTTTTCATTAACTATATTCTGTATTCGTAAACTATTATCACCTTTATTTATAAATTAATTATTTTGTGTGTAAACTAATTTATTTGACATTCTTTTTTTGGTGAACTATTATCTTTATTTGGTGAATTAATTGGTGAAATAGTGGAACTCATTTAGCATTGTTTTGCCTCTTTAATAACGGACACAATGGATAGTTCATTTACTTTGGTACTAAAAAGAATACAAATTTTCATAATATAGTTTTAGATACAAGCATACCCCTGATTTTAGTGCTATTTAATAAAATTTTCCCTTCTCTTTTGAAATATTAATGAATTACATACAATATTTCTACATTTATTATTTAATTAAAATTTTAAGAGTAATGGTAGGCTGTCCAAATGATTTGTCTAATATCATGTCAAATGATGTGGATAAAATGCAACTTAGACATCATTTTATGAATTTATATGGTGGGTAGTACAATTTATATGTCACAATATTTGAAGCACAATTTTTGATAAATTATTTGAGTAATCTAACATTATTAAAAATTTTAATATCACAAATACCCAAAATACTCTCCAGAGCAAAATAAATAGGTAACATAATTAAAAGCATGAAATGAATTATTATTATTATTATTATTTGAATATTTTTAATTTCCACTATTAAACTGCTATCTGCCTTAATTAAGTTCAACTAATTTCTTCTCTTCTCTAGTTTAATCTAACTATATCATAAATAGATAACATAAAAATATAAAAGGTTCTACCCTCCTAAGTGAAAATTGTTAAAAGTAGCCCTCATATTATAATGTGGTATTCATGAGAATTTTTTTCTTTTTGCTGTTATCATATCTCTAAAACTTTACAAACTATCATTTATGCTACTCAAAATCCGACTAGAAATTTAAATGCTAGTAATTAATGCTTTTATATTTGTTGGGCTTAATAAATAAGGTGCTTAAGATTGAGACTCAAATCTACGAGTTTAGTTAAACTTGCATATCTGACCATTACTTTATAAAAAGAAACTAGCTAATGTAGTAAATTATTTGTTAGTAGATGCAATTACTTTCCGAATGATGCATTATATAATTGAGTCCAATGCTTCAATATTACTGCTAATCATGCACTTTTTCTTTTTCTTTTTCTTTTTCTTTTTTTATGGGGAGGGAATGAAATTATAAAAAGAGGGTGTCAAACTTTGCCAATGACAAGACATAGCTCACGCTTTAATCAACGGCACTAGCTGTCTTGACACTGCAAATCATGCAAGAAAAAAAGAAAAATTATATAGATGTACGTTATTATTATTATTACTATTATTATTTGAATATTTTTAAATTTCCACTATTAAACTACTATCTGCCTTAATTAAGTTCAACTAATTTCTTCTCTTCTCTAGTTTAATCTAACTCTATCATAAATAGATAACATAAAAAAATAAAAGGTTCTACCCTCCTAAGTGAAAATTGTTAAAAGTAGCCCTCATATTATCATGTAGTATTGATGAGAATTTTTTTCTTTTTTCTGTTATCATATCTCTAAAACTTTACAAACATGATCATTTATGCTACTCAAAATCCGACTAGAAATTGAGATTCAAATGCTAGTAATTAATGCTTTTATATTTGTTGGGCTTAATAAATAAGGTGCTTAAGATTGAGACTCAAATCTACAAGTTTAGTTAAACTTGCGTATCTAATCATTACTTTATAAAAAGAAACTATCTAATGTAGTAAATTATTTGTTAGTAGATGCAATTACTTTCCAAATGATGCATTATATATATAATTGAGTCCAATGCATCAATATTACTGCTAATCATGCACTTTTTCTTTTTCTTTTTTTTTTTTTAATGGGGAGGAAATGAAATTATAAATAGAGGGTGTCGAACTTTGCCAATGACAAGACATAGCTCACGCTTTAATCAACGGCACCAGCTGTGTTGACACTGCTAATCATGCATGATATTAACAAAAATTATATAGATGTATGTAGATAGAAAGGTTGATATATATGCATTTCAATAGTTAAACCTTTAACTAATTAATTAAAAGCCCTCTAATCAAGGTAGCCTGTGCCTTGGTCTAAGTTGCTTAATTTCTTTATCACTATTGGCCCTGTGGCCACTAAGGTGTCTAATGAGCAATATAGCATAAAATGCAAATTAAATAGTAAAAAATCATTATTGTACAATTCATTTGAGTTAGTTGTTAATCACATACAATTAATTAATCAAAGCCATGTACAATAATTAAGATTCCCTTTACTAAAGGGTTATTATCACTTTACTCTCCAGAATTGAAAATAATATCAAACTACCTCTAGTAATAAAAATAATAACTAGAATGATTCAATCATTAAATGACTTAGTAAATCCATCAATGAACTAACGGATCTGTTAATTTTGAGGGTATAATCATAAATATCTTTACATTTTGAAGTGGGGACAGTTAGATTGAATTAAAAAATCAAATATAAAAAAAAAAAAAATTAAAGCAAGTCTTTCTTCACACGTTAAAATAAGTCTCTGTCTCTCTACTGTTACTCTCTTTCTCTCTCATCACACCAACCACCATCACCATTCAACTTTATCACCACCTACCCACCCACCATGAAAACTTAACCCTATCACCACTCAACACATTATCCTAACCGATAACTTCATTACCACTCGTTGCCGTTCCTTTAATTCCACCCATTGCCGTCTCTCTTTCTCTTTCCTATCTATCATTTGATGTCATTACCTCTCCCTTTCCACTGTCTCTCTCTTCCTCTCCACCCTCTGTTACTCTCTTTCCTTTCCACCCTCCACCGTCACCCAATTTTAGATGTTTATAAGATCTAGGTCTTCATCTTTTAGATGAAGGCCTAGATCCAAAAGATGGAGAGTGTCAAAAAGTTTTTCGTTAACAATGGTTAGGTGGTGATGGATGGCCCAATCGATGTGTAATGGTGTTTATGGTCAATATTGGATGATGGTGTGATGAACAGTTTTTATGTGATGAATGGTGATGGTGGTGATGTATCAATAGTGTCTAGTTGATGTGTGATGAAGAGTGGTTAGTATGTGATGGAGTATAAATAGCACTTGGGTGATGAGTGATGAAGAGTGGCTGATGTGTGATGGTGTGTGATGTCCATCTAGTATGAATGATGTCTGGGTTCATCGTTCAACAAATCTAGGTACCTAGTGTATTTTTTCTTTTTTTTTTTTAACTTTCTTTTTTTTTTTTAATTTGTCAATTTTTTTTTATATTATTTTTAATATTTTGGATTTGTTTTTGTATGATGACTTTAGTGGAGACCTGATGGAAATTTTTTTATTTTATTTATACAATTTTTAATTAATAATATTTATTATTTAAATTATTTAAAATTGTAATATGTTTATTTGATTTTATATAAACATAAATGTAAATTCTAAAAGATTTTGTTTATTTATTTTTATTTTGGTTATGAAAGGGTAATTTGGTAATTGAGTAATTTGTTTTGTTTTTATCTTTTAATTTTTTTTAATAAAGTAAGATTTTAATATTTTACTATTTTTATTACAAAACCATAACAAATTTAGATGAAAACCATATTTGATGGACGATAGTGTTTTTTTTTTTTTTTTTTTTTAACTAATATTTTAAAAAATTCGATAAACTGAGATTATTTACCATTTCGAGCACCTAATTATCCACTCAAATGAATTAATAGAATTTAGAAAATATCGATTTATCGTACATGCATAAAATCAATGTAAAGCTAAGGATATTAAAGTAGCTGGTCTTGTAGCAAAAGCAATTAAAAGTATGCACGGAAAAGCTCTCCTTTTAAAGAGAGCGATAGAGATGCATAGAAAAGACCTCTTTATAGAAGAAAGAAATTTGCTTCCCACTCATAAGAAAGTTCTTCCCATTCAAAAGAAAGTTATGTTAATTAGCAATTATAGGACTCAGAAGAAAGTTGCTCTCCGTTGTTACACGTTCCAATATGTAGGGGGAATCCTTATCCATATCTCATCCTTTTTTCTTGTTTTTCAAACATGATTGCATGGTATTTTTAGCTTTCCCATATTGATAATATCATGTATGATCACACATGATCCATGTTTTTTATTTATGTTCTTACCATATGTTCTTATTATTGGGCATGTATCATTATTCCTCTCCACTCTTGTTTATGTAAAAAGATTAAACATAGCTTTTTATTCAATCTTTTGAATTTTACACATATTAATCTTTTCCATAAGAGTGCTTTTCATATTGAGTCCACAACAAAAGAAAAATATTGTTTCTAGCCAATATTTTATATAAATTCCTTTTTAACATCTCAAACAAACTAATTACATATTATACCCAAGTTATCCATTTTGCCCCTAAATTAAACATTCCTTTCAACCAATGACAAAATGATGAAAATGTCATTTTTTCGACCAACAGCAAAATGATGAAAATGCCATTTTTCTTCCTCTTATCCTCCTCCTCCTCCTCCATATGTTATTTCACTCTTTTTCCATTCTCTTCAATTTTCTCTTCCATTAAAGATTGTTTTGTGCACCCATTAAAGGATCTTTCATTCTAAAAAACACACATTGAAACTTCTTTCTCTCCAACAAGCCTCACATTTAAATTTTTCTTCAAGCTTAAAGTCATGTGTTTGTTATTGATTCATTTTTAAATTTCTTGTTCACATTGCTTAGCTAAACGCCTTAAGAGTGATTTTTGGTTGTGATTTTATCTTATGTAAGTACGATCTATAAAAAATGAAAGAAATCACAAATGGACTGAGATTCTACGATGACCGAGTTTTGTGAGGCATTAAAACCTGAAACCGGGTTTTAAAGACCAATAAAACCTAGAGAAAAGCTAGAGTAGCAATTTATTATTATTTTTTTAATTTTTATTGGAAGTCTGGCATTAATATTTAGGGTCATATGAGATTAGATTTGATTGTATTTGTTGGATTTGGTTGGTTTGTACTTGAAAAGGTAGGTTTTCCTTTGTTTAGAAAAAAACACGATTTTTTAATCAATATAACACGATAACGGGTTTTATTAGTCATTAAAACTCGGTTCATGGTTTTATTATATATTAAAATCGGTTGTTCGTTTTTTGTTTTATTTAAGTAATATCAGAAAATAATAGTTAGAAAATATTGAATTAAGCTTAAATTATTTTGATAATTATTTAAATTTAATTAAATTTGAGATGTTTAATATATTAAATGAAAATGTTGGCTTTTGTTTTTGGTGCATTGTAATTGGTTATTGAACATTATGAAAGTATAGATGAGAATAAATTATTTTCATTCAATTTTATAGGAATGAGTGAGGTGACAATAATAGTCAAATGCAACGGAGAGTGGAATGAAAATAATTATATTGGAAATGAGACGTTTATGATAGGAGCCCTCAAGGATGTCAATTTATCTCAGTTGGTGGACTTTATTTACACAATGACTGACATTGATAGAAGCATATAGGACATCCATTTATATTATTTACTCCGAGCTAGGGGAATGCCTACAGTTAAGAAACCTATCACGACCGATCTTAGTGTCCGAAGTGTATTTCAGACCAAAAAGTTGATTACAGAAGGATTTATGTTGATAAGAATATGACAAATTCTGAAGTTATAAGCCCTACTATCCCTCCATATACAACCACCTCAATACCAGAGCTAGGACATATGCGGATAGATAGGGATAGACTTGTAAGTTTGGCTATGCATGAAGGTCAAAATTGTTTAGCTTCCTATAGTGGTAGTAATCAAGTTTCAGCTTCTGTTGTCACATTTACATCCACAGCAAGTCTAATGTATGACATTGATTATGGTAGTAATGATCGTTATAATGAAGATCAAGACATAAATAGTGATGATGATGAGACATTGGAAAGTGAAGATGATGATGAGGAAATTAGAGATGATGACATTGAAATTGGAGCTATTGATGATGATGGAGAGAACACGAATTATCCAGAAATAAGATTTTTGGGTTTATAATTTGAATCCAACCCCTCACAACCATATTAGATTGTTTCAGGTGTAGATCAGTATGAAATTAAGGCTACTTCAACAGTTATATCGACCTTCATCCATCGTGATACGTTGTATAAAAGGTGGATTTTTCAATAGTAAATATGAACTGAATCTGACTGTTGGAAGATGTGATCTTAATTTTAGGTATCAACATAAGATTAGACGTTTCTGCATGGTTCGATATAAGGCCAGTTGAAAAGATTTGGCCTGTAGTTTTGAGGTTCGTTCAAGATGCAGAAAGGGTGGTATGATGTGGTATATATACATGTATGTGTCGAAACACATATATTGTCAAGATGCCTTTGAGTCACTTAGGTGGACTGTGAAGACTATTGTCATAGCAACATTGTATTAGAAAAAGGTGGGGCTTGATAGTATTACATCTCAGCTTTTAATTGCAGAAATGTTGGACGTGCAGATTATGTATAACAAAGTTTAGAGGTCTTTATAATATACAAAGAAGATGGCCTATGGGAAAGCGGATGAGTTATTTTAATAGCTTTCTTCATACTTTCACATGTTAAAAGAAACAAACCCCGATACAATAATGACAGATGAAAATAATTGGTTTATATATTCGTTTTTTTCACTTGAGGCCTCCATTTAAGGTTTTCGGATCTACATCAGACTACTTATTACTGTTGATACCACCCATTTGAAAGGTGAATATAAAGGGGTGACTTTCGTTGCTACATGCAAATATAGGGAAGAGATGATTTATTCCATCGCTTTCAAATTTAGTTATAGAGAGTCGGACAATTCATGGATGTGGTTCTTAAGTAGATTGCGAGAGACTATCGATGGGATACAACATTTGCCATTGAATTTGATTATCATATTCGACTATCATGAAAGCATTGTGAATGCAATGAGAACCATTTTTCTTGAAATCCCAAACATGTTTTATTTCTTCTACTTAAAGCAAAACTTGAAACAAATACTCTGATTTGCGGTTGAGTTTGGATTTTAAGATGGACCTGAGGTCTAAATTGGAAGTGAAGAAGAATGTATGCATTTAAAAGTGTTTACAAACTGATTTACAGGTGTTTTGAAAAGGTTAGAAATGTCAAAAAATAATTATTGTGCTGTCGAAATTTTTTCATCCTAATTTTTAAATAAATTAAAAAAAATGAAAAATATATTACGGCGTTACTCTACTGAGTCTTTAGAGTCAGTCATCGATATGAAGACTATGAGGATTTTCGATGGAATGCCAGGGGAGGACTCTTCTGGGGCCCCTAAAGTAAAATTTCGGGTTGGGTTGCCTCAAGTTTGGTATCAGAGCCAAGGTTTTGAAAAGATGTTTGAAAGATTCAATTTTTTTTTTCTTTTTTTAAAAAACCCACTTCCGAAAATGATTTAACATTTTCTCTATGATTTCATAATTTTTTTTGATATTCTTTTAAGAATTATATACATTACATAATATTATATATATTTAAAATTTCACAGAAGATGCATCGTCGAGACTGCCTTACTACCAGGAGAGCCACCGTCATAGAGACTTCTGTACCAACAGAAGAATGAATGGATGAATCAGTAAATATTCCTTAGGATCCAATCCTTTCGGAACCATCCCATTCAGGACCATCCCAGCCCCTAGAGCCTGAAGGCGGGAATGCTCAATTAGAATAGATGACTCAGTTATTAGCCATGGCACTCCATTAGCCACGAGAAGTAGAGAGATCCATTGAAAGAGTTCGAAAGTTAGGAGCCAGAAATTATGATAGGACGGGTGAGCCAGAGAAAGCCCTATCTTGACTAGAAAACAATGAAAGGGTCTTCAAAGTTATAGGGTGTTCAGAGGAACAGATGGTGACATTTTTAGCCTTCCTATTGAAAGACAGGGCTAAAGACTGGTAGAAAGCAATTCAGAGATGGAATCCAAAGGGAGTATCTTAAACTCAATTCAAAAACGAGTTCACGAATAAGTTCTTTCCAAAAAGCTATAAAGATGCCAAGGTTGAGGAATTCTTCAAGTTGGAACAAGGCGCGTTATCCGTATTAGAGTATGAGAAAAAATTTTTAGAATTGGTAAAACATGTTCCTTTCATTTAAGATGATAAAGAATAGAAAAGTAAGATGTTTGCAATAGGTTTGAATCCTAAAATCAAGACCTATGTGGCATCGACTGCACATAATCAGTATGGGCAACTGGTTGAAGCTACAGTCAGAGTGGAAAGAAGCATGGATGACAAACCTAAGAGTGGCACCCAAAGTCTAAAGTGTAGTGGGTTGATTTGAATGTAAGGAGGGTCCAGCAAGCAAGCCAAAAGCGGTGGAAAGTCGAAGAGGTCTGATATTCGTTGTTCAGGTTACAGTGATAATTAAGCTAAGGCTCCGTTAGATCTCAGACAGATTCAGAACTACTAGAAGCACACAGAGAACCTAGTTAGAATGTGCAAAACATGGTAAATATCATCCCGAGAAGTGTAGATTGGGCTCAGATGTGTGTTACAAGTTTGGACAGAGAGGACACTTTGCACGTGATTGCCATAGTTAGCTTCCGATAGTAGGACATATGTAGGATCGACAGGACAGAGGATATCCAGTGTTGGTCGGGGCCAGGAGTAGAAAAGTGCATAGGCTAAAGGCCCCACTACATCCAGTAAGCTAGATGGACCAACAAGTAAGGGTCAATCGTCTAAAGGACTAGTAGGCAGACCCTAGACTCAAGCCAGAGTATTCGCAGTGACCCAATAGGAAGTTGATGTTGCCTAGAGGTGGTGACAGATACAATTTTAGTATTTGACTGTAATGCGCATGCATTAATTGACCCTAGGGTTACACATTCATTTATCTCTATGAGTTTTATTGTACACATTGATGTTGAACCAGAATTTTTAGATTGTAGTATGATAGTGTCAACCTTTACGGGAGGTTCTTTAGGGAAAGTGTCTATGGATAGTAAAGTAATGATAGAAGGTCAAGAGTTTCGGGTGAATTTGATTTTGCTAGATATCCATGACTTTGATGTGATATTGGGTATGGATTGGTTGTCGAGGTATCACGCCACAGTGGATTACTTTCGAAAGGAGAGGTTTACTAGATCAAGGGAGCCAGATATGATTTTTTACGGGGTACGAAAAATGGTTCCTACTAGTCTGATGACTGTAATGACGACTAGTAAAATGCTTCGGAAGTCATATTTCGGATATTTAGCTTATACAATTAATGTGAAGGATAATGAAACGAGATTGGAGAATATTCCTGTGGTTAGAGATTTTTCGAGTGTATTTCCAGAGGATCTTCGTAGTATGCCACCAGACCGGGAGATTGAGTTTGAAATAGAATTAATTTCAGGAATAACATTCATATCTATGACACCCTATAACATGGCACCTTCAGAATTGAAAGAATTGAAGGTACAGATGGAAGAGTTGGTTGATAAGAGTTTTATCAGGCTGAGTATGTCACCATAAGGAGCACCAATTTTGTTTGTCAAGAAGAAAGATGAAAATATGAGATTATGCATCGATTACAGATAGTTGAATAAAGTAACGATATGTAATTAGTATCTGCTCTCTAGAATTGAAGATTTATTTTATCAACTTTAAGGAGCAAGGGTGTTCTCTAAGATAGATATGAGATCCGAGTACCATCATCTGAAAATCCGCATAGAAGATATTCCTAAGACTGCATTCAGGACTCGATATGGACACTATGAGTTTTTATTCATGCCTTTTAGGTTGATAAATGCCCCAAAAAGCCAATCCAATAGCTTTCATGGATTGATGAATAGGGTGTTTCACGCTTATTTGGACAAGTTTGTCATAGTGTTCATCGATGACATATTGGTGTATTCGAGCAGTGAAGAGGAACATACAGAGCATCTTAGATTGGTTTTACAGACCTTAAGGAAATATCGACTCTATGCTAAACTTAACAAGTGTCAATTTTAACTAGAAAGAGTGGTTTTTCTAGGACATGTAATTTCAGCTAAGGGAATTAGTGTGGATCCTCAGAAAATTGAAGTAATAGTGGATTGGAAACAGCCTACCAATGTAACTGAGGTTCGCAGTCTCTTGGGTTTGGTAGGTTATTACAAAAGTTTGTGGAAGGATTTTCAAAAATAGCCACGCCATTAAATAAATTGACATGAAAAGAAGAGAAGTTTGTAAGGTCAGATGCATATCAACAAAGTTTTGATGAATTGAAAAAGAGACTGACCTCAGCTTTGATACTCATTCTTCTATTAGAGGAAGATGGTTTTGCAATATACAATGATGCTTCTAGGTAGGGCTTGGAGTGTGTGTTAATGCAGCATGGCAGGATAATAATATATACTTCCAGTCAGTTGAAGAAGCATGAATAGAATTATCCAACAAATGACTTGAAACTTACAGCTGTAGTGTTTTCCTTGAGAATATGGAGGCATTATCTTTCTGGAGTTCCTTATCAGATCTTTACTGACCACAAGAGCCTATTGTATTTGTGCACTCAAAAGGAATTGAATATGAGGCAGAGGCGATGGGTAGAACTCATTAAGGATTATGACTGTTCAATTAAGTACCATCCAGGAAAGGCGAATGTGGTAGTGGATACTCTGAGCATCCATAAGTTCAATAGCGCAGTTGAAGGCAATATATCTGTCATTGTTGGTGGAGTTAAAGTCTCTAAGGGCAAGATTGGAAATGACAGATTCTGGAGCATTGTTGGCTATTTTCAATGTTCGACCTATTTTTGTGGACCATATCAGGGGGTTACAGTCATAGGATCCTCAATTGGTTAAGTTGAAAGGTGAAGTGGAATCTAAACAATGTGAGGATTTCTTGTTAATGGAGGATGGTGTGTTGATAATGGGTCGAAGATTGTGTGTGTTGACTGTTAGTGAATTGAAGAAAGAGATTATGGAAGAGGCATATTCCTCGGCTTATGCTATGCATCCGAGAAACACTAAAATGTATCATACCTTGAAGGAACATTATTGGTGAAATGGTATGAAAAGGGAAATAGCCGAGTATGTCTCCCGATGTTTGACTTGTCAGCAGGTGAAAATAGAACATCAGAAGCCTGCATGGTTGTAATAGCCAGTCCCTATTACAGAATGGAAGAAAGGGTTTGTAATGCCCCGATATTTATCTCCATAAGATTAGTATTCGTTAATTAAAGAATTGAATGCAATAAATTGGATTAAATTAGATTTGAGTGTAATTAGAGAGACACATGTATTTATTTATTTAGGAAATTTGGGTAATTTTTGGAGACATTTTTATTAGTAAAGGGTTTAAGTAGAGATTAAATGAGAGAAATTGAAAGATGGAAGAAGAAAGATGGAAGAATGTCATTGGATGATCAAATGAGTGCAAGTGGAAGACATTGCATGGAAATTTATTTTGGACCAATAGAAATTTGACATGATAAAAGTCAAAAGTCATGGAACCAATGAAAATTTTGTAAGCATGTGGTTAAATCATTTAGTGGGAAAGTGACTTGGCTTTAGTAACCAATTAAATGTAAACATGTGTGATAAGGGATAAGATAGGAATTTATGAGATTGTTTGGGGCAAATTTGTAAAGCCAAAATGGATAGTATATAAAGTGGACCAAGACATGAAAATTCATTTCATCTTTCTCCCTTTCTTGGTTGACTTCATCCTTCTCATTTTCTCTCTATTTTTTTTTCATTTCTAAGCCACCAAATCATCACATAATCTTGTTTTCTCCATCATCTACCAATCCAAGTCCATAAATTCAACAAAACCCATCAAGAATTCCAAGTTGGCTATCACTAGTAAGGGTGCAAATCAAGGTATGTGATGTGATTTTTAGTTTGAGAGTTAGATAAAAGTTAGTAAGCATATAGATGCATTCTTAAGCATGATTAGTTAGCCAAGTTTACATTTAATTTAGTTGATATGCTTTTAATGCCATTAAATGTATTTTGAAAACTCTAAGTGTGGGTTTGCCTTGAGGAGCTCAAGAAAAAGATAAGGAGAAGTTATAAATTCTAATGCCCCAAATTTTCTCTATTTAAGAAAAACAAAAATATATATATATCCGGATGAATAGTGATGAGTGAATAGTATTTTTTGACGAAAAAGGTATTTCGTGAATAATGATTTTCGAAAAATTAACTCCAAACAACAAAAGTCTCGAAATAGGAATTAGAGTTAATAAAACTGAAATGGATCAAGAACGAGTCAGTTCGAGATAAAATGGAACAGCTTCTGAATCTGATCGAAAATTCGAAAGAATTTTCAAAAAAATTCAAAAATTTAGATAAGTGTTAAAATGAATATGAAAATGCTCAAGAAGTATTTTGTAAACTCAAATGACACTCTCGAAGGAGATTCGGATGAAAATGGAATAAATTCATAAATCGCCAAAAGCGATTTAGTGAAATTTGGAGAGCTAAAAAGGAGTATGGAATGACTTTTAAGAGTTACCGAAGTTACTAGGAGTATGTAGGAAGTTCGAATATAGGTTTCGAAAAATTTTGAAAGGATTTCGAAAAAGTTTCGGAAAGGCCAAATTTGGGCGTTACATGGTCAATTTAATGCTTGGATGATAATGAAATATTTTTGTAATTTATTTAGGCATGAATGTGAATTAAATACATCAAATGATAAAGTAGACATTTCACTAAGAAATTTTCACTAAGAAACATAGATCCATGTCATGCAAAATGAACCAATGAAAGAGTGATACAATCAGAATAGGAATTAGAGTTAATAAAAATTGAAACAGATCAAGAACGAGTCAGTTTGAGGTAAAATATAACAGTTTAAGGATCTGACCAAAAATTCGGAAGGATTTTCGAAAAAATTCAAAGATTTAGAGAAGTGTTAAAATGAGTATGAAAATGCTCAAGAAGTATTTTAGAAACTCAAATGGCACTCTCGAAGGAGATTCAGATGAAAATGGAATCAATCTGAAAATCGTCAGAGGCAATTTAGTGAAATTCGATGAGCCAAAAAGGGATATGGAATGACTTTTAAGAGTCATTGAGATTATTAGGAGTATGTAGGAAGTCAGAATATAGGCCTCGAAAAATTTTGAAAGGATTCCGAAAAACTTTCGGAAAAGCTGAATTCGAGCAATACATGGTCAATTTAATAACTGGATGACTATGAAATATTTTTTGAATTTATTTAAGCATGAATGTGAATTAATTACATTAAAGGGCGAAGTAGACATTTCACTAAGAAATTATCACCAAGAAACACAAATCCATATCATGCAAAATGAACCAATAAAAGAGTGAGACAAAAAGGTCCAAAATGGTGATTCATGTCTTGTAAAATTTGCCAATGAGAGAGTACCACTTAAAAGTGAAAAATGTGTGATTAATTATTCATTGGTGTATATTGATTTATTATTCAGAAGTTACATGAAGTATAAGAGTTATAAAAAATGATTTATTAAACTTTGTATATTATTGAAGTGATAAAAAGGAAAAGAATTATTATTTAGAATATTATAAATATTAATTATTCAAAATAGTTTTAAGCGTGAATTGTTATAGTGTAGAATAGACGATCTTATGTATGTGGAAAAATTGGAGATTTATTAGAATAAAATTATTATGGTTATTGATGATTAAATAAAAGCAATGACTTTAGAGTAAGATATTGTGAATTAAGATGATTCCTAAATTTCAATGATGAAATTTCATAAGGGGAGATGAATTGTAAAGCCCAATCCAACTGGATTAAAGAGATTAATTGAAATTTAATTTATTATTATTAATTTTGGTCCGGTTTCAATTTTAGAAGTATATAATTACAATAAATTATAATAATAATATAATAACAATAATTATATTAGTGGTGGGCCAGTTGGAATCATCAATACCATGAAGAGCATGAAACCGCTTCAATATTTGTTGATAATGTTTGTCAAGATCTGTATTTTTGTAAGAACAGCACTTCATTTGGAAGTACTCTTCTCTCATTTTTGCTTCATGAGCCTATGGTCTGCCACAAAATTCATTGTAAAGAACAAAAAATGTTTGATTAAGGTCAGGAAGTTGACAAAATTGAATTTTTCTGTACTCTCCTAACTATTGCCACCATTCTCGTAAAGTACTAGTGAGTCTGATAGTGAACTGAGTGAGAACTTGTTGAAGTTGAGCATGTGGCTTAAGCATTTCTGTTTGCAACCATGCTTGGAACTCAAAAATTCGGTCTCGCCATTTAGAAAATGGAAGATCATTTAGAGTAAAGGTGAACAGTTTAGAAGTATGGGCAGTAGGAAGAGGAGCCTGAATAAGAGGGACCTGGTGAGGTGCATCAGTTTTTGTGCTAACATTTTCTTCATAAATTTGGGGTTCAGTATTCATGAAGATAGGATTGAAGTTGGTAAAACTGAGAGTATCATTGTCAGAAGAAGAGGTGTAATTTATTTGGCTATTCAGGAAAGATGGTTCATCAGATGATTAAGGAAAGAAACTAGCAGGAGTAGATGGAGTGCTTGGAGAAGTGTTTAAAGTGTGATATAGAGAATTAGGAATATATGGAAGTGGGGATGGAGGTGGAATGTATGGAATCTGGAAGGATCCCATATTTTGTAATGTCTGGGAGATCAAATTTGGTTGAGAAACCATGTATTGATCTTCAGGTTTGTAATGAGGATGAGACAGAGAACTCAAAGAACTATGATGGGAGGTATTGGTTTTAGATTTACCTTTTCTACGAGCCAAATGTCTTTGTCTTTTCTGTTCAGCAAGTTGAGCTTCTTGTTGTTCTTTTAACTTTGCATAAAGTCGGTGAGTTGTACCAAAAGCAATATCTACTTCTGATCTGGTTTTACTTGGAACAGTTCTTTCTGCAGCAGTAGAGGTCTGGTGTTGCAAATGATTGAGTTTAGACTCAAGTCTATGCATGACTTAGTTTTGAGCAATGACATTTTCAGATTGCCAATTTAAAATAGCTTCAGCCTGGGAAATAGGTTTGATTGACCCATCTGGTTGTATAGTCTGTGCAAGAACAACTTTAGGCTTTTGGGTAATGGTTTCTTCAAGAAAGGGAAAATCAGTGTCATAAGAGGAAGTAGGGTGTTGAAACATCATGATTGGTTTGATCAAAGGTGGTTGAGTCAATTTGGGAACCCATTTTTGAAAGGGTTTACATGAATTGGACTTAGGAGATTTGGAGATCCACTCAAGACTTTTCTTATAACAAGGTAAAGGTGAGGAAAAAGTCTTAAGAGTATATGAACATGGACGTTTGGGAAATCTTTTTTCAAAATGATCTGGAGGATCAAGATCCCAAGTTGGATTGATAATTGGAGGCTGTTTAGGATGATCAGAATATCTGACAATATAGTCATATTTGCCAAAGGGTTCTCCTAATGGACCTACAGAAGTATCACCTTCAAGCCACAACTGATAAAAAGATTTGGGCTTGGAAGACTTTTTAGCAAGTACAGGTATGTAAAACTTTTTTGCAAAAGCTTTTTGACATTTTTTACATTAGCACTCAAGGTAAAAAGGACTATGCCCATCTGGGTTTCTGAAATGATAAATAGGCTGACCTTCTAGAGTAACATAACTAACATGTGGTTATGTAGGAGCAAGGTCAAAGGTAGGAACTGGTTGAATCATGAATTGGGTAGCAAATTCATCAGGAGGAGCAATAGGCTTTCCTGGCTTGACAAACTTGATTGTTGTTTTACTATCTAGATTTTGGAGTATCACAGATTCATTAGCAAAAATAGGGGCGGGAGGCTTACTTTGTTTGTCATATGATGTAATCCATTGTTCTGGTAGTAGCTCAACAAATTTTTCTCGAGTAATCTGCCTAGGAATAGATGTACAATGTGGAACATGATCAGAATCCATGGTAAGCAACAAAGCCTCTGAAGTGTTTGGTAAAGAAAGAACAAGAGCATGATCTTGTACTCTTTAAATCATTTGATGATGGAGGGTAGTTGAAATACATCTAGCTTTTTGCATAGCTCCTGTGATCTGCAACTGAACTTGCAAAGCAGTTGAATAGAATTGATCTTTAAGGGGCATGTTAAAATTTAGTCTGAGTGTGAAAATAATGGAGCCTGCATTCAAGGTAGTTTTAACAGTAGTTAGACAAGCATATTGGTAAGAAGAGTAACGAGTGTCCAGTAAAACCATTTTGCAAGAAATAGGAAGACCTTTTCTACCATGATAAGTCACTGCAACTCTAATGGAACCAAAATGGATATGGATGTATCCTTCTGATAACCATTGAGTAATGGAGGATTGAGGAATTTCTAAAGGAACATATTGTTCTTCTGGAGAAGCAGGAATAGGATAAACTTTAAACTTAGAAGAATGAACATATTCTTTAACTAGCTTAAGAGAAGGTTTAACAAGTGTTTTTAGAAAATGAATAAATGAAGTAGAAGACTTAAGATAAGAAGAATAAGGATTTAAGAGAGGAGGAATAGTATTTGGAAGAACTTGTGTATCTGGGACATAAGTAAGTTCTTATGTATCTAGGAACTTAGCATTAATCTAGTGAACTTCCTCTTGGTGAGTTATTTCTAGAAAATCGGCCAAAAAGTTATATTTTCCTTTGATGTGTTTGACAGTAAAGGAATACTTACTGAACCATTCTAACCATCTGAGAAGAAGTTGATGAGGTAGCTTTTTCTTATGGAACTTGAGCATTTCTGAGAAAGATTTCATGTCAGTTTCCACTAAAAAGTGATGTCCAAAATGATAAAATAATAAAATAAAATAAAAATAAAAAGAGAAGAGGCGGCGATTTTGTGTATTTATATGGGTGTGGTTTTGAATAAGAGGAGGAATGAAAAGAAGGAGAAGAACCGGTCAAAGAAAAAAAAAATGAGGTAGTGGAATGAGATGATAAGGATTGAGAGTGGGTATATATGTGTGTGTGTGTTCTCAGCAAAAATGCAAGCAAAAACGATAGAAGAAGAAAAGAAAAGAAAAAGATTTTGGGTGTTTGATTTATCCAGATAAGGTGGATCTAGGATGATATGAAAATCAAAAGGGAAAAATTATTAGTAAGCCCAAAAGGTTGGTATACACTCCTTTTCAATATTTCACTTTTACTAGTAAAGGTATGGTTTATGTGAATGTGTGATTTTGTTCCTATTTAATTGAGTTGATTTCATAATTATGCGTAAATCCTAATATGTATAATTTTGTGACATTTTGTGGAAATATATATATGTTGGCTGAATAGATGATATGGGGTTTTATGATATTATTGTCATAAATTGTAATAAAAGTTTGTTTGAGTGTGATTTTAATGATTTCCGAACTAAAATGGAAAAGAATAAAAAAGAAAATGATAAGTTTAGTGTCTTGACCGAGCGTATATCGAAAGAAGGACACTAATATTTTGGAACGATTTGTTGGGTTAATTGAATGCAATATAGAGTTTTGTGAAGTCCATATTGATAACTATAATATATGGGAAAAATTGTGACTGACGTTGTGTTTATTGTTTTCCGAATGAAACTTTTATTTAATAATAAAAGTTGTTAAAAATATGAATTTTTTTGGTAATTAATAAAATTGAGAAGAGCCCCGAGTAAATCTGAACAGTAGGTGGGGATCGAAAATTGGCATGCCAATAGGGTAAATTAGTAGTACTGTGCCGTTACACCGACACAATTTTTCACAGATGGATTATGAGAGGCACTAAAGTCGAAACCGATTGTGATATACGACCAGACGGATAGTCACCGAGTGACCGATGCTGCTGATGCCGTTTATTCTGGTGGGTAGCTACCGAGTGGCCGATGCTAGGAAACCCGAATCCGATCCATGGTATCGTATCAACATTTACGAAAAGCATTGAAAAATATGAAAGAAAACTATGTTGATATGGTTGGACATGACAATTGTTGTGTTTTATATGTGCATTAATTTATAATTTAAGTTCTTTGTAATTTATTTGTAAAAGTTTGAAAATTTATGAAATATTAATTTACAACTTGTATTTTGAGAAATGAAAATTATTTGGTGAGAATCGTGTGGTTATAATTGGAAAGAAACAACATTATGAATTTTATGTGCAATTGTTAGGAAATTGATTAATTATTGAACTTTTGATATAAAGTTTAAGAATGGTTGTTGAAATTGATTTTTAAGTTTCATTAGTTATTCACTTTTTATTATGTTATATTTGAAATCTGAAAAACGTTGAAAATGTGAGTTTATGTTGTTGTTTAATAAAGTTTTATAACTTTTAAATCAAGTGTACATCCACTAAATAGAAATACTTAGCGCGTTGAATTTTTCACGTGTAGGTTGAGATTTGGGCACTATAAATAGTAGCAGACGAGAAGTCAGCGATCGCATTTTCTGCAAGTCACATCTCTCCACATTTTTGGATAGTTATCCTTTTAAGCACTATGTATTTTTGTTAACGTATATTGTCACGCATGTATATATGTACACAAGTATGTATTCATAAGATTTTGTAAATAATAATACATATAAATAATATAAAAGATTTTGGTATTGTAAAGTGATTTTGTAAATAAATTTATTACTTTTCTTTTAATTGGCAATTACTTTTATTAATATGATTTTTATTAAATGTTGTATTTATATAAATGTTTGTGTGGTGAAGTGATTTTTGAGTAGGACGGAGGGTCTGAAATTGCAAGTTGAGAAAAGAAAATTTTAGAAGTGTTATATTTTTTTTTTTTTTGTAGATTTTTAAATTCTAGGTTTTCAGAAAAATAGAGGAAACCTTATCAATTTTTTTTTTTTTTTAAATAATGGTACATTTATGTGTAACCAAAATGAATAAATCAATTTAGGTAATATCCTTCGACTCGGTTTTTATTTTAATGGGAATTGGATGAAGGGTGTTACAGAGAAGCCATAGATTAAGCCCAAAAGGTTGGTGTACACTTATTTTGAAAATTGACTTTTACTAGTAAGCTTGAAATTGTAAATTTCTTTTGAAATGTGATGATTTTGTTTCTTTGATGTGGTAACTATGTATGAATGACATTTATGTGTCATTTGGATGCCTTTTAAATGAATTTTGGGATGAAAAACAAATGGGAACACAAACTTGAAAAATTTAATCCTTAGGCCAAATGTGTGCTAGAAAGAGACCTAGATGTATTTTTGTCATTTCAAGCTTATTTATGTATTAAACCAATGATGTTTGAATGATTTATATGATGAATTAGTGCATGAAAAAAAAAGATTTCAAAACCTCCTATGGTCGAATACATGCTAGCTTTATAATCAAGGGTATTTTTGTCATTTTACACTAATTTATGTGTTGATTAAATGGTATTCAAATAGTTTATATGATGAAATATCAAGTTGAAAAAAAAATTTTAGAAATACACCCCTATGGCTGAATGTAATATATGGAAGAATAAGAGTGGTTTTGATAACTTGTGATACCAAAACTAGGAGCAAAATGGTAATTTGAAATGGTCAAAAGTGATGCTCCAAAGAATTTCGAAAAACCGATTCAAAAATATGATTTGATAGTTATGCGATAAAAGTTTTATTTTAAACTGAAAATTTTGTAATTTTGAAAAGTTTAGAGGGCCCGAGTAAAACTAGACACTGGTAGGTGGGGATTGGTAATTAACATGCTAATAGGGTAATTATTAGCAGTACTCCACCGTTATGAATGTATATTGATTTTAACTTACGGACCTTAAAAGGCACCGAATGTTCGATCTCAAAATTATAAAAGTTTATGAAATGAAATTCGGCGGGTAGGCACCGAGTGTCCGATGTCGGGAAAATATATTTCCAATCCAAGATATCGTGTCAGAATTTATAAAGGGCTCTGAAAAAGTAATAGGATTACTATCGTAAATATACTTGACAATAATTTTTAGAAAATCAAATCATATAATTTTTATTTTGTATGAATTATGATGTGCATAAATTATGAAAAGTTAATGATTATGCATTTCATTTGATTTTAATGTATATTTCCGAAAGTATTTATAATTTCAATATTATATATGTACACCCACTAAGTAAAAATACTTAGCGCGTTGGATTTATCATGCATAAGTAGTTCAGACGAGCTTCTAGATAAAGACGAAGATGATAGATCTGTAGCTTTCCCTCACAAGTCACATCTATCCATGTTTTGGGTAAAGATCATTTTGTACGACATATATATATATTTCCATGTGCATGTTCACGAAAATGTATATTTCACTAAAGTGTAATTTTTGTAAAGAATAATTTGTATAAAGTTTGTAATGGTTTGTAAATTATGCAAATTGAGTGGCAATTATGATTTGAATCTGTGTTAATTTTCATGAAATAGATATTTTGTAAAGAAATGATTATTATAATTGTTTGTGTGGTGAAGTGAAATTGAAAAGGGACAGGAGGTCCGAACGGAAGTTGAGAAAGAAATGATATTTGAAGTGTTGTTTTTGGTTTTGTAGGTTTAAATTTTGGGTTGTCAAAAAAACAAGAGAAACTCTACCGGATTTTTAATAAAATAAAATAAAATAAACAAAGAAATAAATTTTTAGTAAGAAAAAGGTAATATCCTTCTTTCTGATTCTTATTCCATTAGGAGTTGAGGGAAGAGTGTTACAGAGTTACAATGGACATTGTGGTAGAACTCCCGTATAGCCAAAGTGGACATGATGCAATATAGGTGATTGTTGATAGGTTGATTAAATCAACCTTTCCTACCAATCCAAAGTAATTATTCACTGGATAAGTTGGCCTAGTTGTGCATTGACGAGATTGTACGGTTGCATGGTAAGTCAGTCTCTATAGTGTCGGATAGGGATCCGAAGTTTACTTCCTGGTTCTAGCCAAGTCTGCAAAAAGCTCTAAGTACAAGATTGAGTTTCAGCATGACCTTTCATCCACAAACGGATGACCAATCTAAACGAACTATATAGACTTTAGAAGATATGCTTAAAGCTTGTATTATAAAGTTTGAAAGAAATTGGGACACCTACCTACTATTGATAAAGTTTGCATACAATAACAGTTATTAGGTCAGTATTGGTATGACACCCTATGAAGCACTATGGAAGGAAATGCAGAACTCCAGTTTGTTGGGATGAAGTAAGTGAAAGAAAGTTAATAGGTCTTGAGATTGTTTAGATTACGAGAAATAAAGTTAAGGTCATCAGGACAGATTAAAGATAGCTCAAGACAGGTAGAAAAGCTATACGGATAATAGTTGAAGGAACCTAGAATTTCAGATAGGAGATATGGTTTTTCTAGGGATATCACCCTGAAAAGGCGTATTAAGGTTTGGGAAATCTAAAAAGTTAAGCCCATGATACATTGGGCTATACAAGATCATTTGCGAAGTTGGAGAAGTGGTGTATTTAGTGGAATTGCCACCTGAACTTGCTAGACTTTACAATGTTTTTCATGTTTTTATGCTTCGAAAGTATATAGCAGATCCTTCACAAGTGTTAACAGAACAACCAGTGGAACTAAAGGAAAATTTAACTTATGAGGAGAAGTCAGTTCAAATCCTTGACCATAGGAAGTAGGTTTTGCACAACAAAGTTATCTCATTGGTGAAGGTTCTGTGGAGAAGTCATGTAGTGGAAGAGGCCACATGGGAGCATGAAAATCAGATGCGCCACAGCTATCCCCACTTTTTCATATAGATAGGCTTGGTAAATTTCAGAGATGAAATTTGTGTAAGGGGGAGAATTTATAACATCCGTCTTCGATTCCTATACGGAACATTGTAAACTCTTATTTGTAAATAATAAAATGATTTGAAGTGACCGGATGTGAAAATTAAAATTTCAGAATGATCCCCGAACAGTCTGAAAGTAATCAATAAAATTTTCAAAAAGTACGAAAATGATAAATAAAGTTATAATATAACTCCCAAATAGTTCGGAGGTGAATAATAAAATTTTTAGATAAACCGGAGATAGTTTCGAATATAAATTTTAATTACAGTATAATTTTCAGGTGGAACGAAAAAGATTAATAGGATCTTCGGATAGTCCAAATATATGAATTGAGTCCCGTTAGAATTTTCGGAGAGCTCAGATGTGCAATTGAATTTTAGTAAAATATCCAGATGTGTAAATTAAATTTTAGTATAATTTTTAAATGGATTAAAAACGATTTTGAATATAAAATTAGAAAATCCAAAAGCTTGAAACAAAAACGTGGGATAGAGTGCATATGTGACAAGTGTCACACATTGAAGCAAGCATGAGACACATGGCACAAACGTAGTATACATGAGCAACATGTGTCATTAAAATAGGAACCATATATATAATGCAAATGAAAGAAGAAAATGAAATCAAATGAGAAGTAATATTCATTCACTCGATCAAACAACTAAATCACGAGAGGGGGAGAGAGAGAGACATCAAGCAAGAAACCAAGGGAGAAGCATGAAAGAGAGACTTTGAGCTTGGATGAGAGTGTGTGGTGTTCTCGACCAAGAAGAGAAATTGAGACAGCTAGCTACCAAGGGAGAGTTGGAAGCCATTTTAAGTGATTTCTTCATACATGCAGGAGAAGAATTCAACCAAGGAAGAAGCAAGGAGGTAGCAACCGTGCATGGTTGTCTTGAAGGATGTTTTGAGTGATTTTTTTTAACACATACAAGAAAGAAACAGGAAGCTGTTCGGCAAAAGAAGGAAGGAGCTATTTTGTCGTGAATAAATCAAGAGGACAGCAAGTGTTTTGAGTGATTTTGAAGCTATTTTTGAGAAGTTTTCATTATATGCAAATATGGTGCTCAAGTTAGAAGTGAAATCCATCCATTTGAAGTTAGTTTGAAAGGTAAGGATTAAGTTTTCCATAAACTAGTTTGTATAATTTTTGGGTTTATGGTTTTTGATAGTTTGGTTGTGATTATATGTTTGGGACTTAGGATTTGAAACTTCATTAGTATGGAGGTTCATTTGCATGTGAATTTGGTGTGATATTTGAAGGAGAATTGATGTTTGATTTTGTGTAAGTTTTTGGCTATAAAGGGTTTTTGGTGGTTCAAATGTAGTTTGAGTGTTTGCCATGAGTTTTTGTGTAATATTTGTGCGTAAAATCTTGATGGAAAGATTGAAATATATTGGTATTGCATTCAGCCAAGGTAGAATACCATAGACTAAAGTTGAGTTTGATTTATTTGAGTGAATTTTATGCTTGTAAGTATGTTGAGATAATGGATTTTGATGTTGAAATTTGAAGCAAAACTTTGGGTTATTGGCTACCATATTGATGTTAAGGTGATGAAAAATTGTTTTGGGATGTGTTGGATGATTTAATAACTTGTTTTGATGATAAAAATAGCATGGATATTGAATGAAATGCATTGGAATGTAAATTGCAACTTTACGATAAAACTTTGTGTAATTATAAAAGTATGATGTTTTTTGTGTTGGACTTGCATTTACATCCCTAGACTTATGTTTAAGTGTAATTTTGATGAGAAAAATAAAATGAGATTGATGGTATAAAAATATATTAGGTTCGACCAACATTGGAGAGTTTAATTCGAAAATTTCGTTTAAAGTGTTAGAACGAAATTAGGCTTCATTCGACATTCTTTATGTGCTAAAATATTTAGAATTTTCGAATGGAAAGTAAATGTGTATAATTGGTGTTGTTACGATTTGAAAAAGGATGTTTTGAAAATCTTTATGTAATTAGACGTTTGTGTAATTGATGCACGTTAATGGAAATGATTACATGAATAAATTAGTTGCAACGTTGCTTAAGATAAAATGTTAAAATATATAAGTAACGAGGAGGTGAAGGAAATCGAAGTAGTAAAATTATTGCAAGCTAGGAAGTCGTGAATTTCCCGTGAGTTAGAAATCGGTAAGTGTAAATTATTTTATAAGATAATAAATGCATTTTAGTATGCTTAATGTGAGTCTAAAGTGTTTCATAATTGTTAAAAGAAGTTTTATTCTTTTTAGTATGGTTTTAAATTGCTT
The DNA here is from genome assembly GCA_022984855.1 of Dimocarpus longan. NCBI lineage: Eukaryota > Viridiplantae > Streptophyta > Magnoliopsida > Sapindales > Sapindaceae > Dimocarpus > Dimocarpus longan. The sequence continues at coordinate 13,194,179 of CM041018.1, forward strand.
TATGAATATTTAAGCATTTTGATAGTGAAATGAATTTATATTAATGATGTTAGTTTATAAATGTTTTTATATATACATCTAAAGAAACATTTATCACATGAAATTATGGACGAAACATGAGTTATGCTTTTAGCATCAAATCGAAAATTATGCTTTTATTATAAATTTGTTTTAGTATACGAATTAAATTTTTAAGTATAAGTTAAAGAAAGTTTTTAAAACCGATAGTTATTCTAATCCCCATGATATGACTGAGATATGACTGTAATGAGGCTGAAGTACCTTATTACGTGCATGACAAGTCAGTGGGAGGGGTAAGTCCACTAACTATGAAGGGAACAAATCTGTCGTGTCGCCGTCTTCGTGTATTTAAGGTATTACTATGACTGATACCCTATGCAAGGCGAGGTAACATTCCGCAACATAGTGATTTATGAATGAGATTGACCATCCCCATCGCCGATATCCTAAGACCGGGCAATGATAATGATTTTCTTGGGTTCCATTGAATACATGTTTCATGAATTAAAGTTATATTCCTTATATATATATCCATGTACATGTAATGTATGGATTTTAATGATGAATGTATGTATGTTTTCAAGCAAATATATATATATATATATAAATGTTTATGCAAAGGCATCAGATTTATGATTTGGATAAAACGTTAAGAAATTTAGATTTCCAAATGATTTTTGAGAGGATCTTTTGAAAGAAAAGTTTAAATATAAATGCATAACACTCACTGAGCTATTTTAGCTCACTATTTCTCGTTTATTGTTACGAAAAACCTCCCGAGGTGCAGGAATGAGTACTCAAGGCGAGAAATCTCTAGCGCAAAGTTAGGCGAGCACATTTGACGAATGCCATTATGAAATTAAAGTAAATGTTTTAATGTATAATGAATTTTGCAGAATGTAAATACTCTTGATTTTGTATTGATACTTACAATTTTATGCATGTTAAAATATTTTTAAGTTTGAAATGGTTTTGATTTTAATACTCTACTTTGCGATTGAGTTTGGATTGTCATATGGACCTTAGGTCCAAATTAGAAATGGAGAAGAATGTATGCATTTAGAAGTATTTATAAACTGATTTACAAGTGTTTTGAAAATGGTGGAAATGTCAGAAAACAGCTGTTGTTCTGCCAAAATTTTTCCATCCTAATTTTTAAATGAATTAAGAAATGAAAAATGTATTATGACTTTGCTCCATGGAACCTTTTAGAGTCAGTCATTGATATGAAGACTGCGAGGATTTCTGTTGGAGTGCCGGGAGAGGACCCCTCTCGGATCCCTAAAGGGGAATTCCGGGTTGGGTCGCCTCATTATGATATTCGAGTCAGAATCTATTCCATTTAAGAGTGACTATAGCTTCAGTGATAGAGAGAGTGAGGTGTTGGGAGGTACTAATGAATATGATGTTAGTCATGAATCAGATGGAGGTAGTAATGATGAAACATAGGGAGTTAGAGAAATGGATAAGGGTGAATCTGTGAGACCTCAAACCTTGTGCTTTATGAAAAACATTTTTTGATGAATAGTGCCAGTGAGTAAGTCGATTCGAAAATCGTGCTAAGGGTTAATGTAGGATCCAACTAGACGAGTATGACCAAAAAAGGGATGTGCATAACCCAGGAAATCATTTTCATGAAAAATAAAATTTTTCGATTAATAGTATTTCTGGATGAATAAGGTCTATATGAATAGTAATTTTTAAAAAGCGGACCCTGCAAATTAAAAGTTCTGAAATAGGTATTGGAGTTTAAAAAAAAAAAAAAACTGAAATGGATTAAAAATAAGTTCGTTTGAGTAAATTTTAAGAGCTTCAAATATTATCAAATGGAAATACTTTTTTTGGAGAAATAAGAGTATTGAGGGTTTTACACCCATTTGGAATATTTTTAAAAGTATGAGATTGAAAGGTAATATATCCAATTTGAGCATTTTATGGTTAATTTGGTGATTAACGACCATAGAATATTTTTAGAATCTATTCAAACATGAAAAGTATTGAAGTAACTAGATAGTTATCATGTAACTAAGGTTCGGAAAGATTTAGTTAGGTTAATGACCAATTAGTCATGGACCAATAACAAGTCATCATTTGTAACAAGAGACATGGTTGGCATTGGGAAATAGTTCGAAGACATTTTTGGAAAATTAAAAGAGGAAAATATGGAAGAAGGTAGAGAGAATGGTGACATTATGGAGATTTTGGAGACAACATGAAATGTAAATCTCAAGAAAGGTCATTAATGGAATTATAAAATTTTGGAAGGGCAAAATTTAAAATGCAAACGGAAGAGACATCTATGGCACTAAAATGTTATAACAAGACCAATATTGGAAATGTGAAAAGATATTTGGTTAGATTTTTATGAAAGAATAAGTGGTGAAAAATGTGTCTAAGTGGGAGAATTTGGGTCATGCATGAAAATAGACGTATGGATGAATTTATGTGAAGTTCAATGGCAAGTTTGTAAATCTAACTTTAGTTTGATGGCAAAATAGTCAAATAAAACAAATGGCATGTTTGTAAATACAACTCAAACTTGAGGGACAAATATTAAGGCAATTAAAGGCTATAAATATGTGTGTGTCATGAAATGAAACAAAGGAAGAAGAGACAAGAAATGTCAGGTTTGGCTAGCAGAAGAGGGACCAAGATAGTAGCTGTCCTAGGTGGTTTTTTCACACCAGTTTTGAATGGATTTCAAGCCCCCAAAGGGTTGTATACAAGTTTAGGAAAGTTATCTAACAAAGGTAAGTGGTTTTCAAATGAAAAACTTGCGTTTCCATGTTGATATTGTGAAAAAAACGTGATTCAAAACTATTCAAATTTATGCTAATGATATTGATGGAATTTTATTCATGGATTCAAGGTTTTACAGCTTCATTCTTGTGAGAAAAGCAAAGGAAAGGTTCAAGGCTGTTTTGGTAAGTAAGAAGTAAGCTAATCTTATGATTTCAAATGTGTTTGGTATTGTTTATGATGATAGAATGTTGTCATGGTTATTGGTGTGACTTTGATTGAATTTTTAAGTGAGAAGCTTGAAGAATTTTTGGCGTAAGTGTGATAAGCTACACAACCAAGGAAAATGATGCATTTTCAAGTGTGTTTGAATGAAGATTATGCATGAAAATTGAGCTAGGATACCAAGTGGAAATGTTGAAATAAGAAAACTAGAAATTGGTGGATTAGTTTGCTTGTTTTAGGCTATGATAGTATAAGGTTAATGAATGATTGTTTTTATGATAATATAAGGTTAATGAATGCTTGTTTTTATTGTTTTAACATGGTTTAGGGGTTGTTTTTATGGCTATTTTGATGATGATTTTTATGTGAAATTGAGAGGAAATGAATTAGATAACAAGGGACATGTATTCGACCAAAGTGAGTGCAAAAGAGTTGCAAGCTGTCCATGAGATTTGTGACGGCTGAGGGACTGTTTTAGGGGCTACTAATGGTTGCCTAAATATTGAAATTTAATGTGAAAATAAAAAGGAAAAATTAAGTTTGAATAGGGTGTTAATTTGGCTAAAAGAAGAAGATTGATTGCCTTGGTAGTTTGGATGATTTAGCAGTTATTTTTGATGGTCACATGCATGATAAAATTGATGTAAAAGAATAAAGAGGAAAAGTTGAACTAGAATGCATGATCGTTCAACCAAAGGTGGAGAAATATGTTAATTAAATATTTATGTAATTACATTGATGAATTTGGTGAATTTATGTGTTTAAGTGAATTGAAACTAAGAAAGATGGAAAGCTAAAAATATTGAGATGTTAGTGTAAGCTTGTGTAATTATGTTAAGTATTGTATATACATAATGACTAAAATTGAGAATAAGTGAATTGGTTGTGATTTAAATTGGAATTAAGCATTGAGTTCTAAAATCAGGATATGGATGATAGGTGGACATGAAACGAGGAAACCGAAGAAGAATTAGAGAAAAGTATTCTAAAAAATCCTAATAAGGGCATCATGGTGAGCTAAAAATAGGTGAGTGAAATTTATTTTAAGAAATGATAAACGTATTTTAGAACGTGTTTATATGTTTTATGAATGTTGAATGTTTATATTTACTTGTTTATAGCTAATATTACAACATTTTAGATATAGAAAGTAGATTTCTTCGATTTTTGAATTGATGTTTACTTTATTTATTACCCAAACAAAAGATACTTTATGCACGAAATTTTGAAAACAATAAATTTTATGATTTAATAAATTTTGATGCAAAGACGTTTTATAAGTACATGTTTTGAGAATGAGAAAATTTAACTTTGAGATATATGAAAAAGATTATTTTCAAAGGCCAATGGATTACCCACCCTTATGGATTTACAGATTCATATTCAGATTCAGATATAGACCCGGCTGGTATACCCCATTGTGTATGGCAAGTTTATTGGGAGGACTAGTCCTACTAACTTCGGGGGGATTGAGTCTGAGTTGAGTCAGTCGTGTCGCTCTCTACACTTGTAGGATATAATCTCCCTCCACGTTTGTGATGTAGCATTCCGCTAATGGTTGAGAGATGTTTTAGCAAATTATCACGGTGAGTGACGCTAGTTAGTCGCCACGCAATTAGAGATTTAGCGGTGCTAGTTTAGTCGCTTAGATTAGCATGGCATCAGAGTAGGTTTCAGGAAGAGCACTATAATAGAATTTGGCCCACGGGATCAGGGACACAACCTGGAGTTGTCCGATGTAGGTTTGGTCTCCTATGCCGACTATGCAGATCGAGAGACTGCACATAAGATCTGACATCTGAGCCACCACGAGAGGTTACATAGACCAACGTTAGTTTAGTCGCCATATGATTAGAGCTTTTGGGAAATTCCATTGGTCCAGATCTAAAAAAAGAAATATTTTACTATTTTTACACTCCAGATTTAGAAAGAAAAAATTATTTTCAGAAACCAAATTTAGAAAGATTTTAGAAATAAGATATTTTTAACATTTTATACTTCAGTTTTAGAAAGAAAAGAACACTTTTAGAAATGAGATTTTGAAAGGATTTAAAAATAAGATATTTTAGCATTTTATATCTAGTTTTAAAAAGAAATAATATTTTTAGACATAAGATTCTGAAAGATCCAGAAAAGAAATATTTTAGCAATTATACTCCTATTTTTAGAAAGATAAATATATTTTCAGAAATGAGATTTAGAAAGATTGTTTATAAATACTTATAAAAGCCTTACAATATTTTAGTATTTTTACTCATTACGTTTAAGCTATAGAATTATAAAATTATGGTTTTAGAAAGGAATTTATTTAAGAAATAGAAATTTTCTTTAAAATGTTTGTCAAAAAGTTGATTTTTAAGAAATAATTTAGATAGAAAACAAAAACAATCACTGAGCTTCGTTGGCTCACTTTTATTTTTTATGTTTTTATAAACAAAACCTCTTCAGAGACAGGTACAGGTATTGATTCAAGTATCCTAGTGCTGTGGGACTTCGACACCAAGGTAGGTAGACTGAATGATGTATTGCTGTGATTGTATAAATTTATTTTGAATATATTTGAAAGCTTTGTGTATTAAATACGATTTAGATTTTGCTTACATTCTTTTGCAAAATGTATAAGTATTTATATATGTATGACATATGAATGATTTCAAATTGTTTTTGAATTAAAAAAAAAAAAAAAATTCCCACCACTTCTGCTAGAAAAGAGATTTCATAAGGAGATTTTAATAAAAGAAAATAGCATAGCTTTACGGGAACTTTTCGGGCGGTTCCATATGTAGACTAGAGGGCTATCGTAGAGTTACCAGGAGGCCGTCAATTGTACAATAATAGTTTTAAAAAGTTCAAAGCCTATCATGTTAGTATTAGAGCAAAGGTTTTGGAAAAAAGATTATGTGTTTTCATATTTTAATTTTATAAAAGCGTTTTAATGTTTTCGGATGAATCAAGCAACCTAGAAAAGTTTTTATCAATCGTCATGCATATGATTTTAAAAAGATTTCAAGCGTTTTGAAATTCTCTTTTATTAGAATCACAACAATATACACTGACGAGGTTAAAGGAGTCTCGAAAGAGTTTTCGAAGATGCTTTAGCACCTAATGTACCATCTGCTCGGAGAGGCCGACCATATAGTTAGGTTGGTAGAAAGTGAATGCCTTGATAGACCAACCCCATTTAGAATCATCAAAAACTTTGATGTAGAATAAGTAGCCTAAGTATAAATGGTAGCACTAATGCATCGAACCCCATTAGGATTCCGAAGTTAAACTTGCTTTCATGAAAGTAGTACCAGGATGGGGGACCTCCTAGAAGTTATTTGTGTTATAAGAATTACATGTTATAGGAATAAAGATATGGTAGATATGGTTAAAGGTTATGGTTATCATGACAATCAAATTGTTTGTGAAATAAGAATTGAAACGAATAATTGATGATTGAACTTTGATGGATTTAGGTGGTATGATCATATGTTGTGATCAAATAGAATAAACATGATGTTAATATCGTTGGTTATCAATTAGTACAAATTATGGAATTTAGAAATGTTGATGTCCTTGAATATTTATGAATTGTAGTCTCTAGGTGGTTAAAATTTGGAGTATCGAATAAGTTTTAGATTGACTTTTGAGATGTATATAAGATTGTATAATTCATTTGCGATATTACCAATAGAATAGGTAAATATATTTTTGTTGAATATGAAAGTTGTGCAACGGAAGCATGGTGTTTAATCTTTTGTTTGAGAAAGTTGATGTTTATTAAGTTCGAAATTTAGTTATGAAGTAATAAGCTTGAACTTTGAGATGGTTAGATGAAATTTATATGAATGTGATGTGGTGTTGATATCATAGTAGATGATCTAGAATGATTTATCAATTTTTGTAACATCCTAAGTTTGAACCGGTTTAATAGGATTATCATTTATTTATATATGTATTTCTTTTAGCAGTTTGGTGGAGTGCAAACAAAAATCTCAGGGGATGTAATTAGGAACTTTTATTAAAAGGCCCAAAGAGAAAATATTAATGTGAGCCCAATTAGACTTAACTAGGCCCAATTTACTTCTAAGTACACCCAACTAAAGTAAATGCAGAAAAAGGTAAAAGTTAAAAGGGTAGAGTTGTCAATTCGCAAAAAGAAGAGGTTCTAGAAAGGACATGAATAGAAATGTAAAGTTACGAAAATGGGTAGAGTTGAAAATGCAAAGGGAGTTGGTAGGATATTTTTAAAATAAGTGGTGGAGAAAATGGAGATATGTGAATAAATAAATAAATATATATATATATATATGTGTGTATGTGAATAAATGTAAAATAAAAAGCATTTTTCATCCATTTATAAGCTTGACCGGTTATCAACCCTTCTCATTTTTCTTTGGCTGTCCAACCCTTCTCCAAATAAGAAAGAAAAGTCATCTTCCACCTTCCATAAAGCTGCCGAACTGCACCTCTGCACAGAAGCTCTTCTATCTCTTCATTTTCTACCGATCCAGCGCCTCTGTTCCACCATCTTGCTTGCTAACCGAGCACCACCCTGTCTTTTACCTTTTCATTCTACCAATAGCCCTATCTTCCCTCTCCTCATTTCTACCTAGTACCACTCATGTTCCTTCATTCTTCATGTTGCGAGAATATTGTCCTAAAATCAAGCCTTTCTTATTGACTCTTGTACTATGATTTCAGTAATTAGTTGACCATTGTAATTACTAATTACTTTATTCTTGTAAGTATTTTTTCTTTCCTAGATTAGTTATTCTGTTTCCAAAACTTTAGCATCAAGTTGTACATTGGCTATTTAAACTCACTGATCACAAGAGAATAATATATATTGAAGTTTTATTTTGTCTCCAAAAATCTCTTGTTTTCTATTGTACCATTCTTTTTTATTTTTTACTTGGTATCAGAGTCGTACTCATTTCTTATACCATATCACTATAACTTGAATCCTCATCTGTTCATTGCATTATGGCCGACAACAATCCTGAATCATTTACACCAGTTATACATGTTCAATCTGAAAACTCTGGCATCATCCTTACTGAAACTAACTATGATGTGTGGTCCCAAATCATGGAGATGCATATTGCAGGACGTGAAAAACTTGACTATATTATTGGCAAAACACCCCAACCAAAGGATACTGATGCTTCCTATGCGAAATGGTATGCAGAAAATCAGAAGGTCAAGGGATGGTTGCTAACATCTATGTCACCAGAAATTATGAAGCGCTATCTCCGATTACGTACTGCACGTGAAATCTGGAATGCTCTTGCCAAAGCTTTTTATGACGGGTCAGACGAATCACAAATCTTTGCACTAAATCAGTGAGCTTTCTCTACTAAACAGGTTGGTTGTCCTTTATCAACCTATTATGGTGATCTTGTAGAGATTTTTCAAGAGCTAGACTATTGTGATAAAGTTGTAATGAAAGATCCCGATGATGTTATTGCATATAAAAAATCTGTTGAACGTTTGAGAGTGCGTATCTTTCTAAATGGACTTGATACATAATTTGAACAACTCAGAGGTGAGATTCTCAAAAAGGATCCAGCACTGGATTTTGAAGAAATGTATGCGTATGTCCGTCGTGATGCTGTTCGAAGAATGACACTAAATGAAGAACCTGATCATCCTGAGTTATCTACCATGGTAGCTCGCAAGCACAAGTCTCAACAAGGGAGTACCAATCTACATTCAGAGCGACATTCTGGCCCATCAAAACAGATTGTTGACCAAAATCAGTCATCTAAATCAAAAAATCGCAGCTATGAAATAGGAGCTTCAAAGTCAGAACGCTTGTGTACTCATTGTGGTGGAATTGGACATATTAAGTCCAGGTGTTATGAATTGATTGGATATCCAGAATGGTGGGATCCTACCAAAGCACCAAATAAACGCAACTCAAAATCAAAACACCATGCTTCTACTGCTGTAGCCGAATCATCCAACAATCTTGAGGAAGTCTCATCGTTAATTGCTACATCAGGTAACATTGGTAAGGCTCTTAAAACTTCTACACTTAATAGTAATAGTGCATGGATAATTGATTCTGGTGCTTCAGATCACATGACCTTTGACATTAATCACATTCAGTCCATGAAATCATCCAAACAACCTATAGTGTCCACAGCCAATGGTACTCATTCTCATGTTATTGGAGAAGGTTCAATTACTCTTACAAAAAATATGAATTTGAATTCTGTATTGGTTGTTCCTTCCCTTAACTATAACTTGTTGTCTGTTGCTCAAATAACATGTGCTTTGCATTGTGTTGTGATTTTTTGGCCTAATCTTTGTGTTTTTAAGGACATCCGGACTCGGAGGACAATTGGTTATGGTACTAGAAAAGGGAAGCTCTATTATCTGGACTTGAGTCCGACAAGTTCAAATCAATTGGCTCAAGCATTCTCAGTTGAAAGGTCCAGAAATATTCAAACTTCAGAAATTTGGTTGTGGCATAGGCGGTTGGGCCATGCTTCATTTGGATATCTAAAAAAACTATTTCCAAGATTATGTTCTCAGGTGACCGATTCCAATTTTAAGTGTGATATTTGTGAATTGGCTAAAAGTCATCGTGTTTCATTTCCAATAAGTATGAATAAAAGTCCAGTACCTTTTATGGTTGTTCATTCTGATGTATGGGGTCCCGCAAAGACATCTTCTTTAAATGGTGCACGTTGGTTTGTGTCATTTATCGATGATCACACACGTATGACTTGGGTTTGTTTAATGAAATCAAAAAATGAAGTTAGTTCTCTATTTCAGAAAATTCATAAGATGATAGCCACTCAATATCAATCTCATATACAGGTTCTCCGCACGGATAATGGTGGAGAATTTGTAAATCAAGACTTGAAACAATATCTGAATTTACATGGCATTGCTCATTAGACAACTTGCCCCTATTCCCCTCAACAAAATGGGGTGGCGGAACGAAAGAACTGTCATCTCTTTGAAGTTGTACGTGCTTCCTTATTTGGGGCTCACATGCCTATGAGTTACTGGGGTGAAGCTGTCATCGTTGCTGCCTACCTGATTAATCGTGTACCGTCCAGTTCATTACAATTTCAAACTCCTTTTCATGTTCTTCATGAAGCTATAAGTGCTCCTACTGTGCCAAATTTGCCACCAAAAGTATTTGGGTGTGTAGCCTTTGACATCTTCATAAATCCTTGAGAAATAAATTGGAACCTCGAGCTCTTCGGTGTGTATTTGTTGGCTATGCTTCTCATCAGAAAGGTTATCGATGCTATCATCCTCCTTCTTGCAAGATATATATTACCCTTGATATTAACTTTCATGAGGATGAAATGTATTATTCTGTCTCTGAGTCTCCATTTCAGAGAGAGAGTAAAAATGAACTGCAGACTCTAAACTCCTTGGATTTTGTAAATGGTGGCAACCTGAAATGTCCAGATGAGGCAATTGGGCATATATTAGAGGATGGAAATGGGCACATATTAGAGGATGAGAATAGTCGGGATCAAGTGGATGCGGTACCACATCTTAACCAATTGCCCTCTCAATCCGAGTCCAATTCCGAAACTCAGGTACTTTTTGAACCTCAGGTAAAAATGTTACCCAATCGAGTCACAAGAGGAATACCTAGAGTCAATTATGAACCTACTCTTAGCTCCAAACCTAAATATCCCATTAACAATTTTGTGTCTTACCATAGATTGTCAAAGGAATGTGAATCATTTGTAAATCAATTATCTGTTGTATCAATTCCTAATAGTGTGTAGGAGGCCTTGAGAGATCCCATATGGAAAGAAGCAATGAATGAAGAAATGAAATCCCTTCAAAAGAATTCAACATGGGAAGTTATGGACTTACCTGAAGGTAAGAAACCTATAGGATGCAGATGGGTCTTTACCGTTAAATATAAAGCTGACGAAACTATCGAACGATTCAAAACCAGACTTGTTGCCAAAGGGTATACTTAAACTTATGGCGTTGATTATATGGAAACGTTCACACCAGTTGCCAAAATTAATACTGTTCGTATTTTATTATCTTTGGCTGTGAATCTTGATTGGCCGTTGCACCAATTTGATGTAAAGAATGCATTTTTGCATGGAGATCTCCAAGAAGAAGTATATATGGAATTGCCTCTTGGATGTAATATGCAAACTAAAGGAAGCAAACAAGTTTGCAAATTAAGAAAGTCCTTGTATGGTTTAAAACAATCCCCTAGAGCTTGGTTTGGAAGGTTTACGAGTTGCATGAAAAAGTTTGGATACCAACAAAGTAACTCAGATCATACTCTCTTCCTGAAATATAATAAAGAAAAGATCACTGCTCTTATTGTGTATGTTGATGATATGATAGTAACAGGAAATGATCCAGAGGAGAAGAATGCATTACAAAATCATCTTGCCCAAGAGTTTGAAATGAAAGACCTTGGTCCATTGAAGTACTTCCTAGGAATTGAAGTGTCAAGATCAAAACAAGGTATTTTCTTGTCACAACGAAAATATGCCTTAGACTTGTTAAGTGAAACTGGTATGTCAGCTTGTAGTTCAGTTAGCACTCCTATGGAAGAAAATTTGAAACTAAGTATGGATCCAAATCAAGTCCCTGCTAACAAGGAACGTTATCAGAGACTAGTGGGGAAATTAATGTATCTTGGACATACTCGTCCTGATTTAGCATATGCACTAAGTGTTGTTAGTCAATTCATGCATTCCCCAAAAGAAGAACATATGAATGCTGTAACTCGCATTTTGCGATACTTGAAGTCATCCCCAGGAAAGGGTATTCTGTTTACAAAAGGAGACAACTTAGATATTATAGGTTATACTGATGCTGATTGGGCTGGGTCTATTGATGATAGACGGTCTACATCTGGTTATTTCACATTTGTGGGAGGGAATCTAGTTACTTGGCGAAGTAAAAAACAAGAAGTTGTAGCTAGATCCAGTGCTGAGGCTGAATATAGGGGAATGGCGAAAGGAGTATGTGAATTATTGTGGATCAGAAATTTAATGCAAGATTTACATTTTCAACAGGTTAGTCCAATGAGCTTATACTGTGATAATAAAGCAGCATGTGATATTGCTCATAATCCAGTTCAACATGATCGAACTAAACATGTGGAAATTGATAGACATTTTATCAAAGGGAAACTGGAAGCAAAGCTCATTAAGGTGCCTCATGTTCGATCTGAAGATCAACTTGCAGATGTGCTAACCAAGGCAGTATCAAGCCAAACATTTAATAAGTGTCTCGACAAGTTGGGCATGAGTGATATATATGCACCAACTTGAGGGGGAGTGTTGCGAGAATATTGTCCTAAAATCAAGCCTTTCTTATTGACTCTTATACTATGATTTCAGTAATTAGTTGACCATTGTAATTACTAATTACTTTATTCTTGTAAGTATTTTTTCTTTCCTAGATTAGTTATTCTGTTTCCAAAACTTTAGCATCAAGTTGTACATTGGCTATTTAAACTCACTGATCACAAGAGAATAATATATATTGAAGTTTTATTTTGTCTCTAAAAATCTCTTGTTTTCTATTGTACCATTCTTTTTTATTTTTTACTCTTCAAGCTCATCGAATTGCGCCTATCTTACATAGTGTTTACTACCAAACTAGCACCTTATACCTCCACTTCTGCTTGCTGTCGAGCTGTTCTGTCCAAAGAAGAAATCAAAACCGAAAAGAAGGAAAAAGAAGGAGAGAAGGAGACCAAGGGAGATTGGGTTAGGGATTTTGGTATGAGATTAGTTCCATTTAGCTCCAATTTTCATGATTTAGTTTTTACAAACTCTAAATAAATTTTGATGTGGTTTTTAAGTGACAAAGGGCTCAAGGAAAAATCAATCTCAAGTGGGATTCCATAAAGCTAGGAAGAACTAGTGAGTGGAATTTTCTTTAAACTTGTTTTATGATAACAAATTTTTATTATGTTTCAAGTTTCCTATTTTTCTTGAAGTCTAAATATATGTAGTGCTTTAGGAAATTTGAAGTATATTTTAGAAACTTTAAGTGTGTTTTAAGACTTTGATGTATGTTTAATGGATTAAGAATAATGGATTGTGATTAGTATGGAGATTGCATAAGAAATAAGAATTTTAGTTTGTTGTATGGACACTTTTAAGCATGATATTTTGGTTATTTCGAAAATGTTGACTAGTCTGTGAAATTTTATTTTTGCATTGATCCTAAAATGAGTTTATGATTGGATAAAGTAAATTATATTATACTTTTTGTGAACTTGTATTGAATTGTGAAAGTTTGCATTATGTTGGTTTACTTGTGACTTTATATTTGCATTTATACTAAAATGGATTTTATGCTTCGACAAAGTAATTTATATCACATGTTTTGTAACTTTATTTTTGATTTATGAAAGTTTGAGATATATTTTATAAGTTATTTGTAAAATTATGATTGTTACCTATACATATATATACTTGAATAAGATTTGGTTGGAAACTAAACTCTAGTATGGAAGGTTTGACAACAACATTTTTATAACACCGTAGCATACCCTTCCCTCTAACGGTTATAGAGCATCACGTGAGTAAGACCTAGAGGTTAGTCTAACCCGTGTTAGTGTAGAGGTCAGAGAAATGAGGACTTAGGACTCGAGAGAAAGAGAGAATCATTGAGTTGCCTAGCATGGGGATGGCAGAGGTTATTTCCCCGCCCTCTGCGTATGTGTTGAGTATTTCCACCATGTATGACAGAGTTTCCTCAGGTACTAATTTAGTGTAAAAGAAAATCCATGCAAATGCCTTTTAACAATTTCCATAAAAAGTTTATAGATAAAGCTTTAGTACGAAGTTTAAATTATTTTAGAACATGAATTAATTATAGTTTATATTATTATATGTTTGATATTACGTTACTTTTGTTATAAAGGATGTCATTGGTTTTCAAAATTTTATCCACTCATTGGGCAAATCATACTCACCTTTTTAAATTAAAACCATTTTCTAGGGATCCATCAGGTCTTCAAGGAAGCATCCGAATGGGTGAAGATGGGCCACTCGAGCAAACGATAGATGAAATTTGTATTTTTGATAATTTTATATCACATTTTGGAGATGTGTTTTGCATATGCATTCACATACCCGTATTGTAAAGCATTGAGAATTTTTGTCATTTGTGTAAACTTTTGCTTTTGGAAACTACGCACATTTTGATTTATACTTTTTTATAATTTAAGAGATCTGGTTTTGTGTTGGAATGAGATTTGGAAGTGGGACCGGAGGTCCTAAATTGTTGTGATTGAAAATAAAGTTTTTGAAGTGTATAATTTCATTTGTTACAGGGTGAGAAAGTCAAACAAACAGTCGTTATACTGTCGAAATTTTGTTAAAACATTTTATTTCTTACCAAGTTCCCTAAATGGTTTTTGATTGAAATAGCAATAGAATTCATGAAATCTTTCTACTACAGGATCTTCTCGGATTTCGGATACGGATCTGAGAGGGTCTTGTCAATTTTCCAAGAGTATGGATATTAGATGAAAAAAAATGTGTAATTAATTTTTCGTTAGTGTATCTTGATTCTTTACTTGAAAGCTATATAAAGTGTAAAAGTCATAAAGAATTATTTATTAAGTTTTATTTACTATAGGAAGTGCTAAAAAAAAAGGAAAGAAAGGGAGAGTAGGGGGGTTTGGAAGGATAATTATCATTTAGAATAGTTGCAAGTATGACTATTCAGAAGTGTTCGAATACGATCATTGATCAGATTTTTACTTGGAAAACTTTGTCCAATGGCTATCCATTTGGTGTTAATTATTATGGTTTTAGATGTTATATATAAGGAAATTTATAGAATATTCTATTGGAGTACGATTAAGATTTTAGAATAGTTTTATTGAATGGTGGCCCATACAGGTGTGAAGAGTTATAATGTTGAATCTAAGATCTTAATTAAGTGAAAAATTTGAGAATAATCTTTATATACTTAATATGACTGAGATATTTAGGTATTCAAATATATGTTTCTTACCCACATCATAGTTTTAAGGATGGTAAACTATATATGTTGTATTGGTAGAACCTAATTCTTCGGTTTTTATGAGGAGACAAATATATTGTGATGACTTGATGATTATATGGTTTGACTGTATGAAAAGTATAATGTTTACCTGATGACATAAATTGGTGATGAATATATTGATTGATTAGTGAGTA
Source organism: Dimocarpus longan (assembly GCA_022984855.1). Classification (NCBI taxonomy): domain Eukaryota; kingdom Viridiplantae; phylum Streptophyta; class Magnoliopsida; order Sapindales; family Sapindaceae; genus Dimocarpus; species Dimocarpus longan. The sequence continues at coordinate 13,209,331 of CM041018.1, forward strand.
ATTTCAATAACTATGGTTATTCATCATGTTTGGATGGTGTATAGTTTAAGAATTAACATGATTAGGATTAAGATTTGAAGTACTTTGAATGGTATGATACAAGTGAAAATGTTAGTTAAGTTCCAAAGTATTTGAAGTACTTTGGTAATACAACTACGAGAATAAACCTATTAAATTAAAGTTTGATGTTTGACTGTTTAATAAATTTTTTTAGCTCAAGTTGTAGAACTTAGGGATATTGGTATTTTTAATTTTGGAAGTCTAAGTGATTCAGTGAATGAAATGATATATGAGTGAGAAAGATTTTATGTTGATAATCCTTAGTGACTATGTAAATTGGTGATGGATGATAGGATAAGAGGAGGTAGAATTGTAATTTAAACTCCTAATTATCGAATAATGTTCAAGTTAAGAATTTAAATCTTTGCTTTTTAAAGGTTAATGAAAGGGTGATCTTATCTAACCCTTTATTTTAAGCTTTGATTTTGAATTCATTATGACTATAAGAAAGTTTATAGAGTCTCAAAGGTTATGACTTTGAGGTAAAGTTGATGGATTTCATTAAGTTTATAATTAAGAATACTTTTGATGAAATTTTATGCTTAATATGGATGAATTTGATAAGTATGACTTTGCTAGTACTCGTGTTAGTATAGTGGAAAAAGAAAAATATCAATCATTTCTCATAATTTAAGGTGTTTTGATTTTAATGGAATATGAGGAATAGATGCAAAGTGGTATCCTCATCTAGTGGAGATAGATATTCTATTTTAAAATTTCGAGGATGAAATTTTTATAAGAATGGGTGAATTGTGAGATCTTGAACTTTGTGCTTTATGAAAAACATTTTTTAGTGAATAGTGTCAATGATTAAGTCGATTCGAAAATGATGCTAAGGGTTAATTTAGGATCCGACTAGACGAGTATGACCAAAAAGGGGATGTGCACAACCTAGGAAATCATTTTCATAAAAAATAAAATTTTTTGATGAATAGTATTTTCGGATGAATAGGGTCCTCATGAATACTGATTTTCGAAAAGCGGATCCTGCAAATTAAAAGTTCAGGAATAGATATTGGTGTACAAAAAAAAAAAAAAAAAACTGAAACGGATTAAAAATAAGTCCATTCTAGTAAATTTTAAGGGCTTCGAAGATTATTGGATGGAAATACCTTTTTTGGAGAAATAAGAGTATTGAGGGTTTTACTGTAACACCCTCCACCCGATTCCCATTAAAATAGGAACCAAGTCGAAAGATGTTACCTTAATCTATTTATTCATTTTGGTTATACATATATGTATCATTATTTAAAAAGAAATTCGACAAAGTATCATCTGTTTTCTGAAAATTCAAAATTTAAAAACTTGCAAGGAAAAAAGATAACATTTCTAAAATTTTATTTTCTTAACTTCAAATTTCGGATCCTCCATCTGACTCGAAAATCATTTCATCATACAAACATTTATAAATACAACATTTAATAAAAATCATATTAATAAAAGTAATAAATTTATTTACAAAATTACTTTACAATACCAAAATCTTTTATATTATTTATATACATTATTATTTACAAAATCTCATGAGTACATATTTGTGTACATGTACATATGCGGGTCAATATACGTTAACAAAACTACATAGTGCTTAAAAGAATAACTACTCAAAAAGGTGGAAAGATGTGACTTGTAACAATTTTTGCAGATATCTTCTCTTTAGTCTTTATCGACTAAGCCCAAGCCTCAATCTACGCATGAAAATTCTAACGTGCTAAGTATTTCTACTTAATGAGTGTACACTTGATTTAAAAATTATAAAACTTTATTACACAACAATATAATCTCACACTTTTAACATTTTTTTTTTTTTTTAGATTTCAGAATATAACAGAATAAAAAGTGAATAACTAATGAAATTTAAAAATAAATTTTAACAATCATTCTTAAGTTTTATATCAAAAGTTCCCTAATTAATCAATTTCCTATCAATTACACATATAAAATGCATAAAGTTATTTCTTTCCAATTATAACTACACGATTTTTACCAAATAATTTTTGGTTTCTCAAAATACAAGTCGTAAATTAATATTTCATAAATTTTCAAACTTTTGCAAATAAAGTACAAATAACTCAAATTACAAATTAATGCATATATAAAACACAATAATTGTCATTTTCAACCATATCAACACGATTTTCTTTTATATTTTTCAGTGTCCTTCGTAAACTCTAACACGATACCATGGACAGAATTAGGGTTTCCTGGCATTGGCCACTTGACCGCTATCTGCCAGAATAAACGGCATCTCCGACATCGGCCATTCAACAACTACCCATTGAGTCGCATATCACAATCGATTTCAACTTCAGGACCGGACACCTAGTGCCTCTCATAATTCATTCGTCGAAAACTGAGTGTTGGTGTAATGGTACCGTATTGCTAATATCACCCTATTAGCATGCCAATTTTCGATCTTCACCTACCAATGTTCAGGTTTACTTGGGCCCTTCTCAATTTTATTAATTACCAAAAATTTTATATTTTTAACAACTTTTATGCTTAAATAAAAGTTTCATTCGGAAAGCGATATACATAACGTCAGTCACATTTTTTTTCATATATTCGAATTATCAATATACACATCACAAAACTCTATTTTGTATTAAATTAACTCATCCAATTTTTTCAAATCATTCATGCATTTCTTTTGATATACGCTAGATCAAGGTACTCAACTTGTCTGTTTCTTTTCTTTTCTTTTTTTTGCAGTTTCGTTCAAAAATCATTAAAATCACATTCCAACAAACTTTTACTACAATTTATCAAAATAATTTCACAATACACCCAATCTCTATTTTTGGCCAATCATGCTTATTTCTCCAAATTTTTTAATCTTTCATTATACAATTGTCACAAAATCATTCATGCTATGATTTTCACATAAACATGAAATTAAATCAATTAAAAATAACAATATCACACAATTTACTAAATATTTAATTTATTTTCAATACATAATAAAAACTGAAATATACGTAAACGTATTAAAAATCTCATTTGATTCATTTTCAAATCTTAAATCATTTTATATACAAAATTACATAACTCGATTTCTAAATAGAAATATAATTATCAAAACACATATTCTATAATCAAATCATAAATCATAATACAAAATCAATAAATCAATAAACTAATTAAATAATCTTCTTCTAATAATGCCTAAATAAATAAAATTTGAAACATATATAAACTTTTCTTTCAATCATAGAACATAATTTATTATCTATAAAATCAATTAATTTCACTAATTATTTACTTGAAATAAATAATAAAATCTAAAATATAAATAAACATAACTCAATAAATTTAAATAAAAAAAATAAAACTATCCACTTACATAACTCATTTACTTATTTATGGATGTAAAACGAATTCCCTTTTGATTTTTTTATCATCTTAGATTCACTCTAAAATCATATAAAACTCAATTTATAACTTATATAAAAATAAACTAATTTTTTTCTGAAATCTCAATCCTGTTAATGAAAGGACCTAACCCAGATTACCGTTGTAGAGATCTGAGTAGAGCCCTCTAGGCACCCGATAGAATCCTTGTAGTCGTTATGCAAGTGACTCAAAAGGACTCTGTGAAGTAAAGCTGTAAAACAATTTTCATTTCTTAATCATTTAAAATTTAGGGTGGAAAAATTTCGATAGTACAACAGCTATTTTTTCGATTATTTTCAACTTTTTAAAACACCTATAAAATGATTTATAAACATCTCTAAATGCATACATTCTTTTCCACTTCCAAATGGGACCTCAGGTCCATCTTAAAATCCATGTTCAAACATAAATCAAGTATTCAAAACAAAATCATTTCAAACTTAAAATATTCTACATGCGTGACAGCGTAATCATTATTATAAAACTTAAAGATTTACATTACATTAAATCCGTTATATATCAAAACATTTACTTTAATTTCACAGTTACGGTCGCCTGATAAGCTCGTTTATTCTTGAACTGGAGATTTGCTGCCTGGAGGACTCGCACCTGCGCCTGAGGAGGTTTTTCATTAAAATAAACAAGAAAAAAATAGTGAGCTAAAAAGGCTCAATGAGTGCTACGCATTCCTTTCAAAAGTATCGTTGCTAAAAGAGAATCCTTTGAAAAATTCTAAGTTCCATAATAAGTTATTCAATGCATGAATTTCATGTTGTTACATAATCATTTATATACATATTTGTTTGAAAACAAGATTTTATGCATCGTAAAAATTCATTTATAATATAATCATGAATTCATAAATCGTATCCTTAGTCATAAAACATATATCCAATGGGACCCAGGGAAATCATGATCACCGTCAGGTCCTAGGATACCGGTGGTGGGGATGATCAATCTCAGTCATAACCACTATGCCGCGGAATGTTACATCGTTGCACATAGGGTATCAGTCATAATAGTACCTTATATGCACGTAGAGGGTGACATGACAGACTCGATCTCCCCTCATAATTAGTGGACTTTCCCCCACAGACATGCCATACGCGCAATAAGGCACTTCGGCCTTATAACAGTCATATTTCAATCATATAATGGGGATTAGGATAGCCATCGATTTTAAAACATAAAAACGCATTTCAATAATAATTTATGCGGTCAATATTACTTTATAAAAACATTTATAAACGAACATCATTCATATAAATTCATTTAATATTAAAATGCTTCATTCTTTTATGAAAACATACTAATCATAGTGTATTTATCATTTCATAAAACAATTTATACTCATCGATTTCTAACTCACGAAAACTTCCCAATTTTCTATCTTGTGATAATTTCCCAACTTCGATTTCTGACGCCTTATTGATGCCTATATAATTTAACATTCTAATATAAGTATGTCGTGACTACACTATTTGAATCTAAAGCAACATCATCGAAATCACATTCTAATAGGTTCAACAAAAAGGATATTCTAATCTTAACGAATAACGTAAAACTCACGTGATTTCGATGATATACCGCGGATTATCGCTTTTAGCGTTTTGTGCGATTACTTCGATTCTAATCAAACTTATCGTTAATATTACTCGAGACTATACTTAAATCATGGAAAATGAATATTCAAACACTTTAAAATACAAAAATGAAATTCATGGCAGCAAGCTAAAATATTATTCATTTCCCGTTTCAACTCCGAAATTCGACAATTTAACGATTTCGCGCGAAATGAAAACTATCCGATTAACTTTAATGTATTTCAAATTATCCTAACACCAACATTTATCATCTTAATGAGCTTAATAACACAAATGACAGCTTGCTAATTATCAAATACATATTCACATTCGACAACGAAACTCGTAACCAAATAAAATTCGCATTCATGGAAAACTCATCCGAATCGCTAATAAGCGATTTCTCAATATCCGAACAACTATCTAATACTTTAAAACACACCACCATACTAATCATTTTCCATGACAATGAACTTGAAATTAAAAGCATAACTTAACAGCCCCTAATCATCTTGTAATAGTCTGTAATCGATTTCACAACGGAAACAATCGATGGCAATATCATTCAAAAACACAACCAAACAATAACGAGCGAACCTCCGCACTAACGAGGTTCTCAATCCTAAAACCGAATCATAACAATATCAACGATCATCCATAACTCAACATAATCATTATCCATCCAAACGAAATCAATAAGAACTCAATATACCTTTCGGAACTCGATTCAAAACTTCGAAACGATTGCGCAAGGGTACTGCCCACTTTAATGCTTTTATCCGCAAGTTCCTTTCAATCCAATTTAACTTATAACCAATAAAAACTAATTGAAACGTCAACATGAACCAAACGGGACAGCAATTACCTCTATGTGAGTTGTTACTTGCTTCGAAACAGCCCTTACTCACTCGAACTGCAAGCTATCCTCCTAATGGCAGTCCACGACAGCTCTCAACACCTCTTACAACTACATGCACGAGCTGTCATCAATCTAACTACACCTAACATTGTTTCCAAGCTAAAAATATTTCAAGAGAGCAATTAAATAACTCACAATTGTCAGTTTTTCATGCCTAAAACAATCTCTCCTTGCTTGGATGTATTGTCTTCTCTTGGTTCTGCTTCACCTCGGGCCTGGAATGTTTGTTCTCGGCCTGATAGCAGCTGCTCAGCAGTAACTCATGACGGCGATAGCAGCTCATGGCAGCGACAGCAATTCACGGCAGCAACAACAGCTTGCGACATGTTGAAAATATAAACTTGTTTTTGAGCAAGCCCATTACCAAGCCCAAGTCCATCAAGAAGAACCTTCTAAGGTTAGATGTAAGGTTAGGTGTAAGGTTAGGTGAGTCAATAATGCAATTTAAAAGTATTTGTTTGGTTGGTGAAATTGTGTGGTTAGGATTTATTTGTATTTGTTAATTTGAATGGTTTAGATTAATTTTCTAGCACTATATATAGCCCCTCTTGCATGAGGTTTTATTATCACAAAAAAGAAGAAAACATAAGAGAAGCAAAGCTTCTAGTGAGTGTGTGAGAAACAAAGCAAAGCTTTGTATTGTGAGTTATTTTGAGTGTTGTAAAAGTTTTATTTTTGTTTTAGTGAGAATTTCGATCTAACAAAGTGGTATCAGAGTAAGGCTAAGTGTCGTGTAATATACCAAATCGAAGCTCTCGACGAGAGGAGCACAACGCCGCAAAAATCATCCCAATCGGAGGTCCCACGCGCTCGCACGCGCCGCCGGAAAATCGCTGCAGAAAACTGAGTCAACTCAAACGAGTTGAACTGGGTTAACAGACCGAGCCGAGCCAAGTCAAGCTGAGCAGAGCCGAGCCAAGCCGAACCCGAGCCGAGCCGAGCCGCTGCTGACAAAAGCCAAACAGGTCCCGTTAACTTTGACCGTTGACCGAGTTGACCGTTGACTTTGACCGTTGGCCAAAAGTTGACTTTTTGGTTCAAGTTCCGGTTGAAGTTTCTCGACGTTCTGAATCCATCCGTGCAATCAGAATTTCGAAATTCTAAACATATTAAAAGGTATGGCTAATGGTATGGTATCCTTTCAAGTTCCAACACTCAAGAACGACAACTATGATAATTGGAGTATCAAAATGAAAGCGCTTCTTGGAGCACACGATATCTGGAAGGTCGTAGAAAAAGGCTACACCGAATCAGAAGATGAGTCGACACTATCCCAAACTCAAAAGGATAGTTTAAAAGACTCAAGGAAGAGAGACAAAAAGGCTCTCTATCTCATCTATCAAGCATTAGATGATGATGGCTTTGAGAAAATTTCAAGTGCAAAGTTCGCTAAAGAAGCGTGGAATAAGCTACAAACCTTTTGCAAAGGATCTGAACAAGTGAAGAAAGTTCGTCTTCAGATTTTAAGAGGTGAGTTTGAATCATTACATATGAAAGCATCTGAATCTATTTCTGACTACTTCACAAGAGTGTTAACCGTTTCTAATCAATTAAAAAGAAACGGTGAGACACTAGAAGATACCAGAATAATGGAGAAGATACTCCGCTCGTTGGATTCCAAATTTGAATATATCGTTGTGACGATAGAAGAGACTAAAGATTTGACAACCATGACAATTGAGCAACTTCAAGGATCGTTGCAAGCTTACGAAGAAAAGCATAAAAGGAAGCAAGGTATCAATGAACAACTCCTCAAGTCCCAACTCAAAGAGAAGGAAGAAATCCAAAGCCACGAGAGATACCAACGTGGTCGAGGCAGAGGAAGAAGTCGAGGACGAGGTACAGGTCGTGGTCGTGGACGAGGTTGGAATTATAACAACAACAATTCCAACAATAGCTATGAGAGAGGAGAAAATTCAACAAGAGGTCGTGGGAGAGCCAATTCGAACACGAGGTACGAAAAATCTCAAGTTCAGTGTTATAATTGTCAGAAGTTTGGACATTATGCTTCAGAATGTAGAACTCTAAATAACAAGGTTGAAGAAAAGACTAATTTTGTGGAAGCAAGAGCAGAGGAGAGAGAAATTCTGTTATTAGCACATAAAGGCAATGATGGTGACCAAGAGAATACTTGGTATCTCGACACTGGTGCGAGCAACCACATATGTGGAAGGAAAAACATGTTCATAGAGCTCAACGAATCTGTGAGTGGCAATGTCTCATTTGGAGATAGTTCTAAAATTTCGGTGGAAGGAAAAGGTAACATTCTTATTCGTGCTAAAGATGGTAGTCACCAATTGATTTCAAATGTTTATTATGTGCCCAACATGACAAGCAACATCTTGAGTTTAGGTCAACTTTTAGAAAAAGGCTATGATATTCACATGAAAGATTGTAGCCTTGTTATAAGAGATGACATAGGAAATTTAATTGCTAAGGTGAAAATGTCAAATAATAGAATGTTTTCGTTGAACATTCAAAATGATGTTGCAAAGTGTTTGAAAGCTTGTTACAAAGATGCATCATGGTTATGACATCTTCGATTTAGGCATCTCAACTTTGGAGGATTGGAAATGTTGTCTAAGAAGGAAATGGTAAGAGGACTACCTTGTATTAATCATCCTGACCAACTTTGTGAAGGGTGTCTACTTGGGAAGCAATTCAGAAAAGGTTTCCCAAAACAGTCAGAATCAAGAGCCAAGAAACCACTCGAGCTTATCCATACTGATGTGTGCGGTCCAATCAAGCCAAGCTCTCTCGGTAACAGTAATTATTTCCTTCTCTTCATTGATGATTTTTCAAGAAAAACGTGGGTATATTTCTTGAAAACAGAAATCAGAAGTCTTTGAAGTATTCAAGAAATTTAAAACTGCTGTGGAGAAAGAAAGTGGCTACCAAATAAAAGCAATGAGATCTGATCGAGGAGGAGAGTTCACCTCAAAAGAGTTCCGAGAGTTCTGCGAAGCAAATGGAATCAGACGTCCTCTAACCGTTCCGACATCCCCTCAACAAAACGGTGTTGCAGAAAGAAAGAATAGAACAATTCTCAATATGACACGAAGTATGCTGAAAAGCAAAAGATTACCGAAGGAATTTTGGGCGGAAGCTGTAGCTTGTGCAGTATACCTATCAAATCGATCTCCAACAAGAAGTGTGTTGGGAAAGACACCACAAGAAGCATGGAATGGAAGGAAGCCAGGTATTTCCCACCTAAGAGTCTTTGGAAGCATAGCTCATGTACATGTACCAGACGAGAGAAGAAGTAAGCTTGATGACAAAAGTGAGAAGTTCATCTTCATTGGGTACGATAATTATTCTAAAGGCTACAAGATGTATAATCCAAACAATGGAAGGACTATCATCAGCCGTGATGTTGTATTCGATGAAGAAAGCATATGGAATTGGAAAACACATGATGAAGATTACAGTTTCCTTCCCTACTTTGAAGAAGAGAAGGAGGAGAAACCAAGAACGGAGCAAGCAGAACAAGAACCCACTACACCACCAGCATCACCAGCCTCAATAGATAATGGAAACTCACCACCATCATTTCTGAATGAAAGAGATGTGGAGCATACAAGAAACTTGCAAGATCTTTATGAGGTAACTGAACAACCTGATAATCTCACACTTTTCTGTCTCTTTGCTGATTCCGAACCAGTGAGCTTTGAAGAAGCTGTACAAAATAAGAAGTGGAAAGATGCAATGAATGAAGAAATCAAGTCCATTGAAAAGAATGATACTTGGAAGCTCGTTATACTTCCAAAAGGACACAAAGCAATTGGTGTCAAATGGGTGTACAAGATAAAAAGAAATGCTAAGGGAGAGATAGAAAAACACAAGGCAAGACTTGTTGCAAAAGGCTATAGTCAAAAAGCTAGAATTGACTATAATGAGGTATTTGCTCCTGTTGCTCGATTAGAAACTATAAGACTAATAATTTCTTTGGCAGCTCAGAATAAGTGGAAGATTCATCAGATGGATGTAAAATCCGCCTTCCTAAATGGAGTCCTTGAAAAAGAAGTCTACATTCAGCAACCATCAGGCTATGAAGTCAAAGGCCACGAAGACAAAGTTCTAAAACTAAAGAAAGCTCTTTACGGGTTGAAGCAAGCACCAAGGGCATGGAACAATCGGATTGACAAATACTTCAAAGAGAATGGCTTCACCAAATGTCCTCATGAACATGCTCTCTACATCAAATTCAAAGATGGAGATGTTTTGATTGTATGTTTGTATGTGGATGATTTAATCTTCACCGGTAATAATCCAAGTTTTTTTGAAGAATTCAAGAAAGCAATGGCCAAGGAATTCGAGATGACCGACATCGGATTGATGGCATACTACCTTGGTATCGAAGTCAAGCAAAATGAAGATGGCATCTTTATCTCCCAAGAAAGCTATGCAAGGGAGATACTTAAGAAATTCAAGTTGGATGATTGCAATCCAATAAGCACACCGGTGGAATGTGGAGTCAAACTGTCTAAGCATGATGAAGCAGAAAAAGTAGATCCCATACTCTTTAAGAGTTTGGTTGGAAGTTTGAGGTACTTGACTTGTACAAGACCTAACATCCTTTATGCAGTTGGACTGGTGAGTCGTTATATGGAGAATCCAATAACTACCCATTTCAAGGCAGCTAAGAGAATCCTTCGCTATATCAAAGGTACAATTGACTTTGGCTTGTTCTATTCAATTTCAAATGACTTCAAACTTGTTGGATATAGCGATAGCGATTGGGGTGGAGATACAGATGATAGAAAGAGCACCAGTGGGTTTGCATTCTTCATGGGAAACACAGCTTTCACATGGATGTCAAGGAAGCAACCCATTGTCACACTATCCACCTGTGAAGCCGAATACGTAGCTGCTACTTCGTGTGTTTATCATGCAATTTGGCTCAGAAATTTATTGAAGGAATTAAGCTTGCCACAAGAAGAACCAACTGAGATTTGTGTATACAATAAGTCAGCCATCGCCTTAGCAAAGAATCCAGTGTTCCATGATAGAAACAAACATATCGATACTCGTTATCACTTCATACGAGAATGCATAGCAAAAAGAAATGTGCAAATGGAATACGTAAGGTCAAAGGATCAGATCTCAGATATTTTCACAAAACCACTAAAGTTTGAAGATTTTGCGAGATTAAGAAGTTTGCTTGGCATGGTAAAACAAGTTTAAGAGGGGGTGTTGAAAATATAAACTTGTTTTTGAGCAAGCCCATTACCAAGCCCAAGTCCATCAAGAAGAACCTTCTAAGGTTAGATGTAAGGTTAGGTGTAAGGTTAGGTGAGTCAATAATGCAATTTAAAAGTATTTGTTTGGTTGGTGAAATTGTGTGGTTAGGATTTATTTGTATTTGTTAATTTGAATGGTTTAGATTAATTTTCTAGCACTATATATAGCCCCTCTTGCATGAGGTTTTATTATCACAAAGAAGAAGAAAACATAAGAGAAGCAAAGCTTCTAGTGAGTGTGTGAGAAACAAAGCAAAGCTTTGTATTGTGAGTTATTTTGAGTGTTGTAAAAGTTTTATTTTTGTTTTAGTGAGAATTTCGATCCAACACGACAGCCGCACAGTTCACGGCCTGACCCCTCCTTGCTGCTCTTCCACTTCACGGTTTGGTTTCAATTCTCCTTGAAGCTGTCCTTGCATGCACGATCAGCTTGGGCTAAGCTTGGTGGTGTCTGATTTGCTTCCTGGTCTGCACTGAATAGCTCATGATCAGCATTCAACCAGCTCACTTTTTTGCTTGTATGCACAAATGGAGACCGTTCAAGGGGAGTTGATGCAACTGCTGTTGCACTCCACCACGAGCAGGTCTCGGCTTTGCTTCTTACTGAGCAGATCTCCCTCTTTCTCAATCTCTCACTCTTGGTTCTCTCTCAAGTTCTCTCTATATGAAGCTCTTGATTTATGTTTGATAGGACCGAATGGCTTGCCTTGGTTTTGTTTCTTTTTATTTCACTCTAAACTTTCTCGATTATGCTTGAAATTGGTGACTAAATGTAGACATTTGCTTTTAATTCTTGCTTTTCAATCTTCACTTTAAATTTTTAATATATATTTGGTCCCTATTTTGAACACTTGTCATTCAAGTATTCAATTTCAAGCCACTTGTCTCGTTTCCTTCCCTACACGGCGACACATGTCCTTCATGCACGAATTTCGCTCTCCACTTGCTTTCCATGTTTTCCATTCTGCTTTCAAAATTCAACTCGTTTTCGTCCGTCCGGAAATCCACTTATAACTTGATTTTGATTCTGCACACTCGAAATTATTTTTACATTTCGAATCCGTTTTCACGCTCTCGAAATTATTTTTATTATTGTAAGAAAATATATTCCAAATATTTTCGAACTCGAGAATTATATTTTTTGGATCGAATGCGATCCATCAAAAAAATAATTCGCTCCTTAACGAACGAGATTTTGAGTTTTACAATTAAAATAAACTTACTTATATGGATAAACCGAACACCCAAAATATTTTCTTTTACTTTTCTTCTTCCCTTTTTTGTTTTGTTTTTTTTTGTTTTTGTTCTTTTGGTTTCGTTTGCTTATATGCCCTTTTCCCTTTTAATCCAACTTTCTCAATTTCTTTTAAAAATATTCTCCAATTTGATATTTATCCATAAATTTCTATACTTCTAAAATTCGAATCGGACCAAATTAATAATAATAAATTAAATTTCAATTAATCTCTTAAGCTTAGTGGAATTGGAGTCTTATAATTAATCTTTTCTTATGAAATTTCATCATTGAAATTTAGAAATAATCTCAAATTAAAATATCTTACTCTAAAGTCATTGTTTTTATTTAATCATCAATAACCATAATAATTCTATCCTAAATAAATCTCTAATTTTTTTACATACATAAGATCGTATATTTTATACTATAACAATTCACACTTGTATAAATCATCATTAACCAAAACTCTCCAATAATCATAATTGTACCATTATAGAATATTTCTTAAATTTCTAAAACCATAACAATTAATACTTAAATAGACTATTATTAAACAAAATTTTTCAATTAGAATTCTCAACAACAATTATACTCATATAATTCTGAACAATCATACTTATAACTATTTTGAATAATAAATATTCATAATATTCTAAATAATAATTATTTTCTTTTTTATAACTTCCAATAATATACAAAACTTAATAAATAATTCTCTATTACTTGTTATACTTCATCTAACTTTCGAATAATAAATCAATATACACCAATGAATAATTAATCACACATTTTTTACTTTTAAATGACACTCTCTTATTGGCAAACTTTACATGACATGGATTAACATTTCTTGGTGATAATTTCATAATGAAATATCTACTTTGCCTTTTAATGTATTTAATTTACATTCCTACCAAAATACTTTTCATTCTTCTTTTTTACCAGAACAGGATTTGCTATCCAGACCGGGTAATAGATTTCCCTTATAAATTTATTCGCCAAGAGTCTTTCTACCTCTTCCCTGAGCGCTTTGTAGTGCTCCTCTGTCATTGGCCTCCTCTTCTGACGAATTGGCCGATGGCTGTGATCGATATTTAATTTATGCGTCATCACATCCGGATTCTATGGTCATCCAATCATTAAATCGACCATGTAACGCTTGAATTTAGATTTTTCGAAATATTTTTTTTCAAAATCCTTTCAAAATTTTTTGGGACCTATATTCGAACTTCCTACATACTTTTAATAACCATGGTGACTCTTAAAAGTCATTCCATACCCCTTTTTGGCTCTCTGAATTTCACTAAATTGTTTTTGATGATTTTCGAATTGATTCCATTTTCATTTGAATTTCCTTTGAGAGTGCCATTTGAGCTTTTAAAATACTTCTTGAGCATTTTCATGCACATTTTGACACTTCTCTAAATTTTTATATTTTTCGAAAATCCTTCCGAATTTTCAATCAGATCTGAAAACTGTCATGTTTTACCTCAAACTGACTAGTTCTTGATATGTTTCAGTTTTTATTAACTCTAATCCCTATTCCGAGACTTTTGATATTCGGAGTCCATTTTTCGAAAATCAATGTTCATGAGGACCTTTTCCGTCTGAAAATACTATTCATCCAAAAATACTATTAATAAAAAATTTCACTTTTAATAATTTTCAGGATTTGTTTCTCAAAAATCACAATTCACCCATCACTATTCATCCAAAAATTACTATTCATTTTGAAATGCTATTCATTCGGATATATATATTTTTTCTGTTTTTCTTAAATAGAGAAAAATTCGGGACGTTACATTTACACCAATTTGAAATATTTTTAAAAACATGAGATTGAAAGGTAATATATCCAATTTGAGTGTTATATGGTTGATTTGGTGATTTAATGTAAACCCTCGATTCTATTTACGGTATACTAGTATCACTTCAGTAGTAGCCTTTAATGTTGAATTTATTTTCGCATTGCGAGTAGGATGTTGATTAAAGAACCCAAGTGTATTAGAGAGTGATATGGGAGAGTATAGGGTGAGATAAGCTCACAATCAAAGTCAAAATGTTATAAAATTTCATCCAATGAGAATTAGCCAAGTATGATAGAAATGGTGGTGTCTAGTGACCCATTTGGAGTCTTTTGATTGGTGGATAGAATAAGTGGTTTTTAAGTTGACAAGTGAACTAATTAGGATTAATCTTATCTAGTTAGGGGTCAAGGTAAGATTTAGCAAAGTTTAAGGGTTATTTTAGTAAAACTTTAGAGGGGCTATCTTGCAAATGAAGCACTACTATAAATAAGTGCCCAACTTGCCCAATTTCACCCATTTCTTGCGTTCAAAACGAAGAGAGAGTGTGGTGAGGCAGTCGGCCATAGAGAAGAGAAGGAAGCTAGTGGATTCAAGCAATCTCTTCAAGAATTTCATCACCAAATTTAAGCTTGTCATCAACCAAAACTATTAGGCCAAGTTTGAAGCAAGATTAAGGCATAAAGATGATGAAAGCGGATTGTATCAAAGGCTTTCGGATAAGGATCGTCATTTGTCAAAGGGCATTTTGCGAGCGGAAATCTAGTTTTTCAAAACATTATTTTATTTAAATCTTATTTCTTGTTTATATGAATTTATTTTACTATGTAATTGAGTTGTTGACATGAATTTATTTTGAGAATCTTGCATGTGAGTTTTGAATTGAGTATATATTTATACTGAGAACATGCTAGAATTAAAGATTTTAGGTTTTTTTCCTTAAAAATGAATTTTATTTAGGATACTAAGAAAAAGTATTTTAGTAAGCCGATGGTTTACCCTAGCTCCAGTTGAGTATTCAACCGAATGCCCTATGCATGTACGGTAGATGTGAGAAAGTCATTAACTGAGAGTAGAGTCCAGACAACTCCTGAAAGAGAGTCAGTTGAGTCACCCTCTGCACGAATAGGGCAGTGTAGTTCAAACCGATTGCGTAAAGGTAACGCGTGTCTAGAGTTCCCACATCGGTGATTACACATCGTAGATTCCTTAATACCTAGTGGTGAGTGAGAGATTTTATGCTGCCACGATAAGAGTAGTTTCCCTAAATTGCCATTCAGGCTAGTATAAGAAAGTTTTAGAAAGAAATTTATAACAAGCTTTAAAAACAGTTTTTAAATGAGTTTTTATAAAGTATTTTAGAAACATACTATAGTTTATTTCACTATTTTCCTTACTGAGTTTATTCATAGTTTTCCTTTAATGTTTCTCTTAAAAATTATCCCTCGGGTGTAGAAACGAGTCGTCTAGCAGACGAGGCTCAGACGGACGCGTGGATTGACTGACGGATGACCTTTACTACATTGTATTGCTTATATTTATGTCATGTGCATGTTTTGTATTAAAGTATTATGTAAATAGTAAACCTAAATAAGAGTTTTTTTGAATGCATAACTTTATAAAGTCGTTTTATGAAAATGAAAGTTAGAAAGTTTTAGTTTTTCAATCAATTTTTGTGATTGTGGGTTTTCATGGTAGAATTAGTTTTGAGATGAGGGCCGAATGCCCTTGGTACTAGCTCAATTGGTACACACCTTACTCTAAGAATCCATTTAACTTCAGGGGCTCAAGTTGTGGGTTCAAGTGGTGTAGGAGGCGAAGCAAAACCCCAAGGGCCCGGGGACAGTACCTAGTAAATGAGGCTAGCCAAGGCCGGTAGGTAGCACCCTGCCCCGCAGAGAGGGGTCCCACAGGTATGGGTCGAGGTTCCTCATTTAAAGGATAGCCAGGGAGACCCCCAGTACAGGCTAGGGTTTTCACAGTCACTTAGGAGGAGCCAGAGGTGACATCCAAGGTGGTTTCAGATGCAGTTTCGATCTTTGGTTTTGATGCTCATGTGTTAGTAGACCTGAGAGCTACATACTCATTTATTTTTGAGAGTTTTGCTAATCAAATAAAGTTTCCATTAGAGCCATTAGAATGTGAAATGATGGTAACTACTCCCACTGGAGTCGCAGTAGTGGCAGAGAGAGTGTACACAGCCGGTTGTAATTGAGGGTAGAGCATTCCCGGTTAGTTTGGTGTTGCTAGATATTCATGATTTTGATGTGATACTGAGGATGGATTGGTTAGATGTGCATTGCGCCACAGTTGAATGCTTCCGAAAGGAAGTCAGATTCAGTACTTCAGGGAAACTAGATGTGGTATTTAGGGGTAAGCGTAGGATATTTTCTTCTTGTATTGTATCAGTTATGACAACTAGGAAGATGTTGAGGATGCAGTGTGAGTGTTACTTGACTCATGTGGTAGACTCTACAGAGAAAGAGGTCAGGTTAAAGGATATCCCGGTAGTTAGGGAGTTTTCAGATATGTTCTCGGAGGATCTTCCTAAGTTACCTCTAGATAGGAAGATCGAGTTTGAGATTAATATGATTCCGAGGACAACACTTATAGCCAGAGCACCCTATAGGTTGGCACTTATTGAGTTAAAAGAGCTGAAGGTGCAGTTAGAGGAGTTAGTGGATAAGGGTTTCATTCGATCGAGTATGTCTCCCTAGGAAGCATCAGTATTGTTTGTGAAGAAAAAAAATGGTAGTATGCGATTGTACATTGACTACAGGGAGTTGAATAAAGTGATTGTATAGAACCAGTATCCGCTTCCTCACATTGATAATCTGTTTGATAAGCTTCAAAGGGCTAGTGTGTTTTCGAAGATTGACCTGAGGTCGGGATACCACCGGTTGAAGATTAAGGAAGATGATGTTCTAAAGACTACCTTCAGAACACGCTATGGACACTATGAGTTTCTAGTGATACCTTTCGGCTTAACCAATGCACCAGTAGTATTCATGAATCTGATGAATAGGGTGTTCCATGATTTTCTTAATAAGTTTGTGATAGTGTTTATAGACGACATTTTAGTGCATTCAAATAGTAGGAAGGCACATGTTGATCATCTGAGAGTGGTTATACAGACTCTTAGGGATTGCCGACTGTATGCTAATTTTAGAAAGTGTCAATTTTGGTTGGACAGGGTCTCGTTTTTAGGGCATGTGGTATCCATCGATGGGATCAGCATCGACCCCCAGAAAATTGAAGCAATTTTGAATTGGAAACAATCGACTACGATTACAGAGGTTAGAAGTTTCTTAGGATTAGTTGGGTATTACCAGAGGTTTGTGGAAAGATTCTCTACGATAGCCATTCCGTTGACAAAACTTAGCAGAAAAGATGTTAAGTTTGAGTGGTCAGAAGCCTGTCAGAAGAGTTTTGATGAGTTGAAAGCTAGATTGACCACAGCTCCCGTTCTTACACTTCTTTCAGGAGTAGAGGGCTTTGTAGTGTATAGTGATGCATCCAGGCAGGGTTTAGGGTGTATTTTGATACAGAATAGAAAAGTAATAACATATGCATCCAGACAACTAAAGAAGCATCAGCAAAATTACCCTACTCATGATTTGGAACTAGCTGCAGTAGTATTCATACTGAGGATCTGAAGGCATTGCCTGTATGGAGTTCCATGTTAGATATTTACATATCACAAAAGCCTTCAGTATTTATTCACTCAGAAAGAACTAAACATGAGGCAGAGAAGGTGATTAGAGTTGATCAAGGACTACGATTGCACCATTAAGTACCATACAGGGAAAGTCAATGTGGTGGCTGACATTTTGAGTAGACAACCCACTAGTTTAGTGGCTAATTTGAGGGTAGGGTACCTTCTATTATTGAGAGATATAAGATCCTTAGGGTTCATTTGGAGACTATCGAGTTAGGTGTACTGTTAGCTACATTTCAGGTTTGACTGATACTCACAGATAGGGGTAGAAAGTTACAGGGTCAAGATCCTTAGTTAGTCAAGATTCGACAAGAGGTTGAGTTGGGTAGAGGCTAGGACTTCTCTGTGAGAGAGCATGGTACATTGATGATGGGTCAGAGATTATGTGTTCTAGACCTAATCGACCTTAAGAAAGAGATTCTAGATGAAACTCATTCTTCTGCATATGCGATGCATCCAGGGACTACAAAGATGTACCATACCTTAAAAGAATACTACTAGTGGAAAGGTATGAAGAGGGAGATAGCTGAGTATGTACCCAGATGTCTTATATGCCAACAAGTAAAAGCAGAACACCAGAGACCAGCAGGATTATCTCAGCCTCTCCCTATTCCATAATGGAAATTGGAGCATATCACCATGGATTTTGTGGTTGGATTTCTTGGGTGATAGTTGATTGACTCACGAAGTCAGCTCATTTTCTATCTGTCCACAGTACTTATCCCCTAGATAGGTTGGCTAGACTATATGTTAAGGAGATTGTCAAGTGATAACTCTAATTTTATAGAGTTATTTTATATTTTTAAACCAGAATTCTTGCTTAGTTATTGATATTTTTATTTTTATTAAGTAAATTATTTCATATTTCTGTATTTTTATTTTTAGAATAAAATTGTTAAAAAAAGCGCACGTGGACCCCACCAAATGCTATTGTTCGAGACAAGATCATCGCTACAAAATGAATATCATTCCAAGCAGTTCATCGCCTCAAGAATTACTCGAACCAGAGATTGCATAAAGAAGTTATCACAGTTTGAAGATCGAGTATTTTAGAAATAAATATTATGTCATGCTGATGTAAGGAATGATGTAATCAAAATTATGATGTAAGCAATGATGTAATATTAAAGTTGACTTGAATGAGGTAGGTGAACGATGATGCAAGCGATGATGCAAAATAAAAATTGACATGAATGAGGTAGGTGAATGATGATGCAAGCGATGATGCAAAATGGTGGAAAATTAGGAAACGATGATGCAATCGATAATGTAATTGGAGGTGAACTTTGCCTATAAATAGGCCTTAGAATCACCGTTATAAGGATCTCATCAAAAAACCAAAACAATAAGTAGTTAGAGAAGGAGAAAGAGAGCTTGGAGAGGAGGAGCAAAGCAGAAGAAGAAATTTTACGGTGAAGTTTTAATCCACTAAGTTTTCCTATCTTTTGTTATGTTTAATCTTTTAGTTTTTGTAAATTTTAATTTAAGCATGGAGTAATTTTGTTTTCTAAGGTTATGATGTAGCCTAACTTTGATATTCCAACCCTTTGTTCAATTCAATTAAAGATTTTCTATCTTAGTTGATGCATTTAATACTGTTTTTAATGCTTCAAATAACTGGCTACTATTTAGTTGAATTGTTAATCATAATGATAGCGGAAGCTGATTTATGTGTCTAGTTCATTGTATTTAATATCATAAATTACATGTAGGATAGGAATATACCTGCATGGTTTGTGTAGTTTATAAAAGAGATCCATAAATCTTAATGAATTCATTAATGTTTTAACTTACATGGGGATATAGCAGTTAAGCTTTATAGGGTATTTTCCTTAAACCTCGTGAGACGCTATATGAATAATTCAGGGAATCTCGACTAGCAACGAGATAATTAATTTTTGATTAAAAAGAACAAAGGGGAGGAACAGATTAGTTATGGTGAAATCATAATCTTAGAGTTTTAATTTATTGAATTAAATTCATTTATATTTGGTAGTTAAATTTAGTTATAGTTATCAACTTTTTAAATCAAATTGTGTTTGCCAAATAAAAAGTAAGTTATTTTAATTTTAGGCATTAATTAACAACAATCCTCGTGGGCCGATACTTATCTTATCACTTTATTACTTGTTCGGCTCGTCCACTTACGATTTTGCACAACAAGTTTTTGGCACCGTAGCCGGGAATTGTTTGTTTCAATTAATACTAATACTACGTAACTCAATTTTTAATTTGGTCATTTATTTATTTATTTATTTTTTATTTTATTTGTTTTATTACTTGTGAGTTTTCTGGTGTATGAGAAAGTCTGGGGGCGAAATTTTATCATTTGATCCAAAAATTGAATGAACTTGCCACAAGAACCGAAAAGAAACAAGGAAGGCTACAAGTACTGCACTCATGGATATGGCTGAAGGATCAAACAACATACAGAACATTGTACCAATAGATGCTGAAATTCGAGCATTACGAGATTATACTCTGCCCACAATGGGTAATACTTCGGCGATACGGCGACTGACTATTGCTGCTAACAACTTTAAGATTAAGCTAGCAATTATCCAGATGGTGCAAAACAACCAGTTTAGTGGGGCTTCGAACGATGATGCAAATGCCTATATTAACAACTTTTTGGAGATCTGTGATACTTTTAAATATAATGGTGTTACTGATGACGCCATCCGATTGAGATTGTTTCTATTCTCTCTTCGAGACAAAGCCAAAAGCTGGCTCAACTCGTTGCCATCAAGGAGTATTACCACATGGGACACCTTGGCACAAAAATTTCTAGCCAAATTCTTTCCACTAGCCAAGACTGCAAAACTATGAATTGAGATTGCCACATTCAGACAACTTGATATAGAGTCATTGTACAAAACATGGGAAAGATTCAAAGATCTGTTAAGACGGTGCCCACATCATGGAGTTACTGACTGGTTGCAGCTACACACATTCTACAATGGTTTAGGAAGTTCCACGAGAACATTGGTAGATGTC
Organism: Dimocarpus longan; assembly: GCA_022984855.1. Taxonomy (NCBI): domain Eukaryota; kingdom Viridiplantae; phylum Streptophyta; class Magnoliopsida; order Sapindales; family Sapindaceae; genus Dimocarpus; species Dimocarpus longan. Next base: position 13,230,283 of record CM041018.1, read on the forward strand.
GCAGCTGGTGGAGCACTTTTGAGGAAACCCCATCAAGCCGCGTGGGACTTAATAGAAAAAATGGCTACAAATGCTTATCAATAGCCATCAGAAAGAGCAGTTCCGAAAAACGTTTTCGGAATACAAGAAAATAATGTGTTAACCAGGCTTTCCACTCAAGTCGAGATATTAGCCAAGCAACTCGGAAACTTGACAGCTAATGTCATTCATACTCAGTCAGCATCCTATGATTTTTGTGGAGGGGACCATTCCAACGGGCAATGCGATGAAGACCAGACAGGTCAAGCCTTTTTTGTAGGTAATAAACAACCAAATAACCCGTACTCCAACACATATAATCCAGGATGGAGGAATCATCCAAATTTTTCATGGAAAAACAATGATCAACCTAGACAATCATATCCGCCACCACTTCAACAGTAGCAGGCCAACAAACCGTTGCTTGAAGAAGCACTTGCTCAGCTCACCGCAAACACTACTCAATTTATGACGAGAACAGACACCACGCTCCAAAATCAAGCAACTTCCATTTGAAATCTAGAGGTACAAATGGGTCAAATCTCAAATTTGCTGACTGCAAGACCTTAAGGATCCCTACCAAACAACATAGAGACCAATCCTAGGGAGCACCTGAAGGCTGTCACGTTACGAAGCGGTAAAATGCTGAAAGAGCCTGTCAAAAGAACAGACGAGAAAGAAGGATCTAGCAAAATAGAAGAAGAAGTGATGGTTGAACAAAAAGAAGCAGAGAAGCCAAAGTCAAAGTTGTTTCTAGACAATCGGCCACCATACAAACCACCATTACCCTTCCCTCAGAGATTTCAGAAGCAGAAACTAGAAAAGCAATTTTCTAAATTTCTGAAAGTTTTTAAGAAACTGCAAATTAATATTCCTTTTGCAGATGCTCTGGAACAAATGTCCAGCTATGTGAAGTTCATGAAGGAAATCCTATCAAATAAAAGGAAGCTGGAAGAACATGAAATGGTAGCTTTGACCGAAGAATGTAGTGTAATCTAGCAGAAAAAGTTACCGCCCAAACTCAAAGATTCGGAGAGTTTCACAATTCCTTATACCATTAGTGATTCATTCTTTGATAAAGCATTATGTGATCTTGGTGCAAGCATCAACTTAATGTTTTTCTCTGTCTTCAAGAAACTCGGCTTTGAAGAAGCAAAACCCACTATAGTATCGTTGCAGCTAACTGATCGATCAATCAAGTATCCAAGGGAAATTATAGAAGATGTACTGGTAAAAATGGATAAGTTCATATTCCCTACGGATTTCATTGTACTAGACATGGAGGAAGATCAAGAAATACCTATCATCTTAGGTAGGCCATTCTTAGCAACAGGAAGAACTCTCATTGATATACAGAAAGGTCAACTCATACTAAGAGTTCAAGATGAAGAAGTGACCTTTAATGTGTTAAAAGCGCTCAAACATCCACATGATGTTAGCAACTGCATGAAGGTAGATGTGGTGGATGAATGTATCAAAGAAGTACATCAAATCACCACTCCAAAAGATCCACTTGAAGCTTGCCTACATGGAGCACCAAACTCAGAAAGTCCGAACATCATAGAATGTGTTAACCAACTGAAAGCTTCACCTCTCATCTTTTTCAAATGACCTTTCGAGGCGCTTGGAGCAAGTAAGAGACAACCGGTACCATCAATAGAAAAACCACCAGAGTTGGAGCTTAAGCCATTTCCAGTTCATCTCAAGTACGCATTCTTAGGTACTTCATCTACACTACCTGTCATTATTTCATCTTCTCTAAGTAGAGAACAAGAGGAAAAGCTTTTGAGAGTACTACGAGAACACAAGATGGCTATTGGATGGTCGATAGCAGACATTAAAGGAATCAGTCCATCTTTATGCCAACACAAAATTCTCATGGAGGATAAATACAGGCCATCCATCGAGCACCAACGACGTTTAAATCCAAACATGAAGGAGGTTGTCTGAGTAGAGGTACTTAAACTTTTGGATGCAGGTATCATTTATCCTATTTCGGACAGCACATGGGTAAGCCCGGTGCAAGTGGTACCAAAGAAAGAAGGCATGACAGTAGTCACCAATGAAAACAATGAGTTGATTCCAACACGAACATTAACCAGATGGAGAGTGTGCATTGATTACAGGAAACTAAATAAGGCAACCAGGAAAGATAATTTCCCTTTACCCTTCATCGATCAAATGCTCGACAGATTAGCAGGTCACCCTTACTACTGTTTCCTAGACGGTTATTCTGGTTACAATCAGATTTCTATAGCACCTGAGAACCAAGAAAAGACTACATTCACATGCCCATATGGAACGTTCGCGTTTCGGAGAATGCTGTTTGGTCTATGCAATGCACCAGCCACCTTCCAACGGTGCATGATGTTAATTTTTTCAGATATGGTGAAACGCTTCATTGAGGTATTTATGGATGATTTTTCAATATTTGGCTCATCATTTGATTCTTGTTTGGATAACTTAGCATAAGTACTGAAAAGATGCGAAGAGACAAACCTGATTTTTAACTGGGAGAAATGCCATTTCATGGTACAAAAAGCGATCGTCTTAGGTCATAAAATTTCAGCTAAGGGCATCGAGGTTGATAGAGCCAAGATTGAGGCAGTTGAGAAGTTGCCACCACCAACATCTGTTAAAGGCATTTGAAGTTTCTTAGGGCATGTAGGGTTTTACAGAAGATTCATCAAGGACTTCTCGAAGATCACAAAGCCATTATGCAATTTGCTCGAGAAGAGTGTTTCATTCCACTTCGATAATACATGTAGAGAGGCATTTGAGATATTGAAAAAGGCCCTTGTGATAACCCCAGTCGTTGTTGTACCTAACTGGGCTTTACTGTTCGAGCTGATGTGTTATGCTAGCGATTATGCCATTGGAGCTGTGCTAGGGCAACGTATTGGTAAGGTTTTTTATACCATTTATTACGCTAGCCATACACTAACCGATGCACAGGTAAATTATGCTACCACTAAGAAAGAGCTTCTAGCTGTAGTCTTCGCATTCGACAAATTTCGGCCATACTTGATCAGTTCCAAAGTCATTGTATTCACGGATCACTCAGCCATCAAGTACCTTCTGGAGAAAAAAGATGCAAAACCACGCCTGATCCGATGGGTCCTTCTGCTACAAGAGTTTGATTTAGAGATTCAAGATAAGAAGGAAGTGAAAATGTGGTGGCCGACCATCTTTCTAGACTAGAGCAACGAGGAGATAAGAAGGATCTTGACATAGCAATTAAAGAGACTTTCCCTGATGAACAGCTCTTTGTTCTGGATACAAGCAGTGTTCCATGGTATGCTGATTTTGTTAATTTTCTTTCTCATAAAGTTTATCCACCTGACATTTCATGGCAACAAAAGAAGAAATTTTTGGCTGATGTAAAACATTACTATTGGGATGAGCTGTTCTTGTACAAATTATATCCAGATCAGATCATTCGACGATGCGTCTCAAAAGATGAAGCACGAGATATTCTCCACCATTGTCATTCTTCTAATTATGGTGGACATTTTGGGGCTAATCGAACTGCAGGCAAAATTCTTCAATCCGGATACTATTGGCCCACCATTTTTAAGGATGCTTAAACATATGTTGCTGCATGCGATCAGTGCCAACGCACAGGTAACATTTCGCAAAGGCATGAGATGCCTTTAAACAATATTTTGGAAGTGGAGTTGTTCAATGTTTGGGGTATCGATTTCATGGGACCATTTCCACCGTTTTTTAAGAATCTCTACATTTTGGTAGCTGTGGATTATGTGTCAAAATGGGTTACAGCCATTGTCGCGCCAACTAATGACTCTAAAGTGGTGGTGAATTTTTTGCGTAGAAATATCTTCACCAGATTTGGAACTCCTAGAGCAATCATCAGTGATGAAGGGAAACATTTTTACAACAGGTATTTTGATGCTCTTCTAACCAAATATGGGGTCAAACACAAAGTTGCTACAGCCTATCACCCACAAATGAATGGACAAGTTGAAATTTCCAATCGAGAATTGAAATAGATTTTGGAAAAGACAGTAAGTGCATCTCGAAAAGACTGGTTGAAAAAGCTTGATGATGCATTATGGGCCTACAGAACAACATTCAAAACACTGATTGAGATATCTCTATACAAGTTGGTATTCGAAAAAGCATGCCACTTACCTGTTGAACTGGAGCACTGTGCATATTGGGCTATCAAAAAGTTAAATTTCGATATAGGAGCATCAGGAGCTCTGCGAAGATTGCAACTCAATGAGATGGATGAACTCCGTCATGGTGTATATGAAAATGCTAAGCTTTACAAAAAACGCACCAAAAAGTGGTATGATCAACGTATCCTAAACAAGGATTTCACTCCAGGACAGAAGGTCTTTTGTTTAATTCATGATTACGTTTGTTCCCAGGTAAGCTACGCTCTAGATGGTCTGGACCTTTCACAGTTATTCAAGTTTTTCCACATGATGCTGTTGAAATTCAAAGTGCAGATCGTCAATTCAAAGTTAACGGACAACGACTTAAAGCTTACATGGATGGTGGAGAACCTCAACATAAATCCACTATCGCGCTTTCAGACCCAACTTAAGGCTTTTTTCAACAGTCAAACTAACGACTATAAATTAAGCGCTTTTTGGGAGGTAACTCAAGTTTTTTTCTCTTTTTAGCTGGCTTTTTTTTTTTGTTATTGTGTTCTTTGAGTGTTTTTGTTTTTCTTTGATAATTTTCTTTTCTCTTTCAGAGATGGAGACAAGTCTTGCAGTACTCAAAAATCATTTCCCTACTCTGCCTCAAGATGTATTTAAAAAGATTTACAAGTGCAGAATCCAAAGAATGAGAGCACTAACATGATTGGGTCTTCCAGAGCATATTCGGTGGATCATTGAAGCTAAGGTATGTCTAGCAGGTGAGTTGAATGATTTATTAATTAAACGTTTACCAGGATTGGGAAGAAGTTCTTACTCAAAGAAAATGAGAGTTAAGAGAATGGGAGTCTGCCATAAGTGTGCAAGATGGAACTATGACACACGCTGTAAAAATCCTGGATATTTATCCATAAATCGAGAAGATAAAATTAAATGTATAAATGATGGGTTGAGTAAGGAGTCTCTGGATAATATCCTTCAGACTCTTGAGACGCATTCTTGTGGGAAAGTTCAACGCATTCTTTTAGATTTATAGGAGTTATTCAGTAAAGAGAAACAATGTTATAGTCTTGGGAATTTGACTTTAAAAGACCCTGTTTGCCAGTTTATAAGAAAACTGGATGGGAAGCTGATCTTCAATTCATAGAAGGTGTTTAAGCCGTTTCTGGACGTAAAACCAGAGAAAGATGTGAGCCACAATCACAATTACTATAACATCATTTTTTTCTTTCTTTGTCTAGCAGTCTGTTTCAAATTTCTTGATAATTGTGTTTACTTTTTGACGTTTCATCACCTAACATTTTGAATTTTTTTTTTAAATTTTTAGCAGCCCTTTTCAAATTTTTTCAATGTCTGTGTTTACTTTTCGATATTTGTGTTTACTTTTTGACGTTTCGTCACCGAACGTTTTGAAATGTGTATTTTTAGCGGCTTGTTTTATTTTTTTTTTTTTAAGATTGTGTTTTTTTTTTTTTGACATTTCTACACTTAACATTTCCTTTTCCCTCTGACCAATACTGTTTAGCATCGTAAAATTGTTCTTTTACTCTTTCATTTTCATTAAATAAGCATTTATGACTGATAACAAATAATTAGTTTTCTATGAAAAAAAAAATGACAGAGTCCTCGAGCAGTAAATTCAAAAATATCTGTGTTTTCTGTAGCCCAAAGTCTGGTATGAGTACACAATATTCAAAGGCAGCTGCTGAACTTGGTACTACTTTAGCTACCCGAAACATAGATTTGGTGTATGGAGGAGGCAGTTTAGGACTTAGGGGTTCTATTGCTGTAACTACAACTGTTGGAGGTAGGCAAACCCTCGGTATTACAGTAAAACAATTGGCTGAAAGGAAGATATCATCGGTATGAGTATAGATAATGAATTTCAGGTCACGAGTATACACGAGCGAATGACGTACATGTTACTCAATGCTGATGCCTTTATCGCGTTACCTGGTGGTTTGGAAACAATTGAAGAAATCTTCAACATTTCATCCTGGGCTCATCTCAACATTCACAAAAAGCCATTAGGTTTGCTTAATACTAACGGTTTCTATGATGGTTTATTGGCTTTTCTTGATCATGCTGTGGAACAAGGTTTTATGACTCAAGCAAACCGGTGTATTCTAGTCTCAGCTTCAAGTGCTGATGAACTTATTGACCATTTGCAAGACTTTGTGCCCAAAGTTGATCCAATCATATGGCAGGTGGTTTGGAATTCTAAAGCAAGCGATAACAAGAAGCGTGCACTAGATCTTAATATCCGGTTGTAACTTTCTTATCCTATGGTTTTATTAATAGCATTTTCATTTGAGTTTTTCTTCTTTTTATTTTACTAGACATTGGGGACATTGTCTCAAATAAATTTGGGGGTAGAGTTTATTATTATTAAAACCATAAGATTCAAAAACTGGTCCGAGTTGAAATCAAAAGATGGCAGAGTAAGGAGCACTTTTACGCCCTTGATACGCATCTTTGTTTTCATTTCAAAAAAAAAAAATTCATTATTTGTTTTATTATTATTTTTCTTTCTGCCCAAACAAGTCGACTACTTACTTTGTGTTTATTAATGGAGTTTTAATCTATGTTTTTGGTTGAATATCTTTACTAAGGAATAGTCATTAATATTTTTGCATGATTTGAGACTTTTGAATGTCATGATCTTAGTTAATTGAGTGGATAAATACCATGTTTACATGAATTGTGGATTATTAGTGGAGATTATCCTTGGTGAGAATTTGAGATTTTTAAACGTTTCATTTTGAGAGATTTATTTGTTTCTACTCTTAAACACTCTTCACTTTGTTCTTAATAGATGATCTCTATAGGTTTTGCATTGAATACTGAAGAACAAATCATTATTGTAGATAACATGAGTTGCTTTGATTTGAAAATTGGATCGACTTCTTAGAAGTAATATAGGTCATTTTTACTCCACAAAAGCCTACTTTCCTACTTTAAATTGAGACACATCATAAATCTTTTGAAGCCAAACATTTTAAACATTTTTTTCTATTTACCTTTATTAAATGACCCTATTGAGCTTTTAAATTTAGTCATACCTTATGAAACTTGGGATCATGTTATGAAGTAAAAGAGGAGAAGGGAATTGAAGTATTAAAATTTACATTATATGTTTCTAAAAAAAAAAAATTGTGAAAAAAAAAGAAAAAAAATAAAAGTTTTAATGAATTAAAGAGAATAAATGAAGTACTTTGGTATGATCATAAGTTCTTGTTGAACTTGTACCTTAAAATTTCTTACATGTCAATTAACCATAGCCTAAATACAATCTTTAATAAAGAGTATTGATCTTCAAGAGGAAGTCCAATTTGAGAGTTGAAGTCTGTCATCGTGCTCTATCTACGTTCTTAGTATTTGATTCTAATCATGAGATCTATTCATTTAAAAGTGCGGTTCTTTTTAAACGTCTATATTCATATGTGATGTAAATAACGCTTGTTATGCCTTTACATAACCTCTATCACATATGATTGTATGAGTGTTTGCTTTAGGATTTATGAGGGTTATGAGAAATATCTTGTGAGGATTAGAGTCGAAGCGAAATAAGTCCATAACATGTGAATATGATGTTTTGAAATGAAATTGCTTTGAAAGTGGTGTGAGATTGTTGATGATTATGTTTTAGATCATTAGTGACTTATCCTTAGTCCTGATTCAAGATCATACATGTATGAGACTTCTGTTAATTTGTATTTAGTGAGATGTTGATGAGTAATGGGTGGAATCTTTTAACGTTTGTGTGTATCGTTGCTGGTAAACCTTCAGGAGACATAACTCCTCCTACTAGGGACACCTAGGGGTTTAAAGGCTTGTGGTATACGCTCAATGCTATCGTGTTTGCCTACGAAAATGGATTGTGTTTTTATTGTTTGTGTTTTTAGCTTAGGTTGTTATTTTTAATTTTACTTGAGGACAAGCAAAATCTTAAGTTTGGGGGTGTGATAACTCTAATTTTATAGAGTTATTTTATATTTTTAAACTAGAATTCTTGCTTAGTTCTTGATATTTTTATTTTTATTAAGTAAATTATTTCATATTTCTGTATTTTTATTTTCAGAATAAAATTGGTAAAAAAAGCGCATGTGGACCCCATCAAATGCTATTGTTCGAGACAAGATCATCGCTATAAAATGAATATCATTCGAAGCAGTTCATCGCCTCAAGAATTACTCGAATCAGAGATTGCATAAAGAAGTTATCACAGTTTAAAGATCGAATATTCTAGAAATAAATATTATATCATGCTGATGTAAGGAATGATGTAATCAAAATTATGATGTAAGCAATGATGTAATATTAAAGTTGACTTGAATGAGGTGGGTGAACGATGATGCAAAATGAAAGTTGACTTGAATGAGGTAGGTGAACGATGATGTAAGTGATGATACAAAATGATGGAAAATTAGGAAACGATGATGCAATCGATGATGTAATTAGAGGTAAACTTTGCCTATAAATAGGCCTTAGAATCATCATTCCAAGGATCTCATCCAAAAACCAAAACAATAAGTAGTTTAGAGAATGAGAAAGAGAGCTTGGAAAGGAGGAGCAAAGCAGAAGAAGAAATTCTACGGTGAAGCTTCAATCCACTAAGTTTTCCTATCTTTTGTTATGTTTAATTTTTTAGTTTTTGTAAATTTTAATTTAAGCATGGAGTAATTTTGTTTTCTAAAGTTATGATGTAGCCTAACTTTGATGTTCCAACCATTTGTTCAATTCAATTAAGGATTTTCTATCTTGGTTGATGCATTTAATACTATTTTTAATGCTTCTAAATAACTGGCCACTATTTAGTTGAATTGTTAATCATAATGATAGCGGAAGCTGATTTATGTGTCTAGTTCATTGTATTTAATGTCATAAATTATATATAGGATAGGAATATGCCTGCATGGTTTGTGTAGTTTATAAAAGAGATATATAAATCTTAATGAATCCATTAATGTTTTAACTTGCATGGGGACATAACAGTTAAGCTTTGTAAGGTATTTTCATTAAACCTCGGGAGGGGCTATGTGAATAATTCAGAGAATCTCGACTAGCAACAGGATAATTAATTTTTGATTAAAAAGAACAAAGGGGAGGAACATATTAGTTATGGTGAAATCATAATCTTAGAGTTTTAATTTATTGAATTAAATTCATTCATATTTGATAGTTAAATTTAGTTATAGTTATCAACTTTTTAAATCAAATTGCGTTTGCCAAATAAAAAGTGAGTCATTTTAATTTTAGATATTAATTAACAACAATCCTCATGGGACGATACTTATCTTATCACTTTATTACTTGTTCGGCTCGTCCACTTGTGATTTTGCACAACATCAAGTTACATGGAGCTCCAGTTTCGATTGTATCTGACAGAGATTCCCAGTTTACATCCAGATTTTGGCCTAGTTTGCAGAGAGCATTAAGCACTCGATTACACTTTAGCACAACATTCCATCCATAGACGGATAAATAGTCTGAACGTATCATTCAGACTTTAGAGGATATGTTGAAATCCTGGGTGATGGAGTTTGAAAAGAGTTAGGATACTTATTTGTCATTGATCGAGTTTGCCTGTAATAATAATTATTAGGCCAATATCGGCATGGCACTATATGAGGCACTTTGTGGGAGACGGTGCAGGACGCTAGTATGTTAGGATGAAGTGGGCGAAAGGAACTTTTGGGACTCGAATTAGTACAGATGATTGCAGATAAGATCAAGATTATTCGAGACAGGTTGAAGATTGCCTAGGATCGCCAGAAGAGTCATGCAAATAATCGAAGATAAGATCTGGAGTTCCAAGTAGGGGATAAGGTATTCCTAAAGACATCACCGTGGAAAAGAATCATTAGATTTGGTAGACATGGAAAGCTTAGTTCACGATATATTGGTTCCTATAAGGTGATTGGTAGAGTTGGAGACGTGACTTATCATCTTGAGCTACCGCCAGAGTTGTCTAGAATTCACAATGTATTCCATGTCTCAATGCTATGCAAGTACCTGCTAGATCCTTCACAAGTGTTGACTGAGTAGCTAGTGGAACTGAGAGAACCTAACTTATGAGGAGAGTCCAGTTTAGATTTTAGACAGAAGGGAGTAGGTTCTATGCAATAAGATAATTTCATTGGTAAAAGTATTGTGGAGAAACTATTTAGTTGAGGAGGCTACGTGGGAGCCTAAGGAGTAGATGCAGAGACAATACCTGCACCTATTTTATTCAGGTATGTGAATTAAATTTTGACATCGAAATTTTTTTTAAGAAGGGGAGAATTGTAAACTCTTGATTCGATTATCACTCAAGTAGTAGCCTTTAAAGTTGAATTTATTTTCGCATGGCGAGTAGGATATCGATTAGAGGACCCAAGAGTATTAGGGAGTGATATTAGAGTATATAGAGTGAGGTAAGCTCACAATCAAAGTAAAAAAGTTATAAAATTTCATCAAATGAGAATTAGCCAAGTATGATAGAAATGACGGTGCCTAGTGAGTCATTTGGAGTCTTTTGATTGGTGGATATAATAAGTGGTTTTTAAGGTGACAAGTGGACCAATTAGAATTAATCTTATCTAGTTAGGGGTCAAGGTAAGATTTAGCAAAGTTTAAGGGTTATTTTAGTAAAACTTTAGAGGGTTTATCTTGCAAATGAAGCACCACTATAAATAAGTGCCCGACTTGCCCAATTTCACCCATTTCTTGCGTTCAAAACCAAGAGAGAGTGTGGTGAGGCAACTGGCCATAGAGAAGAGAAGGAAGCTAGTGGATTCAAGCAATCTCTTCAAGAATTTCATCACCAAATTTAAGCTTGTCATCAGCCAAAACTACTAGGCGAAGTTTGAAGCAAGATTAAAGCATAAAAAGGGTGTAAGCGGATTGTATTGAAGGCTTTTGGAGAAGGATCGTCATTTGTCAGAAGGTGTTTTATGAGTGGAAATCTAGTTTTTCAAAGCGTTATTTTATTTAAATCTTATTTCTTGTTTATATGAATTTACTTTACTATGTAATTGAGTTGTTTATATGAATTTATTTTGAGATTCTAGCATGTGAGTTTTGAGTTGAGTATATATTTATACCGAGAACATGCTGAAATTAAAGTTTTAGGTTTTTTACCTTAAAAACGAGTTTATTTAGATATTAAGAAAAAGTATTTTAGTACGCCGATGATTTACTCTAGCCCCAGTTGAGTACCCAGTGAAATGCCTTATGCATGTACGGCAGATGTGAGAAAGTCATTAACTGAGAGTGGAGTTCAGACGACTCCTAAAAGAGAGAGTCATGAATAAAGTAGTGTAGTTCAAACCGATTGCATAGGGATAATGCATGCCCAGAGGTCACATATCGGCGATTACACATGATAGATTCCTTAATTCCTAGTGGCGATCGAGAGATCATGACAGAAGTAGTTTCCCTTGGTTGCCATTCAGACGAGCATGAGAAAGTTTTAGAAAGAAATTTATAACAAGTTTTAAAAATAATTTTAAATGAGTTTTTATAGAGTATTTTAAAAACATACTGTAGTTTATTTCACTATTTTTCTCACTAAGTTTACTTATAGTTTTCCTTAAATGTTTCTTTTAAAAATTCTCCTTCAGATGTAGGAACGAGTTGTCTAGCAGACTAGGCTCAACGAACGCACGGATTGACTACATTGTATAGCTTATATTCATGTCATGTGCATGTTTTGTATTAAAGTATTATGTAAATAGTAAACATAAATAAGAGTTTTTTTGGATGCATAACTTTATAAAGTCGTTTTATGAAAATGAAAGTTAGAAAGTTTTAGTTTTTCAATCAATTTTTGTGATTATGGGTTTTCATGGTGGATTTGGTTTTGAGATGAGGGTCGAAAACACTTGGTAGTTGAGATTGATTGCAATTAGAAATGTTTTTAATTGCCTTTGAATTTGTAGGATGATATAGTTCAATAAACAGCCGACATGCTGCCGGATTTTTATTTAGAAAAATAAAAAATTTTTACCCTTACCATCTAGTAAGCGATCTGGAAAACAAGTTTAGATCAAGTTTTGGTGCTCTGATAGGATTCCTTCGGGCTAAAGTTAGAGTTCGTTGGAGTTCTGTCGGGGTGCTACGGGTCTTTCTCGGGTCCAAAGAAGGGCTAGGGGAAGAGTCCCGTCATTTAATAACCATAAAATATTTTTAGAATTTATTCAAACATGGAAACCATTGAAGTAACTAAGTAGTTATCATGTAACTAAGGTTCGGAAAGATTTAGTTAAGTTAATGACCAATTAGTCATGGACCAATAACATATCATCATTTGTAACTACGGACATGGTCGGCATTGGGAAATAGTTCAAAGGCATTTTTGGAAAATTAAAAGAGGGAAATATGGAATAAGGTAGACAAAATGGTGACATTATAGAGATTTTAGAGACAACATGAAATGGAAATCTCTGGAAAGATCATTGATTGAATTATAAAATTTTGGAAGGGCAAAATTAGAAATACAAATGGAAGAGACATGGATGGAACTAAAATATTATAACATGGGCAATGTTGGAAATGTGAAAAGATATTTGGTTAGATTTTTATGAAAGAATAAGTGGTGGAAAAGCTGGCTAAATGGAAGAATTTAGGCCATGCATGAAAATAGAAGTATAAATGAACTTATGTGAATTTCAATGGCAAGTTTGTAAATGTAACTTTAGTTTGATGGCAAAATAGTCAAATAAAACAAATGGCATGTTTGTAAATAAAACACAAACTTGAGGGACAAATATTAAGGCAATTAAAGGCTATATATATGCATGTATCATGAAATGAAATGAAGGAAGAAAGGACTAGAAATTTTAGGTTCAACCAGCAGAAGAGGGACCAAAATAGCAGCTGTTTTAGGTGGTTTTCACACCATTTTTTAGTGGATTTCAAGCCCACAAAGGGTTGTATACAAGCCTATAAAGGTTATCCAACAAAGGTAAGTGGTTTTCAAATGAAAAACTTGAGTTTCCATGGTGATATTGTGAGAAAAATGTGATTCAAAACTGTCCAAATTTATTCTAGTGATATTGATGAAATTTTATGCATGGATTCGAGGTTTAAAAGCTTCATTCTTGTGGGGAAAGCAAAGCAAAGGTTCAAGGCTGTTTTAGTAGGTAATAACTAAGTTAATTTTGTGATTTCAAATGTATTTGGTATTGTTTATGATGATAGAATGCTGTCATGGTTATTGGTGTGACTTTGATTGAATTTTTAAGTGAGAAACTTGAAGAATTTTTGGTGTAAGTGTGATGAGCTACACAACCAAGAAAATTACGCATGATTCAAGTGTGTTTGATGAACGAACATTATGCATGAAAATTGAGCTAGGATATCAAGTGGAAATGTTGAAATAAGAAAACTAGAAATTGGTGGATTAGTTTGCTTCTTTTAGGTTATGATAATCTAAGGTTAATGAATGATTGTTTTTATTGTTTTAGCATGGTTTAGGGGTTCTTTTGATGGTTGTTTTGATGATGATTTTTGTGTGAAATTGAAAGGAAATGAATTAGATAACAAGGGATGTGCATTCGGCCAAAGTGAGTACAAAGGATGTGAAAGCTGTCCATGAGATTTGTGATAGCTTAGGGACTATTTTAGGGGCTACTAATGGCTGCCTGAATATTGAAATTTAATGTGAAAATAAAAAGGAAAAGTTAAGTTTGAATAGGGTGTTAATTTGACTAAAAGGAGAAGATTGATTGTCTTGGTAGTTTGGATGATTTAGGAGTTGTTTTTAATGGTCATATGCGTGATAAAATTAATGTAAAAGAATGAAGAGGAAAAGTTGAACTAGAATGCGTGATGGTTCGACCAAAGGTGGAAATAAATGTTAATTAAATGTTTATGTAATTGCACTGATGAATTTGGTGAATTTATGTGTGTCTAAGTGGATTGGAACTAAGAAAGATGGAAAACTAAAAATGTTGAGATGTTAGTGTAAGCTTGTGTAATTATGTTAAGTGTTGTATATACGTAATGACTTAAATTGAGAATAAGTGAATTGGTTGTGATTTAAATTGGAATTAAGCATTGAGTTCTAAAATCGGGATATGGATGATAGGTGGAAATGAAACGAGGAAACCGAAGAAGAACTAGAGAAGAGTATTCTAGAAAATCCTAATAGAGGCATCATGGTGAGCTAAAAATAGGTGAGTGAAAATTTATTTTAAGAAATGATAAACGTATTTTAGAATGCTTTTATATGTTTTATGAATGTTGAATGTTTCTATTTAATTGTAACTACTGCCCTCACTCTTATCCCTTGGCCGAATGTTTCTTCTTCAATTACAAGGGTTACATGAGTGAGGAAATGCTCAAAAACAACTCAAAAATCAACAAGGGCAGCCAGCTCACCTTTATAGTAGTCAAAAATCTTAAAGATAGCTTCTAAACCACCATGCTTGGAGATTGTTTTTAGTTCTTCCTCTTGGCTGAATACTTCCTCTTACTCTTTGAAGGTTGCATGTGCTTGAAACTACTCTAAATTGCTCTAAAAGAACCTCCAAATGGCTACTTTTTTTGCTTTGGTTCTCTCTCGGTTTGCTTTCCCTCTCTTAGTTTATGCTTAATGACCGAATGGGTTTATGGTTTCTCTCAGCTTTGAGCTTGGCCGAGCACTCCCTTTGCTTCTCTTTCTCTCTAATGCTTTCTCTCGACTTTCTCCTTCTCTCTCTAAAGTGCTCTCACTTGGTTTTTGTTTCTTGATGGCCGAAATGAACCTTTGCTTTCTATTCTCTTCTTTCAATTTCTGTATATATATTCTCCATGATTTTGTAACACTTGTCACCATTCTTTCAAATTTTTCTAATAATTGTCTTGCATTTCACGTGCATGCATGACATGTGTCTCACTCTTTCTTGTTTCCTCGCTATTTGTCACATCCATTTCATACATTCTCCCATTTTGATTTCGATTTCGATTTCGAATTCGTTTCTGATCCATTCGAAAATTCTATTATAACTCAATTCCATATCTGAAACCTCTACTCGAATTCAATTTCACGTCCGGGCACTCTAAATTATTTTATTTCTCCAATATATTTTATACTATCCTAAATGGGAGAGGATATTTCTATTCGAAAATTTTCGGATCACTTAAAATTTATCTAAATGGATTTGTTTTTGATCCGCTTCAATTCCTTTTAACTGTTTTATTTTTCGTAAGACGAAGTTTTGGGTTTTACACAATGAATGATGTGCAAGCTGCCATGTGTTCGTTATTAGTGTGTTAAAATGTTAGATCATGATTTTTGAATAGTTTTATAGGTTATTTTGATGTTAGAATTATTTTGGAAATCAAGAGAAATCATTGAAATGTTAAAAAGATAATTCACGGTGAAACTTTGCATAATTACGAAAATGTGGTGTTTTATGGTTTTGATTAAAATTTTCATCATATTGAATATATTTAAATGTATTTGGGATGAAAAGAATTGAATTTGATAGATGGTGTAAAGATTGGTTTTAATTCGGTTAAAATAACTAGAATGACTTTAAAATTTCGATTGATATATTAGTATGAAAATTAGACTTAAATCGAAGTGATTTACGTGTGCTAATATTAAGAAATTCGAATTGATATTGTATTCAAATAATCGAAGTTGTTATGACTTGAAAAGGAATAATTCTATGCACTCGTGTAGTTAAAAGATTTTATGTTAATGCGTGTGGTTAGTTTTAAATGGAAATTCGCTAGTATTAAAATATAAATGAATTAGTGAGCGAAAGGAAGGCATAAAAGGAGTAGTTATACTGTATTGAAAAGCAAGTTATGAGTGTGGATTTTATAAATTTTTATGAATTATCAATTAAGTATTTATATTTGCAATAGTTCTTTTAGTATGCGATTTATTATATTTTATCGCTTAAACTTTTAGAATGTTATCGTTTTCTTTGTAATGCATGTATAGCTTTTTAAAGTTATATTATGAATGAATTTAATTAAAAGTAAAGTAATTTAGTAAGTTTATGATAAATACATGCATAGAAACTATATGCTAAGGATATTTCGAAAGTTTTAGACTTTTGCCTTAGAAATGAAGTATTTCCATTATAAACTGTATACTAGATAATAAAACATTTACGAGCTAAGTTAAAAAGAAAAAGTCTTAAGCATATTGAAGGATTTTTTATGCTGTTGGTTTATCCTAATCTCTAATATTACCCGATCGAGGTACCCTATACGTGTATGATAAGAGACGGGGGAATCGTAATCCGAAGTTCCTGTATGGCTTGATATTCAAAGGAAAACCTAATTCTAAGTTCCCGCATTGCCTGATATTTAGGAGGAGTCGTAATCCTAAGTTCCCGTATGACTTGATATTCGAGGGAAATCGTAATCCCAAGTTCCTATATGGCTTGATATTTGGAGAGGAATCGTAATTCCAAGTTCCCGTATGACTTGATATTCGGGGGTATCGTAATCCCAAATTCCCGTATAGCTTGATATTCGAGGGGAATCGTAATCCCAAGTTCCTGCATTGCCTGATATTTGGGAGGGAATTGTAATCCCAATATGACTTGATATTTAAGAGGAATCGTAATCTCAAGTTCCTGTATGACTTGATATTTAAGGGGAATCGTAATCCCAAGTTCTCGTATGGCTTGATATTTAAGAGGAATCGTAATCTCAAGTTCCCGTATTACCTGACATTCAGGAGGAAGTACTCCCAAGTTCTCGCATTACCTGATATTCGAGGGGAATTGTAATCCTAAGTTCCCGTATAGTTTGATATTTGAGGAAAAACATAATTTTAAGTTCCTGTGTGGCTTGATATTCTGGGGGAATCATAACCTAAGTTCCATATTATCTGATGTTAGGGGGAATCATAATCCCAAGTTCCCGCATCTGTGAACATGCAAGTAGTATTCTCTAGTCCTAGTACCGTAGCGTGTAGACGTATAGTTATGGAGGATAAGTTTCCTCGGATTACCTTGTAAGATAAGTTATAGAAAGAAAAGTAAGTTATTAGACGTAAAATTTAGGAAGTGAGAAAGATTGACGATTTATAAATTTATTATTAAGTTTCAAGCATAAATACTTATATTTATATGGTGGGTGTATCGTACTAGTAGTTCGAAATAAATTAATTGCTCCTCGAAATTATTATGGGAGGATACATATGTTTAAAAAGAATTTATCTTAGTTTATAAAAAATTATTCACTCATTGAGTTATAAAAATTACCACTTTTTTTCTTGTTTTGTTAAAAATCCTTTCCAAATGCAAATACAAACCATCAAGCGAAAAGAACTCTGTCGAACACGTAAGCTGACTAAAAACGCGATGCTACTGCACTAGCCTCTATTTTGGAAATATCATGTATATACATATCTTTTAAGATTTTATGCACGTTTTGTAAATATTATTTTGAAAACTTTTCATACACTTAAGATTTGTTTTATATTTTAAAGTTATGTGTATATAATTCTTCATGTGGAATTTGATGGTTTTGGATTGTCTTTTAAATTAGAACTATATTTGTGTTTGATTGTGAAGGAAAAAAGAGCCTGAGGCCTATAATTGAGAAAGTGTGATTTTAGAAGTGCACAAGTATTTATAATAGTTTTATAGGGTGGAATTTTCAGAAAAAACAGTCGTTGTGCTGTCGGATTTTTATTAAAATTGATTTGTAAACGTATTTTAAAAAGAAAAAATTTCTACCTATTTTTGTGTTTTCAAAGAAATCATAAAGAGTTTTAAAAAGTTTTCATTAAGAGAAACAGACTTAGCTTCACGGGAAACTTTTCAGTTGGAGCAGATCTCGACTTGGAGGTTAACGTGGGGTTGCCGAACGGGCTGTCTAGTTAATTATGGAAAAAGGGCCCGTCGGTAGCTCCGATCTATCCCTCCATTAGAGCCTCCCTTCTTTACTAGTGGAGGAACAGATGGGAATGAAGAGAGAAGGTTGGCTTGGAGTGAACATGATGAAAAATTATTGCTGCTGCAGAATGTTGATGATCTCCTCCTTGTTTGATGCTTTAGTCCAACGAGTTATCCTGCAGCAGGTAGATCTGATCGGTGGTAGTGCCAAAACATGAAAGAGGGATTATGGGAAACAGTGAGTTGAGAGAAAAAGAATAAGGGTGAAAGATTGTGGGAGATTGTAAAAGAAAAGCATTTATGCAATAACTCATTTACCCTTGACCCTAATAGACGTTGGAGTCCTATATCTCTTCTAAGTTTTTTGATAATAAAAATATATAAATTGATTTAAACTAAACAAAATGAGGAAATGGTAAATAAGGAAACGTGCCAAATGAAATTTATAGACAAAAACAAAGACAATTATACTTTGTCTTTTCCCATTAAAATTTGAGCATATAATGAAAAAGATAGATCCACTTAACGGACATGCACATACAGTATATTAGTGCTGTTGGGTACAGGTTTCTTGAAGACAAATTTCTGCCACAATCCTGAAGAAATCTTCAGGTGTCTTGAGTTAAATCAGTCTTTGCTTGAATCGTAATCAACCCAGCAGGCCTGTTGATGCTACTATCTTCACCAACACCGTTGATTGATTTAGCAGTAGTGTTTGTGATTGGCAATTTAGGAGCACCACCTTTCTCTGGGGTCAATGATTCTGCTGAGTCTTTACGATCGTCGCTTTTGCCCCACACAACCGTGTACAGTCCAAAGACAATCAGCATGGCTCCCAATATGCTGAAATTTTGTCAGATATACAAATCGAATCAAAACCATCACTATAATTTGTTGGAAGGCTACAGGGTACACATTTATCTGCAAAAACAGTACAGATCAATAATGATGTTATTGATTTGATTTAGAGAAGATTACCTTCCAAGATGAACTTGCTCAGCCAAAACAATGGCCCCTAAAACAGCAGTGATGATCATGCAAAGTGGGCTGAAAGATGTTAAAAAAACTGGTCCTCTTTCCTTGATCACTACACCTTGCACATAATATGCAATTCCAGAGCAAACCACTCCCTGCAATTTTTTGTCACATATTTGATACTATTAAAGACAATGAGTTGACATATTTTTGGTGTAGAATAAGATGCATAATTTAATGCTACTTACTGTGTAGGCAGCAGCGAGGAGCCTGGAGTCAAAGCCTACTTTCCAGACACTCATGTCACGTTCCATGACAAGAGACACTGCTGTTCCTTCGACCACACCCATTAAGCATATCAAACTTGAAAGAGACAGCTCTGCTGGGTACTTCTTCAAAGTAAATGACTGATCCATCCAAAATCACCACAACCCACATTAAAAACTAAACGGTTAATATATAAATAAATTGTTTCATAGAGCAGATTTGCATGCAGTTCATCATATATATTAGAATGATGGTGTTGCACTCACTTGCAATATGAAGAAGCCGGACCAACTACAGGCAGCGGCCAGGAGCATTAATGTCCCTGTGACCCAATGCTGATCGGAGGGCTCACTCCTGTTTCCATGGTGGCTCCCTCTTCCTGACCTTATAAAATTTATAATTGGACCTTTGTACAAAGTCATCAACATTGCTCCTGAAACTGTGATGACTGTTCCGATCACCTTGGCTACACTCTGCAATTTCTTCCAATTCACAATTTCTAACCTGGTTGTAACATAATTGCCATATACATTATGTTCTTCTTCATACACTAATTCATGTTAATTACAAATTAAATTAGCATTTTATCATATAACAAATAAATGTGATTGATAGTATAAGCTTGCTACCATTCGTTGCTTTTTATGTGAAACAAGGGTATTATGTAATATTATATACCAGGTTCTGTTCTTATGTTTTAAAAATATATATACATTAGTGTTAATTAGCTCTTGACTTTTTGTTAAGTCTGAAAATACTAATTATAAATATGCGCAAAATTCACCAAAATTTATTACCATAACATTCCATAGGATAATAAAGATATTGGGATATTTTATTTTATTATTTTAATGCACTTATTTACTTAATACTATCATATAGATGTTAATTCTTGATCACATTTGTACTGTTTTTTAAATAAAGTAGTTCTATGAATTGATTGATGAAATAATAATAACAAATTCCATTAAGGGAATAATGTTTTAAAGATTTAAGATCTACATCTTTAAACATATAAGAAAAATAGTTTTTCTAAGGAAAATTATGTCTTTTATTAGTAGAATCTCACAAAAGTATAATAAGAGTTTTGTATGATTAATTTCTAAATTTTGTTTTGAAAAAATATATAGATAGTGGAAAGTTACCTTTTCAGCTTTGCATTACTTTTTAAAGAATTGTTATTTGAATTTTCCCCAACTTTAATATCAATCGTTTCTTTTAGACATTTTTATTTTATAAATAAAAATAAGTCCAATATAAAATTTTACAAAAGATACGTGCTATACTTTTATAAATTTCTTAAAGTGACTTCCTTTGTTAGCTACTTTAAACTATGATGTGGCATGCATGATGTGAGACAAGCACAATATTGACACTAACATATGTGAAATTAAAAATTTGTAAAATTATGGAAGGCCATCCGCCAGAATGTGTGTGTGTGTGTATATATATATATATATTAATTTGCATGCATGATTAGATTAGAAGATTACATATAATGGATGAAATCACCGTCCACCTGAATATAATTGCCAATATAAAGGTAATAGCAGGGAGGGCATTGGCTACGGCTGATGCAAACGTTGCTGAAGTGTATTTCATTCCCACGTAATACAAGTTCTGGTCTAGCACTGGCCTGTTCATCCAACAACACTATTTGCTTCAGATATTCCGAACTTAACTTTGTTTAATATAATATATAACCTGAAAATGATTTACTACATTTACAACAAACTTATATATACATATATAGTGCGTCTTAAGGAAAGAAACTATATAATATTTTAAAGGTTGAATTATATATTAATAATATGGAAAATTAAATTAATTTTCACTGCCATTAATTTACCAAAAAGGAGTCCTTAATTTTAAAGCATCACATGCATTAAAAACAGATAACCATAGATATCCAACATTTATATCCAACTTTACCATCTAATTTTATATAACAACCTATCATTTTTATATTAACCGCTTTAATAACCTCAAACTGAAATATTTAATGATATATCAATAGTCATCATGATAAAAAAGTTGGATTAAAGTTATTAATATCTATCATTATTCATTAAAAATTATCGGTAAAATTGGATGGGAACGTTCAAAGAAATCACTTTTGATAAAGCCAATTATGTGTATTTAATTATATGTAGTCAAACTATGTCAAAAATTATATATATATATAGTCAAGAAGCTTTACTCGATGAAACCAAGAACCACAATTCTGAGAAAGATGGGGAGTGTCAGCTTTGGCCTTGTTCTCCTGGGTGATAAAATAGAAAACAGAAAAGTTTCAGTCAGTAAAGAAAGCAAAACCTGTAGAGGAAAACTACAAAAAATCATGGCAATTCGGTTACCAATAAACAAATGGTAGAAAATTGCAAGTGATTTGGTTATATCATATCTGTTGATGCGTGATGAGTTTGAAAAGAGAGATAGATACCGTTCAAGTACAAGTGCGCAGGGAGCAATGACAAGAGTGGCCACAACGTGACGGTACACTGCAAGAATGTAATGATTCATTCCATGTTTCAAGGAAACCATACTGATTATATACATCCCAGCATACCCAAACTGCAAGGACAAAATAGCTAGGTATGGTTTTACTTTATTCAAGGTTAGACGCAGCATAGCACTTTGAGTTTGGTCTGCCATATCTCTCTCTCTCTCTTTCTCTCTCTATCTCTTTCTCTCAGATAAATATAGCACTCAAGTTTCTCAAGTACTACTTTGTGTGGCGCCTAACACTGGCTCACAAATGCCCTTCTTATAGATAAATAAAGTTGAAATTAATTATAAGAGAGAGAGAAGCATTTTAACATCACACATCCTGGTAGATATGATCACGGTTCGGTTCGGTTTCGATCTTGGTTCCAAATCGACAGTTTCGATTCTGAAAAAGTTATAACCAGAACCTTAACCGAGATAAAATGATTCCAGTTCGATTCTGGAACCGTCGGTTCTGTAATGGTTCTGATTCTGGTTTCGATTTCAATCCTATAACAGTTTCGGTTTCGGTTTCGGAACCTTTTTTTTAAATAAAAATAAAATTTAAAAATTAATATTAAACTATATTTTGATATTAAAAAAATAAATCTATACATAAAAGAAATAAGAAATTTAATTATTTGAACTTTGATTGAATAAAAAAAAAATAAAAACATTGGGCTTGCACTTAAAAAAATAAAATAGAAACGGTCGAGTTGGCCTCAACGGTCAAGTTCTGCAGTCCATTTTTTTTTTTTTTTTTTTTTTTTTAAGAACCGAAACCACCTGTTCAAGACGGTTCCGGTTTTAGTTCCATCAGTTTTTTGTCGATGGTTCCGGTTCCATTAATAGAAGAATTGAAATCGAAACCGCTACAGTAACGATTCCGTTTCGGTTCTTAATCGGAATCAGAACCTTATGTTCTAGTTCCGGTTCAGTTGATCCGGTTCGATTCGAACCGTGGTCTTGTTTACG
Organism: Dimocarpus longan; assembly: GCA_022984855.1. Classification (NCBI taxonomy): domain Eukaryota; kingdom Viridiplantae; phylum Streptophyta; class Magnoliopsida; order Sapindales; family Sapindaceae; genus Dimocarpus; species Dimocarpus longan. The sequence continues at coordinate 13,252,967 of CM041018.1, forward strand.
TATTGGTGTACATGTCCAATGTAGATTCCCTTATCTATTTTCAAAAAATAACCCGTGTTACAAGTAACTAAAATCCTCACTTGGCTAATATAGAATCCAAATATAATTATTAATGTTATCATTCATATTAATCATACATCAATCAATTTTATAATTGTGTCGCCATTCTTATAATATATTTGGATGATCATTTTTGTAATATATTGTTTTATTTGCCATTTTTGTAATATGACTATTAGTTTATAAATAAACTTTATATCATAGATGGTATATGCAGTGAAATATTATAGATAGTTTATATTGTATATATTGTAGATAGTATATACAGTGAAATATACGTAATATTCATCTATTTTCACTTTCAACGGTATCAGAGCTTAGAATTTTGTATTTTTTTTTTTCTCACTGTCTCAGTTAGCACTGTCAAACACCAACCAAACAGACCACCTATCAACTCTTGTCACCGTTCTGCTAAGCACACAACAGTCTCCGTTTTGCCACATCTGGTCTAAAGATCACCAGCCGCTGCTGCAGCACGATTTGCACCATCTGTCGCACCGTCACACCCTTCTGGTCTATCTCAACATCACTGTCTCTGTTCTGGCAACGCCGTCTCACCAACTGCTGCACTGCCGCTGTACAGTCTTCAGCGCTTGGTTGCAAATCGCACCAGTCTCGCTGTTCCGCTACTGCCGGTCACATATATCATTGCCACTGCCTCCTTGCACCGTTTCCTGTCTCTGGTTTCTGTGTTATTGACAAAAATTTGGTCTTGGTCTGCCTTAGTTTGTTTTTGTTTTATATGGGGCTTTGGTTAAGTTATTATTATTATTTTTTTTACTAAGCTTGCTTCGTGCGAATTACGTAATGACTTCAGTTTTTTTTTTTCTTGGTGTGGATTATTTATTTGAGCTTAACTATAGAGAATATTTGAAAATTAGACGTGTCTCAATCCATTCAAATAATTTTAGATGATCCAAACTATATTTTATGGGTCCAGACAATATCTAGTTTTCTCAAAGACAAAAAATTATGACGGTAAATTATTGGAGATCATAAAAAGCCCACAAAATTTGAAAATGAGACCGATGAGAAATACAATGAACTACTTGATGATTGAGACAGTAAAAATCATCAAATCATCACTTTGATTCATAACACCTCAATTTTATCAATCAATCTTCAGTTTAGTAGCTTTTACACTACTCAATCTCTCTAGACCTTTTTGGCTCACAGATATACCACCTCCGATCTCTCTCATCAATATTATTTATTACGTAATTTTCATCAATTATGACTAGAACCTGATCAGTCAATTGTTGATTTTCAGTCAAAGATGCAATTTCTTTATGATCAATTAACAATTTCCCAGTCCACCTAGACTAATAATGAAGATGCAAAAAATTTAATACTTACAAAGATCACCAGCGCTTGATGCAATTTCTCATAGCTCTCACTGATACTTTTGAGCCTGCTTGTGCAGCTCTCCTTCATCATCATCCTCTACCGACTCTTCAACAGATTGTCTCTGAACTCATTTCTGAAGAGACTCATCTTGCCATATTGTAGTCTCCTTGCACAGACACCATACTTACCACTCATTCTAAGCAATTTGACATCAAGAAATCTTATTGCCATTATTGCAAGCTGCCAAGACATGGCGTTCTTTATTGTCCTATTCAACGCTGTAAATATTGCCACAAATGTAGATCAGGACACTACAATGATTATTGTTCTCAAAATCCTGCTGATTGAGGGTCTTCAACTAAATCCAATGATTTTTCTCTCAAGCATTTCAAGAATAATAAGCAATTTTCTACTGTTATAGCTGAGGACACACAGGGTACTGCTAGTTCTTCCTTTTTTTCTGTTCATGACCTTGAATCCATGCTTCACAAATCCTTTCCAAATCTGGTAACTCTTCCATCTCTGCTTCTTTTGTGTCAGCAGGTAATTCCTTTTGATATTTTGATTCATCCTGTTGTAATCACATGACCTCTGATTTTACAAATTTTTCTGTCCATTCATCATCTTCCCTTTTACTTGTCGTTTTTACAGCCAATGACTCATCTATGTCTGTTCAATATGTAAGTCATATCTCTATAAATAATTTATCCTTACAAAATATATTTTTTCATCCCTAAACTTTCTTTAAATCTTATCTCTATGGGTCAATTGTGTGAATTTGGTTTTAATGTATACTTTACTTCTTCTGATTGTCGTGTGCAGGATTTGCAAAGAGGGATGATTCATGGGAAACGCTGTAAAGTTGGACATTTGTTTGAACTTATTCATCTTCAACTTTCTTCAAGAGTCTCATCTTCTTATCAGTATGTAGCTACTTCTTCATCTTTACCATTGAGTTTTTGGCACTCACGGTTAGGTCATTTTTCATTTAGTCGTTTACGTTCTTTATTGTCTGGTAGACATTTAGATTTTATAACTGATGATCACATTGGTTGTTTATCTTATTAGTTGTTCAAACAACCTGCTTTACCTCTTAATAATAGTGATTCAGTTTCTCAGACACCTTTTGATTTATTCATTCAGATATTTGAGGATCCTCACCAACAAATATTGTGGGGTGATCCAAGTATTTTGTTATTTTTGTGGATGATTATTTTTGTTATACATGACTTTATCTTATGCATAATAGGTCTGAATTATCTAAAATTTATTCTGATTTTATTAAAATGATTCAGACTCAGTTATCCAAATTTATTAAAGTTTTACGCATTAATAATACCATGGAATATCAAGATACTATATTTCTTAATCTATTAAGTCAAATGGGTACCATATGCCATTGCTTATGTCCCGGTACATCCCAACAAAATGGCCGTGCTGAATGCAAGCACAAACACAAACACATTCTTGAAACCATTTGTGCACTTCTCATATCTGTCTCTTGTCTTGAAAAATTTTAGGGAGAAGCTGCATTAACAACAATATATGCCATCAATCGTGTTCCTTCCTCTATCATTAATAATCAAACTTCTTATGAATGACCGTATGTCATTCCTTCAAACTATCAAAATTTAAAAGTTTTTAGCTGTGCTTGCTTCGTTCTTCTTTATCCTCACGAAATGAATAAATTAGAGTCTTGAGCTCATTTGTGTTGTTTTCTTAGCTTGACATTGAACATAAAAGTTATTATTATTAGGATCTCATCTCCAATCCCCTTCGTATCTCTCATCATGTTTTTTAGGAGCATAAAATGTTTTCATGCATATCCAAGTTTCACACATCACATACTTCTCATAATAAACTTTTATATATTCTTCAATCCTTTATTTCCTATTAACAGTATGTCTGAACCTCAAATAGATGCTTTTGATGCTGATCGACCCATTTCTGAGCAGTCTCACTCACTTGTTAATCTTACACCAGAGTCCTCTTATCCAATCTCACTTGTTGATTCTCCTCCTCATCACTCTAATCGGGTAAGGAAACTACCTATAACCCTTTGAAATTTTTATTGTTTTTCTACCATTATTTCTTTGTATGAGCCTCAATATTATAAAGAGGCCAGTACTAACCCTATTTTTGACAACAAGGTATGGCTGAAGAATTACAAGCTTTTGAGAAGACTCACATTTAAGATATGTTTTGTGCTTAAATCGCAAGTGGACGAGCCGAACAAGTAATATAATGATGAGAAAAGTATCGTCCCACAATGATTGTTGTTAATTAATGCCCAAAATTAAAGTAACTCATCTTTTATTTGGAAAACGAAATTGAAGGTGAAAACTACAACTAAATTTAAATACAAATGTAAATAAATAAAAGATAATTCAATGAATGAAAATTCTAAGATTCTGATTTCACCATAACTAATATGTTCATTCCCTTTATTCTTTTTAACAAAAATTAATTATCTAGTTGCTAGTCGAGATTCCCTGAATTATTCACATAATCCCTCCCGAGGTCTAAAAAAAATACCCTATAAAGCTTAACTGCTATGTCCCCATGCAAGTTAAAACATTAATGGATTCATTAAGATTTATGGATCTCTTTTATAGATTACACAAACCATACAGGTATATTCCTATCCTGTATGTAATTTATGACATTTAATACAATGAATTGGACACATAAATCAGCTTCCGCTATCATTATGATTAATAATTCAACTAAATAGTGATCAGTTATTTAGAGACATTAAATGTATCAACCGAGATAAAAAATCCTTAATTAAATTGAACAAAAGATTGGAACATCAAAGTTAGGCTACATCATAACTTTAGAAAAACAAATCTACACCATATTAAAATTTATAAAGACTAGAAAATTAAACATAAGAAAAGATAAAGAAACTTAGTGGATTAAAGTTTCATCGTAGAATTTCTTCCTCTGCTTTGCTCCTCCTCTCCAAGCTCTCTCTCTCTTTCTCTAAACTACTTTTTATTTTGGTGTTTGATGAGATGCTTGGAATGGTGATTCTAAGGCCTATTTATAGGCAAAGTTCACCTCCAATTACATCATCGTTTGCATCATCTTTTCCTAATTTTTCACCATTTTGCATCATCGCTTGTATCATCATTCACCTACCTCATTCAAGTCAACTTTTATATTTCATCATTGCTTACATCATGGTTCACCTACCCTATATAAATCAACTTTAATATTACATCATTGCTTACATCATAATTTTGATTACATCATTCCTTACATCAGCATGACATAATATTTATTTCTAGAATACTCAATCTTTAAATTGCGATAACTTTTTGATGCGATTTCTGATTCGAGTAATTCTTGAGGCGATGAACTGCTTCGAATGACATTTATTTTGTAGCGATGATCTTGTCTTGGACAATAATATTTGGTGGGACCCACGTGCGCTTTTTTCACCAATTTTATTCTAAAAATAAAAATACAAAAATATAAAATAATTTACTTAATAATAATAAAAATATCAAGAACTAAGTAAGAATTTAAGTTTTAAAAAGATAAAATAACTCTATAAAAATAAAGTTATCACACCCCCAAACTTAAGATTTTGCTTGTCCTCAAGCAAAACTAAATTTAACAACCTAAGTTAAAAACACAAAAATTAAAAATACAATCCATTTTCATAGGTAAACACGATGACATTAAGCGTATGTCACAAGCCTTTAAACCCCTAAGTGTCCCTAGTAGGAAGAGTTGTGTCTCCTGAGGGTTTACCAGCAACGATACCTACAAACGTTAAATGATTCCACCCATAACTCATCAATATCTCACTAAATACAAATTAACAGAAATATCATACATGTATGATTTTGTATCAGGACTAAGAATAAGTCACTAATTATCTAAAACAGAATCATTAACAATCTCACACCACTCTCAGAGCAATTTCATTTCAAAACATCATATTCACATGTTATGGACTTATTTCGCTTCGACTCTAATCCTCACAAGATATCTCTCATAACCCTCATAAATCCTAAAGCAAATACTCATGCAATCATATGTGATAGAGGTTATGTAAAGGTATAGCAAGCATCATTTACATCACATATGAATATACACGTTTAAAAAGAACCGCACTTTTAAGTGAATAGATCTCATGATTGGAATCAAATACTAAGAACGTAGATATAGCATGATGACATACTTCAACTCTCAAATTGGACTTCCTCTTGAAGATTAGTAGGTTTTATTAAAGATTGTATTTGGGCTATGGTTAATTGATATGTAAGAAATTTTAAGGTACAGATTCAACAAGAACTTATGATCATACCAAAGTACTTCATTTATTCTCAAAATTCATCACAATTTTTTTTTTTGTTTTTTTTTTTTGATATTTAGAAAACATCATATAAATGTTAACACTTTAATTCCCTTATCCTCTTTTACTATATAGCATGATCCCAAGCTTCGTAAGGCATGACTAAATTTAAAGGCTCAATAGGGTCATTTAATAAAGGTAAACAGAAAAAAAAATGTTTGAAGTGTTTGCCTTCAAATGGTTTATGATGTGTCTCAATTCAAAGTAGGAAAGTAGGTTTTTGTGGAGTAAAAATTACCCATATTATTTCTAAGAAGTCGATCCAATTTTCAAATAAAAACAATTCATGTTATCTACAATGATGATTTGTTCTTTAGTATTTAATGCAAAACCTATAGAGATCATCTATTAAGAATAAAGTGAAGAATGTTTAAGAGTAGAAACAAATAAATCTCTCAAAATGAAACGTTTAAAAAGCTCAAATCTTCACCAAGGGTAATCTCCACTAATAGTCCATAATTCATGTAAACATGATATTCATCCACTTAATTAACTAAGATCATGGCATTCAAAAGTCTCAAATCATACAAAGATATTCATAGCTATTCCTTAGTAAAGAAATTCAACCAAAAACATGCATTAAGACTCCATTAATAAACACAAAGTAATTAGTCAACTTGTTAGGGCAAAGAAAAAAAAATAACGGAAACAAATAATGAAAATTTTTGTCATTTTGTCATTTTTTTTTCTAAAAAAAAAAAAAACTGAAAACAAAAATGCGTATCAAGGGCACAAAAGTACTCCTTATTCTACCATCTTTTGGTTTCAACTCGGACCAGTTTTTGAATCTTATAGTTTTAATAATAGCAAACTCTACCCCCAAACTTATTTGAGACAGTGTCCCTAATGTCTAGTAAGATAAAAAGAAGATAAACTCAAATGGAAATGCTATTAATAAAACCATAAGATAAGAAAGTTACAACCGGAGATTAAAATCCAGTGCATGCTTCTTGTTATTGCTTGCTTCAGAATCCCAAACCACCTGCGACATGATTGGATCAACTTCAGGCATAAAGTCTTGCAGTTGGTTAATCAGTTCATCAGCACTTTAAGCTGAGACTAGAATACGCCGGTTTGCTTGAGTCATAAAACCCTGTTCCATAGCATGATCTATAAAATCCAATAAACCATCATAAAAACCGTTAGTATTAAGCAAACCTAATGACTTTTTGTGAATGTTAAGATAGGCCCAAGATGCAATGTTGAAGATTTCTTCAAACGTTTCCAAACCACCAAGTAACGCGATAAAGACATCAGTATTGAGTAACATATACGCTATTCGCCCGTGTATGCTCGTGACCTGAAACTCATTACCTATACTCTTACCAATGATATCTCTCTTTTCAGCCAAATGCTTTACTGTGATACCTAGGGGTCTGCTGCCTCCAACAGTTGCAGTTACCGCGACAGAACCCCTCAGTCCTAAACTGCCTCCTTCATACACCAAATCTATGTTTCGGGCAGTTAAAGCCGTATCAAGTTCAGTAGTTGCCTTTGAATATTATGTACTTATACCAGACTTCGGGCTATAAGAAACACAAATGGTTTTGAATTTACTGTTCGAGGACTCTGCCATTTTTTTTTCATACAAAACTAATTATTTGTTATCAGCAATGAACGCTTATTTAAAGAAAATAAAAGAGTAAAAGAACAGTTCTACGATGCTAAACAGTATGGGTCAGGGGAAAAATAAAATATGAAGTGTAAAAATGTCAAAAAGAAAGCACAATCTTCAAAAAAAATTTAAAACAAGCCGCTAAAAATAAAAATTTCAAAATGTTCAGTGACGAAATGTCAAAAAGTAAACACACTTATCGAAAAATTTTGAAATAAGTAAAAAATTCAAAATAGTTGGTGAAGAAACGTCAAAAGTAAACACAATAATCGAAAAAGAAATGTCAAAAGTAAACACAATAATCGAAAAAGTTTGAAATAAGCTACAAAAATCCGAAATAGTATGTAAAGAAACGTCAAAAGTAAACACAATAATCGAAAAAGTTTGAAACGAGCTAAAAATCTAAAATGACAGGTACAAAAATGTCAAAAAAGTAAACACAATTATCAAAAAAGTTTTAAACACGCTGCTAAACAAAGAAAAAAAAAAGATGTTATAATAGTTGTGATTGTGGCTCACATCTTCCTCTGGTTTTACGTCCAGAAATGACTTAAACACCTTTTATGAGTTGAGGATCGGCTTCCCATTCAGTTTTCTTATAAACTGGCAAACAGGGTCTTTTAAAGTCAGATTCCCAAGACTATAACGCTATTTCTCTTTACTGAATAACTCTCATGAATCTAAAAGAATGCGTTGAACTTTTCCACAAGGATGCGTCTCAAGAGTCTCAAGGATGTTATCCAGAGACTCCTTACTCAGCCCATCCTTTATGCATTTAATTTTATCTTGTCGATTTATAGACAAATATCCAGGATTTTTATAACTTGTGTCGCAGTTCCATCTCGCACACTTATGACAAACTCCTATTCTTTTAGCTTTTCTTTTCTTTGAGTAAGAACTTCTTCCCAATCCTGGTAAACGTTTAATGAATGAATCATTCAACTCACCTGCTAGACGTACCTTAGCTTCAATGATCCACGGAATATGCTCTGGAAGACCTAAAGATGTTAGTGCCTTCATTCTTTCTACTGTGCACTTGTAAGTCTTTTTTAGTACATCTTGAGGTACAATAGGGAAATGATTTTTTAGTACTGCAAGACTTGTCTCCATCTTTGAAAAAGAAAAGAAAATTATCAAAGAAAAATAATAACACACAAAGAATCACAAAAACACAAAAACAAAAGAAAACTAGCTAAGAAAGAAAAACTTGGGTTGCCTCCTAAGAAACGCTTAATTTATAGTTGTTAGCTTGACTGTTGAAAAACACTTTAAGTTGGGTCCGAGAGCGCGATAGTGGATTTTTGTTGAAGCTCTTCACCATCCATGTAAACTTTAAGTTTTTTCTGTTGACTTTGAATCGACGATTTAGAGTGAACTCCCTATTTAGGATACGTTGATCATGCCACTTTTTGGTTCGTTCTTTGTAAAATTTAGTTTTTTCTTTGATACATTCTTCCATTACATCTACCCTCATGCAGTTGCCAACATCATGTGGATGTTTGAGCGCTTTTAGCACATTAAAGGTCACTTTTTCATTTTGAACTCTTAGTATAAGTTGACCTTTCTGTACATCAATGAGAGTTCTTCTTGTTGCTAAGAATGGCCTACCCAAAATGATGGGTATTTCTTGATCTTCCTCTATGTCTAGCACAATGAAATCTGCATGAAATATGAACTTATCCAGTTTTACCAGTACGTCTTCTATAATTCCCCATGGATACTTGATTGATTGATCAGCTAGCTGTAAACAGAGAATGACATTAAGTTAACGCTTGCACCAAGATCACATAATGTTTTATCAAAGAATGAATCACTAATAGTGCAAGAAATTATGAAACTCCTCGGATCTTTGAGTTTGGGTGGTAGCTTTTTCTGCAAGATTGCACTACATTCTTCGATCAAAGCTATCGTTTCATGTTCTTCCAACTTCCTTTTATTTGATAGGATTTCCTTCATGAACTTCACATAGCTGGGCATCTGTTCTAGAGCATCTGCAAAAGGAATATTAATTTTCAATTTTCTAAAAACTTCAAGAAATTTAGAAAATTGTTTATCTAGTTTCTGCTTCTGGAATCTTTGAGGGAAAGGTAATGGTGGTTTATATGGTGTCGGATTGTTTGGAAACAGCTTTGACTTTGACTTCTCTGCTTCTTTTTGTTCAACCATTACTTCTTCTTCTACTTTACTAGATCTTTCTTTCTCGTTTGTTCCTTTGACAGGCTCTTTCAGCATTTTAGCGCTTCGTAATGTGACAGTCGTAACGTGCTCCCTAGGATTGGTCTCTGTGTTGCTAGGTAGGGTTTCTCGAGGTCTTGCAGTCAGCAGATTTGAGATTTGACCCATTTATACCTCTAGAGTTAGAATGGAAACAACTTGATTCTGGAGCGTGATATCTGTTCTCGACATAAATTGATTAGTCCTTTTGGTGAGCTGAGCGAGTGTTTCTTCAAGCGACGGTTTGTTGGCCTGCTGTTATTGAAGTGGTGGCATATATGGTTGTCTGGGTTGATCGTTGTTTTTCCATGAAAAGTTTGGATGATTCCTCCATCCTGGATTATATGTGTTGGAGTACGGGTTATTTTGTTGTCTGTTGCCAATAAAAAAGGCTTGACCTATCTGGTTTTCATCACATTGCCCGTTGGAATGGTCCCCTTCAAAAAAATCATAGGATGCTGACTGAGTATAAATGACATTAGTTGTCAAGTTTCCGAGTTGTTTGGCTAATGTCTCGACCTGAGTGGAAAGTCTGGTTAACACATCATTTTCTTGTATTCCGAAAACTTTTTTCGGAACTGCTCTTTCTGATAGCCATTGATAGGCATTTGCAGCCATTTCTTCTAGTAAGTCCCAAGCGGTTTGATGGGGTTTCCCCAAAAGTGCTCCACCAGTGACGGCATCTACCAAAGTTATCGTGGAACTCCTTAAATTATTGTAGAATGTGTGTAGCTGCAACCAGTCAGCAACTCCATGATGTGGGCACTGTCTTAGTAGATCTTTGAATCTTTTCCATGTTTCGTACAATGACTCTCCATCAAGTTGTCTGAATGTGACAATCTCGGTTCGCAGTCTTGCAGTCTTGGTTGGTGGAAAGAATTTAGCCAGAAATTTTTGTGCCAAGTTATCCCATGTGGTAATACTCTCTGATGGCAAAGAGTTGAGCCAGCTTTTGGCTTTGTCTCGAAGAGAGAACGGGAACAATCTCAATCGGATGACATCATCAGTAACACCATTTTGCTTAAAGGTATCACAGATCTCCAAAAAGCTGTCAATATGGGCATTTGCGTCATCGTTCGGAGCCCCACTAAACTGGTTGTTTTGTACCATCTAAATGATTGCTGGCTTAATCTCAAAGTTGTTAGCAGCAATAGTCGGTCGCCGTATCGCTGAAACATTACCCACTGTGGGTAGAGTATAATCTCGTAATACTCGAATTTCAGCATTTATTGGTACAATGTCCTGTGTGTTGTTTGATCCTTCAGCCATATCCATGAGCGCAGTACTTACACCTTTCCTTGTTTCTTTCCAGTTCTGGCGACAAGTTCTTTCAATTTTTGGATCAAATGGTATCAAAACTTCGCCTCTAAACTTTCTCATACACCAAAAAAATCACAAATAATAAGGTAAATAAAATAATAAATAAATAAATAAATGACCAAATTAAAATTTCAGTTACGTAGTATTAGTATTAATTTAAACAAACAATTCCCGGCAACGGCGCCAAAAACTTGTTGTGCTAAAATCGCAAGTGGACGAGTCGAACAAGTAATATAATGATGAGAAAAGTATCGTCCCACAAGAATTATTGTTAATTAATGCCCAAAATTAAAGTAACTCATCTTTTATTTGGAAAACGAAATTGGAGGTGAAAACTACAACTAAATTTAAATACAAATATAAATAAATAAAAGATAATTCAATGAATGAAAATTCTAAGGTTCTGATTTCACCATAACTAATATGTTCCTCCCCTTTGTTCTTTTTAACAAAAATTAATTATCTAGTTACTAGTCGAGATTCTCTGAATTATTCACATAGCCCCTCCCGAGATCTAAGGAAAATACTCTATAAAGCTTAACTGCTATATCCCTATGCAAGTTAAAACATGAATGGATTCATTAAGATTTATGGATCTCTTTTATGGACTACACAAACTATGCAGGTATATTCCTATCCTGTATGCAATTTATGACATTCAATACAATGAACTGGACACATAAATCAGCTTCCGCTATCATTATGATTAACGATTCAACTAAATAGTGATCAATTATTTAGAAGCATTAAACATAATATTAAATGCATCAACCAAGATAAAAAATCCTTAATTAAATTGAACAAAGGATTGAAACATTAAAGTTAGGTTACATCATAACCTTAGAAAAACAAATCTACTCCATATTAAATTTACAAAGACTAGAAAATTAAACATAAGAAAAGATAAGAAAACTTAGTGGATTGAAGTTTCGTCGTAGAATTTCTTCCTTTGCTTTGCTTCTCCTCTCCAAGCTTTCTCTCTCTTTCTCTAAACTACTTGTTATTTTGGTGTTTGATGAGATGCTTGGAATGGTGATTCTAAGGCCTATTTATAGGCAAAGTTCACCTCCAATTACATCATCGTTTGCATCATCTTTTCCTAATTTTCCACCATTTTGCATCATCGCTTGCATCATCGTTCACCTACCTCATTCAAGTCAACTTTCATATTTTATCATTACTTACATCATGGTTCACCTACCTTATATAAGTCAACTTTAATATTACATCATTGCTTACATCATAATTTTGATTACATCATTCCTTACATCAGCAAAACATAATATTTATTTTTAAAATACTCGATCTTTAAATTGCAATAACTTTTTGATGCGATTTCTGATTCGAGTAATTCTTGAGGCGATGAACTGCTTCGAATGATATTTATTTTGTAGCGATGATCTTGTCTCGGATAATAGTATTTGGTGGGGTCCACATGCACTTTTTTTCACCAATTTTATTCTGAAAATAAAAATATAAAAATATAAAATAATTTACTTAATAATAATAAAAATATCAAGAACTAAGTAAGAATTCAAGTTTTAAAAAGATAAAATAACTCTATAAAAATAGAGTTATCAATATGATTGATCTTTTTCCTAATAAATCTGCCACTAAGTGCAAATGAATATATAAGATCAATACAAAGTCAGATGAGTTTGTTAAACAACATAAAACCCGTCTTGTGGCCAAAATGTTATACTCAAGAATATGGAATTGATTACGAGAAGACATTTGCATCAGTTGCTAGACTTACTTTTGTCCGTAGTTTATTGGCAGTCGCTGTAATCAGACATTGGAATTTGTTTCAAATGAATGTGAAAAATGTCTTTCTTAATGCGTATTTTACTGAAGAGGTATATATGACACCACCGTCAGGATATTCACACTCTCTACACAAGGTTTGTCATCTCCATCGGGCACTATATGGCCTAAAGTTGGCTTCTAGAGAGTTTGGTTTGACAAATTCTTTTTCACTATTATGCAGTTTGATTTTGCCTTCAGCTCTTATAATGCTGCACTGTTTCTTTGCAAGACCAGTCATGGTTATGTTTTCTTGTTACTTTATATGGATAATATGATTATTACAGGTGATGATATTGCTAGTATCTTTGACCTAAAAACCTATATTCAACAGTAATTTGAGATGAAAGATCTTGACTCTCTTAGCTATTTTCTTGGTCTTGAGGTATTTTCTGATTTTAATGATTATTATCTCTTACAAGCAAAATACATTTCGAATCTTCTTGCTTGTGCTAGTTTAACGATAATAAAATAAATATTAGTCATTTGGAAGCCAATGTTAAATTGGCATCTTTTGACGGTATACCATTAAGTGATCTCACTCTTTATCGATAACTTGTTGGTAGTGTCATATATTTAACCGTGACTCGGTCGGATATCGTATATGCTGTGCATGTTGTCAGTCGATTTATGTCTGTTGCTCATTCCACTCACTTTGTTGTTGTTCTTCATTTTCTCCGATATCTCAAAAGCACGATGTTTTATGGACTTCACTTTTCTGCTAACTCTTCTTTAGAGTTACGTGCTTATTCAAATGCTGATTAGGTTGGCGATCCTATTGATCGACGATCTACCACTGATTTCTGCTTCTTTCTTGGTGATTCTCTTGTTTCATGACATAGTAAGAAATAAACTGTTATAGCTCGATTCGGTACTGAAGCTGAATATCGGGCCCTTGCTGATACTACTTAGGAATTTGTTTAGCTATGCTAGTTACTTTCAGATATGAGAATTCAACACGTCACGACTACTTCTTTATATTGTGACAATCATAGTGCTATTCAAATTACCTATAATTATGTCTTTCATGAACGTACCAAACATATTGAGATTGATTGTCATTTTGTTCGGCAACATATTCATCAGGGTACTATTAAAATTTATTCGGTTTCTTCTACTGATCAGTCTACTGATATCTTCACCAAAGCTCATTATCTGGGTTGTTTTCATGAATTAGTTTCCAAACTCAAGCTTGCATCCTTCTTGTCGAGTTTGCGGGGGGGATGTTATCATTCATATTAATCACATATCAATCATTTCCATAACCATGCCACCATTATTGTAATATATTCAGGTTACCATTTTTGTAATATATTGTTCTGTTTTCATTTTTGTAATATGCTTATTAATCTATAAATAGGCTTTATATTATAGATTGTATATACAGTGAAATATATATAAAATTCATCTACTTTCACAATTAAAAAAAAAAAAAAAAATTGACAAAGAAGGATCCCGTGGATCTCTCTCCATTATTATGAAGTGAAATATTGCTTTTCTTTTTTCTTAATTTTCTTTTTGCTTTGTTGTGGGAATTGGGAATTTGATTGATCGACCACCAAATGTTGATATTCAGGTTTAGTGCTTTGAATCCATAAGTAAAGCAAAGTTAATGGTTTTTATGATGCTTGAGTGATATAAAGAGTGACATAAGGCAAAGTTAATGGTTTAGTGTTAATGGACTTGTTGAGCTCTGTTTTTTGAGTTAATTATGGGTTGTTGGTTGTTTCACTTTTGATTAACATCACCTTGATCTTAATTAAATTAAAGCTTGGTGATCTATGACGTTGGGTGGTAATTTGATGATCACAAGTGGACGTTGATTAAAAATCTAATTACATGTGAAAAACTTGAACAACATCAATGTAAAGCAAGAAAAAAAATATGTTTTATCATGCTAATTAATATTGCCTCCAATTTAACTAATTAATTTAGAAGTGCTGATTCATTTGATTATTATTATTACTGCATAAAAAAATAACTAAACCCTCAAACTCTGAATTTAATTACATTAGAACACAAGATCTCTTATTCAACAAGAAGTTTTATATGAAGCTAAACTCGTTAGCATATATCCCTCTCAAAAGCAATAATTTTGACCTGGCTATTAATGTGTAGAGAAATTATAAAACCCCCCAAGTACTTAAAGATCGATAATTTTCCAAATTATTCTTATTCCTTTTCTTCTCTCCATTTTCCATCACCACGAATCCTCTGCAGTGTGCAGCAAACACCTATTGAAATTTTCAAGTACTAGAACTTAAACATCTCATCTTTGTCATTTGAATGAATATTCGGATGTTTCCACCAAGTTATTTCAAACAGATGTACCGTTCTAACCCATCAAGAATAAAAACATTATATATAAGCCGTCTTCGTAATGTCATAACAAAATTTATTAATTAGTTGAAAACTTAAGAATAATATTAAATATTGCAAAGGGTATATGAGGGAGACAAAGTGCAACCAATAAAAAAGGTGGTGCTTTCATGTTTGGATTCCAACTAGAATTTTCGGTTAGTAGAATGGGATAAGTACAAAAGTAGCACATTATATTAATGACTCAATATTTATGTCTTTTTCCAAAAAATATAACAATTGAGTCCTAAATCATATGTAAAAATACCAAAATATCTTTACAATAAATGTAACAATTGAGTCATTTTTTAAAAACTGTAGCTCTCTCACATTTGGAAAGATATATGTCCAAAGCAAATTAAGGCTCGCCATTAGTTGGCAAGCAAAGCATAAACAAGCCATTTTTTCTCTTCTCCAAGAGAAAGAGACAGACTTTTTACTTACGGTACATTATGAACAATTTACGTGGTTAGGAATTTTTGTGCTAAACCTAAAAGCTGTTAGGGTTATGTGCCCTAAGAGCTTGTAATTTGTAATCGTTTAAATTAAATAATAAATAAAATATATTTATTTTATTCAATTAGATGTGCATTTATGAAATGATTGCTTCATATAAATATCATGTAACATCCATGATTACTTATGTAGTCTCAAACTAAGTATATAAGTGTTATGTACAAGAGGATTTAGTTTGAGATCAGTAATCTAAAGAGTCCATAGAAAGCAAATAAAGCTGGGTACTTTGTTTGTGGTAAATCTATAGTTGCGGTCCATTTTGTATTTGATACGATGATCCTATCCGAGATCGTTTATGTGGAGACATGAAAATGGAGGCACCTTATATAATAGAGATTATATAGGACTGGACCATGATAGAATGAATTTCTTATTAATATCCGTTAAATAAAGAAATTCATATTTATCAACTAGATGATCATATATGGATTGATCTTAATCCTGAGTGTTTTATGGACTCCTATTTGTTGAGTCATATCTTTTGATTTACATGGGTGAGACTGTTATAAATTTACAGTCAATAAGCTTTGTACTTTGGAGATGTGATTTAATAAGTGGCTGGAAACATTCTATATAATAGTGGAATCCACTCCTTCTTGCGAGAAGTAGATGTGTAGTTCTCTTAAGTGTTGATTCGGGTCTTGAACAATAAGAGCGCTCAACTTTCTATTTGTAAACAAATGGAAAGATAAATTCATAAGTTGTTATGAATATATTGTTCATTAGAGAATTAATGGTACTTAATGGAATAAGAAATAATTAGAGAGGTATAACGGACTTTAATGACCTAGCTCTAATTATGAACTACTCATGGAGGATCGAACCATATGAAATGATTAAATCAATGGACACTGAAAATTCAGATTGTGTAAAACATCTATAATTTTGAGAGTGCAATCTTAAGTTTTTAGTGGAGTAACTTTAAGGTTAATAATAGTGAATTATTTAATTAAAGAGTTTAATTAATAATTCCGATATTATTGGAGCTCAAATTATAGGTCCATTTGGTCCCTTTGCTAGCTCACAACCACATAAAGAAACAAAGGGAAGAATATAATTGGATTGTCCAATTATAAGTGTACATACAATTTTACGAACACGTTCACGAATAATTTAAATAATTTAATTATTTAAATATAAGTAATTATTTAATTATTTGTAGAGGTTAAAAGTTTAATTGTGTCATTAAATTATATATGATTTAGAATCATTTAATTTAATAAAAAATCTTTTAATTAATGGAAATAGTAATTTAATTTAATTGGAATTAGATTCTATATTAAATTAGATTAAAGAAGTTTTAATTTAATAGGAATTAGATTCCATATTAAATTAAAAATAAAGAGTTTTAAACCAATAAGAAATATGATTCCCTATTGGATATGAATTGAGTTTTACAATTTAATTAGGAAATTGTATTCCTTATTAAATTATAAAACTCTAAACTCACCATTATAAAAAAGTGTTTTATATTGGTAACAAAATAGAGAAAAAAATAGAAAGAATTTTTGGTTACTTGAATCAAAAACTTCCATTAATTAAGAAGATTTCGTGATATAATTCTTCGAGATTGTGCACACATACAGTTTCTTTTGTGAAGAGTCATAGCAAGGAAGATCGGGTGGTGAAGAATTTGCGAATCAAAAGGAATCAATTCAATCTTCATGCAAAGTAAGATTCGATCTTATTAATTTAGTTGTTGAATTGTTATTACTAGTATCGATTGGGCATGTTTTTATTTGGAAATTTTTTTGAAATCCATGTTTCCGCATTAAATTCAAAATTCAATTTTTCCTTCAATTAGTATTAGAGCCCGGTTGTGCTAGTTTAATAATTAATTCAATAATTAGTAAATATTCTTTTGATTATGATTCTTTATATGTTATGGAGTAGGCACTAATTATTAATGTGCATATTTTATTTTCATGTTTGATGAATTGGGTTTGCATGGATTGATCGTTAATTGTATGGTTCTTTGGCTAATTTAATTTGATTAAATTTGTAAGCCGTTTGTGGCATTTATTATTATTTTTTCTTTTTCGTTGTAAATCATAGATTTAGGATTTAATTATTTCCAAAGAACTAATCACGAAGATTGATGTTAGAGGGGCTGATTTTCTGGGCAGCATACGAACCGGTTTTGAACCAGTTGAATTGTCATATTTGATGCACCGGTTTAACACGGCTGGATGATAGCATGCAGAAATCTGTTTTTGAAACTACTAGGTGTTTTAACAGTCCATGTGTTGCATAGTTTGTTGATTGCACGGCATATGTTCTTAGTGCATTTATTTGGGTGTTAAAACAATTGGTGCAATTGTTGCACTGACATACAAAAGTCAAATTGCACAGAGTGGCATGTGATGCACAGTTTCGTGTGTCATGCACAAAGACAAAAAGAATGAAATTTGTTTTATTTGTTTGTGCATGAATAATTGTTTCACGCTGGTATGTGTGACATACAACACATAATTACATATGAAGCATGGATGAATATTGTCTACCTATCTTTGGTTTTAGTTCATTATTTTAATTTATTAAAATTATCCACTTGTTTTGGATAATTTTTTCTTGAGTTCAAAAATCAAGAAATAGACTTCTAGCCTAATCCATTTGATGGATGTTCTTGATGGTTAAATTAGATTTAATTTTGAGCCCAAGTAAGCCCATGAAGATCTTGAAGACTACAAGTGAAGGCCAAGGAATGCCTTGGTTAATTTTTGTAATCTTGAAAAATTAGTTTTAGGTTGTTAAAATCAAAGAACCCGATCAATCACATGTTGTTTATTTAAATTGTTTATCATGTGATGGTGGAATAATTTGTTGATAACATGTTCATGCATAGAATATGTCATATAGGATAGATAGTGCCTACTCATTGCATTATAACATGACATACATACATGTATTATTATTTATTTTTCTATTAAATAGTTTATTAGTTAAAATAGAGATAATAATACATATAAAATACCAATTTCATAATTTGTTAGGATTTTAGTTGAAAATCTTAAGTTAACAAATTAGAAATATATGATTAATTTTTAATGTGATTAAAAACATATGTTTCAATAATTGGTATTCATAATGTGATTAGATTTTAATAGTTTAAATTGGGTAACTCACATTAGTTCTAATCTAAATCATTTAAAGAGTTTAATTTATTTAGAATAGTAAACCAATTAGAAATATAGTTTTAATGTGATTAAAAGATATATTTCATATAATTGGCTTATAATGTGGATTAAATTTTAAAAGTTAAAATTGAGTAATCTCACATTAAATCTAATCTTTGTAACTAAAAAGTTTAGATTATCTAGATTAGATCTTTCAAAATAAATTATTTTTTTTTAAGAGTTAAAAAATCCGGTAACTTATTAGGTGTTAATAGGATGTTGATTCTAGTAACACACTAATTCCTAGTAACTTAGATTATATTTATTAGTCGTTAGTAATCTAAGATAATGACTAGGAATAATATGTAGAAAACCCTAATCCTAAAATAATGAGTGAGAGAGAGATATATGACAATATATCCCACGGTCTCCATCATTAGTTCAACACCGTGAGATTTGAATGACGCCTCGAGACGACTTTGTTTTCGTTCCCCTAAGGGTGGTGTCCATTTAGGTCAATATCAAGGTTGACTTCCTAAAGGATAGGATTTCTGGATGTATTTTGGGATTGACCTACCCTAAGGTTGGCAATTCTCAAGTTAAGTCCGAGAGATCTGAAATGATGGGTTACACTCATAAAGGAATTAATTAATTGATAATTTAATTCTTTGACCAAAATAAGCGGTAGTCAAATTATATAGGAATAAAAGTTATTCTGTTATATTATTTGACAGAGATTTTCTCAATGTAACATATAAATATTTGATTTACCCTAAGGTATCATTTATTTGTGGCATGTTAGATTATCGTGGCATAGTAATTCTTTTTAGGGTATTTCTGATTCATTATTCGTCAATAATGCATCACGTTTAATTTTATGCCAAAATCTATTGATATTCATATGAATGCAATTTTGAATAAAATATTTTGTTTATTTATTTCAGCAATGCCGTCACCTTTAATTACATACTTGCCAATGATAAATTGAATGGGGATAACTATGTTAAATGGAAAAATAACATGAACGCCATTTTGGTCTGTGAAGACCTAAAGTTTGTCCTGACGGAGGAGCGTCCTCCTGTGCCATCGGCAAATGCTGCGCGTAATGTACGCGAAACCCACCAAAATTGGGTTAAGGCTAATGAAAAGGCCCGTTGCTACCTGCTAGCAGGAATGTCCGATGTGCTTGCTAAGAAGCATGAAACAATGGCAACAGCATCTGAGATTATGTTGTCATTACAAGGGATGTTTGGGCAACCTTCTGAGCAGCAGCGACACGAAGCTGTTTGTGCTGCTATGACTGCTAAGATGAAGGAAGGGACATCAGTTCGAGAGCATGTCTTGAATATGATGACCTATTTTAATACAGCCGAAACTCATGGTAGGGTGATAGATGAGCCTAGCCAAGTAAGCATGATACTGCAAACTCTTCCAAAGAGTTTTATGCAATTCAAGAGTAATTATGTTATGAACAAATTGCAATATAATATTACTCAATTGCTTAATGAACTAACAACTTATGAGTCCATGAATAAGGACAAGACTAAGTCTGGTGAAGCAAATGTTGCTGAAACTTCCACCTCTAATAAAAATAAGAGGAAAATGACCACCAGTAAGACTAAGGCAAAGTCCAACAAGCAAGCTACCAAAAAGAAGAAGCAGAAGGGCTCTAAGACTTCCAAACCCAAAAGAAAATGTTTTCATTGTGATGTGGAAGGGCATTGGAAGAGGAACTGTCCAAAGTACCTCGAAGAGCTCAAGAACAAAAAGAAAATGAAAGGTAAATTTGATTTACTCGTCATTGAATCTTGTTTAGTGGAGAATGATATATTCACTTGGATAATTGATTCAGGAGCCACTAATCATGTTTGCTCTTCTTCACAGTTGATTGATTCATTGAGGGAGCTTGATGAGGGCGAGTTCACCATGCGAGTTGGCACTGGGGATGTCGTTTCAGCTAGAGCAGTGGGAGAAGTTAGACTTCAATTTTCAAATAGTTGTTTTATTATTTTGAACAATGTTTATTATATTCCGAATTTTAGAAGAAATTTGATTTCAGTTTCTAGATTGTTGGAACATAATTATTCAATTTCTTTTAGTAATAAAGATGTTATTATTTCTAGAAATGGGTTGAATATTTGTTCTGGAATATTAGAAAACAACATATACATGTTAAAGTCGTTAACATGTAATTCACTGCTCAATGCTGAATTGTTTAAAGTTGAAAAACCAAAAACAAAACGACAAAAGATTTCTCCTAATAATGATACTCATCTTTGGCATCTAAGACTTGGACACATTAATCTTGACAGAATAGACAGACTAGTAAAGAGCGAAACTTTAAGAGAGTTAAAGATTGGCACTTTACCTGTTTGCGAATCCTGTTTAGAAGGTAAAATGACCAAAAGACCTTTTAAAACAAAAGGTTATAGAGCCAAAGAACCACTAGAGCTTATACATTCGAACGTTTGTGGTCCAATAAATGTTAAAGCTAGAGGTGGTTATGAATATTTCGTCACTTTTATTGACGACTATTCAAGATATGGGTATGTTTATCTAATGCAATAGAAGTCTGAAACTTTTGAAAAGTTCAAAGAATTTAGAACTGAAGTTGAAAATCAATTAGGTAAAACATTAAAAGCTCTACGATCAGATCGTGGAGAAGAGTACCTTGATACAGATTTCAAGGATTACTTGATTGAGAATGGGATTATATCCCAACTCACAGCTCCTGGAACACCACAGCAGAATGGTGTTGCAGAAAGGAGAAATCGAACCCTGCAGGATATAATGAGAGCTATGATTAGTTTTTCATCTTTACCTAGTTCTTTCTGGGGATATGCATTGCAAACTACAGTATATATTTTGAATGTAGTTCCTTCTAAGTCTGTGCCTAAAACACCTTTAGAGTTATGGAATGGTCGCAAAACTAGTTTGCAACATTTTCGCATATGGGGGTGTCCAGCACATGTGCTGAAAAATAAGACTGGGAAGCTAGAACCACGTTTACAAGTTTGTCTATTTGTAGGCTACTCCAGAGAAACTAGAGGCGGATTCTTTTATGATCCTCAAGATAATAAAGTGATTGTATCGACAAATGCTACATTTCTTGAAGATAATTACATAAAAGAACATAAACCTCGAAGTAAAGTTGTACTTGAGGAGTTATTACCTGGTTCAACCAGTATCCAATCAACAACAGTTATTGAGAATAACATAGTTAAGACCACGTCTGAGCATCAGACAGACTTCCATCAGAATCATCTACCATCTCATCGTAGTGGAAGGGTTATTAGACTACCAGTCCGTTACAGAGAAATCGGAGAAGCACAAATTGCTATCTCCGATGAGTGCATAGATGATCCATTGATATATCATGATGCAATGGAAGATTCTGATAAGGAAGAATGGCTTAAAGCTATGAATCTTGAGATGGAGTCTATGTACTTGAACTCAGTCTGGGAACTTGTGGATCAACCAGATGGGGTACAACCCATAGGTTGCAAATGGATCTACAAGAAGAAGAAAGGTGTAGATGTGAAGGTGGAGACCTTCAAAGCTAGGCTAGTGGCAAAGGGGTATACTCAAAAAGAGGGAGTTGACTATGAAGAAACTTTCTCGCCAGTAGCCATGCTTAAATCCATTTGCATTCTTCTATCCATAGCTGCATGTCTCGACTATGAGATATGACAAATGGATGTCAAGACTGAATTCTTGAATGACAATCTTGATGAAAGCATTTATATGATGCAACCAGAGGGATTCGTGATTCAAGGTCAAGAGCAAAAGGTTTGCAAGTTGCAAAGGTCCATTTATGGGCTTAAACAAGCTTCTCGATCTTGGAATATTAGATTTGATGCATCGATCAAGTCTTATGGTTTTAAGCAAAATGTTGATAGACCTTGTGTATACAAGCGTATCATTGATAAGAAAGTGATTTTTCTCGTACTTTACGTTGATGATATCCTACTCATTGGGAATGATGTTGGAGTATTATCTAATGTAAAAAATTGGTTTACTAACCAATTCCAAATAAAAGATTTGGGAGAGGTGTCGGTGATGAAGAAAGCTTTACAAAATAACCATGCTGATCCGTTTACAAAGACCTTAACGACTAAACTGTTTAAAGGTTATCTAGAGGGTCTAGGATTACAAGACATATTTCATCTGCTCTAAGGGCAAGTGGGAGATTGTTAGGGTTATGTGCCCTAAGAGCTTGTAATTTGTAATCGTTTAAATTAAATAATAAATAAAATATATTTATTTTATTCAATTAGATGTGCATTTATGAAATGATTGCTTCATACAAATATCATGTAACATCCATGATTACTTATGTAGTCTCAAACTAAGTATATAAGTGTTATGTACAAGAGGATTTAGTTTGAGATCAGTAATCTAAAGAGTCTGTAGAAAGCAAACAAAGCTGGGTACTTTGTTTGTGGTAAATCTACAGTTGCGGTCCATTTTGTATTTAATACGATGATCCTATCCGATATCGTTTATGTGGAGACATGAAAATGGAGGTACCTTATATAATAGAGATTATATAGGACTGGACCATGATAGAATGAATTTCTTATTAATATCCATTAAATAAAGAAATTCATATTTATCAACTAGATGATCATATATGGATTGATCTTAATCCTGAGTGTTTTATGGACTCCTATTTGTTGAGTCATATCTTTTGATTTACATGGGTGAGACTGTTATAAATTTACGGTCAATAAGCTTCGTACTTTGGAGATGTGATTTAATAAGTGGCTGGGAACATTCTATACAATAGTGGAATCCACTCCTTCTTGCGAGAAGTAGATGTGTAGTTCTCTTAAGTGTTGATTCGGGTCTTGAACAATAAGAGCGCTCAACTTTCTATTTGTAAACAAATGGAAAGATAAATTCATAAGTTGTTATGAATATATTGTTCATTAGAGAATTAATGGTACTTAATGGAATAAGAAATAATTAGAGAGGTATAACGGACTTTAATGACCTAGCTCTAATTATGAACTACTTGTGGAGGATCGAACCATATGAAATGATTAAATCAATGGACACTGAAAATTCAGATTGTGTAAAACATCTATAATTTTGAGAGTGCAATCTTAAGTTTTTAGTGGAGTAACTTTAAGGTTAATAACAGTGAATTATTTAATTAAAGAGTTTAATTAATAATTCCGATATTATTGGAGCTCAAATTATAGGTCCATTTGGTCCCTTTGCTAGCTCACAACCACATAAAGAAACAAAGGGAAGAATATAATTGGATTGTCCAATTATAAGTGTACATATAATTTTATGAACACGTTCACGAATAATTTAAATAATTTGATTATTTAAATATAAGTAATTATTTAATTATTTGTAGAGGTTAAAAGTTTAATTGTGTCATTAAATTATATATGATTTAGAATCATTTAATTTAATGAAAAATCTTTTAATTAATGAAAATAGTAATTTAATTTAATTGGAATTAGATTCTATATTAAATTAGATTAAAGAAGTTTTAATTTAATAGGAATTAGATTCCATATTAAATTAAAAATAAAGAGTTTTAAACCAATAAGAAATATGATTCCATATTGGATATGAATTGAGTTTTACAATTTAATTAGGAAATTGTATTCCTTATTAAATTAGAAAACTCTAAACTCACCATTATAAAAAAGTGTTTTATATTGGTAACAAAATAGAGAAAAAAATAGAAAGAATTTTTGGTTACTTGAATCAAAAACTTCCATTAATTAAGAAGATTTCGTGATATAATTCTTCGAGATTGTGCCCACGCACAGTTTCTTTTATGAAGAGTCATAGCAAGGAAGATCGGGTGGTGAAGAATTTGCGAATCAAAAGGGATCAATTCAATCTTCATGCAAAGTAAGATTCGATCTTATTAATTTAATTGTTGAATTGTTATTACTAATATCGATTGGGCATGTTTTTATTTGGAAATTTTTTGAAATCCACGTTTCCGCATTAAATTCAAAATTCAATTTTTCCTTCAAAAGCAAGAGCAACAAATCTTTTTTACCTTATCTTGCATGCTCGTTCATTATTACAAAGGATGACCAGCCATGCAATCAGTTTCTTAATCTTCGATCCCCCGATCAAGTCAGCGGTCCCAAAATTCGATTCTGGCTACTCACATTCTTGTAAAATATGAAGACAATATTACATTGCAAGTGTTCTCTTTTAACGTCCACCTCTAAAAGGAGATTCTTAATATTAACAATTTTAACAGACAATTTTTTTTTTTTTTTTAAAAAAGAACTCCTTAAGATTTGAAGTTCATTTTATTTCTACTATACATACACACACACACTACTGTTTTAGCTTCTATGTATCTTAAAGTGTGCATGAAAAGACATTCTTTAACATAATCTTATTAATAACATTACGAAAATAGTTCTTAAATGTTTTAAAGTAGAAAAATAATATAGATATATACTATGATAAAACAAATAAATAAATATAATAATCTCATCATCATATTTTAAATTAATTCTTAAAGTTATATCGGAAAATTGATTGTAAATATAATATCAAAAAATTAAAATAAAAGGTTGAATTCTAATTATGAATAAAAAGGATGGATGGTATAGTATATATTTAACCTAGTTAATTAATTAATTAATTAATTAATTACATGTTGGTTGAGAATTAAATAGCAAATAGAGCAACTGTGTGTTTGGTGCCGCTAATATAGAATGCGGATCTAGTGCATCATTTATATTCTCATCCAAAGAAAACTGTGTCTGACAAAGCCAGCATATTACACCGCCCACATCAAACCAAGGTTGACATCACTACTTTTTTTTCTCTGCATCGGACGAACCTTCTAGGCTACTAAATAATTCGTTCATTCTCTCCTTGCCCAACCAGAACCCGAATTTTTCCGTGGATACCTCTACCAGATTTAAATTCAACTAAGGACTAATTCGTTCCATATGTGCCCTTCTTTCCTAGTGGCTAGCTTTACTTGTGCTTCACATGTGATGTGATCTTCTCTAATGTACTACATATTCTAGGTGGGTTGAGTACCGAGCATCAAGTCCATTTTGTTAGGTTAATGATACTGGTACGGTTATCAAACGTGCATATGCCAGCCAAAAAAGATACATTTATTGAGAATAAACAAAAATGGAACTTAATTCCCATGAAAAGATAGTTTTGACATGTAGCAACCATGCATGATATATTGATTGATGCCTAACCATTTCTTGAGGATTTGAATAATATATACTTTTAATTGAAAGGTCAAAAGTAATATCACCCTGGTCGCATGAATTTAATATTGCAAAGGTGAAGGCTGCACCATTAATCATTATGTGTTTGGATAAATTTCAAGCTAGCATATTGGAATTATTTGACAAGCAAAAAGTAATATTATATTGTAATTTTGATATAATAATATCGCTACATAGACTTAGATTATATAAAATGTCTCGCATAGATGTTGCCTCTTAATTCTCAGAGATGATGAGCAGACGTTTGTGAGACGTTTAAATTAATGTTTAGTCTATAGGTTGCTGGTTATTGTTAACCGAGTTGGTAGCATTAGATTTTGAAGAAATTGGTAGCTGTTGCGCGTCAGCCTTTGCTGTGGGACATGTTGCTGACGCTAAATAATCCTTGCTTTTACCCCATGCAACAGAATAGAGGCCCACTGCTATGATAATCCCTCCAATTATACTGATGATCAGGTAAAACAAGTATTAAATCATAGGACTATATAAATATATCTATTTTGAAGGAGTGTGAATATGCTCATGTCAGTACAACTCACATCCTATTAAAAGGAATTAGGTATGATTAAATGATAGAATATGATCTTAATTCTTAAAATCAATTTAAAAATAAATATTTTAACGATGACGAATTTGAAATCAACCTTAACAGTTATAAGATGATTCTAATGATTTGAATATGATCATAATAACTTAAAAAGAAAAATATTCCAAAACAAAGTGAAATTTTTAACTTTATATCCACTTTTATTTTATTATTTTTTCTTTTTGGAAAAAAAAAAAAAAAGAAAGAGAGAGATTAAAATAGATGATAGAGAAAAAGAAGAAGAGAGTACCTTCCAAGATGAAGTTTTTCAGCAAGAATGAGGGAGCCAAGTATGGCCACGATGATCATGCAGAGAGGGTTGAAGCCCGTCACGAACACTGGGCCTCTTGTTTTCATCTCAAGCCCTCGCACGTACATTGTATTCCTAGGCCAACTATTCCCTGTGTTTCCAAAGCAACCCATGTTGTCAACTCACAGCAATTTCCTAATTAAATGACATTTTTGCACAATGATTCTTTCACTTTGTAAGATTTTTCCATTATAAGGCAGCTTTTTAACTTGGATTAAAATCCATTGAATATTTTAACGTGCATGTGTGACTATTATATCATAACAATTAAAAGAATAATTGAATAGCATTCATGATTTGAACTCACAATCTCATTAACGTACGTAAGTGATTCAATAATTTCAATAACGAGCGAAAGTGTAGTAATTAAAGACCTAAAGTATAAAGGGGAGCAAACAGCCAGGAGTCCCAGCCCTTAGCCCAACCACTAGCGTGACGTTCCACTGCAAGAGCCACGACTGCACTTTGCAAAGTGCCGACCAAGCATATCAAAGAAGATAGAGATAGCTATGCTGGGTTTTTCTTTATGGTTATCAACTGATCATCATCCACGTCCATGTCCAAGTGATGATCAAGAAAATTAAACTTCTCGTAATAGTCAAAGTGCATGTATTAGTAATAGTTTAGTAAGTTATATAGGATAGAAGATACTTACTTGAAGGACGTAGAAGCAGGACCAGACAACACAACCTAAAAGGATCAGAAGTGTCCCAGCAACCCCATGTTTATTGTCCGAGGAGCCACTAGTACTGTTTTCATGGTAACCAGTACTTGTTCGGGACTTATACGAGATAACAAAGAACAATTTAGAATTTGGATAGAAGATTTTATGGAAAGGAAAACATTTTTTTGATGGAGAATTCTTGTTTCTAATTTCTTGACTTGATTGATTACAAATGCACCCATGTCATCGGTCTATTTAGGAACAATAGATTAGTGTGTGATTTTAGAATTTAGATTCATTCATTTTTACATTTATTCATTATTCATTTAGGAACTGTAGATTCATTCCTAAATATTGTAAATTCATTTAACCATCCATCTCTAGAATTATTTTGAAATATCTCCCAAAGATTGTGCATGCACCATCTATTATTCTCCATAGTTCATGCATTGATTACAAATTAGATATTTAACAGTACTTATGCTTGACCCTACGAAATTAATCACAGGAACTTTGTACAATGTCACCAGTAAAGCTCCTCCAAACGTCACTATGGTTCCAATCACATTAACTTGACTATGAATCTTCTTGATATCTGTTGTATATATTTTTAGATTACCCCAAATGGGCTAATAAAAACCTAAAAACCCAATAAAATCGTCCCAACAGATAAGGGCCCAAGTTACTAGTCTAAAGGAACGGGTATAACTTTGTGCTTGGTTGTTAAATTGCCTATTATAATATGTTTTCAGAATGAGATTTTCGTGCTCCATAACGTGGCAACCAGAGTTACCCGGTTGATGCCGTTGATATCCTAAAAGTTGTTATTTTAGTGGATGTGTTCTTGAGGTTTACGTTTGCAATCCTCTTATTCTTCTATTCTGCGTCAAAAAGTTCTGAAGCAATCCAGTAAAGCACTGAACGAACAGTCCATGAATAAGTATATAGACGAGCTGATGAGCGAGCAGCCGTATGAGCAGCTCGCGTAACTATACACAACATCCTGCTCATGTCAACGAGAAGGGTCGACAAGAAAATGAATGAGTAGATGGATGAGCAAGAATCCAGCCAAGGCCAAGCTCAGACAATCAGCTCGCATAAGAGCAATCTGCAAGTTTGAATGAGCTCATTGCGCAAGCAGCTTAGCATTGCAAGCTCCGAAGCTACTCGAACATTTTTCACAACTAGCCTATTAGACTAGACTGCACGACCAGCTTGCTAATCAGGTCACCAGCACCTCACGAGCACCAGCTCGCCCAGAGCAGGAACAGCTTGCGAAAAGGAGTGGCGTGCACATCAAGTCTTTCCAGAATGATAGTAACACTATTTAAGGAAAAACAATTACCAAATCTAGAGATGAGATCAGATCAAATCCTGAAAATCAAGGACATATTATTGTAATTTACTGCTTTCCTATTTGTATTAGACTAAAACTGTACAGCTCCCTCTCTATAAATAGGGGTGAGAACTATTGTAAATGAGACTTCCTCTCAAGATATAGTCTTTCTCTCTTGCTATAATTCAAACCAGAAAATAAATAATAGAGACTGTCTCTCCTCACCAGAGCCGGTGTCGTGGACGTAGGCTCTTCCTTTAGCCGAACCACGTAAAATCTGTGTCTAATCTCCTCCTCTTTGTCCCTTTTCTCTTGCTTTTGTTATATTTTTCATTGATTTGTAGTCTTAGACTTTAAAGAACCTTGTTGGTCAGATCCGAAGGTCAACAATATCTAATCTGTATCATTTTCTGTTCTATATATATATAGAATAAATTAATACTCATATATATCAATATTATTTATTATATATGTATATTCTTGTTTCTAAGTCACCTTATTTGCCCACATTTTCCACCAATGTTTTTGGAGCTAATTAAAATATTTTTTAAATTATATATCCCAAAATATGTTAAAGGTCGCGCACTAAGGATTGAATACTGTTGCTTACCGAAGAATAACAGCAATCGCAAATGTGACAAATGGAACAACATTCATAATAGCAGGTGCATATGATGCCGATGTGAATTTCATCCCCTAAGTATGTGAATCCTTGATCCAGGATTGGCCTGATTTTCAATCATCAAAATAATGATTTCCCATTTTATATATTTCTGTCTGATGTTCAGTTATATATGCATATGCCAAATTCTGTAACAAGTTAATTTAATGATTAAATGATTTTTCTTTGAAAAAAAATAATTTAAAGTGATTTGGTTGTATAGAACTGATCACCATTCATTAGCAGTTTTAATTTATAAGATTATATTTAGTGTCCAGCTTTTTCTTTACTTTCAAAGTGTTATATATGCCACAATTCAATATTTAAGCCTATTCAATTTGAGAGATCACTGCTCAATATGGATTAATGATAGAAATGTTTTAAATTAATTAGTTGTTACAACACAAATGATATTTTAAAAAAATAAAACCTAATATTTAGGTGAGAGAGCATTACTGCGGTTACAAAACTTTTGCACAATTTTTAAATGACACCCTACATACAATTATTGTGGTTTTTTCCTTTCTCCTTTTAAACATTATTCGTATAAATTATAATTACCGAAATTATTATGATAGTACACTATGATGCAGTTCAAATTACAAAACTTTTATTAAAGTCTACTTTTGAGAAATCAAGAAAGAAGACCCCTATTTTAAAAGAAAAATCGTTCTTACCACTTTAAACGGATTTAACCATAATATACCTATATACACAAAGTGAGCTATACGGTAATTGATTGCATTTCTGCGGTCTGATACTCGAGCCCGTGCTTTTTTTGACAAAGGTAACCTGGATATGTTGTGCCACCGAGGCACAATCATTGTGGCTTTTATTATGCAAATCCTATCTGAAAACTTTTCATTGTTGTCAAGAAGACACGTGAAACAAAAGTAGTTGTGTGAATGAGTATCACTAATTTTATCAGGAACAAGCTTTAATAATTGTCATAGAGAATTCAGGAATTCAATCAATCCAGTCAAGGTCATTGATCAGGCAATAATAAGTTTAAAGTTTTTCCTTTTCTTTTTCTTAGTGAATGTCACTGTTACTTCTCGACCCCACGTGGCTTCTTCATTTAAATACACACCAATATACAAACCTACCAGAAAATTGATACTATGAAATCACTATTACTTCTATTAAAAAAAAAAAAAAAAAAATCACTATTACTTCAAGCAACAATTATAAGAGCATAGAATGATGAAATGCGTGATTCTAAATGCATAATGGTATATATATATTTTTAACAATACTAATATTAGTGAGACTTTTATTATCACTAGCTAGACGATCAAACGAGATTGTTTAGTTTTAAAGTCAAATGAACAGCTAACAATACTTTACATTATACTTTGCATTAAATCTATCAAAATGCCTTTCGTTTTATTAAAAATCTACATTTTTTTGTGACTTATTAGCTTTATTGGTATACTAATTTCTTTTTCATTAACTATATTCTGTATTCGTAAACTATTATCACCTTTATTTATAAATTAATTATTTTGTGTGTAAACTAATTTATTTGACATTCCTTTTTTGGTGAACTATTATCTTTATTTGGTGAATTAATTGGTGAAATAGTGGAACTCATTTAGCATTGTTTTGCCTCTTTAATAACGGACACAATGGATAGTTCATTTACTTTGGTACTAAAAAGAATACAAATTTTCATAATATAGTTTTAGATACAAGTATACCCCTGATTTTAGGGCTATTTAATAAAATTTTCCCTTCTCTTTTGAAATATTAATGAATTACATACAATATTTCTACATTTATTATTTAATTAAAATTTTAAGAGTAATGGTAGGCTGTCCAAATGATTTGTCTAATATCATGTCAAATGATGTGGATAAAATGCAACTTAGACATCATTTTATGAATTTATATGGTGGGTAGTACAATTTATATGTCACAATATTTGAAGCACAATTTTTGATAAATTATTTGAGTAATCTAACATTATTAAAAATTTTAATATCACAAATACCCAAAATACTCTCCAGAGCAAAATAAATAGGTAACATAATTAAAAGCATGAAATGAATTATTATTATTATTATTATTATTATTTGAATATTTTTAAATTTCCACTATTAAACTGCTATCTGCCTTAATTAAGTTCAACTAATTTCTTCTCTTCTCTAGTTTAATCTAACTATATCATAAATAGATAACATAAAAATATAAAAGGTTCTACCCTCCTAAGTAAAAATTGTTAAAAGTAGCCCTCATATTATAATGTGGTATTCATGAGAATTTTTTTCTTTTTGCTGTTATCATATCTCTAAAACTTTACAAACTATCATTTATGCTACTCAAAATCTGACTAGAAATTCAAATGCTAGTAATTAATGCTTTTATATTTGTTGGGCTTAATAAATAAGGTGCTTAAGATTGAGACTCAAATCTACAAGTTTAGTTAAACTTGTGTATCTAATCATTACTTTATAAAAAGAAACTATCTAATGTAGTAAATTATTTGTTAGTAGATGCAATTACTTTCCAAATGATGCATTATATAATTGAGTCCAATGCATCAATATTACTGCTAATCATGCACTTTTTCTTTTTCTTTTTTCTTTTTTTGATAAAAAGAGGGTGTCGAACTTTTGCATATGACAAGACATAGCTCGCGCTTTAATCAACGGCACCAGCTGTCTTGACACTACTAATCATGTAAAAAAAAAAATTATATAGATGTACGTTATTATTATTATTTGAATATTTTTAAATTTCCACTATTAAACTACTATCTGCCTTAATTAAGTTCAACTAATTTCTTCTCTTCTCTAGTTTAATCTAACTATATCATAAATAGATAACATAGAAAAATAAAAGGTTCTACCCTCCTAAGTGAAAATTGTTAAAAGTAGCCCTCATATTATCATGTGGTATTGATGAGAATTTTTTTCTTTTTTCTGTTATCATATCTCTAAAACTTTACAAACATGATCATTTATGCTACTCAAAATCCGACTAGAAATTGAGATTCAAATGCTAGTAATTAATGCTTTTATATTTGTTGGGCTTAATAAATAAGGTGCTTAAGATTGAGACTCAAATCTACAAGTTTAGTTAAACTTGCGTATCTAATCATTACTTTATAAAAAGAAACTATCTAATGTAGTAAATTATTTGTTAGTGGATGCAATTACTTTCCAAATGATGCATTATATAATTGAGTCCAATGCATCAATATTACTGCTAATCATGCACTTTTTCTTTTTCTTTCTTTTTTTTTTTTTGATAAAAAGAGGGTGTCGAACTTTTGCAAATGACAAGACATAGCTCGCGCTTTAATCAATGACATCAGCTGTCTTGACACTGTTAATCATGTAAGAAAAAAAAATTATATAGATGTACGTTGTTATTATTATTATTATTATTATTATTATTTGAATATTTTTAAATTTCCACCATCAAACTGCTATCTGCCTTAATTAAGTTCAACTAATTTCTTCTCTACTCTAGTTTAATCTAACTATATCATAAATAGATAACATAAAAAAATAAAAGGTTCTACCCTCCTAAGTGAAAATTGTTAAAAGTAGCCCTCATATTATCATGTGGTATTGATGAGAATATATATATATATTTTTTGGTTATCATATCTCTAAAACTTTACAAACATTATCATTTATGCTACTCAAAATCCGACTAGAAATAATTGAGATTCAAATGCAAGTAATTAATGCTTTTGTATTTGTTGGGCTTAATAAATAAGGTGCTTAAGATTGAGACTCAAATCTACAAGTTTAGTTAAACTTGCGTATCTAACCATTACTTTATAAAAAGAAACTATCTAATGTAGTAAATTATTTGTTAGTTGATGCAATTACTTTCCAAATGATGCATTATATAATTGAGTCCAATGCATCAATATTACTGCTAATCATGCACTTTTTTTTTTTTTTTTA
Source organism: Dimocarpus longan (assembly GCA_022984855.1). Lineage (NCBI taxonomy): Eukaryota > Viridiplantae > Streptophyta > Magnoliopsida > Sapindales > Sapindaceae > Dimocarpus > Dimocarpus longan. The sequence continues at coordinate 13,286,415 of CM041018.1, forward strand.
ATTTTTATGGGGAGGGAATGAAATTATTTTCCAAATGATGCATTATATAATTGAGTCCAATGCATCAATATTACTGCTAATCATGCACTTTTTTTTTTTTTTTTAATTTTTATGGGGAGGGAATGAAATTATAAAAAGAGGGTGTCGAACTTTGCCAATGACAAGACATAGCTCGCACTTTAATCAACGGAACCAGCTGTCTTGACACTGCTAATCATGCATGATATTAACAAAAATTATATAGATGTATGTGGATAGAAAGGTTGATTTATATGCATTTCAATGGTTAAACCTTTAACAAATTAATTAAAAGCCCTCTAATCAAGGTAGCTCGTGCCTTGGTCTAAGTTGCTTAATTTCTTTATCACTGTCGGCCCTGTGGCCAATAAGGTGTCTAATGAGCAATATAGCATAAAATGCAAATTAAATAGTAAAAAATCATTATTGTACAATTCATTTGAGTTAGTTGTTAATCACATACAATTAATTAATCAAAGCTATGTACAATAATTAAGATTCCCTTTATTAAAGGGTTATTATCATTTTACACTCCATAATTGAAAATAATATCAAACCACCTCTAGTAATAAAAATAATAGCTAGAATGATTTAATCATTAAATGACTTAGTAAATCCATCAATGAACTAATGGATCTGTTAATTTTGAGGGTATAATCATAAATATCTCTACATTCTGAAGTGGGGACAACTAGATTGAATTTAAAAATCAAATATAAAAAAAAAAAAAAAAAAAAAAATTAAAGCAAGTCTTCCTTCACACGTTAAAATAAGTCTCTGTTTCTCTACCATTACTCTTTTTCTCTATCATCTCACCAACCGCCATCACCATTCAACTTTATCACCACCTACCCACCCACCATGAAAACTTAACTCTATCACTACTCAACACATTACCCTAACCCATAACTGTTGTTACCACTCGCTGCAATTCCCTTCCACCAATTGTTGTCTCTCTTTCTCTTTCCTATCTACCCTTTGATGTCACTACCTCTCCTTTTCCACTGTCTCTCTCTTCCTCTCCACCCTTTGTCGCTCTCTTTCATTTCCACCCTCCATCGTCACCCAATTTTAGATGCCTATCAGATTTAGATCCAAAAGATGGAAAGTGTCAAAAAGTTTTTTGTTAACAATGGTTAGGTGGTGATGGATGGCCCAATCGATGTGTAATGGTGTTTATGGTTAGTATTGGATGATGGTGTGATGAACAGTTTTTGTGTGATGAATGGTGATGATGGTGATATGTCAATAGTGTCTAGGTGATGTGTGATGAAGAGTGGTTAGTCTGTGATGGTGTATGAATACTACTTGGGTGTTGTGTGATGGAGAGTGGTTGATGTGCTATGGTGTGTGATGTCCATCTAGTATGAATGGTGCCTGGGTTCATCATTCCACAAACCCAGGTACTTGGTGTATTTTTTTTTTTTTAATTTGTCAATTTTTTTTTTTAATTTTTAATATTTTGGATTTGTTTTTGGATGATGATTTTGGTTGAATATGTAACCCTTGATGATCACTTTAGTGGAGACCTGATGGAATTTTTTTTTTATTTTAGTTATATAATTTTTAATTAATAATATTTATTATTTAAATTATTTAAAATTATAATACGTTTATTTTTTTTTATATAAACATAAATGTAAATTCTAAAAGATTTTATTTATTTAATTTTTATTTTGGTTATGAAAGGGTAATTTGGTAATTGAGTAATTTGTTTTGTTTTTATCTTTTAATTTTTTTAATAAAGTAAGGATATTTTAATATTTTACTATTTTATTACAAAACCATTAAAAATTTAAATGAAAACCATATTTGATGGACGATAGGGATTTTTTTTAACTAATATTTTAAAAAATTAGGATAAACTGATATTATTTACCATTCCAAAGGTTTTTTTAGATTTTTTTCTTTTAGTAAATTATTATTCATGCAAAGGATATGAATATTTTATGTTCAAATATGTACAAATGAAACCACTACATTGATGTGGTTCCTTTTAAGCACCTAATTATCCACTCAAATGAATTAATAGAATTTAGAAAAGATCGATTTATCATACATGCATAAAGTCAATGTAAAGCTGAGGATATTAGTAGCTGGTCTTGTAGCAAAAGCAATCAAAAGTATGCATGGAAAAGCTATCTTTTTAAAGAGAGTGATTGAGATGCATAGAAAAGACCTCTTTTTAGAAGAAAGAAATTTGCTTCCCATTTAAAAGAAAGTTACGTTAATTAGCAATTATAAGACTCAGAAGAAAGTTGCTCTCCGCTGTTACACGTTCCAATATGTAGGGGGAATCCTTATCCATATCTCTTCCTTTTTTCTTGTTTTTCAAACATGATTGCATGGCATTTTTAGCATTCCCATATTTATAATATCATGTATGATTGCACATGATCCATGCTTTTTATTTATGTTCTTACCATATATTCTTATTATCGGGCATGTATCCTCATTCCTCTCCACTCTTGTTTATATAAAAAGATTAAACATAGCTTTTTATTCAATTTTTATTAATCTTTTCCATAAGAGTGCTTTTCATATTGAGTCCACAACAAAAGAAAAATATCGTTTTTAGCCAATATTTTATATAAATTCCTTTTTAACCTCTCAAACAAACTAATTATATGTTATACCTAAGTTATCCATTTTGCCCCTAAATCAAATATTCCCTTCAACCAACGACAAAATGATGAAAATGCCATTTTTTCAACCAACAGCTGATGAAAATGCCCTTCTTCTTCCTCTTCTCCTCGTCCTCCTCCTCTATATGTTATTTCACTCTTTTTCCATTCTCTTCAATTTTCTCTTCCATTATAGATTGTTTTGTGCACCCATTGAAGGCTCTTTTACTCCAAAAAACACACATTGAAGCTTCTTTCTCTCCAACAAGTCTCACATTTAAATTTTTCTTCAAGCTTAAAGTCATGTGTTTGTTATTGATTCGTTTTTAAATTTCTTGTTTACATTGCTTAGCTAAACGCTTTAAGAGTGATTTTTGGTTATGATTTTATCTTATGTAAGTACGATCTGTAAAAAATGAAAGAAATAGCAAATGGGCTGAGATTCTGCAACGATCGGGTTTTGTGGGGCATTAAAACCTGGAACCGGGTTTTAAAGACCAATAAAACCCAGAGAAAAGCTAGAGTAGCAATTTATTATTTTTTTAATTTTTATTAGAAGTCTGGCATTAATATTTAGGGTCATATAAGATTAGATTTGATTGCATTTGTTGAATTTGGTTGGTTTGTGCTTGAAAAGGTAGGTTTTCCTTTGTTTAGAAAAAACACGATTGTTTAATCAATATAACACGATAACGGGTTTTGTTGATCATTAAAACTCGATTCATTGTTTTATTATATATTAAAACCTGGTTTTCATTTTTTGTTTTATTTAAATAATATCATAAAATAATATTTAGAAAATATTGAATTAAGGTTAAATTATTTTGATAATTATTTAATTAAATTTGAAATGTTAAATTTATTAAATGAAAATGTTGGCTTTTGGTTTTGGTGCATTGCAATTGGTTATTGAACATTATGAAAGTATGGATGAGAATAACTTATTTTCATTCAATTTTATAAGAATGAGTGAGGTGACGATAATAATCAAATGCAACGAAGAGTGGAATGAAAATAATTATATTAGAGGTGAGACATTTATGATAGGATCCCTCAAGGATGTTAATTTATCTCAGTTGGTGGACTTTATTTACACAGTGACTGACATTGATAGAAGAATATGAGATATCCATTTACATTATTTACTCCGAGCTAGGAAAATGTCGGCAGTTAAGACACCTATCACGACCGATCTTAGTGTTCGAGGTGTGATTTCGAACCAAAAAGTTGATTACAAAAGGATTTATGTTAATAAGAATGTGACAAATTCTGGAGTTATAAGCCCTATGTCCATCTATATATAACCACCTCAATACCAAAGCTAGGACATGTGCGGATAGATATAGATAGACTTGTAAGTTTGGCTATGCATGAAGATCAAAATTGTTTAGCTTCTTATAGTGGTAGTAATCAAGTTTTAGCTTTTGTTGTCACATTTACATCCATAGCAAGTCTAATGTACGACATTGATTATGGTAGTAATGATCGTTATGATGAAGATCAAGACATAGATAATGATGATAATGAGACATCGGAAAGTGGAGATGATGATGAGGAAATTAGAGATAATGACATTGAAATTGGAGCTATTGATGATGATGGAAAGAACACAAATTATCTAGAAATAAGATTTTTGGATTCATAATTTGAAACCAACCCCTCACAACCATATTGGATTGTTTCGGGTGTAGATCAGTACGAAATTAAGGCTACTTCAACAGTCATGTCAACCTTCATCCGTCATGATACGTTGTATAAAAGGTGTATTTTTCAATAGTAAATATGATCTGAATGTGGCTGTTGGAAGATGTGTTCTTAATTTCAGGTATCAATATAAAGTTAGACGTTTCTACATAGTTCGATATGAGGCCGGTTGCAAAGATTTGGCCTGTAGATTTGATGTTCGTTCAAGATGCAGAAAGGGTGGTACGATGTAGTATATATATAAATATGTGTCGAAACACATATATTGTTAGGATGTCTTTGAGTCATATAAGTAGACTGTGAAGACTATTGTCAGAGCAACATTATATTAGAAAAAGGTGGGGCTTGATAGTATTACATTTCAACTTTTAATTGTAGAAATGTTGGAACAGTATGATATGCAGATTATGTATAACAAAGTTTAGAGGTCTTTATAATATACGAAGAAGATAAGTCATTTCATTAAAAAGTTTTCATTAAAAGAAACAGACTTAGCTTCACAGAAACTTTTCAGTTAGAGCAGATCCCGACTCGAAGGTTAATGTGGGGTTACCGGGAGGGTTGCCTAGTTAATTATGGAAAAAGAGCTCGTCAGTAGCTTTGATCTTTCCCTCTATTAGAGCCTCCTTTGGGGATGATACCGTCTATGCTTTTAGAGTCTTGGTTGCCTCTCTTGTTCTTTACTAGTGGAGGAACAGATGGGAATGGAGAGAGAAGGTTAGCTTAGAGTGAACATGAGGAAAAATTGTTATTGCTGTAGAATGTTGATGATCTCTTCCTTGTTTGATACTTTAGTCCAACGAGTTGTCCTGCAGAAGGTAGATCTGATCAATGGTAGTGCCAAAATGTGAAAGAGGGATTATGGGAAACAGTGAGTTGAGAGAAAAAGAATAAGGGTGAAAGATTATGAGAGATTGTAAAAGAGAAACATTTATGCAGTAACTCATTTACCCTTGACCCTAATAGATCCATTAATTTTTGATAAAAATATGAACCCACTAAGGTTGGGATTTTTTGAGTAATACTTTATGTTGGTTAATTTTTTAATAAACCAATTTATTAAAACCTTGCAATTGCATAAATCGTTTATCAAGTATAGTAGCAAGCAAAGGTCAATCCCACAACGAGTTTCAACTTACTTTAATTCTAAGTTTATTTAAGATCTAAATTAAGAACAATTAAATTAAATAAAAGGGATTTGGAATTTGGAATTAAGACAACATAATTTACTAGAAAGAATTAATAATAAAAAACTTAGTTAGTACATCCTATCCACCACTAAATAATCACTTAATTTGTTATAAAAATTAATAAAACAAATTCATAATAATGTATGATGTAGACATTAACGATAAGGTAATTGTCATATTGCATATCATTTGATTTTTCTTTAGCTAGTATGCAAATTGTATGGTGTCTACGTAGATGTATGTATTTTTAATTATAACCTAGCATGATGTCTACTTAGATTTAATAATAAGAATCTAATAAAAACTAGAAGAATATGAATATGAAGATAGTGTCTGTCCTAGGTATTTATGAATTAATGCCCCTCAATTGATTCGTAAGTAATTTATTGTTGCCAACTAAGAATATTCCCGTTTAGTGTGTGATTTATATTTTTACAACGCAATCCTATAAATATGCTTCTAAGGTGATAAGTCTAAGAAACAAAATAAATAGGATAAAATTAAAATAGAGACATTAATTTCAACATGCAAGACATAAAACTATTAAAAATATAAACAAATTGAGTTTATGTTTAGGTCTTCAAATTAGCCATAACTAATAAACTAATTACATAAAAATAAAAATAAAAATAAATGATAAAAACCGGAGTCTTCAGCCTTGTCTGTCTACTTCTCTCTCTGTCTTTAAATGTGTGTTGAATGGTATGGAGAGAGCACATATTTATAGCGCTTAAGGGTCGTCAAAAAAGAGATTACTAGGTGAAAAAGCAAGGCAATCAATGCATGAGTGAAATCGAAAATTTGCAACAAAAAAAAAGGTGTTGCAAATTCGAAAATGCCACATGAACTTGTCATAGCATTGCAGCTTCATGTTGTGACTTCGAACTTGTGACACGAACTTGCCACATATTAATTATGCTGTTTTAGACTCTGATTTGTTTGGCATATTACCAATTCAACTCCTAAACTTCTTCTAATTATCATTGAGCGTCAACGCTACTCTTCAGAATTTGCAATTAAGTTCCTTACCTTAAAATCTTTCAAACTCTTGCAATTGACTCTTGATTTTTTTTTTTTTTTTTTGAAATTCGACCAATTCCTATCTTTTCTTCTCGAAACCTAAACAAAATACAAAAAACAAATTTAAAGCACCAATTTCACTCAAAAACATAACATATAAAATAGGTAATTTGTGAATAAAATAATGATAATTAACGACCCAACACTTTGAAAACTAGAGGTAGTTTCATATTACTTTCAATTTCGAAGGGTATTTTGATAATATACCTTATTTAATTGAGAGACTGTATGAAGAGCCCTCACTATTGTATTTTGTGTACTTGAGAATGGTTGTAAACTATGGTTGGAAATTGATGAACAAAGGATCTCCTCTCTTTTGGGCTATAATTTCTTTCTCTAATTTGTGTTTTTGCTATTGTATTCTTGTTTGTTTATTATTGTTATTATTATAACTCATTTTCAAGTGTTGTGCATTACTATTTCGTTCATTTAATTTTATTCTTATATGTGTTTGAATCAAATTATGCTTGTAGAAAATTGAATTGTTTGAATGAAATTTTAGATTAATAGAGTAGCACCATGTATAAAGCTTAACGAATTTTATGTTCTTTAAGTTATTTTAGTGTTCATATTTTATGTTTAAATTTAAGGTTTATTATTTTTAAACAATCTCAAATTGAATTCAGGTTTATGTGTGAATTTAAATATATGTTAAATTTCTTTCAAAAAATATCTGTATATGTTAAATTTTAAGCATATATTTGAATTTCATATTTAAATCTAAGAATATTTTGAATTTATATGTATATTTGCATTTAAATGAAATTGAAAATTTAAAATTGTGGTCCCAAAATATAATTTTATGTTATAATTTAGTATGATACATTAAAATATATTCTCAAAACTGTGTCAAAAAAAATATTCCTATAACAAATTAAATAAAATTGGGTCAAATATAGGGTATCTTTTCTTAAATCGGGCTTGGATTCGGAGCAAATTGAAAATCTGTTCAGATCATAGGAAGTATGGAGTATCGCATTTAAAACAAAGTTTGGACTTGAAGTAGACCGATACGACCTATTGTCATATTTGTTTGCACCTATTGGAATGAGCGAAAAGCGTGATGGGATAGTTACGACTAATGTTTAGTCATGACCACATCAGTTGTATTAGACCCAATACCATGATGCCAAGTCCGCACTGACATGTGATTATGCCGTATTAGAATCCTACTCTTTGAATGGAGATCTAGTAAGCTGAAATCACTTAAAAGATTTGTTACATGTAAATCATGTGTTTGTTTATTTTATTTTATTTTATTTTTTTCTCTTTTAGGATTGAGACTGATCCAAAGGACAATTGGGACAAATTAGGATGGAGACACTGGTGACGTGGCCTGGGATGCTACTCTCATATGGGAAAGATCTGTCCATAGAGAGGTAAGAGAATGACTCACGTGAGGGTGGGGAGATAACCTACTCATATATGTCGAAAAGCTTTTTATTTCCAACTTCGGGTGTAGAACCATGCCAAAAGCATGGGATAGTTGGCTCTTAAACCAACTATGCTAGCTGCCAACTACGTAAATCATGTGTTTTATTACCTTGCAATGTAAAACATAGTGATTTAGATAGCATTGTGTTGTATTATTGCATTGTATTATGCTTTTGTGAGAAAGTAATAACTTACAACATGGTTAGGAGCAGCAACCCGTGCCTTCTGCTTCTGCTTCAGTCAAGGAAAACAGATAAAGATAATATATTATTATGGGAAAGATTAATATGTGTAAAACTTGAAAAATTGAATAAAAAGTTAAGTTTAATTTTTTCAGGTAAAAAAATTGTGTTGCTTTATTAAAAGCATAAATTAAAACTATACAATTTTTTAATAAATTGCTAAATATATTATTTTATTTTTCCGTTTTAGGAACTGAAAATGCCACTATTGAAAATTTAAACAAGAACCATTCTTTGGGTGCCATTTATATAATATTTAGGCAGCACAAATTCTGTAAGTGATATCTCATTTATATAATATTTATATAATAATGTTACGTATACCCAGAATTTGATGCTTTAAAACTCTTTTATTATTTGAAGGTAGTTCATTGCTCACTCCAAATGGTCGCCCTAGGGATGCTGGAAAGATTAGAGATCTCTTTGTAGAGGAAGACAGAAACTTAGTAATGTCAATTCCCCTTAGCATCGATCTTTAGCCTGATTCTTTAACCTGGCATTTCAACGAAAAAAAAAAAGAAAGGCCATTACACGGTCAAATTAAAGAGGCTATTGGCTTGCCCTGGACAGCTCTTCTCAAGAGGAGTGCTCCAATCCAGGTTTCGTGAGAAAGTGGTGGCAGCAGCTTTGGAACCTGCAAATCCCTCCCAAAGTTTTAGTTTTTATTTGGAGAGCCTTGTACGGAGCTCTTCCTACCCTCTCCAACCTGTTTGAGAGGAAGATTTCAGTCAATCCATACTGCAGGTTGTGTAGTGAGAGGAGGGAATCAACTGAGCATGCCCTGTTTCGGTGTGATGCAGCTTCTTCAATTTGGGAATCCTTAAACTTCTGGACCCAGGTAAATGCTGTAACTAATCTTCCAGTTCCAGAAGCTTTGGGTAAACTCTCCCTGTCAGCTTCCAAAGATGATGTAGAAAGGATGTACATGGTTATGTGAGGCATTTGGTTTAACAGGAACAATGTCCTCCACCAAGGCAGAGTGGGTGAAGCCGGCGAGCTGGTCGAGTGGTCTCTAAATCTCCTGCAAGAATTCAAGGACTCTCGATCCTCCCAATAAGTTACCACTCATCCAGTATCATCCCTGTCCCTCCCTCTTCTTTTTTCTTCCCATTTTGGAGGATTAAAGCTTAATACAGATGCAGCAGTGAAACCTGGTAAGGAAGTGTGTGCTGTTGGCTCTGTGGTCTGTGATGAAAATGACAGAATGATAGTTGCACTTTGTAAGCCTCTCAGGGAGTTGTTCCTCAAGAAACTGGTATTTTTTGTCTTTGAGGGAAGGTCTAGTGTTGGCTAAAACGTTGGGCTTGTCTGGTTTCCGAACTGAAGTGGATGCAAGTAACGTTGTAGCAGGGTTTTGCTCTAACGTTTGCTGGAGGAATGAAGTTGGTTGTCTTGTTGACGATACTAGGGCATTAGTAGTAGAGGTTGAGGTTCGGAAATGTCAAACTATTCCGCGAGAAAGGAATGATTTGACCCATCACCTTGCCATTTGGCTCCCTCTTCCAAGAGAGAACAGTTCTGACATGGCTATTGTCCTGTGGCTTGTTAGTTTCTGCTTTCTTCTTTGGTTGTCTGGGTCGTGTTATATATATATATATATTTAAAAAAAAAAAAGCACTTTCGTCATTAATATTTTTTCTTTTCAAAATTGTAGTTGTATTTATTGAGAACTGATTACATTCGAAATATGTTGTACTTCTTCTTTTTTGGCCAATGTAAAAGGTGTTCGACTCTTGTATCTCTTCTAAGGTTTTGATAATAAAAATATATAAATTGATTTAAACTAAACAAAAGGAGGAAATGGTAAATGAGCAAACGTGCCAAATAAAATTTAGATACAAAAACAAACACCATTATACATTGTCTTTTCCCCTTAAAATTTAAGCATGCAATGAAAAAGATGGATCCACTTTATCAACATGGAGACAGATAGAGATAGAGGAAGAGGTGTGTGGATATGTATGCACATCTAGTATATTAATCCTGTTGGGTACAGGTTTCTTGAAGACAAATTTCTGCCACAATGCTGAAGAAATCTTCAGGTTTCTTGAGTTAAATCAGTCTTTGCTTTAATCGTAATCAACCCAGCAGGCCTATTGATGCTACTATCTTCACCAACACCGTTGATTGATTTAGCAGTAGTGTAGTGTTTGTGATTGGCAATTTATGAGCACCACCTTTCTCTGGGGTCAATGATTCTGCTGAGTCTTTACGATCTTTGCTTTTGCCCCACACAACCGTGTACAGTCCAAACAATGAGCATGGCTCCCAATATGCTGAAATTTTGTCAGATAAACAAATCGAATCAAAACCATCACTATAATTTGTTGGAAGGCTACAGGGTGCACATTTATCTGCAAAAACAGTAAAGATCAATAATGATGTTATTGATTTGATTTGGAGAAGATTACCTTCCAAGATGAACTTGCTCAGCCAAAACAATGGCCCCTAAAACAGCAGTGATGATCATGCAAAGTGGGCTGAAAGATGTTAAAAAAACAGGTCCTCTTTCCTTGATCACCACACCTTGCACATAATATGCAATTCCAGAACAAACCACTCCCTGCAATTTTTGTCACATATTTGATACTATTAAAGACAATGAGTTGACATATTTTTGGTGTAGAATAAGATGCATAATTTAATGCTACTTACTGTGTAAGCAGCAGCGAGGAGCCTGGAGTCAAAACCTATTTTCCAGACACTCATGTCACGTTCCATGACAAGAGACACTGCTGTTCCTTCGACCACACCCATTAAGCATATCAAACTTGAAAGAGACAGCTCTGCTGGGTACTTCTTCAAAGTAAATGACTGATCCATCCAAATCACCACAACCCACATTAAAAACTAAATGGTTAATATATAAATAAATTGTTTCATAGAGCAGATTTGCATGCAATTCATCATATATATTAGAATGATGGTGTTGAACTCACTTGCAATATGAAGAAGCCGGACCAAACACAGGCAGCGGCCAGGAGCATTAATGTCCCTGTGACCCAATGCTGATCAGAGGGCTCACTGCTGTTTCCATGGTGGCTCCCTCCTCCTGACCTTATAAAATTTATAATTGGACCTCTGTACAAAGTCATCAACATTGCTCCTGAAACTGTGATGACTGTTCCGATCACCTTGGCTACACTCTGCAATTTCTTCCAATTCACACTTTCTAACCTGGTTGTAACATAATTGCCATATACATTATGTTCTGCTTCATAAACTAATTCATGTTAATTACAAATTAAATTAGCATTTTATCATATAACAAATAAATGTGATTGATGGTATAAGCTTGCTACCATTCGTTGCTTTTTATGTGAAACAAGGGTATTATATAATATTATATACCAGGTTCTTTTCTTATGCTTTAAAAATAAATACATTAGTGTTAGCTCTTGACTTTTTGTTAAGTCTGAAAATACTAATTATAAATATGCGCAAAAAACATTCCATAGGATAATAAAGATATTGGGATATTTTATTTTATTATTTTGATGCACTTATTTACTTAATACTATCATATAGATGTTAATTCTTGATCACATTTGTACTGTTTTTTAAATAAAGTAGTTCTATGAATTGATTGATGAAATATTAATAACAAATTCCATTAAGGGAATAATGTTTTAAAGATTTAAGATCTACATCTTTAAACATATATGAAAAACAGTTTTTCTAAGGAAAATTATGTCTTTTATTAGTAGAATCTCACAAAAGTATAATAAGAGTTTTGTATGATTAATTTCTAAATTTTGTTTTGAAAAAATATATAGATAGTGGAAAGTTACCTTTTGAACTTTGCATTACTTTTTAAAAGAATTGTTATTTGAATTTTCCCCAACTTTAATATCAATCGTTTCTTTTAGACATTTTTATTTTATAAATAAAAATAAGTCCAATATAACATTTTACGAAAGATACGTGCTATTCTTTTATAAATTTCTTAAAGTGACTTCGTTTGTTAGCTACTTCAAACTATGATGTGGCATGCATGATGTGTGACAAGCACAATATTGACACTAACATATGTAAAATTAAAAATTTGTAAAATTATGGAAGGCCATCCGCCAGAATGTGTGTGTGTGTGTGTGTATATATATATATATATATATATTAATTTGCATGCATGATTAGATTAGAAGATTACATATAATGGATGAAATCACTGTCCACCTGAATATAATTGCCAATATAAAGGTAATAGCAGGGAGCGCATTGGCTGCGGCTGATGCAAACGTTGCTGAAGTGTATTTCATTCCCACGTAATACAAGTTCTGGTCTAGCACTGGCCTGTTCATCCAACAACACTATTTGCTTTAGATATTCCGAACTTAACTTTGTTTACTATAATATATAACCTGAAAATGATTTACTACATTTACAACAAACTTATATATACATATATAGTGCGTCTTAAGGAAGGAAACTATATAATATTTTAAAGGTTGAATTATATATTAATAATATGGAAAATTAATTTTTACTGTCATTAATTTACCGAAAAGGAGTCCCTAATTTTAAAGCATCACATGTATTAAAAATAAATAACGATAGATATCCAACATTCATATCCAATTTTACCATCTAATTTTATATGACAACCTATTATTTTTATATTAACTGCTTTAATAACCTCAAACTGAAATATTTAATGATATATCAGTTGCCATCATGATGAAAAAGTTGGATAAAAGTGAATGATATCTACCATTATTCATTATTCATTAAAAATTATCGGTAAAATTGGATGGGAAGATTCAAAGAAATCACTCTTGTTAAAGTTGGAGATATCCCAGGAAATGAAGACAATGATGTGTATTCAATTATATGTAGTCAAACTATGTCAAAAATTTTATATTTATATATATATATATAGTCAAGAAGCTTTACTCGAGGAAACCAAGAACCACAATTCTGAAAAGATGGGGAGTGTCAGCTTTGGCCTTGTTCTCCTGTGTGATAAAATAGAAAACAGAAAAGTTTCAGTCAGTAAAGAAAGCAAAACCTGTAGAGGAAAACTACAAAAGAAGCATGGCAATTCGGTTACCAATAAACAAATAGTAGAAAATTGCAAGTGATTTGGTTATATATCTGTTGATGCATGATGGGTTTGAAAAGAGAATAGATACCTTTCAAGTACAAGTGCGCAGGGAGCAATGACAAGAGTGGCCACAACGTGACGGTACACCGCAAGAATGTAATGATTCATTCCATGTTTCAAGGAAACCATACTGATTATATACATCCCAGCATACCCAAACTGCAAGGACAAAATAGCTAGGTATGGTTTTACTTTATTCAAGGTTAGACGCAGCATAGCACTTTGTGTTTGGTCTGCCATATCTCTCTCTCTCTCTCTCTCTCTGTCTCTCTGTCTCTCTCTCTATCTCTTTCTCTCAGATAAATATAGCACTCAAGTTTCTCAAGTACTACTTTGTGTGGCGCCTAACACTGGCTCACAAATGCCCTTGTTATAGACAAATAAAGTTGAAATTAATGATAAGAGGAGAGTGAAGCATTTTAACACCGTACGTATTGGTGGGCATGTGACGCATGTCCAATGTAGATTCCCTTATCGATTTCCTAAAAATGACCTATGTTACAAGCAACTAGAATTCTCACTTTCCTAATATAGAATGCAAATATAATTATTTAATAAAAAAAAATTGACAAAGAAGGGATTACGCGGATCTCTCTCTATTATTATGAAGTGAAATATTGCTTTTCTTTTTTTAATTTTAATTTTAGTTTTTGGTGGGAAGTGGATTTTGATTCATTGACCACCAAATGATATTCAGGTTTAGTGCTTTGACATAAATCCATAATTAAAGCAAGTTAAGTGGTTTTTATGACGCTTGAGTGATGTAGAGAGTGGAAGCCAATTATAAAAGAAGTTAGTGGATTTGTAGAACTCTGTTTTTTTGAGTCAACTGTGGGTTGTTTCACTTCTAAGTAATATCATTTTGACCTTAATTAAAGTAAAACTTGGTGATCTATGACGTTGGGGGTGGTAATTATCACAAGCGGACTTTGATTAAGAATATAATTACATGTGAATCTAGAATAACACCAATGTAAATCATAGAAAAAAATGTGTTTTATCATGCTAATTTAGTCCAATTTAAGTATGTTTATTTTCACATATCAGCTTTTAATAGAAATGCTTGAACACCTTATTTAATCCTAAGAGGTCAAGGGTTCTGTTGACGTTCAAATACTGGTCAACTCAGGTTCACAAGTCTAATGCTGCAAATCTAATAAAAATTGTGCAAGAAGCAAATAAAAAACGAATAAAAGAGCAAAGGAAGAACAGATAACGCTAGGTTTATTAAGTGGTTCAGTCTAAAGAATGCCTACGTCTACTGTTCTTTCTCTCATTATTTCTACAGAGTAACGATACTCAAAGTGTTTTTTCTTCTTTTTTTATAATGAATTTCCTCTCCTATTTATAGAGAATGAAAGATGTTACAGTAATACATAATAAGATAAAATAAAATCATCATAAATTATATTCCCAAGATTGACATTTGTCAGTTCAACTCTATCAAAACATGGTTTAGACACTAAACTCATGATGGTTAGATAAGATTTCCTTAATTCAGGCTGTTAACTACTCTGACATGGTATTCTTAGCGTGCACGCCACGTTAAGGGTTGCATCCTGCTCTTGGACATTCTGGTGCTGACGAGAGTGTCTAGCGACTTGAGTGATATAAAAGAAGACTATCTCGGCTTAGCGAGCTGATATTTTCCCAAGCTTTACATGTGCAAGCTGATAATAAGGAGATCGGGGAGCTCGCTTTAGATGGCTGGGGATTAGACAGGTCGTTCTTCAATCTATTAGGCCTACTGGGCTTTTATCTCTTTAGGCTGAAGCTTTGGGTCTTAATGGCCTATTCTTATAGGTTGCTAAAACATGTACAACACAAGCCCCTAGCTTTCAGTTTGCTTTGTGGACTAGGAGCTACGAGCTCATTCATAAGAGTTGATTTGGCGAGATCGGTTACACCGCCTTTTCAAATTCTATCTTATCTCTTAAACACATGGCATCACCCCAGACGGCGTTTATAGTGCACGCCTCGCATTGTGCGCATTTAATGCGTACATCTTTCAACTGACTACGCATATGACAAAATCTCGCGAATAGCGCAACGTTATCATATCAGGGGCAGTTATACAGCTGTTAGATCCAATGGCTAGAGATTAGCAGATATATAAAGACAGAGACGCTCCATTTTCTTCTCATCTATCATTTTCAAAATCAGATGCCCTTCAGTCTTTCGAGTCTCTCTATTTCCACCATCACCGTTGTTCATCATTCTTATTCAGGACCACGAATTTCGCTGCATTCAAGGTGAGTTTTTTACGTCTACTTATGATTCTTTTACATTTATCTTTGTACACACCGTGCTCTTTTACCTTTTCGAGTCTGGTTTCTATTTGAACATTTTGCAACCCTTCATATTCCTTGTTCGAGAAAGCTTGAGAAATCTGAATAAAAATGAATGTTCGATTGTTTTAGGAGCACACATATGTGTTGTTCCTTATTTGTGATTGCTAGGTACAACTTTGGGATACTTGTATTTTTTTTTTTTTTTTGTTTTACAAGTTCACACTTGAAACTCCTCCGTCCTTGATAGTTTCCCTAAGCGCCTGACTTAATGCTTTAGGATAATCGACTCGGGAAGATTCTGTCTTCTAAGTTTGGTCTGCTTTAGTGACTTAATCCTTTTATTCCTTTTGTAGATGTTAAGTCGTGGACGCCGAACCACAGAGTAGAGGCTAATGACGAGTACTTTGAGGGGTATTCTGCGCAATAAATCAGGGGCACTCAAGGTGCGACCTCCCAAAGCGGTGAAGGTACACCGAAGTCTGCAGGGCTAGATAATTCCTCTGCCCGCGAGCCCTTCCATCAATATGACTCCATTATTCCCTATAGCAAGCTTATTTTAATAGCCCAGAAATTTGACTCCCCCTCAGGATGCCATGCAATGGTGCATGCCCTTCATGACCATGCGGCTCACCCTCCTCCAGGGTTTATAGCGATCAGCCGCCAACATTTAGAATTCAGAATTAGGTTTCCAGTCTCTCGCTATCTCATCTATCTTCTAAACGATTTGGCTTTAGCCCCATTTCAGCTTACCCTGAATTCTTATGCCTATCTGACCTCTTTAGCTTCCGTTTTCATCAAAAATGGACTTCCATCTCCGAGCCTAAATATGATCTAACACCTTTTCCATTTCAAGACCACTATAGGTGCTAAGGGGGATAAGTGGGATGGGTTTTATTATACCGCAGCTTGGAATTTTCCTTATAAGGTGTTTTTACCCAAAAGGGCTGGTAGGTCAAACGTCGGCGATTATAAACCAGCCCTTTATCAGAGTCATGTACGCGATGATCAACTGATTTATTACGTTGGTCGTCATCTTATGCTGGTGAGTTTCCACTCTAATCGCTGAAATTATGTTTTCTTTATATTCATCACTAAAATTCTCTTATCTTAGGCTGCCATGGGCACAATGAAGATGTTCAAAGACTTTCCCAACCTTGCATAGGAGAAAGCTTCACTTAAGGAAGCGATGAGGAAGCTCGAAGGCAATAACAAAAAGATCAAAGGTGAGTCGGAGTTTTTTCATAAGGAATTCGAAAAGGCGAAGAAGGCCACACTCGACTTCGACCAAAAATTTATAAGTACCTATGAACAACAAGCCAAGGCAGATGAGGTTTTAGCTAGCGAGATCAAGCTTCCAGAAAGCATAGTCTCCTCACTTGGGAAGGCAACTGAGGAGAATAAAAAGATGAAATAGGAAACGATCGTGCTAAAGCAAGAAGTGAGCTCATTGAAGTAGGAGGTCAATGCATACTAGAAGCGAGCTGAAACTGTTGAGAATAAGGTTGAGCTAATGCATCAGGATGTAGCCGTAATGAGAAAGAAATTAGCTCAAGCTCAGGAGATGATCAGTCAGGCCGAAGCTCGCATTAAGCAAGTTCGCGGGGATGCCACCTTGAATACGAGGATTTCATTTCTTTATACGTTATGGAAACGTCATCCAGAAATGGACGTCTCATTCTTCGGGAAGGATGTAGTAGAGGAGGTGAAGAAATACGCAACTCAGGCTACCAAGGCCGCTAAGGTTAAAGCCACAAAGGTTACTCAATAGGGGATTATTCCTTCTGCCCCTAAAAAGAGCTTAACTCCTTCAACCACTCATGCTGCAATTCCTCGGGCTGATGCTCCCCCAACTCATTCTAAGGCCCCCGCTCCTGTAATTGTTCAACGCATGAGTTCATAAGCCCCTTCATGGAGCACTACCTCAACAGCTCAACCAGGGCCTTCTTCAAGCTCTTCGCAGCTGACAACTCCCAAGGTACAAAGTGCAGTTTCAAAAGAAGCCCCCAGTGACCAAGACTCGAAGAAGACCTCTACTAGCTCCTTATAGACCCTTTGGATATCATTTTTCTTTTCTTTTGTAACTATTTTTTGAACATTAATAACAATGATTCTGTAATATATTTGCTCCTCGGTGGACGAGGTTGTAATTGTATACAGTGTTTTTTTTTTTTTTTGCTTCATTTTCTAGCTGGCTTGCTTTCTCATGCTTTATCGAGCAATAAATCCCATCGCATAATTGAATAGATCATGATCATGCATAGCCAGGTAGCTAAATAGGCAATATTAATATCAAATCATGACAATTAATTGAATAGAATAGCCTGATTGTAATTATAAGTACCCATAGGTCGTAAAAAATGATTATCTTGGATGTACCTTTCAGGGCATTTAAAAATGAGCTCACAAGTAATATGACATCCTTCCAGAACTCGTAGGTCAATAGGTCGCTCGAATACCTTCCAAAGCGTTAATACCATTGTTTAAAAACTCCTCTCGGTCGGGTTTCGAGTCGAGAACCTCCAGATCGAGGGGTTCAAATCGGTTCCCATAGAAAATCGGCTTGACTCGGGCCGACTCGGCCCAGCTTGAAATCAGTCTACTCGGCCTTTTCTTTTTTAATTTTTTTATATCAAAACGACGTCATTTTGGTGTGCCAAAACTATGCTGATTTTGGCCATATTAGGAAAAGAAAAACATGACACCAAAACGGCGTCGTTGTGGCACACCAAAATGATGTCATTTTGGCGTCATGTATTTTACACACCAGAGAGCCGCAGTCGGCTCAGATCTGGTCTACTTTTGCTGCGTTCTACTTCTACCCGCCGTTTTGCTTCTGCTCGCCGTGCTACTTCTAAGTTTTGTGCCGATCTACTCAAGTCTGGTTCTACCATCTCCGGTCGGTGTGCGACTTCTGCTGCCACTGTCGTCCGTTGGTGTGCGACTTTTACTACCGTTGTTGCCGATTAGTGAGCGATTTTTGCTGCCGCTATTGTTAGTCGCTCCGTCTGCCGCAGTTGCCATCTCCATCCATGTGTCCACTCCTTCCGCCGCGGTGCCAAGTTACTGTTAATACTATTATTTTGTTCTCAATTTTTTTTTTCGTTTTTTCATTTTGTTTTTCGATTTTACCAGTGATTTTGTTTTTCACATATATTTGTTTAAGATTGATGATTGATGGATTATACAAACTATATTAGTTATGATTTGTTTGTTACATTAATGGGAATGAGATTATGGAAACATAGGATTGGAAACATATTCTTGTGTTATGTGACTTATGTTATGTCATATGTGTTTCAATTTATCCTATGATATTGTGTTCAATATTATTTGCTATATTTGTTTTTAGATAAATTTGGGTGATAATTAATGTTTATTACATTGATCTGAAAAACAAATTTATCTGAAAAACATTTGTTACATTAATAGAAAAATATACTCTTTAGCTATATTTGTTTAGGGTTTTTATTTACTTTTGTTTAGGTGCAATATTTTATTTAAAGATAAATTTACTTGATAATTGATGTTTGTTGTATAAAAATTTCCATGCTCAAAGCTATATTTGATGATTAGGTTGTTTTATATTCATCAATTATGGATAATGAATCTTCGAGAGCTTTCGTTACCCCATCTCTCAAACGAAACACAAGTGATGTTGGATGGGATTATGGAAAGTTGGTTGATCCAAATATTATGGAAAGAGTGCAGTGCATATTGTGTGGGAAGATTATGTCTGGAGGGATACATAGATTGAAAGAACATGTGGCTCACATATCCGGAAATGTGGCTAAATGTCTAAAGGCCAAATCGAAGGATACAAATAGATGCAGGAATGCACTTATGGAGTCAAAAAATAAAAGAGAAATAAGATGATGGAGGAGAAATTGAACGGAGGAGAAATTGAACGGAGGAGAAGTAAATATCGATGAATCAGAGGAGATGGAAGACGTAGAGGTAGGAGAGGTAAGGAAAGAGCCTCATCATCTTGGCCCAATAGATAAGTTTACACCCATTAATCCGGAGTTATCATCAAATTTAAGGAAGTCAATGCGACAACAAAACATTAATGAAGCATTTTTTAAAGAGAGACTCGATCATGTGCACAATTGGGTAACAACTTGGATGTTTAATAGAATCGTTCTGTGGTATGTTGTTGTGAATGATGATTTCATGCGTGCTTGCGAAGTAATTGGTTAATTTGGGCCTGGTTATAAGCCTCCAAATTATTATGAAATCGGGGAGCGATATTTGCCAAATAAGGTGGAAGAAACTAAGTTATTATTGAAAAGGTAAGAAGAAGAGTGGGCTAAAAATGGATGCTCAATTATGACAGATATTTGGACGGACAGGAAAAGAATGAGCATAATGAATTTGTGTGTGAATTGCAGGTATCAATTTCATATAATTTATCTACTACAATATTAGTTGCATATTATATTATTTAATTTATGTTTAGGGTTTAGAACCTAGTTCTACATTTGATATTTGATTATTGTAAGTTAGGAACGTTTTCTTTTCTTCTAAGGAGTGTTCTGATGTGGCACACACTACGGAACACATTTTTGAATATGTGAATGGATGCATTGAACAAGTTAGATCTGCAAATGTTGTTTAAATAGTAACCGATAATGCTAGCAACAATATGGTTGCTGCCAAGATTTTGAAGGAGAAAAGGCCAAATATATTTTGGACCTCGTATGCTGCTCACACCGTCAATCTCATGCTTGAAAGTATTGGCAAGCTTCCTAGGTTCAGCAAGTATATTGAACAAGTAAAGCAGCTGACAATCTTCATTTATGCTTATCACAGGACTTTAGGAATGATAAGGTCTTTTACAAAAAAGAAGGATATAGTAAGGCCGGAAAAGACTAGATTTGCATCTGCTTTCCTTACTTTGCTAAACTTGATGGATAAAAAAAATGCTTTGAAGACAATGTTTGGTAGTAAGGAATGAGAGAAGTGCAAATACTCAAAAAGTAAAAAAAAGGAAATTGGCCTACGAAACTGTTATGAGTTTGGCGTTTTGGAATGGTGCAACATATTGTTTAAAAGTTTTTACACCTTTGATTAAAGTGTTGAGACTGGTGGATGGAAATCGAAAGCCATCAATGCCTTGGTTATATGGAGAACTAAGAAGGGCTACACAAGATATTAGAGAGGCCTTAAGCAACGTGGAAAATAATTATTGATCAATTCTTGAAAAAATTGATGAAAAAATGAAAGATCGGCTAGATTCTCCTTTGCATAAGACGACATTTCTATTAAATCTCTATTACCACTTCAAGGATTCAAGCATTTCCAATGAGTTTGAGTTGTTGAGTAGCTTTATGGAATGTGTCGAGATTTTTCATTATGGTGATATAGCCTCTCAAGATATAATTATCATTACTGAATGACCATTATATCAGATGAAAGAGGGTCCTTTTGGGAGACTGTTGGCCATTAGGGGATGTGATAGCGATTCTAAGGATCCAGGTAAAAAATCGATCATTCTAATTCAAATAAATTGTTTTTAGTTGTTTAACTTGTTTACTAATTTCTATTATAGATTATATTTTTCACATTGTATTTATGAAAATATATCTTCCAAAAACTAATTCTACATTTGATTATGTTTTATGGTGTAGTTACTTGGTGGAGCATGTTTGGAAGCCACACACCTAACATGCTTAAAATGGCAAAAAAGATTTTTTCATTGACAACTAGTTTATCGGGATGTGAAAAAAATTGGAGTAGTTTTGAATGGGTAAGTGCAAATGTGCAATATCCATAACTTATTTTTAATGTTTTAAATTTTATTTATTTACCGATTTATTTAATTTTAATTTTTATATCTTATATAGATTCATTTGAAAAAAAGGAATAGATTAAATACGGATCGATTGAACAACCTAGTTTTTGTTAATTTCAATTCACAGTTATCAAACAAAATGAATAAACAGGTTGAGAAGAATGTTGATGTGCTACTAGCAGCTAATACTGATGCTGCTGATGCACAAGGATGGCTTGTTTAAGGAGGTGATGAGGATGATGAAGTATCGACCTATTTGGAACAACCGAGGCAACTTGATGAAGATGATTTTGATTTTGGAGAGGAGAAGAATGAGGAGGAGGAGAAGGAGAGAGGGGAGAAGAACATTGATGTAGAGTTTAAGTCCGACAATGAATAAGTTATGGAAGACGTTTATGGAGATGATGAAGATTTGTTGCATTTTCCTTCTCGCCCTTAAGATTTTTAGGGCCTTAAGTCCTTAACATACTTTCATGGACTTTTCTTTTTGATGACTATTTTATTGTTGGCTTCTTGCTATGTTATTATTTACATACTATATATGATGTTGATCACTTGGTTGTGTACTTATGTTTGAGAATGAAAGAATGATGAGTGGCTATAAGTAATTTAGATATGAATCATGTGATAGATTTTTAAAGTATTGTTATTTTGGTAAATTACAGGTGGAATTGTTGAAAAAATAGTGGTTATACTGCTGAAATTTTTAAGGTTATAATTATGTAATTGTGTTAAAATAGCTTTGGAGGTTGCATGAGATAGATTTTAAAGGTTTTTGTGGTCATATGATTATATTTTAATCCTATAGAAAATTTTTAAATTTTAATTTTCACAGGTTTGACCTATTTTGACCGTGGGTCAACGGTCAAACCGAGTACTCACCGAGTTGCCAAGTACTCGCTGCTCGCTGCCTCGCCGGTCGAGTCGCGAGTAGCGAGTTTTGGGACATTGGTTAATACAGAAGTTCACGGGATGCACCTTCCAGAAATTTTATTTGAGAGGAGTTCACAGGCTACAATCGTTCATTCCAGAGCATCAAAACGAGCTCACAAGCTATGATTGTTCCTTCCAGAACTTTAATTTGAGAGAAGTTCACAGGTTACAATCATTCATTCCAGAACTTTAATTTGAGAGGAGTTCACAGGCTACAATCATTCCTTCCAGAGCATCAACACAAGCTCACAGGCTACAATTATTCCTTTTAGAACTTCTGAGTTTTGGCTTACAGATAACAATCACACCTTCCAGAGCTTAGATGCTCACAGGAAAAACTGTATCTTCTAAAGCTTGATAATATCGGCTCGTAGGTTACAGCTACACCTTCCAGGGTTAGAGTGCCCACAAGTAGCAACTGTACCTTTCTGAATTCAAGTGGGGTTGTTTTGGCGGAACACATAAATCATATGAGGATCCATAACTAACAAACTAAATAAACAGCTCGCACGATAGCATATATTAGCTCATAATAATGGAGTAAACCAGTTTGCATAATGTAACAAATAAGCTCGCTCAAGAGAATAATAATAAGAATTATAGAATAATTGAATATTGCATAATAATAAAAGGGTCATGAGGGAGCTAACTGGTTAGGTGAAGTATGGCAGGAGTTTTTCGGTGTTCCAGGCTTATAGGACCTCGGCTCCGTTCATATTGGTCAAGTGGTAGACTCAATTTCCCAAATTTTCTTTGATGATGTAGGGATCTTCCCAATTTGAACCGAGAGTCTCTTCACTAGCTTTACTAGTTGCAGGTAGGATGAGATGCAATACCAGGCCTCCAATTTTGTATCACCGAATTCGGACGTTCCTGTTATAGTACCTCTCAATTCTTTGCTGATAGATGACTACCCTCAACTAGGCTGTTTCCGATGCCTCTTCGAAGATATCGAGACTAGAGGCAAGAAGTTGATTATTATCCTCCGAATTGAATGTAACTATGCACTGTAAGGTCACTTCTAACTCTACGGGGATCATGGCTTCAGATCTATATACAATAGAAAAAGGGGTTTCTTGAGTAGTGATGCGAGCTGTAGTTCTGTATACCTATAACACCTTGGGCAGTTAGTCCACTGATGCTCATTTTCTGGCCTCTAGCTTTATATTCAGAGTCTGTTTTATTATTTTATTTACAACTTCAACTTGACCGTTGGCTTGTGGATGGTCTACTTCTAAGAAGCTCTTAATAATTCCCAGGTGGTTGCAGAACTTGATGAACTGGTCACTGTTGAACTGCGTTCCATTATCTATCACAACTTGTTGCGGGACCCCGAATCTACAGATAATGTTACTCCACATGAACTTTCTGCTAGCTTCTAAGCTTCTGCCCACTTGGTGAAATAATCTACAGCAATAATGACATGCTTGCAATTCCCACAGGCAGTTGGTAAAGGACTGATTAGGTCCATTCCCCAGATTGTGAAAGGTCATGGGCTCACCATTTGTTGAAGGAAAACTGGTAGAGCTCGCAAAACCTTATCAAATCTTTGACATTTATCACACTTCTTAACCAGAGAGATGACGTCTTATTTCATTGTGGGCCAGTAGAACCCCTATCGAAGTGCCTTCTGTACAAGAGATAGTCCCCCAGCGTGGTTGCCACAATGACCTGTATGTATATCATTTAGCACTTTTATGCAATCTAGCCCATCTATACATCTCAACAGCGGGGCCAAGAACCCTTTCTTATACAACATATCGTCGTAGGTGCAATACCGCACAGTTCGTGCTCGAAGACGTCGAGCCTCAAACTAATCCTTCAATAGTTTCCCATCTTGTAAATAACCAATCAATGGGCTCATCCACGAGCCCTATGCCATAACTATGGCCATTATTGAGTCTTTATCTTCGATGCTAGGGACTAGTAAGAACTCTATTAGTATGGACTCTATGTCTTCTATGGCCTGGGTAGTTGCCAGATAAGCCAGTGCATCTGCATGTGTGTTTTGAGCTCTTGGAATTTGGTTCATTTCATAATTCTGAAATGTGCCTAACAGCCCTTGGACCTTCTGGAGGTAAGCAGCCATTTTCGACCTCCAGGTCTGATATTCGTCGTAGATTTGGCCGACCACAAGTTGGGAGCCACTGAAAACTTTTGACCTATCAGCTAGCAATTCTCTGGCTAGTCGTAGCCCCACTAGCAATGCCTTATATTCAGCCTCGTTATTGCTGGCTCAAAACCCGAACCTTAAAGCATGAAAGATTTTATGTCTTTTAGGGCTGATCAACATCACTCCTGCCCCAGCTCTCAGCTCGCTGGATGACCCATTTACATAAAATTCCCATATCGGACTTTTAAAAGACTCGGCCCCCTCCTCTGCAGGCCTTGTAAATTCTGCGATGAAATCTGTTAGAACCTAGGCCTTAATTGCTTGTCTCTGTTTGTACTCGATGTCGAACTATGCCATCTCAATTGCCCACTTGAGTAACCGACCTTAGGTGTCAGACTTCTTGAAGACTTGTCTCAATGGGTATTGGGTAAGGACCTCGATTTTGTGAGCTTGGAAATATGGGCACAGCTTCCTTGATGTAATAACCAGGTAGTAAGCGAGCTTCTTCATCTGTGAGTACCTAGTCTCCGCATCAAGTAGTCTCTTGCTCACATAATACACTGGGAGTTGCATCATCTATTCTTCTCATACCAAAGATGCGCTTAAAGTGTACTGAGATACCCCTAGATATAAGATGAGTTTTTCTCCTTCTACTGGCTTTGATAGGAGCGGAGCTCAGCCCATGTAATCTTTCAACAGCTGGAATGCTACTTCGCATTGCTCAGTTCACTCAAAATTTTTTGCCTTCTTCAGTACATCAAAGAAAGGAACACATTTGTTCGTGGCCTTTGAAATGAATCTACTGAGCACTGCAACTTGACCATTGAGGCTTTGTACGTTCTTAATCCTATTAAGGGATCTCATGTCAATCTGGGTCTTGATTTTCTCGGGATTGGCCTCAATCCCTCTATCATTTACTATGAAACCCAGGAACTTTCCGGAGGCCACCCCAAACGCACATTTCAGCAGGTTCAATTTAATTAGATATTTCCTCAATGCCGAAACATCTCCTCCAGATCGTCTACATGGGTAGCTGTCTGCCTGGATTTCACCAGCATGTCATCCATATATACCTCCATTGTCTTGCTAATCTGTTCCTTGAACATCATAATGACTAATCTCTGATAGGTCGCCCCTACATTCTTCAATTCGAAGGGCATGACCTTATAGCAGTATAGGCCACGGTTCGTGATGAACAAGGGGTGCTCTTCGTCCTTAGGGCTCATAGGTATTTGATTATATCCTGAGTAAGTATCCATGAAGCTTAAGAGCTAGTGACCAGCTATTGCGTCTATAAGCTAATCAATTCTCGGTAGAGGGAAGCTTTCTTTCGAATATGCCTTGTTTAAATTTGTGAAATCAATACACGTTCTCCACTTCCACTCTTTTTCTTTATAAGTAATGGATTGGCAACCTAGGTCGGGTAGTAGGCTATCCGGATGAAGTTGTTGGCCAGTAGCTTATCCACATCTTCCTTCAATGCGTCATAACACTCACGGTCATGGATTTCCTTTTTTGGCGAACTGGTTTATAGTGAGGATCAATGTTCAGCTTGTGTGACATAACCTTTGGATCGATCCCTACCATGTCTTTATAATTCCAAGCAAAAACGTCCAGGTTCGCCTTGAGAAAATCAATGAGCTGGGACCTTGTTTATGGGGTTAGGCCTTGCCTCAGCCTTAAGCATCTTTCAGAGTCCAGCTCGCTGACCTGAACGTGCTCGAGCTTTTCAACAGGCCCTGTCGCTCTGTTTGTATCCACCTTACGAGGATTGAGGTCATGGCTTACCCTTTTTTCATTCATAGCATGAGGCTTTCCTCTTGAGACCATAATGACCTTCTTTCCTCTAACTCCCATCTTTAATGCCTCTTTATAGCAGCATCGTGTCAGGTATTGCTCGCCACGTACATAACCTATTCCATTGGGAGTTAAAAATTTAACTGTGAGTGCCCTGGTGGAGGTGAACACATCTATGTCATTCATCGCAAGTCTCCCCAAGACAACATTATATGTAGAGGGGCAGTTTATGATCAGAAAATTTACTAGCATAGTTACCTGACGTCCTGAATCCCCGAGCGTAAGTGAAAGTCTAACCTGGCCCATTAGAATGATGTCATCTCTAGTGAAGTTGTAGAGAGGCTCTGAGGAGGGCTTTAACTGCTCTATACCAAGCCCTATCTAGTCATAGCACCCCTTATACATTACGTTAACTGAGCTACCTATATCGATCTTAATTCTTCGTACCTCAGTATTACTTATTCTAGCTCGGATGACAAATGCATCGTTATAGGGCCAACACACTTCCCTTGCATCTTTCTCAATAAAAAAAAAAAATGTTGTCTAAGGTCATTCTTGCTTTCTTTGCAAGTCTTCCATTTTCACCTTGGTTTGTAAGCAAGATGTGATTTGCCTCTCGCACGTAGCGTTCGTGCTGTCTGTTCAATGTACCTGTAATATAGGGACCACCATGTATAGTAAAGATGGTTTTTACCACGGGCTCGTGCTCTTGTTCTGGAGCCTGTTGGTGTTGCTGTATAGGTTACCGAGTTGACTGAGGACGCTGTAGCGATTGTTGCTGGTTTGCAGGTCGCACCATATACTCCCTCAAACAACCTTTTCTAATCAAGCCCTTTATAGCATCCCTAAGATCCCTATAGTCTGAAGCATAATGCCTAGTCTATCTGTGATAGATACAGTACTTCCTCGGATTTTGAAACTTGCTGGGGAAGTTGGTAGGACTTGACCTTCCGAAATTCTCTTTGTTCTTTTCAGTGTCAAATATCTTATCCTGCCTATCTGACAAAACACTGTAATTTTCATAGAGGCTCCGAGGTGCAAGGCGATCTCTTTCAGGCTCTTTCCTAGCCCGCTTTGCTACTCGATTGTTGGAGCAAATCCTCTGGTCTTCATTACCACCATGGTTGCTCATTTTTCCTTGATGGGAACCACTCACCTCACTCTTCAGATTATTGGGTTTCTTTGGTCCAAAAGCTTCTTCCCATCTAATCTCCTTGGCAGCTTACTCATAGAACTCTCCGAGGTCTTTCACAGGAGATTTATAAATGCTCTCATAGAACTTTCCATCATTCCTAAGTCCTGTCAAGATTGCGGTTAGGATCTTCTCGTCCATAGGGTTTTCCACATTATTTACCTCGTTTCTAAATCTGCCAATATAGTCCTTTAACGGTTCACCAGGACATTGAAAAATTGTAATAAGGTGATAAGGTGGCGCGAGCTGACTCTTTAGCACCTTATACTGATTAACAAACTTTCACTAACATTCTTTCCAACTGCCAATATTACGAAGTGAGAGGTTCCTGAGCCACGTCCGTGGAATATCACCGAGCATCGTTGGGAAGGCACGACACTTAACCAGAGAGCTAGTGGTCTATAGGTCCATCTGAACATTGAAGGCGTTCAAATGGTCATAAGGATTAGAGTTCCCGTTGTATTGTGGGATATTGGGGATTTTGAACCTGAGGGGTAGCGGCTCTAACTCAATCTCTAAAGTGAATGGAGTCATTTCTCCTCCTTGACTCCTTTGCTCTTAGCCTCCAGGTCGCGCCTCTAACTGTTAGACCCTTTGAAGGAGCTGCTCAATGACTGGGTCTTGGGTCTCAGATTGTTTGGCCAGAGATCGTCTATCCCGCCTGCTTTCTTTGCTCGGGGAGTATTGACCTTGCGCCCCATGCCTTCTCCCGTGTTCGAGCTCGGGGGAATAGTGACCTAGTTCGTGCCCTTAGTCTAACCTGTTCGATTCATCTTCTTTATACGAACCTCCATGTCGGCGTTGCCACTCATTCTTATTCCTTCGAGCTAAAACCCGTGCATGTCCATGGCTTACCTCGACCTGGCGATGCCCTTCACGACTCACCCTCACCCTTAGTACTAAAGGTAGAGCCACATTTTCTTCTTCATGAACTCGCTAAACCCGAGATCCAGATCGCACGTTCGAAAAACGGATTGATCCCTCCGGTGTAGGTATCTCCCTGGTGAATCTCTTTTCTGTTGCCGGGATTTCAATTGGTTTCTAGGTGACCCGAACCTGGGCCTATGTTAGTGCCCTTACAACATCTGCTATCTGCATCATCATGCTCTCTAACACCTCCTGGCATTGTTGTAAAATCTGCATGGCATCTTTTCCAAGGCATTAGGCGTAGGTTGACCAGAGGGGAATGGAGGCATACCTTGGTTAATTCCATCCATAGTTGCATTTGAGGTGTTCGTGCCTACATCTGCTAGTAGAGCACTTTATCGTTGATTAACATTCTCCATTCTATCAATCATTGCGTCAAAACTTCTAGTCATTCTTCCCTTGACCATGATAGTTGTGAACTGAAAGTTTGCAATTGGGCTCTCCTTCTAGCGTTAAAATGTTGACGTTCAAATATTGGTCAACTCAAGTACACAAGCCCAATGCTGCAAATCTAATGAAAATTGTGCAACAAGCAAATAGAAAACGAATAAAAGAACAAAGGAAGAATAGATAACACCAGGTTTTTTAAGTGGTTCGACCTAAAGAATGTTTATGTCCACTGTTCTTTCTCTCACTATTTCTGCAGAGTAACGACACTCAAAGTGTTTTTTCTTCTTTTTTTACAATGAATTTCCTCCTCTATTTATAGAGAATGGGATGTGTTACAGTAATACATAATAATACAAGATAAAATTATCATAAATTAAGTCCCAAGACTGACATTTGTCAGGTCATCTCTATCAAAGCATGATTTAGACGCTAAACTCATGCTTGTTAGGTAAGATTTCCTTAATTCAGGTAGTTAACTACTCTGACATGGTCTTTTTAGCATACACGCCACGTCAAGTGCTGCGTCCCACTCTTGGATATTCTGGTGCCAATGAGGGTGTCTAGCGACTTGAGTGATGTAAAAGTAGACTATCTTGGCTTAGCAACCTAATCTTTTCCCAGGCTTTACATACACCAGCTGATAATAAGGAGATCGAGGAGCTCGCTTTCAATAGTTGGGGACTAGACAGGTCGTTCTTCAGTCTATTGGGCTTGTTGGGCTTTTATCCCTTTGGGCTGAAGCTTTAGATCTTAATGGCCCATTCTTATAGGTTGTTAAAACATGTACAACAGGTTCGAATCCCACTATTATCGAAAGTATGAGTAGTTTTTTATGAATTTAATATTTCCTCTCTCATCATAGAAAAAAAAAAAAAAAGTCCAATGTAATTAATTAATTTAAAAGTGCGGATTTATTTATCATTATAACAACATAAAAAATAAACTAAACCCTCAAACTCTGATTTTAATTAAATTAGAACACAAGATCTCTTATGCACAGCATACACAACAAGAAGTTTTATGTGAAACTAAACTAGTTAGCATATATCCCTCTCAAAAGCGATAATTTTGACGTCTACAATTCCCCCCATCCCTCGCCCCTCACACGGGCCACGCCCCCGCCGCGCCCACCACACACCTCCCACACCCCCACCCCACCCCCACCCCCCCAGTACACAACATACACAACAAGAAGTTTTATATGAAACTAAACTAGTTAGCATATATCTCTCTCAAATGCGATAATTTTGACGTCTACAATTACCCCCCACCACCCCACCCCGCCCCAACCCCACCACCCCCCCAACCCGCCCCAACGTACCTAAAGATCGATAAATTTGGAAATTATTCTTAATCCTTGTCTTATCTCCATTTTCAATCACCACCAGTGTTTGCTGCAGTGTGCAGCAAACACTTATTAAAAATTTCAAGTACTAGAACTTATACATCAAACGTCTCATCTTTGTTATTTGAATGAACATTCGGATGTTTCCACCAAGTTATTTCTAACATACTCTAATCCATCAAGAATAAAAACATTATATATATCCGTCTTCATAATGTCATAACAAAATTTATTAATTAGTTGAAAACTTGAGAATAATATATATTAAGTAATGCAAACCAATAAAAAAGGTGGTGCTTTCATGTTAGGATTCCAACGAGAATTTTCGGTTGGTGGAATCCCACCTTATTACAAATAGGAAACACTGGAAAGATATATGTCCAAAGCAAATTAAGGCTCGACATTTGTCGGCAAGTATTACCCTCCACTTTTTCTGATTATCCAAAGATATATGTCCAAAGATAAACAAACCATTTTTTCTCTTCTCCAAAAGAGAGAGAGAGAAGAGTTTTTACTTACAGCATGTTGTGGACAATTTACGTGGTTAGGAATTTTTGTGCTACACCTAAAAGCAAGAGCAACAAATCTTCTTTACCTTATCTTGCATGCTTATTCATTATCATAATTAAAGAACGACTAGCCATGCAATCAGTTACTTAATCTTCGATCCCATCCACCCACCACCATCCAAATCAAGTCAGCTGTCCATGTAGATAAAATTCGATACTGGCTACTCACATTCTTATAACAGATGAAGACAATATTAATTGGCAAGTGTTCTCTTTTAACGTGTTTTAATTTAATAGATAAGTTTAAAAAATCCCAAAAAAAAAAAAAACTCTTTAAGATTTTAAGTTTATTTTTATTCTTCTATATATTACATGCAATTTTAGCTTCTATCTTAGAGAGTGCATGAATCGACATTCTTTAACATAATCTTATTAATAACAATATTTTTTTAATGTTTTAAAGTATTAAAATAATATAGATATATACTATGTTAAAATAAATAAATAAATATAGAAATCTCATTATCATATTTTAAATTAATTCTTAAAATTACATCAGAAAATTGATTGTAAATATAATATCAACAAACTGAAAGAAAATGTTGAATTCTAATTATAAATGAATAATGTGAACAATCAAAGAAATTCAAGAGAAAAGCAAGGGTTTTATGTTGAAGAAGAAGATGAACGATGTACATGGTTAAGAGAGCCAAAATACAAACATATATAGTGACAAGAAAAAAAATCTAAACTACCCTTACAATAAAAAAATATTAACTCTAACATATAAAAGGGATGGATGGTATAATATATATTTAACCTAGTTTAGTAATTACTTAATTACATGTTGGTTGAGAAATAGATAGCACATAGAGCAACTCTCTGTTTGGTGCCGCTAATATATAATGCCAATCAAGTGCATCGTTGATATTCTTATTCAAAGAAAACAGTGTCTGACACAAAGCCAGCCTATTACACCGTCCACATTTATGTCCACATTAAACCAAGGTTGACATCACTACTTTCTTTTTTTAAGCTGCTTCGCACGAACCTACTACGCCACTAAATAAATCCTTTTTCTCTCTCCTTGTCGGACCGGAACCCGAATTTTTCTTCGGTATCTTTACCAGAATTAAATTCAATTAAGGACTAATTCGTTTCATATGTGCCCTTCTTTTCTAGTGGGCTTGCATTGTGTTTCAAGTGTGATGTGATCCAATATTACAATAAAACTAATTATTCAGGATAGAAGCTTTACGGCATAAGACAAAAATATGCCTTTAAAATTCAATTACGTAATAAAATAAAATTTTTTATTTTCATGAAGATATATTCACAGCATATATTTATAATATCCCGTAAAAGTGCTTCCGAGCAGCTCGTCGTAGTTGCTCTTCAAGTCTCTCAAGCTCTCCATTCCTTTGATGCAAAGCTTGCCTCTCTATCTCAACTCTCGCTCTCCTATCATTAGGGTCCTCTTTATTGCTCTTCTTTTCGCTGATCTTCAGGTCTTTTTTTGAATTTTGTTTGATGGATTTTGAGGAATTCTCCGTAGGTAGTTACTAATATGATGTCTGGGTAACAAATTGATGATCATTGATGTGCTTAACGATAGAAGAAATGAGATGCATACCAGGTGTTTGATAATTTGAGTGAGAAAAAAGCAAAATAGAAATCCTTAACCAAATGAATATTGTAGCAAAACTGAGTTTCAACCAATCGACACCATCCTAATTGGTCAATGTAGTTAGGCACAAAGGTCTTTCCCAATGCTTCAAATTCAATACCCACATTTTGCACGCACTTCCCTTCTTAACAATAAATTCCATTTCAGCTCTTGATCTTCTTAACTTTCAATAAGATGGTTTTGATTACTTCATTTCAGGTTCTTTTTTTTTTTTTTTTTTTTTCTTTCAGCAAAGGCGTGGGCCTGGACAAAGATCCCTCTATGATGTTTTGACAGCATATTATGTGCACGATAGAGAAGTGGGTTATATTTAGGTTTGACTAACTCTCAAGCATTTAATGACTTGTATTTGCATTGTTTAAGATAGTGAAGTAGTTATTGATGTTAGAATTATTAGACATGCAGGGAATGGGATTTCTAGCTGGTCTCTTCCTTCTTTACATGAGTGAAAAGGATGCATTTTGGTTAATGGTTGCATTATTGAAAGGAACTGTCCATTCTCCAATGGGAGGATTGTATCAGGTGATTCTTTAGTTTTAAGAACTTTATATGTTCTTCTATTTCTTATTGTAAAAAAGAAAGAAATTCTTGATATTTATACCAAGGAGGCCAGTTGTGAAGCTGATAGCCTTAAAAAATAGAGGTTGGTCAATAAATGACTTGATTGTATTGTAATATTAAATTGCTTTAGGGTGTTTTGTGTCCAAGATATTTGAAAAGGATCTTGTTGGACTGCAAGTATACCGTTAATTTAAGTGAATGGTGCACTAGAACTTGCATAGTTAATTGCAGCTAGCTTGCTTAGGTGTGGCTTTGTTTAGAATCAATTGAGAATTTATTAATATTAGAAGAAATGTGATCCATTAACTCCTTCAACCAGTTTTTAAAGCAGAACCATGTTATGTTGGCTTATTAGTGTTTGGCTTTGTTTAGCTGATGTGATTAGACCAACTCCTTGTGTTGTTAGACTTCACTTACTGGTTAAGGAAGCTGTGAACCATTTAAAGTTAATTTGAAAAGGAAAGTTTGATATGATAGTGATATAGAAATTTGTAGTATCATGTGAACATTAAGTTCTCGAGTATTTTGATACTTTTGCCAAGGATATCATATTGTGATGTCCATGAAATTACTAATTGTTTCATAGACTCATAGTTGCTCTTGTTGATTTACTTTTTTTTTTTCTTTTCCTCCGTAAATCTATATTTGATTACTATGCTTTGATGGCATAGGTAGATAATTGTCTAGTATTGGATGGTGATTGCATTTTTATATTCTAAACTAGGATATTAGGAGGAAAAAAAGAAAATAGCAAACTGGAAATATTAGCTACTTTCTATTGAGAAGAAGAGCAAAAGTTCTTTATTGATAAGGTTAATAATTTTATCAAAAATCCAAAATCAGTAAATGTTCACTCATTGTTTTGCCTACCTCTCTAACTTGTGTTGCATTCTCATCCAACTTATATTGATTTTTAGTGACAGTGGCTAAGTTTTTCATTGTGCGATCAAACTTTAACGTTAGTCAATTTGAAGTGGAATACCTACTACAAATTAACACCCAAAGTAAGTGTAATTATATTCAGTATTTTCCATGTATCTCCTTCCATGTTATATAGCAAATGTAATTTTTTTTTTAAGCTTTTAATTTGTATGCAATCTTGTTATCTTCCTTCTATAAATTGCGGCTTTACTTTCTAGCATATGCTTTGTCGTAGACAGAGGCGATGGGATTAAAGTAGATAGGGTGTTTGATAAAGTGTCTCAGAGAAGTATTTTAACTTGGAACACTAAGCTAGGCGCTGATGTTTCAAATGGGGAACCTTTAAGTGCTCTTGAAACTTATCGAGAAATGCAGAGTTTGGGTATTTCGGTTAATGCTCATACTTTCCTAATGTGGTTAATGCTTGTGCTTTGCTTAAAGATGTTAATTGTGGAGAGTTCATGGTAGTCACTAAATTTGGATATGATTATTTTCCCTTTGTTGTGAATTGGCTTGTTGCTATGTGTGCAAAGTGCTATTGTAAAACCCAAAACCTCATTCGTCGAAGAGCGAATTATTTTTCCGATGAATCGCGTGTTAGCTCAGAAAAATATTTTTCAATTCCGGCTCACTCGAAATATTTTTAGAAAAGGAATATTAAAATAATTACAAGAACGTGAAGATAGATTCGAAATTTAGAAATAATTCTGAAGACGAAATCAAGTCGTAAGCGGATTCCCAGATGGACGGACGAAAACTGATTCGAGCTTGGAATCAAATGGGAGAATGCATGGAAGAAATAAATAAAATAAATTGATAAATGACGGACACATGTCGCGCATGCAAGGAATAATCGAGAGAAGTGGCTTGAAATTAAATGCTTGCATGACAAGTGTACAAAGTGGAGAGCATATATATATAAATTGAATGAATAAACAAATATATATATATATATATCAATTGAAAAGCAAAAATTGAAGGATATAGCATTCGGTCAGCCTCTTTTGTTGTGAATCCGAGAGAGTGAACGAGAGAGATAGAGAATGAGAAAGTGAAATATAAGAGAAAGAGACAGAGCTCGTGAAACCAGAAAGCACCAAGCTTAGCCCAAGCTGATCGTGCATGCAAGGTCAGATCCGAGAATATCAACTCGTGCTTGAAACAAGAGAAGCTCACCTAACCGTGAACCAAGTGAAGCCGTGCGCTGGTGAAGGGAGAAAGGAACGAGCAGCTGCTATCAGGCCGAGAGCAAGCCTAATCAGACCAGATCTGAAGCAAAGCTGAGTACATGCAAGCTTCATCCATCTATCCCGTGAGCCATTGAAGAGCGAGGCAGTGCAGACCAGAAGCCAAATCGAGAAAACGAGCTGTTTGTGACCTGCAGCAAGAAGGAAGTGAACCCGTGATCTGGTATGTGTGCATGTGCAGACCGTGAACTAAGTGAGAGGCCGTGAGCTGATGGGTTTGTGTTTGTGTAGCTCGTGAGCAATCAAGAGGAAGGAGTTGGTTCGGTTTGGAGAAGGTGATAGCCTGCTGCTCGTAAGTTTGAGGAGTGTTTTGAAGATTCTTTTAGCATGCAAGATTGAGTTTTTAAGAGCAATAGCTTGGTAAGTTACTTGATCTATTTTAGGCTTGAAAATCTGACAGTTTGTGAGTTATTTAAGTGCTGTCTTGAAGCATTTTTAGCTTGGAATCAATGTTAGGTGCAGTTAGAATGATGACAGCTCGTGCATGTAGTTGTAAGAGGTGTTGAGAGCTGCCGTGGACTGCCATTAGGAAGACAGCTTGTTGTTCGAATACGTAAGGGTTATTTCGAAGCGAAGAACGGCTCACACCAAGGTAAGTGTTGTCCCGTTTAGTTAGTGTTGATGTTTTGATTAGTTTTTATTAGTTGCATGTCAATTTGGATTGAAGGGAGCTCACGGATAAAAACATTAATGTGAGCAGCACCTTCGCACAATTGTTTCAAAGTTTCGAAGTGAATTCCGAAAGGTACATTGAGTTTTATTGATTCCGTTTGGATGGATAATGACTATGTTGAGTTATGGATGATAGTTGATATTGTTATGATTGAGTTTTAGGATTTAGAATCTCGTTAGTGCGGAGGTTCGCTCGTTATTGTTCGGTTGTTTTTTTGAATGATATTGTCAACAATTATTTTCGTTGTGAAATTGATTACGGGCTGTTATAGGAAGATTTAGGGGCTGTTATGCTACGTCATTAAATTCGAGTTCGTTGTCGTGAAAAATGATTAGTGTTGGTATGTTTTAAAGTATCGAATAGTCGTTCGGATGTTGAAAAACCGTTTCCGAGCGATTCGGATAAGTTTTCCGCGAATATGAATGTTATTTAGTTGAGTTTCGTTGTCGAATGTGAATATGTAATTGATGATTAGCAAGCTTCAATTTATGTGATTAAGCTCATTAAAGTGTAAAAGTTTGATGTTAGGATAGTTTGAAATATATTAAAGTTAATCGGATAGTTTCGTTTCGCGCGATTATATTAAATCGTTGATTTTCAGAGTCGAAACGGAAAATTAATAATCGTGTAGTATGCTGCCATGATTTTCATTTTTGTGTTTTGAAGTGTTTGAATCTTCGTTTTTCATGATTTGAGTGAAGTCTTGAGTAGTATTGAGGATAAGTTTGATTGGAAACGAAATAATCGCGTAAAGCGTTAAAAATGATAGTTCGCGATAAATTATCGAAATCGCGTAAGTTTTATGTTATTCGTTTAAATTCGAATATTCATTTTATTGAATCCATTAGAATGTGATTTCGATGATGTTACTTTAGATTCGAATGACATAGTTGTCGGTTTTGTAATTGTAGAGTTTCAAGTAGATTATGTTGCGCTAATGAATTGGTTCCGAGATAGTTTCCGCATGCGAATATTAGTGTTTTCCTTATTGTTATTATGTGAGGATAATCGCTTAAAATGTCGTGATTAGAAATCCTCGTGTGATTTAAATTTAGTTTTCGAGCGAGCTGTGTTTTAATGAAATCTCGATCGAAACCAATTGTAGGTGAACCGGCGAGCGAACGAGATCCGTAACGGGAAGTAGTGGTGATAAGTTTTTGGACGCAAGTTGTGAGTGTGAAGTTTCATAAAACTTTTGTGAATTATATTATATGATATATTTATTAATGCGATACCATTTTAGTTATGATTATTATGTTATTCGAGCAAAATTTTAGAATATTATCACCTTCCTTATAATGCATGTATAGTTGTAAGTATATATTATAAATGTATCTTGTCTTGAAGTAGAAATATATATATATATATATAGAAAGTGTAATAACATACATGCATAGAGATACATGAGAAAGTTATTTCGAATGATTTGAGTTTTTACTCTAAAAAGAAAGTTTTTTTTTTTTTTTTTTTTTTTTTTTTTTTCGGTTTTAAACCGTAAACTAGAAACCAAAATATTTATGAGATATTTCTAAAAGTGATTAATATGCTTGAATGCTAAATAAATAAAAGTTAAGCGTAAGTTTTAAGTATATTAAAAGATTTTTAGATGTCTTTAGTTTATCTTAACATATAGCATAACCCAACTGAGGTACCTTATGCGTGTATGGCAAGAGATGGGGGGAATCATAATCCCAAGTTCCCGTACTTCCTGATGTTGGGGGGAATCGTAATCTCAAGTTCCCGTATCTGAGCACACGCAAATAGAAAATTCCTAGTATTTCATGTCATGTAGATATTTAGTTTAAGAGAATGAGTTTTTCCTGAGTTACCTTTTAAATTAGTTAAAGAAATAAACTACGTCAATAGACGTTAGTTTAGACAAATAAGAAAATTCATTTACGAAAAGTTTACTAAAAAGAATCTTTTGCTTAAATGAGCTTTATTGTTTTCAAACTAATAATGAAAGCATAAAGTATTATTAAACACACCTACTGAGTTATTCTCACCACTATTTTCTATATTTTATAAAATCCTCCCCGGGTGCAGGTACGAGTAAGATAGCAGAAGCATCTTCATCAAACTTATAGGCAAGCTAGAGACGCGACATTGTTGCACTAGTTTTCAGTAGTTGGACCATGTATTGCATTATTTTTGTTTTCAGACTCATCTCATGTTTGTAAATATTCTTTTGGATAATCGAGTTTACGATAAGTTCCATGTAACAATGTTTTAAGATTTTAATTAAGTTACTTTCCATATCATTGAATATTTTAAGCAGATTGCGAATGATTGTGTATCTGAAAAGGGCTCGAGGCCTATTAGTTTGATAAAAGATATTGAATGAACTTTTACAGGTTTTGTGAAGTTTTTACAGGGTGGAAATTTTAGAAAAAAACAGCTGTTATGCTGCCGGATTTTCGTAAAACTCTATTTTCATAAAATTATTTTCAACGAACAAAATTCCTACCCATTTTCATAACTAAAAGGATTTTAAGTATTTTCAAATAAGAAATAGGCTTAGCTCCACGGAAACTTTTCAGTCGGAGCAGATCTCGACTGGAAAGCCACCGTGGGGTGCCGGACAGGTCGCCTAGCTAGTATAGTTAGAAAGAGGCCTGTCAGCTATTGTCTTGATAAAGTAGGATGTTGTTTGATAGAATGGGTAAAGGAGAGGATGTTGTTTTATGGAATTTTATGATTTTAGCTTATTCTGTATCTGGCCTGTGTATAGAGGCATTAGGGCTATTCAGAGATATGCAAAAGACTAAGTAGGTTGCACATAGTTTCATGTCGGTTGCCGCTCTTGAAGCCTATTCTGTTCTTTGTTTTGAAAAAGGTATAGAGATTCATGCAGCTATATTGAAATCAAGTTAGAATCTTGGTGTTTATATGGCAAATGCTTTTATTTTTATGTATGCTAGATGTGGTAGAAATTAGAATGACTCAAGCAATCAAGCTATAGGAGTGTATAATCAGTTGGAGAACAAGGACAGTGTGTCATGGAATTCCATGATCACTGGTTTTGTGCAGAGTGGTCTTTATAATGATGCTATGTCATTCTTCCAAAGATTGCTCACTTGAAATGCTATGTTATGCTGATCCTGCCCCTATATATATGCACAAAAAAATAGACCATATGACATTAGATAATCTATAACTTATAGATTAACTAATATCATATGGTCTATTTTTTTTGCCTTTTTTTTTTAAATGCCAACAAATATGGTATATTATTGATCTTGTTATGGTTGATTAGAAACTTTCCATTTTATAAAACTTAGAGATACTTAGGATAAGTAATCAGTGATCAGAGAAGAATAGGAAAATGTTTAGAAGTCTTTTAAAACATGAGATATACAAATCTTTAATCTTGTAGTCTCAGCTTTTACTATTGATTTGTGTTTGTCTAGTTGGCTGATATATGGCCATATGGAGTGACTTTTTATGTTATGTTGGTGGGAGCGTGCCGATTTGAAGATCAGCAAGACTTAAAGAATTTTAGGAACACCATTAATGTAGGTTACCTTTTTATTAGGCTATTGCCTATCCAATAAGTTCCTATTGCTGTTTTTAATATCTTTATCGTTGTCTTTTTGCAGCGAATAATGGCTATCCAATACAAGATCTCCGGCTATCTTCACATATCTGAAGATTGTAGAAACCTCCTTTCACATATATTCATTGCAAATCCAACGAAGGTATGTATGATGATAAGTTGCTAGCATTGTGTAATATACTCTTATTATGGAAATATTGATAAGATCAAACTACTGTGTTATGTTACTTTTCCCTTTACCGTTTGAATTGTAAATTTTTCATCTATTGACAAGCCAAAGACGTTTTAGTTTATATTTTGATGCTAACAACAAGATAAGAAAAGGTCAAAGTAGTTCTGTCTAGATATAGTTGCTGGATTTAGATAGTCTTATCTTGTCAATATTGATTTTTGGTTTGATGTTTCTTTGGCTTAGTACATTGTTGGTTTTCTCATTTATGTACTGTAAGATGTTTGTTATTCTGACTCTGTTGAGATTTTCTGGACATTCTATAGTTGTGGCCAATAATTCTTATTCGAGAATATATATTTGGATCGTTATGCAGTCAATGAGTGAAAATTTTGTGGCTTTATTATCTCAACATAAAGTCTTATTCTAGGTTGAATGTAAAGTTCGAAAGTCAAAAATTTGTATAGTACTCTAAATTTTGTTGAATTCTATTATATATATATATATTGAACTCAGTTTTTCTAAATCTTGACTTAATTTAATGTCATCCCCTAGCTCATTTAGGAGTCAAATTGAAATTTTAAATTAGTAACTTCAACATATTAGCCTATTGTTGTACTAGTTTTATTAGATTAAATTCTCTATTTTTTGTTAGTTTAACTTCTACAGCTTTGTTTCATTCATGTGGTTGTATGCTTTGCTTTTATTAGTTTAATTAGCTTGTATTACAATTGTCTTATAATATAAAGTTCAACTTTCATATACCCTATTTGTTTTGTAAAATTTACTAGTTCTTTTCATTTTGCAAGGAACTAGAGTTAACAGAAACATTGTACCCAAAAAAGGAAATGGTTTTTGATCTTTTTGTTTTGGACACTTTCTTAATATATATATGTATGTATATATATATAGTTATATATATACATACATATATATATATATATGATTTTGGGAACTTTTATGACAATTTGTTTGACATGGAAACAAATTGTACTAGATGTTTTTAAGATTGAAAGACAACACTTTGTATGTGCTAACTTTATATAATATAATCAGATATTTATTATAAATACTAATGTGTATGTGTCAATGCATTGAATTTATTCATTAAATTGATGGATACAATTAATAATTATAATCATTTAATATTAGTGAATTATTTGTATTTAGTGAAGAATAGCACCTGGCATTGTTATCAATGATATTGTAATGACTAGTAATAAATCCTTTTAAATCGTCATAACAAAACTAAATTGGCCTACAAATTTTAATTGATGATTAATTATGTTTCAATATAATGGTAAATATATTTTGTCGTTGAAACAATATAAAGACATAATTATATTGTCAGTTTATCAACGACTATAAACTATTGTCGTAAAAATGGTTAAGTTTCCACGACATCCTAAATTATGGCATGCTGGACCATTGCCATTGAAACCATATGACGACATTTTTGCTCTGCCTTTATAAGCTCATTTTGTTGTAGTGTTCTCTAGTGTACTGCATATTCTAGGTGGGTCGAGTACTAAGCATCAAATCCATTTTGTTAGCGTCGACATTTGAAATTGGTCTATCTAAGTTTTTGACCCAGTACCTATAAATAAAATAAAACAGAAGAGAAAAAGAAGAGAAGTAAGAGGAAGAATACTGTTTGCAAAGAGATTTTTACATAGTTCGGCTAAAAAAGATATCTACGTCCACGACTGTTTCTTTGGTTCTTTTGGTAAAGAGACAGTATATTATTAATCGCTTGTATATGCCTATATCCGTTTATAATAAATTTCTACCCTTATTTATAGCATGAAGTGTATTACAATTTGAGTATATTTAAAATAGAAAAGAATTTCACATTAAATACACTTTCAAAACTGTCATCCACCCATTTAGGGATAAATCCCATCGAAATAGGAGTTTGATTCTGTTTCTAATTATGGTAGTTGACTCATCTTCAAATTAAGTTGTTACCTTTCTAGAAGATATCATTAAATGAGTACTTTGATGTATGAGTTATACCTCGTTTTGAGTGATCTAGAGCTGAGCATAAGGCAAGCGAGAAAGAGCTGTGTAAGGCAGCTTTGGTAATGATTGACCCGTAACCTGAGAGCTACAATCGCAAACTGAGAGCTCGTTTCTGCGAGCTAGATATTGATGAATTAAGTTTTTACCTATTGGGACAACCCATTGGATTAGTTTCTTATGCTTTTACTAGCTCATTTATGTAGCCCCAAATATAAGTACGACATCAACCTCCCAACTCTCAGTGTGATCTGCGGACTGGGAGCTCAAGCTCGCTGATAAAAACTGATGTATCATGACCTGTCGTATCGCTTTTTCAAATTCAATCCTATCACGTTACTGTGGCGACTCTTCGGGTAACCGTATCACTTTACATATCTCATTTTATGTGCATTTAATACGCACGTTTCTCAATTGTCAGCCCATGATGACTAATCTGTTGTCAGCCCATGATAACAAATCCCTTAACTTGCACCGTTAGATCTAGGGTAGCTAACTGGTTCATAAATCTAACAGTTGGGGTCTCAATCTCGCGTCTATATATAAGTTGAGGCCCCATCTTTTTCACCTTTACTCTTGTCATTTTCAACTTGAGATGCCGCCGAGCCTCCATTTTCTCTCATCTTCTTCTTATTTCAGATCTTCGCACCAGCATTTCTGCAGTCTAAATCCATTGAAGCTCAACTTTTTCATTTTCACTTCACACACAGTAAGTGTCACGACCCGGGCCTTGGGCTGTGGCAGAATCGTAAATATTAATAAATATAAAGAAAATTTTCCTATTTTGGATACTCCAGAATACCAAAATAAAACGTTGTGAATGATGAAATAAAAATATTCAAAATTCTCTAAATTAATCTCGGTGAGGATCATTCCCATAGATATGTGAACACCTACTAGAAATCATAGATTCAAAGTAAATAATAAAATCATAAACACTTAGTCGTGCAATTAACTTGTCATAATTAAGCATTCAAATTCATTTAGAATCTCAAATGAAATTCCAACACTTTGGTATTCTTAACACAATGTCTTAAATACATCAAATGTAAGTCCCTTAAATGAGTTGCAAGGACATTCAATTCCAAATACCAAACTTGAAATGAAATAAACTAAACATCCATATCATGGGCATAATCCTTGATTTCCTTAGTCTTCTACCTAATCCGCCTAATGGCCACCTAAATCACCCTGCATATTTTCTAGAAGGGGAAAAATAAATGAGGGATGAGCTAGTGCTCAGTAGGATTTCATTCCCAATAAGGTTTTGGAAACCGCTTTATAAAATCATTAATAAAACTTTGCATGCTTAACTGTTTAACAAATTCAATAAACCATTTCATAAGATATATAGGCTACTAGAATAGTCGTACAATATTTAAGTGTTTATATCAAGTCATGTAATTTTCAAAACAAGGTAAATCCCGTCCCCTAATCATATACCTGGTGGTCTACAGTTTTCAACAAATTATTTTGAATAAGAAAAACAACATTTGGCATACCGTGACCTTGGTAGCCATACCAGAAAATACCCTGCGCAATAACCTGCACAATAACCCGATATAAAGTCGTATCATATGAATAGCAGAAAATACAATAACCCTGGTAGCCATACTAGAAATACCATGTGTAGTAACCCATGTAGTAACCCTGACATAAAGTCGTATCATATGAATAGTTATTGATAGCATCACATAATGACTAGGACGGTGGATTTTTACCTTATTTAAGTTAACAAAACAATTCAGATGAGTTACCATGCAATCAATACAATATATATATAATTCGATATTTTGAAAACTTTTCTTTTTATTTATAAAAGTTCGGCAGCATAACGGCTGTTAATTCAATAAACCAAAATTTATAAACCTATCATAAAGCCACAAATTTTTACCAAACAAACCACAAAATACTTCCAAAAGTAATTCAAAATATATCTACGTAAATAATCCACACTTTTTAAATTATACATATATATTTTAAATAAATTCCACTTTAACATAAAAATTACTAAAAGATCAGGATAGAACTCCTACCTT
Organism: Dimocarpus longan; assembly: GCA_022984855.1. Classification (NCBI taxonomy): domain Eukaryota; kingdom Viridiplantae; phylum Streptophyta; class Magnoliopsida; order Sapindales; family Sapindaceae; genus Dimocarpus; species Dimocarpus longan. The sequence continues at coordinate 13,329,971 of CM041018.1, forward strand.
AATATAAGCTATTAATCACTCCCAAAAACCTCGATTCCTAAAATAATTATTGTTGTTCCGAAGCGGATCTACATGGTAACGCAATATAAATATTTTTAACATGGCTGCCCTATAGGGAAAATACCTATAAAAATGGATTCTACACTTAAAAACGAGTTCGTAGACGTGCTTGGAACTAAATTTCAAATTCGGGAGGTTGGAAACTCACCTTCGTCGTATGTGGCGGTCGGTGGTGACTTTTCGGTGATGGATTTAGGCAGCCACGGTGGCGGGATGTACGGTTAGGCGGGTTTTGTTGTCCTCGACACGCTTGTCATGAAAATGGAGTTGGTCTGAGTCGAAATAAAAGTTAGTTAATGGCAGACCTTCCTCTACTAAAACAAACACCCAAACGATGATAAAACTTGACAAAATTGGTACCTATGGAATCAACGTCGCACGAGTTTTTCAATGGTATCAAATTTGGCCAAAACGGAGGTAAAACGAGGTTGCAATGACGAGTTAAAGTCAGGCTCACAAAAATGGAGCGGCTGGAGAGAAAATGAGAGGAGAGAGAGAGCTGGTCGGCTGGAGGCTGAAGAAGGGTGATGTAATCCTGCCAAATTACAACTTGGCCCCCTCAACTGTTTAAAAATTATAATTTTAATCTAAAACTTTAGAAATCTAACTTTTTGACCTTTACACTTTTACACAAATTTTCATAATATTTTTAATTTCACCCTTTATAAAATTTAAGGTTTTACAATAAGTTTTCATAACCATCTCTTGATTTTTGGTTTCCATTTTTTGTATACACTGTATTTTTTTTTTTCGATTTGGTTCTGGCTTGAACTTTATGTGTTCTTGATGTTGAGTGTTTGTTCTTAATCGAAACTTTTAATTTCCTCTTGACTCGATCTGATCGATTGGCTCTTCGCGAGTTGTTTGTTGTTTGTGGCATACCGTATGCGAACTGTAGGATAAAATATTAGCTCGTAGGTCGACCTCCCCATGGCCTCAATGATATGTGTGGTATTTGTGATCTGTAGATTAGGAAGTTCCTCCTTAGAGATTAGGAAACTTATAGTTTAGGTATGGTCTTCATATAGCGACCTTACTACTTCCCTTTATATGTAGATGTCTTCGGATTGCAGACGTTGATCAGAATAGGAGATAACAATTCTTCTAGTTTGAAGGAGCTCGACATGAGAGAAGTTCACACCGTTACAAAGGCATCCTCCCTAAGTGGTGAGATTGTTGGGGAGTTCGTAACTCAAGTTGACCCATCATAATCCGTCAGACCGCTGAAGAGCAACGAGTTCGTGAAACCATTATGGAAAGAAAAGCTCATGAGGTGTTTACCCACTACACCTCGAAGATAAAATATGAAGAGTTAGGGGGAATAGCCTTAGAATATCATCTTCCCAAAGGTTATCGTATCATACAGCCTTCACCTAATGATCACGCTGCCTATTCTTTGAAGGGGTTTGTTGCTATTAGCACCCACCATCTTTGGCACGGGCTCCGATTTCCAGTCTCTACTTATATCATTAACCTCTTAAATAGGTTAAAGCTCAGCCCTTTTAAACTAACCCCCCAACTCCTACTCTTAGCTAACATCCTTGGCCTTAGTCTTCAAAAGGAACGACCTTCAACCTCTAAGCCCGAAAATCTACTGCCACATTTTCTACGTCAAAAGTGTTGGTAGCTTAAGAGGGAAAACACGAGATGAGATCTACTATCTCGCAGCTCGAAAGTTGAATTTCAAGGACCTCATTCCTTAAGGCGAAGTGAAGAGCAGGTCCAATGTGGGTGATTACAAATCGAGCTGGTTTTATATCTCTTGCCCTTCTCTCAGACAGCTAAAAAATTTCACCTTCGTTCTTAGTTCAGATTAGATAGATAGAATTGATTTTCTGTGAGCTACCATAGAAAATTTTTTTTAATGTATTTTATTTCACCTCCCAGACATGATAGGAGGTAGGGCAGCCGTTACTAAGGAGGAGGTCAAGATCTTTAGGATGCTCATAGATTCACAAGAAAGAAGAACCAATTAAGCATTCAACAACGAGCTCCTCATGATCCACCATCTAGCTCTTCCTTTAAGTAGCGAGCTGCTTGACAGTAATAAAGACATTGGAATTCGAGGTGAACTTGAGCTCGTTTCTGCTTTTGAAGCTACTGGTAGAGTAAAGAGAATTTCGGTCCCTCAAGTGACCTCGAAGATGGTGAAGCTCGCTTTATTCCAGCACCCTTTGGCTTAATCTACCAAGTCCACAACTCCTATAGTTGTTGCTTCTATTGACGTTACCACTCTTGAGCCGATTTCGGGACCTTTGAAGCCCAAGTCCCCACCTCGTAGCCAGAGGTGGTTGAAGTTCAACACAAGTAGGTAACAGCTTCTGCTCGTGAGGTTTGAGCTGCTCCAAGCAGTGGGACGAAAAGAAAATCAGTGCCCGCACATCCTCCGGCCAAACGATCACGGGCTGATAAAGGTAAGCAGCCCGAGGTCATAAAGAGATGAGTTGAACCATAAGCTAAAGCACAGCCTGAAGGTAGGTCAAGAGAAGTTTACCTTGACGTCGTCCTCGACAACCTATCCAAGATCTTGGGGAGCTCTACCAAGAATGTAAAACCCAAAACCTCGTACGTCGGAGAGTGAAATATTTTTTCAATGGATCGCGTCCGATCGAAAAAATATAATTCTTGAGTCCGAAAATACTCGGAATAATTATTTTAGAATAATAAAAATAAATTCGAAATTTATTAAATAATTCTGAAAGCAAAAGCGATTAAAAGCGGATTCCCGAATGGATAGACGGAAACAGAATTCTATTTCGAAATTTGAAATGGGAGAATGCATGAGAAATAAAATAAATTAGTGCATGCAAGTGACACGTGTCACACATGCAAGGAATGAGTGATACAACTGTCCAAAGTGATGAAAAGTTGAAACAAAAAAAAAAAAAATGAAAAGCAAGAGATTAAAAGTGAAGGATTTAAAATCAAAGAAATCCTCATTCGGTCGCCTCTATCATGCTTAACCAAGAGCCATTAAACAATATATTCGGTCTATTCGGTCACTTATCATCTCAAAACCGAGACTTGAGATGGAGAGAATTGAGAGAGTGAGCGAGAGAAATAGAAAGAGAGAAACAAACCAAGACAAGCATTCTGCCTCCATATCAATCAAAACCGAGAGTGATAGTTAAGGAAAGAGAAGCCGAAAGCCAAGAGAAACGAGAGAGTTAAAGAATGAGAAAGTGAAAGAAAGACAAAGAGAGACCGAGAGCATCATCTGCGTCAGGTGAGTCCAAGTTGAAACCGAGAGAGAGTGAGATTGAGAGAGAACCGAGGGTGAGAAATTGAAAGAGAGACATAAGGAGATTGTGAGAGAGTAGAACCGAGAGCAGATCTAAAGCAAAGGAAGACATGCAAGGACAGATCTGAGCACTTCAGATCGTGCATGCAAGCTAGAAAGAAGTCAGACCATGAGCTGAGAAGCTGAAACCATGAGGAGCTGAGCTGCTACCATTGTCCCCACTGTTGAGGTGCTACCGTGAACCAGTTGCTATCGCCGTTGCTGTCGTGTGCTGTCATCCTGAGCTGCTGCTATCAAGGCTGTCCGAGTGCACCATTTCAGACCTGAAGGGAAGCAAACCTGAAGAGAAGACAACTTGCTGATAGAAGTAAGTGTTGCTTGCTGCTGTTCGTCTCGTCGTCGCACTTGCTCGAAAGCTGTTTCGAAGCGGAGAATAGCTTGCTCTTTAGGTAAGTGCTACCCCATTAACTTTGTAGAGATGCATCGAGTAATTTTTAAAGTGTGCATGTGAATAAAAATTGTATACTTGATGATATTATGATTGGGTTTAGGATTGAGAACCTCGTTAGTGCGGAGGTTCGCTCGTTGTTATTTCGATTGTGTTTTTATCATCGATTGTTTTCATTGTGAGTCGAGTGTGGGCTGTTATAGGAAAGTCAGGGGCTGTTGAGTTACGCTTTTAGTTTCAAGTTCGTCGTCGTGGAAAATGGTTAGTAGTAGTGTGTTTTAAAGTATCGGATAGTCGTTCGGATATTAAGAAATTGTTTCCGAGCGATTCGGTTGAGTTTTCTGCGAATGCGAATGTTTTTAGTTTGTGATTTTCCTTGTCGACTATGAAAGTGTTTGTGATGTTATCTCACTGCCTCGAGTCATTATTAAGCCCGTTAAAGTCTTAAAATTGAAGTAAGGATAGTTTAAGTTATAATAAAGTTAATCGAATAGTTTTTGTTTCACGCGAAATCGTTAAATTATCGAATTTCGGAGTTGAAACTGGAAATGGATATTCGTTAAGCTTACGGCCATATTTTTCTTGTTTGTGCTTAAAAGTGTTTGAATATTCGTTTTCCGTGATTTAAGTAAAGTCACGAGTAGTAATTGACGATAAGTTAATTGGAAACAAAGGGATCACGTAAAACGTTAAAAACGATAATTCGCGATAATTAGTTGAAATCGTGTAAGCTTTATGTTAGTCGTTTGGTTTCGAACCTTCTTTTCATTGAATCCATTATAATGTGATATCGATGATGTTATTTTGGTTTCGAATGACATAGTTGTCGGTTTCATAACCATAGAGTTTCAAGTAGTTTATGTTGCGATAACGAATTGGTTTGAGATAGTCTCTGCATACGATAGTTTTTCCGTATTGTTATCGTGTTATCGTAAGGATAGTCACTTGAATTGTCGAGATTAGAAATCCTCGTATGGCTTAAAGTTTAGTTTGCGCACGAGTTGTGTTTTAACAAAAACTCGATCGAAACCAATTGTAGGTGAACCGACGAGCGGACGAGAGCTATATCAGGAGTGGTTGATCAGTTATTGGAAGCAAGTTATGAGTGTGCATTTTATAAAGCTTCCGTGAATTTTGTTATATGAAATTATTAATGCGATACCATTTTAGTTTATGATTTATGTTATTCAAGTAACATTTTAGAATATTATCACTTTCCCTATAATGCATGTATAGTTGTATATATGTATTTAGTCGTAAAGATAATTGAGAACGTTATTTCAATAATTGAGTTTTCGCTCTAGAAAGCAAGTTTTTCGGTTTTAAACCGTAACTAGAAAACGAAACACTTATGAGATAATTTTAAAGGTAATTAATATCTCTTTAGTTTATCTTGACCTCTAGCAGAACTCGGTTGAGGTACCCTATGCGTATATAGTACTAAACGGGGGAAATCGTAATCCCAAGTTCCCGTACGGCTTAATCTGCGGGGGGAATCGTAATCCCAAGTTCCCGTATTTTCAAATGTTGGGGGGAATCGTAATCCCAAGTTCCCGCATCTGAGCACACACAAACAGAAAATTTCTAGTATTTCATGTCATATATATCTTTAACTTAAGTGCTTAAGAGAATGAGTTTTTCTAGAGTTACCTTTCTAAGTTAGTAAAGAAATGAAATACGTTAATAGATGTTAGTTTAGAATCTTTTGCTTAAATAAGATGTATTATTTTCCAAATAATAATGAAAGCAGAATTTATTATTATGTACACTCACTGAGTTATTCTCACCATCATTTTCTGTTTTATTTAAAATCCTTCCCAGATGCAGGAGCGAGCAGCATGGTGGAGGTATCTTCATCGAACGTACAGGCAAGCTCAGACGCGACCACGCTGCACTAGTTTTAGACAAGTTATCATGTACTGCATTTAATATCGTTTTCATATTTCTCAAGTTTTGTAAATATTATTTTGGATAAAGGATTTTATGTGAATATCATGCATGATGTTTAAGATTTTAATTAAGTTGCTTTTCATATCATTGAATATTTTAAGCATGTTGCGAATGATTGCGTATTAGAAAAAGGGCCTGAGGCCTATTAGTTTGATAAAGATATTGAATGAATTTATACAGGTTTTGTGAAGTTTTTACAGGGTGAAAATTTTAAAAAAATAGTCGTTGTGCTGTCGGATTTCCAAAATAAAATTCTAATTTCATAAAGTTATTTCCAACGAACAAAATTCCCACCGTTTCTAGAATTAAGAAGGTTTTCAAGTAATTTCAGAAAGAAAAGAGGCTTAGCTTCACGGGAACTTTCCAACCAGAGCAGATCTGGACTGGGAAGTCACCGTGGGGTGCCGGGCAGGTCACCTAACTAGTATAGTTAGAAAGAGGCCTATCAAGGAACCTGGATAAAGAGGGCTTAAAAGACGATATCTTATCTAGTTGGATAACTTGTCACGAGCTGATGGTAATCTCCAATACCTTAATCTTTCTTGCTTTCTTGGTTTAAATATTAACTTGTTACATTTTAGCCTATTATGGGAGTGATGAAATAGATACAAGAAGTTCTGGCTTTCGAGAATTAAAAAAGGGAGTCCGAGAGCAAGAAGTAAAAGTTGAAGGATGAGCTCTCGTTCATGACTATAGAGGCTAAAAAAGCAAAATGATCGGAGTAAATCCTTTTGGCCCAGTTACAGAATGATAAGGAAGCTAGAAGGGAAGTTGAGGACATTCTGGCCTGCAAGAAGAGTACGCATGCAATTGTGAGGTCAAACCTCAACGCCAAGCTCCTCAAAATGAGGAGGAATTGACCAAGGCAAATGACTAGTTGGAGAAGTCTGAGTAGCGAGCTGAGGCTGTTGAGAAGGAGGTAGCTCAAACCAAAGAGGAGGTTGAGATGTGGGTCACCAAAGCTAGGGAGGAGACTGACTCAGAAACCTCAGGCAATTTCCTCTACACCTTATGGGTACCTCATCCTGAGTTGGACTTCTCATTTTTTGGTGAAGAGGCAGTCGTAGAGATGGTAAAATACAAGGAGCAGGTTGCCCGTTTCTCAATTATTCCAAACATGGCTCCTCATAATGTAGAGCCTCAGGGTACGACCTCTCAAGGTGAGGCAATTTAGGTTGCAATGTTTGCTGAAACAACATCGCATGATATAGCTTCTAACGAATCAGCCCTCAAAAGCTATGGTTTCGAATAGGCTGCTCGCTGAATTGAATCTTCTTTTTTTTTTCTTCATATATATTTCATTCACCTCACTTTGCTAGATCATTGGTAATAAATATTTTGACTTCATTTATTGTTAAACCGATTCACCTTGTTGCGAGATTTATTTAAAATGTATTTGCTTCAATGTTGTCGTGCTTTTGTTCTACTTTTTGCTCTTGAAGTCTTTGAATTTTCTACGAGATGAGAAATTAAGTAGTCAAAGTATAAATATGGTAATAAAATTGGGTGAGAGCTTATGAGGTCGTTGATCTTGATGTATCGTAGCTTGTAAATTATAGCTTAATTTGAAAAATTTAAGTCAAGCCATATACAATAGGTCGAAACCTCAGCTAATATAGGTTGATGAAATTTTTCGAATTATGTCCAGTAGGTCAGAACCCAGATAACATAGCATAATAAATTTTGGAGCTATGTCTAGTAGGTCGGAACCTGATAACATAGAGTAATATTTTGGCGAGCTGTCCAGTAGGTCAGAACCTTAGCTAACAACGTAATATTTTGGTCAGCTGTCTAGTAGGTCGGAACCTCAGCTAACAGCGTATTAGTTTGGTCAGCTGTCCAGTAGGTCGAAACCTCAGCTAACAGCGTAATATTTTGATCAGTTGTCCAGTAGGTCGGAACCTCAACTAATAGCATAATATTTTAGCGAGCTATCTAGTAGGTCGGAACCTCAACTAACAGTGTAATATTTTGGCAATCAAAACCTCAGTTAACAGTGTAACATTTTGATGCGTTGCCCAGTAGGTCGGAACCTCAACTAACAGCGTAACATTTTGGCGAACTATCTAGTAGGTCGGAACCTCAACTAATGGCATAACATTTTGGCGAGCTACCCAGTAGGTCGGAACCTCAGCTAACAATGTAACGTTTTGGCGAGTTGCCCAGTAGGTCGGAACCTCAGCTAATAGTGTAAGATTTTGGCGAGCTGCCCAGCAGGTCGGAATCTCAACTAACAATGTAACATTTTGGCCAGTTACTCAGTAGGTCTGAACCTCAGCTAACAGCGTAATATTTTGGCCAGTTGCCCAGTAGGTCGGAACCTCATCTAACAACGTAACATTTTGGCCAGCTACTTAGTAGGTCGATATCTTAACTAACAGCATAATATTTTGGCTAGTTGTCCAGTAAGTCAACTCTCAACTAACAGCATAATATTTTATAAGTTGTCCAGTAGGTCAAAACCCCAGCTAACAGCGTAATATCTTGATAAAATTTGTTAAGCTACATCCAGTAAGTCGGAACCTCAACTAATATAGCATGACTTATTTAACTTTAGTACAAAGCGAAACTTGGCAGAGAGGTTGCTTTTCACTTTTTCACTTATAATTTAATAAGGAAATCAATAGAACAATTATTCAAAGTAGAGTAATATTGAAAATTTGGAACTTTTATTAAGTTTTGAAGATCGAATCACAAGTTACTATGCTGGCTATTGTGGTTGTTGAGGTCATTGTTGTTAAGGTCGTGGGTTTGCTGGTCGTACCATATAGTCTCTCAAACAACTTCTTTTGATTAGTCCTCAATGGCGTCATTTAACGCCCAACATTCGGAAGTGTTGTGCTCGACCTAATTATAATAGACATAAAACTTACTTTTATTTCTGAGGTTAGTAAGGGACTCATAAGGTTGGGCTTCCCAAAGTCCTCTCTACTCCTATCTGTTGCAAAGATCTTGTCCTACATGTTTAACGGGACGCTGTAACCATCATAATGACCTTATCGCTGAGGTCATTCTTATTTGGGCTCGTTCCTGGCCTTCTTAGCGACCTAGTTGTTTGAGCAATTATTCGGACCTTCGCTTCCATTCTCATTATTTTTTCTTTTCTTTGATTGGCTGGAACTGGCCGCTTCACCTTTCTGGTTAGGCTTCTTGGGGCTGAAGGTTTCCTCCTATCTAATCTTCTTGGTAGTTCGTGATATAACCTCTCTCGCTTATACGAAGGCAGTCCATGCCTGACAACCTCACAGTGGCCTTCCAGTTGAGATCTGCTTCTGCCGAAAAGTTCATATGAAACTAGGTCTTTTTCTACTGAAAATCCTTTATGACTTTTAGAAATCTATTTTCAAATGGAAATGGTTGAAAACTTTTTTCTTTTGAAAATCCATTTGCAGAATATGGTTTATAAAAATTTTGACAGCACAATGATTGTTGTTCTAAAATTTCCACCCTGCAAAAGTTTATAAAAACTTGCGCAATTCTATATCAAGAAAATTCTTAACTTTTGGGCCTTAAGCCCTCTTTTCAACCATCAATCACAATCAAACTTTCAGTTTAAAATGCAATTTGAAATTATTTAATTTATATGAAAAGTTTATATAAAAACATTTATATAATTAAAATATAAATATGTCATTCAAAAATATTTTCATATCATGGACGTTTTCCAACTCTACATTAATTTACTTGTAAATATTAATATACAGGTTTTCAAAAGTATATATGACAGATATACATTAAAATAGTAGCACACGACGTCGTCTAACTACTCAGAGGGTTGGAGTCCTTGCTACGGAAATACTTGCACCTGCATCTGTCTTTAAGGAGGTTTTGTTTACAAAACATAAAACTAAGGGTGAGCTAAATGAACTCAATGAGTGTCATGTTTTTCTATTTAAACTATACTTTTAAAATTAACCTCCCTGAAAACTAAAAAAAAAAAAAAAAACATTTCATAACTGTTATCATGGTATAAAATTGAAATACATTTTCTGAAAATCTCATCTGAAACAATGCATGTATAAACATTTAGTTTAACTATAACTCATGCATAATGAAACTGAAATTTAATGACATATTGAAAAGCGAATTTCTTGATTTCAAAAAACAATTCTGAAGTGCTTTTCAAATCTGAAAACATAGCAGTTTGTATTATTACATCTTTATTGTAAAATAATAAATTGTGGTGACAATATAATTTTCTAAATTTTTTTGTTTTTTTTTTTTTAAATAAGCCAACTATCGACGCCTGAATACCACATGGTACTCTATGTGGTCCACCCCCTTTCTTGGGCCTCGACCCTCAAGGGATTCTAAGATGACACCACAACTCATCTAAATTGTCCACTTTGGGCCCATTTCTTAGTCTTTGGTCCTTAAAAGATTCTAGGCCCTCACGATCCGGTTCTACATAGCAGAATTTGAACTCGCTCATATAGGATAGGGGCTAGCCATTATATACCTCTATACGTGTATGAGCGATACACAAACTGGAATAACTGACATAGTCCCTCCCGTGGGTTTTCTCCCGCTGTTAGTTAGTGACAGACACCTCCGACACTACCATGCACGTATTAAGATACTCTGACCGAAAACATTTAAAACATTTGTAAGTTATGTCATAGACTTACAAAACATTTCCATGCATGTTACTTTTCATCATGTAATCCATTATTCACATAAGCTTTGAAAGATTCATATAAGAGGTTTTCAAGCTAAATATTTTTATTTAAAATCAATTTTCAACATTTCAATTTTCTGAATATCTATATAATTTTGAATAAATAATTTTCTCAAAATGAAATCAATATTTTTTTTCAAACCATAAAATCATATTATTTAAAACATTCTGAAACCTTTTTAATAATAACTCAACCTGAAAACATAAAATTCTAACTGAAATGCTGATAAGTATATATATAAATTCGTAATAAACTTTTATTTTAATCGTAAAACATAATTTATAATCTATAAAATCAACTAACTCAACAAATTATTTACTTAAAATAAATAATAAAATCTGAAATATAAATAAACATAACTCGATCAATTTAATTAAAAATAAAATTATTCACTCACATAAAATTCATTGAATAAAAAGACAATTATATCGAAATATTATAACAAAAAATACTCACATAACTCTTTTACTTATTTTTGGATCTAAAATGAATTCCTCCCTCGTTTTCTCATCACCCTGGATTCACTATGAATTCACATAAAACTCAATTTAAAACTTACAGAAAAATAAATTAAATTTTTGAAAATTCAAATCCTATTAAAATAATTTACTTGTCCGGATAATTGAACACCCAAAATATTTTTGTTTTCTTTTCTTCTTCTCATTCTTCCTCTCATTTTTTCATTTTTTTCCCTCATTTGCTGCCGAATAGAACATCCTCTGTTTACTTTTGCTTATGAGAACCAGTATTTATATATATATATATATATATATATATATAAATATATGCATGCTACATCCTTGTCACATCTTTTTCCACCGCCTCTTAATTTCTTTTTATTTGATTTGTTTTTCTTTCCTACTCGGCAGCCAACACATTTCTCTCTTTCTCATGCTAATCTTCTCCCTTTTTATTTTTTTATTATTTTTTAAATATTTTATTATTTTTTTCTCCATCACAATCCACTAACATATATATATTTATATTATTTTCCAATGGATCCCACCATTAACATATATTTATTTTATTATTATATTTATTATTATTAAAAAATATCTCAACCACTATTTGATTTTTTTTCCAATACACTTAATTTTCGTTTTCTACCCCTATGACCCTTTTTCATTTAGCCCAACTTTTCTAATTTCTTTTAAAAATATCATCCAATTGGATATTTATCCACAAACTTATATACTTCTAAAACTGGAACCGGATCAAATTAATAATAATAAATTAAATTTCAATTAATCTCTTAGGTTTAGTGAAATTGAGGCCTTACAATTCATCCCCTTTATAAAATTTCATTATCGTAATTTAGTAACCATCTTAATTCAAAATACCTTACTCTAAAGTCATTGCTTTCATTTAATCAATAATCATGATAATTATATTCTAAATAAATCTCCAATTTTTTCACATACATAAGATCGTATATTCTACACTATAATAATTCACACTTACATAAATCATCATTAACCAAAACTTTCCAACAATCATAATTGTACCCTTATAGAATATTTCATAAATTTCTTTATATATAATATCCAAAACCATAACACTTAACACCTAAATAAAATATCATTAAAAAAATTCTTCAATTAAAATCCTTAACAGTAATCACACTCATATAATTCTGAACAATCACACCTACAACTATTCTGAATAATAAATATTTATATTATTCTAAATAATAATTATTTTCCTTTTCATCATTTTTAATAATATATAAAACTTAATAAATCATTCCCTATAACTCTTATACTTCATGTAGCTTCCAAATAATAAATCAATATATACCAATGAATAATTAATCACACATTTTTCATTTTGAGGTGACACTCTCTCATTTACAAATTTTACATGACATAGATCACCATTTTAGATCTCTTTGTGTCACTCTTTTATTGATTTATTTTGCATGACATGAATTTGTATTTCTTATTTAATTGCTTTTTATGTGATACTCACACCAAATCTATGCATGCTTGAATTGAAATATCCATTTTACCCTTAATGCATTTAATTATCATTCACACTCAAATAAATTCCAAAAATATTTCATGGTCATTCTATAATCAAATTGACCATGTAATACTCTAATTAGATATAAAACCTCTCAATTGCATACTTATCACTTTGCCACTTGTCAACTTGTATGCTTATCAACTTGCCACTTGTCTCACATGCATTGCTTCACATTTTACGATTTTCTATTTGAAATCATTTTCGGTTCATCCAGAAATTATACTAGAATTCAATTTACATACCCAAAATTTTATTAAAGTTAGATTACATATCTAGACTATCCGGGAATTCTATTATAACCTAATTTATTATTTTTGATTTCTCCGAAAATTCTATTACTTCCAAACTACCTAGGAATCATATTGAAAATTCAATGTTCACATCTGAGCACTTTTAAATTATTTCATTACTCCATAAATACTAAATACAGTATATGTACGATCCTAAGATTGGAAGGGATATTTTCATCCAATAAACTTAAGATCACTTATAATCTCTTTGAATGGACTTATCTTTGATCCATTTCGGTTTCATTTACCATTAATATTAATTCCAAAACTTTTGATTTACAAGGTCTACTTTTGAAAAATTACTATTCATACGGACATTTCTGTTTGAAAATACTATTCACACGAAATTATTATTCATACAAAATCACTTTTAATTATTTTTGGGCTAAAAATCAATATTCACTCAAAAATATTATTCATCAAATTTTTTTTTTTCCTATAAAAGGAGAAAATTTTGAGCTTTACAGCTTGTTCATAGAATTCGCTCAAGTCCTTAACTGGAGACTTGTAGATGCTCTCATATAATTTCCTATCTTTACGAAGCCCAGCTGAGATCGCAGTTAAGATACTTTCATATGAGAGATTCTCTATGTTGCTTACTTTACGTCTGAACTTGGTAATGTAGTATTTCAATGATTCGTTTTGTCATTGGAAGACTATAACGAGGTGACAATATGGTGTGAGTTGCCTCCTTAGAGCTCTGTACTGGCTGGTGAACTTTTATTGACATTCTTCCTAGCTATTTATGTAATGGTTTGTAACTTACACACATTGATTTCATTAGCTTGAAATATCTATATTACAGCCTATATGAACTAGATAAGTACAAGATAAAACAAATATGAACAAACAGCCTAAAGAATATACTAAGCTAACAATACAACAGTAAACATGATAAGAGGATAAGATGTAACAAAATGTTGTTACCATAACACCCCCCCTCAAGCTAACGGTGTTAAGAAAATTAACCGTAGCTTGTCTCGAAATTTGATGAATAACTTAGTGCCTAAAGCCTTTGTAAAATGTCTCAAATCTGATCATCATTCGAAATAAATCGAACTTGCAATTGTTTGGAAGTAAGTTGCTCTCGAATAAAGTGGTAGTCGACTCCAATATGTTTCATTCGAGCATGAAAAATTTGGTTGGTTGTCAAGTACACTGCACCAAGATTATCACACCATAAAATTGGTGATTGTTGAAGTTTGATTCCTAATTCACCGAACAATGATTTCAACCATATAATTTCAGCTGTAGCATTCGCAATTGCTTTGTACTCACTCTCAATGGAGGATCAAGAAATGGTTTGTTGCTTCTTGGCTGACCAGGAAATAAGATTACTACCAAGACAAATTGCATACCCATTTGTCGAATGTCGATCATCAGGACAACCTCTCCAATTCGAATCAACAAAACAATGCAAAGTAGAGGGAGCAGATTTGTCAATTAACAAACCTTAGGAAAGAGTATGTTTAACATATAGAAGAATGCGTTTGATTGCTTTCTAATGTACATTAGTTGTGCATAAATTGACATAATTTATTGATTGAATATGAGAGGTCTGGTTGTGTAAAAGTTGCATATTGGAAGGCTCCAATTGTTTGGCGATACAATTCTGGATTGAAAAAAGGTTGTCCATCATGCTTGGATAATGTTTCAGTTGACAAAGGAGTGGTGCATGGTTTGGCACCTGCCATATCTGTCTTATGTAAAAGATCCCTACGATATTTTTATTGAGATAACACCAGACCTTGTTCGGTCTCCTTTACCTCCATACCAAGAAAATAGTACAAAGGTCCAAGATCTTTGATAGAAAATCCTCTTTGTAATTTTGTAATAATCTTAGAAACTACATTGGTGGAATTGCCTGTGGCTATAATGTCATCAACATATACTAGTAAATAAATTTGCACATTAGAGCAAGAGTATATAAAAGGAGATGCATAAGCCTTTAAATATAAAAATCCAAGCTTAATAAGAAAAGTGCTAAGGCGAGTAAACCATGCTCGCAGTGCTTGTTTCAAGCCGTATAATGAACAATGCAACTTGCAAACATGATTTGGTTTGTGAGGATCCACAAATCCTTTTGGTTGGTGCATATAAACAACTTCATTGAGATAGCTATGGAGGAATGTGTTGCTAACATCAGGCTGTCGCAATGGCCAATTATTAGACACTGCAAGTGAAAGAATTGTTCTGATTGTGGTTGCTTTAATGATCGGACTGAAGGTCTCTTGAAAATCAACACCCTCACGTTGATTGAACCCCTTAGCAACTAATCTAACTTTATAGCATTCCACTTCTCCATTAGATTTTCTCTTTATGCGAAAGACCCATTTGTTGCCGATAATGTTTGCATCCTATGGACATGGAACTAAAGACCATATATGGTTAGGGAGCAAGGCATTAATTTCATCATTCATGGCAACTCACCATACCCCATATTTTTAAGCTTGGGAAAAAGTAGAGGGTTCTATTTGAAGGTAGTTTGATTTTGAAGTAGTTTTGGGTAGAGGATGTTCGGTAGACAATTTAACATGTTTGGACATGGGGGAAGCTCGTATAGTCATAGGATGTGTGCATTGATATACTGGAGGAGAATTTTGAGATTCAGTTGAATTGATATTTTCTATGTTTGTTGGCAGTGGTTGAACATGAGTGGGAGAAGAAGTAGGAGGAAATATACCTGAATTATTTGGCATTGAATGAGCAAGTAGAGATGAAGAGAACGTTAATCATGGAGACAAAGTTGACTTGACATTGGACTCTCTTGAAATAGTTTGTTATTCAACAAATGGTAAATAATGCTCATCAAAAGTGATGTGTTTGGCAAGATAAACTTTACCAGATTTTGGATCAAGACATCTAAAACCATCATGATTGGTTGTTTGTCCTAAAAATATGCAAAGTATTGATCGATAAGAAAATTTGTTAGAGTTATAAGAATGTAAAAGTGGGAAAATGGCACATCCAAAAGTTTTAATTGAGTCTAAATTTGGTTTTGTTCCAAAAAATTTAAAAAATGGACAATTATTTGCTAAAACTGGTGTTGGCAAATAATTTATTGAATTCACTATTGTTTCAAAGGCAAAATGCTAGTAACGAAAAGGAACATGAGCATGAGCTAAAAGACTTAATCCTATATCTACAATGTGGCGAATTTTCCTTTCACTAGTCCTATTTTGTTCATATGTATATGGACAAGCAACTCGATGAATAATGCCAATTTGTTTAAATAAGGAATGAAGTTTTTGATATTCCCCTCCCCAATCGGAATGAATGTCTTCTATTTTCTTATTATAGTGTCTTTCAATTAAAGATTGAAATTCTTTAAATATAGAGAAAATATCACTTTTATTTTTGAGAAAATATATCTATGTAAATCGCGAAAATCAATAATAAATAAAACGAAATATTTGTGACCATTTGCAGAGATAACTGGAGAAGGTCCCCAAATATCTGAATGAACAATTTCAAAAGGAGATGACTCATACACATTGATTTCATTAGCTTGAAATATTTATAGTACAACCTATATGAACTACATAAGTACAAGATAAAACAAATATAAACAAACAGCCTAAAGAATATACTAAGCTAACAATACAACAATAAACATGATAAGAGGATAAAATGTAATAGAATATTGTTACCATAACAATTTATGCTGTGAGCTGGGAGACTTTTGAACTAGGTCCGTGGAACGTCCCTTAGAGTAGCTGGGAAACGTGACACTTGACCAATGGAGTGTCCGTCTGAAGATCCATTTAGACATTGAACGCATCCAGGTGATCATAAGAGTCACTATCTTCCTTGTACTAAGGAATGTTGAGTACCTTGAACCTGGGAGGGAGAGGTTGAGTCTCGATCTCCCTAGTAAAAAGGGTCATCTTCTCATATTGATCACGATAGTTTGAAGTACCAGAACGTGCCTCAAGTTGTTGAACCCTTTGAAGAAGTTCCTCAATCCTCGAGTCTCAGAGCCTGTGTCCTGTCCTGTACTCGTGACCTGGAGATCGGCAATCTGGTATATATCCCTGACTAGTCCTTCACGAGCTATTAGCTCGGTGCAACCCTACACGTTGCTGATGGTATATTTTCTCCTTTTCATATCAAGATAAGGCCCAGGCTGTCGTGGCCACCCTCCATGTGGTAGCTTCTATCCTGGCTTATTTTCACTCTTAAGCTCGTAGGACGCGGGACCTATTTCTCCTCACGGACTTGGCGACCTTCAGCTCTCCAATGCAAGTTGGATGAATGAGCTGAGTAGGCAGGTCATGACACTTCCCTATTTGGTCTTTCAAGAATTGGCATTTCCCTTCGATGCAGTTGGTAAGTTTCTCTAAGAGTAGCAGCCTCAAGCCTAGATGCATTTTGTGTTTGGGCCTGTGCTAGCACCCTGATTGCATCAGCAAATCACCGTACTATATCTTCCAACGCCTCTTAATGCTGGTGCCACATCTGTAGCCCTTCGATTGTAAGGACTGTCGGTGTTGGTTGACGAGGGGCTAGTGTAGGTATTCCCACGGTAGCGCTGTTTGCAGGGTTATAGGACGAGTTTGCCACGGGCATAGTTATACCCTCAATTGGTTGAATGTAAGGCTATTGCTGATCCATCTGCCTTTCTGGTTGATCAGTCACCACATCAGAACTTCTGGTTGTTCTTCCTCTTGTTATGGCTGTGAAAGACTATAGTCTAGGCCCTCATTCTAATGCCAAAGATATCTGTAAGCCTTTATTCTCGATGTTGTATCGCTCATAATAGAAGTCTGAACATGGTAACGAAAATGTTAGGGTGTGATTGATGACATTGTAAGTAAAGTTAAATACCAATAAAAAAATTTATTAAAAAATGTTGAATATTAATAATAAGATAAATGCAAAGAAGGGCAAAATGGTCCTTGTTCTAAATAAAGAATTTTATACATGTGTAGAAATGATTAGAATGGATAAATTGTGTGAAGTATGGAAATAAATGGGAAGTAGTAAGAATGCCAAGGAAATTATATAAAGTTGGAGGATAATCTTAGTCAAATTCAAGTGATGGCGTAAGGCGTAATTAAATGACAAACTTCAAGGGTCATTAAATGAATGCATGCCTATATATATAAGTGATACTTAGACAAAATTTAGACATGAAACAAAGAAGCAAGAACCAAGAGATTGAGAGAGCAAAAGGGAAGTGGCGGCCAAGGCAAGGAAGAGAAGGAGAAGAAAACCAAGACCAATTCCAACCATTTTTCAAGCCCTAAATCAAAGTTCTAGGGTGGTTCAAGCTAGAATAACAAGGTTTAAGCAAGAGTTAGGTAAGTTAGCATCACTTTGTTTAAATTTGATGATTTATAAAGTAATTTTGATGAGTTGCTAGTTGGATTGTTTGGTTGTTGTGTGATTAATGATTGGTATGGTCTAAATCAAGTTTAGAATCTTGAACAAATAAAAAGAAAGCTTGATTAAGAAAACCCATGCATGAATGGTTAGTTAGGGTTATGTAGGAGAAACCCCACCTTGTGATTTAAGTTTGTTGAGAAGTGAAGATAGTGTAGATTAAGTGTTTGATAAATTGATTGAGAGAAAATGGTTTGAGAAATGAAAAGAATATTATGTTGGGTGTGAAAGTGTGAGTCAAAGCCAATGAAGAGGTGTATGATCCCATTGTATTTCCATCATTTTAAGCTTTAAATTATGCATATTTGATGTTAGAGAAGCTTATAAAAGTGATGGAATTTCAAAAAACATAGAGTTAAGTTAAGAATCTCGAGCTTGATGAAGGGGCCATAGTGACTTGCACCCTTCGACCTTATTTGGGGTTGTTTTAAACCTCAAAACATGCCTCGGGGATATAACAAACCATAGGAATTGGAAGTGAACGATTTCGATAAAAATTGAGGAAGTTATGGTTAAAATAGTGCGTGTATGAAATCGTAATGTGAAATAAGAGTATAAATGCATTTTTCAATGCATGAAATTAATGTAATTGATCATAATTAGGTAAAAAAAAAACCTTAGATACGAAAGAAATGAAGTCGTCGCATGTAGGATATCACAAATGTGTATAAAAAAGTGTCGAAAAATAGACTTTTTTCATAGGTTTCGACTTTCGATACTTAGAATTTATCGAAACCGTTTTACGGGTGACCTAAATGCGAGTTAGGGAGATGATTTGAGTGAAAATTGAGCGAAGAAAATCGTTCGGAATGGGCTTAAATTAGTCTCGGTTTTTTGGGGGGGGTCAAAAACGATGATTTTGAGTTTCGGACTTCCGGTGACCATTTTAAGTACTCCAGAGAGTCCCTAGGTGATAATAAATAAAGCTCGTACAAAGAAATCGAAATTAGAGAGTCTCAGTTGTGTTAAAATTGAGTCGAAAAGGTTATATTGTTAAAGGTTGTCAATAGATTAATTTATATTGGAAACTTTATCATTACGTGTTAAGTCAGGAAATTGAGCAGAGTATAACGAGAAATTGATATGTAGGTGACGAGGTGAGGCACAAGAGGTTCATTGAGACGCTTGACTTGAGCTTACGCGGACTGAGGTAAGTGCCTTATTACTTGCACCCATTTAGATTTCTATTTTTAAACTTTGCGAATTTTAATTAAATGAAATCAAAAACGATTTTCGAAATTCTAAAACTAAGTTTTGAATATGTGACTTTCATATGGAATTCACAAAGTGAAGGAATCAAAACAAAGTCGATTTCAAAACGTGTGAATCGAGAAAATTTTAAGAGTTTGAAAAGTAAGAAGTTTTATGATTTTGCACTTAGTGAAAACAGTTTCCAAACCCATGTATATACCCTCAGATTTTATGAGTTTTAGCGCTATGTGACGATGCAGAAAATTCCGTCAGTAGTCACTCAGCTTACAGAGTATTTAGCCTTACGCGACGATATAGAAAATTTCATTCGTAGTTGCTCAGTTTTCTAAAGTATCTAGCGCTATGTTGCAACACAAACAATTCCGCACGTAGTCGTTTAGATTCACAATTTGGCACTACGTTGCGATGCAACACATTCCGCTCGTAGTCACCCAGAGTTATAGCACTACAATTGCGATGCAGAAAATTTCGCATTGTAGTCGCTCAGATTTGAGATTGTTTCACATTACGTTTGCGATGTATTAAATTCCATATCATAACGGTGGAAAGATCTCAGTAGCTTCACATTTGGCGTCAGGTGAAAACCACCACGTGATGGTTAGAGTTAATTAGGGGTATACATAGAGTTTTAGTAAGAAAGGTAATCTTTAAAATCGAAAATTTTTACTAAACGAGCGAAGTTATAAATATTGATGTAATGTATATTTTGATGTTATTATGATTGGTTAAACTAACCGTCTTACCATTGTACAACTTATATATCATATTAGGTACTCGTACAAGTGACCTTGCTTTCAGAAAATCTCGTCGACTACTTTAGGTGGGCATCTTGTAGATGCATTGTAAAAAGATCAAACATATTTTGTTGTTGTAAATGATTTATCCAAATGATAGCATGACTTAAATATGGATGTTTAAATATTTGTAATTATTGTTTTGATATAGATATATATATAGTTGCAATACCCACACTTGATACACACCGATCGCAAGACACATTTATGTATATATTTGATACATATGTGTAGTATGCGAAACGTTTATTAAGTTGCATGTTGCGGAAATTGTATGTTTGTGAAAATGTGTATATGTGAAATTGTATGAAAAATTGCATGATTGTGGTTATAAGAAGTTAAGAGGTGAATCGATATAGTTCAAAGTGTTTTTCTTTACAGGTAAATTTTGGAAATGTTCAAATTACAGCCGTTATGCTGTCAAATTTTTATAAAATCTGTTTTAAGAAAATACGAAAAATTTACACCAATCCCAACTACTTGAAAAGAAAACAAAAATTTTTAGTAAAACAAGTAAACGGGCTAAGTAAATTTAAGGGGTTCGCTTCTCGGCTTTCTTCAATTTGACGAGTCGGGTTTAGGAAGTTTGTTGAAGTGCCCGACGAAATCCTCCAGACAAGAGTCTAGAGAAGGTCTAGTTCGAGTCCCGTTAATGTCGATGTCTGAAATTGGTCGACCCAAATTCTTGACCCAGTACCTATAAATAAAGCAAAACGGAAGAGAAAAAGAAGTGAATGGAGAGGAAGAACACTGTTTGCAAAGAGATTTTTATATGATTCGGCCCAAAAAGATGTCTACATCTACGATTGCTTCTCTGTTTCTTTTGACAGAGAGGCAGTATATTATTAATTGCTGGTATATGTCGATCCCCATTTACAATGAATTTCTACCCATATTTATAATGTGGAGTGTGTTATAATTTGAGTACATTTAAAATAGTAAAGAATTTCACATTAAATACACTTCCAAAACTACCGTCCACCCATTTAGGGATAAATCTCACTGAAGTAGGAGTTTGATTCTGTTTATAATTCTGATAGTTGACTCCTCTTCGAATTAGGCTGTTATATTTCTGGAAGATATCATTAAACGAGCACTTTGATCTGCAAGCTAGACCTCACTTTGGACGATTTAGAGCTGAGCATAAGGCAAGCGAGGTAGAGTTGTGTAAGGCAGCTTTTATAATGGTTGACCAGCGACCTAAGAGCTGCAATAGCAAACTGAGAGCTCGTTTCTACGAGCTAGATATTGATGAACTGGGGTTTTGTTGATTGAGTCAATCCATTGGATTAATTCTTTGGACTTTTACTAGCCTATTTACGCAGCCCTAAATATGGGTACAACAGTTAAATTAATGATATTGGTAATTAAGGTAATCAAAAGTGCATATGTTAGCCAAAACAGATAAATTTATTGTGAATAAACAAAACTAGAACCATGAAAAGCTAGTTTTGACATATATATTGATTGATATACACCTAACCATTTCTTGAGAATTTGGATTATATATATATATATACATACACTTTTAATTGAAAGGTCAAAAGTAATACTGCCCTGATGAATTTAATGTTGTAGAAGCTGAAGGCTGCACCATTAATCATTATGTGTTTGGATAAATTCAATCTAGCATAAAGGAATCTGGCAACCAAAAAGTAATATTTTATTATAATTTTGATATGATAACATTGATATAAATTTTGACTTCTAGTCACAGATTAACTTTCTGAACTAGCTACATAGACATAGATTACATGAAACGCCTGGTAAATCAGCTCGTAATTCTCTGAGATGATAAGCAAACTTTTATGGGACGTTTAATTTAATGTTTTGGTCTACAGCTTGCTGGTTATTGTTAACCAAGTTAGTGGCATCAGATTTTGAAGAAATTGGTAGCTGTTGGGCATCAGCGTTCGCAGTGGGACATGTTGCCGACGCTGAATAATCCTTGCTTTTACCCCATACAACAGAATAGAGCCCCACTACTATGATAATCCCTCCAATTATACTGATGATCAGGTAAAACAAATATTATTCATAAAAGTATATAAGTATATGTATTTTGAAGGAATGTGAATATGCTCATGCCAGTACAACTCACATCCTATTAAAAGGAATTAGGTATGATTAAATGATAGAATATGATCTTAGTTAATTCTTGAAATCAATTTTAGAAAAATATTTAAGGGATGACCAATTTGAAATTAATCTTAACAATTATAAAATGATTCTAATGATTTGAATATGATAATAATAACCTAGAAAGAAATATATTCTAAAACAAAGTAGAATTTTTAAATTTATATCCACTTTTATTTTATTATTTCTTCTTTTTGAAAAAAAGAAAGGAAAGACAGAGATTAAAATTGGTGATAGAGAAAAAAAAGAAGAGAGTACCTTCCAAGATGAAGTTTTTCAGCAAGAATGAAGGAGCCAAGTATAGCCACGATGATCATGCAGAGAGGGTTGAAGGCCGTCACAAACACTGGGCCTCTTGTTTTCATCACAAGCCCTTGCACATAGTATGCTATTCCTGAGCTAACTATTCCCTGTGTTCCCAAAATAGCCCATGTTGTCAACTCACTTCAACTTCCTAATTAGATGACATTTTTACACAATAATTCTTTGACTTTGTAAGATATTTCCATTGTGAGGCAACTTTTTAATTTGGATTAAAATCCATTGAATATTTTAACTTGCATGTGTGACTATTATATCATGTATGGTAACAATTAAAAGAATAATTAAATAGCATATATGATTCAAACTCACAATTTCATTGATTTATGTAAGTGTGATTCAATAACTTGAATAATGAGCGAAAGTGTAACAATTAAAGACCTACAGTATAAAGGGGAGCAAACAGCCTGGTGTCCCAGCCCACAGCCCAACCACTGGCATGACGTTCCACGGCAAGAGCGATGGCTGCACTCTGCAAAGTGCCGGCCAAGCATATCAAAGAAGATAGAGATAGCTCCGCTGGGTATTTCCTTATGGTTATCGACTGATCATCATCCACGTCCATGTCCAAGTGATGATCAAGAAAATTAAACTTCTCATAATAATAGTCAAAGTGCATGTGTTAGTAGTAGTTTAGTAAGTTATATAGGGTAGAAGATACTTACTTGAAGGACGTAAAAGCAGGACCAGCCAACACAACCTAAAAGGATCAGGAGTGTCCCAGCTACCCAATGTTTATTGTCTGAGGAGCCACTAGTACTGTTTTCATGGTGACTAGTACTTGTGCTTGACCCTACGAAATTAATCACTGGACCTTTGTACAGTGTCATCAGCAAAGCTCCCCCAAACGTCACTATGGTTCCAATCACCTTAGCTTGGCTATGAATCTTCTTGATATTTATTCGCTCTAATCTGTATCATATTTTCCATTGCATGTATATAGAATAAATTAATACTCATATATATCAATACTATTTATTATATATGTATATTCTTGTTTCGAAGTCACTTTAATTGTCCATATTTTCCACCAACGTTTTTGGAGCTAATTAAATATTTTTTAAATTATATATCCCAAAATATGTTATAGCAGGTAGCGCACTAAGGATTGAATAGTGATGCTTACCGAAAAATAACGGCAATCACAAATGTGATAGATGGAACAGCATTCATAATAGCAGATGCATATGATGCCGTTGTGAATTTCATCCCCAAGTATCCGCATCCTTGATCCAGGATTGGCCTGATTTTCAATCATCAATATAATGATTTCCCATTATATATATAGATGATTTTCAATCATCAATATAATGTTCAGTTATATATGCATATGCCAAATTCTGTAACAATTTAATTTAATAATTAAATGATTTTTCTTTGAAGAAAATAATTTAAAGTGATTTGATTGTATAGAACTCACCATTCATTAGCAGTTTTAATTTATAAGATTGCACTTAGTGTCCAGCTTTTTCTTTAATTTCAAAGTGTTATATATGCCACAATTCAATATTTAATGTACTATTTAATTTGAGAGATTACTGCTTAATGTGGATTAATGATAGAAATGTTTTAAATTAATTAGTCGTTACAACACAAATGGTATTTTAAGAGAATAAAACCTAATATTTAGGTGAGAAAGCATTACTCTAAAAATCCCATCGTCATTATTTGTAAGAAGACTGAGATGGTCATCTTTGGCCTTAGTTTCCTGTACCAAAGGAAATAAAACATAAGCAGCGACAAAGCATATAACCGTAAATTTGAGTGGAGCTCCTGTGTGGGTAAATTTTGAGTGCTTTTGACACCATTATAAGCATGTTCAGATAATTAAAATATGTTATAATGTTAAATTCATAGCGTTTGGTTATTGAAACTGATCAAAGACCTTTAATATTAAAAAAAGAACCACTTAAATTAAATTCTAGATCACAAATGCAAGATAAATATTTTATAAAAAATGTTTTTTGTTTTTCATTATTATTTATTTTTCTTTTTGAAAAACCATTTATGTATGTATTCAAAAAAAATAATAATAAAAATTAGAACACTTTCAAACATAAATCACATTCTAAATAACAACTAGTGCATTAAGAAGACATGCAAAAACAAGCATGCATGAAATAATATGAAAATTTATAAAAGAAGAAGGACCTTTCAAGAACAAGTGCAAAGGGTGCAAGGACAAGTGCAGCAATAGCATTGCGATAGACAATGAGCACGTAACAGTTCATGCCACGATTGAATGTTGCCTTGCTCATTATGTACATCCCTGCTGATCCAAACTGCAGAAACACCGTTAACACATATGGCTTTAACTTACCAAACAGTGCCATACTTTTTTTATATTTATTATGATCATGGTTTGATGTAACTACTATTTCCTCATCTCCCATCTCTTCCTTCTATTTCTTTGCCATTGGGGAAGCTCTCTGTGACTGACAGATTCAAAGAGCCACATAATTTGCCCTTCTTATATACAGATAAATTGATAATTCTGCATAATTTCTTTTCGTTATTTTTTATATAAAAATATGGAAAATATATATAAGTAGTGCTTGCTTTGGTCCAATCTGTTTGTTGATTCGGCAGTAGTGTTGCTATACTTTAGGGAACGTATATATTCTTTTTCTATATATATATTTTTCATGAGTATCTTTACCAGAATTAAATTCAATTATAGTGGCCAGCCATGTGATATGATATTCGCTAGTGTACGAAATATTCCATGGGGTCGAGCACTAAGCATCAAATCCATTTTGTTAGATTAATTATGTTGGTACCGTTATCAAACGTCCATATACTGGCCAAAAAAGATAAATTTATTGAGAATAAACAAAACTGGAACTTAATTCCCATGAAAAGCTAGTTTTATATATATACTTTTCAACTGAACGGTCAAAAGTAATATTCCCCTGATGAATATAATGTCCTAGAAGGTGAAGGCTGCACCATTAATCGTTGTGTTTGAATAAATTCAATCTAGCATAATGGAATTTGGAAATCAAAAAGTAATATTCTATTGTAATTTTGATATTATAACATCGATATAAATTTCGACATATTAGTCACTTATTAACTTTCTGGACTGGCTACATAGACATGGATTACATAAAATGTCTGGCAAATCAGCTCTTAATTCTCAGAGATAATGAGCAGACTTTTATGGGACGTTTAATTTAATGTTTAGTCTATTGCTTGCTGGTTACCTTTGAGACCAACGCTGACAAAAATTTTTCAAAATTCTTGTTGAATTGTGGCTTAATTAGCCATGTTAGAATCCCACATCTAAAACATTAGATTGTGGTGGAAGATTAGTGGACTATAAATAAGTCCTTTAGTTAATTGATTTGGTATCCCAAAAACAAGAATTATAAAAAATCCATACATTTGTATTATTCTTGTTTTCTCTCCATATGTTTCTGGGTTTTTGGATCTTACCCAGATTTTGTAATATTTTGCTTTGGAGCTAGTGGAAGTTTTCAGCAGCGCCCGTGGACGTAGGTTTTATACCGAACTACGTAAATTCTGGTGTGTTCTTTCTTTATTAGCTTTGCATTTATTTTCTGCTTTTCTGTTTTATTAGTATTTGTTATTTATATTTAATAGCTAGCATTAGTAGTTGTGTATTTGTTTAATTTCCGCTGCGCACAACAATTCTAACAAGATTCGCTATCTTTTAGATAAGAACTGAATAAAATCTAAGTGTTGTCAAGAAAGCTTATTTTCTTGTTATAAATATCGGCTAGCTATTTTTAACTTTTAAACTACGTATTCAACCTTCTTCTTCTTCTCCTTCCCTCTTTTTTTTTTTTTTTTTTTTTTAATGTGTAAGAACGTTGAAACTTAAATTGTCTTGTTCAGTGTTTTGGAAACAAAATGAATAAATATAGTTTGCACATAAAATTACTTTTATGATTTCAAAACTTCTGTTATGTCTACAAAATTTAATTTTATTTTCGAAACATTTTGATAATGTGATTCATTTTATATTTTTGTGACTTATTTTATACCTTCATGGCTTATTTTATGCCTTAACTTACTTGAATTTAAACCTTGTTGGTTTGAAAGCACTAAAAAAATTCAACTTAAATTACTATTACAAAATATAAGCATCAATAGGTGCTATATAAGATAAAATAACATTCCAGTTAAACCATATATATATATTCCGTTGTTTGATAACCCTCAGTTACTAAAATATCAAATAACAAAATGGTTAACTTAGAAGTGACCAACAGCCTCCTTTAACAAATTATGGATGCGTTTTTTTGAGATTCAAACTATCGGAAGACGTTTTGAAATATCTCAAGACTATCAATCCGAATCTTAGATCTATATATTAACCTAGCTTAGAGGAAGTTCCTAGAAAATTCGTTTTATAAACCTATATATCAGCACAATTGATTCATCAAAGCATGTATTAATCCAACATTACTTACATATATCTATGTATATTTTTATTTTCTAGTTCAGTGCGACGAGATAAAAAGAGGAAAGCCATTTTGAATGTAAAGTCGTAATAAAAAAATATATATATTATTTTCATCTTTATGTTGATCACAAAGAGTTAAAATACAATAGTTAGAAAATTATAAAAGTAAAAATTACAAAGAAATTTATTTTAACAATTGGTAACACAAATCATCAAATCTTTTATACTCATCAGTATAAAGATTAGTATAGGAGGGAATCTTAATTCTGTGCAGATACATCATAATAAAACAGTCAATATATCTCGAATCTCGAATTTTCATTTGGTAATGTCACAGGATACTAATATATAAACTAATACCAATTTCTCATTACTTATTTGATAAACTACTATAATTTTGGTTCGATCCAAAGTCCTTCTAAACAACTGTTAAGAGATGTTACTGCTAGGCTGATTAGAAACTAATCTTTATCTCTTTCTCTGATTCCTCTAATGATCACATTAGGAAAGTAAAATTATTATGCTATTGGTATTAATTATTCAAGTGCATACTGAGATAAGGTGTAACACTCTCCACCCAATTCCATTAGAATAGAAATCGAGTCGAAGAATGTTACTTTAATCAATTTATTCATTATTGTTATACATAAATGTACTATTATTTTTAAAAAATTTCGGCAGAATTTTCTTTGTTTTTCTGAAAACCCAAAATTTAAAACCTGTAGGAAAACATAACACTTCTAAAACATTCGTTTCTCAACTTCCATTTCGAACCTTCCGTTTATTTCCAAATCACTTCACCGCACAACATTTATGAACACAATATTTAATAAAAATCATATTAATAAAAGTAAATGCCAATTAAAAAGAAAAGTAATAAATTTATTTACAGAATCACTTTATAATATCAAAATCTTTTATACTATTTATATACATTACCATTTACAAAATCTCGTGAATACATATTCATGTACTTATATATATACGTGTCAATACATGTTAACAAAATACATAGTCCCCAAAAATCACAATCCAAAAGGTAGAAAGATGTGACTTGCAACAATTGCTGCAGATATTTTCTCTTTAGTCTTATCTATAATATCCAAGTCTCAATATACGCATGGAAAATCCAAAACTCTAAGTATTTCTACTTTAAGGGTTTACACTTAATATAAAAGTCACAAAACTTTATTACATAATAATAGAAACTCATATTTTCGACATTTTTCATATTTCAGAATATAACAAAATAAAAAATAAAAAAAAAGTGAATAACTAGTGAACTTAAAAATCAATTTTAACCACAATTCTTAAGCTTTATATCAAAATTTCATTAATTAATCAATTTACTAACCATTACATATATAAAATATGTAAAATTATTTCTTTCCAATTACCACCACAAGATTTTCACCGAATATTATTCATTTATCAAAATACAAGTCATAGATTAATATTTCGTAATTTTTCAAACTTTTATAAATAAATTTCAAATGACTCAAACTACAAATTAATACACACATAAAACACAACAATTATCATTTTCAACCATATCAATACGGTTTTCTTTTATATTATTCAGCGCTATTCGTAAACTCTGACACGATACTATGGATTAGAAAACGGGTTTCTCTTGGTATCGGCCACTCGATGGCTACCCTTCAGAATAAACGGCGTCCCCGACATCGGTCATTCGGTGACTACCAGTCGGGTCGTATATCACAATCGATTTTAACTTTAGGATCGAACACCTAGTACCTCTCATAATTCATCTGTCGAAAACTGTGTGTCGGTGTAACAGTGCGGTACTGCTAATATGCCCTATTGGCATGCCAATTTTCAATCCTTACCTACCAATGTTCAGGTTTACTAGAGCCCTTGATATTTTTCAATAATTACAAAATTATCAAATCAAACATAATTTTTAATCGCGTAAATATTAAATTAATTATTTGTATATGTTTTTTGAAAATTTTCAAAATGTTACTCTTAACTATTTCAAATGACCATCTTACTCCTCGTTTTAGCATCAAAATGTAACAAAACCATCCATTTCCTTGTCTCATACTTAGCCAGTCGAGGGATGTAATTTGTGAACTTTTTCTTTCAAATCGTTAGTTTAATCCATAATTTATTCAAACATCATTTAATCAACACATAATTGAACATGAAATTACAAAATTATGCTTGAATACAAAGATGATATATATTCGGCCATAAAATGATCATTTTGAAAACTGTCTTTTTCATGCATTAATTCATTATATAAATTATTCAAATATCATTTAATTAATACATAAGTGAGTTTGAAATGATAAAAATACCCCTAAATTTCTCTCTAAGGTATATTCGGCCCAAGCCCTTCATTTTCAAAATTTTGTTTTCAATTTATTTTCTATTCCAAGAATCATTCAAAACACACATCAAATAATAAATAACAACATCAACTAGATCAACTGAATCAAATTCAAGAAATTTTAAAATTTCTATATACTAAACTTTACTAATAAAAGTAAATTTGCAAAGTAAGTGTACACCAACCTTGTTAGATTTGATTTCTAGCTCATGAAATTTCCTGATTTCTTATTTCATGATAATAATTTTGTTGAATTAGATCTCTTGTGGCTAGATTATGGTTTTAAGATGGACCGGAGGTCCAATATGGTAGTAGAGGATATTGTTTGAATTATTGAAGTGTTATTGAATTTGTTTTCAAGTGATTTGAAATTTTGGGAAACCTTAAAAAACAACTGTTGTGCTGTCAAAATTTTTCTAGAAAATCAATATTATGGAGAAATAAAATTTTATAAGTGATACTTTATATGTTCATGAAATGATTTATGTTTTAGGGCTTACTCCACGATGTCCTTTTGGTGATGCTAGCTATAATCCAGAAGGGTTCTGTAGGATACCCGATGGGATCACCGGAGCTTTGAAAGGGAAAATTCGGGGCGAGTCTGTCAACAGGTGTCCTAGGACCGAACGGTGATTTATGATTTCTCTGGATTTCATTGGATATATGTTTTATGAATGAAAGTTATATTTTTATATATCCATGTACATGTATTGTATTGATTTTAATGGTAAATATATTTATGTTTTCAGGTAAATTTATATAAATGTTTATACAAAAGTATGAGATTCATGATTTGGATAAAGCATTAAGAAACTTAGATTTCTAAAAGATTTTTAGGAGGTATTTCGTAAAGAAGATGTATGCTTTACATAACACTCACTGAGTTTCTTTACCTCACTCTATTCCTATTTATTTTTATGAAAAGTCTCCCCAAGTGTAGGAACGGATACTCAGGGCGAGAAATCTTCGATGCAGAGTTAGGTGAGCATTTCAAATAACTACTACGGTAAAATTAATGTAAAAATTTTGATGTTTAATAGACATGCATATTATAAATATTATTGATTTTATGGAAATATTTGTAACTGTATGTATGATAACATGTTTTTTTAGAATTTGAAATGAGTTTTAATTGAAATACTTTGAATTGTAGTTGAGTTTGGATTTTGAGATGGACTTGAGGTCGAAATTTGAAAGTGGAGAATAATGTATGAATTTAGAAATTTTTATAAATTTATTTACAAGTATTTTGAAAATGTTGAAAATGTCGAAAAACAATCGTTATGCTGACGAAATTTTTTCATTTTAATTTTTAAATAATAAAGAAATGAAAATGTATTATGGTTTTGCTCCACGAAATCTTTTTGAGTCACTGGTATGAAGACTACGAAGATTTTCATTGGCGTATTAGGAGAGCTCCTCTCGGGTCCATAAAGGAGAAACCTGGGTTGGGTCTCTTTCATTTAACTTCCATGAATTCTTCTTAAATAAAACCAATAAAATAATCAAGCCCAACAAATAAGCTTGTGGTCCAATCCCGATAAAATAGTTAGGAAATGTCCAATAAACAAGCCAGATAATCAAGCCTAGTTAGCCTAGAACTAAGTCCAATAATCAAGTAACACCACAATGTCCAATAAACATTCTATTTTATCACTAGTGAAGATGCAATAAAACCAAAGTCAGAGTGTGTAGAACTGAGAAAAAAAATTAACCAAAACAGAGAACTTGCTGTGATGAAAACAGTACAGAACCGGTGATAGTGCAGCGAGATGAAGCAGCGGCAGCGGGATGATGGTGCAACAAAAAATGAGACCAACGGTGGAAAGCCGAGAAAACGGCGCTGCCAAAACAGAGAAGGCGCCAGAATAGTGATGGAACAGCGAGGGAACGGCGCCGTCAGCGGAAGCGAAACAGATTGTGAGTGACAGTGATGGTTGGGTGGTGTTTTGGGTGATGATTGATGAGCGTTTGACAGTGAATTGATGGGTGATGATGTACAGTGATAGTGAAGTGGTGTTGTGAGTGATGGTTAGGTGGTGTTTGCAATGTTCTGGGCGATAGTTGATGACAGTGAATGGTGTGTAAAAAAAAAAAAATTAGACAAATCTAGGCTATGATACTATGAAAATGTAGACATATGATATATATTTCATTGTACTTATAATATATAATATGAAACCTATTTATAGACAAATAGGCATATTATAAAGATAGAAAACAGAACCATGTAATACAAAAATGATAACAGGAATATATCATAATAATGATGTCAGTGAATATGGAAAAGATTGATATAATATGGAAAAGATTGATATGTTGATTGATATGCAAAGGATTGATATGAATGATAATAGTGAGTATTTGGTTACAGGGCTCTAATAATGAAAGCTGGCTTTGAATATGATGATCGCCTTGTTGGATTCATCAAAGGATATCGCCATGTCTTCTACCTGATGGGAGAAAAAACAAATACAAATAAATTTCACAGCGGAACTTTTTCTCCCTCTGAATGAATCCTATGAAAAACCACTAAGTAATGCATAAATCCACCACGATATAATTATCACCAACGATCAAATAATGAGCAATTAAATCACCACCACATGCATTAATAACACAAGCCAATTTTTACGTGAAAAACCTCCCCAATGCGAGGAGTAAAAACCACGGGACCGTAGTCCACCCAAAAATCTCCACTAATAATCAAATGTGAGAGTAACAAACTGTCTTAACATCAAATAGGAACCAAAACTGAGCAACAATTATCTAGGTTCCCTAATAACACAAATTTAAGTTTAAATAACAAAGTGAAGAGAAAAATCACAAACTCAGTAGAACGTTCTGGACTGCGTCGCTCTCTACTGGGATCTCAAACTCCGATCTCAACCGTCCAGAATTTAGAATCACGAGTGCTGAGTATATTGTCCAAATTTGAGCTCGATCTAACGGTGAACGAAAGAGATATCAGTCTTACAAAACTGCTGCGCTGACAGTGACCGCAAAACGTGACAGCTCTGTTACGGGCTGTATATCTCACAAACGACAACTCTGTTTCCGATCTCCACCGTTCAGAATCAAGATCCAGAAGAGATGAATGTGATGTCCAAATTTCAGCACGATCCAACGGTTAACGAAAAAGATATCGTAACAACTCCGAAACTGCAAGGGTGAATTTCTGTGCAGAAAATTCACTCTTTTCTTTCCTCCTCTCTTCCACACGATTTTCTCTCTTCACACTTGATTTTGTGTTTTTTTCTGCCTCCAAAAAACCTAAACTCTCACCAGCCACCAAACCCTCTCATCTCTTATTTATATTGATCAAGAAAATAAGAAATAAATAAGGTTATAATTCCTAATTACCTTAGGATTTCCATATGGGCTCAATTTAACCTATTGAGACTTGTTGGGCCTCTACATAAGAGGGAACCCAACCCAACAAATCTCTCCCTTCCCGATTATGTGGAGGGGTTCACCATTCCGGCGATCATCCTACAGGCCTCAAGCTTCTCCCTTGGTAATACCTTTGTAAACATATCGGATCCATTATCGTCTGTATGAACTTTGTCAAGTTCCAGCAATTTGTCATTCAACACATCTCTGATCCAATGGTATCTCACGTCGATATGCTTCGATCTTGCATGAAAGGTTGAATTCTTCCTAA
Organism: Dimocarpus longan; assembly: GCA_022984855.1. Lineage (NCBI taxonomy): Eukaryota > Viridiplantae > Streptophyta > Magnoliopsida > Sapindales > Sapindaceae > Dimocarpus > Dimocarpus longan. Next base: position 13,362,967 of record CM041018.1, read on the forward strand.
GGTGAATTGCACTCTGACTATCACATAATAACACATATCTCTGTTGCTTGAAACCAAGCTCTACTACAAACTTTTTCATCCATAACAACTCTTTACAAGCTTCAGTTGCTGCAATAAATTCTGCTTCTGTAGTAGAAAGTGCAACACATTTCTGCAATCTCGATTGCCAAGCTACAGCACCACCTGCAAAGATAATCAAATAACCAGACGTTGACTTACGAGAATCCACATCTCCTGCCATATCTGCATCTTTGTAGCCAACTAGCAGTGGCTTCTCACCACCAAAACCAAGTCTCAAACTAGAAGTACCTCAAAGATATCTCATGATCCATTTGACAGCATTCCAATGCTCTTTTCCAGGATTAGATATGAACCGGCTAACAACACCAACATCATGAGCTATATCTGGTCTTGTACATACCATTGCATACATCAAACTCCCGACTGCTGAAGCATATGGAAATTTTTCCATGTCATTTTCTTGGGCATCTGTAGGAGAACACTGCTTCGTACTCAACTTGAAATGTGCACCAAGTGGAGTACTAACTGCTTTAGCTTTGTCCATGTTGAATCTCTGAAGTACTTTTTCAACATACTTCTCCTGTGACATATATAACTTCTTGGACTTTCTATCACGATCAATTTGTATGCCAAGAATTTTCTTTGCTGGCCCCAAGTCCTTCATAGCAAAAGACTGACTCAATTTCTTCTTCAACCTATCAATTCTTGAAACATTCCTGCCAACAATCAATATGTCATCAACATAAAGCAGTAAAATAATAAAGTCATCATCAGAGAATTTTTGAACAAATACACAATGGTCAGAAGTTGTTTTCTTGTAGCCTTGCTCTTCCATAATTGACTCAAACTTCTTATACCATTGTCTCGGTGCCTGTTTCAAACCATAAAGACTTTTCTTCAACTTGCACACATAATTCTCTTTTCCTTTTACAATGAAACCTTCTGGCTATTCCATGTAAATCTCTTCCTCCAAATCACCATGGAGGAATGCAGTTTTCACGTCCATTTGCTCGATCTCTAAATCAATACTGGCTGCTAAACCAAGCACAACACGGATGGATGACATCTTCACAACTGGAGAGAAAATTTCATCAAAATCAACGCCTTTCCTCTGGTTGAATCCTTTGACAACCAATCTGGCTTTGTATCGAGGTCGAGTACTAAGCTCATCATGCTTAATTCTGTAAACCCATCTGTTCTTCAAAGCTCTTCTATCTTTAGGCAGCTTTACTAACTCAAAAGTATGATTTTGATGAAGTGACTGCATTTCATCTTGCATAGCCTCAAGCCATTCCTTCTTGTGCTCGTCTTCCAAGGCCTCTGTATAACACTCGGGTTCTCCCCCGTCAGTCAATAACACGTACTCACTTGCAGGATATCGATTTGAAGGACGTCGGTCTCTAGTAGACTTCCTGAGTGGTACATCTAATGGAGCATCAGGAATTTGCACCTGTTCCTTAGTTTCAACATCTTCCTCTGCCTGTGAGGAACCACCTGTATCAACTGCAACCTGCTGATCATCAACCTGTGTTGGCAAACTTGTTGAAGAAGCTGAACTTAAATCGACCAAACCATTATTGTCATCGGACACTGAATTCCCATTCTCAATATCCTGTATAGTCTGGTTTTCCACAAATACTACATCTCTGCTTCTTACAAGTTTCTTCTCAACCGGATCAAAGAATCTATATCCGAACTCATCCTGACCATAACCGATGAAGATGCATTGTCGAGTTTTCATATCACGCTTGGATCTCTCATCTTTGGGAATATGAACAAACGCCTTGCACCCAAAAACATGTAAGTGATCATAGGAAACATCTTTACCACTCCAAGCTCTATCTGGTACATCAAACTGTAAAGGAACACACGGTGTGAGATTAAGAACATGTACAGCAGTACTCAAAGCCTCACCCCAGAAATATCCTGGTAATTGTGCCTGTAAAAGCAAACATCTCACTCTCTCTACTAGTGTCCTGTTCATCCCCTCAGCTAAACCATTCAACTGAGGAGTCTTGGGAGGTGTCTTTTGATGTCGAATACCCTGTTGTCTACAATACTCATCAAAAGGACCTGTATACTCTCCCCCGTTATCAGTTCTGATGCATCTCAACTATTTTCCAGTCTGTCTCTCAACCAGTGCCTGAAATTTCTTGAACACATCTAATACTTGATCTTTCGTCTTCAAGGTGTAAACTCAAGTCTTTCTCGAGTGATCATCTATAAAAGTCACAAAATATAGGGCTCCACCGAGTGATCTCGTCTTCATAGGGCCACAAAGATCTGAATGCACTAGATCAAGTATACCTGACTTCCTTGTAGGTGGAGAGTTGTGAAAGCTGACTCTGTTCTGCTTCCCTGCTAAACAATGAGAACATCTCTTCAACTGTATATTTTTCATGTCAGGTAGCTGTTTTTTCTTGGTTAAAACAACCAAGCATTTCTCACTAATGTGTCCAAGCCTCTTGTGCCAAAGTTCTACCTTGTCTTCATCCTGAACTGCATTGATGATGGATTTTGAAATTTTTGCCTGCAACAAATATAAAGTAGAACACTTTTTACCTCTGGCCACAACCATGGCACCTTTGGTGAGCTTCCACTGACCATTACTAAAGAAGTTGCAGTATCCCTCATCATCAAGTTTACCTGTAGAAATAATATTCACACGAATGTTAGGAATATGTTTTACATTTTTTAAAACTAACCTGGAGCCGTTATCTGTTTCCAGGCTCACATCTCCAATACCAACAACTTTTGCCGTGCCATCATTCCCCATCTTTACACTCCCAAAATCACCATGTGTGTAAGATATAAAGAAATCCTTCCGCGATGTAGCATGAATGGAGGCACCACTGTCAATCACCCAGCTAGTCTCATGACATGCAAAATTAATGGAATCAGCATCATGCATGAAAAGAAAGTCTTCATGAGTGGCGGTAGCAACTCTATCATCATTGCTATTATTTTCATTCTTCTTTTCTTTGCTTGTGTCATTTTTATTTTTTCTTTCCAATTGCTTGCAATTTTTTTTCATGTGTCCCTTTTTATGGCAGTAGAAACACTCAACATTTGCAAACTTATTGGATTTACTTCTGTGTTGACTTCTATTCTTCGGACCCCTACTTTTACTTCTCCCTCTGCTTTCAGTAACCAGAACTTCTGAAGATGAAGTAGACCCTTGTGCTTTTCTTCTTGTCTCTTCATTCAGAATATTAACCTTGACCAAGTCCATTGTCATCGTTCCATTCGGAGCAAAGTTCGACAAAGAAGATCTGAAAGTCTCCCATGAGTCCGGTAATGTACCAAGCAACCATAATGCTTGTACCTCATCATCAAACTTGATACCCATGCCAGCCAATTGATTTATAATCCCTTGATATGTATTCAAATTATCTGTCAGAGGAGCACCGTCATGATATCTCAAATACATCAATTGCTTCATCAGAAACAATTTATTATTTCCGGTTTTTCTGGCATACAACTCCTCAAGCTTAACCCATAAAGTCCGTGCATGTGTTTCCCCACTGATATGATTCAAAACATTATCACTCACCCATTGCCTAATGAAACCACATACTTGCCGATGAAATAAAGTCCACTCTGCATCAGATTTATTACTAGGCTTTTCTGTAGCAAAAACAGGTAAGTGAAAATCTTTTACATATAAAAGATCCTCCATCTTTCCCTTCCAAATATGATAGTTCGAACCATTCAGAGTAATCATTCTACTTAGATTCAAATTGTTCTCCATATTCATCATTGTAAAATTCGGAACCAAGCTCTGATACCACTTTGATGGGAGAAAAAACAAATACAAATAAATTTCACAGCGGAACTTTTTCTCCCCCTGAATAAATCCTATGAAAAACCACTAAGTAATGCACAAATCCACCACGATATAATTATCACCAACGATCAAATAATGAGCAATTAAATCACCACCACATGCATCAATAACACAAGCCAATTTTTACGTGGAAAACCTTCCCAATGCGAGGAGTAAAAACCACGGGACCGTAGTCCACCCAAAAATCTCCACTAATAATCAAATGTGAGAGTAACAAACTGTCTTAACATCAAATAGGAACCAAAACTGAGCAACAATTATCTAGGTTCCCTAATAACACAAATTTAAGTTTAAATAACAAAGTAAAGAGAAAAATCACAAACTCAGCAGAACGTTCTGGACTGCGTCGCTCTTTACTGGGATCTCAAAATCCGATCTCCACGGTCCAGAAGTTAGAATCACAAGTGCTGAGTATACTATCCACATTTGAGCTCGATCCAACGGTGAACGAAAGAGATATCAGTCTTACAAAACTGCTGCGCTGACAGTGACCGTAAAACGTGACAGCTCTGTTACAGGCTGTATATCTCACAAACGACAACTCCGTTTCCGATCTCCACCGTTCAGAATTAAGATCCAGAAGAGATGAATGTGATGTCCAAATTTCAGCACAATCCAACGGTTAACGAAAAAAATATTGCAACAACTCCGAAACTGCACGGGTGAATTTCTGTGCACAAAATTCACTCTTTTCTTTCCTCCTCTCTTCCACACGATTTTCTCTCTTCACACTTGATTTTGTGTTATTTTCTGCCTCCAAAAAACCTAAACTCTCACCAGCCACCAAACCCTCTCATCTCTTATTTATATTGATCAAGGAAATAAGAAATAAATAAGGTTATGATTCATAATTGCCTTAGGATTTCCATATGGGCTCAATTTAACCTATTGAGACTTGTTGGGCCTCTACATAAGAGGGAACCCAACCCAACACTACCAAGGTATTATTTTATGTTAATATCTGCATTTGTTGTTATATTTGTGTTTACATGTTGTGTGTTGTGGAGTAGGCAACACTGACCACAAAGGCAGACCTGAGTATCCAGGAAGAACGGTCACATTGGAACCTGCTGATGCCCAAGTCTGTGTAAGTTGTTACTTTTCTTTGTATGTAAGATGAGTTACAGACTCAGTGTAGGCTCTATCTCAGTGACCATTCTTCTCTAATCCTAAGACAATATCATTTATATTTGCAATGAAGATTGAATTAAGATTCTATTGGGTTTATCTTTATCAATTAATAACATTGATTTGTGTTGCTGTAATGTTCTACGAGAGTTGACAACAAAGCACGTAAGTTAGTTGCACTATCAAAGTTATGAGTAATTTAATGAATATGAACTTGTACAAGCAGAATGATACCAAGCAACGTCCTAAAATCATGCGGCAAGTAGAGTGTTTAGATGTCTATCTATTAAGAATCTGTGTGCAAAGCCTATTGAAATTGTTTTTTTTTTTTTTTTTTTTGCCTTTTTTATCAACATTGTTTTGTAATTGTATTCAATTATCCGAAGTGGAATTTCCAAAAAAATTGGTTAGTAAAGGATAGTTAGGAAAGGATCCTATTTCCTTTTTGCCTGAAACCGTGGCACAAATGTAAGGTATAATCCCTTAATAAAAATGTAATGAAAAAAAAGGACAAGAAAAAAAATTTTGTTTTTTAATAGTTTAGGGAATAGAAGCAGAATTGACCTATGGTCCTACCCTGAATGACCTTCATTTTTTGAACCCATTTTTAAAGAACTCTAAAAGAAAATGGAAAATTGAAAGTTGAAGGTGAAAACAAAGTTTTTAAGTGCTTTAAACGAAGAAAAGTTTTACAAAAAGTCGCAAACAAAACAAAAAAATGCAGCATTGAAAGCTTTCTAATTCTATTTCTAAAGTTTTTCTCAAAAAAAAAAAAAAAAAAAAATTCTATTTCTAAAGTATGAGTTATTTTAAATAGACAGTAAATTGTCGAAGGAGATCAATGCGTGAAGCGGATGGTTGTTTTGTTTTGGGGGGCCTAGTGGGGAGTTGCATACAAGATCACCAAGGAAGAAGACAAAGAAACTGCACTCACGGTACGATCCATTACATAAACCTTAGTGATTAATTTGTTGCTTTAACATGCTTTTTTAAAAAAAGACAAAACAAAAAAATCTTATAATTTCTGCCCAACCTAGCTTCCAATGATTGCCTTCCAGCAAGGAATTAAATATCCAAACCATAATCAATATATCTCCGATATTTTCCCTTTTCCAGGTTGACAGATATAAAACTTATTTTATAATATTCTCAATATTTTGAGACTTTTCTTGATATTTCCACTGGTATTTTCATAAATTTAAACACTCAATATTTTCACCCATATCTGATATTAAAACCTTGCTCTCAGGCTCGAAATTTTGGTGTTGGTAGGGAAGGGGGTGGTTAAGAGGTGGTTTTTGACTTCTTGTTCACTAGCTCTATGCTTCTGTATCAAGTCATTCTAATGAGGGTCACAATATATAACAATATCATCATAGAGAGACTTAGTTTTAGCCCTTCTCAGCTTCTGTTAAGGAGTAGGATATAAAAATGATACAGAAATTCTTAAGATGTTAGTGATTTTATAGTTTCATTAATTAAGTTCTCTTGTAATGCTACAGGAGTCGGTAAAATTTTCATCAACAAAAAGAAGTTTGTTTTTGGTTTCTTTGTTTTAATTCATTCAATTTGCAGTTCTTGTTCCTTCTACTTCATTTTGTTTCAACCTAGTGAATTTAGTTGCATGATTTCCAAGGCAAGAAGAACCTATATTTGCCTGAGTAAAGGTCTCCTGAGTGATTGACAATATTTTTTTCATATAGATTTTGAAAATTCTTGTTGTGAGTCGGTTAACCATTGTTGTTAAGCAGTTTCTTTGTTCTCAAAGGATAGATAGGGGTACTCTTCCATCGTGGTTCGGGGTGGAGGACGCATAGGTCAAACACGTCTGCTGTCGATAACCATTTCTATTTGGTGCATATATGCGTTAACCAAGGTGTTGTATATATGTCTTGAATACTGTATTGAAATCTCAAGCTCAAGATAGGAAGTTTTGTAAGCCATATGGACGCTAAGTATGTAGGGTTTCAACCAAAATAATGATCACTTTTGTTGGCTGAACTATCAAAGGATTTAAATTTTGAGGTTGACAAGCTTCTGAATATCAATTTGCATGCTTGTTTTCTTGCTTAGTTTAACGTTGTTTAATAATTCCTTTATTCCAGTGCATGACAAAAGATACGTGATAGATCTATGTGATGAGATACTAAGAGGATTTCCATATGGTTTATTTACCTTACCACTTAGTGTGTCTTCCGCTGTTTCATCTTATTTTTGGGACTTATCAGTACTCTGCTCATAGTTATACATTAGATTTATGCAACTATTCATTGAGGAATGGAACATATGGTTATGAACAAGATACTGCTCTTAGTAATGTTTCGCCAAATGATATAATGAACATGTGGTGTGCATTATCTCATGAAATGCACACCTTATAAAACCATGTTACTGTGTAGTATGACTCCATGAATTGTTTCATACATTTTGCATATTATCTCCTTTGTTAGTGGTAAACAAGTGATTCCTTTATTTTACGTGAAGTTCTTTCCAAGAACTACTGTAGTATCTTTAACTCTCATCTTTCATAACCTAAAGATCCTCAGCAAACATTTCTGTTCATCCAGGTAGAGCTGCTCATTGAAGACTGAGTAACACATTTGATTTTAAAGTTTCCTGTTGTTTGAACTTTGAAAATAAAAAATTCAAATTCTCCTAACTTGTGCAATAATAATTCTAGTTGCCATTAGCCCATTATGTTGTGCTTTTTTCAATTCACATCCTAGCAGAATGGAAGAGTTTGTAGCATTACTCAGTTATCGTTCTATTTTATTCAACTTTGGGTTGTATATATTTGTTGTTACAATTATTGTCTCTTCCTTTAATTGTTGTGAATGGAACACAGTATTTAGAAGTGAGGGGAAAACAGTATGACAAGAAAGCATACCTTGTGAGTTAAATGCTACAATATTTGTGGTGTTCAAAGTCAAACATATTTTATGTTCTATCGGTTGTGTAATATCTACTAAATTTTGCTTCAGGAGTCCAGCTATTTCTGGTGTAGTGGTGTAAGTGGTAAAATCCACCCTGAACTATCTAATGTATACAACTTAAGTATCTCAAAGTTAACCAGATTTTAAATTGACAACGTAATTCTTTACATACATTGCATCTCCAGACAAGAAGCTCAACAAGAACTATTTGGGTCCTGCATCTCTTGAAGAGATTGCCGAGGACATACTGTCTTAGTTATTTACTCTATAAGCTTGTGCATTGCTGTTACATTCTCCTTGTCTGCTGGCTGGTATGAGTGGTATGAGGATCTTGAATATCAGTAGCTGACCTTTTTGAAAGCAAAGTTTTGGCACGTACTCTACGTATATCCTTCCCATTTTACAAATATATTGAATTTTAAAGTTTAAAAAAAAAAAAAAGATATTGAATTCCAGTAAACAGTGCAGCTAGACGAAGTTTCATAAGGAATTTTGTTATCAATCTGCAGACAAGTAATTCACAGAGATTATCTCGTCCAACTTGAAAAAGCGCTTCTTGAACTTGATAAGTTCGTTTCAGGACCCCTTGAATTTACTTACTGTTAGAATTCCAGTAATCTTTATTTCGCTTGAAAAAACAACTCTTAATGCTCAGAATGTGAAGATCCGCATGTAATTAATCTAGCAAATAAAGTCAGGCTTTTTCTTTCAGAATCTGAGCTAACCTCATTGTAAAGCTTCATGTTCAGCGTTGGAGCTTTTAGTGAAAGTAATTTCCTATTTGATTGAATTTACAATCTATTATCCATGCAATTTACCCCTGTTTGGTTAAGGGAGAGCTCCAATAAACTATTGTTGGTCTACTGTTTCCCCGCTTAAATCGTCTACTTTATACTAATATGACAAATCTCCTATAAAATTTGGCAGTTGTTAAATGTAACCATCTTTTGCTCTCAAGATTAATTAAGCTTAAACCCTAATTTGATATTTGTCAATTTTTCATTTTCAAATTGTTAACGCGTTGCAATTTATGAGTTCAGTCAAACAATTAAGATACACAATAATTGTATTAATTAACAAAGAGAATTCTACATCTATTTATGACTAAATGGTATTACACTCCCGCTTCCATTCTTTGATGGAGGGTTTAAGATTTAGGGGTCGTTTATTTTTTTGTCTGAAGACTAAAAACTGAATAGTGACTGAAATCTGAAATTTGAATAACATGTTTGTTTTTTTTTCCCTTATATCTGAATATGTTGTAAACTTGTTTGTTTTCTAAATTTAAAATTATCTGAAAACTAGTAAGTTGACATTTATACTCTTTCTACTATTTGTTGTTATATAATTTTAATTAATTTAATACAAACATTTAAAAATAAATAATTTAATAAATTTTAAAACATTTTTTATGTACATATTAATAATGTTTTATTAATAATTAAAATATGATTAAAAACATAGTAGTAGTATTAGCCATATTTATATTTAAATATATTAATATATTTAAGAAAACAACTAAAAAAATAAATGTTTAAATTGTAAATTAAAATATATTAGTTCAATGCTAAGACAATTTGAGATGAGATGTATTTAGGTTTTATTTGTCAAATATATTTTTTATAAGTATCAAGGAAAAAAAAAATGAAAATTTGAGTAATATAAAGTTAGGATAAATTTGAAATTATGTTATTTTGAGGATGATAGATTTGGAATAAAAACTTTAAATATCATTAAGTGATTTGCAATTAAGTGAAAAGTTAAAAATTCTTACTTAATTTTTTCAGTTATTTTTTGGTAGTTTTAAGTGGTTTGACTACTGTTGACGTGGTAAACCAGCCAACCAGATTCTTGAGCCCAATATCGCACAGATAAGGAGACCTGCAACAAACGAACCCAATAATGGCAAAAGAGAAGAGAAGAAGGAAGAAGAACACACGATGTTTAAAGTGGTTCGGTCTTTTTAGAAGTGCCTACGTCCACTGTTTCTGTTATTAATGGCAGTCTCTCTCTAAGCGTTTGCTCTCTCTATGTTTCGACAGAATAACAGCACTATCAATTTTCTGGATGCTTAACAATAAATGTTCTCCTCTATTTATAGAGGAGATGAGGTTACAAATGGAATAAACAGACAAAAGGGACTGATCTTGTCGTAATTAATGCTGCTGAAATGCATTTAATGTCTCTGACTTTTGCCAGGTCAACTCTGGCTCCACGTGGGCCGACTGCTAACCCATGCTGGTTTGATGAGATTTCCCGAAATTAAGCTATCATTAGGTGAGAAATCCTTACTTATCGTGCAAGACACGCCATTTTACTGTCTTGCACTGAAACTGGGCGAACTGGGTAGAAAACGATCTGAAGCGTTGTTGTGACGATCTTGACTTTGTGAAGTCTTGGCGATCTCAACGTCGCAATGACCGGTTTGCGACCTCAACGTCGCTACGAAGGCAATTGGTGCATCCGACTTTGTCTTCGCTAGTCTTCTCACGGTTTCGATCTCGTTGACTATTGGAGCGATCTCGCGAGCTTATGAACAGTGCTTCATACCTGGTCTTAGTGGCTTGGGCCACTATTTTGATGGGCCTTTGCCAGCCCATTTGAGGAATCCGAAAATACCCATAACATCAACCCCCCAGTTCTTAGGTCGTTTCTAGCGGCCTGAGAACTTAACAATGAGCTATAATTCTTACACAACGAACTTAAATCTTCACATATCGTTCTGAGAACTGAGAAACTATCCAGCGGCCTGAAGGCTTTAAACAAACTAAGAGATTCGCGGTGATTTGCGATTTTACTCAGCGAACTGAAGACTCAAATTTCAATGGGCGAACACGTTTTCCCTCTTTTTTCTTGGACACGTGGCAACACCCCCTGAAGCGGTTCAGCTTCTGCAACGGGCATTTAATGCACGTCTCTTCGTCTGATGGCGTCTTTTCGGGTCACGTACCTGAGATCGTGCTGCACCGTTAGATTTGAGGCGGTTGGTAAACCACCAGATCCAACGGTGGGGGACACGACCTCGGGACCGGGTATATAAAGGAGAGTAGTCTGTCCTTTCTCTTTCTGTTTGCCAATTTCACGCTTCAACCTTCATCTTCGTCTTCTTTTTCTTTCGTTTGCCACCAGTTTTCAGTTTTCGACTCTCCGGCGTCCATCACTCAGGCGACTTTTTCGTCTCCGATCACCGGTGAGTTCATTATCTTCGTCGTTTCTTCGTTTTTTCAGCATTTTGTTGCTTTTTCTTCTGGTGATGATTTGTTTGCATGCCGTTTGAGTTTCCAATTTCTCTCTTTTGCTTGTGTTTGAATGTCTGCGCCTCTTCACATTTCCTTGGTTTGATCCGTTAGGCTTTTGTAGTCTGTTAAATTTGTTGTTTGAGAGTCTGAGCGATCTTAAGGTCGCACATAGGGAATAGAAAACGTTTTTGAGGTCGCTAGCGATCTTGCGTGGCGTTTGCGACCTGCCATTTTAGGACGTAGCTAGGTGACAAACTTGGAGCTTTAGCTTTGATAGGAACGGTCTGCATGCAGCGACCTAATTGCTCCTTTTTGTTTGTAGATGTCTTCAGGTTGCACACGTCCACAGCATACCATAGGAGAGGATGATTCCTCCAGCTCGGAGGATCAAGTGAGGGAGGTTCCCCAAGCATCGTTTCAAAGTGGGAGACCGCTGAGGGGTTCTCAGCTCGGACGAGCTCTGGAGGACGTCAGCCTTCATGGGCCGAGGATCTTGACCCCGTAGAGGTCAGGCGAGGTCAAGAGATGTTCAAGCACTACCCCTCGCGGTTGTCATATGAGGACCTCGTTGGTCTAGGATTGCAGTATCACCTCCCCCGGGGTTGTCGTCTTATGGAGCCTTCCCCTAGAGACCACGCGGCCACACCCCCCAAGGGTTTTGTGGCCATTAGTATTCAGCACTTGGAGGCCGGGCTGCGATTTTCGGTCCCATCATACCTGATCGAGCTTCTCAACGATCTGAAGCTCGCTCCATTCTAGTTGACCCTGAACTCATACACCCAGCTATCGTCTTTAGCGATCTTCTTTAAGAAGTACGGCCTCCCTCTTCTAACTTCTGGGATTATAAGGCATTTGTATGCGTTCAAGTCTACCAGCAAAGGGTGACCTCGGGATGGTTTTTATTATACCTCTCCCCGAACGTCGTCCATTTATAGGGACGTCCTGTCGAAGGGCGAGGCCAAGGGCAAATCCAATGTAGGTCACTATAAGACCGACTGGTTTTATGCGTCCTGCCCTTTTTTACTGAATCTTCTGAATTTCAGCTTCCGGGCTGAACCAGGTAGGAGATTCTTCAAGCTGCTTTTCAGCTAATAGGCGATAGGTGATCTTATTCTAAACGAATTAACTTTTTCTCTTTTGCAGATCTCAGTGCACCGGTTCTTGGTCTATCCTAGGGCGAAACAGCAGACCTCGAGGTCCTTTCAGCTTAGAAATCTGACGAGGACGACGTCAAGCTGATGAACGAACTGCTTCGTCGTTTTCTGCTCGCTCCCGATCCCAATGAGAGATTGATCCGCCCCAGGCATATCGGGTCCCGACGCACTCGACCTGTCAAGTCTGCTTTTGACGAAGTAGACGTAGAGACGAGCTCAAGTTCGAAAGACGTCGAAGAGGTCGAGATGGCGCCTTTGAAGGTCGTTCCTCCTCTAAGGAAAAGAGTTCGTCAGACCGGGGATCAGGCCGAGATGTCGTCAGCCGCTCCAGATTCATCTCAGACGGTTGCCAAGGAAAGGCATCAGGCCGCAAGCGCAGCTGAGTCTCCAATCCCTAAGGTCGCTTGGCCTGTGTCTCAGAAGGCTCTTCCAGGAAAAGAGGCTGCCACTGCGGGCAAAGACAAACAGATCGCGGCCTAACAAGGGACGAAGAGGAAGGATGACGACGTCCCCGTTAAACTTCCTCCCTCCAAGAGGACTTCAAAGGAGAAAGGAAAACAAGTCGCCTCCTCAGCTCAGGAGCCTCCGCTCGAGGAAACCACAGAAGGTCCTGCCGGGGATGTTCCTGGGATATCCTACTTCGAACTCATGGTTGAGCAAGCTCCCGGTTACTTAGGCAAATCGGCTAGGTTTCTAGACCACAAAGAAAGTCATGGGATGAATCTGCTTTCCTGGGCAACTCGCGAATCGGTTAAGGTCGAACCCTTCCTATTCTCGTCATCTATTTCTTTTGGCTTATTTCTTCTTATCCTCTTTTAGTATGCAGGCCGCAATGGCACTGGCGAAGGCGCTGGATGAGGAGATGACGAGGGAAGAAAAGGAGGACGAGCTTAGGGCCGCCAAGGAGAAGCTCGAGGAGACATTGGCAGAGCGTGATATCGAGCTCACCGTGGCTAAGAGCGATCGCACAATCTTTGAGAGGAAATCGGCCGTAGCTGAGGCCGCTCGGCTCCAGGTCGAAACCCTTAGCGCCGAATCGGAGAGCAGATATGAAAAAGTTAATGAGAGCCTCAGTTCTCAGCTTTTGACGACTAAGACCCTGGTGGATGACCGCGAGAGGGAACTGAAGGCCGCGGCGGAGCAGCATGCCGAGGAGGTCGCCAAGCTCAAGGAGGCGCTAGCTGCTGCTGAAGCTCGGGCCGAAGAGATCAGGGCGGAGATGGAGCAGAACATCATGTACACCCTCTGGCTTCATCATCCTAAGATAGATTATTCTATCTTTGGGGAGGAGGCCGTGAAAGACATTGAGTTCTATGCGGAAGAAGCCCGGGCATCAGCTGAAGCGGAGCAAGGCCAGCCTCAGGAAGCTTCACCGATGATTGCTGAGAACATCCCTCGGAGGTCGCTAGAGATCAGACGGCCACAAGCTCGACCCCTCAGGACGCCCAAGACCCCCCAAGCACGCAAGCTTAGCTCATTTGTACAAACCCTTTCTATTTTTTGTTGAACTTACCTCTTTTGAGGTTTCAGACTTGTAATATTTGAACTGTTGGATGATTGATTTTAATTCAATGCATGCTTTTTTATCTCGCTTGTTATTTGTGCGATTTGAATGTCTTTATTGGATGATGTCGATGATGATTGCAAAAGTGATGGCAGGTTTATTGAATCGCGCTTTTTATTCAGAGGAGTCCGTCGCCCCAAGTAAAGCGTAGCGAGCTCTCAAGACGCGACTGCTCCGTCCAGGACTTGGTTGATTGGCTAGTCCACAGGAGTACGTCGCCCCAAGTAAAGCGTAGCGAGCTCTCAGGACGCGACGGCTCCATCCAGGACTTGGTTGATTGGCGAGTCCACAGAAGTACGTCGCCCCAAGTAGAGCGTAGCGAGCTCTCAGGACGCAACAGCTCCGTCTAGGACGCTTGTTGATTGGCGAGTACACAGGAGTACGTCGCCCCAAGTAGAGCGTAGGGAGCTCTCAGGATTCAACGGCTTTGTCCAGGACTTTGGTTGATTGATGAGTCCACAGGAGTATGTCGCCCCAAGTAGAGCGTAGCGAGCTCTCAGAACGCGACGGCTCCATCCAGGACGCTTGTTGATTGGCGAGTCCACAGGAGTACGTCGCCCCAAGTAGAGCGTAGCGAGCTCTCAGGACGTGACGGCTCCGTCCAGGACTTTGATTGATTGTCGGGGACCAACATAAACGAAAATGGAGATAAAGTATTCTTGAGAAGTGATGCAAATCTGCTTGAATATATTCACATATATAGACAAAATGTCAAAAGATTACATTTAAGACAGATAATCGTGACCTGAGTACATTACACGAAATATGGTCGAAGCTTCTCGGCGTTCCATGCTCGTGGGACTTCCGTACAGTCCATGTTGCTCAGATGGTAGGCTCCATTCCCCAGATCTTTTTGAACGACGTAGGGCCTTTCCCAGCTCGGTCCTAGAGTTCCTTAGCTTGAGTTCCGAGCTGCGGGCAGAATAAGCCTCAATACCAGGTCCCCGACGTTGTAGCGGCGAGCACAGACTTTCTTGTTGTAGTATCTGGCAACCCGTTGTTGATAAACTGCTAACCTCAGCTGAGCGTCATCTCGCAATTCTTCCACGAGGTCAAGACCGTAAGCAAGCAACTGATGATTGTCTTCGGTGTTGAAGGTGGCTCTCCGATGCGTCGTTACCTCAAACTCTGTAGGAATCATAGCTTCGCACCCATAGACCATTGAGAATGGCATCTCCTGGGTTGTACTACCGGCTGTAGTCCGGTAGGCCCATAATATCTTTGGTAGCTCGTCTACCCAAGCCCCTTTCCTCGCTTCTAACTTCGTCTTCAAGATCTGCTTTATTTAACTTGTTCACGGCTTCGACCTGCCCGTTGGCCTAGGGATGATCTACTGCTGAGAAGCTTTTGGTGATTCCGAGCTCGTCACAAAAATCGATGAACTGCTCGCTGCTGAACTGGGTTCCGTTATCCGTTATCCGTTATCACCTGCCGCGGCACTCCGAACCTGCTGATGATGTTGCCCCACATAAATTTGATTATCTTCGAGGTGGAGATGTCGGCCAACTCCTTTGCTTCCGCCCACTTCGTAAAATAATCAACTGCAACCATAGTGTGCTTGCAATTTCCACGGGTTGTTGACAGGGGCCCAATCAGGTCTATCCCCCAGATCGCGAACGGCCACAGACTCACCATCTGCTGCAGGAGTGCTGGAGGAGCTCGGGGAACTTTAGCGAACCTTTGGCACTTGTTACATTTTCTTACCAGGGCGATAGCGTCCTTCTTCATTGTCGGCCAGTAGAATCCCTGCCTCAACGCTCTCTGAGCCAGAGCGAGTCCCCCGGAGTGGTTTCCACAATACCCGAAATGCATATCGCTTAACACCTTTTCGCAGTCTGTCCCATCTATACATCGCAAGAGCGGAGCCGAGAACCCCATTTTATACAACATATCGTCATAAATGCAATAGCGCGCAGATCGCGCCTTCAACTGGCGAGCTTCATTCCTGTCTTCGGGGAGAATCCCGTTCTGCAGATAATCAACCAACGGCCTCATCCACGAGTCTTTGACCACCACCAGAGCCATCATCGCTTCCCCTTTCTGAATGCTTGGCACTGGGAGGAGCTCAACAGGTACAGGCTTCAGGTCTTCTGCCGCTTGGGTAGTGGCTAAGCGAGCTAAGGCATCAGCGTGTGCATTCTGAGCTCGCGGAATTTGATTCACCTCATACTTCTGAAACGCTTTGAGCAATTCCTGCACCTTTTCAAGATATGCAGCTGTATTCGATGTCCGAGTCTGATACTCCTCTTTTACCTGGTATACAACGAGCTGTGAGTCACTAAATATTCTCACCTGATCATCTCGCATCTCCCTAGCGAGGCTGAAGCTCGCTATAAGTGCTTCGTACTTAGCTTCGTTGTTGGTTGTCTTGAATCCAAACTTCAGAGAATAGTAGATCTTTTGCCCTTCTGGGCTGATGAGCAGTATCCCTGCCCCCGCTTGATGAGCCATCGACATACAACTCCCACATCAGCTTTTCTGATAGCCCATCTCATTCTTCTGAGGCTCCTGTAAATTCTGCGATAAAGTTTGCCAGCGCTTGAGCCTTGATGGATGGTCTGGGGACGTACTCAATGTCAAATTGCGCCAACTCGACTACCCATTTCAATAAGCGACCCGAAGTGTTCGAGGTCTGAAAAATCTGCTTCAGGGGATACCGAGTTGGGACTTCAATCTTGTGGGCCTGGAAATAAGGTCAAAGTTTTCTGGATGCAGTCACCAAACAATCAACGAGCTTCTCTATTTGGGAATACCTTGTCTCCGCATCAGATAGCCTTTTGCTGACATAATACATCGGGAGCTACGTCCTGTCTTCTTCTCGCACCAAGGCCGCACTAAGGGCGCTGTCAGATACCCCCAAGTAAAGGATGAGTTTCTCCCCTTCTACAGGTTTTGATAGTAATGGAGCCCGACCTATATACTACTTCAGCTGCTGGAAGGCTTGCTCGCACTGCTCTGTCCATTCGAAGTCTTTCACTTTTTTCAGCACGTCAAAGAATGAGATGCATTTGTTAGTCGCCTTCGAGATGAATCTACTTAGCGCTGCGACCTGACCTGCAAGACTTTGAACTTCTTTGACTTTTCTGGGCGACCTCATATTGATTAAGGCCTGGATTTTCTCTGGATTGGCCTCAATCCCCCTCTCATTCACCATGAACCCCAGAAACTTCCCAGATGTCACTCCGAATGAACACTTCAGCGGATTGAGCTTCATCCGATAACCCCTCAGGATTTGAAATGTTTCTGCCAGATCGTCAACATGAAATTATGTCTGCCTTGACTTGATCAGCATATCATCCACATATACCTCCATTGTCTTGCCGATCTGCTTTTCAAACATTTTGTTGACGAGCCTCTGATAGGTCGCTCCTGCGTTCTTGAGGCCGAAAGGTATCACCTTGTAACAGTAAAGGCCTCTATCTGTAATGAACGAGGTGTGCTCTTCATCCTGCGGGCTCATGAGGATTTGGTTGTATCCTGAATACGCGTCCATGAAACTCAACAACTGGTGACCAGCAGTCGCATCCACCGGTTGATCAATTCTTGGGAGGGGAAAGCTGTCTTTTGGGCATGCTTTGTTGAGATCGGTAAAATCAATGCACGTCCTCCACTTCCCGTTCTTATTCTTTACGAGCATAGGGTTGGCCAGCCAAAGCGGATACTGGACCGGTCTGATGAAATTGTTAGCAAGCAGCTTGTCAACTTCTTCTTTGATGGCATCAGATCGCTCCTTGTTCAACGGCCTCCGCTTCTGACGGACCGGTCTGCAATGAGGATTAATATTTAACCTGTGCGACATGACTTCTGGGTCGATCCCAACCATGTCTTCGTGACTCCATGCGAAGACATCTGCATTCTCCCTAAGGAATTTAACGAGCTGACTTTTCACATCCGGAGCTAGACTTCGCCCCACACTAAGACATCTTCGCAGGTCTTTCTTGCTGACCTGAATAGATTCAAGCTCATCAACTGGACCCGATGTCCCATATTCGTCTACTTCGCGAGGATCAAGATCGTGATTGAAACCTTCTTTACTTGCTTCACTTGGCTTTCCTCCAGCCACCATATCAACTCGCTTACACGTCACCCCTATTTTTACGGCCTTCACATAACAACGCCTCGCCGCGTATTGTTCACCTCGCACTACTCCGACTCCGCTGGCCGTTGGAAATTTGATTGTCAAAGCTTTGGTCGACACGACCATGTCCAGATCGTTCATCGCGGGCCTCCCTAAAATCACATTATAAGCAGACGGCCCATTAACGATAAGGAAGTCCGCTAGAGTAGTTGCTTGGCGAGCTGGATCTCCTACTGACAGCGGGAGTCTGACCTGGCCCAAAGGGATGACGGCGTCCCCGGTGAAGCCGTAGAGAGGCTCCGGAGATGGCTTCAACTGATTAGCTCCCAACCCGAGCTGATCATAACATTCTCTATACATGACGTTCACCGAGCTACCTGTATCAACCATAATCCTCAGGACCTCGGCATTGCTGATTCTCGCCCTGATAACAAGGGCGTCATTATGAGGATATCGCACATCACTTACATCCTCCTTCGTAAAAACAATGTCCTTTAAAGTCATTCTGGCCTTCTTTGCTGGCCCTTTTTGATCACTTCGTCCCAAGAGAAGGACGTGATTTGCTTCCCGTACATACCGTTCATGAGACTTATTGGAGGATCCAGCGATGTGGGGATCGCCGTGAATGGTGTAGATAGTTTGTATCGTCAAATCATCCTCCTGCCCTTGGCTTTGCTGGCTCTTCTGCGCGGGCTAATGATTTCGGTGAGGACGCTGATTCTGGGACTTCTCGTGGGCGGGCTGCACCACGTACTCCTTCAAACGGCCATTTCTTATCAATTCTTCTATGGCGTCCTTGAAGTCCCAGCAATCAGATGTATTGTGCCCGACCTCCTGATGATAGGCACAGTACTTGCGAGGATTTTTGAATTTGCCAAGAACATTACTAGGGCTTAGTCTCCCGAAATTCACCCTATGCTTTTCTGTTTGGAAAATTCTGTCCTGCCTGTCTGATAGGGTGCTGTAACGATGGAAGCCGCTTCGAGGTGGAGAACGGTTTCTTACGGGCTCATTTTTAGCTCGTTTCGCCACCTGATTATTAGATCTATTTCTTCTATCTTCATGGCCGCCCTGATCCCTCTTCTTGCCCTGATGGGATCCATTTGCCTCATTCTTTGGGTGACCAGCCTTCCTCGAGCTAAAAGATTCTTCCCATCTGATCTCCCTATTAGCTCGCTCGTAAAATTCACCCAGGCTTTTCACAGGCGTCTTATAGATGCTCTCGTAGAGCTCACCATCCTTCCTCAGTCCCGCCGAGATCGCAGTCAAGATCCCTTCATCAGACGGGCTTTCAACATTATTGATCT
The DNA here is from genome assembly GCA_022984855.1 of Dimocarpus longan. NCBI lineage: Eukaryota > Viridiplantae > Streptophyta > Magnoliopsida > Sapindales > Sapindaceae > Dimocarpus > Dimocarpus longan. The sequence continues at coordinate 13,382,238 of CM041018.1, forward strand.
CGCTTCTGAACCGACTGATGTACTCCTTTAGCGATTCCCCTGATCGTTGGAAAATTGTTACGAGATAACAGGCAGGAGCGAGCTGCTTCTTTAGGGCCTTGTACTGATCGAGAAACTTTTGTTGGCACTCCTCCCAGCTGCTGATGCTGCGAGGTGGGAGGCTTCTAAACCAGGACCGCGGGATATCCCCGAACGTCGCAGGGAAAACACGACACTTCACCAGCGAACTGGAAGTCTGCAGGTTCATTTGAACGTCGAAAGCGTCCAGGTGATCGTACGAGTCCGAGTCTCCATTGTACTTCGGGATGTCAGGGATTTTGAACCTGGCAGGAAGCGGTTCCCGATCTATCTCTGCGATGAAAGGACTTCTATCTTCACTCCACTCTGCTACCATCTAACCTCCAGGTCGCACTTGGAGCTGCTGCATTCTCTCCAGAAGCTGCTCAATGATTAGGTCTCGAGCTCCGAGCTGCCTCATAGGGGATCCCCCACTTCTTTGGCTCATCCCGGCGACAGAGCGCTGATCATGCCTCCTGTGTCCTTGGCCTACCTCGTAGTTCTCATTTTCCCTACGCCGGTCTTCCTGGCCTCGCCGCAGTTCGTTCTCGCTTTTACGGGCTGAAGCTCGGTGATGCCCATTGCTCACTTCAACCCACCTATGACTGTCCTGACTGATCCTTATTCTCAAGTCCGAAGGTCGAGCTGCATCCCTATTCTCCCGAGCTCACTGACTGCGGGCTTCAGGCCGTCTGTTTGATGAATGAATGGATCCATCCGAGATATGCACCCCCCTTACGCCCTTTGCTCCGGGCGGTGGGATCACAGTCGTCCTGGGAACATTCTGATCATGACCTCGCACCAACGTTCTCAACGTATCCGCAATCTGTGCCATTGTAGTTTCCAACCTCTCTTGACGTCGGGCCAGGTCATGCACGGCGTCCCATCCTCCCTGAGAAGGTCCTACACCAAAATCAGTCATCTGGGCTTGGCGTCGCAGCTCGGCTTCTTCAGCTCGTTCTTTTATAGAATTCCTTGTTGTCCTCCCCTTTGCCATGGTGATTGCAGAGCTCCACTTGCAGTTGGGCCCTCCTTCTAGCACCAAAATGTTGACGTGGTAAACCAGCCAACTAGATTCTTGAGCCCAATGCCGCACAGATAAAGAGACCTATAACAAACGAACCCAATAATGGCAAAAGAGAAGAGAAGAAGGAAGAAAAACACACGATGTTTAAAGTGGTTCGGCCTTTTTAGAAGTGCCTACGTCCACTGTTTTTGTTATTAATGGCAGTCTCTCTCTAAGCGTTTGCTCTCTCTATGTTTCTACAGAATAACAGCACTCTTAATTTTCTAGATGCTTAACAATAAATGTCCTCCTCTATTTATAGAGGAGATGAGGCTACAAATGGAATAAACAGACAAAAGGGACTGATCTTGTCGTAATTAATGCTGCTGAAATGCATTTAATGTCTCTGACTTTTGTCAAGTCAACTCTGGCTCCACAAGGGCCGACTGCTAACCCATGCTGGTTTGGTGAGATTTCTCGAAATTAAACTATCATTAGGTGAGAAATCCTTACTTATCGTGCAAGACACACCATTTTACTGTCTTGCACTGAAACTGGGCGAACTGGGTAGAAAACGGTCTGAAGCGTTGTTGTGACGATCTTGACTTCGCGAAGTCCTGGCGATCTCAACGTCGCAATGACCAGTTTGCGACCTCAACGTCGCTACGAAGGCAATTGGTGCATCCAACCTTGTCTTCGCTAGTCTTCTCACGTCTCGATCTCGTTGACTACTGGAGCAATCTCGCGAGCTTATGAACAGTGCTTCATACCTAATCTTGGTGGCTTGGGCCACTATTTTGATAGGCCTTTGCCAGCCCATTTGAGGAATCCGAAAATACCCATAACAACTACTTAAAAAAACAAACGAAAACATCTTAATAGGTGCAATTCAACACTACTAAGTGTTAAGTGGAAAAAACAAACGACCCCTTAAAGTCCCACTAAACCAACCTATTGAAAAGCATAATCTCACCAATTTCAACAAATCTCTAACCCAACTGTATCAAATTTCATAAAAAAATAAAAAATAAAATAAAACAAAGAGAATTTGTCATGGTGCAGCTATTTTCATGCAAACAATTTCCTACACTGCAAGGTTATATATTTTTAAATTGATGTACTTAAAAGGAACAACATTTTCTTACTGCTACTAGCGGGGCAAATCGCTTATGAAACTAAGTCTATTTTACATGTATAAACACATATAACCTCAAATACGAAAATCATTAGGCTTATATTAAATCTACTTTACTTTCTTTGGAGAGGATGCCCAAAAAATCACTAAAATAAGGAAAAGTAAAAACTCCTATCGGGCGTAGCTCAAAGAACATTCTTCAACCTAACGCTGCCTATTCCCACCCAAAACAAAATAGCATAAAACTGAAAAAAAGCAAGCAAAAAGGTATATGAAATGAAGCTCATAACACATTATTATGCTCTACAGATTAAAGCTCTTCCTGTAAGTCTTCTAGCAAGTCCCTTGAATTCAATCACTGTCTTCATCATCCTCTGCAAAAAACAGGTAAAGATCATATTTGGGAATACACATGGAAGCTCAAAAGAAAGAAAAAAAAGAAACCTAACGCACGATACTCTTCAACAAATAGTGTCCTGCAGGATGTTCCAACAAATCCTCAGTTTCATCACAACTACAAAGACAGTTTGTTGATTGCACAATAAAATAATATTCTATTTTCCCCTATTCAATAGCTTTATAATGTGGTCATCCACACATAGTAAAATGTGGGCGCCATTTCTTTATTTATCATTTTTTAATAAGAAACTAGTGAACCAATGGTTGAAGGGCTTTACAATCCAAAGAGAAGAAATATTTATCTTTACAGAAACAGTAGCAGACATACCACCAAAAAAGTACAAAAGCACAGATGTGAACACTTTTATCATTATTCTGGTATCAGGGACAAATATAGAGCTTTAACTTGTTTGCTGCGTTATTCCGATCAAGATTTTACAGTATCCAGTTATTGAGAGTTGCCAAAGAATTTCATGCCAGTGCTACTAATTAGATCTACATTGTGTACTGTCTTTCGATTCCTCCAACGTGAGACATGATCATAATCTTGACTAAAGGCATACAATATGATATTGTAGCTACCAACCATAGAAATCATGCCAAAATCTATGAACATTCAGTTTCAAGATACATCAAATGCAGTCTAATTATAATCTTAAAATACAAATTAGGTTAACATACTACTTCAGCAGAACATGAATGATAAAACTTGCAGGACTTTTAGTCATGAAACAAGTGAATTAGCTACACAGTATAAGCACCACTATTCACAAAATCGAAGGGAATTGACGGTTGGTTGCTCATAATGTAGGCAACAACTAGGAGCAGAAGTTGTCAGAATAAACCTTTCAAATCTTAGAGCATCTCGAATGATACTTCCTAAATTTTTAGTTAAAATAACAAAACACCTATTTTAAGTTTTTAACTAGCTACTTTTGACTAGATTTGTCTAATCATTATCTTTATTTTAGCTATGCATTAATATTAAAATAATAGTAAAAAGTGTTTGCTTCTATGTTAACTAAACATTGATATTAAAATAATAGAAAAAAGAGTACGCCTGCCTTTATCACCGTAAAATTTGCTTCCAATACATCCACTTAAGATTGGTTCCGTCCCATGCGAGGTCCCATTTCTTGTTTGATTTTCAATCTATGATGGGCTGGTAAATGACCAGCCCAATAGCATTTTTAAGATCAGCCCACTAGCCCTAAATTCACCCTCAACAGGAATAGAAAGCTGTGCTGTTCTCATTAAGAAAGGGAGAAGTGAAGACCGAGAGCCAGACTAGGAGAATGAAAGATGAGAGAACCGACAAGGAAGAAGGAGATAGAATAAACGAAAGAGACCAGAAACAGAAAAGGAGAGCAGCAGAACTGAGAGAAAACAGAAGAGAGTACTTGGTGAGGAAAAGAAAGAGACAGAAGAACAAGAAAGAATGAAACGAAAAAGAAAAGAGAGTAGAAACAATGCAGAAGAGTAGGGATTTTTAGAGAGAAAAGAGAGAGTTGAAAGAGATGATGAAAGGTTGTTAGATTTAGATGAAGAAGACAGGTTGTTGGGCTGAAAATGGTGGAAAGAAATAGAGCAGAATCTAGAGAGAGAGAGAAAGGACTGGACGAAACAGGGGTTATTGTGGTTGGTTATTTGATAGACTATGGAGTTGCAATTTGATCAATTTAGAGGGCTAGAACATCAAGAGTATTATGGGTATTACAACACTTGATGAACCTAGATAAAAGCAGCAGATTGAATTTGAGACAAGATAGGTTTTGAGATGTCTGAAACGTGCGAAAAATAATGGGAAAACAAAGAAAAAAATCTGGGTTGGTGGAATATGAATATAGGTTGCAATGTTATGCTTTTATAAGAAAATATATGTACATATGAGAGTGAACAGAAATTGAGGTTGGAGATGAAAGAGAAGAACCAGGGCAGTAGTTGACGACTTGAAGAAGAAAGAAAACAATGAAAGAAGGGTGCAAAAGGACGTTACCAGGTCGTTTACAGATAAGTGATATTAGTTTTGGGAAGTTTGAGAATATATTACATAAATGTATTAGCTGTTTATAAATTTTAAATTGAGTTTTCATATGATTTTAGGCATGGATTCAGGAAAAGAAGCAATCAAAATCAGCCCTGAGAACTTGCACAGATTTGAGCAAACGAAGTAAGTGAGTGGAAAATTTATTTTAATTAAATAATTATTTACAATTATATTTATAATTCGGTCTTACTATTTCTAGATTATTGAGATTAAATGATTTAATTAGTTAAATGGTGTTAGGTATTATTGATTATGTTTTACGATTGAAATAAAAAATTATCGACGTGCAAATTCAGTCGACTCAGATTTTTCACCCAATACTGCAATTAAAGCACACAAAAACATAAAACAAAAGCAATAAAAGAGAGAGAAGAGGAAGAACAGAATACGAAAGGTTCTTTATGTGGTTCGGCCCCAAAAAAATGCTTTTTTATTGTGGGACCCCCCCTCATGGCCTCGGCCCGTTGGGGGTACGGGCCTCGCCTCGCAGCCTCGACGGCCCACTCACTAGGTACTGTCCCTGGTCAGGGGATTTGCTTCGCCTCCCCCAGCTGCCACTCGAACCTCTGACCCTCAAGGATATGAGTATTTAACTTGCAAGCTGGGTACCAATTGAGTAAATTGTAATATGTCATCCCTATTTTAGTATTATATACGTATTGGACACGTATGTTTCATTTATGGAATAAAATAATAATTTAGAGTGCCCAAATATAAAATTGGATTATGATGAAATTTATGGATGCGATTTCGAGCTCAAGAAATGGTAAAATAATTGATTTAGAGGTATGAAAATAGTATTAAAAGAAATATTGAAGAAAATGGTGAAAATTAAAAAATGTTATAAAAATTGGGCAATAGTGCAAGGACTAAAAAGTTATGTTTTTAAAAGTTTAGGTTGAAATCGTAAGTTTTAAAAAGTTGAGGGGACAAATCGCAATTCGGTCGGATTATATCATCATCTTCTTCCTCCAGCCGAACCATTCCTCTCTCTCTCCTCATATTTCCAGCAACTTTCATTTTCGCGAGCTCAACTTCGACCTCTCGTTCCGACCTCATCCGAGCTCCGTTTTGACCCATCTTGGTACCGTTGGAAAGCTTGTGCGACGTAGATTCTATAGGTACCAATTTTATCAATTTTTATCACCGTTTAGGTCTTCGTTTCAGTAGATGAAGTAAGGCGGTTAACCAACTTTTTCTTTTCTAGATTCCGGCGAAACAAAGCAATTCCGACGCCGATCGACCTCGTTTTCGTGACCAGTGTGTCGAGGACAACAAAACCCACCTAACCATACCTCCCACCACCGAGGTCGCCGGAATCCGACACCGGAAAGTCGCCATCGGCCATCACGTACGGCGGAGGTAAGATTTTCGACCTCCTGAACTCGAAATTTAGCTCCCGACGTGTCTACGGACTCGTTTTTAAGTGTAGAATTCATTTTTAGGGCTATTTTTCCAATATGGCAGCCGTACTAAAAATTTTATATATTATATTACTTTGTAGATCTAATTTAGGACGGCGATAATTATATTGGGAATCGAGGAAACCCGAAAGCGTGTGATTTTGTGAATCAATAATTGGTGAGTGTTATTCAAAATATTTTGGATAAAATGTTTTAAAATTTATGTTATGATATGTTATAGTTTGATTTTGAAATAAATGAAATTATATGAAAAATATTTTGCATGGACTATAAATGATTATATGAGATGTGGATTTCCTAAATTTGAAAAGTTTATACGAGATAAGTATTTATGGTGAAAAATTATTTGATGAAAATATATATTGAACATATGGTATGCTTGGTAGATACTACAGTTATTTCCGGTTGAGGTTGAGTACCCGAAACGTGCATTGGCAGTGTTGGGAGTGTCTGTCACTAACAGCGGGAGGAAACCCGCAGGGGGGATTGTATCGAGTTAATTATTCAGTTTAGTGTGTCGCCTAATGCACGTATAGGGTATATTATTAGCTAGCTTCCACCTGAGCGAGGAAAAATACCGCTCCGTAGCGAGGGAAAAATTCTGCTACGTAATACCGGTTAGATGGCCTGAACGAGGAAAAATTTCGGGAAGGCCGGAGCGAGGCAAAATTCCGCTCCATACCTAGGATACCATATGGTACGGACCATTAGTGGTTGGCTCGTTTTATTCAGAGACTTTTCAAAAATAATAATGCCACCACTATTTATATTTTATGCAGAAAACTGAAATTATATGATAATTTATCGTATCTTTTAGTTTTATAATGGAATTGAATGATATTTACATAAATAAGTTATCCATGCATTTATCTGAAAAATGGTTTTGAGAGAAAAATTGATTTTTCATATTACAGCAATGAGAGGTTTATAAAGTATTTTAAAACTAAGGGAGGAATTTTTATAAAGATAAAATGAAAATAAAAACTTACAACACTCACTGAGCTCGTGTAGCTTATACTGTTTTATGTTTTACAAACAAAACCTCCCCAGGGGCAGATGCAGGTACAGGTACAGGTACAGGTACATCAGGCTCAGAGACTCCAGTCCAGAACTAGACAGATTGAGTCGAAAGTGCTTTGTACTGCTGTGATTGTATATATCTTATTTTGGGAAACACTTAATTGTATATGACATAATATATAAGTTTTTCTTATATTTGAACATGTATAAATAAATATAGATGCATGACATACTGTTTTGTGTTTTAATTTATTTTGAAAATTGATGACATGCTTGTGGTTGCTTGTGAATTGATGAATTGAGGGCCTGAGGCCCAGAAGTTTGGGGGAAACTAATTGATTTTAGAAGTGTTTAAAGTTTTTACCAAATTCGCAGGGTGGTAATCTCAGAAAAATAGCTGTTATGCTACCCAAATTTTTACTAAGTCTATTATATAAATGTGTAATTAAAAAAGTTTTCAATAGGAAAAAACGGCTTAGCTTCACGGGAATCTTTCAGTAGGATTAAATATAGGCTGGAGGGTTACCGTGGGGTTGCCGGCAGGCTGCCGTCTGTACGGAAATAGAAGTGCAGAAACGGGGTCTGTCACTAATATCCATCAATATAGAGTCAAATCTCGTAAAAGTAGGATCTTGATTTTATCTCCATATTTGGTAATTGCATCTTTCCTTAAATTAGGCTGCTATTTTTTTAGAAAATTTTAACGTGCACATCAAGCCACGGACTGGATCTCACTTTGAACAACCTGAAGCTAGATATTAAACAGTTTTGACCATGACTGACCAGCAATCTGAGAACTACAGCAGCAAGCAGAGAGCTTGTTTCTGAAAGCTAGACGACCTAAGGTCAGCAATCTAGAAGCTTGTTTATACAAGCTATACATTTGATGAGCTAGACGTTTGGCGTGCTTAGCCTCTAGCGAGCTGGACTTTTCGTCTGTTGGGTCAACTCATTGGATTGACTTTGGGTTTTTACCAGTCCATTTATATAGTCTCAAATATGGGTATAACATAAATTATTGCGAATTCGTATATATGTATACATATAAAAAATTTCAATCGGAATTTATATTTTCAACTTGAATTTATTATAAGAAATGTTATTGTTAGTAATATTATGTTATGTTTCGAGAAAGTGTATTTATTTATGCTTTTTTATAAAAATATTTATTCAAAATTAAATATATATCTAGAAAAGAGAATTATATACATTTCTATATAGAAATGGTTTAAGACTTGAAAGAAGAATAAAATTATTTTCAGAATATCAAAGTTATACCCTCCTTTCTAATAGCCAAATAGGTTACACATGTGTAAATCTTAAATTCTCTCAACATGTGTATGACAGATGTCAAGAGAGTCATTAAATTGTCTAGATAGTCATGGAGTCGCTCAGCATGTGTGTAGCAAGATATTATCCCTCATTTTACGTGTATTGAGTATCTTCATCATGTATGATCAGATTCCTTGGATACTAGTTGATGTAGATTTTTATAATTCAGTTGATATATACTAATTTTGATTAGCACAAATGGAGATTTACAAAACACCAGATTTATAAAAAGAGATTTTAGAAAAGTTTTACTGATTATAGATTTTCATATTTTATATTATTAAAGTTATAAAGATAATTTATATAGAAATTCATAGTTTTACTATAATATGAGACTTAAATTCAATTTTATTTATCAAATATGATTGTGTATTATTACTTGTTATATGTTATGCTTTTATTTAGAAATATATATTTTTTTTGAAAAGTTATATCCACTCACTGAGCGTTAGCGCTCACTCTTTCATAAAATTCATTTTTTCAGGCATCCGTCGCAGGTTCGTATAGATTATTACATATCGTTAGAAGGGTCACAAGATGATTAACAATTTTGCATTTGAATAGATTATTTTAATTCACCATATTTTTTAAATATGTTTCAGGAATATATATATATTTTTTTTTAGATGGGATATTTTTTTTCATATATTTTATGAATATTTTATACATGGGTCCAACATTATGAGAAATGTATAGATTTTTATTTTGTTGAGATTGAATTTTATAAGGTAGTCATGAGTTAAAAAGAATTATTATTATTATTATTTGAAAATCCAGCTTTCAATCAGAATGACCACAGTTTTCAAGGGATTCTCCTAAACTCGATAGAGGAGTCGAGATAAGTCTTATCATCCCATCTTCTACTTCTGCATTTCATAATTTGCGTTTCGCTGAGACTTCGGAATTGGCAGGTCAACATCTTCCTCCTTTCCAATCAAAAGCCAGTGACTTGGATCAACTTTTACACGGTTAATAAACACACAACTATCAACAATATCAAATCGGAAACCAAACCAAAAAAAAAAAAAAAAAAAGGGTTGAAAGTCAGTCACAACCATTGTTTAAAAACTCGGCCGAGTCGGCCGAGTACTCACAGAGTACTCGCCGCTCGGCCGGGTGCCGAGCCGAGAACCCCCAGATCGGGGGGTTCGACTCGGATACTGTTGAAAATCGGCCCGACTCGGGCCCAACTCGGCCCAGCTCAGATCTGCCGAGTCGGCCTTTTTTTTAAAATTTTTTTTTTTGCCAAAACGACGCCGTTTTGGCGTAGTACTTCAGATCTGAGCGAAAGCTCAGATCTGAAGACTGAAATTCTGCTTCTGCGTTTTGCTCTGCTTCTCCGTTGAACTCGCTGTTGCTTCTGTCCGCCGTGCTGCCTCTGAGTTTTGCTGCCGCCGGTTGGTGTGCTGTCGCCGGTTGGAGTATTGGGTGCATATCTTCTGCTGCGTTGCTGCCATTGTCGTTCGTTGATCCAACGTGTGCGACGTCTGCTGCCATGCTGCATTGCTGCCGCTTTCGCCGACGCCGAGTGGGGTGCGACTTCTGCTGCCAGTGTCGTCCGTCGCTCCTCCTACTGCAGTCGCCGACTCGCCTTCGCTGGTCGTTCATTGATACAACGTGTGTGACGTCTGCTGCCGTGCTGCGTTGCTGCCGCCTTCGCCGACGCCGAGTGGGGTGCGACTTCTGCTGTCGGTGTCGTCCGTCGCTCCTCCTACTGTAGTCGCCGACTCGCCGTCGCTGTGAGTCCTGTGATTTTGTTTGTTTTCATTTTTTTTTTTGTTTTTTCATTCTGTTTTTTACTTTCACAGATTCGCCGCTTCATTTTGTTTAGGATTGATGATTGATAGATTTGTGATTTATTTGTTGCATTGATGGAAATGAGATTGGTTGAATATGATTGGAAATATATTGATCGGAAATATATTGTGTGATTTGTGTTATGTTATCAATTTAGAAGCAATAGATTGTTTGATAATTGATGGAAATGAGATTGGCTGAATATGATTGGAAATATATCGTGTGATTTATGTTATATTATCAATTTATAAGCAATATATTGTTTGACAATTGATGGTTGTTGTATAAAAATTTTTATGCTCAAAGCTATATTTGATGATGAGGTTGTTATATATTCATCAATTTAGAAGTTTGACCTGGTTTGACCATGGGTCAACGGTTTGACCGTTGACTGATGGTCAAACCAAGTACTCCCCGAGTACTCGCTGAGTTGCCGAGTACTCCCAGCTCGCTGCCTCGCCGAGTCAGGTCCGAGTAGCGAGTTTTGGAACACTGATCACAACATTTTCACTCTTAAAAACCCTAAAAAAAAAAAAAAACAAGTCTTTTGATCAACATACACAAAAATCAACGCTTAAAACCTAAATTCAACGATCTGAGCTCAAACCTACATCTTAAAGAAATAGAGAAAAATGGCATCTTGGAGGATGGTAGTGACAAAGAAGAAGAAGGATGGAGAAAAACAATATCAAATCAATAATAAAATAGATATAAATGGGATTTATTTATAAAAATATAATATAATAACATTAAGTAAAAAAGGGTATTCATGATATTAAGTGAAGTTTAACAACAAACTAGAAAAATTTTAAGTTTTTTATAGCAAGAGGGGTGTACAAACCATTTTTAAGGGGTGGAAATATCGCTATTCATTTCTAATAGGCTTATCTTACTTGGACTCATTGAGTGTAGAGAAATTATCTTGATTTTGATAATGAACTTAGAAATGGGCTTATGCTAGAATTAGTGTTGCTTGAAGGCGACAACCATGCTACATTGTTGAAACAAGGTAGATTATTTATTTTTGAGTGGCGATATTTGCACCCGCAAAAATTTGTATGTACACTCCAAATTAGCATATTTTTAAATATCTAATAATACTATTGAGTAAAATTACTAAAATGGTAAATATTTTCTAAGTAAATCCAAAAATTATTAATTAAAACATCATATAACTTTTCTTTCAAATGCTGATTTTAAGCATCAAATTTTTTTTAAGGAATACAATTTGATTATAAAATATGGAGAATGAAATAAAATTTTCAAATGAAATTAATTATAAAAGGCTAAGTTTAAATTAATTGTTGTTTTAATGCTAAGAAGTTGTTCTATATAAGTGTAGGCTTCTCGGTGTAACAAACTTCATTTAAACAATTCATCAAACATATGGATGACATAACTGAAATACTGAATTCTTTATTTAAAAAAAAAAAAAAAATCATCACTACAAAAAGCCATAGTTGAACTGTAGCACATATTCAAAATTAGTGTACCACACACAATCATGAATCTCTCATAGCAATTGGTGGCTTGATTGGGTTTGATCTTTGATTCATAGTGGTTAATGTTTTAAAAGGTGAAAGACAAGGAAAGATAGTGGAGCCTCTATGAGACGAGATGCTTGCCTTAAGGCGATCAAGGTAGCTACCTCAATCCAAATGAAATAATAATAATAATAAGTAAAATAAAACCCAAAGTTGAAGTATTCAATGGAGAGGGAGATGTGTTGAGACTTGAGTGAGTGAAATGATTTTATTTTTTATCATTATATATAAACTATAAAACCCCATCCCATAACTTAATTTTTCTACTTAAAAAAATTATTTGTTATTATTATATATATAAACTATAAAACCCACCCCCACTAACTTATTTTTTATTTTTATAATTATATATATAAACTATAAAATGTCACCACACCAATTTATTTATTTTTTATTTATATCTGTAAAATAAAAAAAAATAAATTAGTGAGGTGAGATTTTATAGTTTACATATATATAATAAAAAATAAATTAGTGTGGTGGGATTTTACTGTTTATATATATAGATTAAAAAAATAAAAAATAAATTAGTGAGGTGAGATTTTATAGTTTAATTTTTTTTTTCATCTATATATATATATAAAATAAAATCCCACTTTTTATTTTATATATATATATAAACTATAAAACCCTACCCCCACTAACTTATTTTTTTGATTATTTATCATTATATATATAAACTATAAAAATCCCACCTCACTAAATTAGTTTTTATTATTTTTTATTTTTTGTCATTGTATACAAACTACCTCACTTTCACTTACCCCATTAACTTCCCTAACACTCCTTCACTCCCACCACCGATTGAAAGTCTGTAGCTCACATTCACTCACCCTATTATCTCACCTCTCACTTTGTCAATCACCACCATCGACTATCACTCCTACCACAATTCATCTTTCTTGTTTCTTCTCACATTCACTTAACAGTCAGCACCATCAGCTTTGTCTTCTAAAATTGGTGTGTTTGTGTGTGTGTGTGTGTGTTTTTTTTTTTTTTTTTTTTTGGGTGTGATAAACTATTCTAAACTTCGATTTTAAAACTAGTGTGTTTGTGTGTACGTGTTTTTTTTTTGGGTATATTTATGTGTTTTTTGTGTGTTTTTTGTTTTTTTGGTGTAGCAAATTGTTCTAAGCTTCAATATATATATATATATATATTAATTTTTTTTATGTTGCTTTGGAATGCCTTACGACTACCTCTGGGCAGCGCCTCTCCTCAAGGCAGTCCTGAGGCAGAGGCATCTAGAGGTTGTCGTAAGGCAACCGCTTCACCCTTAAGAGGCATGATTTTTCATCCTAGCAGCCGAAGTTGGTCACCATAAAGCTCCTCAAGCCTCAAGGTAGTGAGGCTTTGCCTCGCCTCGCTTTTTAAAACACTAATAGTGGTAGATATGTTTGAGTATAAAATGAAAGTTGAATTTACTTTTCTAGTCCAAAAGGAAGCAGACACCCATTTATAGAAGAGAATATGAAGTTTTCTCAATACTGAAAGAACAATGATATTTTAAAATTAAGGGAAAAATCTAAAATCCTTTTGAAATGGTAAATAATCTCAGTTTATCCCAACTTTTAAAAATATTGCCCCCAAATCCTCTTGCCATCAGCCAAAAATGGTTTCCATTCAAATTTTTAGTAGTATTGTAACAAAAACAGTAAAAGATCAAAATACTCTTAGTATATTGAAAAATCAAAAAATAAAAAACAAAAAATTAGTCAATTACCAAACTACTCTTTCATAACCAAAATAAAAAAATAAAAAATAAAAAAGTTTAGAATTTACAATTAAAATTATATAAAAATAAATAAATACATTACAACTTTAAATAATTAAAATAATAATTATTATTAAATAAAAAGAAATTTTCCATCAAATTGCAACCATCTATCTGACAGTAGAGATTAATTTTAAAAAATAAACAATTAAATTAAAAAAATTTCCATTTGATTAATTTGAAAAAAAAAATCAATTTGTAACATATTCGACCAAAATCATCATTACAATCAAAATCCAAAGAATTAAAAAAATTACAAATTAAAAAAATAATAATAAAAAGACAAACCCACCACTTTGGTTCGTTGAAGGATCAATACAAACCATAAATAGTAAATTCAAATAAAACTCCAAATCAAAACTAATCAATCCACTATCACAAACCAAAAATCTAATACAAACAAAAAAATCACCATAAACAATCCATTGTCAAACCAAACACCAACAACTTTGGCCAACTGACTCCTCTATCGAATTCGTCTTTTGAGTTTTTTGCTCTATCTCTCGGGTCAGATCACATTTGCACTGTCCGAGGTCAAAATGGGGTCAGTCGTCTGTTAGGATATATACCTTTTATCTAATATATTATGTTTTGGTTCTGGTATGGTCCATCACTGACTAGCACTGGTTAGACCGAAGCTCGGCAGTGATGGTTCCAGAAGCTTGGCGACGGTTGGCATTGGTCCGAGAAGCTCGATGACGGCATAAGAGGAGAGTAGTGATGGATGGATGGTGATGGGTTTAGGTTTTGATGGTGGGTGGGTGGTGATGATTTTTGGAGGAGATCGAAGAGAGAGAGAGTAATGGTAGACAAATAGAGAGTAATGGTAATGAATACTAATGGTGGTTGGGTGAGAGACATGATTTGTTTAATTTTCCCTTTAATTTATTTAAATTTATTTAACTCAATCCAATTGTCCCATGTCAACCCCCAATTACCTTTTTATCCTCCAAATCGACGAATTTATTAGTTAATTGATGGAATTATTATGTCAATTAATGATTAAACTGTTTTAGCTATTATTTTCCAAACCAGAGGTGGTGTGATATTATTTTCAATTCCAAGTGATAAAATGATAATAACCCTAAAATTAAACAAATAACAAAATGAGTGTAGATGAGATGCACTTATAGAAATAGAGTATAATAAAATTAAAAAAAAAGGTAATCTTGATATTAAATGAAGTTTAAAAACAAATTAAAGAACTTTTAAATTCTTATGGGAAGCGCAAACAAAAAGGATGTACATAGAATTTTTAAGGGGTGGAAATATCACCACTCTTATTTTCAGGTGAATTTCATTTTTTATTTTTTGAACGCTGACTTATTAGGAGTTAAATAATTACTAAGATCTGTTGAAATGGATCACCGATATTCTCACATTTGGGAGAAAAACTTCTACCAAGAGAAGAACTTCTACCAAGAGAAGAACTTCTACCAAGAGAAGACTCATAACCCACACCTGGTGTTTTAAAATATAAGAGTATGACTTGATCTCTAAAGGTCATGATAGATACTCAATCATTCCTGCTATAGGGTTCATTTTATTTTCCATGTCTAAAAATTTTATTATTTTTTAATTGTGAACTCATTTTAGCCTAATGTGTAATACCCTCTCTTGAGGTCATTACTATATATGTGCACGAAATAAAGGAATGTACAAATGTATCCATTGGAGAAATAATAAAAAGGATTTTTAAGTATTTAGAAGTAAAAATTTAATGTTTGTAAATTTGTGAAAATATTTGGAATAAATTAAATTTATAAAAAGTTAAGAGACCTAAGAGTAAAATGTCAGATATTTTGAGAAATTCTCTAGAATCTAGTAAAATTGTAATTTTAATAAAGTTTAAGGGTGAAAAACGAGTTTAACCCATGCCTATAAATAGGCGTTTGGGTGGTGTGTCGGTGTAAAAGAGAAAGACAGAGAGAAAGAGAATGAGAGAGAGTGAAGAGTGAAGAAAAATTTGGAGAGAGAGAAAGAGCTGTCTACCAGTAGAGGAGACAAGCTGCTGCCGATCCAAGTGGGATTTTACTGCATTTGAAGAGAAGATTGAGCTGCCAGAAGGTGATGAGCTGATTTGAGAACTAGATCTGGTAAAAATTTGTTGTTTATGGCGCTAGCTTGGTGAAGAATCTGTTGAGAACAATCTGTGTTTCAATTGATACTGATGAGAGTTGGTGCATAGATCTGGATATTGGAGCAGCTCGCGAGTTGTTGAGAAGGTGAAGCAAGAAGTCAATGAGAAATTTGGTAAGTAAAATAGCTATGAAATGATGTTGATTTGTAGGAATTAGATGAGTGTGATGAATGATTTAGTTTAGTCGTGACCTAGTTGAGTTGAGAACTGAGCTAAGTGGAAGGGCTCGTTCGAGTTGAGCTGAGTGGAGGAACTCGTTTGAGTTGAGATGAGTGAGGGAGCTCGTTCAAGCTGAGTTGAGTAATGTAGAAGCTCACATAGGATGAGTTGGGTGAGCTGCAGCTTAAGCTATGGACTTGCAATAAGCAGTCCATTGCAGCTTGGATGAGATAGAAGAAGATAGAACTTATTTAAGTAACCTATGAGCTAAGTTGAGATTTCTTGTGTGATCAAGTGTAGGTGGCGTAGCAAGCTAAAAAGGAGGTCGCTGAGTAGAAATGAAGTGAATTGGGAAGCAAGTTATGAGTGTGTAAAATAATTTTTAATATTAAATGATTTCAGTTTACTATGCAATTATATTTCATAACTTTTCATTTCTTAATTAGCTTATAAACATCTTTATATTTTAGCATTAGAATTAAATAGTTTAATTACATATGGTGTGCATTATATATTTTTAATAGCATGATAAGAAATAGTTTTAAATTATAGAAAAATAGAAAATGATTTTCAAACCTAATCGATAGCCTGAGTATTTATAGCGTGACCTTCTAACTTTAGACCCGATTGGTACACCGTACAATATATGACATATGTTGGGAGGGTTAGTTTAGCTAATATCAAGAGGGGATTGGGTTTGTCTGATGGGACTCTTCTCGAATCCCCCTTCTGGACCGGAAAAAGATCCCATAGTACCCTAAAAGAATTCTCACGAACTCTAAACTCAATCCGAAGGAACCCTGTTAGGGCACCGAAAAATCTTTCTGCTAGATGCTTGAATTTCTTTTATAAGGTGACAATGATAAATTTTTTTTTTTCACTTTTAATAAAATTTCGGCATCATGTCATTTGTTTTCTAAACTATACCACCCTGTAAGTTTCAAATACAATTTATAAAAACACTTCTATGAAATTCATTTCTCAACTTCCAGAGCCTTCGGCTTATTTTTCATAACACAACCATAACTAAATAATTAAAATTAGAAAACTGATTCACATAAAACTTTAATAAAACATTTTTAACTAATACATCAACGATTTCTTTAAAATACTTACAACTATATATATAAACATATACATGATTAAAAGAGCAAATATATATATATATATATATGTAGTAGATGTCGTCCTATTCGTCCGTCTGCACATCAAAATGAACCTCATCGGCTAAACGATTAGCTCTTACACACGAGGGGGAATTTTTAGAAAACATTTAAAAAAAACTATGAGTATAACTCAGTGAGTGACATAATTAATATAAACTAAAGCTCATTTCTATAAAAACATTCTCTCCAAAAGTAGTTTTTAAAAATTAAAATACTTTCTAAGATTCTTTTTCTAAAACACTTTCTGAAATATTTTCTTAAACTCTTTTCTTCAAAATCTTTTCTTAAAATCTTTTCTGGTGCTTGCCTAAATGATAACTTAGGGAATATCTACTCCTGGCGTGGTAGTATATAAACTCTAACTAACCATTAGGAATGGAAGATCTACCATGTGTAGTCGCCAAAAGCGGACCCACGCTACAGATTAACTACACTACCCTCTACATGTATACGGATCACTCATGTCTCACTCATACAATAGTCAACTAAACTCAAATCTCACTGATTGACTTCCTCTCATCTACCGTATCACGTATAGGGCATTCGACCGGATACTAAACTGAGGCTAGGGTAAACCATAGGTTATTAAAATTTATTTTTCTTAATACACTAAAATATTCTAAATCTCAAGGCAGTAAGTCTAAAATCTTTAATTCTAGCATATTCTCATATACATAATTAATAAACTAAAATCTTTATGCTAGAATTATAATATAAATTCAATTAATAAATAAATAATTATTTATAATAAATTCTTTTAACTTTATAATAAATTTTAAGAAAATATAAATGTTAAAAATTTGTAGTTCCACTCACTACACATCATCAGATAGAATCCGATCCTCCTCCGTATGCCTCCGGAAGTCTCCGATTTTATCCTAAAGCATCAAATATCTATTTAGAGTCACTTAACTCATTCAAATAACATTCAAAATCAATAAAAATTCCATTTATCTCTATTAATACCCTTTAACATCTAAACTTTTGGATCTCAATTTCTATTCAATCGGGGTTTTCGAAATCTGTTTTCTCTACATAAATCCTACTTATTTTTTCCTAGGAATATCTTAGAATACTCAATCTCATCATTAGAAACTCGAAATGAAAATTGACTGGATTCACTTACTAATGAAAATTACCTTTCACTTCATACTTTCGACAATTTCAAAAATCAATCCTTTAATGTTCTAACACCCAACCAAGGCTAAATAAACCATTTCAGACATTAAACGAATGCATTTCGAAGGGTTTCGAAAAATGCCCTTCAACTAGTCCATTTAGCTCCAAAATTGATCATAAACTTTTCGTTTTCAAAATCTAACTTCAAAATATTATTCTCTAACCTCTAAAACATCAATCTAATGTCTTAGAATCGAAAATGAAATAGAGTTTCATAAAAACCCATATTTGGCATGACTTTCTCTCCCTCTCACCTATTTTTCTTTCATCAAATCACTCACAAATCACATCAAAATCATCCTTACACCTCCCTCTCATCATCCCTAACCTCAAATTCAAAAAGAAACAAAAGAAAAAAAAATGGGTTTCATGAAAAGTATCAAGCTTCAAACTAAAATAACTCACCAAATAGGTGATCTTTTCGCTTCAAATTTATTAGGTTAGCTAGAGGAGATTATGAGGAACAACTTTCGTGAAGAAACCGCGTCGAAAATTGGATCGGATCGAATCTCTTTCTTCTTCTCCCTCTCTTATTGGTCGTGTGCAAAACTTTCTCTTTCGGCTTCGTCTTTTTCTCACCTGATTCTCACTCTTTTCTCTCTTAGTTTCACGTTCAAAATGTCTCAAATGAGACAAAAACTCACTTATATATATACTATTGCTCAATTGCTAAAAAATCTCTAAAAAAAATCTCACTTTATAACCTCAAACTTTTAATAATCTCACTATGGCCCAATTATAGATAATCATGAATCCTATTAGTCCACTTGATGCATTCTAGTCCATTTATTTCATCAACCAATCACTAAATGACATGTGGCACATCCATAGCCACTACTTTTTAAAGCCACTTATCTCTTTTCTCATTGGTTGAATTAAAATATCTTTTAATTTATTCCGTAAGCTCACATTGCTTGATTAACATGTAAATCACTCTTAATCACTTTGTAATCATACCGGGGTCAAGCAAATGACAACCGACTTGCGATACGAAAATAAAGTAAATCTCAAATAATACTACTGAAGGCCTATGATTCGACCGTAACTCAATTCAAAGATTTTTAATACCATAAAATAATAAATCTGAGTGAGGGCTTACACTTGGTGTATAAATTCGAATTCTCATTTCAATAGAACTTTCAATACCTAATCCCTCTCAAAAATATTCTACAAATCTTCTACACATATCTTTTGGCCAATTTGACTTTATAAACTTCAATTTAGGCCTAATACCTCTCATATATACTTGATAAATAAAATATTCCTAATCGAAATCCGGTCGAATAAACCGATATCTTTTTATACGTATCTATAGCTTAAATACTCGATTTTCATACCCATTCTCATTCACTTAGGTTGCACTCCTTGAAACTTTCGCATATTATGCTCATGCATGATCCATGCATACTTAACTTAAAATGTTCATTTTGCCCTTGTTATGATCTAATTTCACTTTGATCGAAAAATATTCTAAAAATATTTTATGGTCATCTAATATTCAAATTGACCATGAAATACTCTAATTGGGTCTCTTATCTATCAATCACAGGCTTCGAAAAAATCTCAATTGGGTTTAAACTCATTAAAACTCATTAATCTCTCAAAAGGGCAATATCGTAATTTTTTTTCGGATCACTTAAAATTGACTTAAATGATCTTCTTTTTGATCCGTTTATGTTTTTCTATAGTCTCTTACTATTTTCAGACCTTTTCGACCGTTAAGGTTAATTTTCGAAAATTTTACTATTCATCCAAAAATTTACATTTGAAAAATACTATTCATCGAAAACGTTCGTTTCCCATCGAATCTCAATTTATGACCCTGAACAATATAACTAGATCCAAATTCGATCTTAAATACTAATTTTAGATTTTTTTTGAAAAAATCACTATTTATTCTGGATCCGAATACTATTCATCGAAAATTCTCATTTCATCCTGACACGACACTCAGGGCCTTATAAATATAATCGAATTCTAACCGAGCCCCTTGCACTATTTTTGGATTCTTTATTCTCTATTCGATCATCGAATATGAATTCTCTAAGGAAACTAGGATCGAGTCTATCACTATTTGATAAGACTCGAACCAAACCTTCTCTAGGCTCTTGTTTGAAGGATCCTGTCGGGCACTTCAACGGACTTCCTAAACCCGATTTGTCGAATTGAAGAAATCCGAGAAGCAAACCCCTAAATTTTCTAGCCGGTTTACTCGTTTTAACTTAAAAATTTGGTTTTCTTTTTAAAATAGTTAGGTTGGTGTAAATTTTTCGCATTTCCTTAAAACTAGTTTTATAAAAATTTTGACAGCATAACGGCTGTAATTTGAACATTCCCAAAATTATACCTGTAAAAAAAACACACTTCTACTATAATTTCATCACCACCCAACTTCTTTAATCCCAAACATGCATTTTTATCATTCCATTTTACAACCATGCATTTCTATCATTCATATATTTTTCATATGTAAATCATATATATCAAACATTTATGTAAATTGTGTGCATCATGTGATAAGTGTGTCTTAATACAATTCATGGGGTGTTTATATCTCAAACATAAGAAAATTTTGTTAAATTACATACAACATCATCAAAAAATATATTTGACATTCATAGGATTAATTTGATCGTCCCCTACCTAAAAGCAAAATGTAAATCTCTCGGCCACGAAGTCACCTATAACAACATTTGACGAGATAAGCAAGCTACACAATAAAAATGAAGGGTTAGTTTGTCACAAAATAATAACACATAATAATATTCCATAATGATGCTTTACTTATTTAGATGTTGAAAATTTCAATATTAAAACCATTTCTTATAAAAAGATAATGTGTATACTCTAATGTACTCTAACCATCACGTGACTATTTTTCTATTGACGCCAATGTGAAGCTACTATAGTATCTCGACCACTACGTGCGAAATTTACAACATCGCGACGTAGGGTGAAATGATCTCAACTCTGAGCAATTGCAACGCGGAATTTTCTATATTGCAATTGTAGTGCTAATGAACTATACTTGGTGCAACTACATATGGAATTTTCTACATCGCATATTGTAGTGCAACTACTCACTATCACTTGCAACTAGGTATGGAATTTTCTACATCGTAACCTATTATGCAAGTAACTATAAATTTAGACAACTACGAACGAAATTTTCTACGTCGTCACATAGTGCTAAATGCTCTGATACTACGGTATACACATGGTTCTCAACTAAAACTTTTCATCAAACTTTTAAAAACAACTTTTGCCTTCGAATCTCATTTCTTGATTTGAGACAATGATGTTTACTTGAAATCCAACTTATGTTTGGTAAACCATTTTTGGAATTTATTGAATAATAACAAGTTACAATGTAAATTGACATTAACATAACGTAAGCGAAGTATACTTACTTCGATCCAAATATGCTTAAACATCTCAACGAGCCCCTCATACCTCGCTCGCTTGTTCGTCACCTACACGACATTTATATTCATAAGAAGAAAGTTTAATACTTGACTAGTTGACAATATATATAGTCACATTGTTTTTGTGCCATAACTTTGTAAATTTTTATCGGATCCTTCCCGTTCCAATTCTTGCACTTTAATATGATATTTAATCATATTTTAGGGCCTATATTAAGGGCGCTTCCACCAGCCCTCTATAGTTTATATCATAGCTTTATTTTGGTCTCACACACTCTTTTTCACATTTTTTTATACTTAAACTAGTCATACAAATTTATCTTTGATCCGATCTTTAAAATTCAAATTTCTTTGTAAAAGTTTTACTTTTAGCCCCCTGGGATCATCCCCATATGGTCCATATAATTTTTGAAGGCCCGCAACGAAAAATAAAAAATTTACGCCTCTTTTGACACCCTAAAACAAAATGTAATGCACGGCCCCACTCAGGGCTCTGTTTTCTTTTGTTATTTTTCCTACGGTCCTCTTATCTCACATTCTAGTCACCTATAAAATTTCATTGAAAAATTCTATTATTTGCTATGTCAAATCTAAGAAAAATATCATTTTTCGGGCATTTTTTGATGCACACTTGTGGCATCTTACGTGCGACGACTTCATTTCTTTCGTATCTAAGGGTCTTTTACTGAATTATGACTGAATACATTCATTTTGGGCATCTAAGAATGCATTTGCATTCTTATTTCACATTTTGACTTCTTACGCACATTATTTTAGTCATAACTTTCTCAATTTTTATCAGAAACATTCCCTTCCAAATCCTATGATTTGCTACATTCCCAAGGAAAATTTTGAGGCTAGAATAACCCTAAATAAGCTTGAATAGTTCAGGTCTCTACAGCCCTTTTATCAAGCTCGGGATTTTCACTTAACTCTATGTTTCTCCTTTTGAACTTCTATCACTTCTACATATTTTATTAGACTCTAATATGCATTTAGACATGCTTATTTGCATTAGTTTTAAGGGATTTCACATCCTCCCTTTAGTAACTAACTCACCATACACAAGCATTACACACTACTTTATTAGTTTAATAATCAAAACTCACTCATACCTTTTGTCAAACACTTGAAATACATAAAAATTAACTTTGTTTCCACTTTTATTAAATTTATGGCAGCCTCTTATACAACCTTAACATCATCTTTCAACCATATTGTTAAAACTTACTTGTTCTTGCTTTTTTCTCTCTCTAGACTTGTTTTTCTAACCTTAGGTGACTTGATTTGTAATAGAGAAGCTTGAAACTTAAAAAAATTTGGCTTGGTTGTTGCCAACCGGACACACCCTTTGTTGCCTTGACTTTTGCTTTCTCACTCTCTAAATCTCACAACTTCTTCTTCTTTTTCTGCAAATTTTGCTAAGTGTTCAATATTTATATACTTAACTTTCATAAAAATGACACTTATGTCTTCTTTTGACTTGTTTGACTATCACTTATATTACTATATTACCCTTAATGACTTTATTCATTTCATTAGTTAATTTGGTCTTTTAGTCTTTTGATAATTTATTCATAAACTTATATATTTAACATCTTACAATTAAATTTTACAATTTTTCCACTTAATTATTTATCTCTCGTTTACAGAATGATCGATTTGCCCTTTGTTCGGATTGACCCTAGTATCAAATTCGATCAACTTTTAAAAGTTTTGCTCGCACTTTTATTATTATTTATAATAATATTATTTATAACACGTATCATCTACATCCTATAACATAGGTTATAACACTAGGGTTTCGAAACTAGAAAATAGAGGCTTACACTATCGAGTCTGTCGCCCTCTACGCTTATGAGGTATTTCTTAATGCACGGTGAGCGATAATAGTTCCGTCACGCATGTATACGAGACGTCTTAGTAGCTTTGTTACGGTGAGCGATGCTAAACTTTACACCACGTGACCTCCCATATTAAACGGAGCTGGTCTGACCGACTTTGTGGTTTTAGGTTTCTTGGGTTGCCGTTAGAACTTTTAGAATAGCTAGTATACCATTAAAGCAAATTTTAGAAAGAAAATAATTTTAAAAAAATTAAACATTTTAATCAAGCTTTTGAAACGAAATACAAATTTTATGAAATCCAAAATTTTTAGAAATAAAATTAATTAAAAAAAAATGCTTACAAAACATTTTTGGGAGGTAATTTTTAGAATAAACGCATACACACTCTGACGAGACCTAAATCAGATTCTCTCTAACTTTTATCTGGAGGGTCTTGTTGAGCACTCCAATGGACCTCTTTTAACCTTACCAGTTAGGTAAAAGAAATCCACGGAACGAACCCCTTAAGCTTGCCCGTTTATTTTACTTTTAAATTATCTTATGTCGATTCTTTCAAAATAGTTGGGTTGGTATGAATTTTTCGAATTCAATCTAAAATCACCTTAATAAAAATTTGACAGCATAACAACTGTATTTTTAAGGTTTCCAAAATTGACCTGCAAAGAAAATGCACTCCTAATATTTTTCATTCATAACCCAATTTCTTTGTACCACAATCATACATCTCAACTATCATTTATACATTAACAACAACAATTTATGATTATATTTTATATGAAGTGTGAAAACTTTCAAAATTGTTTACATCTCAAAATATTATAATACAAGTTTTGAAATGGGTGTTATCAAAGATGCAATATGATACATGTGCTTTCTTGATTCGAACTTAACACAAAATATAAACATTGTTTATGTGATGCATTCGTTGACTTCACCTACCTATATTTTTAGTGAAGTATTTCCTTTTTTCTTGATCCCCCGTAAGAAGTACCTGTGTCAGTTTTATACACTACAACACAGAGAATTTTCGTTAGTTCAATCGATAAAACAATTATAATCATTATCATGTAAATATTTATAACTTGTTTTGATACTCATATAGTTTAATATAAAAAAATTATTTCTAAAAACATCATGTGTACCCCCGAAACTCTAACCACACGATGACAAACTAGGCCGCTCAATGTGGTAAGTCACGTGACAATTTTTAACTAACACCAACTGTGACACTACTGAGATCTTTCGACGACTACGTGTAGAATTTACTGCATCATAATACGTAGTGTGAAATAATCTATACTCTAAGCAACTACATGCGAAATTTTCTACATCATATATGGTAGTGCTCAATGTTATAACTCTTGCATCTACGTGCGGAATTCTCTGCATCGCATCGTAGTGCAAAGTAAGCTATAAATCTAAGTGACTATGACGGGGCCCTTCCCTAATCCTTCTTCTAGACCCGTGAAAGACCCCATAGCACCTCGATAGAACTCTAACAAACCCTGATTTTGGCGCCTGAAGAAATCTCGTCGGAGCACCAAGACTCAATTTAAACTTATAAATCATTCACTTTCGTTTTCTAATGAAAATCTGGCAGCATTGCTAACTGTTTATTTAATTATGCCATCCTGCAATTTCAAAAAAAACAAAAAAATTAAAGACACTTCTATGGCACACAATCTCAACTATCAGGGGCCTCCGGCCCTCATCCCAACTCAATTCCAACATGAAAATCATAAACATACAACAGTTGACTGAAAACTAATATTTTCCTTTCAAAATTTATTTATAAAAACATGCATCCAACTACTTGTATTTATGTTTACAAATTTACACCATTTACATTGTACTTTAAATACAAAACATACACATGACAAAAGTATGAGTAATACAAGGTGATATAGTCGTCCGTCAGTCAATCCGTGTGTCGGTATGAGTCTCGTTTGCTGAACAACTCGCTCTTGCACCTGAGGGAACATTTTTAAGAAACACATGGAAAACAAACTGTAAGTATAACTTAATAAGATAAATAACTTAATAAAACTAAATTATTTTTCTGAAATACTTTATGATAATTCATACAAAAATTGTTTTTAAGACTTATTCCAAAAGTCTTTCTAAAACTTTCTCATTTCTAGCTTGAATAGTAACCCAGGGAAACTACTCCTGTCGTGACAGTATAAAATCTCTCGCTAGTCACTAAGAATTAAAGAATCTACTCTGTGTAGTCACTAATACGTGAATTCTAGGCACGCGTTACCCCTACGCAATTAGTTTGAGCTATACTACCCTATACCTGCAGAGGGTGACTCAACTGACTCTCTCTCTCATGAGTCATCCAGACTCTACTCTTAGTTAGTAACTTTCTCATATCTAGCATGCACGCATAGAGCATTCGGTAGGGTACTCAACTGGAGTTAAGGTAAACCATCGGCGAACTAAAATACTTTTGCTCAATCTTTTAAAATAACTCATTCTCAAGGCAAAAATATCTAAAATCTTTAATTCTCATACGTTCTTAGTATAAATACGTACTTAACTCAAAACTCACAAGCTATAATTTCAATATAATTGCAATATACAACTCAAATATATAATGAATAAATACAATTAACCATTAAATAAACTTTAACCCAAGCTACACTTGGAAATGTTGAATTTCTACTCACGAAACACCATCCGATTAAATGTGAACATCCTCCGATACTTTTAGCTTTCACCTTAAAACATCAAATACTTATTTAGAATCACAAAACTCACTAATACTAAGATATCAATAGCTTCTAACGCAATTAACTCTGTAAAATCCCCTTTATGCCTAAACCTTCTCAACTAGGTTTTAACTCATTCGATGCTTTTGAATTCCAATTTCTTCTTATGAATCATATTTATTATCACCTAGGAACACCCCAAAATGCTTGAAATAATTTTCTGAATCTTGGAACGAAAAATCATTGTTTTTTACCCTTTTTGGTCGAGTGCTACCTGGGGTGAAATTTCTAGGTTTTCTTCATTCTGTTTTCGCTCCAATCATCTCCTAACTCGCGTTTAGGTCAGCCATAAAGCGAATTCGAAAATAAACGATTGCCGAGTGGGTGTCCTAGCCAAAAACTACTCAACACTTTTTCATGTACATTTTTACCCAAAGCATGCAATCAACTTATTTCTTTCACATCTAACATTCTTTCACTCAAATATGATGAAACACATTCAATTTTAGTATTAAAAGAACATTTAGGCATGAGATTATTTCATACCCTTCAACTAAACCAAAAACAGTAGTTTTGTCTCTATACTTTAGCTTTTTCAATTCTATCGCTTCTATAAAATTTCTTAGTCTCAAATATATTTAGATTTAAGCTCAAATAATTGAATCGAAAAGAGGGTCACATAGCCCTAACTTGGCCGTGACATACCCCTCACTAAACTCCTCATTTCTCCTTCAATTCCTAACACAACAATCACACCAAAATCATCACCAACCAACATAATTTCAATCCCTAAACTCAAAACAACATTTGCAACAAGATAGGGAATGAGTTTCTCAAACATACAAGTTGAATCAACATAAGTAAACTCACTTATTTATGCTTTACTTTTGCTCCAAACTTGCTCTAATGACTTTGGTTGATGACAAGATGAGATTTGATGATGAGTTGCTTGAAGAAATTGCATGAAATACCTTGGTTTCCTCTCTTGCTTTGGACGGCAATCACTCCCCTCTCCCTCTTGGTTTTGACGTGAAAAGGATGAGTGAAAGAGTGACTTGATTTCAAGTTTATATAGTGGTGCACAATTTGCTAGATGGTCCCTCTCAATAATTGTTAAAATCGCCCTTAGACTTTCTATAATCTTGTCTTGACCCCTAATTAGATAAACTTGATTCTAATTGATCCATTTGTTATCTTAAATATCACTAATTTCACTCACCAATCAAATGGTTCCAAATGGTTTACTTAGGCATCATAAATTCCATCATATTTGGTTAATTCTCATTGGAGGAACTTTTTGACTTTTTGACTTGGTTATGAGCTTATTTCGTCCAATAATCTCTCAGCTGATTCCTTAATTCTTTTGGATCTTCTAATCGACATCTTACTTGCGATGCGAAAATAAATTCAACTTTAAAAGCTACTACGGGAGTAATACTAATTAACTGTAACTAGAATCGAGGGTTTACAATTTCTTCCCCTCTAAATTTAATTCATATACCTGAGTCAAAAAGGTACGGGTACCATCTCTGCATTTACTCCTCAGGCTCCCATGTAGTCTTCTCAACAGAATGGTTCCTCTACAAAACTTTTACCAATGGAATTATCTTGTTGCGTAGAACTTGCTCCCTCCTGTCTAACATCTGAATTAGACTCTCCTCATAAGTCAGATTCTCTCTTAATTCCACTGGCCGCTCGGTCAATACATGTGAGGGATCTGGCATGTACTTGTGGAGCATCAAGACATGGAATACATTGTGAATTCTGAACAACTGATGGTAGCTCCAGACGATAAGCCACATCTCCAACCCTACTAATCACCTCATAGAGACCAATATACCGTGGACTAAGTTTTTCACGTTTACCAAATCTAATGATCTCTTTCCGTGGTGATATATTCAACAAGACCTTATCCCTTACCTGAAACTCCAGATCTCGCCTTCGATTATCTGCATAACTCTTCTAGCGATCCTGGGCGATTTTCAACCTGTCCTGAATAATATTGATATTATCTGAAGTCATATGTACTAATTCGGGTCCCAAAAGTTTCTTTTCGCCCACTTCATCCCAATATACCGGCGTCCTGCACCGTCTCCCATAAAGAGCCTCGTAAGGTGTTATGTTGATACTGGCCTGATAACTATTATTATAGACGAACTCGATCAATCGTAAGTAAGAATCTCAACTTTCTCCAAACTCCATCATACAGGATCTCAACATATCCTCTAAAGTCTAAATGGTATGCTCGGACTGTCCGTCCGTCTGAGGATGAAATGTTGTGCTGAAGTGTAATCGAGTGCTTAAAACTCTCAGCAGACTAGACCAAAATCTGGATGTAAACCTGTGATCTCTACCAGATACAATCGAAACTGAAGCTTCATGTAACTTGACAATCTCATTAACATATAGTCTAGCCAACCTGTCTAGTGAATAAATATTGTGAATAGGTAGAATATAAACTGACTTCGTGAGCCGATCAACTATCACTCAAATACTATCATGTCCACTCCGGCTACGGGGAAATCCAACCACAAAATCCATGGTGATATGCTCTCATTTCCACTTAAGAATAGGGAGAGGCTGAGACAGTCCTGCTGGTCTTTGGTGTTCTACTTTAACCTGCTAGCAAATTAGATATCTAGATACATACTCAGCTATCTCCCTCTTCATACCTTTCCACCAATAGTGCTCTCTCAAGGTATGGTACATCTTTATACTTCCCGGATGCATCTCATATGCAGAAGAATAAGCTTAATCTAGAATCTCTTTCTTAAGATCTGTCAAGTCCATAACACATAATCTTTGACCCATCATCAGAGTACCATCCTCTCTCATTGAGAAGTCATGTCCTCTGCCCAACTCAACCTCTTGATGAATCTTGATCAACTGAGGATCCTGACCCTACAACTATCGGACCCGATCTATAAGTATCGGTCGGACTTGAAATGTGGCTCGCAGTACACCTAACTTTGTAGTCTCCAGATGAACCTCTAAGGATCTCATATCTCTTTACAATGGAAGGTACCCGCCCTCAAATGAACTACACAACTGCTGGGCTGTTCACTCAAAGCGTCAGCCACTACATTAGCTTTCCTTAGATGGTACTTAATGGTACAATCGTAGTCCTTGATAAACTCTAGCTACCTTCTCTGCCTCATATTTAGTTCTTTTTGAGAGAGTAAATACTGAAGGCTCCTGTAGTCTGTGAATATCTGACAGGCAATGCCATAGAGGTAATATCTCCAGATCCTTAGTGCGAACACTACTGCAGCTAGTTCCAGATCATGAGTAGGGTAATTTTGCTCGTACTTCTTCAATTTTCTAGATGCATAAGCTATTACTTTCCTATTCTAGATCAAAACACACCCTAAACCCTAACTGGATGGATCACTATACACCATGAAGCCCTCTGTTCCAGAAAGGAGTGTAAAAATGAGAGTTATGGTTAATCTAGCCTTTAATTCATCAAAACTTTTCTAACAAGCTTTTGACCACTCAACTTTAACATTTTTTCTGGTTAGCTTTGTCAAATAAATGGCTATCTTAGAGAATCCCTTCACAAATTTTTCGTAATACTCTACCAAACCTAAGAAACTCCTTACTTCCATAACCGAAATCGGTAATTTCCAATTCAAAATTGCTTTAATTTTCTGGGGTTCTACGCTGATCCCATCTATAGATACCACATGCCCTAAAATGAGACCCTGTCCAACCAGAACTGAACTTGTTGAATTTAGCATATACTCGGTGATCCCTTAGAGTCTACAAAACTAATCAGATGCTCAGCATAGGCCTCCCTATTGCCTGAATACAGTAGAATGTCATTAATGAACACTATCACAAACTTGTCAAGAAAATCATGGAGCACCCTATTAATCAAATCCATGAATACTGTCGGAGCATTAGTTAGCCCAAAAGGCATCACCAGAAACTCATAGTGTCCATAGCGCATCCTGAAGGCAGTATTTGGAACATCCTCTTTCTTAATATTCAACTGATGGTATCCTGACCTCATATCAGTCTTCGAAAACACACTGGCTCGAAGCTGATCAAACAGACCATTAATGTGAGGAAGTGGATATTGGTTCTGTACCGTCACTTTATTCAACTCTCTATAGTCGATGCACAACCGTATACTATCATCCTTTTTCTTCACAAAAAATATCGGTGCTCCCCAGAAAGAAACACTTGACCAAATGAAATCTTTATCCACTAACTCCTCTAACTGCACCTTCAACTCCTTTAACTTAGTAGATGTCATTCTGTAGGGTGATCTGGCTGTGGGCGCTGTCTTCGGAATCATATTAATCTCAAACTCTATCTCCCTGTCCAGAGGTAACTCAGGAAGATCCTCCAAAAACACATCCGAAAACTCTTTAACCACTGGGATGTCCTTTAATCTGGCCTCTCTCTCCGAAGTATCTACCATATAAGCAAAATAACCCTCACACTGCTTTCTTAACATAGCCGTCAAAACTGATACAATACAAGAAGAAAGCATCCGGTGCTGACCCCTAAATACCACATCTGGCTCCCCTAGAATATTGAATTTGACTTCTTTTAGGAAACAATCAACTGTGGCGCGGTGCAAGGCTAACCAATCCATCCCCAGAATCATATCAAAGTCATGAATGTCCAGCAACACCAAATTAACCGAAAATGCTCTGCCATCAATCATAATTTCACCACTTCTATACACTCTCTTTGCAACTAAGGCATCTTCAGTAGGAGTAGTCACCACCATCTCCCTCTCTAATGGCTCTAATGGCAACTCAGCTCTACTAGAAAAACCTTCAGAACTGAAAGAGTGAGTAGCTCTCGAATCTATTAATACATGAGTATCAAAACCAGAAAGTAAAACTACACCTATAACCGCTTCGGGCGTCGCCTCTGCCTTATGCTGAGTGATTGCGAAAACTGCACTAGAGGTCTTTTATCCGTCCTCTAAATAGGGTACCTTGACCCATTCCTCTACCTGATACACTAGGGGTCCCTGGTCCTTTCCCCTTTGGACCTCCCCTACTTCTCGACTAGCCTTCACTGGGCTGTACCGGAGTCACTGGTCTCGACTCACTGCTTTCTGCGGTAGTCCTCTACAGAAAATATCTCTTTAGGTGTCCCTCATGACCATAGTAATAACACCTAGTACTACCAATATGACACTCTCATCGATGGAATCTCAAGCAAGTCGCACAATGGGGTGCCCTACTCTGACCACTACATCGGCCCTACGAACCTAACAGAGATCTCACTAAACCCTTACTAGAAATGGCTCTCTGACTCTGCTGCCTCACTGAGGGTCCTCTAGACTTACTTCCGGTATTGGGGGTTTTACTAGGTCCCCCGGTCTGCCATCCCTGGCTCGATCATCTTTTCTGCTGCTGTTGACCTCTTTTGGCCTAAACAATTCTCTTAACCTTCAAAGTTGCCTCTACTAATCTCCCATACTATCTGTACTCTATAACAACTACATATGCCTTGATTCTGAAATTCAGGCCCTAAAGGAATTTATGACACTTGTTAGCTTCATCATTGATAATGAATGGCGCCACTCGAGATAGCTCTATAAACTTCCTTTCATACTCTTCCACCGTCATATTACCCTGTACCAAGTAGTAAAACTCCTTAATCTTTGCATCCTTGTAAGCCTTAGGATAGAACTTCTCATTGAAATACTCTTTAAATTGATCCCATGAAATCGACGTAGTCACTCTCCTCCTCACTGAATCCTACCAATCCCTAGAGGAAGCTCGCAAGAGCAATGAAGCAATAGATACTCTCAGTGGATCCTAACACTCCACCTGCTCTAAAACCCTCTCTATACTCTCTAGCCACTCTAGAGCTGCATTTGGACCCATTGATCCATCAAAACCCTTGGTACCTAACTTTCGTGATCTCTTTACGATGGTACCAGGTACGCAAGGTCTTATACCCTGCATAATCTAGGCCAGTTTCTCTATAGGATCTACTGCTAGCTTAGCCACTGGTGGCTTCTGCTGCACCTCAGATTGAGGCTTATTTACTGACTTATGAATAGGCTCCCCAGCCTCTGGTGGAGGAGAAGAAACATGTAAAGTCTCAACGGTGGCTCTACGTGTACAAGGACGACTAGCTGGATGTATAGCTCTACTACAGTAAAAAATAATGAATGTCATGCAATGTTTTATAACTCAATGCGATGTAAATACATAAATAGCTTTTTGGATGCAATATATTTAAAAGTTTTCTAAACAGTTTTAAATCGAAAGCTTTGATACCAAATTGACGGGACCCTTCCCGAATCATTCTTCTGGACTTGTGAAAGACCCTGTAGCACCCCGACAAAACTCCAACGAACCTAACTTTAGCCCAAAGAAATCTTGTCAGAGCATCGAGACTCAGTTTAAATTTATTTTATAAATCATTCACTTGATGGTAGAGGTAAAAATTTTTCGTTTTCTAATGAAAATCTGGCAGTATGCCGGTTGTTTATTTAATTATGCCACCTTGCAATTTTAAAAGAAATTTAAAGACACTTCTATGACACACAATCTCAACTACCAAAGACCTCCGGCCCTCATCTTAACTCAATTCTAGCATGAAAATCACAAACATACAACAGTTGATTGAAAACTAAGATTTTCCTTTCAAAATTTCTTTATAAAAACGAGCATCCATCTACTTGTAATTACGTTTACAAATTTACACTATACTTTAAATACAAAACATGCACATGACAAAAGTATGAGTTATATAGTCATCTGTAAGTCAATCCGTGCATCTGTCTAAACCTCGTTTGCTGGATGACTCGCTCCTACGCATGAGAGAACACTTTAAAGAAACACATGGAAAACAAACTATGAGTATGACTCGATGAGATAAACAACTTAATAAAACTAAAGCATTTTTCTGAAATACTTTATGATAATTCATACAAAAACTGTCTTTAAGACTTATTCTAAAAGTCTTTCTAAAACTTTCTCATTTCTCGCCTGAATGGTAATCCAGGGAAACTACTCGGGTCGTGACAGTATAAAATCTCTCGCTAGCCACTATGAATTAAGGAATCTAACATGTATAGTCGTCAATGTGCAAACTCTATGCAGGCATTACTCCTACGCAGTCGGTCTGAACTACACTACCTTATACGTGCAGAGGGTGACTCAACTAGACTCAGGAGTCGTCCGGACTCCACTCTCAGTTAGTAACTTTCTCACATCTACCATGCATGCATAGAGCATCCGGCTGGGTACTCGATTGGGGCTAGGGTAAACCATCGGCGTACTAAAATACTTTTACTCAATCTTTTAAAATAACTCATTCTCAAGGCAAAAATGTCTAAAATCTTTAATTCTCATACGTTCTTAGTACAATTATGTACTTAACTCAAAACTCACAAGCTATAATTTCAATATAATTGCAATACACAACTCAAATATATAATGAATAAATATAATTAACCATTAAATAAACTTTAACGCAAGCTACTCTTGGAAAGGTTGAATTTCTATTCACGAAACGTCTTCCGATCAAATGCAAACCTCTTCCGAAAGCCTTCGATACTTTTCGCTTTCACCCTAAAACCTTAGATACTTATTTAGAATCACAAAACTCACTAATACCAAACTATCAATAGCTTCTAACACAATTAACTATGTAAAACCCCATTTATGCCTAAACCTTCGCAACTAGGTTTTAACTTATTCAATGCTTTTGAAATCTAATTTCCTTTTACGAATCCTATTTATTATCACCTAGGAACATCCTAGAACACTTGAAATCATTTTCTGAAGCTTGGAACAAAAAATCACCATTTTTGACCCCTTTTGGCCAAATGCTACCTGGGGAGAAATCTCTAGGTTTTCTTTATTCCGTTTTCACTCTAATCATCTCCCTAACTCATGTTTAGGTCAGCCATGAAACGAATTCAGAAATAAACGACCGCCGGGTGGGCGTTCCTAGCCAAAAACTACTTTTTTTTTAAACATTTTTTCATGCACATTTTTACCCAAAGCATGCAATCAACTTATTTCTTTCACATCTATCATTCGTTCACTCATATATGATGAAACACATTCAATTTAAATATTAAAAGAACACTTAGGCATGAGATTATTTCATGTCCTTCAACTAAACCAAAAACACTAGTTTTGTCTTTACACTTTAGTTTTTTCAATTCTATAACTTCTATAAGGTTTCTTAGTCTCAAATATACTTAGATTTATGCTCAAATCATTGAATCGAAAAGAGGGTCACATTGCCCTAACTTGGCCATGAGACATCTCTAACTAAACTCCTCATTTCTCATTCAATTCCTAACACAACAATCATACCAAAATCATCACCAACCAACATAATTTCAATCCCTAAACTCAAAACAACATTTGCAACAAGATAGGCAATTGGTTTCTCAAACATCCAAGTTGAATTAACATAAGTAAACTCACCTATTTATGTTTTACTTTTACTTCAAACTTGCTCTAATAATTTTGGTTGATGACAAGATGAGATTTGATGATGAGTTGCTTGAAGAAATTGCATGAAATACCTTGGTTTCCTCTTTTGCTTTGGATGGCAATCATTCTC
The DNA here is from genome assembly GCA_022984855.1 of Dimocarpus longan. Classification (NCBI taxonomy): domain Eukaryota; kingdom Viridiplantae; phylum Streptophyta; class Magnoliopsida; order Sapindales; family Sapindaceae; genus Dimocarpus; species Dimocarpus longan. The sequence goes on from CM041018.1 coordinate 13,416,968, forward strand.
CTCTCCCTCTTGGTTTTAACGTGAAGAAGATGAATGAAAGAGTGACTTGATTTCAACTTTATAAAATGGTGCATAATTTGCTAGATGGTCCCTCTCAATAATTGTTGAAATGGCCCGTAGACTTTACATAATCTTGTCTTGACCCCTAACTAGATAAGATTGATTCTAATTGGTCCTTTTGTCATCTTAAATATCACTAATTTTATTCACCAATCAAATGGTTCCAAATGGTTTACTTAGGCACCACAAATTCCATCACATTTGGCTAATTCTCATTGGAGGAACTTTTTGACTTGGTTATAAGCTTATCTTGTCTAATAATCTCCCATCTCATTCTCTAATCCTCTTGGGTCCTCTAATCAACATCCTATTTGCGACGCGAAAATAAATTCAACTTTAAAAGCTACTACGAGAGTAATACTAATTAACCGTAACTAGAATCGAGGGTTTACAGGCTACTTACGAAATTTTTTGCATCGTAAACGTATCACTAGAAAATCTAAAAATCTTAGTGATTATGAGTGGAATTTTCTGCATCACCACGTAGCGCTAAATAACATATATAACTGAGGGTATACACATGACCTTTGAAAATTTTTTTCATTAAATGCAATAAGCACAAAATAATTTATTTCTCAAAGCTTTTAACTATAGCTTTTAAACTGATTTCTCATGAAAACAATTTTCTTTTCGATCTTTATCTTTGAATCCACATAAGAATCCTTTTTCACACATATGAACTTGTAATTATGAAAATCATTTCATAAACCTTTTTAACAATAATGATTTATAAGTTATAACACAAATATAGTAATGTAAGTGGTATAGCACTTACCTCAATCTGAAGCGATTCGAAGAGCTTCAACGAGCCTCTCGTGCTCCTTCTGATTGCTTCTTACCTACCACACATTCTCACTTAGAGTGTGCTAAAATAGGCTACACAAAGTTATATACATTGTTTTTAACACCACTCACTCTTTAAAACCTCTTTTTCACTATAACATTTCCTACTCGAGTCTAACTCAATTGAGGCTTTTTAATTCCGATTTTTTTGCATAAGTCTCACTATTATCAACTAGAAACACCCTGGTACGCTCGAAATAATTTCTAAAAGCTTGGGACGAAAAATCTCAATTTAAGACCTCCTTTGGCCGAATGGTGTGTGGGGACCAACCTCGTACTTTTCTTTGCTCCATTTTCACTCCAATCATCTCTCTAACTCTTATTTAGGTCACTCATAAAATGGTTTGGAAAATTCTAGCTATAGAAGGGTGAAACCTATGAAATACCCGTATTTTTCGATACTTTTTCATGCATATTTTTACCTCAAACATGCAATAAGCTTAGTTCTTTTATATATAATGTTCTTTCACTCAATTATAATCAAATACATTCATTTCATACATCAATGAATGCATTTTATATGAAATTTCGCAATGCCTTTCAACTAGGCTCTTCATTCTCAATTCATCTCTACACTTTTCCTTTTTCAATTCTAATATTTCTATATGATTTCCTAATTTTTAATTTGTATGAATTCAAACTTATTTTCATCAAAGCACAATGGTGTCACACAAGCCTTCTTGGTAGTCACACACACACACACATTGCATTTTTTTCAACTTCTCAAGCTACTTTCTTTATATTCCTCTCAAATAATTCATCAAACACTTAATCTACAACTTCAACAGCTTTGGACATGTTTAATTCACAAGTTACGGTTTTTCTCCATAAACCCTAACCTATCATTCTTGTATCATTACTTGCAATATAAGCTTTCTTTGCACATATCTAGTGTTCTACACTTGATTTTAATCAAAACCATATCACTTATACATCAAACAAATCACCCAAACAATTCAACGTACATACTCACTCTACTATCAATTAATCTTTAGAAAATAATGATAACTTACTTTAATTTTGATTAATTCTTGTTCTTCTAGCTTAAATCTACTCAAAAAAGTTTTTGGTTGGAAGCTTCAAATTGACTTATATAGAGGTTTGATCTTCTTTCTCTTCTCCTTCTCAAATTGTCGTCCCTCACAAGCTCTCTCCTTCTCTATTTTGCTTCATAAAATGGCTAAGTGTTGGAAGACAACACTTATATATATAGGCATTCACTTATAAATTTGCCCTCAAACTTTGATACTTATTTACATGTCATGCCACTACTTGAAATTTCACCAAAATGTACTCCAATTTTGCTTAAATTCCTATAGCAACCTTACTAACTTTTATCTATTTGCATAATTCATATAATTAGTTTATTCTATTCACTTCTACACATATGTATGAGACCTTTTATTTAGCAAAATGATCATTTTGCCCTTCTTTTTGTTTTTGCATTAATCTTAAGTTAAATTAACTTATAAACTTTTCCTAACATTTGCATGTTATTTCCAATGAGATTCTTTATTAAATTGATCATTTTAATCCTCTCAGTTGCTTACTATTACTAAGAAGTGCAAAATTTCAAAAAGAGGCTTACACACTCACTGGGCCTTATAGCTCACAATGTTTTTATTTCAAAACCCTCCTTAGGTGCAGGTGCAGGTGATCCAGGTATCAGAGAGCCACGTGCAGACTAGGTAGGTTCCGATCGACGACGCTGCAAAGTCTTTTTGTGTTAAGCTTGCGTTTTAGATTTAATTATGTAATATGTATGTTTTTAGATTTATGAAAAAATGTTGTCTCACTTTATTAATTGCATACAATGTTTTAGACAGTTACATTTTTTATGATAATATTTTAAATTATATATTTATCCGTTGCATACGAGAAAAGAAATTTTAAATTAAGCAAAATTCCATATGCTTAGAATTTAAGAGTAGTTAAGGGTTTATTCCATGATACCCTTTTGGACTTTATTAGTTGGGTTTCAGATAGGTTTCATAGGATGCCCGACAGGATCGCTGAATTCATTAGTAAAAATCCAGGTCGGGTCCTGTCAGTTTGGTATCAAAGCCAAGTTTTTTTAAATGATTATTTTAGAAAGAATTTTCTAATAGCTACATGATTTTACAAAACCGTTTTTCACTTCCTGCATACATGATTTCGCTCACTTTACAAAATCATGCGTCGTCAAGGTCATTCATCCACTAGGAGGGCAGTAGCTAAGGTACCTACACAAAGGGAAGGACACGTTGACGAGTCTGTCAACATGCCTGTAGATCAAGCTAGACCTTTGGGACCTATGTAGCACACGGGTAGGAATGTAGATGTAGAACGACTAGCCTGAGTTTTGGCAGCGACGCTTTATCAGCCACGGGAGTCAGGAGCCTTCATTGAACGCACTTGAAAATCAGGTGCTAGGTTGTTCGATAGGACTAGAAATCCAGAGAGCGCTTTATCTCAAGCAGAGACTAGCGAGGAGATCTTTCAAGTAATGGGAGTTGACCATATCGTAGCTTTCATCGCCTTCCTATTAAAAATAGAGCTAAAGACTGGTAGAAGGCATTGCAAAGGTGGAATCCAGCCAGAGTATCCTAAACTCTATTTAAACAAGAATTCATGAATAAATTCTATCTGAAGAGCTACCAAGATGCAATGATTGAAGAATTCTTCTAGCTAGAATAAGAAAACCATTAAGTGGACGAATATGAAAGGAGATTCTCAGAGTTTGTTCGCGTAGTGCCCTTTATAGCAAACAATGAAGAGTAAAAGACCAAGAGATTCATAACAGGCTTGAATATGAGGATTCGAACTTATGTTGCCTCAGCAGTTCGTACGCAGTACGGAAAGCTAGTGAAGTTCGCAATCAGAGTGGAAAGGAGTATAGAGACTATCCTTAGGCCCAGGAAATCAACTCAGAAGCGCGGATGGACTGCCAATTTTTCATGAGGGCCCAGCAAGTTCACTAGAAGTTGAGAGTCCTCTGCTGGATAAGGTAGTCAGAGGTTAAGTCGGTCGTAATTAAGTCAAAGCTCCGTTAGTCAGATCCGAAAGTAGTAATGAGAGCTGAAAGAGTTGGCCTGTGTGCTGAGCATGCGGGAGGAGACATCCGGACGAGTGTCTCAAAGGCAGTACCAAATGTTTCAAATGTGGATAAGAAGGCCATCTCATGAAGGATTACCCGATGGTAGCCTTAACTTTTAGGCTCGAGATAAGGACTGTAGCAGCAGGACCGTTTAGTGGAGGACGAAGACCAGAGCAGAGGAGTTCCTAAGTTAGAGCAGCCATTAGTTTCAGCTTACCCAGCAGAGCATCAAGTAGGGGTGTTCTATCTAAAGGCTAGCTAAAAAGACCCCGTGCTCAAGCTAGAGTGTACGCGGTGATGCAACAGGATGCAGATACCTCCCCGGACATCGTGAAAGTTATGATTTCAGTGTTTAATCGAGAAGCATATACATTAATAGACCCTTGTGCTACAAATTCCTTCGTATCTAGGAAATTTGCTAGGACCATTGGCGTTGAACCGGAATCCCTAGGGTATGTTATGATAGTGTCCATTCCTACAGGGGATTCCCTTCGGAAGAAGGATGTATTTAGAGGAATTGTAGTGGTCATTAAGGGAAGAGAGTTTTCGACGAATCTGATTGTACTGGATATCCATGACTTTGATGTCATTTTAGGAGTGGATTGGTTATCCGTACATTAAGCTTCAGTGGATTGCTTCTAAAGGAAGTCAGGTTGAACGGAGTAGGGAAACCTGACGTCATTTTTTCAAGGAGTACAGAAGTCATTTTTTTCCATCATGTCAGCATTTAAGGCTAGCAAGGTGATCAGGAAATCATGCCAAGGATATTTAGCTTATGCAATGGAGGCAAGAGATGATATGGTAAGATTAGAAGATATCCTTGTGGTCAGAGATTTTTCGGATGTGTTCCTAGAAGACCTTTCAGGTTTGCCTCCAGATCGAAAAATAGAGTTTGAGATAGATTTGATTTCAGCAACCGAGTCGATTTTTATAGTGCCATATCGAATGGCTCCAGCCTAGCTAAGAGAGCTGAAAGTTCAAAATAAGAGGGTTGCTGGATAAGGATTTTGTGAGACGCAGCCATTCGCCTTGGGGGACTCTAGTATTAATTGTTAAGAAAAGGGATGGGAGCTTGAGATTGTACATCAACTATAGACAGCTGAATAAAGTGACAGTTTGGAATCAATATCTACTTCTTAGGATTGATGATCTATTCAATCAGCTGTAAAGATCCAGAGTTTATTCGAAGATCGACCTGAGATCACGATATCATCAGCAAAGAATTTATGCAGAGGATGTTTCGAATACTGTCTTCAGAACTCGCTATAGGCATTATGAGTTCCTTGTCATGCCATTCGGATTGACTAATGTCCCAACAGCTTTCATGGACTTGATGAACAGGATCTTTAGGCCATATCTAGATAGGTTCATGATAGTGTTCATTGATGACATTTTGGTATATTCAAGCAGCTATGATGAGGATGTAAAGCATCTCTGGATAGTATTACACACCCTACGAGAGCATCAGCTATATGTGAAATTTAGCAAGTGCTAATTTTGGCTAAGCAGTGTTGCTTTCTTGGGTCATGTAATATTAGTTGATGGTCTAAGTGTGAATCGTCAGAAGGTTGAAACGATAACGAGCTGAAGACCGCCCATCAATGTTTCAAAGGTTCAAAGTTTTCTTGGATTGGCAGGTTACTACAGAAAGTTTGCAGAAGGGTTTTCAAGGATAGCAGCCCCTCTGACCAGATTGACTAGAAAGGAAAAGAGATTCGAATGGTCAGATGCCTACCAGTAGAGTTTTGATAAGCTGAAGATGAGATTAGTATCAACTCTAATTTTGACATTACCAACAGAGGAAGACGGTTTTACCATATACAGTGATGCCTCAAGGTAAGGTTTGAGGTGTAATCTGATGTAGAATGGTAGAGTGGTAGCATATGCTTCTAAGCAACTCAAGAAGCACAAGCAGAACTACCCTACCCATGATTTAAAGCTCACAGTAGTAGTGTTTACATTAAAGATTTGGAGACATTACTTGTATGGCGTCCCTTGTTATATCTTCACAGATCATAAGAGTTTGCAGTATCTACTCACTCAGAAATAGTTAAATATGAGGCAGAGGAAGTGGTTAGAGCTGATTAAAGATTATGACTGTACGATAGAATACCACTCCGAAAAGGCGAATGTAGTGGAAAATGTGCTAAATAGGCGACCATCGAGTTCTCCAGCTTACTTAAGAACGGTATATCTTTCGTTTTTGGTATAGTTGAGATCACTGGGAGCCGAGCTAGGTGTAGCAAACTCAAGGGCATTGTTAGCTACTTTCCATGTTTGTCCCATTTCAATGGATTAGATAAGGGAACTACAGTGGCAAGATCCTCAACTGGTAAAGTTAAGGTAAGAAATCGAAATGGGTCGGAGGACAAATTTTATGATCAGGGAAGATGGTACACTGATGATAAGATTATGCGTGTCGGATGTAAGTGAGTTGAAAATGGAAATTATAGGCGAAGCTCATTCCTCGGCATATGCCATGCATCCGGGCAGCACGAAGATGTATCGTACTCTAAAGGAGTATTATTGGTGGAGAGGAATGAAGAGAGAGGTCACAGAATTTGTATCCCGATATCTAATTTACTAGCAAGTTAAAGTGAAACATCATAAACCAGCGGGATTGCTATAACCACTCTCTATTCCAAAATGGAAGTGAGAGCATATTACCATGGATTTCGTTGTAGGGCTTTCGCACACCCAGATGGGGCATAATACTATATGGGTGGTAATAGATAGACTAACTAAATCCGCCCATTTCCTGTCGATCCGGAATAGTTACTCTCTAAGTAGATTAGCACAGCTCTACATAGATGAGATAATTAGATTCCATGGCATGCTAGTTTCAATCATATCAGATCGGGATCCCAGGTTTACTTCAAGGTTTTGGCCTAAGTTACAGAAAGCCTTAGGCACTCAATTAAATTTCAGTATGGCCTTTCATCCTTAGACGGACAGACAATTAGAGAGAACAATCCAGACACTCGAGGATATGCACCGAGCGTGTGTCTTGGAATTCAAGGGGAGTTGGGATATGCACCTACTTGTTCTGGAGTTCGCGTACAAAAATAGTTATCAGTCCATCATTGGTATGACGCCTTATGAAGATTTATATGGGAAAAGATGTAAACCTCCAATGTGTTAAGATGAAATAGGTGAGAGAAAACTGATAGGTCCTGAGCTGGTCCAAATTACTACGGACAAAATTAAGATTATTAAAGACAAGCTTAAAATGGCGAACAATAGACAAAAGAGTTATGCGAATAATCGCCATAAGGACCTCAAGTTCAAAGTTGGTGATAGAGTGTTTCTCAAGATATCTCCTTGGAAAGACATGCTAAGATTTGGAAAACGTGATAAGTTGAGTCTGCACTATATCGGGCCATTTGAGATCATGAAAAGAGTGGGACTCGTAACATATCGATTAGAACTCCCACCGCAGCTGACTAAAATTCATAATGTATTTCATATATCCATGCTCCGTAAGTATATTCTAGATCCTTCTTACATACTTGGAGAAAAACTGATTGAGCTGGAAAAGAACTTAACGTATGAAGAAGAACCGGTTCAGATTTTAGATCATAGAGAATAAGCCCTGCGGAATAAAGTTATCCCTTTAGTCAAAGTATTGTAGAGAAATCACGAAGTAAAAGAAACCACTTGGGAGTGTGAAGATCAGATGTATAAGAGTTATCCTCATTTTTTTTAAGTATAATATGTAATTTCGGGGACGAAATTTTTAATAAGAGGGGTAAGAAATGTAATACCCTATCCGAGGTAATTACAAAATTTTTAGTAAGGGGGGGAAAGAATGTATAAATATGCTTTTTGGATAAATAATAAAAAGGATTTTTAAGTATTTAGAAATAAAAATTTAATATTTGTAAATTTTTGAAAATATTTGGAATAAATTAAATTTATAAAAAGTTGAGGGACCTAATGACGGGAAGGGTCCCAAATCTCTACTCTGGACCTGAGAAAGACCCCTTAACAACCCGATAGAACTCCAACGAATCCTAAATTTAGCTCGAAGAAATCCTGTCGGAGCACTGAAACTTAATTTAATCTTGATTTCTAGTTTATTTACTAGGTGTCAAGGGTAAAAAATTTTGGTTTTTTTGATAAATATCCGACAGTATGCTGATTGTTTATTGAACTATACCACCCTGTAAATTCAAAGGTAATTAAAAGAACTTCTAACAACAACCAATCTCAACTACCAAGGGCCTCTGGCCCTCATCCGAAAACTAATTCCAGCATGGAAAACCACAATTAATGAAAATTGATTGAAAAACTAAAACTTTTTCATCAAAACAACTTATAAAGACATACATCCAAAAACTTGTATTTACATTTACAATTTACATCATGCTTTGATACAAAATATGCATATGTCATAAACATGAAATATACGATATAATAGAGGTCATTTGTCTGTCAATCTGCGTGTTCGTCTGAGCCTTGTCTACTAGACAACTCACTTCTGTATGACTTGCTCCCGCACTTGAGAGAAAATTTTTAAGAAAACATATTGAAAGCAAACTATGAGTAAAACTCAATGAGAATAACAATTTAATAAAACTAAAAAAAAAAAAAAACAATTTTATACTTTTCTAAAATACTTTATCGAAATTTATTCGAAAACTATTTTCCAAGCTCATTCTAAATCTTTATCTAAAACTTTCTCATTTCTTATTTGAATGGCAACCTAGGGAAACTACTTCTGTCATGGTAACATAAAGTCTCTCGCTAGCCACTAGGAATTAAGGATTCTATCATGTGTAATCGTCGATGTTAGAAATTCTGGGCACGCATTACCCCCATACAATCGGTCTAAACTACACTACCCTTATACATGTAGAGGGTGACTCAACTGACTCTCTCTCTCAGGAGTCGTCCGAACTTCACTATCAGTTAGTGACTCTCTCACATCTACCATACACACATAGGGTACTTGGCTTGGTACTCAACTGAGGTTAAGGTAAACCATTGGCGTAATAAAATATTTTTTTCAATATTCTCAAATAATCTCATTTTTAAGGCTAGAAAACCTAAAATCTTTATTTCTAGCATGTTCTCGGTATAAATATATACTCAATTGAACACTCACAAGCTAGAATCTTATTATAATTTCAATAAATAACTTAATTACAAAATGAATAAATTCATATGAACAGAAAATAAAATACATTCATTCATATATAACAAGAAATAAGAAACAAATAAAATAATGCTTGAATGACTAGTTTTCTACTCACTAAACACCATCCGATAGATGACGATTTTCCTCTGGAATCCTTCGATACTTTTCGCTTTCACTCTAAAATATCAAATATTCATTTAGAATCAATAAACTCACTAATGCAAAACTATAAATAACTTCCAATGCCACTAACTCTATAAAATCATTTTTATTCCTAAACCTTCGCAATTAAGTTTTAACTCACTCGATGCTTTTGAATTTCAATTTCTTTTTATGAATCCCATTTATTACCTCCAATAAATACCTCGATATGCTCGAAATAATTTTCTAAAGTTTGAAACGAAAAAACCCAAAATTAAAACCCAAAATTAGACCCCCTTTGGCCAAATGCTACATATGGAGCAATCCTTAGGTTCTTTTCCTTCCAGTTTCGCTCCAATCATCTCCTAACTCACGTTTAGGTCAGCTATGAAGTGAATTAGAAAAGAAACGACCGCCGAGGGGGTGTTTCTAGCCAAAAACCACTTCTTTTCAATACTTTTTAATGTACTTTTTTATCTTAAGCATGCAATCAACTGATTTCTTTCATATCTAACACTCTTTCACTTATATATGATCAAACATATTCAATTCATGCATTAAAAGAACACTTACAAATAAGATTCTTTTATGCCCTTCAACTAAACTAAAAACACTCAATTGGACTCTGCATCTTTGATTATTCAATTCTATCACTTCTATAAGGTTCCTTAGCCTCAAATATGCTTAGATTTAAATTCAAATCATAGAACCAAAAAAGGACTCATCAAGCCTTAATTTGGCCATGACACACCCCTCACTAGACTCCTCATTTTTCTTTCAATTTCTAACACAATAACCACACCAAAATCATCACTAACCAACCAACCTAGTTTCAATCCATAAACTCAAATTAAGATTTTGAAGCAAGAATAAAAATGGGTTTCTAGGCCATCCATGAAGAATCAAGATAAGAACCTCACCTTTTTACACTTCCATCTTGCTCCAAAATAGCACACAAAGCTTTAGTTGATGACAAACTTGAATTTGGTGATGAATTCCTTGAAAAAAGTGCTTGGAATACCTTTGCTTCCTCTCTTACTTTGGACGGCAGCTCTCACCCTCACTCTTTCGATTTTTATGCGTGAATTTGAGAGAAGAAATGGCATGAAGGCTTTTATTTATAGTGGTGCTCAAATTACCACTTAGTCCCTCACAAAATTTACTAAAGTAACCCTTAAACTTTGCTAAATCTTATCTTGACCCCTAAATGGATAAGATTAACTCTAATTGGTTCATTTGTCATATTATAAACCACTTATTCCATCCACCAATCAAACGGTTCCAAATGACTCACTAGGCACCATAAATTCTATCACATTTGGCTAATTCTCATTGGATGAAATTTTATAACCTTTTGACTTTGGTTGTGAGCTTATCTCATCCTATACTCTTTCATACCATTTCCTAATACTCTTGGGTTCTTTAATCGATATCATACTCACGATACGAAAATAAATTTAACTTTAAAGACTACTACTGGAATAATATTGGTAAACCGTAAATAGACTCGAGGGTTTACACCTAAGAGGAAAGTGCCAAATATTTTGAGAGAATTCTCTAGAATCTGGTAAAATTGTAATTTTAAGGAAGTTTAAGCGTGAAAAGCGAGCTCGACCCCCGCTTATAAATAGGCGTGTGGGTGGTGTGTCAGTGTAAAAGAGAAAGATAGAGAGAAAGAGAAGGAGAGAGAGTGAAGAGTGAAGAAAAATTTGGAGAGAGATAAAAAGCTGTCAGCCAGTAGAGGAGATAAGTTACCACAAATCTAAATGGGATTCTACTACGTTTGAAAAAAAGATTGAGCTGCCAAAAGGTGTGGAGCTTATTTAAGAACCAGATCTAGTAAGAATTTATTGTTTATGGCACTAGTTTGGTGAAGAATCTATTGAGAATAATTATGTTTCAATTGATACTGACGAGAGTTGGTAAATAGAGTTGGATATTGAAGCAACTCGTGAGCTGGTAAGAAGGTGAAGCAAGAAGTCAAGGAGAAATCTGGTAAGTAAAATAAATATGAAATAAAGTTGATTTGTAGGAATTACATGAGTGTGGTTAATGGTTTAGTCTAGTCATGAGACCTATTGAGGTCCCAACCTAGGTGAGCTGAGTAGAGGAGCTCATTCAAGCTAAGTTGAGTGAAAGAGTTCATTGGAGTTGAGTTGAGTTGAGTTGAGTGAAAGAGTTCGTTGGAGTTGAGCTGAGTAGATGAGCTTGTTCGAGTTGAGCTGACGAACTAGCTGAGTGAAGGAGCTCGTTCAAGCTGAGCTGAGTGAAGGAACTCGTTGGACCTGAGCTGGGTGGAGGAGCTCTTTTGAGCTGAGCTGAGTATACAGGAGCTCACATAGGATGAGCTGAGCGAGCTAAAGCTCGAGCTCACAGCTTGAGCTGCACTGGCAGTAAGCAGCCCATTATAGCTCGGGTGAGATAGAGGAAGATAGAACTGATTTAAGTAATTTGCGAGCTACATTAAGATTTCTTATGTGACCAAGTGTAAGTGGCGTAGCAAGCTAAAAAAGAGATCACTGAACAGTAGTGAAGTGAATTAGGAAGCAAGTTGTGAGTGTGCAAAATATTTTTTAATATTAAATGTTTTTAGTTTGCTATGCAATTATATTTCGTAGCTTTTCATTTCTTAATTAGCTTATAAACATCTTTATATTTTAGCATGAGAATTAAATAGTTTGATTACATATGGTGTGCATTATATATTTTTAATAACATGATAAGAAATACCTTGAAATTATAGAAAAATAGAAAAAGGTTTTCAAACCTAGTTGATAGCCCGAGTATTTATAGCGTGACCTTCTAACTTTAGACTCGGCCAGTATATCCCACAGTGTATGGTATATATTAGGAGAGTTAGTCTAACTAACATCAAGGAGGAATTGAGTTTGTCAAGTCTGTTGCCCTCTATACTTGTGAGGTATTTCTCGAAGCATAGTAAGCGATAATAGTTCCATCATGCGTGTATACAAGACGTCTTAGTAGCTTTGTCACGGTGAGTGATGCTAGCTTTTGCACCCTGTGAGCCTCCACACTGAGCAAAGCTAGTCCGGCCACCCCGCCTTTGTGATTTTAGCTTTCTTAGGTTTCCATTAGAGCTTTTAGAACAGTTAGTATACCATTAAAATGAATTTTAGAAAGAAAATATTTTTAGTAAAATTAAACATTTTAATCAAACTTTTGAAATGAAATATAAATTTTATGAAACCCAAACTTTTTATAAATAAAATTAATTCAAAGAAAAATATTTTCAAAACATTTTTAGAGATAATTTTTAAAATAAACGCATACACACTCATTGGGCTTTATAGCTCACAATGTTTTTATTTCAAAACCCTCCTCAAGTACAGGTGCAAGTGATCCGAGTATTAAAGAACCAAGTGTAGACTAGGTGGGTACCGATCGACAATGTTGCAAAGTCTTTTTGTGTTAAGCTTGCATTTTAAATTTAATTATATAATATACATGTTTTCAGATTTATGAACAGATGTTGTCGCACTTTATTAATTGCATGCAATGTTTTGAATAGTTATATTTTTTATGATAATATTTTAAATTATATGTTTATCTGTTGCATATGAGAAATGAAATTTTAAATTAAGTAAAATTTCATATTCTCAGAATTTGATAGTAGTTATGGGTTCGCTCCATGATACCCTTTTGGATCTCATTAGTTAGGTTTCAAACGAGTTTCGTAAGGTGTCTGACAAGATCGTTAGATTCATTAATAGAAATCTAGGTCGTGTCCTGTCATAATAGATCTTTAAAATTCAGAAATTCTTCATTTTAGTAACTCCAATAGGAATTTTAAAAGTCAAAATTAACATGAAATACATAGAAACTACTTTTAACCTTAAACAATTAAAATTGCTATTTTATTTCTATAAAAATTTAATTAAAAAAAAATTAAGAGATCTACTATCAATCAAATTGTGATGGACTGTAAAGATTTAATTATATATTAAAAAATATATAAAAATCAATGTTGTAAAAGGTGCTAGGCGTCTAGTGCCTAGGCGGTAGACTTTATACAACTACAAACAATTCTTGGTGGTTATTGTGTGTATGTGTGTGTGTGTGTGTATATATATATATATATATCATGCAATAGATTGACGACATTTCCATCCCACTAAAGTTTTACATAGACTTCTTTTAATTCGTAGTGGTAAATACGTTTAAGCATAAAATGGAAGTTGAAGTTACTTTTTTAGTCCAAAAGAAAGAAGACACTTGGATATAAAAGAAAACGCGAAGTTCTCCCAATATTCATTAGTCACTCCAACTGGAATTTTAAAAGTCAAAATTAACATGAAATACATAGAAACTATTTTTAACCTTAGACAACTAAAATTACAATTTTACTTCTATAAAAATTCAATTAAAAAAAAAAAAAAAACTTAAGAGATGTACCATCAATCAAGTTGTAACAGATGGTGAATATTTAATTATATATAAAAAAAACTATAAATATCAATGTTGTAAAACGGTAGACTTTATACAATTGCAAATAGTTCTTAGTCGTTGGTGTATATATATTATATAATAGAGTGATGATATTTCCATCCCACTAAAGTTTTTATACACATCCCATTAAAGATTGTTTTAAAAAAACTATAAATTATTGGGTAACTTCACAATTTCCTTGAATTTAAGTATAAGTTTATGTGAGTTTTACTTATAAGTATAAGAATAACCCTAATAGTTGGTGAGAGATTGTTAGAATTTAAGGTTGAGAGGTAAAACCATCATTTTGTCTTAAATTGAAGTGAATTATTGTTATTATCAATTTATATAAAAAAAAAAGCATTTACCCAACCATTCCACCTAGACCAAACCCCCCACCCCCGCACGTGAGGTTTGTCTAAAAACGGACGGAAACACATTTACCTTTAATTACACCAAACCCCATATCAATGGACTTTTGTCAATGTTAATTGAGTAAAGGGTATTTTGGTCATTTCACCTGATATCGATATGATTAGAGGGATGATGACATCAGCATCTGACATGGAAAAGGAACTAAATATTAAAATATCATATCAATAAAAAATTAAATGAAAATTGAATAAAGAACAAAAAAAGAAAATTGTTAGAACACACGAGAAGGGTATCTTCTGGAAGATACCCTTTTTCTTTGAAACCTTAATCTATTGACCTCTCTTTTTCTCTCTTGCAATTGCTCATTCACCATTTTTACTTTGAAGCCTTAATCTATTCATCTCTCTCTCTCTCTTTCTTGCTCTTTTTCTATTTCTTATTCTCTGTTAAACATTGTCTTTCTCCCTTCCTTTTGTTATCATCTACATAAATGGGGTTCTTATAATCTGGTAAGTCGCCTATTCTTTGTGAAACACTCTTTTTTGTTTCTTCCTCTCAAACCATTGACAACTAACACTTTCTCTTTTTCTCTTATTGTAGTCTATGTAAAAGGGGTTCTCTCAAACCAATTAGTATGCAGAAGGGGTTATAGGTCATCGTGACAACCAACACTGTTGGCCGTGTTTGTAGGTCACCATGGATGATGGCTGATGGATAAATTCTCATCTCTTTCTGTTGTTGTTTAATGAGTTATTATGCTTATGGGTTGTTATGTCTTGTTATTGTTTGTGTGTAATGAATGCAGTTTTGTTTAGATATATATATATATATCCTATGTCTAGAGTTTTGTTTATTTCATTTGTAAAGTTTTGTTTTGTTTTTGCTTTTTGTTTGGTATTTTTTTTTATTTAAAAAATGTGCTTAAAGTTTTGTTTAAACTGTTTAGTTTACTACTTACATAGATATCATTAGGGTTGCTATATTTGTTTAAATGATTCGATTTTCTACTTGCATTTGTTGTTTATAATGATATATAGAGCTACTTACATGTGTTGTTTATAGTGATATATATAGGACCTTTTGTTTAAGCAGTTTAGTCTTCTACTTGCATGTGTTGTTTACAGTGATAAAAAGTTTAGTTATTTATATAAATGTTATTCGTTACGAAAAATATTATCTTTTCGTATTATAGATATCCATTTTATTTTTGCTTATCCACTTGCTTATTTTTTGTGTTTTATTTTTTGTGCTGTTCTGTATGTGTATAAAATTTTCTGTAAAAACAACATTTTCTTAAAAAAAAAAAAAAAACACTATTTTTCTATATATGTATTACACTAGTTAAAGTACTAGTTATGTAAGTTAAAGCACTATTTATGGTTACTATAGGAACTTCAAAATTGTTATCTTTGCCACTTTGAAGGCGAAAAGCTTTGAAATTGGTTATGCATGTAGGGATCATATGAATTTTAAGCCTTTGTGGGACAGTGTGATGTTTGTGCATTTAGGTGTGACATCTTTAGGAGGGGAAAGATTTCATCAGGGGGTTGTAGTTACTTAGGGCAATAGCGGTAGGATAATTAGGATTGAGAATGAGTTAATAGACATCATGGGTGAATTTGAAGCTAAGGGAGTGAGTAAAATGTATTTCAATGTTGTATGAATAACCAGCCCAACCATACTTAAATGAACCAGCCTAACCTTACTCAAAGAAACCAGTGCAACCCTACTAAAAATTTGCTAACCCAACTCAAGTACGAACACTTTATTAAACCTAAAAACAAGCCCAGCGTAGAAAGAACATATTATGATATCCGAGTTAGAATCTATTCCATTTGAGAGTGATTATAGCTCTAGTGATAGGAAGAGTGAGGTGGCCGGAGGTACTAATGAATATGATGTTAGTGATGAATCAAATTGAGGTAGCGATGATGAAACATAGGGAGTTAAAAAAGTGGATGAGGGTGAACGTGTTAGAAATGAGGGAGATAAGAGAAGTGAAATTAGAGGTGACAATTTATTTGATGTGAATAAAGATAGAGTTAGTGAGGGTCCAATTAAAGAGAGTAGTAATGATGTTAGAGAAGCTTATACCCTAACTCCTAATGTTGTTTTTAGGGTAGAAGATGTTGGCAAAATAAGACAAAAGGGGCTATTTACATAAGGATTTCAAACACTTTAGGGAAGTCATCGTTTACTATGCAATACAAGAAGGTTTTATGTTAAAAAAGGGTGAAAAATGAGAGTAGGAGAATTGTTTGTTGGCATGAGGTAGAAAGGTGTCCATGGGTTATGTGTGGGTCCCTGACATGTGATAGGCTTACCTAACTAGTTGAAGTTCATAATTGATTTGCATACCTATCTATATGTGTTTGGAAATACTCAAGTGACTAGCAAATGGATAGGGAAGCACTTTTAGACTTTTATTAAGGAAAATCCTAAAATAAGCATTATTAGGTTAGGTCAAATGATGTCGAGATAGTTCAGAAATACTATGCCCTCATACACCATTTACAGAGCAATAGAATTTGTTTTGAACATAAAGAATGAGAATTATAAGGATGGTTTTAGTAAACTATATAGATATGGGTACATCCTCAGGGAAAGACCTCAGAACATCCGCATTTGTGGGTGTTTTAAGAGTGAATCTAGATCCACACATACAGCCCATTTCCAAAGATTTTTTTTTTTAGCTTCTATAATGAGAAAATGGGTTACTTAGAAGGGTGTAGATCTTTAATATCTCTAGATGGATGTCATTTGAAAATGCCTTATAAGGGAATTTTGTCGCATGCCATAGGAATTGATGCAAACCACGGTGTTTATCCTCTTGCCATTGGGGTTTGTGAGAAAGAAATAGGGTTACTTAGACATGGTTTCTTGGGTTGTTGTATGACCATATTAGTCTATATGAAACTAGAATAATTTGTTTCATGTCAGATAGGCAAAAAGGAATAGGTTTAGTTCGTGATAATTATTGGTTGAACCATAGGAATAAAAAGTTGCAAGGCATATTCTACAAAACATGTTGAGTAAATATAAAATTGATTATCTCTAGGATTTATTTTGGCCTGCTACACGGGCATTAAATATTGGTGCTTTCATTTAAGCAATGGCTAAAATAAATGAATCTTCCATTGCTACCTACCAATTCCTGATGGATATTCCCTTGCATTGGTAGTCAATCCATGCCTTTGACACAAAAACCAAATGTGACTATTTCACAAACAACGTTGTAGAAATATTTAACAGATGGTTAAACAAACCTAGAGAACTTCCAATGTTCTCCATGCTTGAAGTTATTATGGAAAAAAAAAAAAATCATGACTTGCATCCAAGAATGCCATAAGAACATCCTTACTTGGGAGTTTGAAATTCCTCCTTATATTATGAAGTTGAAACAAAACATCAACAACTAGATAGACATTTAGCTCATTTATTGAATCTTCAACTTGTGTTTTTGTTTGATATTTTTTGTCATTTGGTGTCTGATAACTCTATTTTTATAGAGTTATTTTATATTTTTAAACTTGAATTCTTGCTTAGTTATTGATATTTTTATTATTATTAAGTAAATTATTTTATATTTTTATATTTTTATTTTCAGAATAAAATTGGTGAAAAAGCACATGTGGACCCCACCAAATGCTATTGTTCGAGACAAGATCATCGCTACAAAATGAATGTCATTCGAAGCAGTTCATCGCCTCAAGAATTACTCAAATTAAAGATCGCATAAAGAAGTTATCGTAGTTTAAATATCGAGTATTCTAAAAATAAATATTATATCATGCTGATGTAAGAAATGATGTAATATTTCCTCAAAAAAAAAAGAAAAAATAAATGATGTAATATGAAAGTTGATTTGTAAAACCCAAAACCTCGTTTATCGGAGAGCGAAATATTTTTGCGATGGATCGCGTCCGATCGGAAAAATATAATGCTCGAGTCCGAAAATACGTGGAATAATTATTTTAGAATAATAAAAATAAATTTGAGTTCGTGAAAACGAATTTGAATTTTAAAATAATTTTGAGAATGCGAACTCGAGATTTAATCAAAAGCGGATTACCGGACGGACGGACGGAATCGGAATCCGAGCTTGAAATTAAAAAACGAGAATGCATGTGAAATAAAATAAAGTTATTGCAGGGAAGAAACTAAAATAAAGTAAAATTTGTGCATGGGAGTGACACATGTCACACATGCAAAGGATGAGCAAAGCAAGTGGCATCATTTTGTGATTTTATATTATAAAATTGAAAGTGAATGAAACTTGCAATAATCCAAGCCAATGTATTCGGTCACCATTATCCATTATCCATCCAAGAGACAAAACCGAATGAGAGTAAGAGAAAGAGAGAAATAGAAAGAAAGAAGCAAAGCAAGTAATCAGATTTTTATTTCAGTCTCAGTCTCCAATTGTTGAAGCCAAAAAGAAACGAGAGAGTTGGAGAATGAGGAAGTGAAAGAAAGACAAAGAGAGACCGAGAGCCTTCATAGAGAGATTGAGAGAGATGGGAGCGTGAGAGATAGAGAGATCGTGAGAGAGATGACCGAGAGCAAATCTGAAGCAAATGAGGACATGCAAGGGTAGATCTGAGCACTTCAGACCGTGCATGCAAGCTGGAAGAAGTCAGATTGTGAGCTGCTGCCTTTATCGCCGCTGTTGAACCAGGTACTGTCATCGTGAGCTACTACCGGCGTGAGAGGAGCTGCTGGCGTGAGGAGGCCGAGCTACTGCTATCGTCATCCTCAGGTGCTGCCGTGGTCTGGTAAGTGTACTGGAGCTAACCAAGTGCTATCACTGCCATTACTGTGCACCAGCTGCTGTCGCCATTGTTGTTGAAGTTGCTGCCGTCGTCGTTGCTGCCAATTGCTGTCGTGCTGTCATCGCAAGCTGACGTCGTGCGAGGTGCTGTCAAGTCTGGCCGTGAACTACACAGTAGACCTGAAGAGAAGACAGTTGCTGGTGGAGGGAGACAGCTTGCTACCGCTGGAGATTCGTCATCGTCGTACTTACTCGAAAGTTGTTTCGAAGCAAAACTGTTAAGGTAGGTGCTGTCCCTTTTGTTTGTGTTGTGTGTTTCAAGTAATTGTTATTGAGATATTGTAGATATTATGATTGGGTTTAGGATTAAGAACCTCGTTAGTGCGGAGGTTCGCTCATTGTTGTTTCGGTTGTGTTTTGAATGCAATTGTAAAGAGTTGGTTTCGTTGTGAAATCTATTACGGACTGTTAGAAGATAAGTTAGGGGCTGTTGAGTGATGTTTTAAATTGAAGTTCATCGTCGCGGAAAATAATGCATTTTAGTGTATTTTAAAGTATCGGATAGTTGTTCGGATATTGAGAAATCGTTTCCGAGCGATTCGGTTGAGTTTTTTCACGAACGTGAATGTTTTTAGTTTATAATTTTCGTTGTTAATATAAAAGTATTTGTGATGTTATCTCGCTGCCCCGAGTCATTATTAAGCCCGTTAAAGTGTTAAAGTTGAAGTTAGGAGAGTTTGAGTTATCATAAAGTTAATCGGATAGTTTTTGTTTCCCGCGAAATCATTATATTGTTGAGATTTTTGGAGTTGAACCGGAAATGGATATTCGTTAAGCTTCTGCCATATTTTTCTTGTTTGTGCTTTAAAGTGTTTGAATATTCGTTTGCCGTGTTTTAAGTAAAGTCACGAGTTGAAATTGACGATAAGTTAAACGGAAACGAAGGAATCGCGTGAAACGCATAAATCGATAAATCGCGATATCTAGTTGAAATCATGTAAGCTTTATGTTAGTCGTTTGGTTTCGAATCTTCTTTTCATTTAATCTTTTAGAATCTGATTTTGATGATGTTACCTTAGATTCGAATGGCATAGTTGTTGGTTTTGTAACCGTAGAGTTTCGAGTAGTTTATTTTGCGATAACGAATCGGTTTGAAACAGTTTTCGCGTGCGATTATGAGTTTTCCATTTTGTTATCATGTGAGGATGGTCACTTGAGTTATTGTGATTAGAAATCCTCATATGGCTTAAAGTTTAGTTACGCGCGAGTTATGTTTTAATTACATTCCGATCGAAACCAATTGTAGGTGAATCGGAAACTGAACGAGAGCTATATTAGGAGTGGTTGATCAGTTATTGGAAGCAAGTTGTGAGTGTGCATTTTTATAAAGCTTTCCCGAATTCTATTATATGAAATTATTAATGCGATACTATTTTAGTTTATGATTATTATGTTCAATTCAAGTAACATTTTAGAATATTATCGCTTTCCTTATAATGCATGTATAGTTGTATATATGTATTTAGTCTTGAAGATACATGAGAACGTTATTTGAAATAATTAAGTGTATAAAAAGATTTTTAGATGTCTTTAGTTTATAACCCGGCCAAGGTACCCTATGCGTGTATAGTACTAGACGGGGGGAATCGTAATCCCAAGTTCCCGTATGGCTTAACATTCGGGGGGAATCGTAATCTCAAGTTCCCGTACGGCTTAACATTCGGGGGGAATCGTAATCCCAAGTTCCCACATTTTTCTGATATTAAGGGGAATCGTAATCCCAAGTTCCCACATCTGAGCACACATAAATAGAAAATTTTGAGTATTTCATGTCATATAGATATTTAGCTTAAGAGTTTAAGAGAATGAGTTATTCTAGAGTTACCCTTCTAAGTTGAAATACGTCAATAGACGTTAGTTTAGAATAAAAAGAATCTTTTGATTATATAAGCCGTATCATTTTCAAAATACTAATGAAAGCAAAATTTATTATTATGTGCACTCACTGAGTTATTCTCACCATCATTTTATGTTTTATTTAAATTTCTCCCTAGGTGTAGGAGCGAGCAGTTCGGCGGAGGTATCTTCATCGAACGTACAGGTGAACTGCAGACGCGGCCACGCTGCACTAGTTTTAAACAAGTTATCATGTATTGCACTTACTATCATTTTCAAATTTCTCAAGTTTTGTAAATATTGTTTTGGATAAAGTATTTTATGTAAATATCATGCATGACGTTTTAAGAGTTTAAGCAAGTTACTTTCCATATTATTGCATGATTGTGAGTTTGAAAAAGGGCATGAGGCCTATTGATTATGGAAATGTTTGTGAATAAATTTATACAGGCTTTGTGAAGTATTTTACAGAGTGAAATTTTAGAAAAACAGCCGTCATGCTGCCGGATTTCCGTGAAAATTCTATTTTCATAACGTTGTTTCCAACGAACAAAATTTCCACCCATTTTCAAAACTAAAAGGATTTCAAGAAAATTTAGAAAAGCAAAGAGGCTTAACTCCGCGGGAACTTTACAGTCGAAGCAGATCTTGACTGGGGAGCCACCGTGGGGTGCCAAGCAGGTCGCCTAGCTAGTAGTTAGAAAGGGGTCTGTCATGATTTGCATGGGGTAGGTGAACCATGATATAAGCAATGATGTAATATGAAAGTTGACTTGAATGAGATAGGTGAACCATGATGTAAGTGATGATGCAAAAAGGTGAAAAATTAGAAAAAGATGATGCATGCGATAATGTAATTAGAGGTGAACTTTGCCTATAAATAGGCCTTAGAATCACCATTCCAAGTATCTCATCAAAAACCAAAACAACAAGTAGTTTAGAGAAAGAGAAAGAAAGCTTGGAGAGGAGAAGCAAAGCAGAAGAAGAAATTATACAGCGAAATTTCAATCCACCAAGTTTTTTTTATCTTTTATTATGTTTAATTTTCTAGTCTTTGTAAATTTTAATATGGAGTAGATTTGTTTTTCTAAGGTTATAATGTAGCCTAATTTTGATGTTCCAATCCTTTGTTCAATTTAATTATGCATTTTTTATTTTGGTTGATGCATTTAATACTGTGTTTAATGCTTCTAAATAACTTATCACTATTTAGTTGAATTGTTAATCATAATGATAGTGGAAGTTGATTTATGTATCTAGTTTATTGTATTGAATGTCATAAATTACATACAGGATAAGAATATACCTGCATGGTTTGTGTAGTCTATAAAAAAGATCCATAAATCTTAATGAATTCATTAATGTTTTAACTTACATGGGGACATAGCAGTTAAGCTTTATAAGGTATTTTCCTTAGACCTCGGGAGGGGCTATGTGAAAAATTCAAGGAATCTCGACTAGCAACTGGATAATTAATTTTTATTTAAAAGAACAAAGGGGAGGAACAAATTAGTTAGGGTGAAATTAGAACATTAGAATTTTCATTCATTGAATTACTTTTTATTTATTTACATTTGCATTTAAATTTAATTGTAATTTCACCTCCAATTTCGTTTTCCAAATAAAAGATGAGTTATTTTAATTTTGGGCATTAATTAACAACAATCCTCGTGGGACGATACTTTTCTCATCATTATATTACTTGTTCGGCTCGTCCACTTGCGATTTTGCACGACAAGTTTTTAGCGTCGTTGCCGGGGATTGTTTAAATTAATACTAATACTACGTAACTTAAATTTTAATTTGGTATTTTATTTAGTCATTTATTTATTTATTTTTGCTTTATTACTTGTGATTTTTCTGATGTATAAGAAAGTTCAGGGGCGAAGTTTTGATACCATTTGATCTAGAAATTGAAAGAACTTGCTGCAAGAACCAGAAAGAAACAAGAAAAGCTGCAAGTGTTGTTCTTGTAGATATGGCTGAAGGACCAAACAACATCCAAAATATTGTACCAATAAATGCTGAAAATACTTGAGCAATATGCGATTATGCTCTACCTACAATGGGTAATGTTTCGGTAATACGGCGACTGACTATTACTACTAATAATTTTGAGATTAAGCCAGCAATTATCCAGATGGTGCAAAACAACAAGTTTAATGGGGCTCCGAACGATGATGCAAATGCCCACATTGACAGCTTTTTGGAGATCTAAGATACTTTTAAGCATAATGGTGTGACTGATGATGCCATCCGATTGAGATTGTTCCCGTTCTTTTTTCAAGACAAAGCCAAAAGCTGGATCAACTTGTTGCCATCAGGGAGTATTACCACATGGGATACCTTGGTACAAAAATTTCTAGCCAAATTCTTTCCACCAGCCAAGACTGCAAGACTACGAACCGAGATTGCCACATTCAGACAACTTGATGGAGAGTCATTATACGAAGCATGTGAGAGATACAAAGATCTGCTAAGAAGGTGCCCACATCATGGAGTTGCTGATTGGTTGCAGCTACACACATTCTATAATGGTTTGGGGAGTTCCACAAGAACATTGGTAGATGCCACAGCTGGTGGAGCACTTCTGGGAAAACCTCATCAAACTGCCTGGGACTTATTAGAGGAAATGGCTGCAAATGCCTATCAATGGCCATCAGAAATAGCAGTTCCGAAAAACGTTTTCGAAATACAAGAAAATGATGTTTTAACAAGATTTTTCGCTCAGGTCGAGACAGTAGTCAAGCAACTCAGAAACTTAACAGCTAATGTCTTTCATACTCAGTCTGCATCTTGTGATTTTTGTGGATGCAACCATTCCAACGGATAATGCAATGAAGATTAGACAAGTCAAGCATTTTTTGTTGGCAACAAACAACAAAATAACCTGTACTCTAACACATATAATCCAGGATGGAGGAATCATCCAAACTTTTTATGGAAAAACAATGATCAACCCAGACAACCATATCTGCCACCATTTCAACAGTAGCAGGCCAACAAATCATCGCTTGAAGAAGTACTCGCTCAGCTCACCGAAATGACTAATCGATATATGACGAGAACAGACATCACGCTCTAAAATCAAGCTGTTTTCATTCGAAATCTAGAGGCACAAATGGGTCAAATCTCAAATCTACTGACTGTAAGACCTCAAGGAACCTTACCAAGCAACATAAAGACCAATCCTAGGGAGCAGGTTAAAGCTGTCACATTACGAAGCGGTAAAATGTTAAAGGAGCCTATCAAAAGAACAGACGAGAAAGAAAGATCTAGCAAAGTAGAAGAAGAAGTGATGGTTGAATAAAAAGAAGCAAAGAAGTTAAAGTCAAAACTGTTTCCAGACAATCCTACACCATACAAACCACCATTACCTTTCCCTCAAAGATTCCAGAAGCAGAAACTAGATAAACAATTTTCTAAATTTCTTGAAGTTTTTAAGAAATTACAAATTAATATTCCTATTGCAGATGCTCTGGAACAGATGCTCAACTACGTGAAGTTCATGAAGGAAATTCTATCAAATAAAAAGAAGCTGGAAGAACATGAAACGATAGCTTTGATTGAAGAATGTAGTGGAATCTTGCAGAAAAAGCTACCGCCTAAACTTAAAGATCCGGGGAGTTTCACAATTCCTTACATCATTGGTGATTCATTCTTTGATAAAACTTTATATGATCTTGGTGTAAGCGTTAA
The DNA here is from genome assembly GCA_022984855.1 of Dimocarpus longan. NCBI lineage: Eukaryota > Viridiplantae > Streptophyta > Magnoliopsida > Sapindales > Sapindaceae > Dimocarpus > Dimocarpus longan. The sequence goes on from CM041018.1 coordinate 13,441,415, forward strand.
CTTAATGTCATTATCTGTTTTTAAGAAACTAGGCTTTGGAGAACCAAAACCTACTACAATATCTTTACAGCTAGCAGATCGATCAATCAAGTATCTAAAGGAAATTATAGAAGACATACTGGTGAAAGTGGATAAGTTCATATTTCCTACAGATTTCATTGTGCTAGACATGGAGGAGGATCAAGAAATACCTATAATTTTGGGTAGACCATTCTTAACAACAGGAAGAACTCTCATTGATGTACAAAAAGGTCAACTTATACTAAAAGTTCAAGATGAAAAAGTGACCTTTAATGCGCTAAAAGCGCTCAAACATCCACATGATGTTGACAATTGCATGAGGGTAGATGTAGTGGAAGAATGTATCAAAGAAAATGCTAAGTTTTACAAAGAACACAATGAAAAGTGGCATGATCAACGTATCCTAAACAGGGAGTTCACTCCAGATTATTGATTCAAAGTCAACAGAAAAAGACTTAAAGCTTACGTGGATGGTAGAAAGCCTCAACAGAGATCCACCATCGCGCTTTCAAACCCAACTTAAAGTGTTTTTCAACAATCAAGCTAATGACTATAAATTAAGCGCTTCTTGAAAGGCAACCCAAGTTTTTCTTTTTTAACTAGTTTTCTTTTGTTTGTGTGTTATTGTTTTTCTTTGATAATTTTCTTTTCTCTTTTATAGATGGAGGCAAATCTTGCAACACTCAAAAATCATTTCCCTACTCTGCCTCAAGATGTACTCAGAAAGATTTACAAGTGCAAACTCAAAAGAATAAGGGCACTAACATATTTAGGTCTTGCAGAGCATATTCGGTGGATCATTAAAGCTAAGGTACGTTTAGCAGGTGAGTTGAATGATTCATTCATTAAACGTTTACCAAGATTGAGAAAAAGTTCTTACTCAAAAAAGAGGAGAGCTAAGAGAATGAGAGTCTGCCATAAGTGTGCGAGATGGAACTGCGACACAAGCTGTAAAAATCCTGGATATTTGTCCATAAATCGAGAAGATAAACTTAAATGCACAAATGATAGGCTAAGTAAGGAGTCTCTTGATAATATCCTTGAAACTCTTGAGACGCATCCTTGTGAGAAAGTTCAACATATTCTTTTAGATTTATGGGAGTTATTCAGTAAAGAGAAACAGCGTTATAGTCTTGGAGATCTGACTTTAAAAGACCCTATTTGTCAGTTTATAAGAAAACTGGATGGGAAGCCGATCCTCAACTCATAGAAGGCGTAACATGCCATCCCGACGTCTAGGTAATTCATTAAATGTTGATTATTAATTAAGGGATGATGAAATTAATTATCCGTTTAGATCCGGATGAGTAATTGAATTTTCATAAAATTTTCGGATGAATTCGAGAATAATTATTAAATTAAAAATCATAAAATAAATTAGAGCGATAGGATCCGAATACGTATTCGGGGTCTAATGAAGTTTTCATTTGTGAAATTGGATTTCAATAAAATTTTCAGGCAGACCCAAAGCGAATTCGACTGAAAAGCAGAAACCGTAAAGCATAAATTGATTGCATGGAAGATGGTGCATGGGAGAATGTGCATGGAGGGACATGTGTTATAAAAAGATTGAAATGGCTATGCATGAAGGACATATGACAATCATGAAAATTAAATAAATTGAAAATTTGATAGTGGATGATGATTTAGGCATGACAAGTGGAAGAACCGTATGATGCATTTATTTATAACATGAAAAGTTGAAAAAGGGGAAGCCAATTGAGACCGATCACCGTTTCTTATTATGAGCAGAACCGAATCTCTTTTGAAGCAAAATTGAAAAGCAAAGGAGAGAGGGAGCTTGAGAGAACCCGTGAGCTGCCCTTAGAGAGAACCGAAAGAGTTGATTTTGGAAGTGAGCTCGTGCATGCAAGAGCAAGAAGCTCTCGATTTGGAGAGGTGAAGTCAGACCATGGAGTGGAGCGCGGCAAGGAGAGGACTCACGGTGATTGCAAGCTGCCCGTGAGCTGTCCAAATGCAGGCCTAAGCTGGTAGCACCCTCCTTTCTTCTTCCAATTTGATTTTCATCAAGTTGGAAGGTAAGTCTTCAAGACCCAGTAGCTAGTGTGTGATGTTTGAGTGCTATTTTAAGTGGTTTCAGCACACGCATGCAGGAAGGAAGATGATAGTTGCTGCCGTGAGTGGGTTCCAAGATAACCGAGCGAGAACAGCCCCTTTCCTTCTCTATTTACAATTTTCATCAATCTTGTAAGTAAGTTCCTGAAAACCAGCAGCTTGCATGTGGATTTGAGTGATGTTTTATGAGATTTTAAAGCTTACATGTTGTTGTTGGATTAAAGGAAGCTCGGTTGTGAGGGAGAATCAAAATCAGCTGCATGCATATTGGTTTATGGACTGTTTTTAAAATCTGGACTGCCACAAGGTAATCTGCTGATTATATGGTGTTTTATGTGTTTTAAATGCTTAAGTTGATGAAAAGAAATTGAGGTTTAAGGCTGGTATAGGTTCGGTCAAGCATAGGAAAATGGACAGCTCTTCGCAAGTAAATTTCGAAAAGTTTCGATTAGTTTCCGTGAGGTAGGTTCGAATTTATGGATTTCGTTTACAATGAAAATATTTAGGATTTAGTTGTGGAATAAGTTGATGATGACTTGATTGGGATATAGGATTTAGAACCTCGTTAGTGCAGAGATTCGTTTGATATTGTTTCGATATGTTTGCAAATGAATTTCGATACTGAAAGGGCATTGCGAAATTCGTATAGGGGCTGTTATATTTGGATAGTATGGGCAGTTATGTTTTGCTTTTAGTTTCGAAATCATTGACATGAAAAATGGATCTTAATGATGTGTTTTGATGATTGTGCAGTTGTTATGGCGCTTTCAATGTGCAGCGCTATTGAGCTGTTTATGGGCTGTTAGTATGTAGTTTTAAGGGCTGTTTTGGTGTTATTATGGTGCTGTCAATGCATAGTGTTATTGAGTTGTTTATGGGCTGTTTTCAGGACTGTTATTATACAGTTTTAAGCGCTGTTAGTATGCAATTTTAAGGGCTGTTTTGGTGTTGTTATGGTGCTGTCAATGCGAGATGTTATTGAGCTGTTTATGGGCTATTTTCAGGACTGTTATTATGCAGATTTTAAGGGTTGTTTTGGTGTTGTTATGGTGCTGTCAATGCGCAGTGTTATTGAGCTGTTTATGGGCTGTTTTCGGAACTGTTATTATGCAGGTTTTAAGGGCTATTTTCGTGTTGTTACGGACTGTTTTCGTGTAGCTTTTAGGGGCTGTTTATGGATTGTTTAAAGGTTGTTAAGATGCACTTAGTTGAGCTGTCGAAACGTGCGTTATGCACTACTTTCGGGGTTGTTATGTATGCTGTTTTTGGGGGCGGTTAAGGTGCTGTCCTATAAGCGATTATTGTGTTATAACATGCTGTTTTAATTTAAAATGATATACTGTTTTGATGCCAAAACTATCTCGAATGATTGCGTAAGCTGTTTTGATGATTATAAGCTGTTTCGAAGAGATTTTATGTGCTGTTTTTGCATCGAAACTATTTGTGTGGATGACATGGACTGTTTTGGAATTAAATATTGTTTCAAATGAGCATTACGCATTGTTTTGATGTGCTAGCTATTTTGAGTATCATTTATGATAAATACATATTATGAAAGGTTTAATTCAAGTATGTTTTCATGAAATGTAATTAACGAAATACGTTATGAAAGGAATTTGAATGTTTTACGATATTCTCCTTACGAAACTTTATGTTTAAACATGATACATGAATTTTATATGATATGCAGCTAATTTATAAATGATTTGCGACACATATGGTAGTCCTTAGGATAATTTATGTTATTGTCGGTAATGGTAGGGTAACCGAAAAACGATGTAGGATTCCGCCTGGGAGTTGCGATGTAGGATTCCGCCTCTCCCTAGGGTATATTATTATGCCAGCATACTACCTGTGCGATGAAGGATTTCACACGTAGCCATATAAGATTCCGCTACATAGTTACCGATCATATGGTCCAGCAATGTAGGATTCCGCTCTGCCATATGCCTAGGGTGCCATTAGGCAAATAAATGAATGGTGGTTGATTTATTTCATGAAGACAAAATGAATTTTAATTAACATGCATACCACCATTTTATTTTACAAATTTATGTTAAACTAAAATGATATGAGCTGCTGAACTTTTTATTGAAATTTACAAACTGTTATGTTTATAAATGAAATACTGATTTTTCATGAAGTACAGCTTATCTATAAAAGTTATATCAAGCCAATGGTACTTACTAGTATGCTAGTATACTACCTGTGCGATGCAGGATTCTACACGTAGCGACGTAGGATTCCGCTACTTAGTTACTGATCATATGGTCCAGTGATGTAAGATTCCACTCTGCCATATGCCTAGGGTGCCATAAGTGAATAAATGATTGGTGGTTGAATTACTTTGTTAGTATGTAAAGGTTTTTAACTGATATGTATACCGCCATTTTTATTTTTCAAGTTTATGCTATACTGAAACAAAATGAGCTGCTTGAATTGATTATGCTTTACGAGACATTAGGGAGGATATATGTTTATGTTTAACTATCATGAGAAGATAGGTAAATCATGTTAAGTATTGGGTACAAGGTATATTCATGTAAGTAATATGAGTTTTTATAAATATTTAGGCGTGAATGAATTTCTTTTAAACTTTATAATATCATGAAAGTTTAGATAGAAATGCATATCACTTACTGAGCCATTTAGCTTACTATTTCTTGTTTGTCATTATGAAAATCTTTACAGGTGTAGGAGCGAATACTCAAGGCGAGTGATCTCCGATGCAAAGTTAGGCAAGCACATCCGACGACTGCTATTGTACAAATTAAAACAAGTGTTTTGAGATATAATGAATATACTAGTTATGAATACTTTTGATTTTATATTGATACTTATAATTTTATTCATATTAAAATAATTTTAAGCTTAAAATAATTTCAATTTAAACGCTTTTATTTACTTTGGGAAGTGGAAATGAATGTATGCCTTTGAGAATGTTCATAAACTAATTCACAGGTGTTTTGAAAATGTTGAAAATATCGGTGAAACAGTCGTTGTGCTGCCGAAAATTTTTCCACCCTAATTTTTAAATGGTTAAGAAATGAAATTGTTTTACGGCTTTGCTTCACAGAGTCCTTTTAAGTCGCCTATACGAAGACTTCAAGGATTTTGTGAAGTTTCGGGAGGGTTCTGCTCGGATTCAGATAAAGAAAATCCGAGTTGGGTCCTTTCATGTTGGTATCAAAGCCTGGTTTTGAAATGTTATTTGAAAAATGTGAAGGGTTGTCTTAGAAACGTAAAGAAAACCCACTTTCCAAAAAAATTATTTGATGTTTTCTGAAATTTGCATAATTTCCTTCGATATTCATTTAGAATCGAATATATTACATGTTACATGAAAATACAAGTTTAAATTTCATAGAAGATGCATCGTCGAGGCCGTCTAACTACGGGGAGAGCAGCCAAAGAGACTCCTACACCGGTAGATGAGCAATTGGTTGACAATCAATGTCTGAAATAATTATGACTTGAAGCTTGTAAGTGATACGAATATTTTAAGCTTATTGATTTCATGTACATTGATTCAAGTTAAATCCTATGATATTGTAGAATGTGTTTGAAATTATACATTGGTTTTACGGTATGTAATCTTTTATACATGAGAATTTCAGGTTTGCTAGACTTACAATTGAATTACGAGTTAGTAAACTTGAATTTTTGAATTAATTAATTGGGAATTAAAGAGAATGTATTATAGTAATGGTATCATAGGATATGATTTTGAATAACATATAAGCTCCAAAGAAATTATACTAATAGTCACTGTAGAAATTTTTGAATTTAAAGCTTGACAATAGAGTATCATCTAGGAAAGACCAATGTGGTGGCCGATACTTTGAGTAGGAGACCTACCAGTTCGCTAACTCAGATTAAGACTGTGTATCTTCCGCTTCTAGTGGAATTGAGATCTCTTGGAGTGATATTAGATATGGCAGACTTATGAGCCTTATTAGCAAGTTTTCATGTTTATCCTGTATTGGTTGTCAAATTAGAGAAAGGCAATCACAGGATCCTCAGATGGTAAAATTGAAAGAGAAAATTTAAAGTGGGATGAAGCCAAATTTTATGATTAGAGAGGATGGTACAGTGATGATGGGCCAGCGTTTATGTTTATGTGTACCGAATTTAGAGGATCGGAAGTGGGAGATTATGGAGGAGACTCATTCCTCAATGTATGCCATGCATTCGGAAAGTATTTAAAGGTATCATACGCTGAAGGAGCATTATTGGTGGGAAGGAATGAAGAAAGAGATTGCAGATTTTGTTTCCAAATGCTTAACTAGTTAGCGGGTGAAAAGCAGAGCATCAAAGACCTGCAGGATTATTACAGCTTCTCCCTATTTCGACGTGGAAATTGGAGAAAATTTCTATGGATTTTGTTGTGAGACTACCTCATAGTCATAGAGGTCATGATGCCATTTGGGTTATTATATACATGTTGACAAAGTCCGCATACTTTCTTCTGATCAGAAATAATTATCATTTAAGTAGATTAGCCCATTTATGCATTAATAAGATTGTGAGATTTCATGGCACAATAGTTTCTATTGTTTTAGAACGTGATCCTAGAATCACCTCTAAGTTTTGGTCTAGCTTGCAAGAAGCTTTGGGTACAAAGGTGAATTTCAGCACAGCATTCCGTCCTCAGATAGATGGCCAATCTGAAAAGATGATTCAGACATTGGAAGTTATGCTCAAGGCTTATGTCATGGAATTAAAGGGCAATTGGGATATACGCTTGCCGCTTATGGAGTTCGTGTACAATAATAGTTATCAGTCTAATATTGGTATGGCACCATAAGAGGCACTTTATGGAAGGAAGTGCAAAACTCCAGTATGTTGGAATGAGGTAGGTGAAAGGAAATTAGTGGTCCAGAGCTAGTCTAGATCACCTTAGACAAGATTCATATCATTTGAGCCAGGAGTAAGACGGCAAGAGTCAGGCAAAAGAGTTATGCAGACAAGCTCTGTAGAGAGCTTCGGTTTGAGATTGGTGATCGAGTATTCCTCAGAGCCCCACCTTGGAAACGTGTTCTCAGATTCGGGAAGCATGGTAAGTTGAGTCCACGCTATATTGGACCTTATGCGATCATGGATAGAGTTGGACCAATGGCGTGCAAAGTAAAGTTGCCAACTCCGTTGAATAGGATTCATAGTATGTCTCATGCATCTATTCTTGATCTATCCCATGTGCTCAAAGATCAATCTGTGGAACTAAGGAAAAATTTATCTTATGAAAAAGGTATCAGTTCAGATTTTAAACCATAGGGAGCAAGTTTTTCGCAATAAAGTTATTTCCTTGGTGAAGGTTTTATAGAATAATCATGATGTTGAGGAGGCCACCTGGGAGCGTAAGGATTAGATACGTAATCAGTATCCCCGCCTATTTCAGTAAATAGATATGGTGAATTTCGAGGACGAAATTTCCTAGGGTGGAGGGGGGGGGGAGGGGGGGGACAATTTGTAACATGCTATCCCAACGTCTAGGTAATTCACTAAATGTTGATTATTGATTAAGAGATGATAGAATTAATTATCCATTCGGATCCGGATGAGTAATTGAATTTTCATAAAATTTTCGGATGAATCTGGGAATAATTATTAAATTCAAAATCATAAAATAAATTAGAGCGATAGGATCCGAATATGTATTCGGGGTCTAATGAAGTTTTCATTTGTGAAATTGGATTTCAATAAAATTTTCAGGCGGACCCGAAGCGAATTAGAGTGAAAAGCGAAAATTGTAAAGTATAAATTGATTGCATGGAAGATAGTGCATGGGAGAATGTGCCTGGAGGGACATGTGTTATAAAAAGATTGAAATGGCTATGCATGAAGGACATATGACAATCAAGGAAATTAAATAAATTAAAATTTTGATAGTGGATGATGATTTAGGCATGACAAATGGAAGAACCATATGATGCATTTATTTATAACATGAAAAGTTGAAAAAGGGGAAGCCAATTGAGACCGATCACCGTTTCTTATTATGAGCAGAACCGAATCTCTTTTGAAGCAAAATTGAAAAGCAAAGGAGAGAGGGAGCTTGAGAGAACTCGTGAGCAACCCTTAGAGAGAACCGAAAGAGTTGATTTTGGAAGTGAGCTCGTGCATGCAAGAGCAAGAAGGAGAGGAGCAAGAAGCTCTCGGTTTGGAGAGGTGAAGTCAGACCATGGAGTGGAGCGCGGCAAGGAGAGGACTCACGGTGATTGCAAGCTACCCGTGAGCTGTCCAAGTGCAAGCCCAAGCTGGTAACACCCTCCTTTCTTCTTCCTATTTGATTTTCATCAAGTTGAAAATTTTTCCACCCTAATTTTTAAATGGTTAAGAAATGAAATTGTTTTACGGCTTTGCTTCACAAAGTCCTTTTGAGTTACCTATATGAAGACTTCAAGGATTTTTTGAAGTGCCGAGAGGGTTTCGCTTGAATTCAGATGAAGAAAATCCGAGTTGGGTCCTTTCAGAAGGTGTTTAAGTCGTTTTTGGACGTAAAACCAGATGAAGATGTGAGCCACAATCACAACTACTATAGCATCAATTTTTTTCTTTGTTTAGTAGCTTGTTTCAAACATTTTCGATAATTGTGTTTAGTTTTTGACATTTTTTTATCTGTCACTTTGGATTTTTAGCTCGTTTCAAACTTTTTCGATTATTGTGTTTACTTTTGACGTTTCTTCACCTACTATTTTAGATTTTTTTTAGTTTATTTCAAACATTTTCGATAATTGTGTTTACTTTTTGACATTTCTTTACCTAACATTTTGAATTTTATATTTTTAATGGCTTGTATTAATTGTTTTTTTTTTTTAGATTGTATTTTCTTTTGACATTTCTACACCTAACATTTTTTTCCCTAATCACAACTGTTTAGCATCGTAGAACTGTTCTTTTACTCTTTTATTTTCTTTAAATGAGCGTTCATTGCTGATAATAAATAATTAGTTTTGAATGAAAAAAAAAAATAGCAGAGTCCTCGAGCAACAAATTCAAAACCATTTATGTTTCTTGTAGTCAGAAGTCTGGTATGAGTACATAATATTTAAAGACAGCTATTGAACTTGATACGGCTTTAGCTACCCAAAACATAGATTTGGTGTATGAAGGAGGTAGTTTAGAACTGAAGGGTTCTATCGCGGTAACTGCAACTGTTGGAGGCAGCAGAACCCTAGGTATCATAGTAAAGCATTTAGTTAAAAGGAGAAATATTATCGGTATGAGTATAGATAATGAGTTTCAGGTCACGAGCATACACGGGCGAGTAGCATACATGTGACTCAATGCTGATGCCTTTATCGCGTTACCTGGTGGTTTAGAAACTTTTGAAGAAATCTGTAACATTGTGTCTTGGGCCCAACTCAACATTTACAAAAAGCCATTAGGTTTGCTTAATACTAACGATTTCTATGATGGTTTATTAGCTTTTTTTTGTCATACTGTGCAACAGGGTTTTATGACTCAAGTAAATCGACGCCTCAACTTCAAGTGCTGATGAACTGATTGATCAACTGCAAGACTTTGTGCCTAAAATTGATCTAATCATGTCGCAGGTGGTTTGGGATTCTGAAGCAAGTGGTAACAAGAAGCGTGCACTGGGTCTTAATCTTCGGTTATAACTTTCTTATCCTATGGTTTTATTAATAGCATTTTCATTTGTGTTTTTCTTTTTTTTTTATCTTATTCGACATTGGGGACAATATCTTAAATAAGTTTAGGGGTAGAGTTTGCTATTATTAAAATCATAAGATTCAAAAACTAGTCCGAGTTGAAACCAAAAGATGGCAGAGTAAGAAGCACTTTTGTGCTCTTGATACACATCTTTGTTTTCATTTCTAAAAAAAAAAAAAATTGCAAAAATTTTCATTATTTTTTTCCATTAAAATTTTTTTTCTGCCCTAACAAGTTGACTAATTACTTTATGTTTGTTAATGGAGTCTTAATGCATGTTTTTAGTTGAATATCTTTACTAAGGAATAGCCATGAACATCTTTGTATGATTTGAGATTTTTGAATGTTATGATTTTACTTAATTGAGTGGATGAATATCATGTTTACATGAATTGTAGACTATTAGTGGAGATTACCCTTGGTGAGGATTTGAGCTTTTTAAACGTTTCTTTTTAAGAGATTTATTTGTTTATACTCTTAAACACTCTTCACTTTGTAGATAATCTCTATAGGTTTTGCATTGAATACTAAAGAACAAATCATCATTGTAGATAACATGAGTTGCTTTGATTTGAAAATTGGATCGACTTCTTAGAAGTAATATAGGTAATTTTTACTCCATAAAAGTCTACCTTCTTACTTTGAATTGAGACACATCATAAACCATTTGAAGCCAAATACTTTAAACATTTTTCTCTGTTTACCCTAATTAAATGATCCTATTAAGCCTTTAAATTTAACCATACATTATGAAGCTTGGGATCATGCTATGAAGTGAAAGAGGAGAAGAGAATTGAAGGGTTAATATTAATATGATATATACATAAGCATATACATTAAAAGAAATGTGTTTCTAAATAGAATTGTAAAAATATATATATGAGAAGCACAAGTTTATAATGCCTAGATGTACAAGGGGAAGTGGTAGTAAAAACAAAAAACAAAAGTTGTGATGAATTAAAGAGAATAAATGAAGTACTTGTTCTTGTTGAACCTATACCTTAAAAGTTCTTACATATCAAGTAACCATAGCCCAAATACAACCTTTAATAAAGCTTATTGATCTTTAAGAGAAAGTTCAATTTGAGAGTTGAAGTATGTCATCATGCTCTATCTACGTTCTTAGTATTTGATTCCAATCATGAGATCTATTCACTTAAAAGTACGGTTCTTTTTAAACGTCTATATTCATATGTGATGTAAATGACGTTTGCTATGCTTTTACATAACCTTTATCACATATGTTTGCATGAGTGCATGAGTGTTTGCTTTAGGATTCATGAGAGTTATGAGAGATATCTTGTGAGGATTAGAGTCGAGGCGAAATAAGTCCATGACATATGAATATGATATTTTGAAATGAAATTGCTTTGAGAGTGGTGTGAGATTGTTGATGTTTCTGTTTTAGATCATTAATGACTTATCTTTAATCCTGATACACGATCATACATGTATGAGACTTCTGTTAATTTGTATTTAGTGAGATGTTGATGAGTTATGGGTGAAATCTTTTAATGTTTGTAGGTATCATTACTGGTAAACCCTCAGGAGACATAACTTCTCCTACAAGGGACACCTAGGGGTTGAAAGGCTTGTGGCATATGCTCAATGTCATCGTGTTTACCTACGAAAATAGATTGTGTTTTTAGCTTAGGTTACTAGTTTTAGTTTTGCTTGAAGACAAGCAAAATCTTAAGTTTGAGGGTGTGATAACTCTATTTTTATAGAGTTATTTTATCTTTTTAAACTTGAATTCTTGCTTAGTTCTTGATATTTTTATTATTATTAAGAAAATTATTTCATATTTTTGTATTTTTATTTTCAGAATAAAATTGGTGAAAAAGCACATGTGGACCCCACCAAATGCTATTGTTCGAGACAAGATCATCGCTACAAAATGAATGTCATTCGAATCAGTTCATCGTCTCAAGAATTAATCGTATCAGAGATCGTATAAAAAAGTTATCGCAGTTTAAAGATCTAGTATTTTGAAAATAAATATTATATCATGCTGATGTAATGAAAATTATGATGTAAGCAATGATATAATATGAAAGTTGACTTGCATGGGGTAGGTGAACCATGATGTAAACAATAATGTAATATGAAAGTTTACTTGAATGAAGTAGGTGAACCATGATGTAAGCGATGATGCAAAAGAGTGAAAAATTAAAAAAAGATAATGCATGCGATAATGTAATTAGAGGTAAACTTTGCCTATAAATAGGTCTTAGAATCACCATTCCAAGTATATCATCAAAAACCAAAACAAGTAGTTTAGAGAAAGAGAGATAGAGCTTGGAGAGGAGGAGCAAAGCAGAGGAAGAAATTCTACAACAAAACTTCAATCTACTAAGTTTTCTTATCTTTTATTATATTTAATTTTCTAGTCTTTGTAAATTTTAATATGGAGTAGATTTGTTTTTCTAAGGTTATGATGTAGTCTAACTTTGATGTTCCAATCCTTTGTTCAATTTAATTAAACATTTTTTATCTTGGTTGATACATTTAATACTGTGTTTAATACTTCTAAATAACTTATCACTATTTAGTTGAATTGTTAATTATAATGATAGTGGAAGTTGATTTATATGTCTAGTTCATTGTATTGAATGTCATAAATTACATAGAGGTTAGGAATATATCTGCATGGTTTGTGTATTCTATAAAAAAGATCCATAAATCTTAATGAATCCATTAATATTTTAACTTGCATGGGGACATAGCAGTTAAGCTTTATAAGGTATTTTCCTTAGACCTCGGGAGGGGCTATGTGAATAATTCAGGGAATCTCGACTAGTAACTGGATAATTAATTTTTATTAAAAAGAACAAAGGGGAGGAACAAATTAGTTATGGTGAAATCAGAACCTTAGAATTTTCATTCATTGAATTACTTTTTATTTATTTACATTTGCATTTAAATTTAATTGTAGTTTTCACCTCCAATTTCGTTTTTCAAATAAAAGATGAGTTATTTTAATTTTGGATATTAATTAATAACAATCCTCGTGAGACGATACCTTTCTCATCATTATATTACTTGTTCGACTTGTCCACTTGCGATTTTGCATGATAGTGTCCAAATGAGTAGTACCTACAATTTCTCTATTCACAACTAAAAAAAAGTTTGTTAGATTTTTTTCACAATTTTGAAATTTTAACCAATATTTTTTTTCCACAAAAACATCGTCTATATTTAAACTTGATAAAACCTCCATTTGCCTTATTGCTTCGTCCACAAAACACTTTTATTAAATAACAAGATATTTTCATTAAACACATGCATTAATCACTAAGCTCAACACTAAACTTCATCTTCTTGTTGATTTTCCATCAACTTTCTCGGCAATCAAACATTGGAAAAAAAAAAATCACAACCATAGGAAGTCTACTAAAAAAATCACAAAATCACCAAAAATACAAACCAACCAACATTAGCATCAACCGTTAGGGTTTTTGCCCTAAGAGCTTGTAATTGGTAAATGTTTAAATAAATAATAAATAAAATATGTTTATTTTATTTAATTTATGTGCATATGTGAAATGTCTACTTCATACGAATATTATGAAAAATCAATGATTACTTACATAGTTTCAAACTAAGTATATAAGTGTTATATATAAGATAACATATTTTGAGATTATTATGAAAAATCAATAATTTAAAAAGTCCGTAAAAAGCAAACAAAGTTGAATACATTATTTGTGGTAAATTTACAACTGCGGTCTATTTCGTATTTGATAATGATCTTATCAGAAATCATTCATGTGGCAACATAGAAATTAAGGCAATTTATATAATAGAGATCATATAAGACTGGACTACGATATAAATAAATTTCTTATTAAGATCTATTAAATAAAAAATTTCATATTTATCAACCTAATGATCATATATGCATTGATTGTAATCCTGAGTGTATTATAGATCATATTTGTTGGGTCATATTTTTTTATTTACGTGGGTGAGATTATTATATATTTACAGTCAATAAGTTTCATACTCTGAAGATATGATTTAATAAGTAATTGATAATATTTTACACTATAGTGGAATCTACTATTTCTTGTGTGAAGTAGATAAGTAGTTCCCTTAAGTGTTGATTCAGGTTTTGAACAAACTCGACTTTCTGTTTATAAGTAAACATAAAGATAAATTTATAAATTGTTATGAATATATTATTCATTGAAGAATCAATAGTATTTACAAGAAAAAGACATTATTAGAGATATAAAACAGACTTTATGACCTATTTCTAATTATAAATTATTTGTAAAGGATTAAATTATATGAAATGATTAGATTGATGGATACTGATAAATTCAGATTGTGTAAAATATATGCAATTCTGAGAGTGTAATATTAGGTTTTTAATAGAGCAACTCTAAGGTAATAATTTCGATATTGTTGGAGCTCAAAATCATAGATTCATTTGGTCCCCTTACTAACTCGTAATCACTATAAGAAATGAGAAACGAAGAATTTAATTGGAGCATCTAATTATATGTGTTACACGTGTAACACCATTACGTTCATGGAATATTTAGATAATGTTGATTATTTAGATTAATAATTATTTAATTATTTATCTAAAGAGGTTATGAGTTCAAATCCACATTGCTACATAAAATAATTAATGATTGTAAATCATTTAATTTAAATAGCCATGAGATTTGAAAAGTCAAGTTCTATTAATGAATGATTATAAATCTTTATTAATTTGGAAAAATGATCATCTAATTATGAATTAGATTTTACAATTTGGAAATAGAATCATCTAATTCTGAATTAGATTTTCTAAATTGAAAATTAAATCTTCTAATTAATAACGAAATATGTTTCCTTTTTAAATTAGAAAAACCTAAAATTAGTTAATATAAAAGGATGTTTTACATTAAAAATCAATTTGATCAAATTTTTTGACTTGATTCAATTTTTTCCTCACCCTAACTGCACATTACCCAAAAGAAACATATAAACCCTAAAAGTTTAGGGTTGGATGCACATCATATAAGGTAGAAGAGGGTCGTGTCAACTCTTTTTTTTTTTTTTTTTTTTTTTGTGAAGCCATTCACGATTTTCTTTTGCTGCTAGTTTTCTTTTAAGAAAATAAAAGTGAACTAATTCTTTAAGACCATGCCCACATACCATTTCTTGGCGAAAAGTCACAGTGAGGAAGAACAAATGATGAAGAATCAACGAATCAAAATAAATCAATTCAATCTTTATGTAAGGTAAGATTCAATTTTATCAATTTAGAATTATTGAATTGTTATTACTAGCATCAATCAAATATATTTTGTTTGAAATTTTTTTAAAAATCCAAGCTTGTGCATTAATCTAAAATCGATTTTTTCCTATACCAACAAGAATTAAACACCACCACCAAAAACACAAACCAACCAACACTAGCACCAATAGCAATATTGAAAGAACCCGACCCGGATTTCTCCTGTAGAGATCCGAGTGGAGCTCTCCCAGCACCCCAACGGGAATCCTTGCAGTCATCATATTGGTGACTGACTCTAAAGAATTCCGTGGAGTAAAGCCGTAATATATTTTTCATTCCTTAGTCATTTAAAAAGTAAGGTGGAAACATTTCGGCAACACAACTGCTGTTTTTTTGATATTTTCAACAATTTCAAAACACTTGTAAATCAATTATAAATACTTCAAAAAAACATACATTCTTCTCCACTTTTAATTTAGACCTCAAATCCATCTCAAAATCCAAACTCAACTACAAATCCAAGTATTCAATCAAAACTGTTTCAAACTTAAAAGCATTTTACATGCATAAAATCGTAATCATTAATATGAAACCCAAAGTATTTACATTATGCAATTTCATTAGACATCAAAATATTTATTTTAATTTCACAGTGGCAATCATCGGATGAGCTGGGGAGGTTTATTGCCTTAAGTACTCGTTCCTATACCTGGGGAGGTTTTTCATAAAGATAAAATAAGAAATAGTGAGATAAAAGAGCCCAATGAGTGTTATGTGTTTGCATTTAAACTTTCCCTTTAAAGATATATCCTCCATCAAAATCATTTGGAAATATAAGTCTCCTAATAATTTATTCAAAAATAAATCTCATGTTGTTACATAAACATTTATATATATGTATGTATATATTTGCTTGAAAACATAATTACATTCATCATTAAAGTATACATATCTCCTTGAAATCATAAATACATTCATTGTAAAATTCATTCCATAACATGCTTCATTTGAAATTCGTTCGTAACATGAACATGAGTTTGTAAAGCATAGCATTAGTCATGAAACATATATCTAATGGAACCTTGAGAAATCATAATGCTACAAACCACTATACTGCAATAAAAATCTATCTAATGTAGGGTACTAGTTGTTTTTTAGGCGGGACGAACCACCATCCCTAGTGGCTTCTGAGCAGGACAAACCACCATCCTCATTAGCTAATACGACAATATCATTCATTCATTCATAGTACAGTACTTTATGACACGTAGAGGGTGACATGACAGACTCAATCCTCCCTCAATTAGTAACACGCCCCTCCGATTGGACATGCCATGCACGCATAAGGTACCTTGGTCGGTTTTCATTCATATTATTTCTTAATCATTTCAGGGGAAGGGGTAACCATTGGTTTTGAAAACTTTGTTCCTTCATGCTTTGAAAATTTGGTTCATATGCTAAAAAAAATAATTTACATAGAAACACATTTCTTCACACCATTGCTAAAAACATATAAACATATTTGATTCAATAATTGATGTTATAAACATTTCTTTAGATATATTCATAAAGATATTTCGTAAACTAACAATTTTAATAAACTTATTCAAATTTCGAGATACTTTAATATTCGTAAAAACACTTTAAGGCATGCATTTTTTACAGGCCCCTATCCTTACTATACCATAATTACGGAGGACTAGGTGACCTGTCGGCACTTCACACTCACCCTCCAGCCGATATCTAGATCGACTAAAGAAGCAAAGCCGATTTGTCTCTAAAATTTTTTCTAATTTCTATTTAAAATTAAGCAACCCGAATTTTTTTTTTTTATTTTTTGTGGCTACTGTAAAATATACTATAATCGTTAGTTAATAAAAATCATTTAAAACTTTATAAAAATTTCTGCAGTATAACGGCTGCTTTTATTAAAAACCCAACCTACATGGAAAAAGGTTTGACACTTCTAAAATTTCAATCAATTCACTACTACCATCGGATTAAAATCCAGAAACCACAATCAGCCACAAACAAATATATTTAGCGGATTTTAAACCAAACCACATTTACTACTAACACCATAATACCATAATTATTTACACATCCAAAATGGGAATTTATATATTAATATAAAATTCTAACCATTTAAAAATATTAAAAAACCATACATTTTCGATATTTACTTCAAAACTTATCCACAGCACGCCTAATGCTCTGGTGTCGGTGTCCCAGCTTCCGTCGCAGCAGAACCTGCACCTGAAAATGTTTTTGGGAATTTTGGGATGAGCTAAAAGCCCATGAGCTAAAAGCCCAGTGAGTGTCATAGGTTACTAAAAATATTTATAAATGCGTAAATGTGTCATTTCATATATAACTTATCATAAGAATTTCCTTTCATAAATGCTGAAATGAAATCATATGAAAACATAATTATATTCAGTGGAATAAAAACAGTTTCCATAACTATATCCATATTTTACCAAAGGTCCACTAAATACTATAACTAGTGGTACCCTAGGTGCTACGGTAGAGTGGAATCCTTCATCACTCAAACCGTACAATGCGGCGGAGCGGAATCCCATATAGCTCGAGCCGTCAAAAGTAACGGAGTAGAATCCTACATCGCCCCTGTTACTAACGGGTAATATGACGGAATCCTACATCGCCACAGTGTGGTAAGCATGCAAACCTATATACCCCATACCGTACCACGACCACCATACTAATATGTCAATATGTATGAGTCGTTGCCGAAGTGGCAAAGTCCAAATGCAATACAATATGTCCTACCTCGCCGTGCACGTATGGGATACTACTAACCGGTATATATCTATAATACCCTAGGGGTACCAAAACATAAGTTTTTACATAATTACCATAGAATTTCAGCATATAAATCATACTAAAATTGAAAGGAAATTTGATACAAATAAAATTCTAATTAAAAACACATTCGAGTTTCATAAACTATTTTAAAAAAAAAAGGACACTCACAGTTTGACGAATTCTCACGACTGAATGTGCCTATGGACCCTTAGATGGCTCCCTTACAATAATCATTCACCAAACATTTAATATCATTCACTAACATTCAATCCATAATTCAAACACCACTAATTAGATTACTAGTTCTAAAGTTCCCATTTAGGCACTTTTGGATCGATTTCTCTAATAATTTTTCCATAACCGATCACTAGTCTAATTTAACCAATTCAAGCCTACATTACAAGCTTTTATTTCCACAATAAATCTAGGATAAATCGGGTCTGAATTCATGAGTTAAAAATGCCTAAAAATTGTGAAAATCACCTAAACATTATATTTCATCAATTTCACTGTTTTGGTCTGTTTTTCGCCGTTTTAAATCCGATTCAACTTCCGTCAGTTCCTACCTTCTTGTTTCATCGAAATGGACATTTCAATAACATAAAATGTTGAAAATAAAAATCAGACCAAAACCTCTTATTTGGGCAGAACACCCCTGCACTTTTTCTTATTATTTCCTTTTTCAATTCTACTAGTTTTCAAGTAATTCATATACTAGTTTCACTAAAATGCAATTTGAATCTTACTTAGACTTGATGGGACAGAATTTTGGACAGCCCCTAAGCTTCATGTGAGACCAATTAAATCACTCAAAACACATCACAAAAAGAATTCACTTCACTTAGTCATTTTATCAAACGCATGGAGGGCATACAAACAAATCTCTATTTCAACTTGAATTTTTGTTAGTTTACTACCCCAAATGACATCTAATTAATTCAGCCCACACATAGCACAACTCAAGCGTGATTCTCCATCATTTACATGTCAAGAACAAAGAGGAAGAAGCATGATTCCATGACCCCAACTTCATAAACATCAAACTAACCAAAAACATGAAAAAATGCACTAAACTTACAATTTCTTGTAGAGATGTGATTTAGGAAGGTTTGTAACTTAATTTCTTGACTTAGAAGACCTCAAAACACCTTTGAACACCTTAAGATGGTGCTGCCCTTGCTGGTTTCATCCTCCTCTCTCCCTTTTTTTTTTTTTTTGCCGTGACTTGCAATGCTCTCTCTCTTGTGATTTTTCTTTTGATGTTTCTAGACATCTCCACCTATTTATACTATCTCTTGCTTGTTAACAATTGCCCTCCATTTACCTATTAATTTCAAAAATGCCATTGTGATGTTTCTCCATTTGATTGATCCAAAATAAATATCTCTACACTAGTGTAAAATTTTCAATTTTGCCCTTAAACCACTTAATTCAATTCCTATTATTTTCTACCACTTGAAACAAATTCTCAAGGCTATTTTAAGGTTCTAAAAGCTACTAAAGTGATTTATGGCACCTTCAT
Organism: Dimocarpus longan; assembly: GCA_022984855.1. Taxonomy (NCBI): domain Eukaryota; kingdom Viridiplantae; phylum Streptophyta; class Magnoliopsida; order Sapindales; family Sapindaceae; genus Dimocarpus; species Dimocarpus longan. The sequence continues at coordinate 13,460,767 of CM041018.1, forward strand.
AATTTATTGGGACCATTTATATTAAATTTTCGTTACAAATTGAATTTACGGGTAATTTTTGAAAATTTTCGGATTTCACCGGATTAGTCCAGTTTCATCCAGAAAATTCATATAACTTATTTTAAGTCCACTTTAAGTCTCTTGAACTTTTAATTAAGCTATTTGGAGACTTTTCAGAATTTCCAGAAAAATTTTCGAAAAACCCGATTCATTCCTTTAACAGTCCCCGAACTTCCCTAAACCGTTTATTTTAATTCTGTTATAATATTAGGCACCATGAAATTATATTAGCTAATTTACTGTACATAACTACAGTACTAATATTAGGGAGAGGGGTTTACAATTAACATCCATAAAATAGTTTTATACTCACCGATTTCTAACTCACGGAATATTCGCGATTTCCTAGCTCGCTATGTTTTCTAACTTCAAATTCCTTCGCCTCCTCGTTATCTATATATTTTAACATTCTATTATCACATATCAATTCATACAATGCTTCGCTATTCATGAATTTCGAAACACCGCATTTTAAGTCTAAATTTTATATCAATGCATGGAACACATTTTTAGATTATTTTGGCCCATGATGGGCAAACCTATACTATAATTTCATTCAACTCCTTATTCATCGGAATCACATTTAAACTTATGGTTAGGGGTGTAATTGCAAGCCCACCTTATAAAACATTACACTTTTGTAATTACACAAAGTTTTATCATAAAGTAACCATTTATATCATAATGCATTCCTTTGAATTTCCAAGCTTACTTTTCATCATCAAAACAGCCCCTAACATCCAAAACAATTTTTCCATCACACTAGCCAAATATGATAGCTTATAATCCAAAGTTTTTCCTTTAATTTCAATATCAAGATTCATCATTCTAACATGTTCAAATGCGTGAAAATCTTTCAAATAAATCAAACTAAATTTTTGTCTATGGTGTCCTACCTTGGCCGAATGCAATACCAACACACTTTCAGCTTTCCATCAAGATTTTACACATCAATATCACACAAAAACTCATGGCAAAATAACCGAAATCAATTTGAAACACTAAAAAACCCTAAAAGATGAAAACTTACACAAAGTCAAACATCAATTATCCTTCAAATACCACACCAAATCTACATACAAATAAACTTCCATACTAATGAGATTTTCAATCCTAAATCCCAAACATACAATCATAACCAAAATATCAAAATCGTAAATCCAAAAATCTTATATTTCATGAAAAACTCAAATTTTACCTCTCAAACGAACTCTAAATGGTTGGATTTTGCTTCTAAGTTGGTGCACACCTCTTGCATGTATGAAAAAACTCAAAAAATGGCTTCAAAATTTCTGAAATTGCAAGCTGTCCTCTTTAGGTTTTCACAGCAGAACTGCTTTCTTTGATGCCCAAACACAACCTTTTTTCCTTCTTAAAACCGAAAGCTCTCTCCCTCTTGAATGCTAAGTGTTTGATCGAAATGCAAATAGTGCTTCTCTTGCTTTATGTTGCTCTTAGTTTTGTGTTTTCTCTCTAGGTTTCTTTTGGTTTGTTGTCTCTTTATTAGTTGACTGAAAGCAACATTCTTTCATCTCAGTTTTTGCTTGATCGAGAGCTCTCTTCAATCTAAAATTTTGTTTTTCTCTCTTGTTTGATCGAATACAAACTCTCTCTTGCTTTCAATTCCTCTCTTTTAATTGTTCTGTTGACCAAAATGGGAGCTTCTCTCTCACTTGTTTGTATTTCGCTTTTGCTCAAGTGAATAATTATTGCTTCTCTCAGTTTTTGCTTCAAATGACCAAGTAATGAAGTTACTTTTCTTGTTTTCATCTTTCTTCAATCAATTGAAATATATATATGCATTAAAATTTCATGCCACTTGTCATAAAATCACCATGCATGCAAGCCATTTGTCACATTCACTCTTGATTTTTTGCCACTTGTCACTCCTATTACATGCATCTATTCACACTTTTCGATTTTTGTCATTCTGTATTCAAAATCGTTCTCGGTTCATCTGGAAATTATTACTAAAATTTGATTTACACGTCTGGATATTTTACTAAAATTTAATTGTACATCTGAGCTATTACATTTGAGCTATTCGAGAATTCTAACGGAACTCAAATCACATATTCGGATTATCAAAAAATTTTATTAATTATTTTTGTTCTACCTGAAAATTATACTGGAATTAAATTTTACATTCGAAACCATTTCCGGTCTTTCCGAAAATTTTACTATAACATAATTTATTATTTTCGTACTTTTCGAGTTTCATTAATTACTTCTGGAATGTTTGGGGATTGTTCCGAAAATTCAATTTTCATACATGAGTACTTTAAATTATTTTATTATTCCTAAATAAGCTAAAGGGTATTTTCGCCTAATAAGGTTCGAATCACTTACAATCTATTCGGATGGTTATTTTTTATCAGTTCAAATTTATTTAGCCTCTAATATTAATTTCAAAACCTTTTGATTTGCGAGGTCCGCTTTCCGAAAGTTACTATTTATATAGACATTTTTCATCTGAAAATATTATTTACCAAAAAATTCACTTTCAATGATTTCCAAAGTCCGTTTCCCAAAAATCATTATTCACCCAAAAATACTATTCACACGGATGTTTTCCTTCGATAAATACTATTCATCGAAAAAATAATAAATTATTTTTTTATAAAACAAAATTTTGGGTTTTATAAACATAACACTGCCATCACTACCATAGAGAGCGTGTGAACTACATTTTGCCAGAGAAACGTAACCACAAGCTCTTTACTAGATCTACTGTAGCTTCCACCAATCTTCTCCACCTTATCCTCTTATTATCCCTTCTCATTTCTCCAAGCCCACTCTATTAAGGTCAGCTCCTTACTTGTAGCTTCCGTAGCTCTAATCTTCCCCTCCATTAGAGTCTCCTTCAGGGACGATGCCATTAATGCTTTTAGAGTCTTGGTTGCCTCCCTCGTTCTTTACTAATTGAGGAACAGATGGGAATGGAGAGAAAAGGTTGGCTTGGAGTAAAGATGAGGAAAAATTGTTCCTGTTGCAGGATGTTGATGATCTCCTCCTTGTTCAACACATTCTCCTACTCATAGTCCAATGAGTTGTTATGCGGAAGGTAGATCTGATCGGTGGTAGTGTCAAAATGTGAAAGAGAGATTATGGGAAACAGTGAGTTGAGAGAAAAAGAATAAGGGCGAAAGATTGTGAAAGAGATGCATTTATGCAGTAACTCATTGACCCTTAACCCTAATAGATCCATTAATTTTTGATAAAAATATGAACCCACTAAGGTTGGGGTTTTTGGGTAATACTTTATGTTGGTTAATTTTTTAATAAACCAATTTATTAAAACCTTACAAGTGCATAAATCGTTTATCAAGTATAGTAGCAAACAAAGGTCAATCAGACAATGAGTTTCAACTTTAATTCTAAGTTTATTTAAGACCTAAATTAAGAACAATTAAATTAAATAAAAGGGGGTTTGGAATTTGGAATTAAGACAACAAAATTTACGAGAAAGAATTAATAATAAAAAATTTAATTAGGACATCCTATCCACCATTAAATAATCACTTAATTTGTTATAAAAATTAATAAAACAAATTCATAATAATGCATAATGTAGACATTAACGACAAGGTAATGACCATATTGCATATCGTTTGATTCTTCCTTAGTTAGTATATAAATTGCATGGTGTCTACGTAGATGTATGTATTTTTAATTATAACCTAGTATGGTGTCTACTTAGGTTTAATAATAATAAAACTAGAAGAATATGAATATGAAAATGGTGTATGTCCTAGGTATCTATGAATTAATGTCCCTTGATTGGTTCGTAAGTAATTGATTGTTGCCAACTAAGAATATTCCCTTTTAGTGTGCGATTTATATTTTTACAACACAATTCTATAAATATACTTCTAAGGTGATCAGTCTAAGAAACAAAATAAATAGGATAAAATTAAAATAAAGACATTAATTTCAACATGCAAGTATTGAAAAGATAAATAAATTGAGTTTATATTTAGGACTTCAAGTTAGCCATAACTAATAAACTAATTACATAAAAATAAAAATAAAAATAAATGATAAAATCGGAGTCTTTAGCCTTGTCTCTCTACTTCTCTCTCTGTCTTTAGATGTGTGTTGAATGGTGTGGAGAGAGCACATATTTATAGTGCTTAAGGGTCAACAAAAAAGGGAAAGTGGAAGAGGGCAGCTCGAGAGAAACCCTTTATAAGTAATCTTCATAGCCCTATTAAGAAACTCTTGTTACACTGACAAGGTCGCAGGAGGGGGAGTGGGAGTAGGAGCACATCTCCCTGCCAATTCATGATGGACACATCTGCTAAGGAACGCTACTCCCCAGCCAGGAAAAATAAAAGAAAGCAGGAGAAACTTTCTCTAGGAAGGGTTTCGGGAATCAAAAAGAAAAAATTAGATTTTGATGGTGGGAATGAGCAGCTGGGATTAAAAGTTGCCTTAGATTGTTTGTCGAGTGAAGGGGTGATCCCTGTTGGATTGGCGCTGCCTGAGCTTCAGGCCCGCCGGGAGCCATGAGTTGCCTTGCTTGGAACGTACGGGGACTGGGGAATCCTCGTACGTTCCTAGCTCTTAAGAGGGCAATATATAAGCTATCCCCCGACATCATTTTTTTGGTGGAAACAAAGCTATTTGGTGAATTATGTAATAGATTGAAACAAAAGTTGGGATTTGATGCTGGTCTTTTTGTTGGGTCGGTTGGTAAAAGTGGGGGGCTGGGTCTGTTGTGGAGGGATTATATGAAAGTAACTATTTTGTCTTATTCCTCTGGGCATATTGATGCAATTGTTTGCCTTGAGAATGATCTAAAATGGAGGTTCACTGGGTTCTATGGCAGTCCATGTCCGGCTCTCATAATGGATTCTTGGCAGCTATTACGGAGATTAAGTCATGTGTCCTCTCTACCTTGGGCTGTTATGGGTGATTTCAATGAGATTCTAAAGGAGCATGAAAAGAGTGGGGGTGTAGTTAAACCTGCCTACCAAATTATGAACTTCAGGTCTGCTCTGGCTGAGTGTGGTTTATCGGATATTGGTTGGGTAGGTCCTAAATTTACTTGGAATAACAGAAGGGATGGCCTTTCTAACGTTCAAGAAAGACTTGACCGTGTGGTGGCCGACATTCTTTGGCGGGAGTCTTTCCCTCAGGCTAAGGTGCAGACTTTGGGTTACTTTGGGTCGGATCATAGGCCCCTGTTGTTAGTTTTGGAAGGAGGTCGACGGTCTAAAGTTTATCACCATTCTTGCTTCAAATTGGAACCATATTGGCTGAATGAGACTGACTGTTATGAAATCATCAAAGTTTGCTGGGGGAACGTAGGGGACCAGGCCCATGCCTCCGGTGTCATCGCAAAGCTGGCCCGTTGTGCCTCAAGATTGCAACAATGGAGCAGGGAAAGGTTTGGCTCGGTTCGTCAGAAGATTGAATCCAAAAATAAGTTCCTGGAATCTCTCCTCAAGCGAGCTAACATACCAGGGGTCATGGAGGAAGTTAAGACTGTTGAAGCAGAATTGGAACATCTTTTGTCAGTTGAAGAAGATTTCTGGAGGCAGAGGGCCAGGGTGGATTGGTTAGCCAGTGGGGATCGTAATACTCGTTTCTTTCACTCTCGGGCTTCAGCTAGGAGGAAAAAAAATAGGATTGAGAGGCTGGTGAAGGAGGATGGCTCTACTGTCGAAGCTCCTGATGATATTTCGACACTGGTATGTGATTATTTTCAATCTCTTTTCCAGTCTTCTTGTCCTCTCCCGTCTGAGATTGAAGCTGCCTGTAAAAACATCTCTTCTAAGTTGACCGAGGATATGATTCAGATTCTAAACAAACCTTTCTCGGCGGAGGAAATCAAGGTGGCTGTCTTTGGCCTCGGTCCCAACAAAGCGCCAGGCCCAGACGGTTTCCACGCTTGTTTTTTCCAGAATATGTGGGAGGTGGTTGGCAAAGATATTACTGATGCGTGTTTAGGAGTCTTGAGTGGTACTAATTCTATGGGTGAGTTCAATGCTACCAATGTTGTTCTCCTCCCTAAGAAGAATTCTCCTGAGAACCTGAAAGATTTCCGTCCGATCAGTCTTCTTAATGTCATCTACAAAGTGATTACAAAGTCTCTGGCTAATAGACTAAAGCTAGTTCTGCCAAGTCTTATTTCTTCCAATCAATCAGCGTTCGTCCCCGGCCGGCATATTCTTGATAATGTTATCACCTCCTTTGAGTTACTTCATTCTATTAGTAAGAAAAAACATGGTTTCAGGGGAGTTATGGCCATCAAACTGGATCTCAGCAAGGCTTACGACCGTGTGGAATGGAGGTTCTTGGAAGCTGTCATGCGGAGAATGGCCTTTCCAGAGACTTGGGTTAAGGTAATTATGAATTGTGTCTCTACTTCTAAGCTCAACTTTTCCCTTAATGGTCAGTGTGCGGGCAGCATTGTACCATCCAGGGGTATCAGGCAAGGATGCCCCTTATCTCCCTACCTGTTCTTGTTGTGTGCTGAGGCATTCTCGAGTAGCTTAAGGAAAGCTGAAAGTGGTGGCAGGGGTCTGGGCTTTCGTTGTGGAAGAAACTGTCCTTTGGTGAGTCATTTATTCTTTACTGATGATTCCATTTTGTTCGGTAAAGCTACTGCCTCTAACTGCAATAGAATTCTGGAGTGTGTGCACCGGTACGGTAAGGGGTCTGGGCAGCAAATTAATCTTGAAAAATCTTCGATCTCTTTCAGTCCCAATGTGGATGAGAACTTAAGGGCTTCCTTGCTAAGTATCCTCAATATCAGCTGTGGTAATGCTCATGACAAGTACCTCGGGTTACCTTCCCTTATGGGCCGAAATAAGAGGAGCACTTTCAATGGGATTAAGGATAAGGTTCAGCTCAAGCTCAAAAGTTGGAAAAGCTCGCTGTTTTCTCGAGGTGGTAGGGAGATCTTGATAAAAGCTGTCACCTAGGCTATCCCCTCTTACCTTATGAGTGTCTTTAAAGTGCCTCAAAGTTTATGCCATGATCTAGGTTCGTTGACGTCCCGTTTCTGGTGGGGCGAAAGAAATGGCAAAAGAAGGATGAGCTGGGTGAGTTGGGCGAAAATGTGTCTCCCAAAATCTGAATGAGGTCTTGGCTTTAGAGACCTTGAACTTTTCAACCAATCGCTCTTAGCCAAACAGGCCTGGAAAATTCTGGTTAAACCTTCTTCTCTGGCAGCAACAGTTCTAAAAGCCAAGTATTTTTCGAAAAGTTCGTTTCTGGAGGCGAAGGCTACTGGTGGGTGCTCTTATGTTTGGTGCAGCTTGTTATGGGGTCGGGAGCTTCTGTCCAAAGGGGTTAGACGTCAAGTGGGCGATGGTAAAAATATTGATGCATTTAAGGACCCATGGATTCCTCGTCCTTACTCGTTTAAACCCATCTCCCCTTCCCCTAGTGAAACCGTTTTGGTGGCTGACCTCTTCCTTCCTTCGTCGCCTCGTTGGGACATTGGAAAGTTAGATAAGTTTTTTCTTCCGGCTGATAAGGAGTTGATCCTCTCTATTCCGCTTAGCGTCTGTGCGGCTGGTGATAAATGGAGGTGGCATTTTGTCAAGTCCGGGCACTTCTCAGTAAAGAGTGGGTACAGGGTTGCCTTGGTTGATCGTAATAGACTGGTGTCGTCTTCTAGCTCTCCTCCTCTTGACTGGTGGAAAACCTTATGGCATCTCAATATCCCTCCAAAAGTCAAGCATTTTGTATGGAGGGCCTGTTATAATGCTCTCCCGTCCAAGGCTAATCTTGTTTTGAGAAAGGTGTTGGTGGACGGTGCTTGTCCCGTGTGTAGCAAGTCTCCAGAAACTCTTATTCATGCTTTTTTCTTTTGTTCTGGTGTGCAGGAGACGTGGAGGTGTGGGGCACTTAAGTTAACCTTGTCAGATTATTGCCTGTCTTCTATTCTTGATTTTCTTTCTGTCTTGGCTACGAAGGAGAGTAAGTCGGTTGTGGAGGAGGTCCGTGTGCTCTTATGGGCAATCTGGTCTAATCGCAATGCTATGATTTTTGCTAGTAAGGTGAAAGGTCCTGAGTTGGTCTCTGCATGGGCAAATGCTTTTCTTAAGGAATTTCAGAGCTGCAGTAGAACCTCTCCCCAGTTTTCCCCTCGCGATCAGTCCGTTTCTGCGCCCTTTGTTTCTTGGCGTCCCCCTGGTGCAGGTCTGCTGAAGCTGAACACTGATGTTGCTATCAAACCTGGAAGATTGGTGGCTGGTATTGGTGCCGTGATTAGGAATGATTCGGGTCTGGTGGTTGCTGCTGTGTCCAAGCCTTTCCAGGGCTGTTTTTCTGCTGAGGTGGGAGAGCTTGTGGCTTTGCGTGAGGGTCTGGTGTTAGCGCGGGATTTGAATTTAAGGGTGCAGTGCTTAGAAGTAGATGCTGCAGGAGTAGCTGCTGCATTCAATTCTGGCCCCTCCTCCCTTGGTGATTTTGGTGTTGTTCTTGACGATGTTAAGGCTCTTAGTGTCGAAGTTGGTGCGTCCGTGTGTCAGGCCATTCCCAGGTCTGGTAATCGCCTGACACACAATCTAGCTTCCCTAGCCTTGTTCTCTGATAAGACCTTATGTTGGCATTACGTCGATGTCTCATGTATTTTTCCTTGTTTCCCCCTCTATTGAGGGGCTGGTCTTTGTTAAAAAAAAAAAAAAAAAAAAAAAAAAAGGGTCGACAAAAAGGAGATTACTAGGTGAAAAAGCAAGGCAATCAATGCACAAGCGAAATAAAAAATTTGCCAAAAACAGGTGTCGCAACTTTGAAATGCCACACAAACTTATCACAGCACTACAGCTTCATGTCAGGACTTTGAACTTGTGACACAAACTTGCCACACATTAATTATGTCGTCTTAGACTGTGATTTGGCTGGCAAATTATTGATTCCACTCGTACTTCTTCTAATTATCATTGAGCATCAATAATCTTCAGATTTTGCAATTAAGTCCCCGACCTTAAAATCTTTTAAACTCTTGCAATTCACTCTTGAATTTATTTTCTGAAATTCCGCTTATTCCTATCTTTTCTTTTCAAAATCTAAGTTTAAAAACAAAATACACAAAACAAATTTAAAGCACCAATTTTACTCAAAAACATAACAAATAAAATAAGTAATTTGGGAATAAAATAATGATAATTTACTACCCAGTACTTTGAAACAAATTATGCATTTACTATTTCGTTCATTTAATTTTATTCTTGTATGTGTTTGAAACAAATTATGCTTGTAGAAAATTGAAATGTTTGAATGAAATTTTAGATTAATAGAGTAGCACCGTGTATAAAGCTTAACGAATTTTATGTTCTTTAAGTTATTTTAGTGTTCATATTTTATGTTTAAATTTAAGGTTTATTATTTGTAAACGAACTCAAATTGAATTCAAGTTTATGTGTGAATTTAAATATATGTTAAATTTCTTTCAAAATATATATATATGTTAAATTTTAAGCATATACTTGAATTTCATATTTAAATGTAAGAATATTTTGAATTTATATGTATATTTGCATTTAAATGAAATTTAAAATTTAAAATTGTACTCCTAAAATGTAATTTTATGTTAAAATTTTAGTATGATACGTTAAAATATATTCTCATAATTGTGTCAAAAAAAATATTCTTATAACAAATTAAATAAAACTTGGTCAAATATAGGGTATATTGTCTCAAACCGGGCTTGGATTCAGAGCAAATTGAAAATCTATTCAGATCATAAGTTAGGTATGGAGTACTACTTTTAACAAATTTTGGATTTGAAGTAGATTGATACGACCTTTTGTCATCTCTGTTTGCACCTATTTGAATGGGTGAAAAGCGTGATAGGATAGTCACAACTAATGTTAAGCTATGACTACATCAGCTGTATTAGACCCAATCCCACAATGCCAAGTTCGCACTGACATGTGATCATGCCATATTAGAATCCTACTCTTGAATGTAGTTCTAGTCAGCTGAAATCACTTAAAAGATTAGTTACACGTAAATCATGTGTTTGTTTGTTTTTTTTTTTTTTCTCCTTTAAGATTGGGATTGGTCCAGAGGACGATCAGGATCAATTGAGATGGAGACACTGTGGCACGGTCTGGGATACTACTCCCATACGGGAGGGATCTATCCACACAGATGTAAGAAAATAACCCACATGAGAATAGGAAGGTAGGCAACCCACTCATATAGGTCGGAGAGCTTTTTATTTCCGACTTCGGGTGTAGAACTATATCAAAAGCATGGGGTAGTTGGCTCTTAAACCAACGAGGCTAGCTACCAACTACGTGAATCATGTGTTTTATTACCTTGTAATGTAAACATAGTGATTTAGATAGAATTGTGTTGTATTATTGCATTGTATTCTATTTTGTGAGAAAGTAATAACCTACAACATGGTAAGGAGCAGCAACCCGTGCCTTCTGCTTCTGCTTCAGTCAAGGAAAACAAATAAAGATAATATATTATTATGGGAAAGATTGAAAAATTGAATAAAAAGTTATGTTTAATTTTTTCAGGTAAAAAAATTTTGTGTTGATTTATTAAAAGCATAAACATGAGTTATTTAATTGAGTTTTAAATTAAAACTATACAATTTTTGAGTAAATTGCTACATAATATATATATGTTATTTTTTGACAATAAAAATTATATAAATTGATTTAAACTAAACAAAAGGAGGAAATACTAAATGTGCAAACGTGCCAAATGAAATTTAGAGACAAAAACAAACACCATTATACATTGTCTTTTCCCATTAAAATTTAAGCATGCAATGAAAAAGATGGATCCACTTGATCAACATGGAGACAGATAGAGATAGAGGAAGAGGTGTATGGATATGCTTATCTAGCATATTAATCCTGTTGGGTACAGGTTTCTTGAAGACAAATTTCTGCCGCAATCTTGAAGAAATCTTCAGGTTTCTTGAGTTAAATCAGTCTTTGCTTGAATCGTAATCAACCCAGCAGGCCTATTGATGCTACTATCTTCACCAACACCGTTGATGGTAGTGTTTGTGATTGGCAATTTACGAGCACCACCTTTCTCTGGGGTAAATGATTCTGCTGAGTCTTTACGATCTTTGCTTTTGCCCCACACAACCGTGTACAGTCCAAACACAATGAGAATGGCTCCCAATATGCTGAAATTTTGTCAGATAAACAAATCAAATCAAAACCATCACTATAATTTGTTGGAAGGCTACTGGGTACACATTTATCTGCAAAAACAGTAAAGATCAATAATGATGTTATTGATTTTATTTAGAGAAGATTACCTTCCAAGATGAACTTGCTCAGCCAAGACAATGGCCCCTAAAACAGCAGTGATGATCATGCAAAGTGGGCTGAAAGATTTTACAAAAACTGGTCCTCTTTCTTTGATCACTACACCTTGCAAATAATATGCAATTCCAGAGCAAACCACCCCCTGCAATTTTTTGTCACATATTTGATACTATTAAAGACAATGAGTTGACATATTTTTGGTGTAGAATAGGATGCATAATTTAATGCTACTTACCGAGTAAGCAGCAGCGAGGAGCCTGGAGTCAAAGCCTATTTTCCAGACACTCATGTCACGTTCCATGACAAGAGACACTGCTGTTCCTTCGACCACACCCATTAAGCATATCAAACTTGAAAGAGACAGCTCTGCTGGGTACTTCTTCAAAGTAAATGACTGATCCATGCAAAATCACCACACCCACATTAAAAACTAAATGGTTAATAAATAAATAAATTGTTTCATAGAGCAGATTTGCATGCAGCTCATCATATATATTAGAATGATGGTGTTGCACTCACTTGCAATATGAAGAAGCCGGACCAACCACAGGCAGCGGCCAGGAGCATTAATGTCCCTGTGACCCAATGCTGATCAGAGGGCTCACTGCTGTTTCCATGGTGGCTAACTCCTCCTGACCTTATAAAATTTATAATTGGACCTTTGTACAAAGTCATCAACATTACTCCTGAAACTGTGATGACTGTTCCGATCACCTTGGCCACACTGCGCAATTTCTTCCAATTCACACTTTCTAACCTGGTTGTAATTAACGTAATTACCATATACATTATGTTCTGCTTAATACTCTAATTCATGTTAATTACAAATTAAATTAGCATTTTATCATATAATAAATAAATGTGATTGATGGTATAAGCTTGCTACGATTCATTACTTTTTATGTGAAACAAGGATATTATATAATATTATATACCAGGTTCTGTTGTGTTTTAAAAATATATACATTAGTGATGAGCTCTTGACTCTTTGTTAAGTTTGAAAATATTAATTATAAATATGCGCAAGATTCATCAAAATTTATCACCATAACGTTCCATAGAATGATAAAGATATTGGGATATTTTATTTTATTATTTTAATGCACTTATTTACTTATTACTATCATATTGATGTTAATTCTTGATCACATTTGTACTGTTTTTTAAATAAAGTAGTTCTAAGAATTGATTGATGAAATAATAGTAACAAATTCTATTAAGTGAATAATGTTTTAAAGATTTATGATCTACATCTTTAAACATATATGAAAAATAGTTTAAGGAAAATTATGTCTTTTATTAGTATAATCTCACAAAAGTATAATAAGAGTTTTGTATAATTAATTTCTAAAATTTGTTTTGAAAAAATATATAGATGGTGAAAAGTCACCTTTTGAACTTTGCATTACTTTTTAAAAGAATTGTTATTTGAATTTTGCCAACTTTAATATCAATAGACCTTTTTATTTTATAAATAAAAATAAGTCCAATATAACATTGTACAAAACTTACGTGCTATACTTTTGTAAATTTCTTAAAGTGACTTCATTTGTTAGCTACTTTAAACTATGATGTGGCATGCATGATGTGTGACAAGCACAATATTGAAATATGTAAAATTAAATATTTGTAAAATTATGGAAGGCCATCCGCCAAAATGCGTGTGTGTATACATACATACATATATATATATATATATATATATATATTAATTTGCATGCATGATTAGATTAGAATATTACATATAACGGATGAAATCACTGTCTACCTGAATATAATTGCCATTATAAAGGTAATAGCAGGGAGGGCATTGATTATGGCTGATGCAAACGTTGCTGAAGTGTATTTCATCCCCACGTAATACAAGTTCTGGTCTAGCACTGGCCTGTTCATCCAACGACACTATTTGCTTTAGATATTCCGAACTTAGTTTTGTTTAATATAATATATAACCTGAAAATGATTTACTACTTTTACGACAAACTTATATATACATATATAGTGCATCTTAAAGAAAGAAAAACTATATATAATATTTTAAAGGTTGAATTATACCTTAATAATATGGAAAATTAATTTTCACTGTCATTAATTTACCAAAAAGGAGTCCCTAATTTTAAAGTATCACATGCATTAAAAATAGATAAAGATAGATATCCAACACTCGTTTCCAACTTTATCATCTAATTTTATATGACAACCAATCATTTTTATATTAATTGTTTTAACAATCTCAAACTAAAATATTATTTAATGATATATCAGTTGACACTATGATGAAAAAGTTGGATAAAAAGTATTAATATCTACCATTATTCATTAAAAATAGATAAAGATAGATATCCAACACTCGTTTCCAATTTTACCATCCAATTTTATATAACAATCAATCATTTTTATATTAACTGTTTTAACAATCTCAAACTAAAATATTATTTAATGATATATAAGTTGACACTATGATGAAAAAATTGGATAAAAGTTATTGATATCTACCATTATTCATTAAAAGTTTTGGGTAAAACCGGATGGGAAGATTCAAATAAATCACTTTCGATAAAGTTAGAGATATCCCAGGAAATGAAGACAATGATGTGTATTCAATTATATATAGTCAAACTGTGTCAAAAGTTATATACATATAGTCAAGAGGCTTTACTCGAGGAAACCAAGAACCACAATTCTGAGAAAGATGGGGAGTGTCAGCTTTGGCCTTGTTTTCCTGTGTGATAAAATAGGAAACAGAAAAGTTTCAGTCAGTAAAGAAAAGCAAAACCTGCAGAGGAAAACTACAAAAGAAGCATGGCAATTCGGTTACCAATAAATAAATGGTCGAAAATTGCAAGTGATATGGTTATATCATATCTGTTGATGCATGATGAGTTTGAAATGAGAGAGAGATACCTTTCAAGTACAAGTGCGCACGGAGCAATGACAAGAGTGGCAAAAACGTGACGGTACACCGCAAGAATGTAATGATTCATTCCATGTTTCAAGGAAACCATAGCGATTATGTACAACCCAGCATACCCAAACTGCAAGGACAAAATAGCCAGGTAAGGTTTTACTTTGTTCAAGGCTAGACACAACATAGCACTTTGTGTTTGGTCTGCCATATCTCTCTCTCTCTTTCTCTTATCTCTTTCTCTCAGAGAAATATAGCATTCAAGTTTCTCAAGTACTGGCGCCTAACACTGGCTCACAAATGTCCTTGTTATAGACAAATAAAGTTGAAATTAATTATAAGAGGGAGAGAGAAGCATTTTAACACTATACGTATTGGTGCACATGTCCAATATATCGATTTCCAAAAAATGACCCATGTTACAAGCAACTAGAATCCTCACTTGGCTAATATAGAATCCGAATATAACTATTAAAAGAAAAAAATTGACAAAGAAGGGGTTCTGTTGATCTCTCTCTAATATTATGAAGTGAAATATTGCTTTTCATTTTTAATTTTATTTTTGTTTTTTAGTGGGAAGTGGAATTTGATTCATTGACCACCAAATGTTATTCAGGTTTAGTGCTTTGGCATGAATCCATAATTAAAGCAAGTTAAGTGGTTTTTATTCTAATCCATCAAGAATAAAAACATTATATATATCCGTCTTCATAATGTCATAACAAAATTTATTAATTAGTTGAAAACTTGAGAACAATATTAAGTAATGCAAACCAATAAAAAAAGGTGGTGCTTTCATGTTAGGATTCCAGCGAGAATTTTTGGTTGGTGGAATCCCATCTAATAACAAATAGGAAACACTGGAAAAATATATCTCCAAAGCAAATTAAGGCTCGCCATTTGTTGGCAAGCAAAGCATAAACAAACCATTTTTTCTCTTCTCCAGAAGAGAGAGAGAGAAGAGTTTTTGCTTACAGCATATTGTGGACAATTTATGTGGCTAGGAATTTTTGTGCTAAACCTAAAAGCAAGAGCAACAAATCTTCTTTACCTTATATTGCATGCTAATTCATTATCATAATTAACGAATGACTAGCCATGCAATCAGTTTCTTTATCTTCGATCACACCTCCCACCCCCCGCACACCCCACAATCAAGTCACATTCTTATAAAAGATGAAGACAATATTAATTGGCAAGTGTTCTCTTTTAACCTGTTTTAATTTAATAGATAAATTTAAAAAATTCAAAAAAAAAAAAAAAACTCTTTAAGATTTGAAGTTTATTTTTATTCTCCTATATACTACATGCAATTTTATCTTCTATCTTAAAGAGTGCATGAATAGACATTCTTTAACATAATCTTATTAGTAACAATACGAAAATATTTTTTAAATGTTTTAAAGTATAAAAATAATATAGATATATATTATGTTAAAATAAATAACTAAATATAAAAATCTCATTATCATATTTTAAATTAATTCTTAAAATTACATCAGAAAATTGATTGTAAATATAATATCAACAAATTGAAAGAAAATGTTGAATTCTAATTATATATATGAATAATGTGAACAATCAAAGAAAATCAAAGAAATTCAGGAGAAAAAAACAAGAGTTTCATGTTGAAGAAGATGATGAACGGTGTACATGGTTAAGAGAGCATAATACAAACATATATATAGTGACAAGAAGAAAAATCTAGACTACCCTATCAATAAATAAATATTAACTAACTCTAACGTATAAAAGGGATGGATGGTATAGTATATATTTAACCTAGTTTAGTAATTACTTAATTACATGTTGGTTGAGAAATAGATAGCAAATAGAGCGACTCTCTGTTTGGTGCCGCTAATGTATAATGCCAATCAAGTGCATCATTTATATTCTTATTCAAAGAAAACAGTGTCTGACACAAAGCCAGCATATTACACCGTCCACATTTATGTCCACATTAAACCAAGGTTGACATCACTGCCTTTTTTTTCTCTGCATCACACGAACCTACTAGGCTACTAAATCATTCCTTTATTCTCTCTCCTTGTCGAACCGGAACCCGAATTTTTCATGAGTATCTTTACCAGAATTAGATTCAATTAAGGACTAATTCGTTTCATATGTGCCCGGGGGTGGACCCACTGCAAGGTGAGGGGGGACACGGATTTGAAGAAAAAATCTTAAAGGAGTTTTGTATTGTTGTGTTTGTATCGTATAGTGCTGTGATACCTGATTTTGATTTTTGTATAGAAAAAAAAACTGTTTTTTTTATTTTATTTTTGATGGTTTTAGTTGGGAGGACAGAACACACTGCATCAAAGCAATTATTTTTATTATTGATTATTATTAGTTATTATTATTTTTATTTGTTTATTATATTATTATTATTTTATTTTAAAAGTTGCTTCCCTTGTGTTGTTTAAAAGGTACTGGAACTTTTTATCTAAATTTCTTTTTTCTAGTTGTTCATTAATTTTTTTAATTCTATTATTTATTTTTACTATTTCTAATATGATTAATTTCCTTCCTTTTTTATTATTTTTATGAGACCTAATTTTTCTATTTCTAATATTTTTTCTACTATTAATTATTAATATTGTCCTTTTTTCAATTTTTTATTTTAATTCTCTCATATATAAGGATTATTTACTTCTACATTTTGTGTGCTATACAAAATCTATTGGTAATTTACAATTTTAATGAATAATTTTTTTTTCTTTTTTTGTTATAAATATTATGAAGATTGAATTATTTATCGAATGAGAGATCATGGTTAAATAATAATTTGCTTGCATATATGTCGAAAATTATTTTTAAAAAAATTGATAGAGAAGTTATCATGAAATAATTTTAAAATATGAAGTCTCATTGAGAAAAATTATAACTATATTTTTTTTTCTATTTTTATTTGTTTTAATGATTTTATTAGGATTTTGAAATATAAGACTATTCGTTTTGTCTAAATATTATGTATATATATATATCACTTTATGTAAACTATATAGTGTTATCAAATATTGTTTTATATAAAAACATTATATATTGGTTTAACTACCTTCCTCAACTACTAACTTTACCCCTCAATTAAAACCTTAGATTAACTTCAATAACTACCTTTACAACTAATCTAAGGATTCCAATTAAGGGGTAAAGTTAATTGTTAAGTAAAGTAGTCAAACCTTTATATATTTAGTATATTCTTAACTTTTGATGTTTTTATGACTTTCTTCATGTGCCCCCCCTAAATAAATTTTCTGGGTCCGTCACTGTATATGCCCATCTTTTCTAGTGGCTAGCCTTGTGTTTCACATGTGATGTGATCTTCTCTAGTGTACTGCATATTTCAGGTGGGTCGAGTACTAACCATCAAATCCATTTGGTTAGATTAATGATATTGGTAATTAAGGTAATCAAAAGTTCATATGCTAGCCAAAAAAGATAAATTTATTGAGAATAAACAAAACTGGAACCATGAAAAGCTAGTTTTGACATATATATTGACTGATATACACCTAACCATTTCTTGAGAATTTGGATAATATATATATATATACATTTAACTGAAAGGTCAAAAGTAATATTGCCCTGGTGAATTTATTGTTGTAGTAGAAGGTGAAGGCTGCACCATTAATCATTATGTGTTTGGATAAATTCAATCTAGCATAACGGATTTTGGCAATCAAAAAGTAATATTTTACTGTAATTTTGATATGATAATAACATTGATATAAATTTCGACCTACTAGTCACAGATTAACTTTTTGAACTAGCTACATAAACATAGATTACGTAATAAAACGCCTGGCAAATCAGCTCGTAATTCTCAGAAATGATGAGCAGACTTTTATGGGAAGTTTAATTTAATGTTTTGGTCTATAGCTTGCTGGTTATTGTTAACCAAGTTAGTGGCATCAGATTTTGAAGAAATTGGTAGCTGTTGGGCATCAGCCTTCGCAGTGGGACATGTCGCCGACGCTGAATAATCCTTGCTTTTACCCCATACAACAGAATAGAGGCCCACTACTATGATAATCCCTCCAATTATACTGATGATCAGGTAAAACAAATATAATTCATATGAGTATATAATTATATGTATTTTGAAGGAATGTGAATATGCTCATGTCAGTACAACTCACATCCTATTGAAAGGAATTAGGTATAATTAAATGACAGAATATGATCTTAATTGATTCTTGAAATCAATTTTAAAAAAAAAATATTTAAGGGATGACCAATTTGAAATTAATCTTAACAGTTATAAAATGATTCTAATGATTTGAACATGATAGTAATAACCTAGAAAGAAATATATATATTCTAAAACAAAGTAGAATTTTTAACTTTATATCCACTTTTATTTTATTATTTCTTCTTTTTCAAAGAAAAGAAAGGAAAGAGAGATTAAAATAGGTGATAGAGAAAAAGGAGTACATTCCAAGATGAAGTTTTTCAGCAAGAATGAAGGAGCCAAGTATAGCCACGATGATCATGCAGAAAGGGTTGAAGGCCGTCACGAACACTGGGCCTCTTGTTTTCATCACAAGCCCTTGCACGTAGTATGCTATTCCTGAGCTGACTATTCCCTGTGTTTCCAAAATAGCCCATGTTGTCAACTCACTTCAACTTCCTAATTAGATGACATTTTTACACAATAATTCTTTGACTTTGTAAGATTTTTCCATTGTAAGGCAACATTTTAATTTGGATTATTGAATATTTTAACGTGCATGTGTGACTATTATATCATGTATGGTAAAAATTAAAAGAATAATTGAATAGCATGTATGATTCAAACTCACAATCTCATTGATTTATGTAAGTGATTCAATAACTTTAATAACGAGCGAAATTAAAGTGTAGTAATTAAAGACCTACAGTATAAAGGGGAGCAAACAGCCTGGAGTCCCAGCCCACAGCCCAATCACTGGCATGAAGTTCCACGGCAAGAGCGATGGCTGCACTTTGCAAAGTGCCGGCCAAGCATATCAAAGAAGATAGAGATAGCTCCGCTGGGTATTTCTTTATGGTTATCGACTGATCATCATCCCCGTCCATGTCCAAGTGATGATCAAGAAAATTAAACTTCTCGTAATAGTAGTCAAACTGCATCTGTTAGCAGTAGTTTAGAAGATACTATACTTACCTGAAGGACGTAAAAGCAGGACCAGCCAACACAACCTAAAAGGATCAGGAGTGTCCCAGCTACCCAATGTTTATTGTCTGAGGAGCCACTAGTACTGTTTTCATGGTGACTAGTACTTATGCTTGACCCTACGAAATTAATCGCAGGACCTTTGTACAGTGTCATCAGCAAAGCTCCCCCAAACGTCACTATGGTTCCAATCACCTTAGCTTAATTGGCCATGAATCTTCTTGATATTTATTCGCTCTAATTTGTTTCATATTTTCCGTTGTATGTATATAGAATAAATTAATACTCATATATATCAATACTATTTATTATATATGTATATTCTTGTTTCTAAGTCAATTTAATTGTCCACATTTTCCACCAATGTTTTTGGAGCTAATTAAAATACTTTTTAAAGTATATATCCCAAAATATGTTATAGTAGGTAGCGCACTAAGGATTGAATAGTGATGCCTACCGAAGAATAACAGCAATCACAAATGTGATAGATGGAACAGCATTCGTAACAGCAGATGAATATTCTGTCATCAAAATAATGATTTCCCATTACTTATATTTCTATCTGGAGTTAAGTTATATATGCATATGCCAAATTCTGTAACAAGTTAATTTAATAATTAAATTATTTTTCTTTGAAGAAAATAATTTAAAGTGATTTGAATATTGTATAGAACTCACCATTCATTAGCAATTTTAATTTATAAGATTGCACTCAGTGTGCAGTTTTTTATTTAAATTCAAAGTGTTATATATTCCACAATTCAATATTTAATGTACTATTTAATTTGAGAGATCACTGCTTAATATGGATTAATGATGGAAATATTTTAAATTAATTAGACGTTACAACACAAATGGTATTTTAAGAGAATAAAACCTAATAATTAGGTGAGAAAGCATTACTCTAAAAATCCCATCGTCATTATTTGTAAGAAGACTGAGATGGTCATCTTTGGCCTTAGTTTCCTATACCAAAGGATATAAAAAATAAGCAGCGACTAAGCATAAAGCCTAAATTTGAGTGCAGCTCCTGTGTGTGTAAATTTTGATTGCTTTTTGACACCATTTCAAGCATATTCAGATAATTAAACTATGCTATAATATTAAATTCATAGCGTTTGGTTATTGAAACTGATCAAAGACCTTTAATATTAAGAAAAAGAACCACTTAAATTAACTTCTGGATCACAAATGCAAGATAAATATTTTACAAAAAAATGTTTTTTGTTTTTCATTATTATTTATGTTGACACCGTATTTTGATCAATCCGGTTCTTGAAGCCCAATACTTGCGAAATAGCAAATAGCAAAGAGAAATATGCAAAACCAGGATAAAAACGGATAGGATACATTGATTTTTACGTGATTCGGTAAAGTAATAGTCAACGTCCACGACTGTTACTCTTATTTCTGTAGAGTAACCGTATATATTTTCTTTTTCCCTCCTATTTACAATGAATTTGATCCCCTATTTATAGATGAAGATGTTACAATTTGAATTAATTTCAGAATCTTACATATAAGTTAAAAAATAAAATATATTAATTAAGATAATATCTGTCAAAATTCTCTCCACTATATCAACAATGGCCACCGAGAATATCATGATTTGATTTACATGAAAATAGGCAAATTGACTTCTTCCTTAACTGAATCACTCTAAGCTTCTATAAGGTCAACTGGTCAAATTTAGCGAGCACTTTGAACGAGCAGATTATTCAGGCGATCAGATATTACTCACAGCGAGTAGATGAAGAAATGAACTGTCAACCCATGACTTGTCAAGCATTCTGGAAAGGTCATGGCATCTAGTCGCACAACGGACAGTCTTCTGATCGCTCAGATTGCCTCTGAAAGAATACTACTGAACAGTTCTTCGCCCACGATCAGATCAGCTTAGCAATCATAACTTGCGACCACGCTACCACGCGATCAAACACATGTTCAAATGTTACGATCAACCATATAGTAATTAAAACGATCAACCATGCGATCAGATGTGCTCGAGTCCACAGGTTAAGAAATGACCACATGCTCCCTCTTTTGATATTTACCTAATAGACCAGCCTCTTGGGCTTCTTCTCATAAGATAACATGTTGAGCTCATTCTTGGGCCTTTATCAGCCCATTTTCTATGGTCATAAAAATCCCATAACACTAACCCATTTGCTTTCAATACATTTCTTAAATTGGAAGCAACGAGCTCATCCTCTAGGCAATTTTGGCGAGACCCATAATGTCACTTTTTCAAATACTAATTTATCCCACGATACATGGCACTTCCCCAGGCGTCAGTTCACTGCATGTCTCTTGTCATGTGCTATTAATGCGTATTTAATGCACGTCCCTCACTGGCTGCGCATAATGACAAAATCATGGGTTTCACTCTACACCGCTGGATCAATGATGGTTACACAGCTGCCTTGATCTGACGGTTAAGGTTTTAATTATATATAAACCCAATCATTTCACTTTCTGCTTTTACCAATCACTTTCAAAAAATATATGCCCTTTCATCTTCTATTTTCTTTCGTTCGCCATCACCGTTCTTCGTCAACTTCTTCATCATCATCAAGCTTCATTGTGCTCAAGGTAAACTTTCACACCTTTTCACAACTTTTTAAGTTATGAGTTTTACTTGCATCATGCTGGGATACCTATATGAATCTGCTTTCATGCTCACATGAATATCCTGTGACTTCTTTTTTGCATTATAGGCATTATAAAACTTGAAGAACTTGAATAAAAATCTTATTTGATCGCATTAGTTACATATATACGTACCATTCTCTGTTTTGTAACCGTTTGATACCTCAACTCTAGTCGAGTCGTCACCTTTGCAACTTGTTAGACTTGCAACCAGGGCTCCCACGAACTCGACAGCCCCCCCTGCACGCGCGACTTGATCTTTAAGGAAAAATAGAATTAGCCTTAAGCTTTATACTCTGGTCTGCTATTTGTGACCTGATCCCCTTATTGATTTTGTAGATGTCTGGTCGTAGTCATCGCGATAATAAAGTGAAGGCTGCTGACAAGGACTCTGAAGAGGAACTCGTCCAAGTCAGAACTGCTAAAAATGCGATCTCTCAAAGCGATGAGGTTGTATCGGAATCTGCAGGGCATAATGATCCTCTTGCTCGCTCCCTTTGTTTCAGACATGATTCTTCTATCAGCCCCAGCTAGCTCGAATCAATTGTTGAAGACTTTCACTTGCCTTTTGGGTGCCAAGCAATGGTGCCGGTCATTCATAATCACGCAGTTCATCCCCCTAAGGGGTTCATTTCCATTAGTCGCAAGAATATAGAAGTTGGCTTCAGATTTTCGGTTCCCCGCTACCTAATCAATCCCTTAAACGATCTCAAGCTCGCCCCTTTTTAGCTTACTCTCAATTCTTATGCTCATCTTACTGTTTTAGCCTTAATTTTTATCAAAAACAATCTTCCTCCACCAACCCCGTCAATAATTCAACATCTATTCCTTTTCAAAAGTACCACGGGCCCCAAATCAGAGAAACGAGACGGGTTCTCCTTACAAAGTATTTCTCCTAAAAAGGGTTGGTAAATCCAATGTAGGCGACTACAAGTCGCGGTGGTTTTATGCGTCCTGCCTCTCCTTAGCCGATCTTAAACAATTTGCATTCTGTTATTCTCCTAGTGAGTATATCTTCATCTTGCTGCCATATATATATATATATTACTGGTTACTAATCCTTTTTGCTTTTATGTAGACATTGCCAAGAATGAGATCGGGCTGACAAGCGAGGAGTTAGTATTACTACAGAAATTTTCGAAGGTAAAAAATCCTCTGGACGACCAACCGCCATCAGAACACCTCCTTCAGATTTATGGTCTTGCTCATTCTACGGATAGCAAATTACTTCATAAGCATTTGAACTTATAAGCTCGCAAAAAGAAGGAAATCCCTTCCCTTTTTGAAGCTTTTGGCAAGGTAGCACCGAGCTCACAGGAGAGTCAATCTACACCAATGGTTTAGCTTCACTTTGATGAGTGCCTTCCTGACGATGAGGAAAATGTTTATGTGATAGAAACTGCTGATCTTCCACCTTCCCCTCCAAGGAAACCTACTGAAGTTGCAAGTGCTCCTGATTCACAGATGACCTCAAAAACTGTCACTGGGTCGCCTACCCGAGCAGATTCTACAGTACCCTCTGATCGTGGCATGAGATATAAATTAGTAAAGAGAAAATTCACAAGGAGAGATACTCGAAGGGAGTCCCATACATGATCAGCTCCTCCCTCAAGCAGTTCGCCTACTCCACGTCCTCAAAATAAAGGCAAGGGGATCACAGAACCTCCCCCAAAACACCAAAAAACACTGGGGAAAAAAACCCGCAACTGAAGAATCGGCCCAAGACTTCGATGCAGGGATATATTATAATGATCTCTTGGATCACGCGCCTCACTTTCTAGGTTCTGAAAAGCCTGACCTTTACAGGAAATATATGAAGGGCGAGAAGCTGATCAACTACTTTGGTCACCACAATTTGCTTATAAGCTTCTTTTATTGCTAGTACATTTTATTGCTTTCCTTGTCCTTTTTGCTTTGCTAACATCTTGTTTCAGGCCTCCATGGCTTTTATAAAGCTCCTCAAGGAGATTCCTAACTGGCCCGAGGAAAAGGTAATAAAAACATTGGAAGGTGACAAAAGCAAAATCTAGGGCGAAGTGGAGTTCTTCAAGCAGGAGGCTGAAAAGTCCCAGAAGACTGCTCACGTCCTGAATGAAAATCTTAAGCATTCCCAAAAGCTAAGAATAGGTATGAGGGAAGCTATGAAATTTTGAGATGACACTGTCACCTCGTTAAAGGAAGAGGGTGATGTTTAAAGAATAAGCTAACTAACGCCCAATACCTGGGGGAAAAGCTGAAAGAAAAGAACAAAAAACCGAATGAGGAAAATAAAAAGCTAAATGAGGAGCTGGCTTCGCATAAGCATCGAGCTGATAAAGCTAAAAAAATATCGAGCTGATGCAGCAGGAGGTAATTTCAACCAAAGAGGAACTAGCCCGAGAATAGAACCTTACTCAAGCCTTAGTCAAACAGGCAGAAAAAAGAACGGGCAATTTGTTCTTATATAACTTATGGCGGAAGCGTCCAGATGTAAACATCTCATTTTTTGGGCAAGAAGCCGTTGAGGAGGTGAAGATGTATGCAGCAAGGGCTGCTTGCCAAGCTGTAAAAAGGACTCAACCAAAGGCTAGCCTCCAAGCCCCCTCGTCGGGCTTAGGCCCTTCTGCTTCTGAGATGCCCTTAACTCTGCCTGAAGGCCTAAATTCTGCAGCATCATAAGGTGAAATATCTCAAAGTCCGGCTCCTTCTCCTGGCAATACTTTAGTTCATGTAAGACCTTTTTCAAACTCTTTACAGCCAATTGCCCTTGATGATGAAGGCAAAGCTTTAGTAGGGGATCAGAGCATTCCTCCCAGCAGTATGTAGGAAATTTTTTGTTCATTTCATTTGTTTGTAATAAGCACAAGTTATTCATTTTGTGAACTTTAAATGTAATGTTATTTCTTTGCTTTTCTATTTTCATTTCCTCTTTCCTTGCTGATGTTGAATGGCGAGCTTTCCTGGTCGTTTAATCAAATCAATAATACATCTGGACTGATTGCAAATATTAATTAAGTTGCAATTTCAATATAGATGCCCCACAGGTCATATGATAATTAGATCATTTAATCCTTCCAAGGTTTATAAAAGTTCACAGGTAATAAGCACACTTTTCAAAGCTTGCTTGCTCACAAGTAGTGATGGTACCTTCCAAAACATAAAATCCACAGATCAAATGTTCCTTTCAGAGCTTGCTCACTCACAGGCTACATAGATCTTCCAAGACATTTTCATAAGTCCACAGGTCATAAGTATGCCTTCCAGAACTTACTCGTTGACAGATAATACTGGGACCTTCCAAGACATCTTCATAAGTCCACAGGCCATAAGTATGCCTTACAGGACTGGCTCCTTCACAGGTAATATTGGGACCTTCCAGGATGTGCTCATAGATAACTATCACATCTTCCAAAGCTCGGTTACTCACAGGTAGTAATCATATCTTCTAGAGCATTGGCTTACAAGTATTAATTACACCTTCCAGAATCTACTAGCTCACAGGTAGCAATCAAACCTTCCAAAGTATGAGTAGAGATGATAATAATAATCCGCCAAATGACAAAAAATAATAATAAGTGCAATCAGATTAGTTTGCCTAGAAAATTTTTATTGATGAAAAAGCTGGTTCATACAGGCCAGGTGAACTAAACAACTTAAACATAATATGGCCGAATATTCTCTGCATTCCATGCTCGCGAGACCTCAGCCTCATTCATGTTAGCCAGTCTATAAGCTCCGTCTTCCATACTCCGCTTTACAACATAAGGGCCTTCCCAGTTTGGACCAAAGGTCCCATCACTAACTTTTCGTGTAGCAGGTAAGATGAGGCGTAAGACTAGGTCGCCAGGCTTGAAACTTCGAACTTGAACTTTTCTATTATAAAATCTGGCAACCCTTTGTTGGTAGATAGCAACCCTCATTCGAGCTTCTTCCCTTGCTTCCTCGAGCAAATCTAGATTAGCAGTGAGCAGATGGTCGTTATCTTCCTGCCTAAATGTTGCTCTTCGTTGATTGGTGACCTCATACTCTGCTGGAATCATTGCTTCTGATCCATATACCATCGATAAGGGAGTCTCCCTGGTGGTGTTGCGAGCAGTTATTTTGTAAGCCCACAACATCTTCTACAATTCATCAACCCAGACTTCTTTTCTTGCTTCCAGCTTGGTTTTCAAGTTTTGCTTGATTATCTTGTTAACCGCTTCAACCTGACCGTTGGCTTATGGGTGGTCCACAACTGAAAAGCTCTTCGTAGTTCTTAGATTTTTGTAAAACTTCTGAAACTGTTCACTGCTGAATTGAGTTCCGTTGTCTGTGACGATCTGTTGAGGAACTCCAAATCAGTAAATTATGTATTCCCAGACAAATTTCTCGACTTTTGCAATGGATATTTCGACGAGCTCTTTGGCTTCTACTCACTTTGTAAAATAATTCACTGCTACAATTGCATGCTTGCATTTTCCTGAGCTATTGGGAGTGGATCGATCATATCCATACCCCAAATGGCAAAAGGCCATAGATGACCATCTGTTGTAGGAAAGCTGGTGGAGCTCGTGGAACCTTTGCAAATCTTTGGCACTTATCACACTTCTTAACCATTTCAATCGCATCTTGTTTCATAGTTGTCCAATTGAACCTCTACCTAAAAGCCTTTTGAGCCAAAGATAGCCCCCAGTATGATTACCACAGTGTCCTACATGTATGTCCTCCAGAACGATCTGGCAGTCTGAGGCGTCAATGCACCTGAGTAATGAAGCTGAGAACCCTCTTTTGTAAAGTCTATCATCGTTTCCTTCCAATTTCTATGGTTTACCATGACACTTAGGCATGTTTTGAGATCTAGAACAACCCCAAATAAGCTCAAATAGGTCAAGTCACTATAGCTTTTCATTTAAGCTCGAAATTCTTAACTTGTTTCTATGTTTTTCCTTTTTCGATTCTAACACTTCTAATAGGTTTCTTAGCATCTAAAATGCATGAAGCAAGTCTCAAATGAATGAAAACAAAATGGGTTACACAAACCCTAAGCTTGGCCGATATTGAGATCAACAAGAACCATCATTATCCTTCAATTTCTATCACCAAAATCACATCAAGTTCATCATCAACTACTCTACTTTCAATCTCTAATATCAAAATAAACTTTGGACCAAATTTAGAAATGGGTTTCTTACACAATCACATTGAATCAACACATGAATCCTCACCTATTCAAGCTTTACTTTTGCTCCAACTTACTCTAGTAGCCTTGGTTGATGACAAGATGAGATTTGATGATGATTTGCTTAAAGAGATAGCTTGAAACAACTTGATTTACTTCTTTAGCTTGGACGACACATTCTCTCCTCTTCCTCTCGGTTTTGGATGGCAAAAATGGAATGAAAGAGTGACTTACTGCCACTTTATATAGTGGTGTAACATTTACAATTTAGTCCCTCTTAAAAATCATTAAAATAGCTTTTAAACTTTTCTAATTTTTATCATGACCCCAAACTAGATCAGTTTGGTTTCTGTTGGTCCATTTGTCACACTAAAGACTATTAATTCTATTCACCAATAAAATGATTCCAAGTGGCTTACTTTTGCATCATAACTTTTATTACACTTGGTTAATTTCTATTGGATGAACCTTTTTGACTTTTCAACATTTTGACTTTTGGATTCTAAACTTAATTCATCAAACAATCTCTCATCTGATTCCCTAATTTTCTTGGATCTTCTATTCGACATCCTATTCTCGATGCAAAATTAAATTCAAATTTAAAAACTATTACTAAAATGTTACTAGTCAACTGTAGCTAGAATCGAGGGTTTATAGAGCAGCTAATATAGCACCAGCACCCGAGGAGAGATACGTTGACGAGTCTGTCAACGTATATATAAATCAAACTCAAGCAGGACCATCACAACCTGTAGGACTAATAGGTGGAAGTGCCAGTGTAGAACAGATGGCCTAGATCCTAGCAGTAGCCCTTCATTCATCGCAGGAATTAGGAGTTTCTATTAAGCATGCATAAAAATTAGGGGCTAAACCATATGATGGGGCCGGTGCCCCTAAGATTGCATTATCCTAGTTGGAAACTAGTGAGGAGATATTTAACATTATGAGGTGTTCTGAAGATCAGAAGTTGATGTTTTCCAAGTTCTTATTGAAGGACAGAGCCAAAGACTGGTAGAAAGTATTGTTGTGGTGACACTCAGATGTTGTATCTTAGGCCTTATTTAAGAAAGAATTCACAAACAAGTTCTACCCTAAAAGTTATAAGGACGCCAAGATAGAGGAGTTCTTTAAGGTAGAGTAGGGTTCACTCTCGATGATGGAGTATGAGAAGAAATTTTTAGAGTTGGCGAGGGTTGTCCCTTTCACTTGTGATGATGAGGAGCAAAAGGGTAAAAAATTTGTAGTGGGTTTAAACTCGAAGATCAAGGCTTATGTGGCAGCTACGGCACACACGCAATACGTTGAATTAGTAGAAGCTTCCGTCAGAGTGGAAAGAAGTATGGAAATAATCCCAAAAGAAAATAAATAGGTTCAGAAATACAGCGAATCAAGTTAGTCTTAAGGAGGATCTAACAAGTTCACCAAAAGTGGGGAGAAGTCAAAATGGTCCGGCAGTCAAGGGTCTAGCCACAGGACACAATCAAGTCAGAGCTCTGTAAAGATATCAATGGGGTCAAGAAGTAGCAGAGATAACAAGAGCACATGGCCAGTGAGTAAAAAGTGTGGAAAGACTCATCATAGTGAATGCTTCAAAGGCAGTTCTAGGTGCTACAAATGTGGACAAGAGAGTCATTTCATGAGAGAGTGCTCGAATGTAGCTTTGACAAACAGATTAGAGAACCTCCTAGCAAGACCAAGACAGGCGATTGGAGGCCGAGGACCGAAGAAGAGAAGTTTACAGATCAGAGGACCTACCAGGTCTGATCAACCTAAGAGAGC
The DNA here is from genome assembly GCA_022984855.1 of Dimocarpus longan. Taxonomy (NCBI): domain Eukaryota; kingdom Viridiplantae; phylum Streptophyta; class Magnoliopsida; order Sapindales; family Sapindaceae; genus Dimocarpus; species Dimocarpus longan. The sequence continues at coordinate 13,489,719 of CM041018.1, forward strand.
AGCTAGTAGAGGTATACCATCCGAAGGCCAGACAAGGAGACCTCGTACCCAGGCAAAAGTCTTCGCGGTTACCCAGTATGAGACAAATGCTACTCCTAAAGTGGTTACAGGTACTGTTATAGTCTTCGATCGTTATGCTCTTGTGTTGATTGATCTTGGGGCTACCTACTCATTTTTGTCAATATACTTTACCGCCAGAGCTAGTGCAAAAATGAAACCCTTTAGATTGTAGCATCATGGTGTTTATTCCTAATGGGGAGTCACTGTTAACAGACAAAGTATATATAGGAAGTAAGGTAATTATTGAGGGTCAAGAGTTCCTAGTGGATTTGATTATGTTAGACATCCACGACTTTGATATCATCTTAGGACTGAATTGGTTATCAAGACACCGCACCACAATAGATTCTTTCCGAAAAAAGGTTCGAATTGTCAGACCCGGGGAGCTTGATGTTATATTTTATGGGGTACGAAAAATACTTCCTACTGGTTTACTAACTATGATGAAGGCTAGTAAGATGCTTCGGAAGTCCAGTCATAGGTATTAAGCTTATGCAATAAAGGTGATAGATGATGGAATAAGGTTGGAGGATATCTCGGTGGTTAGAGACTTCCCAGATGTGTTTTCGAAAGGATCTTCCAAGTTTGCCACCCGAACGGGAGATTGAATTTGAGATAGAATTGGCTACTGGAATGCAACCGATTTCTAAAGCGCCCTACAGAATGGCTCCTTCAGAGTTAAAAGAATTGAAAGTGCAAATGGAAGAGTTGGTAAGCAAAGGTTTCGTCAGGCCGAGTACCTCACCTTGAGGAGCACTAATGTTGCTCGTAAAAAAAAAGGATAGAAGCATGAGATTGTATATTGATTATAGGTAACTAAATAAGGTGACAGTGCGTAATCAGTACCCACTTCTAAGGATAGATGATTTATTTGATCAGCTTCGAGGATCCAGAGTGTTATCTAAGATTGACTTGAGGTCGGGTTACCATCAGTTAAAGGTCTGTAATAAAGACATTCCCAAGACTGCTTTTAGGACCTGATACGAGTATTATGAATTTCTAGTCATACCTTTCGGGCTGACCAATGCCCCGATAGCATTCATGGATTTGATAAACAGGGTTTTCTGACCTTACCTTGACAAGTTTGTGATAATGTTCATAGATGATATTTTGGTGTATATTCAAGCAATAATAAGGAACATGTGGAGCACATTCGGATTGTTTTATAGACTTTAAAAGAGCAGCAGCTGTATGCCAAATTCAGCAAATGCTAATTATGGTTAGATAATGTTGCATTTCTGAGGCATGTGATATCAGCGGACGAAATTTCAGTAGATCCTTAGAAAATAGAAGCAATAATGAATTGGAGACCACCTACAAATGTGTCAGAAGTTGGAAGCTTCTTAGGTTTAACTAGCTATTACAAGAAGTTTATAAAGGGTTTTCCAAAATAGCCACTCCATTGATTAAGCTAACCCAAAAGGAAGAAAAGTTCCTGTGGTCAAAGATATGTCAGTGAAGCTTTAAGGAATTAAAAATCTTTTATGTTTACCATTCCGTTAACGAGAGACGGATTCACAATATATTCTAATGCCTCTAGTTAAGGTCTGGGTTGCGTGTTGATCCAGTATGACAAGGTGGTAGTATATGCATCCAGATAACTAAAAAAGCATGAACAAAATTACCCCACTCATGACTTAGAGCTTACAGCTGTAGTGTTTGCCTTAAGGATATGGAGGCATTATCTTTATAGGGTACCTTACCGAATTTTTATAGATCATAAGAGCCTATAGTATCTGTTTACTCAAAAAGAGCTGAATATAAGACAGAGGAGATGGATAGAGCTCATCAAGGATTATGATTGCACAATTGAATACCACCCTGAAAAGACAAATGTAGTAGCAGATGCTTTAAGTAGAAGGCCTACAAGTTTATTAGCTAGACTGACAACTGGATATCTTCCATTACTGGTAGAATTGAGAGCTCTAAGAGTTAGACTGGAGATAGCAGACTCACGGGCATTATTAGCTACATTTCAGGTTCGCCCTATTATGGTAGATCGAATACGAGAGCTACAGACCCAGGATCCTCATTTGGTCAAGTTGAGAAGTGAAATGAAGTCTGAACAATGGAATGATTTTTTATTGAAGGACGATGGGACTCTAATTTTGGGATAAAGATTATATGTACCTGATGTCGAAAAATTGAAGAAAGAAATTTTAGAGGAGGCTCATGCTTTGGCTTATGCCATGCATCCAGAGAGCACGAAGATGTATCATACCTTGAAAGAGCATTCTTAGTGGAAAGGTATGAAAAGAGACATAGCTGAATTTGTCTCCAGATGCTTGACATGCCAGCGAGTGAAAGCCGAACATCAAAAACCAACTTGGTTATTACAGCCATTTTCCATCCCTGAGTGGAAATGGAAGTATATCACAATGGACTTTGTTTTAAAGTATTAAGTTGATTGTAAACTAATAAGTTGACAAGTAAACTAGTAAGGTAAGTTAGGGTTTTAAGTGATTTTTTTAGGTAAATTCATATTTAATTGGTTTTAGAGTATTAAGTTGATGTTGGAATGGATTTGATGTGGTTGGTGATCATGAAAATGGAAATACAATGTTGGATGGTTATGCTGCATATTCGACCAATGCTAGGGTTGGTATGTCTTTGAATTGATTTTGGTATTTTGATGTAATTACATGATTTTAAATTGATATGTATCAATGGAATGGAAAGAAAAGGTTTGAGTATGGTTGATATGTAAATTCGGTCAAAAAAGCAAGTTAATGTTCAAGTGGTTCTTTAACTATTTTGATGTGTTTTTATGAATTTATGAATGTGATTAAATGAGTTTGAATTAAGAAAATGGAAGGAATCGAATGCGATGATAAATGTATTAGTTTATGTTAATTTTGTGGGTGAGGGTGGACATAGTGTTTTTAGTGAAAATGGGTGATTAAATGCTAATTTTATTAATTGGGTAATGAATTCTAATATAGGATGTGTATTATATGTGAAAAGCAAGCAAACGAATCGAGAGAAATAAATCGAAGGGTAAATTAGTAACTTGTAGGCCATATAAGTGAAAATATGTTTTATAAATTGTTAAATGTATATTTTACCATTTTAGAATATCTATGTTGATGAGAATGCATTTTGTGTCGAAAAAGTGATTTTCTTTGAAAATATTAGTTTACGGACATTTCCCGTAATTGTTTGAAAGAGAAACGTTTTATGCATGGAAGAATTGAAATGATAATGTTTATGTTTTATTGATTTTTATACGATAAGTTTTATATCTCAAGTTTATGGAATGATGGAATTCGATTTAGAATTACATGAAAAAGAAAATGTTTTCATAACAGGCCCCTTTCTAACTATACTAGCTAAGCAACCTGTCCAGCATCCCACGGTGGCTTCTCAGTCGAGATCTGCTCCGGCTAGAAAGTTCCAGTGGAGCTAAGCCTCTTTTCTTACTTAAAATATTTGAAAACATTTTAATTCTGAAAATGAGTAGGAATTTTGTTCGTTGAAAATAACTTTATGAAAATAGGGTTTTACGAAAATCCGGCAGCACAACGGTTGTTTTTCTAAAATTTCTACCCTGTAAAAGAACTTCATAAATCTGTATAAACTCATTCAATATCTTTTATCAACTAATGGGCCTCAGGCCCCTTTTCAAATTCACAATCCTTCAATTATATAGAAAAGCGACTTGATTAAAATCTTAAAACGTCATGCATGATATTTACATAATATCCCTAACCAAAATAATATTTACAAAACTGGATAAATCTAAAAAAGATAATAAATGCAGTACATGATAACTTGTCTAAAACTAGTGCAGCGTGATCGCGTCTGTAGCTCGCATGTACGTCCGATGAAGATACTTCCGCCGCGCTACTCGATCCTACACCTGGGGAGGATTTAAATAAAACAAAAAATGATGGTGAGAATAACTCAGTGAGTGTACAAAATAATAAATTCTGCTTTCATTATTATTTTGAAAACGATACGACTTATTTAAGCAAAATATTCTTTTAGTAAACTCTTTGTAATTAAATTTTTCTTATTATTCTAAACTAACGTCTATTGACGTGTTTCATTTCTTTACTAACTTAGAAGGGTAACTCTAGAAAAACTCATTCTCTTAAGCTCTTAAGTTAGATATCTATATGACATGAAATACTAGAAATTTTCTGTTTACGTGTGCTCAAATGCGGGAACTTGGGATTACGATTCCCCCCAACATTAGGAAATGCGGGAACTTAGGATTACGATTCCCCTCGAATATTAAGCCGTACGGGAACTTAAGATTACGATTCCCCCCGTTTATTAGGCGTACGGGAACTTGGGATTACGATTCCCCCCGTCTATTACCATACACGCATAGGGTACCTCGATCGGGTTATAAACTAAAGACATCTAAAAATCTTTTAATACACTTAAAACTTAGGCTTAACTTATATTTACTTAGCATTCAAGCATATTAATCACTTTTAGAATTATCTCATAAGTATTTCATTTTCTAGTTACTGTTTAAAACCGAAAAACTTGCTTTCTAGAGCAAAAACTTCATTAATTGAAATAATGTTCTCATGTATCTTCAAGACTAAATACATATATACAACTATACATGCATTATAAGGAAAGCGATAATATTCTAAAATATTACTTGAATAACATAATAATTATAAACTAAAATAGTATCACATTAATAATTTTATATAACAGAATTCGCGAAAGCTTTATAAAAATACACACTCACTACTTGCTTCCAATAACTGATCAACCACTCCTGATATAGCTCTCGTCCGCTCGTCGGTTCACCTACAATTGGTTTCGATCGAGTTTTCGTTAAAACACAGCTCGTGCTCAAACAAAACTTAAACCACACAAGGATTTCTAATCATGACAATTCAAGTGATTATCCTCACACGATAACAATACGGAAAACTAATATTCGCATATGAAAACTATCTCAAAACAAAATCATTATCGCAATATAAACTACTCGAAACTCTATGGTTACAAAACCAACAACTATGCCATTCGAAACCAAGTCAACATCGTCAAAATCACATTCTAATGGATTCAATAAAAAGAAGATTCGAAGCTAAACGAATAATATAAGATTTCAACTAGTTATCGCGAATTCTCATTTTTAGCGTTTCGTACGATACCTTCGTTTCCAATTAAACTTATCATCAATTACTACTCGTGACTTTACTTAAAACATGGCAAACGAATATTCAAATACTTTAAAGCACAAATATGAAAAATATGGCAGCAAGCTTAACGAATATCCATTTCCGGTTTCAACTCTGAAATTTCGATAATTTAACGATTTCGCTCGAAACAAAAACTATCCGATTAACTCAAATGTATTTCAAACTATCCTAACATCAAACTTTAACACTTTAATGGGCTTAATAACGACTCGAGGCAGCGAGATAACATCATAAACACTTTCGTATTCAACAACGAAAATCACAAACTAAAAACATTCACGTTCGCAGAAAACTCATCTGAATCGCTCGGAAACAATTTCTCAATATCCGAACGACTATCCAATACTTTAAAACACACTAAAATGCATCATTTTCCACGACGATGAACTTGAATTTAAAAGCATATTATAACAGCCCCTAACTCATCTTCTAACAGCCCGTAATAGATTTCGCAACGAAACCAACCATGTACAATTTCATTCAAAACACAACCGAAACAACAACGAGCGAACCTCCACACTAACGAGGTTCTCAATCCTAAACCCAATCATAGCAATTTGATCCATATCTCAATTCTTATTCACATGTACGCTTTAAAAATCACTCGAAACACACAACATAACTAAAGGGGACAACACTTACCTCAACTTGAACTCGCTCAAAATGCTGCTGTCCTCTTCTTAAGACTGAACTGCCTCTTCCTAATTTACATGTGCTGTCTTCTCTTGATGTTGTTTCACTTCAGGTCTAAATGGTTGTGCTCGGCCTGACTTGACAGCAGCTGCTCGGCAGCAGCTCCCACAAAGGCGACAGCACCAGTTCACGGCTTCAGCTCCTCACTCGGTTCACAGCAGCACTTCACAACGGTGACAGCAGCTCCTCCAGGACTGACAGCGCCTCACACCGGCAGCTCCTCATGCCAACAGCTCCTCTCGCTAGCAGCAATACCTCTCGGCAGCAGCTCTCCACGATTTGACAGCAGCTCACGGCCTCCTCTTGCTTGCATGCACGGCTTCTTGGCTCTAATTTGCTCCTGGGTTGCTCAGATGCTACATGCAGCTGCTGCACCTAAGGATTTACTTCCAGATTTAGCTGAAGACCGAATGGGAGAGAAGGATGGTAGAGGTGCTTACTCGGATCAACTCTCGGTTCTGCTTTCTTGACCGAGTGGATCTTCCTCCTCACAATTTCTCTCTCGTTCTCTCTCTCACAGACAGATCTGCCTCTCTCTTTGAACTTACACTTTCGGTCTCTATTCTATAACTCTCACTCTTGATTTTGCTTGAACTTGGAGGCCGAATGCCTTTGATGATGAGTGATGACCGCTTGAAGGCTTTTGTTTTTGGTTTTGCACTAAAAGATAAGTGGTGACCGAATTTAGTTTATTGCAAGCTTCCTTCACTTTTTAATATTTCATTTGCTATTATAATATTGTTGCTTGACAAGTGGCATTCATGCACACTTTCACTATGCCATTTGTCCTTACTTATTCTTGCATGCCACCATTTATTTTATTTAAATTCCATGCATTCTCACTTTAACTTCCAAGCTCAATTTCATTTTTGTCCGTCCGTCAAGGAATCCGCTTTTCATTTAGCCTAGGCTTCGCACTCTCGGAATTATTTTAAAATTTCGAATCCGTCTCCACGAACTCGAATTTATTTTTATGATTCTAAAATAAATATTCTGAGTATTTTCGGACTCGAAAATTATATTTTTTTGATCGAACGGGATCCTTCGTAAAAATAATTTGCTCTCCGATGAACGAGGTTTTAGGTTTTACATTTCAAATGCCAATAACCAACCCCGTGTTATATGTTATATATTATAGATTATGATTTAGACCCAGTCGGTATACTCCACTATGTATGATAAATGTTGGAAGGGTATGTCATTAATATCGGAGGGATTGAGTTTGTTAATCGAGTTATGTCGCCCTCTACATATGTGAGGCATTATCTCACTTGTGTATGCGATATCGAAAATTTCGCTACATGTGGTGGGATGTCTCATGTATATCGTCATAATGAGCGTTGTTAATCGAATCGCCACGTGACTATGTTATGATTTTTTGGGTTCCATTGATGCAGTTTCAGTAAGGAAAGGAAAATCTTAAGTTACGCAATAATTGAAATATTATTATGTTTTTATGCTTGGAAACTTGTTTTAAGATTTCAAATAAATTTATCAAAGTTTATGATTTTTTATTATGAAAATTTTATAAAATAAAATAATTTTTTTAAAATGTTTTTGGAAGGTATTTTGAAAGAAACGATTCTAAATAGAAAAATCTAACCACCCATTGAGCTCTTTTAGCTCACTGTTCTTGATCTTATGTTTTATGAAAATCTCCCCATGTACAGGAACCAGCGGTCAGAGTGCTCACTCTCTCACCTCAGATTAAATGGGCAAGCTATGGATGATGTTATGTAAAGTCACATTTTGCTTGTTTTCATTCAATGGAAAAATTTACATGCGTACATAGTTTTGATTGTAAAGTATTTTATGAATTTTTACCACCGTTGTGGTGATACGATGTATTTACTAGACGAAATGATTTGATACCTTTATGTATATACAATGTAAATATTTTAGGATGTATATATATGTTTTTGATTTTATGCTAAATTTGTGTTTTCGAATTTGAAATTATTTTGTTGATTAAATCTCTTATGGCTAGATGATGGTTTTGAGATGGACCGAAGCTCCAATATGGTAGTGGAAGATATTGTTTGAATTATTGAAGTATTATTGAATTTGTTTTCAAGTGATTTGAAATTTTGGAAAACCTTGAAAAACAACCGTTGTGCTGTCAAAATTTTTCTAGAAAATCTATGTTATGGAAAAATAAAATTTTATAAGTGATACTTTATATGTTCATGAAATGATTTATGTTTTAGGGCTTGCTCCACAATGTCCTTTTGGTGATGCTAACTATAATCCAAAAGAGTTTTGTGGGGTACCCGATGGGATCACCGGAGCTCTGAAAGGAAAAATTCGGGGCGGTTCCCATCAATCGATGTCCAAGAACCAGACAGTGATTTATGATTTCTCAGGATTCCATTGGATAAATGCTTCATGAATGAAAGTTATATTTTTTATATATCCATGTACATGTATTGTATTGATTTTAATGGTAAATATATTTATGTTTCCAAGTCAATTTATATAAATATTTGTAACTTTATGCATGATAACATGTTTTTTTGAATCTGAAATGGGTTTTAATTGAAATACTTTGAATTATAATTGAGTTTGGATTTTGAGATGGACCTAAGGTCTAAATTTGAAAGTGGAGAAGAATGTATGAATTTAGAAGTATTTATAAATTTATTTACTAGTATTTTGAAAATGTTGAAAATGTCAAAAAACAACCGTTATGCTGTCAAAATTTTTTCACCATAATTTTTAAATGATTAAGAAATGAAAATATATTACAGTTTTGCTCCACGAAATCCTTTTGAGTTACCGGTATGAAAACTATAAAGATTTTCGTTAAGATGTCAGGAGGGCTTCTCTCGGATCCATAAAGGAGAAACCTGGGTTGGGTCCCTTTCATTTAGCTTCCATGGATTCTCCATAAATAAAACCAATGGTTTTGTTGAAAATTAATCTTTTTGTGGTGACCCATTTGAGAAATAACCTTTTCTTTGTAAGCATTTGCAGTGCAACTTTTTTTGGATAGGAATACCCTTTATTACTCGTCCCAATTTTAACTGACCCACCCCCTTTTTGTGTGGAAGGTCACCTTCAATCTACAAAACTTGTCACTCTCTCTCTATTCCCAACTTTTTTCTCTCATTCTCGCTTTAGGAATCCTAACCCACCATCTGGAGTCCTCACTGTCATCCTTCACCATCGCACGTCCACCCACTACCATCGCACCTCACCTCCACCCACTGTTGGTCACTCTCTTACTGTCGAACAATTTTCTTTGACCCTCACACTCCTTCACCATCGCACCTCTACACAATACCGTCGTATTTCTACCCTCGTCGCTCTTCACCGTCGGACCTCCAACCACCGGCGTTAACTATAGGAGTAGCTAACCTCTTTTGTTTGACAATTGCACCTCCTAACCGTTGCATCTCACCGATCGTCGACCAGCACCTGCCACTATCCGATTGCTTGGTCTGCTCGACTCAAAACTCGGGCGAAAAACAGGTACCCTTTTTTTCATTGTCTCTCACAAACCCTAGCATCACTATTTCTTCTCTTTTCACATCACCATTTTCCTCTCCCTTGCAATTCTCTTTTCTTCTCTCCCTTATACCTTATTTTCTCTATCTTCGCCATGTATCACCATTTGGTTTGCTCGATTGCATCTCTCTCTCTCTCCATCGCCGCATGTCAACTTTGATCTGCTCAACTGCCCTTTTCTCACCGTCTAGTCTGCTTAACTGTGCGCCTCTCTCTCCATCGTCATCATGTTAACTCTGATCTACTCGACTGGCTCTCTCTCACTCTGGTTTACTTGACTATGTTTACTTGTTTTCTGTTAACTCTGACTTCTCTCTAACATCAACTCTCAATTCGTAGGTTTTGAGAGAAGTTGTAGATTGACAACCTCTCTCTCTCAATGTTGCCCATCTCAACCAGTAAGTCTCTATTGCATTTCTGTTTCTGATAGGATTTGAAGAACTGTGTATGATTTTGTTTTGGATTCTCAATGGTTTTGTGATCAAATTTGGTGACAAGGGATTTGGATTATAGTGTTTTGTTTTGCTTTGTTGTACTTGATTGAAATATTTGAAAAGACAGTGATGGAGAGTAAGCTTCGTGTTGAAAACAGAATTTATTTTATGAATTTATGAGCAATTTATCATAAGAGAAATATAATATGTGATGAATCCTTACATACTCTCTTTTATGTCAATTCTATCAACATGTTTAAAATGAATAAAGCCATGTCAAGGCACATATGGCCACTGGATAAGGAAGATGGTATATATTTTTTAATTAATGTTCTTCTTTTTTGCTATGTTTCAAAGTTTGTGAGCATTGATATTAGATATCCGATATCATTTTTTTCCCAAAATCTTGCTTCTATTAATATTACATATCTGGGGTTTGGTTTAAGGTGGGGTCTCTGTCCCTTGCAAACATGCTTAATAGGTGTTGGTCTAGTTGTGACCTTGTGTTTCTCGTGTACCTTCTGTCTTCTGAGTGGAAACTATGTTATCTTGTGTTTTGAAGTATCATATGAGTTCTGATGTTGATTATAGTTTTATTTAAGAAAACGATTTTTCTCTTGAGCACCATATAAACAAAACCCGAAGTAGTTTAGATTATAAGCAGTGTGTGTACGTTCATTAAACTAGGAAATTTCTCTCTCACTGAGATGTCTATGAGATATATGCTGGCAAGAAAATCTTATGCATTCACGTTGTACTCAGGGCCTTGACTCTGTTTAGTCTAATTTGAGTACCATATGTCTTTCCCTATGATTTTTCCTTATGATTTTTTTATTATCAAATGGTTTAATGGGATAGATAAACAATTTGAAAAAAACACATCTAATCAAAAGGCATTGCAATTGTTGGAATTGTGCTTTTTAACTTACTTTTTAAGTGTTCCTCTATTTGGTTTTCTAATAATAGTGTTTCAAGCTATCTGTTGACATTATGAATTTAACAATTAACTTCTAATTTTACAGTTCTAGCTAAATCTACAATGAAAGGGGGGCAGTCCAAGCAGGTAAGAGAATGTGAGATTGCTTACTTCAAGCCTCCAGGCTATCAACTTGCTGGGTCTGTTATTTTGTGTCTACACCACATCCTTGCACACATTTGGTACTAGAACAACTTACTCGCTTAGGAAAATAAGTATAACGTAGTGTACTTTCGCACTGATGGTTTTGTATAGCATGAAAAATTTCATTTCAGCTCAGATACCGATGACGATGAGACAAACCAGAAGGAAAAACAACAGAAGAAAGGATGTTTCGATTTTCTTGCTCCCCTTCCACTTTCAGATGCTTTAGTGAAATTTTTTGGGACTAGTGAAAATGCATTGTCCGAGCTGATGTTGTGAAGAGAATGTGGGAGTACATAATACAGAATGAGCTGCAAGTATGTCTTTCATGTTCCTTTTTAACTTTTGCTGTGATAATAGTGGTGAATATTATGTATTAGTATTTCATGCTTAGGTTAAATAAAAATTTCTAAAAAATATGTGTCAATTTACTTGATAGGCTAAACTAACAAAGGAACATGCTTTTAGATTACCCACGTGTGAAGCTAGAGAAGATAGGATGAATTCCATATTGAAAAGATTAAAAAAGTAGAGAAGGATATATGTATTAATGGATACCATAATCCAATAAGTTAGTCTTTTGAGATATAAGGTGATACACTCATACACCATCGCTCAAAAAAATATAAGAATATAGAAATTATGCAAAATGAACAATGCCTTCCTTTGTTTTTGGTCCATCTATAAGATTTGTTTTGTTTTTTCCCTGTGGATAGCTTATTTACAGCCCTTGTGTCTACTTTTTTGAATTATTTTATTCTTTTTCTTTTTTTGATCTTTGAATATTAAATGTTACTTTACTATCATGAGTTCATGGACTAGCCCACTCAGTTGCTTGCCTTATTTGATAGGCCTGCAAAAGGTTAAACTTGATCACTTAGTGTCTACATTGGTGAACAGTTTGACATAGTAACAACGCCACTCTAGTTTTTAAGCTTTAAAGCTACTAAGTTAAATATGGGAATGAAAGTTTGGAGACTGAAGAGAAGATGCTTTCTTGACCCTAGCTGAACACTGATGTTGCAAATTGGTTTGGCATATATACTCCTTAAAACTGAACAAGAAAAAACTTATTTTGCTCCTGCTTATCATGGTATTGTCCATTAAGTATGTCCAACTTCTAGTTTAAGGTGTCATTTGTGATAGATTACATTTTGTATGTGTTAACTTTTCTCCTTATTCTTTCAGTTCACGTCGTCATTTGTAAAATACAATATTGGTATTGTTGTGGTTGAATGCATTAATTAATGCTTCCAAGTGTCTTGCATTCACATGAATGCTGACCTCTATTGAAGTTGCATGTTAATAATTGGTATGGTAAATTTTCACATATTTTGAATTTTGTAGTTTGACATAATTCTAGTAGTGTTGCAAAATGTTATTAAGCTTTTCTATAGAAAGTAACTTACTGGAGATGGAACTTTGTTATGGCAGTAAGATGAAGAAAGCTTCTGTTGTTTTTAAAGAATTGGTATTTGTGCAAATTTATTCTATAATCTCATGATGGTTGTGTCGTAATCTATTTTAAAATTATATTAAATTCATTGTCATTAATTTGCAACAATGATGCATAAAACTTTCATTTTTTTGCATGTAACATATAATTTGTAATATAATTTTTTTGTTTGTCCAGAAGCATATCTATGGTTACCAAGGCAAGAATATTAGCATTTTTGCAGACAACAATGGTTGGCTATCAATCCTTCTTACATACAATCTTGGTTAGGTCTATTGTCACGAACACCTTGAATGGCACCATTTCTTTCAAAGAATGACCCATTTATAATGGCCACTGAAAAATGTCTCTTTCATTTCTTCCGTTTCGTCCATTTTTCATTCTTCTTTCCTTAAAGATGGTACCATAATACATTAGATAAAAGATAGTTTTCTGTAATCTTTTCTTTTCTATTTTCAAGTTTCCTATATTTATATGTACAGTGTCTAAATCTTAAGCTCTATTTGCCTCCAGCTCTATTTTTCCAAGTTTGTATTTGCCTCCAGCTATATTGAAACCTTTGGGTTTATCAAATGTTCACTAAATTTCAGTGTGAATGATTATTTATCTGTGATTGCTAATGGTGAAAGAAGAGATCTATTACTAATATTTGTTACGAGGTGAAATAACTGGAGTGCCAAGGATAATGACTTTAAAGTCTTCATATAAGCATCTGTATTGCAATAGAAAAAAAGAATATTCTTTATTATATAATTTACTCTTGCTATTGTTTCAGAATCTCATAATTCATGATTGATAAATAATAACTATACAAAGAACATTTATTAACTTGTTGGATAAAAGTTTTCATATCAACAAGTACAAAAAATATGATTTAATCAAAATAAATAAGTTAAATGTTAAGATTGACAAAAATCTCTATATCAATTGAATTAATGAGAACTTCATCATCTTCCCAGTTGACAACTTTGGCTTTAAGATCTTTTCCAATTAATTTAAGAGGTGCATTGAATTAATTGTTGCATTGAACTCCGAAATCAAGGGCTACAACAACAACTTTCCTAGCAATGAGAAAACAATTAAAGATGAAAAGGGTTTGATCAAGATCAACTACTCTTTTTCAAACATATTTATATACAGATAGTCTGCTTATCTCTTAGGCTGGAACTTTATCAACAATTAGGAAATTGGACTAATGAATTGAATAATGAAAATATCAACATGAAACGGAAAATAAAAAGAAAAGGAAAAGGAAAATAATGACCCCAACTTTCATTATCCAACTTGGGTACTCCCAACTGGAAGGGTTTTAACATATATTATCCAAAAATAATTAGAAGTATAAAAAAAAAAAAAAAAAAGTACTCAATTTCTAACCTTCGTGTAGAGATTTTCAACCTTCAAGTTGGGAATCTCAACCTAGAGATTGGGAACCTGAGATTGGGAGGGTTGGGATTCCCAACTTTTAGGCTCTATATCTCACCAACCTTCTCGTTGGATTCCCAAAACGAAATTTGGGATTCCCAACCTAAAGTTTGAGATTTCAGGTTAGGAATCCGAACCTTTCAGTTGGGATTCCCAACCAAATTTCGACATCCGGTGGGATTTAAGGTGAATTCTCAATCTGGAAGTTGAGAATCTTAACCTAAAGGTCAGAAATCTCAACCCGAAGGTTGGGATTTTCAACCACTGGATTGGGATTCCCACCTCTAGATCACGTCTAATGTCAGGAGGGTTGGGAATCCCAACTTATGAGTTGAAAATCCCAACTTTAAGGTTGGGATTCCTAATGTGAATGTTAAATCAAGATTGACAATCTCAACTTTCAGGTTGGGAATCCCAACCTTGAGTAATATTCACTTTCGAATCTCAACTATGGGGTTGGAAATCCCAACCTGAAAGTTGGGAATCTCAACTTCAAAGTTGACATTCCTAACCTCCAGGTTGGAAATCCGAACCTTAAATGAATATCCAAATTGGGATTCTCAAACTCTAGATTGAGAATCTTGACCTCTAGATTAAGATTCCCAAATTCAATTTTCAATCAAGGTTGAGAATCCCGACGTTGAAATTAGGATTCTCAACATCTAGGTTTGTAAGGTATCCTGACCTTGATTGAAAATCTAAGGTTCGGAATCCCAACCTAAAGGTTAAGAATCCTAACCTTGATAAACATTGTTTGCACATCTAAATTGGGATTCTCAATCCTAAGGTTAGGATTCCCAACCCAAAGATTGAGAATCTCAATCTTAGATGTTTATTTAAGATTGGAATTCTCAACCTCGAGGTTGAGATTCCCAACCTACATATTGGGATAGGTTGGGAATCTCAACCTCGAGGTTGAGAATCCCAACTTCGAGGTTGAGAATCCCAACCCAGTTGGGTTACATTACATAAAAGCTACAAAAAATTTGGATTCTCAACATTCAAACACGAAAAATTTGAGTCTAAATTCCGATTGTCAACCTCTATTACAAATTTCACCCTCAAATTCAATTACAAATTCACTAATAACAACTCCTAATACAATAACTTTCACATTCTAATCATACCCATAAAACTACACATAAAATATATCTAACCGCCACAACCCATAAGGTATTAGACCTGTAAACCTTACTCTTTGAACAGCACTAAAATGGCTTTCCTTTGTTCATCCATTAAGCTCCCCTCCATTTGCGTGCCTTCTTAGAAAAACTATCTACTGGCATGCATCGATGAGAGCGATGGGATGGCGACGACTACATTATGGAGGAGGAAGAAGTGGAGCCGACGAGGGCGATACGGACGGCGACGATTATTACATGGGGGAGGAAGAAGTGGAGCCGACAAGGGCAATGCAGACAGTCGCGACTACGACATGGAAGAGGAAGAAGTGGAGCCAACGAAGGCGATGCGGACAGCGGCGATTATGACATAGAAGAAGAAGAAGTGGAGGAGCTGAACAACAAGAAGGACTACAACGTGGAGTACGAGGCGGTGGGGGGTGGTGGTGGTTAAGATAAAGACGAAGATATAAGCATAGTGGACAGCAACAGCTTCATGTACACCTAGGGGCGAGAGTTGGAGATGGTGGTTCCACAAGATCAATTTGATGGACTGTCAAGAAAAAGAGCTGTAGCTTTGGGCAAAATGAAGGACATTTTTGTCCATCCCAAGTCTTTTTTTGTAAGAGGAAAAACAAAATGTTAGTTTTCAAATGGGCTCTCCAAAAGAGACTATTTTATGCATTTTCCCTAAAACCAATAAAATAAATAAGCCCAACAAATAAGCCTGTGGTCCAACCCCAACAAAATAGTCGGAAAATGTCCAATAAACAAGCCCAATAATCAGGCCTAGTTAGCCCATAACTAAGTCCAATAATCAAGTAACACCACAATGTCCAATAAACAATCTATTTTATCACTAGTGAAGATGCAATGAAACCAAAGTCAGAGAGTGTAAAACTTTGAAAAAAAATTAACCAAAACAGAGAACTTGCTGTGATGAAAACAGTGCAGAACTGGTGATAGTGCAGGGAGATGAAGCAGCGGCAGCGGGATGATGGTGCAACAAAAAATGAGACCAACGGTGGAAAGCCAAGAAAACGGCGCTGCCAAAACAGAGATGGAGGTGATGGAGACAAACCAGAGGCAGTGATGGAGGAATGAGACAACAGCGATGGACAACCGAGAACCAGGAAGAGAGATCGACACTGCGGTAGCGATGGACAATCGAGAACTAGGAAAAGAGGTCAACACCGATAGCGGGATAGACCAGGTAACACAGCCGAACAAGGCCGGAACAGCAAGAAAATGCAGAAGAAGGCGCCAGAATAGTGATGGAACAGCGAGGGAACGGCGCCGTCAGCGGAAGCGAAACAGATTGTGAGTGACGGTGATGGTTGGGTGGTGTTTTGGGTGATGATTGGTGAGCGTTTGACAGTGAATTGATGGGTGATGATGTACAGTGATAGTGAAGTGGTGCCGTTAGTGATGGTTGCGTGGTGTTTGCAATGTTCTGGGTGATGGTTGATGCAGTGAATGGTGTGTAAAAAAAAAAAAAAAGACAAATCTTGGCTATGATACTGTGAAAATGTAGACGAATGATATATATGTCATTGTAATTATAATATATAATATGAAACCTATTTGTAGACAAATAGGCATATTATAAAGATAGAAAAGAGAACCATATAATACAAAAATGATAACACGAATATATCATAATAATGATGTCGTGAATATGGAAAAGATTGATATGTTGATTGATATGGAAAGGATTGATATGAATGATAATAGTGGGTATTTGGTTACAGGGCTCTAATAATGAAAGCTGGCTTTGAATATGATGATCGCCTTGTTGGATTCATCAAAGGATATCGCCGTGTCTTCTACCAAGGTATTATTTCATGTTAATATCTGCATTTGTTGTTATATTTGTGTTTACATGTTGTGTGTTGTGGAGTAGGCAACACTGACCACAAAGGCAGACCTGAGTATCCAGGAAGAACGGTCACATTGGAACCTGCTGATGCCCAAGTCTGTGTGAGTTGTTACTTTTCTTTGTATGTAAGATAAGTTACAGACTCAGTGTAGGCTATATCTCAGTGACCATTCTTCTCTATTCCTAAGACAATATCATTTATATTTGCAATGAAGATTGAATTAAGATTCTATTGGTTTATCTTTATCAATTAATAACATTGATTCGTGTTGCTGTAATGTTCTATGAGAGTTGACAACAAAGCACGTAAGTTAGTTGCACTATCAAAATTATGAGTAATTTAATGAATATGAACTTGTACAAGCAGAATGATATCAAGCAGTGTCCTAAAATCATGCGGCAAGTAGAGTGTTTAGATGTCTATCTATTAAGAATCTGTGTGCAAAGCCTATTGAAATTTTTTTTTTTTTTTTTTTGCCTTTTTTATCAACATTGTTTTGTAATTGTATTCAATTATCCGAAGGGGAATTTCCAAAAAAATTGGTTCGTAAAGGATAGTTAGGAAAGGATCCTATTTCCTTTTTGCCTGAAACCGTGGTACAAATGTAAGGTATAATCCCTTAATAAAAATGCAATGAAAAAAAGGACGAAAATTTTTTTTTTTTTTTTAATAGTTTGGGGAATCGAAGCAGAATTGTCCTATGGCCCTACCCTGAAACGACCTTAATTTTTGGAACCCATTTTTAAATAACTCTGAAAGAAAATGAAAAATTGAAAGTTGAAGGTGAAAAAAAACTTTTTAAGGGCTTTAAACAAAGAAAAGTTTTACAAAAGCCGCAAACGAAACTGAAAAATGCAGCATTGAAAGCTTTCTAATTCTATTTCTAAAGTATGAGTTATTTTAAATAGACAGTAAATTGTCAAAGGAGATCAATGCGTGAAGCGGATGGTTGTTTTGTTTTGCGGGGGGCCTAGTGGGGAGTTGAATACAAGATCACCAAGGAAGAAGACAAAGAAACTGCACTCACGGTACGATCTATTACATAAACCTTAGTGATTAATTTGTTGCTTTAACATGCTTTTAAAAAAAAAAAAAAAAATCCTATAATTTCTGCCCACCCTAGCTACCAGTGATTGCCTTCCAGCAAGGAATAAAATATCCAAATCATAATCAATATATCTCCGATATTTTCCTTTTTCCAGGTTGATAATATAAAAATTATTTTATAATATTCTCAATATTTTGAGATTTTTCTTGATATTTCCACCTATATTTTCATAAATTTAAACACTCAGTATTTTCACCCATATCTGATATTAAAACCTTGCTCTCAAGCTCAAAACTTCGGTGTTGGTAGGGAAGGGGGTGATTAAGAGGTGGTTTTTGACTTGTTGTTCACTAGCTCTATGCGTCTGTATCAAGTCATTCTAATGAGGGTCTCAATACATAACAATATCATCATAGAGAAACTTAGTTTTAGCCCTTCTCGGCTTCTGTTAAGGAGTAGGATATAAAAATGATACAGAAATTCTTAAGATGTTAGTGATTTTATAGTTTCATTAATTAAGTTCTCTTGTAATGCTACTGGAGTAGGTAAAATTTTCATCAACAAAAAGAAGTTTGTTTCTGGTTTCTTTGTTTTAATTCATTCAATTTGCAGTTCTTGTTCCTTCTACTTCATTTTGTTTCAACCTAGTGAATTTAGTTGCATGATTTCCAAGGCAAGAAGAACCTATATTTGCCTGAGTAAAGGTCTCCTGAGTGATTGACAATATTTTTTTTATATACGGTTTGAAAATTCTTGTTGTGAGTCGGTTAACCATTGTTGTTAAGCAGTTTCTTTGTTCTCAAAGGATAGATAGGGGTACTCTTCCATCGTGGTTCAGGGTGGAGGACGCATAGGTAAAACACGTCTGCTGTCGACAACCATTTTTATTTGGTGCATATATGCATTAACCAAGGTGTTGTATATATGTCTTGAATACTGTATTGAAATGTCAAGCTCAAGATAGGAAGTTTTGTAAGCCATATGGAGGCTAAGTATGTAGGGTTTCAACCAAAATAATGATCACTTTTGTTGTCTGAACTATCAAAGGATTTAAATTTTGAGGTTGACAAGCTTCTGAATATCAATTTGCATGCTTGTTTTCTTGCTTAGTTTAACATTGTTTAATAATTCCTTTATTCCAGTGCATGACAAAAGATACTGTTGAAAATATAAACTTATTTTTGAGCAAGCCCATTACCAAGCTCAAGTTCATCAAGAAGAACCTTCTAAGGTTAGGTGTAAGGTTAGGTGAGTCAATAATGCAATTTAAAAGTATTTGTTTGGTTGGTGAAATTGTGTGGTTAGGATTTATTTGTATTTGTTAATTTGAATGGTTTAGATTAATTTTCTAGCACTATATATAGTCCCTCTTGCATGAGGTTTTATCATCACAAAAAAGAAGAAAACATAAGAGAAGCAAAGCTTCTAGTGAGTGTGTGAGAAACAAAGTAAAGTTTTGTATTGTGAGGTGTTTTGAGTGTTGTAAAAGTTCTATTTTTGTTTTAGTGAGAATTTCGATCCAACAAAGTGGTATCAGAGCAAGGCTAAGTGTCTTATAATATACCAAATCGAAGCTCTCGACGAGAGGAGCACAACGCCGCAAAAATCATCCCAATCGGAGGTCCCACGCGCCCGCACGCGCCGCTGAAAAATCGTTGCAGAAAACTGAGTCAACTCAAACGAGTTGAACCGGGTTAACAGACCGAGCCGAGTCGAGCCGAGCCGAGTCGATCCGAGCCGAGCCGAGCCGAGTCAAGCTTAGCCGAGCCAAGCCGAATCCAATCCGAGCCGAGCCGAGCCGCTGCTGGCAAAAGCCAAACAGGTCCCGTTGACTTTGACCGTTGACCCAGGTCCCATTGACTTTGACCGTTGACCGTTGACCGTTGACTTTGACAGTTGATCAAAAGTTGACTTTTTGGCTCAAGTTCCGGTTGAAGTTTCTCGACGTTCTAAATCCATCTGTGCAATCAGAATTTTGAAATTCTAAACATATTAAAAGGTATGGCTAATGGTATGGTATCCTTCCAAGTTCCAACACTCAAGAACGACAACTATGATAATTGGAGTATCAAAATGAAAGCACTTCTTGGAGCACACGATGTCTGGGAGATCGTAGAAAAGGGCTACACCGAATCAGAAGATGAGTCGACACTATTCCAAACTCAAAAGGATAGTTTAAAAGACTCAAGGAAGAGAGATAAAAAGGCTCTCTATCTCATCTATCAAGCATTAGATGATGATGGCTTTGAGAAAATTTCAAGTGCAAAGTCCGCTAAAGAAACGTGGAATAAGCTACAAACCTCTTGCAAAGGATCTGAACAAGTGAAGAAAGTTCGTCTTCAGATTTTAAGATGTGAGTTTGAATCATTACATATGAAAGCATCTGAATCTATTTCTGACTACTTCACAAGAGTGTTAACCGTTTCTAATCAATTAAAAAGAAACGGTGAGATACTGGAAGATACCAGAATAATGGAGAAAATACTCCGCTCGTTGGATTCCAAATTTGAATATATCGTTGTGACGATAGAAGAGACTAAAGATTTGACAACCATGATAATTGAGCAACTTCAATGATCGTTGCAAGCTTACGAAGAAAAGCATAAAAGGAAGCAAGGTATCAATGAACAACTCCTCAAGTCCCAACTCAAAGAGAAGGAAGAAATCCAAAGCCACGAGAGATACCAATGTGGTCGAGGCAGAGGAAGAAGCCGAGGACGAGGTACAGGTCGTAGTCGTGGACGAGGTTGGAATTATAACAACAACAATTCCAACAATAGCTATGAGAGAGGAGAAAATTCAACAAGAGGTCGTGGGAGAGCCAATTCGAACACGAGGTACGAAAAATCTCAAGTTCAGTGTTATAATTGTCAGAAGTTTGGACATTATGCTTCAGAATGTAGAACTCCAAATAACAAGGTTGAAGAAAAGACTAATTTTGTGGAAGCAAGAACAGAGGAGAGAGAAATTCTGTTATTAGCACATAGAGGCAATGATGGAGACCAAGAGAATACTTGGTATCTCGACACTGGTGCGAGCAACCACATGTGTGGAAGGAAAAACATGTTCATAGAGCTCAACGAATCTGTGAGTGGCAATGTCTCATTTGGAGATAGTTCTAAAATTCCGGTGAAAGGAAAATGTAACATTCTTATTCGTGCTAAAGATGGTAGTCACCAATTGATTTCAAATGTTTATTATGTGCCCAACATGATAAGCAACATCTTGAGTTTAGGTCAACTTTTAGAAAAAGGCTATGATATTCACATGAAAGATTGTAGTCTTTTTATAAGAGATGACATAGGAAATTTAATTGCTAAGGTGAAAATGTCAAAGAATAGAATGTTTTCGTTGAACATTCAAAATGATGTTGCAAAGTGTTTGAAAGCTTGTTATAAAGATGCATCATGGTTATGGCATCTTCGATTTGGGCATCTCAACTTTGGAGGATTGAAAATGTTGTCTAAGAAGGAAATGGTGAGAGGACTACCTCGTATTAATCATCCTGACCAACTTTGTGAAGGGTGTCTACTTGGGAAGCAATTCAGAAAAGGTTTCCCAAAACAGTCAAAATCAAGAGCCAAGAAACCACTCGAGCTCATCCATACTGATGTGTGCGGTCCAATCAAGTCAAGCTCTCTCGGTAACAGTAATTATTTCCTTCTCTTCATTGATGATTTTTCAAGAAAAACGTGGGTATATTTCTTAAAACAGAAATCAGAAGTTTTTGAAGTATTCAAGAAATTTAAAACTGCTATGGAGAAAGAAAGTGGCTACCAGATAAAAGCAATGAGATCTGATCGAGGAGGAGAGTTCACCTCAAAAGAGTTCCGAGAGTTCTGCGAAGCAAATGGAATCTGACGTCCTCTAACCGTTCCGAGATCCCCTCAGCAAAACGGTGTTGCAGAAAGAAAGAACAGAACAATTCTCAATATGGCACGAAGTATGTTGAAAAGCAAAAGATTACCGAAGGAATTTTGGGCGGAAGCTGTAGCTTGCCCAGTATACCTATCAAATCGATCTCCAACAAGAAGTGTGTTGGGAAAGACACCACAAGAAGCATGGAATGGAAGGAAGCCAGGTATTTCCCACCTGAGAGTCTTTGGAAGCATAGCTCATGTACATGTACCAGACGAGAGAAGAAGTAAGCTTGATGACAAAAGTGAGAAGTTCATCTTCATTGGGTACGATAATTATTCTAAAGGCTACAAGATGTATAATCCAAACAATGGAAGGACTATCATCAGCCGTGATGTTGTATTTGATGAAGAAAGCACATGGAATTGGAAAACACATGATGAAGATTACAGTTTCCTTCCCTACTTTGAATAAGAGAAGGAGGAGCAACCAAGAATGGAGCAAGCAGAACAAGAACCCACTACACCACCAGCATCACCAGCCTCAACAGATAATGGAAACTCACCACCATCATTTCTGAATGAAAGAGATGTGGAGCGTACAAGAAGCCTGCAAGATTTTTATGAGGTAACTGAACAACCTGATAATCTCACACTTTTCTATCTCTTTGCTGATTCCGAACCAGTGAGCTTTGAAAAAGCTGTACAAAATAAGAAGTGAAAAGATGCAATGAATGAAGAAATCAAGTCCATTGAAAAGAATGATACTTGGAAGCTCGTAATACTTTCAAAAGGACATAAAGCAATTGGTGTCAAATGGGTGTACAAGATAAAAAGAAATGCTAAGGGAGAGATAGAAAAACACAAGGCAAGACTTGTTGCAAAAGGCTATAGTTAAAAAGCTGGAATTGACTATGATGAGGTATTTGCTCATGTTGCTCGATTAGAAACTATAAGACTAATAATTTCTTTGGTAGCTCAGAATAAGTAGAAGATTCATCAGATGGATGTAAAATGCGCCTTCCTAAATGGAGTCCTTGAAGAAGAAGTCTACATTCAGCAACCATCAGGCTATGAAGTCAAAGGCCACGAAGACAAAGTTCTAAAACTAAAGAAAGCTCTTTACGGGTTGAAGCAAGCACCAAGGGCATGGAACAATCGGATTGACAAATACTTCAAAGAGAATGGCTTCACCAAATGTCCTCATGAACATGCTCTCTACATCAAATTCAAAGATGGAGATGTTTTGATTGTATGTTTGTATGTGGATGATTTAATCTTCACCGGTAATAATCCAAGTTTTTTTAAAGAATTCAAGAAAGCAATGGCTAAGGAATTCGAGATGATCGACATCGGATTGATGACATACTACCTTGGTATCGAAGTCAAGCAAAATGAAGATGGCATCTTTATCTCCCAAGAAAGCTATGCAATGGAGATACTTAAGAAATTCAAGTTGGATGATTGCAATCCAATAAGCACACCGGTGGAATGTGGAGTCAAACTGTCTAAGCATGATGAAGCAGAAAAGGTGGATCCAACACTCTTTAAGAGTTTGGTTGGAAGTTTGAGGTACTTGACTTGTACAAGACCTAACATCCTTTATGCAGTTGGACTTGTGAGTCATTATATGGAGAATCCAATAACTACCCATTTCAAGGTAGCTAAGAGAATCCTTCGCTATATCAAATGTACAATTGACTTTGGTTTGTTCTATTCAATTTCAAATGACTTCAAACTTGTTGGATATAGCGATAGCGATTGGGGTGGAGATACAGATGATAGAAAGAGCACCGGTGGGTTTGCATTCTTCATGGGAAACACAGCTTTCACATGGATGTCAAGGAAGCAACCGATTATCACACTATCCACTTGTGAAGCCGAATACGTAGCTGCTACTTCGTGTGTTTGTCATGCAATTTGGCTCAGAAATTTATTGAAGGAATTAAGCTTGCCACAAGAAAAACCAACTGAGATTTGTGTAGACAATAAGTCAGTCATCGCCTTAGCAAAGAATCCGGTGTTCCATGACAGAAGCAAACATATCGATACTCGTTATCACTTCATACGAGAATGCATAGCAAAAAGAAATGTGTAAATGGAATACGTAAGGTCAAAGGATCAGATCGCAGATATTTTCACCAAACCACTAAAGTTTGAAGATTTTACGAGATTAAGAAGTTTGCTTGGCATGGTAAAACAAGTTTAAGAGGGGGTGTTGAAAATATAAACTTGTTTTTGAGCAAGCTCATTACCAAGCCCAAGTCCATCAAGAAGAACCTTCTAAGGTTAGGTGTAAGGTTAGGTGAGTCAATAATGCAATTTAAAAGTATTTGTTTGGTTGGTGAAATTGCGTGGTTAGGATTTATTTGTATTTGTTAATTTGAATGGTTTAGATTAATTTTCTAGCACTATATATAGCCCCTCTTGCATGAGGTTTTATCATCACAAAGAAGAAGAAAACATAAGAGAAGCAAAGCTTCTAGTGAGTGTGTGAGAAACAAAGCAAAGCTTTGTATTGTGAGGTGTTTTGAATGTTGTAAAAGTTTTATTTTTGTTTTAGTGAGAATTTCGATCCAACAGATACGTGATAGATCTATGTGATGAGATACTAAGAGGATTTCCATATGGTTTATTTACCTTACCACTTGGTGTGTCTTCCGCTGTTTCATCTTATTTTTGGGACTTACCAGTACTCTGCTCATAGTTATACATTAGATTTATGCAACTATTCATTAAGGAATGGAACATATGGTTATGAACAAGATACTGCTCTTAGTAATGTTTTGCCAAATGATATTGTTGATCAATAATCATACATTAACCGTGTATATAAATTATATTAAAACATGAAAAATAATAAGAAAAACGTACCCGTTTCTCTGCAAATATTATCAAGATCTCGTGTTGTTCAACTGGGTCGGAATTCGATCACAAAGTGTGGAAAGAAAACTCAATCCACAATGTAAATACCTTGTTATCCTCTGTTATTTGTTTTTGTTTTCTGCTCTCTGTTTTCTACTGCGTACAGATACTTCACACATTCACACACTCTATATTATGCACGTTAATATATCTGCATGAGTTTATAACTACCATGTGCAGTTATAATCAAATAACTGCTACAAACTGCTAATAGCAGTTATATAATCTGATCCATGTTGGATCTGGGTTTGGGTCTTTGGGTCATCTTGGGTGAACCCGACCCAAGCCCATATAGCCCAACATCTCCCACTCACACAAGATGAGCCAAACAGAACTAACAGAGAAAACACTGATGACTCCTTTATAATAAGAAGTACGAGCATTCATACAAGTAAATACATTGTGTGACCTATGAACAACGAAATTTATAATAGGACTTACTTTTTAAATCTCAATTGTATTTCTATACAAGAGATTATCAATTGTTCATTAGTATGTCCTAGATTTAATAGAATTTTATTTGTTCAAGCATATCGATCCCTTTAACACAACATGCTTAATCCTTTAATATTTCATATAATTACAATTGTGATTCCAAATCACAATTTGTCGACATGTAAATATATGAAAAAATAAAAATTCATTAAATCTTCCTATCTCACTTTTATCTCTTGGTCAACAAAAATGACTGACATCATAGAAATGTCCCATAGGTCGCATTATCATAACCGTAGAAAACACACTAATGATACAAGCATCACTTCGTTACTTTGAGATAAAGTGAATAGTCACTGAGGACATAGGTAGAAGTTTTATAAACTTCAATGGAACTTACACAATGAGGAATTAGGGATAAATTCACTCATTTTCCATGTCGGTCATAATAAGCACACGCGGTATGAAACGCATGTTACAGTGAATCATGCCCCTCAATAGGGACGCGTATGTCAATTATATTTAGATTATTCACTGTACAGATTTCAGTTCAGACGCTCTCCTAACGTCTAACCTGAGTTTCAAAAAATTGCTTTCTAAGCACCACTTATTAAGAAACTCATATCTGGCTTAATCTGGTTTTCATGATGGTGGGGATACATCACGAGTGGTTCTATTATCAATGTTTAGTGTAGAACCTCATTTTAGCTATTGCTAAGGCGACATTTCATATATTCTAAGTCCTTAAGAGAACAATCATCAATTTATTCTCTAAAAATATATGTGTCTCATCTTGGCTTGCCATCTTAGCAACCAAGGCGACTGTATGTGTAAGAATACCAGTCTCCAACCTGATGACATACTTTATATCATTTGAGTGAAATGAATATGTGCTAGTAATACGAAATAAATTCAATATATTTATTCATAAATGGATATAGTTCAAAGTGACAATTACAACATTATAATCTACACAGACCTAAAGACCTAGCATGTGACTTGAAAACATCTCTCGTCACAGCTTTAGTAAGCGGGTCAGCAACCATCTCATGCGTAGATATATATTTGATTATTACATTTCTTTTTGTCACTATATCTCTGACAAAATTATATTTAGTCTCTATATGCTTTGATTTACTGTGATATTTCGCATATTTGGTATAAGCAATAGCTGCCTGACTATCACAGTAAATTGTAACCGGCTTCTCTGCATCAACTTCTAAAATCAGATCTTCTAAAAATCTCTTAAGCCATACTGCTTCTTGAACTGCTGCTGAACACGCTATAAATTCAGCTTCCATGGTGGACAACGCAATACATGACTGTTTCTTACTACTCCAAGAGATAGCTCCTTGGCTAAGTAAAAATGTATAACCTGAAGTGGATTTTCGCTCATCCAAGTCACCTCCCCAATCTGCGTCTGTAAAACCAACCAGACGTAAATTACCATCTTGGTAGCAAAGGGAGTAGTCTGCAGTCCCTTTGAGATATGCTAATATTCTTTTTACAGCGATCCAATGTTTCTGACCAGGATTTGATTGATATCTACTAACCAGTCCAACTGCATAGCAGATATCAGGTCTTGTACACATCATAGCGTACATGAGACTTCCAATAGCACTTGAGTAAGGAACTCTTTGCATTTTTTCACGCTCTTGTGGAGTCTTAGGGCACATTTCAAGACTGAGAGTTTGTCCCTTCGAGATAGGAGTTTCCATAGGCTTACAATCTGCCATATGGAATCGTTTAAGGATCTTTTTAATATAAGGCTCTTGTGATAGAGCTAGGATTCTCTTTGAACGATATCTTTTAATCTTAACTCCTAAAATATAGGCAGCTTCTCCCATGTCTTTCATTTCGAAGGTTGAAGATAACCATTCCTTTATAGTTATCATAAACTCCTTATCATTTCCGGCCAATAAAATATCATCCACATATAAAGACAAAATTATGAATTTGTCTTTTATCCATTTGACATACACACAATGGTCCTCTTCAGTCATCTGAAATCCATATGACATTACTGCCTCATGAAAACGAAGGTACCATTGCCTGGAGGATTGTTTCAAACCATAAATAGATCTCTTGAGCTTACAAACTTTTTGCTCTTGACCTTTTGAAACGAAATTCACTGGCTGTTCCATGTAAATTTCTTCCTCCAGTTCTCCATTGAGAAAAGCTGTCTTTACATCCATCTGATGTAATTCTAAATCCATGTGTGCGACGATAGCTAATATAAGGCGAATTGAAGCAAACCTTACCACAGGTGAGAAGGTTTCTTCATAATCTATACCCTCCTGTTGAGTATATCCTTTTGCAACTAATCTCGCCTTATACCTTTCTATTGAGCCGTCTGCCCTACGCTTGATTCGGAGAACCCATTTATTTCCAATGGCTTTCCGATTAGGTGGCAATTCAACCAAGTCCCAGACGTGGTTGTTTTTCATTGACTCCATCTCTTCTTGCATAGCTTTAATCCAAAACTCTTTAGCAGGTGAGTTGAGAGCCTCATTCACATTCTTTGGCTCATCACTATCATGTGAAGCAACCATAAAAGCTTCCCCTTCTATCTCAAATCGACGACGAGGAATAGTTTTACGGTCACTTCTACGAATTGATGATTTCAGTGATACTAATTCATTAGTCCCTATACTCCCACTGGGAAGAAATGAATTATCACTTTCAATAGCTTTATCACTCCCACTAGGGACAGAGTATTCAGGCAACTCTCTTTCTACCTCTAGTTGAGTATTCGAATGTACAAAATCATGTGATTCACTCAATTCGTAAAATTGAAAATCTTTTTCAACTTCACCTCTGCTAGGAAATTCATTCTCCAAGAAATTCACGTCTCGTGATTCCAATTCAGTTATACTTCCATCTGAATTTTCTCCTATGAATACATATCCTTTAGAGTGCTCAGAGTATCTGATAAAAATACATTTCTTTCCTCTAGCACCTAATTTTCCATATTTGCTGGACAAGTCATGTATATATCCTGCGCACCCCCAATGTCGCATATGAGTGAGATTAGGTTTCCTACCTGTCCATAATTCATAGGGTGTGGAAGATACTGACTTAGTAGGGACCCTATTCAGAATATAAGTAGCTGTCAGTAGTGCATCTCCCCAATAAGATATTGGGAGGTTTGCTTGTGCCATCATAGATCTTATCATCTCTAATAAAGTTCTATTCCTTCTTTCCGCTACACCATTTTGTTGCGGTGTCCTAGGAATGGTCAATTGTCTAACAATACCTTTCTCTTGACACAATATCTCAAATTGTTCTGAGAGGTATTCTCGTCCTCGATCAGTTCGCAGGACTTTGACAGTTCTATCTAACTGATTCTCCACCATATTTAGATATAATCTAAAGCAATCTAATGCTTCAGATTTATGGGAGATTAGATAAACATGACCGTAACGAGTGTAATCATCTATGAAGGTTATAAAGTATGAAGCACCACTTCTAGCTCTAACATTCATAGGTCCACAAATATCAGAATGAACTAATTGTAATGGATTCTCAGCTCTAATTCCCTTTCCAAATGGTTTTCTAGTTGTTTTTCCAGCTAGACAATTTTCACATACAGGCAAATCTATCTTATTGAGGGAACCTAGAAATCCCTCTTTAGCCAATCTATTCATTCGATCTTGGCCGATATGCCCTAGTCTAGCATGCCAAGTATTGACATTTGCATTATCAGAAGAAGCAATTAGTGAAAAACAACTATTATCATCATAATAACCGTTCATCTCGGTATTCAATACAATAAAACCATCTAGTAAATATCCAGTGCCAATCCTTACAGAATTTAAATAAATATCCATACAATCACCATAAAAATTTAAAACATATCCTAATTTAAGAAGTACTGGTACAGAAATCAAATTTCGTCGAATATCAGGAGCAAATAATACATCATGGAGATAGAGTACTTGGCCTCTATACAAAACAAGCTTGCAAGTGCCAATACCCTTCACCTCAACACGTGAGTTATTCCCCACATATATCCATCTTGATCCTTGACTTATTCGACGATACTCCACGAATGCTCCTCGATCTCTAGCTACATGATCGGTGGCCCCTGAGTCTACAGTCCACAAAGGACGAGATTCAGTGAGTAATACTGAGCTAGAAACAAAAGCATGATTAAATGTGTCAGAGTAACAATGTACCTTTTCCTTCTTTTGCTCAGTGCATTCACGAGCAAAATGGCCCAACTGACCGCAGTTAAAACAGGTCATTTTTGCTTTCTCTTTCTTTGCCCCAGCGCGCTTGCCTTTCTTGCGCTTTCCGGTCTCATCCCTTTTGAACTTGGAATTACCATTCCACTTCTTGAAATTCTTCTTCCATCCCTTGCGCTTAAAGCCTAAGCCTTTGCGCTTGCTGGATTCAGCCATGTAAAGCTGACCGGAAGCTTTAGCTGCTTCTAAGTGCTCGTCTTCCAATTCAACATGACGTGCAATGTCGTCAAACGACTTGATATTATCATTATGAGTCATGTTGATCTTCATATTCTCCCAACTGGAGGGAAGGGACCGGATCACAGCCTGTACTTGCTGCTCATCAGTAAGATTATGCCCAGCAGACTTGAGCTCACGTATCATGTTTGACATTTCCCTAAGGTGCTGTTTCATTGTATGATTCTGGCGCTTCCTATAGGTGTCAAACTTAATGGTGAGCCTCCTCAACTTAGTGGTTGAAGTACCACCATACTTGTCTTTTAAGGCTATCCACATGTCCTGGGCAGTCTCATAATTTTCATACATGCACATGAGATCATCATCCATGCTGCTCAGGATCGTAATCCGAGCAATACTATTCTTCTTTTTCCAAGTCTGATAGATCTCCATGTCTCTTCTGCTTTGAGCAGATGTACCTGACTGGGGCAACACCATAGTGTTTGTCAGGGTCTCAAGAGCATCCTGCTCTTCGAGAATATACTGAACTTTTCGGTGCCAGATGTCATAATTATCACCGTTCAGTTTTTCTCCCTTATTTAGTTCAGCAATAATATTCTTTGATGATGAAGCCATTTTCCTGAAATGATATTCAGTTCTATTTAGAGACTTACTATCTATATCCTTCTATATCTATACTAGCACATTTACTTTCATTTCACTATAATATTGCAGCAACTATACACTCATAAATATGAAGAAAGAATCCTTGGATAGGAATCGAAAAAATAGTCAAGCTACTCATCATCATCCATTTCCAATTATTTACTAAATCATACTTGTAAGTGTATTTGTGCAAAACAGTCCTAATCTCATTTCTCAATTGAATTAGGACACCCACATAGATATCAATATTCATAATGCAATACAAATAAAATAACATTTTATAAATGATAAAAAGAAAAATTACACTATCCATTTTCAATACATAAATAAAAATATTCAACATAACAACCTACATCATTTACAAGATAGCAACAATAAAATAAATCCACAATCAATCAGGTAGATAAGGGGTACGAGGCACAGTCTCCTCATAATACTCTCTCATGTACTGGTCGAAATCAATCGTCATCTCTGGATCCTCCTCGTCTGATGAGATGTCTATCACCTCAACTACCTCATCATCAGAAGTATCCATGATATCGACGTCCTCATCATCTGATATCTCTATAACCTCGATATCATCCTCGTCATCCGAAATGACTATAACATCAACCGGACAATCAGAAGGCACATAATCCGGTGGCTCAATGTCCTCCTCGTCATCAGATATGACTATCACATCAGCTGGATAATCAGAAGGCACATAATCTGGAGGCTCGATGCCCTCCTCGTCATCAGAAATGACTATGATATCGTCTGGATCATCAGGGATATCAATGATATCAGGACTCTCAATAATCTCAATGACCTCCTCGACCTCCTCATCAGAATCAGAAAAGTAATGGATAACTCGAAATGCCATCTACAAAATTTATTAGATTAAACATATTAAATAATTTAGTATATCAAATACTAAATATACTAATTAAATCTTATAAAAATAAAATAAATAATTTATTTATTTATTTTATTGATTTATTATTATTATTAATTATTTTTTTTTTTTTGAAAATTTTTTTCCCGGTCGCCGGAAACCGCCGTCGGCGGCGGCGCGTGGACCTCACGCGCCGGCGACCGTCGGAGGCACGCGCCGGCAGCAGCCACTTGCTGGCCGCGCGTGCTCTGCAGTCTCTTCCACGTGGCAGGCTCTGGCGCTTCCACCTTGGCGACAGTGGACTAATCACATACTGCCATGTCTTGAACACGTGGCCCAATAAGATTCAGCCATATGGCTGATTACGTGGCACCCCGGACACATGGCGCTCTTTAATTCGAGAACAGTGACGACGCGGCATCACCGGAGAGTCGACACGTGTCATGTGGACGCGGCCTCTCCCTAGATCGCCACGTGTCGATATACTGTTCATCGTCTTCAACCATTCAAAAACCGATTTCCAGTTTTTTTCAGATTTCAGGGGCAGATTTCAAATGCAAATATCTCACTCGTTTCTTATCCAAATTGGTCATATAATATACCGTTGGAAAGCTCTTTTCGAGCCCTATCTAATGGTCTATTTATTACACAAAAATAAAAACGTTTACTAACATTTTAAGGTCATGAACAGTCTCGGGTTATGTTTAACTTTTATCCAAAAATGACTTTCTAAATGCCTTAAATTCGAAATATAAGCAAGTCTCATGCTTTCTAATCATCATTACACCAGCAAACAACAAACCATATGCTCTGATACCAATGTTGATCAATAATCATACATTAACCGTGTATATAAATTATATTAAAACATGAAAAATAATAAGAAAAACGTACCCGTTTCTCTGCAAATATTATCAAGATCTCGTGTTGTTCAACTGGGTCGGAATTCGATCACAAAGTGTGGAAAGAAAATTCAATCCACAATGTAAATACCTTGCTCTGTTATCCTCTGTTATTTGTTTTTGTTTTCTGCTCTCTGTTTTCTACTGCGTACAGATACTTCACACATTCACACACTCTATATTATGCACGTTAATATATCTGCATGAGTTTATAACTACCATGTGCAGTTATAATCAAATAACTGCTACAAACTGCTAATAGCAGTTATATAATCTGATCCATGTTGGATCTGGGTTTGGGTCTTTGGGTCATCTTGGGTGAACCCGACCCAAGCCCATATAGCCCAACAGATATAATGAACATATGGTGTGCATTATCTCATGTAATGCACGCCTTCTAAAACCATGTCACTTTGTAGTTTGACTCCATGAATTGTTTCATACATTTTGCATATTATCTCCTTTGTTAGTGGTAAACAAGTGATTCCTTTATTTTACGTGAAGTTCTTTCCAAGAACTACTGTAGTCTCTTTAACTCTCATCTTTCATAAGCTAAAGATCCTCAGCAAGCATTTCTGTTCATCCAGGTAGAGCTGCTCATTGAAGACTGAGTAACACATTTGATTTTAAAGTTTCCTGTTGTTTGAACTTTGAAAATAAAAAATTCAAATTCTCCTAACTTGTGCAATAATATTTCTAGTTGCCATTGGCCCATTATGTTGTGCTTTTTCCAATTCATATCCTAGCAGAATGGAAGAGTTTGTAGCGTTACTCAGTTATCGTTCTATTGTATTCAACTTTGGGTTGTATCTATTTGTTGTTACAATTATTGTCTCTTCCTTTTATTGTTGTGAATCGAACACAGTATTTAGAAGTGAGGGGAAAACAGTATGACAAGAAAGCATACCTTGTGAGTTAAATGCTACAATATTTGTGGTGTTCAAAGTCAAACATATTTTATGTTCTAGCGGTTGTGTAATATCTACTAAATTTTGCTTCAGGAGTCCAGCTATTTCTGGTGTAGTGGTGTAAGTGGTAAAAACCACCCTGAACTATCTAGTGTATACATCTTAAGTATCTCAAAGTTAACCAGATTTTAAATTGACAACTTAATTCTTTAGATACATTGCATCTCCAGACAGGAAGCTCAACAAGAACTATTTGGGTCCTGCATCTCTTGAAGAGATTGCCGAGTACATACTGTCTTAATTATTTACTCTATAAGCTTGTGCATTGCTGTTACATTCTCCTTGTCAGCTGGCTGGTATGAGTGGTATGAGGATCTTGAATATCAGTAGCTGACCTTTTTTGAAAGCAAAGTTTTGGCACATACTATACGTATATCATTCCCATTTTACAAAGAAATTGAATTCTAAAGCTAAAAAAAAATGATATTGATTTCTAGTAAACGGCTGCAACTAGACGAAGTCTCATAAAAAATTGTGTTATCAATCTGCAGACAAGTAATTCACAGAGACTATCTCTTCCAACTTGAAAAAGCGCTTCTTGAACTTGGTGAGCTCACTTCAGGACCCCTTGACTTACTGTTAGAATTTCAGTAATCTTTATTTCGTTTACTTGAAAAACCAACTTACTCTTAATGCTCAGGATGTAAAGATCCGCATGTAATTGATCTAGCAAATGAAGTCAGGCGCATTCTTTCAGAATCTGAGCTAACCTCATCGTAAAGCTTCATGTTCAGCGTTGGAGCTTTTAGTGAAAGTAATATCCAATTTGATTGAATTTACAATCTATTATCCATACAATTTACCCATTTTCGGTTAAGGGTGAGCTCCAATAAACTATTGTTGGTCTATTGTTTCCCCGCTTAAATCGTCTACTTTATACTTATAAGACTACAAATCTCCTATAAAATTTGACAGTTGTTAAACATAATCATTTTTTGCTCTTAAGATTAATCGAGCTTAAACCCTAATTTGATATCAATTATCAAAGATTTGTCGATTTTTCACCCTCAAATTGCCAACGTGTTGCAATAAATGAGTACGGTCAAACAATTAAGATACACATTAACTGTATTAATTAACAAAGAGAATTCTACATCCATTTATGACTAAGTGGTGTTACACTCCCTCTTCCATACTTTGATAGAGGATTCAAGACTTAAAGTCCCACTATACCTACCGATTAAAAAGCATAATTTCATCAATCTCAATAAATCTCTCATCCAACTGTATCAAATTTCATAAAAAAATAAAAAATAAAATAAAAGAATGAGAATTTGTCATGGTGCAGCTATTTTCATGCAAACAATTTCCTACACTGCAAGCTTATAGATTTTTAAATTGATGTACTTAAAAGGAGCAACATTTTCTTACTGCCACTGGCGAGGTAAATCTCATATGAGACTAAGTCTATTTTACATGTATAAACACATATAACCTCAAATACAAAAATCACTAGGCTTATATTAAATCTACGCTCCTTTCTTTGGAGAGGATGCCCAAAAAATCACTAAAATAAGGTGAAGTAAAACCTCCGATCGGGCATAGCTCAGAGAACATTCTTCAACCTAACGCTGCCTATTCCCACCCAAAACAAAATAGCATAAAACTGAAAGAAGAAAGCAAAAAAATTATATGAAGCTCATAACACATTATTATGCTCTACTGATTGAAGCTCTTCCTTTAAGTCTGCTAGCAAGTCCCTTGGATTCAATCACTGTCTTCATCATCCTCTGCAAAAGACAGGTAAATATCATATTTGGGAATACACATGGAAACTCGAAAAAAAAAAAAAAAAAATCTAACACACGATACTCTTCAACAAATAGTGTCTTGCAGGATGTTCCAACAAATCCTTGGTATCATCACAACTACAAAGACAGTATAAGCGCCACTATTCACTACATCGAAGCCCTAACACCTGGGGAATTGACAGTTGGTTGCTCATAATGTAGGCAACAATTAGGAATAGAGGTTTCAGGATATATCCTTCAACACTTGCAGCATCTCCCATCATACTCCTTAAATTTTAGTTAAAAAAACAAAACACATATTTTAACTAACAACTTTTGACTAGATTAGTCTAACCATTCTCTTTATTTTAATTATGCATTGATATTAAAATAATAGTAAAAGGCGTTTGCTTCTATTTTAACTAAATAATAAAAAAAATAAATAAATAAATAAATAAGTGTGCGTGCCTTTATCTCCATGATCTTTGCTTGCAATACATCCACTTGAGATTGGTTCCATCCCATGTGAGGTCCCATTTCCTGTTTAATTTTCAATCTATGCTGGACTAATAATAAGTAGTAAATGGACCAGTCCAGTAGCGTTTTGAAGACCAGCCCACCTGCCCTAAATACACTCTCAACAATTCTAAATGCACCTAGCCCATGTTTAAAAAAAATACATAAAACATTAAAAGAGATATAGGGGGCTGTGCTGTTCTCATTAAGAAAGAGACAAGTGAAGAGCAAGCAGATAAGGAGAATGAAAGATGAGAGAACCGGCAAGGAAGAAGGAGATAGAAGAAACGAAAGAGACCAGAAACAGACAAGGAGAGCAGCAGAACTGAGAGAAAACAGAAGAGAGTACTTGGTGAGGAAAAGAAAAAGATAAAAGAAGAAGAAAGAATGAAACGAAAAAGAAAAGAGAGTAGAAACAAAGCAGAAGAGTAGGGATTTTTAGAGAGAAGAGAGAGAGTTGAAAGAGATGATGAAAGGTTGTTAGATTTAGAAGAAGAAGACAGGTTGTTGGGCTGAAAATGGTGGAAAGAAATAGAGCAGAATCTAGAGAGAGAGAGGACTGGACGAAACAGGGGTTGTTGTAGTTGGTTATTTGATAGACTATGGAGTTGCAATTTGATCAATTTAGAGGGCTTGAACATCAAGAGTGTTATGGGTATTACAACACTTGATAAGCCTAGATAAAAGCAGCAGATTGAATTTGAGACATGATAGGTTTTGAGATGTCTGAAACGTGAGAAAAATAATGGGAAAACAAAGAAAAAAATCTGGGTTGGTTGAATATGAATATAGGTTGCAGTGTTTTGCTTTTATAAGAAAATATATGTACATATGAGAGTGAACGGACATTGAGGTTGGAGATGAAAGAGAAGAACCAGGGCAGTAGGTGATGACTTCAAAAAAAAAAAAAAAACCAGAAAACAATGAAAGAAGGGTGCAAAAGGACGTTGTCAGCTCGTTTACAGAGAGATGTTTACGGATAGGTGATATTAGTTTTGGGAAGTTTGAGAATATTTTATATATATGTATTAGCTGTTTATAAATTTTAAATTGAGTTTTCATGTGATTTTAGGCATGGATTCAGAAAGCGAAGCAATCAAAATCAGCCCTGAGAACTTGTACAGATCTGAGCAAACGACATAACTGAGTGGAAAATTTATAGATTATTGAGATTAAATGATTTAATTAGTTAAATGATGTTACGTATTATTGATTATATTTTACGAAATGAGAAATTATTGCGAATTCGTATGTATATATATGTATAAAAAATTCCAATAGGAATTTATGTTTTTAACTTGAATTTATTATAAGAAATGTTGAGAATATTTTTAGTAATATTATATTATGTTTTAATAAAATATATTTATTTTTATTTTGTTATAAAAGTATTTATTTAGAATTAAATGTACATTCAAAAAAGAGAATTATATACATTTGTATACAGAAATGGTTAAATATTTGAAAGGAGAATAAAATTATTTCAG
Organism: Dimocarpus longan; assembly: GCA_022984855.1. NCBI lineage: Eukaryota > Viridiplantae > Streptophyta > Magnoliopsida > Sapindales > Sapindaceae > Dimocarpus > Dimocarpus longan. The sequence continues at coordinate 13,526,400 of CM041018.1, forward strand.
AACACCAAAGTTATACCTTCCTCTCTAATAATCAAATAAGCTACATATGTGTAAATCATAGATTCTTCCAATACATGCATAACAGATGTCAGAAGAATCATTGAATTATCTAAAGAGTCATAGAGTCGCTCAGTACGTGTATGACTAGATATTATCCTTCACTCTACGTGTGTGTTAAGTATCTTCACTACGTGTAATCATATTCCTTAGATATTAATTGGTATAGATTTTCATATTACAGATGTTATCTATCGATTTTGATCAGTATAAATAGAGATTTACAGAATACCATATTTATAAAAAGAGATTCTAAAAAAGTTTTACAAATTATAGTTTTTCAGATTTTATATTATTAAAGTTATAAAGATAATTTATATATAAATTTACAATTTTATTACAATATGATACTTAAATTTAGTTTTATTTATCAAATATGATTATGTATTATTACCTATTATATATTATGTTTTATTTCGAAATACATATATATATATATTTTAAAAGTTACATTTACTCACTAAACGTTAGCGTTCACTCTTTTATAAAATCCATTTTTTCAAGATTCATCACAAGTTCGTACATATTATTGCATATCATTAGAAGGACCACATGATGCTTAACAATTTTGCATTTGGATAGATTATTTTAATTCACCAGATTTCTTAAATATGTTTCAAGAATATTATTATTTTTAGATGGGATATTTTTTCATATATTTTATTAATATTTTATACATGGGTCCAATATCATGAGAAATGTATAGATTTTTATTTTGTTGAGATTGAATTTTAATTTTATAAGGAAGTCATGAGTCAAAAAATATTATTATTATTATTTGAGAATTCAGATTTTAATCAGAATTACCACAATTTTCAAGGGATTCTCTCCTAAACTCAAGAAAAGAGTCGAGATGGGTCCTATCATCCCATCTTCTACTTCTGCATTTCATAATTTTTGTTTTGTTGGGACTTCGAAGTTGGCAGGTCAACATCTTCCTCAGGTGACATTCCCTTTCCAATCAAAAGCCAGTGAATTGGATCAACTTTTACACAATCAATAAACACACAATTTTCAAGGGATTCTCTCCTAAACTCAAGAAAAGAGTCGAGATGGGTCCTATCATCCCATCTTCTACTTCTGCATTTCATAATTTTTGTTTTGTCGGGACTTCGAAGTTGGCAGGTCAACATCTTCCTCAGGTGACATTCCCTTTCCAATCAAAAGCCAGTGAATTGGATCAACTTTTACACAATCAATAAACACACAATTATCAACAATATCAAATTGGAAACCAAACCAAACCAAAAAAAAATACAAATTGAAAGCCAATCCCAATCTCTTTGCTCCTAAAATCCCTAAAAAATAAGTCTTTTGAACGACAAACACAAAAATCAACACTTGAAACCTAAATTTAATGATCAGGGCTTAAACCCTTGAAAATTGAAGAAGTAGAGAACAATGACATCTTGGAGGATGGTAATGACAAGGAAGAAGAAGGATGGAGAAAAACAATATCAAATCAATAATAAAATAGATACAAATGGAATATATTTATAAAAATATATTATAATAAAATTAAAAAAAAAAAAAAAAACGTATTCATGATATTAAGTGAAGTTTAACAACAAACTAGAAAAATTTTAAGTTTTCTTATGGTAAGAGGGGTGTAGCCCAAACCATTTTTGAGGGGTGAAAATATCGCTATTCTTTTCTAATAGGCTTATCTTACTTGGACTCATTTGAGTGTAGAGAAATTATCTTGATTTTGATAATGAACTTAGAAATGGGCTTGGGCTAGAATTAGTGTTGTTTGAAGGCGACGGCCAAGCTACCTTGTTGAAACAAGGTAGATTATTTATTTTTGAGTGGCGATATTTGCACCCGTAAAAAATTATATGTACACCTCAAACTAGCATTTTTTAAATATCTAATAATACTGTTGAGTAATATTACTAAAATGGTAAATATTTTATAAGTAGATCCAAAAATTATTAATTAAAACATTATATAACTTTTCTTCCAAATGCTTAAACATCAAATTCTTTTTAAGGAATACAGTTTGATTGTAAAATACGGAGAATGAAACAAAATTTTCAAATGAAATTAATTATAAAAGGGTAAGTTTAAATTAATTATTGTTTTAATGCTAAGAAGTTGTACTATATAAGTATAGGCTTCTCAATGTAAAAGACTTCATTCAAACAATTCATCAAACACATGGATGACCTAACTTACGTACTGATTTTTTTTTAAAAAAAAAAATAAAAATGAAAACAATTTCAATATTACAAAAAGTCATAGTCGAATCGTGGTACATATTCAAAATTAGTGTACCACACAAGTATGAATCTTCCATAGCAATTGGTGGTTTGATTGGGTTTGATCTTTGATTCGTAGTTGTCAATGTTTCAAAAGGCGAAAAAGAAGGCAAGGCAGTGGAGCCTTTACAAGACGAGACGCTCGCCTTAAGGCGATCAAGACAACCGTCTCAATCCAAATGAAATAATAATAATAATAAGTAAAATAAAAACCCAAAGTTGAAGTGTTCAATGGAATGAGAGATATGTTGAGACTTGAGTGATTGAAATGATTTTATTTTTTATCATTATATATATAAACTATAAAACCCACCCCACTAACTTAATTAATTTTTTTACTTAAAAAAAAAAATTATTATTCTATATATAAACTATAAAACCCACTAACTTATTTTTTACTTTTATAATTATGTATATAAACTATAAAATCCCACCACACTAATTTATTTATTTATTTTATATAAATAAAAAAATAAATTAGTGTGGTGGGATTTTATAGTTTATAGTTTATATATATAATAAAAAATAAATTAGTGTGGTGGGATTTTATTGTTTATATATATATATATAGATAAAAAAATAAATTAGTGAAGTGAGATTTTATAGTTTATCTATATATATATAGATATATAGATAAAAAAATAAATTAGTGAAGTGAGATTTTATAGTTTATTTTTTTTATCTATATATATAAACAATAAAATCCCATCACACTAATTTATTTTTTATTATATATATAAACTATAAAACATTATTTTTTTAATTATTTATCATTTTATATATATAAACTATAAAATCCCATTCTACTAACTTTGTTTTTATTATTTTTTTATTTTTTGTTATTATATACCAACCACCTCACTTTAACTTACCCCATTAACTTCCCTCACACTCTCTCACTCCCACCAACGATTGTAAGTATGTAACTCACATTCACTCACCCTATTAACTCACCTCTCACTTTGTCACTCAGCACCACCAACTGTCACTCCCACCATAGTTCATCTTTTTAGTTTCTTCTCACATTCACTCAACGGTTAACACCACCAGCTTTGTCTTCTAAAACTAGTGTGTTTGTGTGTGTGTGTGTGTGTGTGTTTTTTTTTTTTTTTTTTTTTTTATGTGTGTTATTGTTTTTGGTGTGATTAATCGTTTTAAGCTTCAATTCTAAAACTAGTGTGTTTTTGTGTGTGTGTGTGTGAGTGTGTGTGTGTGTGTGTGTTTTTTTTTTTGGGGCATACGTTTGTGTGTTTCTTTTCTTTTCTTTTCTTTTTTTTAGTGTAGTAAACTGTTCTAAGCTTCAATATTTTTTTTTTAATTGATTTGGAATGCCTCATGACTACCTCTAGGCGCCTCTCCACAAGGTAGCCCTAAGGCAAAGGCGTCTAGAGGCAGCTTTGAGATGACCACTTCACCCTTAAAAGGTGTGAATTTTCATGACGGAACCCTTCCCGAATCCCTCCTCTGGACCCGAGAAAGACCCCGTAGCACCCCGTCAGAACTCCAACGAACCCTAATTTTGGTCCGAAGAAATCCTGTCAGAGCATCGAAACTTTTTTTATACTTCTTTTCTTACTCGTTTACTAGGTGGTAAGGGTACAAATTTTTCGCTTTTCTATTGAAAATCCGGCAGCATGCCGTCTGTTTTCTAAATTATGCCACCCTACAAGTTTCAAATGCAATTTATAAAAACATTTCTATGAAATTCATTTCTCAACTTCCAGAGCCTCCGGCTCATTTTTCACAACACAACAACAATCAAATAATTAAAATAAAAAAAACTGATTCATATAAAACTTTACTAAAACATTTTTAACTAATACATCCACGATTTCTTTAAAATACTTACAACTATATATATAAACATATATATGATCAAAATAACATCATATATACATGTAGTAGGTATCTTCCTATACATCCACATGCACGTCTGACTGAACCTCGTCGGCTGAAGGACTAGCTCCTGCATCTGTGGGAGAATTTTTAAGAAAAACATTTAAAGAAAAACGTGAGTATAACTCAGTGAGTGGTAGTAACTTTTAAACTAAAACTCATTTCTACACTTAAATTTCTCCCAAAAACAGTTTAATAAAACTAAAGTATTTTTCTAAAATACTTTCTAAAACTCATTTAAAACTGCTTTTGAATCTCGTTCTAAATTTCTTTCTAAAATTTTATGAAATCTTTTCTTAAAAGTATTTTCTTAAAATCTTTTCTGGTGCTCACCTGAATGGTAACCCAGAGAATATCTACTCCTGACGTGGTAGCATATAAACTCTAGCTAACCACTAGGAGTGGGAAAAACTGCTTTTGAATCTCGTTTTAAATTTCTTTCTAAAACTTTCTGAAATCTTTTCTCAAACTCTTTTCTTAAAATCTTTTCTAGTGCTCGCCTGAATGGTAACCCAGGGAATATCTACTCCTGGCGTGGTAGCATATAAAATCTAGCTAACCACTAGGAGTAGGGGATCTACCATGTGTAGTCGCCGAAAGCGGGCCCACACTGCGGACCGACTACACTACCCTATACGTGCATACGGATCACTCATACCTCGCTCACACATGAGTCGACTAGACTCAAATCTCACTGACTGACTTTCTCTCATCTACCGTATCACGCATAGGGCATTCGGCCGGGTACTAAACTGGGGTTAGGGTAAACCATAGGCTATTAAAATTTCTTTTTCTTAATACACTAAAATATTCTAAATCTTAAGGCAATAAGCCTAAAATATTTAATTCTAGCACATTCTCATATACATAAAGAATAAACTAAAATCTTTATGCTAAAATTAAAATATAAATTCAATTAATAAATAAATAACTATTAATAATAAATTCTTTTAACTTTAAAATAAACTTTAAGACAATATAAATTTTAAAAACTTGTAGTTCCACTCACAACACATCCTCGGATAAAATCCGATTCTCTTCTGTATGCCTTCGGAAGTCTCCGCTTTTACCTTAAAACATCAAATATCCATTTAGGGTCACTTAACTCATTCAAATAATATTTAAAATCAATAAAAATTCAATTATCTCTATATATATCCTTTAACACCTAAACTTTCGGATTTCAATTTCTATTCAACCGGGGTTTTCGAAATCCGTTTTCTCTACATGAATTTTACTTATTCTTTCCTAGGAATACTTGAGAATACTTAATCTCATCGTCGAAAACTCGGAATGAAAATCAACCGGATTCGCTTACTAACGAAAATCACTTTTCGCTCCGGATTTTCGACAACTTCAAAAATCAATCCTCTAGTGTTCTAACACCCAACTATAATTAAATAAACTGTTTCGAATGTTAAACGAACGCGTTTCGAAGGGTTTCGGAAACCGCCCTTCAAATCGTCCGTTTAGCTCCGAAATTGATCCTAAACTTTTCGTTTTCGAAATCTAGCTTCAAAAGATTATTCTTTAACCTCTAAAACATCAATATAATGTTTTAGAATCGAAAACGGGATCAAATTCCATAAAAACCCATTTTTCTCTACGACTTCCCTCTCTCGTTTTATCTGTTTTTCTTCCACCAAATCACTCCAAAATCATCCTCACATATCCCTCTTATTATCCCTAATCTCTGATTCGAAAATAAACGAACGAAAACAAATGAGTTTCATATAAATACCAATCTTTAAACTGAAATAACTCACCAAATAGGCAACCGTTTTGCTTCAAATTTTTGGGTTAGCTAGAGGAGATGACGAGGAACAACTTTCGTGAAGAAACCGCATTGAAAATCGGATCGAATCACCTTCTCTTCCTCTCTCTCTCTCTCTCTCGCGCGCGCTCGTGGCTCCTCTCTCCCGATTTCTCTCTCTTTTCTCTCTGATTGCCGATCCCAAATGTCTCAAATGAGACAAAATTTATTTATAAATATTTTAATGCTCATTTACTATAAAGTCCCTCAAGAAAATCTCACTTTATAACCTCAAACTTTTACTAATTATATTAGTGCCCCAAAATCAATTCTATTGGTCCACTTGTCTTATTTTCATCCACTTATTTTTCCAACCAATCCATGGATGACACGTGACACATCCATAGCCATTACTTTTTCAAAAACACTTATCTATTTTCTTATTGGTTGAATTCTGTGAGCTCACTTCGCTTGATTAACACGTAATTCACGCCTAATGACTTTGTAATCGAACCGGGGTCGGCCAAAAGATATCCGACTTACGATACGAAAATCTAATAAGCCTCAAATAACACTACTGAAGGCCTATGATTTGACCGTAACTCAATTCGAAGATTTCTAATACCATAAAATAATAAATCTGGGTGAGGGCTTGCACTTGGTGAATTCTCATTTCAATAGCAATACCTAATCCTTCTGAAAAATATTCCATAAATATTCTACACACATCTTATGGACAATTCGACTTTATAAACTTCAATTTAGGTCTGATACCTCTCATATATACTTGATAAAGGAAATGTTCCTAACCGAAATCTGATCGAATCAACCGATATCTTTTTATACGTATCTATAGCTTAAAAACTCGATTTTTACACTCATTCTCGTTAACTCATTCTCATTCACTTGGGTTACACTCCTTGAAACTTCCGTATATCATTCTCATGCATGATCCATGAATACTTAACTTAAAATGTCCATTTTGCCCTTTTTATGATATAATTTCACTTTGATCGAAAAATATTCTGAAAATATTCCATGGTCATCTAATCTTCAAATTGACCATGAAATACTCTAATTGGGTGTCTTATCTATCAGTCTCATACTTCGAAAAAATTCAATTGGAGTTAAACTCATTAAAACCTATTAATCTCTGAAAAGGGCAATATCGTAATTTTCTTCGAATCGCTTAAAACTAATTCAAATGGTCTTCTTTTTGATCCGTTTCTGTTTCTCTATACTCTCATACTATTTTCAAACCTTTTCGACCCTTAAGGTCAATTTTCAAAAATTTTACTATTCATTCGAAAATTTCCGTCCGAAAAATACTATTCACCGAAAACTTTTGTTTCCCATCAAATCTAAATTCATAACCCTGAACAATATAACCGAGTTCAAATTCAATCTTAAACACAAACTTTCGGATCTTTTCTTGAAAATCACTATTCATCTGGATCCGAATACTATTCACTGAAAATTCTCATTTCTTCCTAACACGATACTCAGAGCCTTATAAATATAATCGAATTCTAATCGGACCTCTTGCATTATTTCTAAACTCTTTATTCTTTATCTGATTGTCGAAAATGAATTCTTTGAGGAAACTAGGATCGGGGTCTATCATTTCATCCTGGCAGTCTAAGGTAGTTGCCATAATGCTTTTCAACCCTCAAGGCGATGAGGTGATGCCTCGCCTTGCCTTTTAAAACACCAGTAGCAGTAGATATGTTTGAGTATAAAACGAAAGTTGAAATTACATTTTAGTCCAAAAGGAGGAGACACCTATATATATAAGAGAATATGAAGTTTTCTCGATGCTGAAAGAATATTGATATTTTAAAATTAAGGGAAAAATCTAAAATCCCTTCTGAAATGATAAATAATCTCGATTGATCTCAACTTTTTAAAATATTAGCCTCAAATCCTCCTGCCATCAACCAATAATGGTTTCCATCTAAGTTTTTAGTAGTTTTGTAACAAAAATAGTAAAAGACCAAAATACACTTACTATGTTGAAAAATTACAAAACAGAAAATAAAAAATCAGTCAATTACCAAACTATCCTTCCATAACCAAAATAAAAAACAAAAAATTAGTTATTTTTTGTTTTTTAAACATTGACATATTACTTGTTAAATAATTATTAGGATCTGTCAAGATTGATCACTGATAGTCTCACATTCGGAGAAAAGACAACTCCTATCAAGAGAAGACTCATAACCCACACTTGATGTTATAAAGGATAAGAGTATGACTTGACTTAGAGTTAAGATTGATACTCAAACATTCCTACTAAAGGGTAATATATTCATTTTCTTTTCCATGTTTCAAAATTTTATTATTTTTTAATTGTGAACTCATTTTTAGCTTAATGAATATTTAAAATTCGAAAATTCTTCGTTTTAGCCACTCCAATAGGAATTTTAAAAATCAAAATTAACATGAAATACATAGAAACTACTTTTAACCTTAGACAATTAAAATTGCTATTTTACTTCTATAAAAATTTAATGAAAAAAAAAAAAAAACTTAAGAAATCTACTATCAATCAAGTTGTGATGGATGGTGAAGATTTAATTTTGTATAATAAAAAAGTATAAAAATCAATGTTGTAAAAGGTGCTAGGCATCTAGTGCCTAGGCGGTAGACTTTATACAACTGCAAACAGCTCCTGATGGCTATTGTATGTCTATTATACAATAGATTGATGATATTTCCATCCCACTTAAGTTTTGCATAGACTTCTTTTGATTCGTAGTGGTAGATACGTTTGAGTATAAAACGGAAGTCGAAGTTACTCTTTCAGTCCAAAAAAAAAAGAGAGACACACAGATATAAAAGAGAACGTGAAGTTCTCTCAATGTTAAAAGAATATTGATATTATAAAATTAAATAATTGATAAAATGGGTATAGATGAGGTGTACTTATAAAAATAAAGTATAGCACAATTAAACAAAATCTTTATATTAAGTGAAGTTTAAAAACAAATTAAGGCAATTTTAAATTTTTTATTGGATATGCAAACAAAAGGGGTGTACATACAATTTTTAAGGGGTGGAAATATCACTACTTTTATTTTTAGGTTAATTTCTTCTTTTTTTTTAAAATTTTTTTTGTACGCTGACACATTACGAGTCAAATAATTATCAGAATCTATTGAAATGGATCAATAATAGTCCCACAATTAGGGAGAGAGTAACTCCTACCAAAAAGAGTCTCATAACTCATACCTTGTGTTTTAAAAGATAAGGATAAGACTTGAACTCTTGATCCGAGGGTCAAGATGAATACTAAATTATTCCCATTAAAGAGTGATATATTCATTTTCCTTATTATGTTTCAATATTTTATTATTTTTTAATTGTGAACTCATTTTTATCTCAATAGATATTTAAAATTCGAAAATTCTTCATTTTAGTCACTCCAATTGGAATTTAAAAGTCAAAATTAACATGAAATCCATAGAAACTATTTTTAACCTTAGACAACTAAATTTGCAATTTTACTTCTATAAAAATTCAATTTAAAAAAAAAAAAAAAAAACCTTAAGAGATGTAGCATCAATCAAGTTGTGACTCATGATGAATATTTAATTTATATAAAAAAACTATAAAAGTCAATGTTGTAAAACGCATTAGGCACCAAACGCATAGCGCTTAGTTGGTAGACTTTATACAACTACAAATAGTTCCTGGTCATTGGTGTATATAAATATTATATAATAGAGTGATGATATTTCCATCCCACTAAAGTTTTTACATACATCCCTTCTGTACACACATCTCATTAAAGATTGTTTTAAAAAACTATAAATTATAGGGTAACTTGTATAAATTTCCTCGAATTTAAGTAAAAGTGCATGTGAGTTTTACTCATAAGTACAAGAATATCCCCAATAGTTAGTGAGAAATTGTTAGAATTTAAGGTTGAGGGGTAAAACCATTCTTTTGTTTTTAATTGAAGTGAATTATTGTTATTATCAATTCGTAAAAAGAAGCATTCACACAACCATTCAACCCTGCACAAACCCCCCACCCTTATGCATGAGGTTTGCCTAAAAACTGACGGAAACACATTTACCCTTTAATTATATCAAATCCCATTATCAGTTGACTTTTGTCAATGTTAATTGAGTAAAGTGCATTTTGGCCCTTTCACGTGATATCAATAGGGTTAGTGGGATGATGATATCAGCATCTGACATGGAAAATGAACTAAATATTGAAATATAAAATCAATAAACAAAATTAAATAAAAACTAAATAAAGAACCAAAAAACTCTCATTGGAACACGCGAGAAGGTTATCGATCTTCTGGAAGACACCTTTTTTTCTCTAAAACCTTAATCAATTCACCTCTCTCTCTCTCTCCCTCTCTCTCTCTCTCTCTCTCTCAACTGCTTATTCTCTATAAAACATTGTCTTTTTCATTTTCTCTTAGTATCGTCTACATAAAAGGGGTTCTTATAAACTGGTAAGTCGTTCATTCTTTGTGAAACACTTTTTTTTTTTCTCAAATCGTTGACAAGTGACATTATCTCTTTTTCTCTTGTTGTTGTTGTCTACGACTCAAACCGGTTAGTACGTAGAAGGGGTTATGGGTCATCATGAAAACCAACACTGTTGGTCGTGTTTGTGGGTCACTGTGGATGATGGCTGATGGATAAGCTCTCATCTCTTTATGTTGTTGTTTAATGGGTTACTGTGTTTATGGGTCGTCATCTCTTGTTCTTGTTTGTGTGTAATGAAAGTAGTTTTGTTTAGATATATATATGTCGTGTTTAAAGTTTTGTTTTGTTTTGTTTTTGCTTTTTTTTTTCTGTTTAAATTGTTCAATTTACGACTTACATAGATATAATTAGGGTTGCTATGTTTGTTTAAACAATTCGATTTTCTGCTCGCATGTGTTGTTTATTGATACATACTACTTGCATGTGTTGTTTATAGTGATATATAGAGCTGCTTACATGTATTGGTTATAGTGATATATAGGATCTTTCAAGGGCAGACCCACTGCAAGGTGAGGGGGGACACGTGCCCCCCTGGGATTTGAAGAAACAATCCTAAATGAGCTTTGTACTGCTGTGCTTGTGTGCTATAGTGCTGTGATGTCTGATTTTGATTTTTATATAGAAAAAAAAAAACTGTTATATTTATTTTACTTTTGATGGTTTTCGTTAGGAGGTCAGAACACACTATATCAAAGTTATTATTTTTATTATTGATTATTATTAGTTATTATTATTTTTATTCGTTTATTACATTATTATTATTTTATTTTAAAAGTTGCTTCCCTTATATTTTTTAAAAGGTACTGAAACTTTTTATCTAAATTTCTTTTTCTAGTTGTTCATTAATTTTTTTACTCTATTATTTATTTTTACTATTTCTAATATAATTAATTTCCTTCATTTTTATTATTTTTATGAGACCTAATTTTTCTATTTCTAATATTTTTTCTACTATTAATTATTAATATTGTCCTTTTTTCTTTTTTTTATTTTAATTTTCTCATATATAAGGATTATTTACTTCTACATTTTGTGTGCTATACAAAATCCATTGGTAATTTACAATTTTAGTGAATAATTTTTTTTCTTTTTTTGTTATAAATGTTATGCAGATTGAATTATATATCGAATGAGAGATTATGGTTAAATAATAATTTGTTTGCATATATGTCGAAAATTATTTTTAAAAAAATAGATAGAGAAGTTATCATGAAATGATTTTAAAATATGAAGCCTAATTGAGAAAAATTATAACTTTATTTTTTTTTCTATTTTTATTTGTTTTAATGATTTTATTAGGATTTTGAAATATAAAACTATTCATTTTGTCTAAATATTATGTATATATATATCACTTTATGTAAACTGTATAGTGTTATCAAACATTGTTTTATATAAAAACATTATATTGAGTTTAACTACCTTCCTCAACTACTAACCTTATCCTTCAATTAAAACCTTTAGATTAATTTCAATAACTACCCTTACAACTAATCTAAGGATTCCAATTAAGGGGTAAAGTTAATTGTTAAGTAAGGTAGTCAAACCTTTATATATTTAATATATTCTTAATTTTTGATATTTTTATGACTTTCTTCATGTGCCCCCCCCAAATAAATTGTCTAGGTCCTCTACTGGGATCTTTTGTTTAAACAGTTTAGTTTTCTATTTGCATGTGTTGTTTACAATGATAAAAAGTTTAGTTAGTTATATAAATGTTATTCGTTATGAAAAATATTATCTTTGTAAAACCCAAAACCGCGTTCGTCGGAGAGCGAAATATTTTTCCGATGGATCGCGTCCGATCGAAAAAATATAATTATTGAGTCCGGAAATAATTGGAATAATTATTTTCGATTTAGAGAAATAAATTCGAGTTCGCGAAGACGGGTTCGGAATTTATTTATTATTCCAAAGGCGAAAGCAATTAAAAAGCGGATTCCAGGACGGACGGACGGAAACGGAATTCGAGCTTGGAATTTAAAAAGCAAGAATGCATGGAAGGCTTTAAGAAAATAAAGGGAATGCATGTTGGTGACACGTGTCACACATGCATTGGATGAAAAAAAAAATGAAAAATGAAATGTGAGAAGTGTTGCTCGTGTAAGTGAGAACCAAGAGTGAACGTGAGGATTTGAAAAAGAAGAAAACAATATTGATTACATGCTCGGTCACAAGAGACATCAATCATTTGGTCAACAATTGTTATTCATTTCAAAAACCGTCCAAGCAAAACAGTCTGTCAACTTCTTCTTCTTCAAGCTCAAAACAGAAACTGAAAATTTGAAGAGTGGCTCGTGAGTGGAAGAAGAGAAGTTGAGAGAGAGCAGACCCGAGGTGAAGCACATCTGAAGAAGAAGACCAGATCTAGGAATTCCAGCCCATGCATGCCAGCTGGAAGAAGTCAGACTTTGAGCTGCTGTCACCGTGAGCTGAGGTAGAGCTACTGTCGTTGCTGCCAAGCTGAGTTGCTGCCATCATGAGGGTGCTGTCACGTTGCTACAAGCAAAGAGAGCTGTCGAGATGCCACTGTGGAGAGCGGTAATCGCTGCTGTCATGAGCGAAGAAGTTGTGGCCATCATCTTCAAGGGCTGACCGTGAGCTGAGGAAGATGCTGTCTTGCTACCTGGTGCTGCACAAGCTGACCAGCTGCTGTTTTTCAGGCCGAGTTGATGCAAGAGCTGGCTGAGAGCAGATCTGGAAGCAAGAAGAACTGAGCTGGAGTGCTGCCTTTGCTGTCGCCGTTGAGGAAGCTGCTATTGTCGCTGCCTTGTCTTGCCGTGAGCAGAAGACAGCTGCTGTCAGCGTGAGTTCCACCTTACTGTCGGTGCTGTCGTCCTCACTGCTGGTGTGAGAAGGCTGTGCTGTCACCGTCCCAAGTTCTGTCGCCGTGCTGTCTTGCTACCTGGTGTTGCACGAGCTGACAAGCTTGCTGCCGAGCTGAGCTTGCTGTCACCTTGCTGCCGTGAGCTGTCCAAGTTGCTGCCGAGTTGTTAAGTCAGGCCAAACATCTTTCAGACAGGAAGTAGAACAGCAACAAGAAAGGATAGCTGGCTGGTGGAAGAGACAGCTTGCTGTCACGAGAGTTTCATCGCCGTTCGGAAGCCGTTTCGAAGCGGTGAACAGTTCGCTTCTTGGGTAAGTGCTGCCTCATTTCCGTTATTGAGATGTTTAGTAATTAGTAAAGTGATTATGTGAATAGAGTAGAGCGATTTGATGATATTATGCTTGGGACTAGGATTGGGAACCTCGTTAGTGCGGAGGTTCGCTCGTTGGTGTTGCGATTGTGTTTTTATCATTGATCGTGTTCGTTGTGTTTGATGTTATGGGCTGTTATGAGATGTGTAGGGGCTGTTGAGTTATATTTTTAGTTTCGCATTCTTTGTTGTGGAAATTAGTCAGTATTAAAGTGTTTTAAAGTATCGGATATTCGTTCGGTTATTTATAAATCGTTTCCGAGCGTTTCGGTTGAATTTTTCCACGAATGCGAGCGTTGTTAGTTTATGATTTTCGTTGTCGATTATAAAAAGATTGTGAATGTTATCTCGCTGCCCCGAGATTGTTATTAAGCCGTTAAAGTGCCTAAGTTGAAGTTTGGATAGTTTGAGTTTTAAGCAAGTTAATTGGATAGTTTTTAAATCGCGCGAAACGCGTAAAATCGATAAATCGCGATAATTAGTGAAATCGCGTAAGCTTTAAGATCGTCGTTTAATTTCAAATCTTTTGTTTAGTGAATTCATTAGAATCTGATTTTGATGATGGTATATTAGATTCGATTGGCTTAGTTGTTGGTTTTATAACCGCAAAGTTACGAGTATTTCAAGTCACGATAACGAATCGGTTTGAAATAGTTTTCGCGTGCGAATATGAATTATCCGTTTTGTTATCGTGCGAGGATAGTCACTTGAATTATTGTGCTTATAAATCCTCGTATGGCTTAAAGTTTAGTTGCGCACGAGTTATGTTTTAACGACATCTCGATCGAAATCAATTGTAGGTGAATCGGGAATCGAACGAGAGCCGTAACGGGAAGCGGTGATAAGTATTTTGGAAGCAAGTTGTGAGTGTGGATTTTTAAAAGTTTTTCATACATTCTATTTTATGAATGCAATCAGTTTTAGCAAGTAAAAGATTTTGAGATTCTAGTAAAAGTTTATAGTTTTAAGTTTATCGTCTATAAATGCATGTATAGCTTTAAAGATTATGCTATGAATATGTTTATATTCTTCAGTAAAGTAATTGAGCAAGTTGAAATTATATACATGCATAGAGATAGTATTTGTGAAAGTTATTTTGCGATATTATAGCATATTGCCGAGATTTCATTTTATATATGTCTATGGTTTACCCTAGCCCCTAAGATTACACCCAGCCGAAAGTATTCCATACGTGTACGGTAGTTGGGGGGAGTTACTAACTTTGGGAGGATCGAGTCTGTCAGTCACCCTCTGCACGTATGGGATAGTGTAGATCTGCCTGATGTTGGAGGGATTCGCGATCCCAGAGTTGTATCCACATCTGCGACTACACATGGTGAGAGTTCCCCTATCCTAATGGCGTGTCTTCGCACCGTCACGAAGGACAAGATTTCCCTGGGTTGCCAGATAAGGCTAGTAAGAAAATAAGAAACGTTTTAAGAAAAGTTTGATAAATAACTTTCGCAGCTTTTAAACGAGTTTATAGTTTTCAGGAAAAGTAAGTAAGTAATAGTTTTTCAATTTATTTTTGGGAGGAATAGTATTTTTAAGCAAAAGTACAGTTTATGTAAACTTACCCACTCATTGAGTTATTCTCACCACTGTTTTCTTTTTATTGTGGGGTCCGGGATTTGCCTATACTGGGGTCCCCTCGGGCTGGCCCAGGTTTGCCCCGCGAGCCCACTCACTAGGTACTGTCCCTGGTCAGGGGATTTCTCTCGCCTCCCCCAACTGCCACTCGAACCTCTGACCCTCAAGGATATAAGTGTTTAACTTGCAAGCTGGGTACCAATTGAGCTACTAGCTCAATTGGTACCCAGCTTGCAAGTTAAACACTTATATCCTTGAGGGTCAGAGGTTCGAGTGGCAGTTGGGGGAGGCGAGAGAAATCCCCTGACCAGGGACAGTACCTAGTGAGTGGGCTCGCGGGGCAAACCTGGGCCAGCCCTAGGGGACCCCAGTATAGGCAAATCCCGGACCCCACAATCTTTTCATCTTATAGATATCCATTTTATTTTTGCTTATCTACATGCATATTTTCTATGTTTTATTTCATGTGCCGTTCTGTGCATGTAAAAAATTTTCCATGAAAACAACAATATTTTCTTAAAAAAAAGCATTGTTTTTCTATGTACATATTACACTGATTGTTAAAGTATAGTTAAAGTACTATTTATGTTTGTGTTACTGTAGGAACTTCAAAAATTGCTATCTCTACCAATTTGTTGGGGAAAAGTTTTGAAATTGGTTATACATGTAAGGATTATATGAATTTCAAGTCTTTGTGGGACAGCGTGATGTTTGAGCATTTAGGTGTGACATCTTTAGGAGGGAAAGATTTCATTAAGGGGTTGTAGTTCCTTAGGGAAATAGTGTTAGGATAATTAGGACTGAGCATGAGTAAATGGACATCATGGGTGAATTTGAAGTCAAGGGAGTAAGTAAAATGCATTTCAGTGTTGTATTAATAACCAACCTAACCCTACTCAAAGAAACCTGTACAACCCTGCTAAAATCTGCCAACCCAACTCAAACATGAACATTTTATTAAACCCAAAAAAAAGCCCATCACATAAAGAACAGATTATGATATCCGAGTTAGAATTTGTTCCATTTGAGAATGACTATAGCTCTAGTGATAGGGAGAGCGAAGTAGGGGAAGGTAATAATGAATATGATGTTAGTGATGAATCAAATACAGGTAGTAATAATGAAACATAGGGAGTTAGAGAAGTGGATAAGGGTGAATGTGTTGGAAATAGGGGAGATAAGAGAGGTGAAAGTAGGGGTGACAATTTATCTGATGTGAATAAAGATAGGGTTAGTAAGGGTCCATTTAAAGGGAGTAGCAGTGATAATGGAGAAGTTTATACCCCAAATCCTGAGGTTATTTTTAAGGTAGGAGATGTTGGAAAAATAGTATTGTAATAGGGCTATTTACATAGGGATTTCAGACATTTTAGGGAAGTACTCATTGTTGACTATGTAATACAAGAAGATTTTATGTTGAAAAAGGGTGCAAAATAAGAACAGGTTAATTGTTCCTTGGAGTGAGGTAAAAGGGTGTCCATGGGTTATGCGTGGGTCTCTGACATGTGATAGGCTTACCTAACTAGTTAAAGTTCATAATTGATTTGCATACCTATCTATTTATGTCTAGGAATACTCAAGTGACTAGCAAATGGATAGGGATGCACTTTGACTTTTATTAAGGAAAATCCTAAAATAAGCATTATTGGGTTGGATCAAATGATGTTAAGGTAGTTCGGAAATATTATGCCCTCATACACTCTTACAGAGCAATAAAATTTGCTTTGAACATAGGGAATAAGGATCATAAGCGTAGTTTTAGTAAACTATATACATATGGGTACATCCTTATGGAGAGACCCTGGGACATCCACATTTGTGGGTGCTTTAAGAGTGAATCTAGATTCATACATACCAGCCCATTTCTAAAGATTCTTTCTTAGCTTCTATAGTGAGAAAATGGGTTACTTGAAAGGGTGTAGATCTTTGATATCTCTAGATAGATGCCATTTGAAAAAGCCTTATGAGGGAATTTTATTGTGTGCCATAGGAATTGATACAAACCATTACCTATTTTTAAACTTGATAAAACCTCCATTTACCTTATTGTTGCTTTCACAAGACATTTTCATTAAATAACAAGATATTTCCATTAAACACACGTATTAATCACTAAGCTTAACACTAAACTTCATCTTCTCATTGATTTTCCATCAACTTTCTCGTCAATCAAACGTAAAAACCAAAAAAATAAATAAATAAATAAAATCACAACCATAGAAAATCTACCAAAAAAATCACAAAATCAATAAAAACACAAACCAACCAGCATTAGCACCAACTGTTAGGGTTTCTGCCCTTAGAGCTTGTAATTGATAAATGTTTAAATAAATAATAAATAAAATACATTTATTTTTATTTAATTTATGTGAATATGTGAAATGTTTATTTTATACGAATATTATGAAACACTCATGATTACTTATATAGTTTCAAACTAAGTATATGAGTATTATATATAAGAGGACATATTTTGATATCAATAATCTAAAAAGTCCATAAAAAATAAATAAAGTTGGATATTTTATTTGTGATAAATTTACAACTGTGGCCTATTTCGTATTTGATATAATGATCTTATCCAGAATCATTCATGTGATAACATTGAAATAGAGGCAACTTGCATAATAGAGATTATATAGGACTGAACCATGATATAAATGAATTTTTTATTAAGATTTGTTAAATAAAAAAATTTATATTTATCCACCTAATGATTATACATGTATTAATTGTAATTCTTAGTGTATTATAAATCATATTTGTTGGGTCATATCTTTTTATTTATGTGGGTGAGATTATTATAAATTTACAGTCAATAGACTTCTTACTCTAAAGATATGATTTAATAAGCGATTGGTAATATTTTATACAATAGTAGAATTTACTCTTTCTTGCAAGAAGTAGTAAGTAGTTCTTTTAAGTGTTAATTCACGTCTTGAACAAGCTCGACTTTCTGTTTATGAGTAAACAGAAAGATAAATTTATAAGTTGTTATAAATATATTGTTCATTGGAGAATCAATTATACTTATAAGAAAAAGATATTATTAGAGAGATATAACAGATTTTATGACCTAACTCTAATTATAAATTACTTGTGGAGAATCAAATTATATGAAATGATTAAATCGATGACCACTAATAAATTCATATTATGTAAAACATCTGTAATTTTAAAAGTGTAACATTAGATTTTTAGCGGAGTAACTCTAAGGTAATAATTTTGATATTATTGAAATTCAAAATTATAGGTCTATTTGATGCCCCTAACTAACTCTTAATCACTATAAGAAACAAGAAAAGAAGAATTTAATTGGAGCGTCCAATTATATGTGTTACACGTGCAACACCATTATGTTCACATAATATTTAGATAATGTTGATTATTTAGATTAATAATTATTTAATTAATGATTAATAATTATTTAATTATTTATCTAAAGAGGTTATGAGTTCAAATTCATGTCGCTACATAAAATAATTAATGATTTTGAATCATTTAATTTAAATAGCCATGAGATTTGAAAGGTCAAAGTCTATTAATGTATGATTATGAATCTTCACTAATTTGGAAAAATGATCATCTAATTATGAATTAGATTTTACAATTTGGAAAAAAAAATCATCTAATTCTAAATTAGATTTTCTAAATTAAAAATTAAAAATTCTAATTAATAATGAAACATGTTTCATTTTCAAATTAAAAAAACCTAAATTGATTAATATAAAAAAAATGTTTTATATTAAAAATCAATTTGATCAATTTTTTGATTTGGTTCAATTTTTTCCTCACCCTAACTGCATACTACACAAAAGAAACATATAAACCCTAACAGTTTAGGGTTGGATGCACATCATAAAAAGGTTGAAGAGGGTTAGTCGAACCCTCTCTTTGGTGTAGTCATTCACGATTTTCTTTTACTACAAGTTTTCTTTTGAGAAAAGAAAAATGAATTGATTTTTCGAGACCGTGTCCACATACTGTTTCTTGGTGAAGAGTCATAGAGAAGAAGAACAAGTGGTAAAGAATCTATGAATCAAAAGAGATCAATTCAATCTTATGTAAGGTAAGATTCGATTTTATCAATTTAGAATTATTGAATTGTTATGACTAGCATTAATCAAGCATATTTTTGTTTGATTTTTTTTTTAAAATCTATGTTTGCACATTAATCTAAAATCGATTTTTTCCTATACCAACAACAATTAAACGCTGCCACCAAAAACACAAACCAACCAGCATTAGCACCCACAACAACATAACAGTGCCATCTCCGCCACCGAGAGTGTGTGCATTACATATTGTCAGAGAAACAAAACCACAAGCTCTTTGCTAGATCTACTGTAGCTTCCACTGATCTTATCCACCTTATCCCCTTATTATCCCTTTTTGTTTCTCCAAGCCCACTCCATTAGTATCAGTTCCCTACCTGTAGCTATCGTAACTCTGATCTTCCCCTCCATTAGAGTCTCCTTCAAGGACGACGTTGTCAATGCTTTTAGGGTCTTGGTTGTCTCCCTCATTCTTTAATAGTGGAGGAATAGATGGGAATGGACAGAGAGGGTTGGCTTGGAGTAAGGATGAGAAAAATTGTTACTGTTGAAGGATGTTGATTATCTTCTCCTTATTTAATGCTTTCTCCTACTCATAGTCTAACGAGTTGTCTTGCAAGAGGTAGATCTGATCGGTGGTAGCACTAAAACGTGAAAGAGAGATTATGGGAAATAGTGAATTGAGAGAAAAGAATGAGGGTGAAAGATTGTAAGAGATTGTGAAATAGTAGCATTTATGCAATAATTCATTTACCCTTGACCCTAATAGATCCATTAATTTTTGATAAAAAAATGAACCCACTAAGGTTGGGGTTTTTCGGGTAATACTTTGTGTTGGTTAATTTTTAATAAACAAATTTATTAAAACCTTACAAGTGAAAAAATCTTTTATCGAGTATAGTAGCAAGCAAAGGTCAATCCCATGAGAAATTTCAATTTTCTTTAATTCTAAGTTTATATAAGACCTAAATTAAGAAAAATTAAATTAAATAAAAGAGGTTTGGAATTTGGAATTAAGACAACAAAATTTACTAGAAAGAATTAGTAATAAAAAATTTAGTTAGGACATCCTATCCACCAATAAATAATCACTTAATTTGTTATAAAAATTAATAAAACAAATTCATGATAATGCATGATGGAGAATTAACAATAAGGTAATAGTCATACTGCATATCATTTGATTTTTTCTTAGTTAGTATACAAATCACATGGTGTCTTCCAATTATAACCTAGTGTAGTGTCTACTTATGTTTAATAATAACTCAATAAAAACTAAAATAATATAAATATCATACAAATCCTAGAACATGGTGTCTGTCTTAGGTATCTATGAATTAATGTCTCTCAATTGGTTCGTAAGTAATTGATTGTTACCAATTAAGAATATTTCCGTTTGGTGTGTGGATTATATTTTTATAACACAATCTTATAAATATGCTTCTAAGTTGATTAGTCTATAAAAAAAATAAATAGGATAAAATTAAAATAGAGACGTTAATTTTAACATTCAAAACATAAAGCTTTATTGAAAAGATAAACAAATTGAGTTAATGTTTAAGGTTTCAAGTTAGTCATAACTAATAAACTAATTACATAAAAATAAAAGTAAGAATAAGAAGAAATGTTAAAACCAAAGTCTTTAGCCTTGTCTCTCTACTTCACTCTTTGTCTTCAGATATGTGTTGAATGATGTAGAGAGAGCACCTGTTTATAGTGCTTAAGGGTTAGCAAAAAAGAGATTACTACGTGAAAAAACAAGGCAATTAATGCACGAGTTAAATAAAAGATTTACCAAAAATAGGTATCATGGCTTCGAAAATGCCACACGAACTTGTCTTAGCATCACAGCTTCATGTCGTGACTTTGAACTGGTGACACAAACTTGCCGCACATTAATTATGTCGTTTTAGACTCTAATTTGACTAGTAAGTTACTGATTCAATCCCTGAACTTCTTCTAATTATCTTTGAGCTTCAATAATCTTTAGACTTTGCAATTAGGTCCCTGACCTTAAAATCTTTCAAACTCTTGCAATTCACTCTTGAATTTATTTTCTAAATTCCACCAATTCCGATATTTTCTTTTCAAAACCTAAGTTTAAAGACAAAATACACAAAACAAATTTAAATCGCCAATTTCATTAAAAAACGTAATATATAAAATAGGTAATTTGATAATAAAATAATGATAATTAATGACCCAACACGTTGAAAACTAGAGATGGTTTCATATTATTTTCGATTTTGAAAGGTATTTTGATAATATCCCTTATTTAATTGAGAGGCTATATGAAGAGCCCTCACTGTTGTATTTTGTGTATTTGAGAATGGTTGTAGACTATGGTTGGAAATTGATGAACAAAGGATCTTCTCTCTTTTGGGGCTATAATTTCTTCCTTCTCTAATTTGTGTTTTTTCTATTATATTCTTGTTTGTTTGTTTATTATTATTATAACTCATTTTCAAGTGTTGTGCATTACTATTTCGTTCATTTAATTTTGTTCTTATACGTGTTTGAAACAAATTATGCTTGTAGAAAATTGAAATGTTTGAATGAAATTTTAGAGTAACAGATTAGCATCGTGTATAAAGCTTAACGAATTTATGTACTTTAAGTTATTTTTGCTGTTCATATATTATTTTTAAAATTAAGGTTTATTATTTTTAAATGATCTCAAAATGAATTTAAGTTTATGTGTGAATTTAAATATATGTTAAATTTCTTTCAAAAAATGTATATATGTTAAATTTTAAGCATATATTTGAATTTCATGTTTAAATCTAAGAATATTTTGAATTTATATGTATATTTGCATTTAAATGAAATTTAAAATTTAAAATTGTAGTCCCAAAATATAATTTTATGTTATAATTTCAGTATGATATGTTAAAATATATTCTCACAACTGTGTCAAAAAAAAAATTCTTATAACAAATAGAATAAAAATGGGTCAAATATAGGACATCTTGTCTCAAACTGGGTTTGGATTCAGAGCAAATTGAAAATCTGTTCAGATCATAGGTTAGGTACAGAGTACCCCATTTAAAATAAATTTTGGATTTGAAGTAGACCAATACGACCTATTGTTATCTCTATTTGCACCTATTTGAATGGGCGAAAAGCGTGATAGGATGGTTACAACTGATGTTTAGCTATGACCACAACAACTATATTAGACCCAATCCCACAATGCCAAGTCCGCACTGACATGTGATCATGCCATATTAGAATACTACTCTTGAATGGAGATCTAGTCAGCTAAAATCAGTTGAAAGATTAGTTACATGTAAATCATGTGTTTGTTTGTTTGATTGTTTTTCCTTATTTTTTACGATTGAGATTGGTTCAAAGAACAATCGGGATTAATTGAGATGAAGACATCGGTGGCACGACTTGGTGAAAAGGAATATATGGCTTGTTACAGCCCTATAAACAAGGAACTAATCAAGCTATTCAGGCCTAAATAAGAAAGTAAATCACCACCACCCACTCTCCTACCAAAAATAATATAACAAATATTCACTTGCTATGTAAGACTATTATACAACTAATACACAGAGAACCTTACAATACACACCACCCCCCCCTAAAGTTGGAGCATGCAAATTTTGAATGCCCAACTTACGAATGATAGACTCGAATTGTCATCCACCCATTGCCTTAGTAAAAATATCAGCCAATTGTTAACCAATCGGAACATAAGTTGGACAAATGGTACCATTGTGAGCTGCATTACGAACAAAGTGACAGTCTATCTCGATATGTTACGTTCGCTCATGAAACATCGGGTTAGCGATAATATGTAAAGCTACCTGGCTGTCACAATATAATGATATTGGATGTGAATGTTCAACACGAAGAGCTAATAGTAGTCCTTTCAACCATTTTAACTCACAAGTAGTCATAGTCATAGATTGACATTTCGCTTTAGCTGATGACTGAGAGATAGTATGTTGCTTTTTTGTTTTCCAGGAGATAAGTGAGCTACCTAGATGAATGTACCAACCAATCAAAGATCATCGAGTTAAAGGAAAACTCACCCAATTAGAATCATACCAAGCATAAAGTTTTAAGTCATTTTCTAATCTAAGCATAATTCCTTGTCCAGGATTCCTTTTCAAGTAGCGAACTATAGGCAAAGCAACTTCCCAATGTTCTTTCCACGGCTGTTGCATAAATTAAGCCAGTACATGCACACAATAGGATAATTTAGGTCGAGTAACCGAAAGATAAATAACTCGACCCACCAAACATTGGTAACTTTCTCTAGTAGGCAAAAATCGCCATTTGCCAAGGCTAAATTATGATTTTGTTCAATTGAAAAATATGCAGGTTTAGCTCCAAGCAGACCAACTTCAGAAATAATATCTAGCGTATATTTGCATTGACACAAATAAATTCCTTCAGGATTGCAAGCAACTTTAATGCCCAAAAAATATTTTAAAACTCCTAAATCCTTCATATGAAACCAACGACTTAAGTACTCTTTAAATGTTTGAATAGCTGTATGATCATTACCTAACACAATAATGTCATCAACATACACAAGAACATTAATTTGGACCTTGCCTTGACACAAAGTAAAAAGAGAGTAGTCTAAGTATGATTGCTTGAAACCATAATCCTTCAAGGCAGCAACCAATTTTGCAAACCAACATCGAGGAGCCTATCATAACCCATACAAGGACTTACTCAAATGACATACCATTCCTGGTATGTGAGAATGAAAACCAAGATGCATACACATGTACACTTCCTCCTCCAAGTCTCCATGCAAAAACGCATTATGCATATCTATCGATAAAGTTCCCAATTTTTAGCCGCTACCACTATAAGGAACGTGTGAACTATAACCATTTTCGTCATTGTCCCAAATGTCTCGTTGTAATCAAGTCCTTTAACTTGCCTCTTTTTGAGAATTACCAAGCGAGCCTTGTAATGCTCAACTATTCCATCTGCATTATTCTTGATTTTATACACCTATTTACAGCCTATGGCCCATTTTTCTGGTAGTAATGTCTCTACAATTCATGTTTCATTATCTTCCAGTGCCTGCATCTATTTCTTCATTGCATTTCTCCACTTCTCATCTTTCACTGCTTCAGCAAAAGAACTAGGCTCAACATCTGCAGTAATGGCTGCTAAGAAAGCATGATGTTGCAAAAAAAAATTATCACAGTTCATATAATATGCTATGGGATAAGAACTACCTAAGGAATGTTAATGGTCGAGTGAACTTGCAGAGAGGCTTAGTCTTTATATTGTGTGTAGAACATAATCTCGCAGCAAAATAGACTCTTGTCGTTGTCTGTGACCGTGCCTCAGCAAGACTTCAGGTTGCTGACTATTCATAGGTTTGTTTGCACCTCCCATTATTACAATTACTTCTTGATCTTGTACATCATTAAGAGGCTCCTCAATGCATTTTTCATCATCTCTATTTCTTATTTGATTCTTTTCACCATCTCTCTCTTGTTGAGTCATCTTGTAATTATATCTCATTTCCTCTTCGGCCACAAAATCATTAACGTTATTGTTATCAATCGTGCCTTGTTCAATATCAACTCTGGTCATATAAGAAAACTCATGTTCCATGAACACAACATCCCTTGTGACAAAAAACTCACCTGTATCCAAATCATACATTCTCCATCCTTTATTTTCGAAAGGATATCCAACAAATACATATTTCCGACTTCAACTAGTAAATTTATCTCCTTTATGTCTTTGATTATGAGCATATACCAAACATCCAAAGACTCGAATGTTTTTATATGAAGGGGCTTGTCCGAACAATATTTCATATGGTGTTTTTCCTTTTAACAAAATAAATGGAGTCCGATTAATCAAGTACGCAACTGTCAACACACATTCCCCCCAAAATTCAATAGGCAAGTTTGCTTGAAAATGCAGTGCACGAGCTACATTAAGTATGTGACGATGTTTTCATTCCACTCTCCTATTCTGTTGAGGAGTCCCAACACATGAGGTTTGATGAATGATACCATTCTCAATAAAATAATCTTTTAAACAGGTACACTCAGTCCCGTTATCACCACGCACAATTTTTGGAATACCATGAAATTATCTACGTATTAAAGCAAAAACATTTCGAAGGATTTGTCTTACTTTAGATTTATTATTCAGCAAATAAACCTATATACCTCTTGAGTAATCATCAATTATTGTCAAAAAATAATATGCACCACAAAAAGTTGGAGTTTTATAAGGATCTCACAAGTCACAATGAATCAGTTCAAAAACACTGGATGCTTTATTATCACTATATGCAAACTCTTCTTCACTTTGTTTTGCTCAAAAACAGACCTCACAACGCTCAATACACTTACCACTATTTCTGTCAATGGTTGGCAATAATTTAATAACTTTGTCAGAAGGATGCCCCAACCTTTGATGCCAAAGTTCAAAAATATTCTTTCGTGATATCTTCAAAGCTCTAGCAGACGTCATGCCTTGAAAGTAGTACAGCCCCTTTCATTGCTCACCCGCACCAGTTGCCATTCTCAAATTGAGGTCCTGTATAACACAAAATTTATTAGTGAATTGAACTATACAATTTGATTCCCTAGTCAATTGTGATACTGAAATCAAGTTACACTTCAAATTAAGCACATATAACACATTGTTTAATTTCAGATGTTGATTTAACACCACAGTTCCTTCTTTCTCCGCCATTACTTGCTTCCCATCTGGTAGCCCAACTGGGCACACAAGAACATTCTTTATGTTGCTCATCAACTCAAGATTCCCTACCATATGATGAGAAGCTCCGGTGTCAATTATCCATTCCATTATTTTATACTTACCACTCAGTCTTCCTTGATTTCCATCTTTCTATGTGTTCAAAAGATTAAGCAACAAGTTCCATTGTTCGCTACTCAGTCCACTTTATCCACTTTTGTCTGCCTTAACTATCTGTCCTAGTGTCATGCTTTCTGGTGTTGTTACAAAATGCTGCATTGGCCCGAATTGGTCCATTACGTCCTCTTCCTCCTAAAACAGTAGACTATTTTGATCTACCTTGCCTACGTCCCATACCACGTCCGCTTCCTCGAGGTCTATCTCCTTACCAATTTAGGTATCCAATCAGCTGAAAGCATGAATCAACACTGTGTCCTATTTTCTTGCAATTTGCACACATAACAGGTTTATCTTTATTTTCGATTCGTTCTTGAGAGGTAGATCTTGTTTGAACAACAAAGGCCATGGGCTTACCCTATTGTTCCTTTTCTCGAGTTATGTTACGAACTTGCTCCTCTTGAACAATCATAGCATATGCTCGATTCAAACTTGGTAATGGTTCAGTACTTAGGATGTTGGAGCACACTATTCCATATGATGAATCATTTAACCCTATCAAAAACTGATGTAGTCTTTCTTTTTCATGTCTCTTATCCAATTCTACCCCAATGTTGCATTTGCATCCTCCACATTTACATATTGGGTTCTGCTCATAGTTTGTCAATTCTTCCCAGATCGCTTTCAATCTCCCGTAATAACTCACCACAGTCATTCCTTGTTGTTTGCATTCTGCCAACTCAGTTTTAAATTGGTGAATACGTCGTCCATTTCTTACCGAAAATCGCTCCTTGATATCATCCCAGAATTCCTTTGCAATCTCTATGTATGTTATGGTAGATTGCAAAGTTGGTTCAATTGTGTTTAGTATCCATAACACTAACATGGAACTGTCCACCAATCTTCGTGCTCTGATGAATCATCTGAAGGCTGCTTGATCGGGCTAAAATTATGCACGATTGTATATTCTTAACCTACACTCTTGTGATGAAAATCCAAGTAAAATAGGGGTGTTCTAATGTTTTCTGAGTATTTTGTGTAGAAATTGAATGTAGAGACTGAATTGTAATTTCGAGGAGCAAAAGTATAATTTTTGAAAGTTGAGGGGCTTTTTTTTTCGTAATTTTCCCATGGGCAATAGCTGTAGGTTGATTTTCAACAGCCCAAACCAGCAGCTGGCTATTGGAATTATAAGTAGGGCTGTTGCTTGTGTCTAGGGGCTGCATCCAGATTTGTTTTGTTTTTGAGCATAACAACGTGCATGCCAGTGTTAAGCGATCAAAACGTGCGTTGCAGACTTTCCTTGCTAGTTTCATTCGTGAAGAATCACCATTAAATGTCTCAATTGATTTGTTGAAGGTACTTTAGGCAAGTGATCAAGGTTTTGAAGGAAGTTTCAAGTGGTCTTGCAGAAAATCTTAAAATTAATTTCATGAGCATTCAAAGCAGAGATTCTAGCGATCAGTATATGGTATTAACAGAGAGTATCTTGGAGGAAATTGGGAGAGCTTTAGTAGGCAATTGGCAGAGAATCAAGAAAAAAAAAGGGAAGTCAACCGATGCTCTCAATAGATTGCCCTTCATTTATAAATTCATATTTTTTGGGCAGCAGGGGGGATTTTCAGTTAAGAAAAGGTTTAGGATTTTTTTTCATTGATCATTTTTTCTTTTGGACAGCAGTCGGTTGTAGAGAGGGTTTGAAGAAAGTAGAGTCTCAGTACGATCTCAACATTGTCAGAATTCAAAGCACTCCAATATATTCAATTTCAAGAGGGAGAAATGTCTCAGAGAACAACACAATGACTATCTCATCTTTTTAGTGTTTGTTTCAATGTCGATTATTGTCAATTTAATTTTATACACTGTGTTATTCAATTTTATGTCGAACTAATTTTAATTTCTAAGGCTACAATGTAGCCGATTTATTTCATCATCTATTCAATGATTTTTTGGGTTAATTGATTATTGTTTTCTTTTATATTTGTATTCTATTCTATTGGAACTTAATGCTGTCAATCAAATAAGGCTTATTAATTGACAGATATTGTGACTATGATGCACTTGACACAGGTATCATGTGTTAAACGACAATAGAATAGCATAATTTGTATAGGATAGACATATACCTATAGGATTGTGTAATCATATGTGAGTAATTGAAACTTAATGAGTTCGGATTAATTTAATCTATATAGACATATAATAGATTAATTATTTTGGATAATATTACTTAACTGATCGAAATATGCTGGTAATTAATTTAGAGTTTTACCCGATTAAATATAAATTAAAAGTAATTATGTTCGTGAGAATAAAATGAGAATAGGTTGATGAAATAAAAAGATGAAATTATGTTTTAGATCTACTAATCTGCTTTTAGTTTCATCAGTTAATTTGGTTGTTTATTTAATTTTTAATTTTTAATTTTTTTTACTATATTTTTATTCACCTCTGTTTTAGTTTCGATAGTTTGAATAAAATTGTTTCTATCAATTTTGGTAATTGATACGTAAAATTTAGCAATTATCCCTGTGAGAATGACCTTGATTTGCCATTATATTACATTGTGATTATGTATACTTACATGCGACCTATTGTAATTAGTACATTAGGAAATTACCCATCACTGCTTCATGGTTCCATCAATGAATTCAAACTTCTTCTTGGCATGTAGTGTCGTTCTTATCGCTCTTGCCCATTCGTCATAATTGTCACATTTCAATTGAACTTGCGTGATGATGTTTCCAGAATTGTCATTGGCAGAAAGATAATATGGAGACGTCGTGATTTTAGCCTAGGCATCATTGCCTTCCTTCTTCTCGTTGCTTCCATTCCCTGTCATTGCTCTGATACCATGAAAAAAAACATATCAGGAATGAAAACTCTGCTCTTTATTCACAATAAACATACGTATATATATTGTTACAACCCTATAAATAAGGAACTAATCAAGCCATTTAGGCCTAAATAAGAAAGTAAATCACTACCACCCAATCTCCTACCTAAAATAATATAACAAATATTCACTTGCTGTGTAAGACTATTATACAGCTAATATACAGAGAACCGTCCAATACTTGGGATGCTACTCTTATACATGAGAGATCCGCCCACAGAAGTAAGGGAATAATCCACATGAGGGTGGGGAGGTAGCCCACACATATAGGTGGGAGGGCTTTTTATTTCCCACTTCGAGTGTAGAACTATGTCAAAAGCATGAGGCAGCTAGCTCTTAAACTAATGACACTAGCTGCCAACTACGTAAATCATGTGTTTTATTACTTTGCAATGTAAACATAGTGATGTATATAGAATTGCGTTGTATTATTCCATTGTCTTCTGCTTTTGGTGGAAAGTAATAACTTACAACATGGTAAGGAGCAGCAACCTGCCTTCTGCTTTTGCTTCAGTCAATGAAAACAAATAAAGATAATATATTATTATGGGAAAGATTAATATGTGTAAAACTTGAAAATTTGAATAAAAAGTTATGTTTAATTTTTTCAGATAAAAAAATTTTATGTTGATTTATTATTTGGACAAGTGCAAAAATAGTACATTAAATTAATGACTTAATATTTATGTCATGTTTCAAAAAATGTAACAATTGAGTCTTAAATTATGTATAAAAATACTGAAATATTCTTACAATAAATATAACAATTGAGTCATTTTTTAAAAATTATAACATTCTTACCAATTTTATCAATGGTATTTATGTAAAAAAAAATAAGGTTTGAGATTCAATTGTTAACTTTATTGAAATTAGACAAGATTGTTAATCCAATATTTAAAAGTGTTATTTAATGATACTTTCACTTATTTTATTTAAAAGTATAAACATGACTTATTTAATTGAGTTTTAAATTAAAAGTATACAATTTTTAGTAAATTGCTAAATATATTATTTCATTTTTCCGTTTCCCAAATAAAAAGTATGTAAGATACTAAATTAGATTATCTTGGTGAATATACAAATTTAGGAATTGAAAATGCCACTATTAAAAGTATAAACATGAGTTATGTAATTAAGAGGAAGATTTCAGTCAATCCATACTGCAGGCTGTGTGGTGAGGCGAGGGAATCAACTGAGCATGCCCTGTTTTGGTGTTATGCAGCTTCTTCAATTTGGGAATTCTTAGATTTCTGGACCCAGGTAAATGCTGTAACTAATCTCCCAGTTTCAGAAGCTTTGGGTAAACTCTCTGTCAGCTTCCAAAGATGATGTAGAAAGGATGGACATGGTTCTGTGGGGCATTTGGCTTAACAGGAACAATGTCCTCCACCAAGGCAGAGTGGGTGAAGCCGGCGAGCTGGTCGAGTGGTCTCTAAATCTCCTGCAAGAATTCAATGACTCTCAATCCTCCCAACAAGTTACCACTCTTCCAGCAGCATCCCTGTCCCTCCCTCTTCCTTTTTCTTCCCATTTTGGAGGACTAAAGCATAATACAGATGCAGCAGTGAAACCTGGTAAGGAAGTGTGCTCTGTTGGCTCTGTGGTCTGTGATGAAAATGACAGACTGTGATAGTTGCACTGTCTAAGCCCCGTCAGGGGAGTTTTTCCTCCAGAAACTGGTGATTTTTTGGCTTTGAGGGAGGGTCTAGTGTTGGCTAAAACGTTGGGCTTGTCTGATTTTTTGGCTCTGTGGTCTGTGATGCAAGTAATGTTGTAGCAGGTTTTTGCTCTAACGTTTGCTGGAGAAATGAAGTTGGCTGTCTTGTTGACGATACTAGGGCATTAGTGGAGGTTGAGGTTTGGAAATGTCAAACTATTCCAAGAGAGAACAGTTCTGACATGGCTATTGTCCTGTGGCTTGTTAGTTTCTGCTTTCTTCTTTGTTGTCTGGGCTGTTATAAAAACACTTTCGTTATTATTATTTTTTCTTTTCAAAATTGTAGTTGTATTTATTGAGAACTGATTACATTCGACATATGTTGGATTTTTTTTTTCTTAGATAAGTATAAAAATAATATATTAAATTAATGACTTAACAATTATGTCTTTTTTCAAAAAATGTAACAATTGAGTCCTAAATCATACGTGAAAATATCAAAATATTCTTATAATAAATATAACAATTGAGTTATTTTTAAAAAAATATAGTCCTCTCATCAATTTTATCAATGATATTTTGTTAAAAAAAAATAAGACTTGTGACTCAACTGTTAACTTTATTGAAATGGGATAAAATTGTCAATTCAATATTTAAAAGTATTATTTGATGACATCTTCTTTGTTTTTTTTTTTTTTTTACCAATGTAAAAATTGATCGACTCCTATATCTCTTCTAAGTTTTTGATAATAAAAACATATAAATTGATTTAAATTAAACAAAAGGAGGAAATACTAAATGAGCAAAGTGCCAAATGAAATTTAAAGACAAAAACAAACACCATTATACATTGTTTTTTCCCATTAAAATTTAAGCATACAATGAAAAAGATGGATCCACTTGATCAACATGGAGACAGACAGAGATAGAGGAAGAGGTGTATGGATATGCATATCTAATATATTAATCCTGTTGGGTACAGGTTTCTTGAAGACAAATTTCTGCCGCAATCTTGAAGAAATCTTCAGGTTTCTTGAGTTAAATCAGTCTTTGCTTGAATCGTAATCAACCCAGCAGGCCTATTGATGCTACGATCTTCACCAACATCGTTGATTGATTTAGCAGTAGTGTTTGTGATTGGCAATTTATGAGCACCACCTTTCTCGGGGGTCAATGATTCTGCTGAGTCTTTACGATCTTTGCTTTTGCCCCACACAACCGTGTACAGTCCAAACACAATGAGAATGGCTCCCAATATGCTGAAATTTTGTCAGATAAACAAATCGAATCAAAACCATCACTATAATTTGTTGGAAGGCTACAGGGTACACATTTATCTGCAAAAACAGTAAAGATCAATAATGATGTTATTGATTTGATTTAGAAAAGATTACCTTCCAAGATGAACTTGCTCAGCCAAAACAATGGCCCCTAAAACAGCAGTGATGATCATGCAAAGTGGGCCAAAAGATGTTACAAAAACTGGTCCTCTTTCCTTGATCACCACACCTTGCACATAATATGCAATTCCAGAGCAAACCACTCCCTGCAATTTTTCGTCACACATTTGATACTATTAAAGACAATGAGTTGACATGTTTTTGGTGTAGAATAGGATGCATAATTTAATGCTACTTACTGTGTAAGCAGCAGCGAGGAGCCTGGAGTCAAAGCCTATTTTCCAGACACTCATGTCACGTTCCATGACAAGAGCCACTGCTGTTCCTTCGACCACACCCATTAAGCATATCAAACTTGAAAGAGACAGCTCTGCTGGGTACTTCTTCAAAGTTAATGACTGATCCATCCAAAATCACCACAACCCACATTAAAAACTAAATGGTTAACGTATAAATAAATTGTTTCAAAGAGCAGATTTGCATGCAGTTTATCATATACATTAGAATGATGGTGTTGCACTCACTTGCAATATGAAGAAGCCGGACCAACTACAGGCACCGGCCATGAGCATTAATGTCCCTGTGACCCAATGCTGATCAGAGGGCTCACTGCTGGTTCCATGGTGGGTACCTCCTCCTGACCTTATAAAATTTATAATTGGACCTTTGTACAAAGTCATCAACATTGCTCCTGAAACTGTGATTACTGTTCCGATCACCTTGGCTACACTGTGCAATTTCTTCCAATTCACACTTTCTAACCTGGTTGTAACATTATTACCATATACATTATGTTCTGCTTAATACACTAATTCATGTTAATTACAAATTAAATCAGCATTTTATCATATAATAAATAAATGTGATTGATGGTATAAGCTTGCTACCATTCATTACTTTTTATGTGAAACAAGGATATTATATAATATTATATACCAGGTTTTGTTCTTATGTTTTAAAAATATATATATATTAGCGTTGAACTCTTTACTTTTTGTTAAATTTGAAAATACTAATTATAAATATGCACAAGATTCATCAAAATTTATCACCATAACATTCCATAGAATAATAAAGATATTGGGATATTTTATTTTTTTTATTTTAATGCACTTATTTGCTTAATACTATCATATTGATGTTAATTCTTGATCAAATTTGTACTGTTTTTCAAATAAAGTAGTTCTAAGAATTGATTGATGAAATAATAATAACAAATTCCATAAAGTGAATAATGTTTTAAAGATTTAAGATGTACATCTTTAAACATATATGAAAAATAGTTTAAGGAAAATTATGCCTTTTATTAGTATAATCTCACAAAAGTATAATAAGAGTTTGGTATAATTAATTTCTAAATTTTGTTTTGAAAAAATATATAGATAGTGAAAAGTCACCTTTTGAACTTTGCATTACTTTTTAAAAGAATTGTTACTTGAATTTTCCCCAACTTTAATATCAATTGTTTCTTTTAGACATTTTTATTTTACAAATAAAAATAAGTCCAATATAACATTGTACAAAAGATACGTGCTATACTTCTATAAATTTCTTAAAGTGACTTCCTTTGTTAGCTACTTTAAACTATGATGTGGCATGCATGATGTGAGACAAGCACAATATTGACACTAACATATGTGAAATTAAAAATTTGTAAAATTATGGAAGGCCATCCGCCAGAATGTGTGTGTGTATATATATATATATTAATTTGCATGCATGATTAGATTAGAAGATTACATATAATGGATGAAATCATCGTCCACCTGAATATAATTGCCAATATAAAGGTAATAGCAGGGAGGGCATTGACTACGGCTGATGCAAACGTTGCTGAAGTGTATTTCATCCCCACGTAATACAAGTTCTGGTCTAGCACTGGCCTGTTCATCCAACAACACTATTTGCTTTAGATATTCCGAACTTAGTTTTGTTTAATATAATATATAACCAGAAAATGATTTACTACTTTTACAACAAACTTATATATACATATTTAGTGCGTCTTAAGGAAAGAAAAACTATATATAATATTTTAAAGGTTGAATTATATATTAATAATATGGAAAATTAATTTTCACTGCCATTAATTTACTGAAAAGGAGTCTCTAATTTTAAAGTATCACATGCATTAAAAATAGATAACGATAGATATACAACGCTCATATCCAATTTTATATGACAACTTATCATTTTTTTATATCAATTGTTTTAACAACCTTAAACTGAAATATTTAATGATATATCAATTGTCATCATGATGAAAAAATTGGATAAAAGTTATTGATATGTATCATTATTCGTTAAAAATTATGGGTAAAACCGGATGGGAAGATTCAAATAAATCACTTTTGATAAAGTTAGAGATATCCCAGGAAATGAAGACAATGATGCGAATTCAATTATATGTAGTCTATGTTAAAAATATATATACATATATATATATATATGTATAGTCAAATTAAAATGGGTTAGAAGCTTTACTCGAGGAAAGCAAGAACCACAATTCTGAGAAAGATGGGGAGTGTCAGCTTTGGCCTTGTTTTCCTGTATGATAAAATAGAAAACAGAAAAGTTTCAGTCAGTAAAGAAAAGCAAATCCTATAGAGGAAAACTACAAAAGAAGCATGACAATTCGGTTACCAATAAACAAATGGTAGAAAATTGCAAGTGATTTGGTTATATCATATCTGTTGATGCATGATGAGTTTGAAAAGAGAGTAGATACCTTTCAAGTACAAGTGCGCAGGGAGCAATGACAAGAGTGGCAGCAACGTGACGGTACACCGAAAGAATGTAATGATTCATTCCGTGTTTCAAGGAAATCGTAGCGATTATGTACATCCCAGCATACCCAAACTGCAAGGATATAATAGCTAGGTATAGTTTTACTTTGTTCAAGGTTAGACACAACATAGCACTTTGTGTTTGGTCTGCCATATCTCTCTTTCTCTCTCTATCTCTTTCTCTCAGAGAAATGTAGCACTCAAGTTTCTCAAGTACTACGTTGTATGGCGCCTAACACTGGCTCACATATGTCCTTCTTATAGACAAATAAAGTTGAAATTAATTATAAGAGAGAGAGAAGCGTTTTAACGCCATACTTTCGATTTTAAAAAAATGACCCACCCGTGTTACAATCAATTAGAATCCTTACATCGCTAATATAGAATCCAAAAATAATTATTAAAAAAAAATGACTAAGAAGGGGTTCTGTGGATCTCTCTCCATCATCATGAAGTGAAATATCGCTTTTCTTTTTTCCAATTTTCTTTTTGCTTTTTTGTGGGAAGTGGAATTTGATTCATTGACCGCCAAATGACATGGAAAGGGTGATGCTTGAGTGATGTAAAGAGTGGAAGCCAATTATAAAAGATGTAAGTGGATTTGTTGAGCTCTGTTTTCTTGAGTTAACTTTGGGTTGTTTCACTTCTGATTAATATCACTTTTACCTTAATTAAAGTAAAACTTGGTTATCTATGACGTTGGGGGGTAATTTGATGATCACAAGTGGACTTTGATTAAGAATCTAATTACATGTGAATCTAGAATAACACCAATGTAAAGCACGAAAAAATGTGTTTTATCATGCTAATTTAGTCCAATTTAAGCATGTTTGTTTTTACATATTACATTTTAGTAAAAATGCTTGAACACCTCCCTTGATTTTAAGAGGTCAAAGGTTCAAATCCCACTATTATCGAAAGTGTGGGTAAATTTATATGAATTTAATTCTCTCCCCCTCATTATAGAATAAAAAAAAAAAATCCAATTTAACTAATTAATTTAGAATTGCTGATTTATTTATCATTATTACTGCATAAAAAATAAACTGAACCATCAAACTTTGGTTTTAATTAAATTAGACATGACCACGGTTCGGTTCGATTCCGGTTCCGGTTCCAAACCGACGGTTCTGGTTCTGAAAAAGTTAGAACCGAAACCTTAACTGAAATAAAACGGTTCCGGTTCGGTTCTGGAATCGACGATTCTGTAATGGTTCCGATTCCGGTTCCGGTTCCAGTTCTATAACGGTTTCGGTTCTGGTTCCGAAACATTTTTTTAAATAAATATAAAATTTAAAAATTAATATTAAACTATATTTTGATATTAAAAAAATAAATTTATACACAAAAGAAATAAGAAATTTAATTATTTGAACTTTGATTGAATTTAAAAATAAATTGACAATTTGAAATTTAAAAATAATAAAATAAGATTTTGAAATTTAAAAATAATAAATTAAGAATTTGAAACTTCAAACAATAAATTGAAAATTATAATTTATAGATATAATTAAAAAAAATTAAAGGAAATTAAAATTGAGAATTAAGAGAATATTGAAACTAAGAGTTAAAATTGAGAGAGAGTTGAGATTGAGAGAGATAAGTGTGAGAAGAAATTAAGAATGGAAAGGGTATTTATAGAGGAAAGGGAGCGTTAAAGAGAAATTAAGGGGAGGGGGTAAAATGTAAAAAAAATGTGACCAATTGTCACTTAAATTTTTTTTTTTTTGTTAGAACCATAATCGAACCGGAACCGCCGGTTCAAAACCATTCCGGTTCCACCAGTTCTTTGAATCGGCTATTCCAGTTCCATTATTTAAAAAACCGAAACCGGAACTGCTATAGTAGCGATTCCGATTCCGGTTCAGAACTGGAATCGGAACCTTTGTTCTGGTTCTGATTTCGAAGACCCGGTTCGGTTCGAATCAAACTGCGGTCATGTCTAGAACACAAGATCTCTCCATTTTCAATCACCACGAATTCTCTTCGGTGTGCAGCTAACACCTATTGAAATTTTCAAGTACTAGAACTTATACATTAAACATCTCATCTTTGTCATTTGATTGAACATTCGGATGTTTCCACCAAGTTATTTCTAACATACGTACCTTTCTAATCCATCAAGAATAAAAACAAACATTATATATATCCGTCTACATAATGTCATAACAAAATTTATTAATGGAAAAAGTCCAAACTACCCCTGAAATGGAAAGTATCGTCAGGTTACCTCAACTTCGAAAATATTAGTCAAAACACCCTCTACGATCACTCCAAAAGCGGTTTCATCCAAAAGTTGAACAATTTTGTGATAAATTCAAGAAAAGACGAAAATACCCTTATTATACTGAAAAATTAAAAAATAAAATTTAAATATAATTATAATTAAATATAATTATTTAGCATTTAATAATTAAAATTTAATTAAAACCAAAAGAATGAATATCGGGGTCATTAAAGCCAGAAAGAAAATAATAATAATAAAAAAGTGAAAGATCCGGGTTCAAAATAAAAAACCAACAAAAATAAAGCAGCTCCAACAAACATCTAATTAAATTCCAAGCGTCTCTTTTCAATTTTCATTTCTTAAACATCTAATTAAATCTCACAAATCCATCAAACGCTAACTAATCTTGACTACATAGCAAACCAACAATGAATCACAACAAAAGACCAAGACCAAGACCAAAATCAAAACATAAAAACCAATTAAACAACCACTAACAAGTACAAATTTTACAACAGAAATCCAATTCACAAACACAAAACCTTAGGATCATAAACTCATTCACCACCAGAGTCAACAAAACACCCTCTAATCTAGGGGTGGGCACTGAAACATGAAACCGACCCGAACAGCCCGATTCGGACCGATCCGCGGATGTTCGGATCGGTTTTCATGCTTATTTTTAGGGTGTTCGGACCCTATGTTAAGAAAACACCATGTTTTACGGATTGGGTCGGTTCTGGGGGTCCAGAACCGATCCGATCCGTGAAACACTATATGAAGGGCATATATGTCATTTTATAGGTGCCTATATAAATCCCTAACCCTAACATTACACTTCTAGCAGCCGACCATCTTCAGATCTTCTCCCTCCCTCACCCATTTTCCCTCATAGCAGCCACTCTCTCACCCGCCACCCATCTTCTGCCTACCTCAAAGCAGCCACCCATCTTCTGCCTCCTTCACCCGCCACCCATCTTCTCCCTCCCTCACAGCAGCTACCCATCTTCTGGCTCCCTCCCTCATAGCAGCCACCCATCTTCTCCCTCCTTTACCCATTTTCCTTTACCCGCCACCTATCTCAGTCACTGTCGCCATCGGCGTCACCGTCACCCGTCGCTGCCACCCATTTTTCTCCATCTCTCACCTGTTTTCGCATCATCGAGTGTGCTTGTCGCCGTGAATCGAACTGGTAACTCATCTCAATCGCCGACGCCGTCGCCCGTCGCCCGTCGCTACCTCTCGTCTCTCTCATTGTCTCACATCGTTGGCGTCGCTCGCGCGTTGCCTTTTTTCTCTCTCACATCGCCGTCATCCCTTCTCCTCTCTCTCAAATCACCGTCACTGGTGAGACAGGTGAGTCACTACTATCGCCCCTTCGTTGATTGTTGATTGTTGTAGTCTGGTGTGGTGACTGGTGAAGTCTGGTGCCATGAGGAATTAGTGAAGTTTGTTGATTGTTGAAGAGGTAGAATCTGGTGTTGAATACTAGAATCTGATGTGTTTTTTTTTTTTCTTTTATTTGTTTTTTTTGTTCAGGACACATTGAATCTGAGGAAGTGGAACGCCCTGAATGACAATGGCGGTCAAAACCGAAAACCGATCTGAACCGAACCGAATCGAGATGTTCGGTTCTGGTCGATTTTTTCCCCTGAACGGACCATGTTCGGGTCTCCTTGTGGAGAACCGAACAATTTTCGGTTCGGTTCGGTTCCCAGTGGAACCGAACAATTTTCGATTCGGTTCGGTTCCCAATGGAACCGAACCGAACACTGAAATGCCCACCCCTACTCTAATCTTCTCAAACAAGTCCTGCCACCCCTAAAACATGTCAAGTATCACACCATACCTACAAAACACACAAATCAAACCAAAATCTAAAAATTAACAAACCATTAAAAGAAAAAACAAAAATTAACAAACGCTTGAAGAACACTGATCACCT
This sequence comes from Dimocarpus longan, assembly GCA_022984855.1. NCBI lineage: Eukaryota > Viridiplantae > Streptophyta > Magnoliopsida > Sapindales > Sapindaceae > Dimocarpus > Dimocarpus longan. The sequence goes on from CM041018.1 coordinate 13,565,453, forward strand.
CCTCATGGTCAATAAGTATTACATGCTCCACAGACATGATGCTCCTATTCCCACCATTCTTCCAAACAACCACCAATAAAATGCTCTCCCCCCACCTCCTCTGGCCCAACTCCAGGGCGGACTACCCAAAATAGGGCAGTGACGCGATCGTCCGCCTAAGACTCACGCTTACCAGGTCGTCCGCCTAAGAGTCCAGCCCATTCTAGTCTCCGTTGGTCTAGTTGACCAGCCTCCTCCTACCAAGCAGCAGCGACTAACACAGGGTAAGCGTGGGAGGGGTCATCCAAAGAAGATTGGTGGGCCGGCTGTTGTCAAGAACGTATCCATTGAGAGTGGATAGCACCCAGCCGTCCTAAGAAGCTGAAGCCGGTTGAGGCTACCTTTTGTCAGATCCGATCGGCGAGCATGGTGAGAGATTGTGAGAGAGGTAGAAAGAGAAACAGTACAGAGAGACCGAGAGAGAGAGAAAGAGAAACAGTGACAAGGTGAGAGACCGTGGGAGAGACAAAGGGCAAGAGAGATGGCGAGGGACCGGTGAGATCGAAACAGTGAAAGATAAAAGAGTGGTGATATTTAAAAAATAATAATTATTTTTATTTTGTTTAATAATTAAAAAAACTCATTATTGGGGTAATCAACCACTTATCCTTCTTAAATCTATGCACCTTTATACCCTTATATTTTAAGAGAACCGTCGGTTTATGACAGAATTACGCATAGGCCTTTGAACATATATTTTATTACAATCGAAAAATATTTTTACTTTTTATAACAACTACCTCCCTTATACTAATGATTTGACCACGTTGACCGTTTTATATAACTGAAAAATGATAAAATAGAGTAAAAATATGAAAATACCCCTCTATTTATAAAATCCAATCTAAATTATTGTCTCTCACCCTTCTCTCTCTCTCTCTTCTTTTTCTTCTCCCTCTTATCTTCTCTTCTATTTCTCCATCTTCTTCACCGAAACCCAGAGTCTCTCTCACCTCTCTCTCTCTCTCTCTTCTCCTTATTCTCTTTGTTCTTTGTTTTCTTCACCAGTTGATCAAGGTTTCGGAACCCAGATCGATGACTGGGTTTCCAGATGAAAATTCAACTGCTGGTCCCCAGACCCAAACTGGCATCTAGGTTTTCATCTGGAAACCCAGACGCCGGTCTGGGTTTCCAGATTTGATGGGTTTCCAAATCGAGAAACCCAAATCGAACTGGGTTTTCAGAGTTCGATCTGGGTTTGGGTTTCTAGATTTGAAACCCAGATTGATCTGGAAACCCAAACGTTTGATGTCTGGGTTTCCGACCCAGACGCCGAGATTTGGAAACCTAGACGTCTGAGTACTGAGCGTTTGGGTTTCCATTTGGACGATTGATTTTTACTTTGTTTATTGTAAATGGTGTTGATGATGATTGTGCTTATGATGGTGTTGATGATTGTGTTTATTGTAGATGGTGTTGATGATGATGTTCTTGTGTTTATTGTAGAAACTCAGATATCCTGACTCTGTTGATAAACCAAAAATCCAGATATCCTGAAATGTGATGAACTGAACCACCATCAATTTTTTTTTTTCATTTTTTTAAATATTATATTTTTTTTCAAATGGATCTAGACCGTCCATCTCAAAGATGGACAGACTAGATCAATTTGAAAAAAATTTTATATTATTTTTTATAGTTTAAATTTAATTTTTAAATATTTTTAAATTTTTAAATTTTAAATTATTTATTAATTAATATAATTTTTAAAAGAAAAATAAAAATCATATAAATGGACCAAAATGCCTTTACTACAGTTAATTTTCATGATCAACCATAATCAAACCGTTTGTAGATGGGAGGTTATTGTTACAAAAGGTAAAAATAGTTTTTGATTATAATAAAGCAAATGTCTGGAGGTTATCTAGTAATTTGCTCGTTGATAAACTGAAATCACAATCTTTTTAACAGCGAATCCATTTTGGATAATATTTTCAATATCAAAATAATTTGACATTATTTTCAAAATTATAGGGTAAAATAATAATTATCTTTTCATTAATTAGCTGAAAACTTGAGAATAATTTGATGTAATGCAAAGGGTGTACAGTACTAGAAATTCACACACTTTATGAGGGAGACAAAGTACAGCCAATAAAAACAGGTGGTGCTTTCATGTAACGATTCCAACGAGAATTTTAGGTTGGTGGAATCCCATCTTATGACAAAATAGGAAACACTGGAAAGATATACGTCCAAAGCAACTTAAGGCTCGCCATTAGTTGGCAAGCAAAGCATAAACAAACCATTTTTCCTCTTTCTCTAAAAGAGAGAGAGAGAGAGACGGAAGAGTTTTTACTTTTTGTGTTAAACCTAAAAGCAAGAGCAACAGATCTTCTTTGGCTTATCTGGCATGTTCATCCATTAGCACAATTAAAGAATGACTAGCCATGCAATCAGCTTCTTAATCTTCGATCGCCCCATCCCCCCCATCAAGTCAGCTGTCCCTTTAGATAAAATTCGATACTGGCTATTCACATTTTTATAAAAGATGAAGACAATATTAATTGGCAAATGTTCTCTTTTAACGTGTTTTAATTTAACAGATAAATTAAAAAAATCCAAAATAAAATAACACTTTAAGATTTGAAGTTTATTCTTACTCTCCTATATACTACATGCAATTCATTTTTGCTTCTATCTTAAAGAGTGCATGAATAGACATTCTTTAACATAATCTTATTAATAACGATACGAAAATATTTTTTAAATGTTTTAAAGTATAAAAATAATATAGATATATACTATGTTAAAATAAATAATTATCATATTTTAAATTAATTCTTAAAGTTACATCAGAAAATTGATTGTAAATATAATATCAACAAATTAAAAGAAAAGGTTGAATTCTGATTATATATGAATAATGTGAACAATCCAAGAAAATCAAAGAAATTCAATGGAGAAAAGCTAGGGTTTCATGTTGAAGAAAAAGATAAATGGTGTACACGGTTAAGAGAGCATAATACAAACATATATACAGTGACAAGAAGAAAAAATCTTAATTACCCTTACAATAAATAAATATTAACTAACTCTAACAAATGAAAGGGATGGATGGTATGGTATATATTTAACCTAGTTTAGTAATTACTTAAATACATGTTGCTTGAGAAATAGATAGCAAATACAGCAACTGTCTGTTTGGTGCCGCTAACATATAAGGCCAATCAAGTGCATCATTTATATTCTTATTTAAAGAAGACTGTGTCTGACACAAAGCCAGCATATTAAAATGTCCACATTCATGTCCACATTAAACCAAGGCGTTGACATCACTACTCTTTTTTTCCCTGCCTCGCGCGAACCTACTAGGCTACTAAATAATTCCTTCATTCCCTCCTTTTCGAACCAGAACCCGAATTTTTCATGAGTATCTTTACCAGAATTAAATTCAATTAAGGGCTTATGTGCCGTTCTTTTCTAGTGGTTTGACATGTGATGTGATCGTCTCTAGTGTACTACATATTCCAGGTGGGTCGAGTACTAAGCATCAAATCCATTTTGTTAGATTAATGATATCGGTAAGGTTATCAAACGTGCATACGCCAGCCAAAAAAAATAAATTTATTGAGAATAAACAAAACTGTAACCATGAAAAGCCAGTTTTGACATATATATATTGATTGATATACACCAAACCATTTCTTGAGAATTTGGATATTATATATATATGCACTTTTAACTGAAAGGTCAAAAATAATATTGCCCTGATGAATTTAATGTTGTAGAAGGTGAAGGCTGCACCATTAATCATTATGTGTTTGGATAAATTCAATCTAGCATAACGGAATTTGGCAATCAAAAAGTGATATTTTATTGTAATTTTGATATGAAAACATTGATATAAATCTCCACTTACTAGTCACAGATTAACTTTCTGAACTAGCTACATAGACATAGATTACATGAAACGCCTAGCAAATCAGCTCGTAATATTCTTAGAGATGATGAGCAGACTTTTATGGGACGTTTAATTTAATGTTTAGTCTATAGCTTCGGGGTTATTGTTAACCAAGTGAGTGGCATCAGATTTTGAAGAAATTGGTAGCTGTTGGGCATCAGCCTTCTCTATGGGACATGTTGCCGACGCTGAATAATCCTTGCTTTTACCCCATACAACAGAATAGAGGCCCACTACTATGATAATCCCTCCAATTATACTGATGATCAGGTAAAACAAATACAATTCATAAGAGTAAATAAATACATGTATTGAAGGAATGTGAACATGCTCATGTCAGTACAACTCACATCCTATTAAAAGGAATAGGTATGATTAAATGATGGAATATGATCTTAATTAATTCTTGAAATCAATTTTTAAAAAATAATATTTTAATAACGATGAATTTGAAATCAATCTTAACAATTATAAGATGATTCTAATGATCTGAATACTATAATAATAACATAAAAATAAATATATTATAAAACAAAGTGGAATTTTTAACTTATATCCACTTTTATTTAATTATTTATTCTTTTTGAAAAAAAGAAAGGAAAGAGAGAGATTAAAATAGATGATAGGGAAAAAAAAAGAAGAGAGCACCTTCCAAGACGAAGTTTTTCATGAAGAATGAAGGAGCCAAGTATAGCCACGATGATCATGCAGAGAGGGTTGAAGGCCGTCACGAACACTGGGCCTCTTGTTTTCATCACAAGCCCTTGCACGTAGTATGTTATTCCTGAGCTAACTATTCCCTGTGTTGCCAAAATAGCCCATGTTGTTAACTCACTTCAACTTCCAAATTAGATGGCATTTTTACACAATAATTCTTTGACTTTGTAAGATTTTTCCATTTTAAGGCCACTTTTTAATTTGGATTAAAATCCATTGAATATTTTAACGTGTATGGGTGACTATTATATGATGTATGGTAACACTTAAAAGAGTAATTGAATAAGCTCATAATCTCATTGATTTATGTAAGTGATTCAATATCTTCAATAACGAGTGAAAGTGTAGTAATTAAAGACCTACACTGTAAACGGGAGCTAACAGCCTGGAGTTCCAGCCCACAGCCCAACCACTGGCGTGACGTTCCACGGCAAGAGCGATGGCTGCACTTTGCAAAGTGCCGGCCAAGCATATCAAAGAAGATAGAGATAGCTCTGCTGGGTATTTCTTTATGGTTATCGACTGATCATCATCCACGTCCATGTCCAAGTGATGATCAAGAAAATTAAACTTCTCGTAATAGTCAAAGTGCATGTGTTAGCAGTAGTTTAGTAAGTTATATAGGGTAGAAGATACTTACTTGAAGGACGTAAAAGCAGGACCAGCCAACACAACTTAAAAGGATCAGGAGTGTCCCAGCTACCCAATGTTTATTGTCTGAGGAGCCACTATTACTGTTTTCATGGTGACTAGTACTTGTGCTTGACCCTACGAAATTAATCACAGGACCTTTGTACAGTGTCATCAGCAAAGCTCCCCCAAACGTCACTATGGTTCCAATCACCTTAGCTTGGCTATGAATCTTCTTGATATTTATTCGCTCTAATCTGTATCATATTTTCCGTTGTATATATATAGAATAAATTAATACTCATATATATCAATACTATTTATTATATATGTATTTTCTTGTTTCTAAGTCACGTTAATTGTCCACATTTTCGACCAATGTTTTTGGAGCTAATTAAAATATTTTTTAAATTATATATCCCAAAATATGTTATAGTAGGTAGCGCACTAGGGATTGAATAGTGATGCTTACCGAAGAATAACAGCAATCAAAAATGTGATAGATGGAACAGCATTCGTAACAGCAGATGAATATGATGCTGATGTGAATTTCATGGCCCAGTATCCGCATCCTTGATCCAGGATTGTCCTGATTTTCAATCATCAAAATAATGATTTCCCGTTATATATATTTCTGTCTGATGTTCAGTTATATATGCATATGCCAAATTCTGTAACAAGTTAATTTAATAATTAAATGATTTTTCTTTGAAGAAAATAATTTAAAGTGATTTGATTGTGTAGAAACGCACCATTCATTAGCAGTTTTAGTTTGTAAGATTGCATTTAGTTTCCAGCTTTTTCTTTAATTTCAAAGTGTTATATATATATGCCACAATTCAATATTTAATTTACTATTTAATTTGAGAGATCACTGCTTAATATGGATCAATGATAGAAATGTTTTAAATTAATTAGTCGTTACAACACAAATGGTATTTTAAGAGAATAAAACCTAATAGCTAGGTGAGAAAGCATTACTCTAAAGCGCCCATCGACATTATTTGTAAGAAGACTGAGATGGTCATCTTTGGCCTTAATTTCCTGAACCAAAGGAAATAAAAAATAAGCAGAGACTAAGCATAAAGCGTAAATTTGAGTGCAGTTCCTGTGTGTGTAAATTTTGAGTGCTTTTGACACCATTATAAGCATGGTCAGATAATTAAAATATGCTATTATGTTAAGTTCATAGCGTTTGGTTATTGAAACTGATCAAAGACCTTTAATATTTAAAATAAAAAAAACAAAAAAAAAACACTTAAATTAACTTCTAGATCACAAATGCAAGATAAATATTTTATAAAAAATGTTTTTTGTTTTTCATTATTATTTCTTTCTTTTTGAAAAACCATTTATGTATGTATTCAAAGTAAGAAAAAAAAAATTAATTAGAACTCTCTCAAACATAAGTCACATTTTAAATAACAACTAGTGCATTAAGAAGAAATGCAAAACAAGCAAGCATGAAATAATATAAAAATTTATAAAAGAAGAAAAGAAACATAATAATAAAAAGGGGTGTGATTAATTGTATAGAAGAAATACCTTTCAAGAACAAGTGCAAAGGGTGCAAAGACAAGTGCAGCAATAGCATTGCGATAGACAACGAGCACGTAACAGTTCATGCCATGGTTGAGTGTTGCCGTGCTAATTACGTACATCCCTGCTGATCCAAACTGCAGAAGCACCGTTAACAGATATGGCTTTAACTTACCAAACACTGCCATACCTTTTTTATTATTATTATCATCATGGTTTGATGTAACTACTATTATTTCCTTATCTCCCATCTCTTCCTTCTATTTCTTTGCCCTTAAGGAAGCTCTCTGTGGCTGACTGATTCAAAGAGACACATAATTTGCCCTTCTTATATATAGATAAATTGATGATTCTGCATAATTTCTTTTCGTTATTTTTAATATAAAAATAAGGAAAGCATATTTTTTATCATTGTCTTTACCAGAATTAAATTCAATTAAGGACTAATTCGTTTCATATGTGCCATTCTTTTCTGGTGGCTAGCCTGTTCACATGTGATGTGATCTTCTCTAGTGTACTAATTATTCCATGTGGGTTGAGTACTAAGCATCAAATCCATTTTGTTAGATTAATGATACTGGTACCGTTATTAAACGTGCATGTGCTAGCCAAAAATGATAAATTTGAGAATAAACAAGACTGGAACTTAATTCCCATGAAAAGCTAGTTTTGACATGTAGCAACCATGCATGATATATTGAACCTAACCATTTCTTGAGAATTTGGATAATATATATATATATATACTTTTAACTGAAAAGTCAAAAGTAATATTGCCCTGATGAATATAATGTTCTAGAAGGTGAAGGCTGCACCATTAATCATTGTGTTTGAATAAATTCAATCTAGCATAATGGAATTTGGCAATCAAAAAGTAATATGCTAATGTAATTTTGATATTATAACATCGATATAAATTTGACATACTTGTCATAGATTAACTTTTTGGACTAGCTACATAGACATACATTACATGAAATGCCTAGCAAATCAGCTCTTAATTCTCAGAGATGATGAGCAAACTTTTATGAGACGTTTAATTTAATGTTTAGTCTATAGCTTGCTAGTTACCTTTGAGACCAACGCTAACAAAAATTTATCAAAATTCTAGCAAGATTCGCTGTCTAGAATTGAATAAAATCTAAGTGTTGTCAAGAGAGCTTATTTTCTTGTCATAAGTATGGGCTAGCTATTCTTAACTTTTAAACTATGTATTCAACCTTCTGTTTTTTATTATTATTATTATTATTTTTTTTTATGTGTAAGAACATTGAAACTTAAATTGTGTTGTTCAGTGTTTTGGTAACAAAATGAATGAATATAGTTTACACTTAAAATTACTTTTATGATTTCAAAACCTATGTTATGTCTACAAAATTTAATTTTACTTTTGAAACATTTTGATAATGTGATTCATCTTATATTTTTGTGACTTATTTTATACCTTCATGGCTTATTTTATGCCTTCGTAACTTACTTGAATGCAAACCTTGTTGGTTTGAAAGCACTAAAAAAATTCAACTTAAATTACAATTACAAAATATAAGCATCAATAGGTGCTATATAAGATAAAATAACATTCCAATTAAACCATAGTAGATATATATATTCCGTTGTTTGATAACCCTTAGTTACTAACATACCAAATAACGAAATGGTTAACTTAGAAGTGATCAATAGCCTCCTTTAACAAATTATGGATGCTTTCTATGAGATTCAAACTATCGGGAGAGGTTTTGAAATATCTCAAGACTGTCAATCCGAATCTTAGATCTATATATTAACCTAGCTTAGAGGAAGTTCCTATAAAATTCATTTTATAAACCTATATATCAGCACAATTGATTCATCAAAGCATGTATTAATCCAACATTTCTTACGTATACCTATGTATATTTTTATTTACTAGTTCAGTGCAACGAGATAGAAAGAGGAAAGCTATTTTGAATCCAAACTCATAATAAAAAAAATATATTATTTTCGTCTTTATGTTGATCACAAAGAGTTAAAACACAATACTTTGAAAATTATAAAAGTAAAAAAGACAAAGAAATTTATTTTGACAATTTATAACACAAATCATCAAATCTTTTATACATATCAGTATAAAGATTAGTATAGGAGGGAATCTTAATTCTGTGCATAAACACCATAATATATCTCTAATCTCGAACTTTCATTTGGTAATGCCACATGATATTAATATATAAACTAATACCAATTTCTCATTAACTATTTGATAAATTACTATAATTTTGGTTCGATCCAAAGACCTTCTAAGCAACTGTTAAGAGATGTTACTGCTAAGCTGATTAGAAACTAATCTTTATCTCTTTCTCTGATTCCTCTAATGATCACATTAGGAAAGTAAAATTATTATACTATTGGTATTAATTATTCAAGTGCATACTGAGATAAGGCAATAGTACACATATATATAGCTGCGTAAGTGCTTAACTCGTTATTAATTGTTTGTCTTCAAGAGTGGAGAGGAATGAGGATACGTGCCCGATAATAAGCATACATGATAATAGTGACGGACCCAAAAATCTAAATGAGAATGAGCATTTTTATATATGAAATTTTTTTTGTAATATTTCATTCAATTACTAGAAAAATATTATATGAAATAAAAATAGTTAAAATACATAATTAGTAGAGAATATGTAGTTTTACTTTTTATAAAATTGTAAGTAAAACATCGTACAATAATATTCTTACTACAAGTATAAAAATAAAAGCATACTAATTGTGAGTTGATTGTGCATTAACTCAATTTTTCTTAGTGAGAAAAGTTTAAATTTTATATTATTAAAAAAATAAATAAAAACTTAATTTAGGGATATGTATTCTTTACGATGATAGTTGCTATTCATATTAACATAAATAAAAAGCATGGATCATGTGTGATCATACATGATATTATCAATGTGGGAATGCTAAGAATACCATGCAATCATGTTTGAAAAACAAGAAAAAAAGGATGAGATGCGGATAAGGATTGGCCCAGATATCGGAACGTGTGAGAGTGGAGAGCAACTTGCTTGTGAAAGTTTTTTGAAAAACAAGAAAGAAAGCAAAAAGGACGATTGAAGCAACGGTTCTCCATGTTGATAAGGATTGGCCCCAGATATTGGAATGTGTAACAGCGGACAGTAACTTACTTCTGAGTCATGTGATCGCTGATTAAAGCGACGGTTCTCCATTAATTTGCATGTAGTTTCCTTACCATTCAGCTTGCGTAACCTTGATGTGGTTATGTAAACAAAAAGCATACCGTCTCTTTTCACCTCTTTATTTATTTATTTTTAGAAGCTTTCATTTACGTAGCCAACATAATTAATGTTTTATACGTTTCTAATACAGAAATTGACTTCTGAAACAATTATGTTTATTCTCTCCTTTCACCTTATTTATGTATTATTTTTTTATACATTAATACAAAACTTTTGTACAATTCTAAAACGATACTCTACATACAATTATTGTGATTTTTATTTTTTTTTTAATTTACAACAACTCTTGACATCAGATCAGATATCTATTAAGACCAATAAATATTACTGCTAACCATGTAATCTGAAAATCTATTTCAAATATAAGAGAACTACCTCCAAAAATGAAAAATTTGCTAGTTACATCAAATGATTGATAAGCAAAGTCGAATTTTACCCTTGCAAGCAAGGACAAAGCGGGCGGCCTATCATTATGACAAACCCATTTGCTCCAATTATTGTAGATTTTCTTATGTAAATTCTATCTGAAAACTTTTCTTTGTTGTCAAGAAGACATGTGAAACAAAAGTAGTTGTGTGAATGAGTATCACTAATTTTATCAGGAACAAGTTTTAATTCTCATAAAGAATTCAAGAATTCAATCAATCCCGTGAAGGTCGTTGATCAGATAATATGTTTAAAGTTTTTCTTTTTTCTTTTTCTTTTACTTCTTGACCCCACGTGGTTTTCCTCATTTAAATATACACCAATATATAAACCTATAAGAAAATTGACATCATGAAAACACTATTACTTCAAGCAACAATTATAAGAGCATAGAATGATGAAATGGGTGATTCTCAATGCTTAATGGTGTATATATATATTTGATAATACTAATATTAGTGGGACTTTTACTATTACTAGCTAGATGATCAAACGAGATTGTTTAGTAATTTCATAGTAGATGAAAATCTAATTATACTTTTAATTAAATGTATCAAAAAGCTTTTCGTTTTATTAAAAATCTGCATTTTTTTTTAACCTATTAGCTTTGCTTGATCGTATACCAATTTCTTATTCTTTGTTTGTAAACTATTATCACCTGTATTTATAAACTAATTTTTTGTTTATAAACTCATTTATTTGAGAACCTTATTTCATTTGAGAACTATTATCTTTATTTGGGGAATTGGTGTTAAAAAAGTAGAACTCATTGAGCATTGTTTTGCCTCTTTAATAATGGACACGATGGATAGTTTATTTACTTTGGTACTAAAAAGAATTCTTATTTTCAGAATATAGTTTGAGATACAAATGTGCCACAGACTTTAGTGCTATTTAACAAAATTTTCACTTCTCTTTTGAAATGAATCGCTTAATATATATCTACATCCATTATTTAATTAAAATTTTAGAGCAATATTAGGTTGTCCAAATAATTTGTTTAAAATCATGTTCAAATGACATGGTTGATAAAATGTAACTAACACATTATTTTATGAATTTATACAATGATTATAACTCATATATCATATTATTTGAAACGTAATTTTCGATAAATTATTTGAGTAGTTTAACATTATTAAAAAATTTTAATGTCACAAATACCCATACAAAATACTCTCCAGAGCAAAATAAATAGATTAAAAGCATGAAATGAATTTTCATTATTATTATTTTTTAGATATTTTTAAATTTCCACAATTAGACTACTATCTGCATTGATTAAGTTAAACTAATTTCTTCCCTTCTCTAGTTTAATCTATCTATATCATAAATAGATGACATAAAAAATTAAAGGGTCTACCCTCCTAAATGGAAATTGTTAAAAGTAGCCCTTATATTATTATGTGGTATTGATGAGAATTTGTTCTTTTTTCTGTTATCATATCTATAAACTTAACAAACATTATCATTTATGCTACTCAAAATCCGATTATATTCAAATGCAAGTAATTACTACTTGTATATTTGTTGGGTTTAATAAAGATGCTTAAGATTGAGACTCAAATCTACACGTTTAATTAAACTTGTGTATCTAACTGTTACTTTATAAAATTAAACCAGCTAATGTAATAAATTATTTGTTACTAGATACAATTAATTTACAGATGATCCAACACCCTATATCTCCATGTTAATGCAGAGGTGTTGGCATCTAATGTCTTTGATGCAGTAAACTTATGATTTAAAAATTGTTACAACAGGCTATTAATAGTTATTACAACAATTGATTGATAATTGTTACAACAACTAATTATCAATTGTTACAACAACTCAATCACAATTGTTATAACAATTGGAAGCTACACATCTAATAACAGAAAATAGAGTAGATTACTTCGTGTTTATAGGATTTGATCTGTTTTAACATTATTTTTATGATTATTCGTTAAGAAAATATATCTGCTTCCCGTGCATATCTTTTAAGATTTTTTTCTTTTATTAAAATATGTTTTAAAAGGGATAAAAATCTTTGATATGTTTTTGTTTGAAAATTATGGCTATCCTTTTATAAGTTAATCTCTTTATATTTTGTAAATATTCATTGGTAAAATCTTGAATAAGATTTCAGTATGAATCTGGATGATTTATTTTGTAAATATTCATTAGTAAAATCTTGAACTAGGGTTCGCATGAATCTAAACAAGTCTTTAGACCAAATTCAGGCGAGGCTAAAAATTAGGTATTAAATCTCTATTTTTTAGCAAGTTTATTTTTCTTTATTTTATCTCTCATAAAACTATTTTTTTCTACTACTTCTAAAATATATATATATATTTTGTCTATGTTTCCAAGAAAAATGTTACACATTTCTTTAACAAATAGCAGACCCATCAGCTCAAGTTCTTTAAGGAAGCAATGAGCATCAAGGTGTATGAGAATTAACTTTTGTAAAACTTAGAATGTTGATGATCTCTAAGTTGATTTTTTGACTTAGGAAATGAGTAGTTTTTTTGGTTGTTCTAGTAACCGAAGCTTGTCCAGAGGATAAGCTACAATGTCTTGGGAAGAAGGCATATCTCAAGCTACTGACGAGAGTTCAAGGAGTAAAAGATTACTCAAGTGGAGGGGAGCTCGTTAAATTGAGTTGGTGAAGTAGTACAAAACACATTGCATCAATCATAAAAGGGAAATCTTTCATTGAGTTAGTCAATTAGTATTTGTATTTTTATATCTTTACTAATAAGTTTAAATTTTTTGGGTGTAATCTCGTGGATATAAGTGAAAACTGAACCACATTAAAAATGTTGTTGTCTTCTTTACTATTCTATTATAACATTTGCTTACTAATTATTACAACATCTTAATACATCCTAATACTACAATTTACTTTTAGTTGTTACAACAATTATCGATCAGTTGTTACAATAACTGATTGTAAGTTGTTATAACAACTCAATCAATTTTACTTAATAGCAAAAATTTTGGTACTGCTAAGGAAACAAGCTATTCATACTGCTAATTAAGTATACATGCATGATATTGACAAAATTATATAGATGTACGTGGATAGAAAGGTTGATATATATATGCATTTCAATGGTTAAACCTTTAACTAATTAATTAAAAGCCCTCTAATCAAGGTAGCCTGGTTCCCTGGTCTAAGTTGCGTAATTTCTTTATCACAATCGGCCCTGTGGGCACTAGCATAAAATACAATTCATTTGAGTTAGTTGTTAATCGGCTTTAATTAATAAATCAAAGCCACGTACAGTAAGTTTATTAGATTATTATTCATGCAAAGGATATGAATATTTAATGTTCAAATCAGTACAAATGAAACCACTACATTGATGTGGTTCCTTTCGAGTACCTAATTATCCACTCAAACGAATTAATAGAATTTAAAAAGATCGATTTATCATACATGCATGAAACCAATATAAAGTTGAGGATATTAAAGTAGCTGGTCTAGCAGCAAAAGCAGTCAAAAGTATGCATGGAAAAGCTCTCTTTTTAAAGAGAGAGATTGAAGTTGAGAGTTTATAATGTGGTGTGTTCTTACGGAAGAGCTGCTTTAATTTAATTTCTCTTTGTAATGAAAACAAAAACACACAGAGAAAAATGTACATCATATATATATATATTATTGTACATGGCACGTCACATGCACTACGCTTCTATTATTGATCATATTAGGTTAGAAACATGTACATCATATTAGACTTGACGAAGAAAGAGCTACCAAGATTATTGTTAGTGCAGTGGTCGTATAAAATTATCATGTAATGCCAAATTAATTTGAGGAAAATCTTTAGGGCACACAAATGGGATCCCCTTTGCTTTATTATAATTGAAATCCTATAGATTAACCTATATAAAAATTAGATGCCATTATTTTGAGACAAAAATGTAAATGAAAATCTAAGAAGATTTATATTCATCTAAAGGTGAACATATACATCAACATATATAGATGATGTCCCCTTATAGTGACAATGCAATCTCATTTCAAAACAAAGATACATGCATGCGTCTTGTTATGTCAAAGTAGCTGTTATGTGTCTTGTTTTGAATGAGTTCCACTCCAACTCTCCAACTCCAAGAGACAATCCAGGTGTGAAGTTTCCTGAAGGAGTACTAGATGTTTGTGTGTCAGATATTTTTTCAGAAAAGAAATTAACATTTGTGGTGAGACAATGTTCAAAAGTGGCGCACAAAAATTACATTGCACGTCCAACACTCAATTTGCTCACGATCCAATTACATATATGTTTCGTTTTCAGGAAAAAAGTTTATATCCCAACCAATTGTAATTAAATAAATGTGTAGCCTTAATAATAAAAAAAAAGGTCATATCAATTTGAAAGGCAAATTGTTATGTTGATAAGAATGCAAATCGCATAATGCAATCAGCAACAAAGTTTACATTATAACTCTTCAAAGAATTGATGATAACCGATAAAAGTGAAGAAAGATTATCCATCAACAACTTACAGGTTGAGAAGCTATCTAGTTTGAACCAAGTACGTATTAGAGCATCTCCGATGTAATTGTGGATTAGAAATGCTCAAAAGTGGTGCACAAAAATTACATTGCATGTCCAACACTCATTTTGCTCATGATCTAATTCAATACATATATTCCGTTTTCAGGAAAAAAGTTTATACCCCAACCAATTGTATTAATAATTAAAAAAGCTTCCATCAATTTCAAAAGCAACTTGTTATGTTGATAAGAATGCAAATCGCATAATGCAATCAGCAACAAAGTTTACATGACAACTCTTGAAAGCAATTGATGATAACGATAAAAGTAAAGAAAGAATATCCATCAACAAATTAAAGGCTGAGAAGCTATCTGATTTGAACCAAACACATTTTAGAGCATTTTCAATATAAATGTGGTTTGTCTTTTAAAAAAAATGACATATCATTAATGTCAAAGAAATGTACATCTCATATGACATAAACATTAATTAATAGATACTCAAGTCTAAAATAACTTTTCAATGTTAGTCCATTTCTTATTGGAGAAGTCTATTTCTTTGAATGATAAACAGTCAAATAAGAATACATCGTTAAAGTAAATTACCATAAAATATTATTTGGTGGAAGTCTCAATCATTTATACTGATATAATTGTTCAGGAGACTTTATAGAAATAGACATTGAGATTAACAACTTCTGACATAATTGTTCATGAGACTTTATAGAAATAGACATTGAGATTAACAACTTCTATTTCTTTTTTACCATATCAGTTTGATAGTAGTTAGGGAAGTTTACATTGGAGAAGTCAATTTTAATTCTCTGTCAATTTATCCTATGTGGTACTCTATTTTTTCACAATTCATATTTGTATTGGAAATAATCTTAGTATATACCATAACAAATCAAGAAAAAATTGAACGAGACATTAGAATTGAATATAGAGTCTCGCGGAAAAGACAAGAAATTAATTGTTAAGCTTGAAGAAATATTAAAGGGCTACACACGGAGCAATGACACAATTAATTAATGTATTGAGCGAAGCTAACCAACATTGAAAATTTGAATATATATATATATGTATGTGTGTATATATATACTAGGTCAAAATAAATCTTTGTTCTTACACCGCTTGATAGTAATTAGTTTTCAATCATCTGAGTTATTTCTAGAATTAGCGGTTGTTTTATATAATATAACATGTAAGTGTTTAGGTGGAATAATTAGAATTACGGAACAGATGCTAGTGTAAGTTTAAATACTACAATTAATAATAATACATATAATCTCTCTCTTCTCTTTGCTTGAATGATCAGATTAGGGGTGGGCATGGGTCTAATCCAGTCGGTTTTCATCAAAACCGACCCAAAACTTTTCAATTTTCAAAACCGACTCGACCCAAATTGATGGTATAAACTGACATGGACCGACTTAGGCCGAGTTGGGTCAGGTTGATCCATGCCGGTTTGGGCCTGTAAATGAGCCTTCTCCAATTGGCATTTGAACCTGTAGGTGTAATAGTCAATAGAAATAAAAAAATAAATAAATAAAATAACAACAGGATTTCAAAACTCTCCACAACTTTTCACTTTTTTTTTTAATTATTTTGTAAAAAACATTTTTTTTATTACTTTCTTCATTATTGACAGTAATGGAATAATGAAAATAATTTGGATAATTGACAACAACAACATGAAACTTATGATCAAAATAAAGATGTAAAACAGAACAACTACTTGTCACGAAAAGAAAATTGTTAAAAAAAAAAAAAAAAGGACAAAAGTAAAAATTGTAGAGAGTTCCATTGACTTGTACATGTCAGTGGGATGTTAAGAGAAGAAGATGACTAATTACCTTGTCCACCATGAAAGTTTCTTCTTCATTGACATCCACTTGAATATCACAATAAACTAACATGGTTTCCAAATTAAGGAAAAAAAAAATCCAACTCAAATAAAGAGCAATTTTTCTCTAACTTGTTAGGAAAAAAGAAGCCAAAAAAAAAAAAGGAAAAACAAAAGAAGAAAATAAAAGACTTTTGGCAAGGCTACAGAGATTAAGAAGTGAAAGAGCCAAATTAGAAGTGAGGAGGGGGAAGAAGACAAACAAAAAGTAGTGAACTTTAACTACCTTTGGAGTTCTACCAGAACGAAAAAGATAATGAAATTATGAGAACTAAAAGTGGGAGGAGAGACTTAAGAGGAAAGATTTTGAGAGTCAAGATTAAGAAAGTGACTAGAGTTGAAGAAGTGAGAGAGAGTAAATGTGTTTTAGGGCATCTTTAGGCTTTTATATTTTTCTTTTTTTTTTTAAAAAAAAAAAAAAAAAGAATCAATTTTAGTTCCCATTGTAAAATCTGACCCGAAACCAAATTTAATCAATTCTTTACATTTAAAGCCAACCCAACTTAAATTACAAATAAAAACCGACCTTTTCAGGTTTATGTCGGTCTTGATTATTTTGCCCACCTTTAGATTAGATAGTAACAAAGCATGCTAGATGGGATTTCTTGACTTTTTGCCATCATATACACATCTCATGCCACTAACTCATCAATGGGATTGAAAATGAAGGGAGAGATCGAATTAGGACTATGTGTTCTTATGGATATTGTTTAATTCTCCTATCAATCTCACTTTTATGAAGAAGAATTTTCAAAAATAGTGATAGCCAGGCGTTTCAATGCAAAGAAGAGAAAACGATATATGTTGACAATTCCTAAAAGCCTAGCTAATAGTCTTGCGTCTTTTGCTCTCTGTATATTTCAAAGTCAATAAATAAATAAATAAAAGTTGAATGTGGTTGCAGGTCAATGACTTGGTGGGTTAGAGCTCACTAACATCATGCTTTAATTGTCTAATTTTACAGCTCATAATCTTAACACCCCTCCCCCTCCTCTATCAAATAATTGTGTAGGTTGTTTCCCCTACATTACCCCTCTCCCCCCTCTTATGTGTAGGGTGCTCCCTCCCGTATAAGAGCTGCTCTCTGGGCCATGTATTAGAGTCAAATCTCGCTTAATCCCGGTTTACCTCTGGGTTTATACTAGCCATTAAAAAAATGTAAATATAAATATAAATATAAAAAGATGAATGTGAATTTCTTTGATTGAAAAGATTCTAGCGTTATCTTATTGAAAAAGAGAAATTAAATGTCTTACAAACAAATAACTAAATATATGAAATTCTATTGTTAAGTTAGCTCAAATCCTCTTGATTTATAAAAGTGTCTCTAAATGTTTAAAACTATATTTTTTTTCTTTTAATGTTCATACAAAGGTGTAAATTATTAGTAATGCTAGATATCTCACATATTAGAGCATCTCCAATACTCTTATCAATTGTAAAAAAATAAGATGTCACATAGAATTGTGTTAAAATAGGATTCTCTAATGCAATTGTTAATATTCTATCAAGCTGAGGTGATAAAAAAAGAAAAAAATTTGACAATATGAAGATGACCATCTATTCTGTTGGACAGTCAACTCGGTAAGTTTTCATTATCCTTCTCATCATTCTTTGGACCCGATTTCTTCAATCTTCTTCTCACTATTACCTTCCTTCAACTCAGGGGCGAACCCAGTACTGGGCCAGCTGAGGCACATGCCCCCCCCCCCCCCCCCCCCCCCCCCCCCCCCCCCGCCCCCCCCTCTCCCCCCGAAATTCTGTAAAACTTTATTAAGTTTTATGGTATAAGCATATTCACAAAATATGTAATGGTATTGATGGTTGGAGGCGTGCCCACTCTTAAACAAATTCCGGGTTCAAATCCCTGTAAAAACAATTATTTTTTAACCCTTTTTCATAACATTTCCTTCCATATTTTTATAATATTTGCTTTTCAACCCCTTCATTTTTATTCACATTTACTTTTTAACCCCTTCTTTGTACATTTACCTTTTACATTTTATATATATGTGCTACGCATTTACTTTTTTATATACTTTACTAAGATTGCTTATTAAATTAATAATTTTTTTGAATAAATAATAAATTTATGTAGTTTATATTATTTTTATTTTTATTTATTTTATTTTAATAATTTCGTTATGATTTATATTTACTTTGCTTTAATATTATATATATTTTATTTTATTTAAACTATATTATATTATCAAATTTTGCTTTAAAAAAAATTATATATTTGCATGAATATCGATCCTTATATTACTTTGTTTATGTGCCCCCCCTAAATAAATTTTCTGGGTCCACCACTGCTTCAATTGCTCTTGGCTTACCACCTTCCTAAACTTCATTGGAGTTATAGGTACTTGTAGAACCTATTCCTTAATTTTTCAAATAAAAAAATCCTAAAATATCTTTGATTTTGTTTACAAAACAACTTTGATAATGACTAAGGTCTACGACATGGGCACCTACAATTTCTAACGACACTAGATCGCTGAGAAACTGGTCGAGGAGTTAGAGAGCTAGCAACAATCGGTGCTAGAGTCGAAGCCTGGCTTGATGTTACTGAACTTTATAATTCTGTTGAAAATCCAACACGACAAGTTGACAAAGACGACATCGAAGAACTGGCTCTGGACAGAGAAGGAGAAGCTATTCGATGCAGAGTTGGTGAAAGAGATTACAGGACAGAATTGATGGTAAAAGAAGGGAGCAAGATGGTGGTTTGACCAAACCTTTATCTACTTTACTCCTCTTGGCCTCGCTAACCTCTTTTTAATTTTTAATTTTTTCTAAAATTGTTGAAAAAGTTTTGTTTTGTTTTATTTTGTTTTGTTTTTTCAATTTTAAATGGAACCATTAAAGATTTTTTTTTTTCTTTTATTGTCTATCAATGTCATGTAGGAAGCAATTCCCGAGACATTGATGACATAGTTTTTTTTTTGTTTAGAAAATAATCCATAAAAGCATTGGAAATGCTCTTATATTTCACTTGCTTTCCACTAATGATGTGACAAATATTAGTAAATAGATATAAATTAATAATTATTTATTTCATTTGAAAAGTATGTTTATTCATCCATTACCAAATCATCAATTAGGATATTAGTGGAATACAAAAAGCAATGTTTGAAAAATAGGCCTAGGTGGCCCCAATCGATCGGAAAATCCCTTGATTAGGGGTTCTCAATGTAAAGCCACGTAGGTGATTGATTAGGCTACCAAATCAGCCTCCATGGAGAGACTTGGATGCACCATCGAATATGAGTGCAACTTCTTCTCGTGTGGAAAGTACTCAACCAAACCTTAGTCTTCTTCCAAAGGTCATGTGTCTCAGCTGTGTATATTCCCCATGTTCTCTTTTAAACCCCCTTATTCCCCCTCACATGAGGTCACCATTAATTAAGAGAGCTTAAGAGAGAGAGAAATGAGGGAAGTGTAGTTGTACCCTTTTTATTGTTTTTTGTATTTGTTGTGTAGTGTTAATTTTTGGAGTTTGTTAAAGAACAAAAACAAAGAAGAGAGAAATTGGAAGATGTTGTGATGTTGTGTACTTATGTATTTTGTGTAGAAAGAGAGAGAAAGAGATGAAAGAGGTGCCAAAATTGAAGGAGAATGGATCAAGTTTGGTTTATGACTAAGTTTTTATATAAATTTTAGGGATTGATTTTAGAGCAAATTATAATTTAGTTACCTAGTTAAAACATAATTACAGATAAAACGATATTTTCAATTTTATTACAATTAACCTTCTTTCGTTATGGAATTTCCATTAAATTTGACAATCAACAGTATAAATATGATCAAAAGACCAAAATACCCTCTTAATAACAAATTAAATAAAATAATTTGTTTTTAAAAAAATAAATGTGAAAAAAAAGATGTTCTTTTCATCTGGGAAGCAACATCAACCATCCATTAATAAAATTAGTACCCATCATCAATCCAACTTCAAAATATCAACAAAAATTGGAAAAAAAAAAAAATACCAACCCAATATGCAATCGTCAATCTTCAACCTGCAAAAATCATTAACCATCTACTCATTACAAACTCATCCACTCATTGTAATCGCCAGATCAAAAAAATCATTAATAATCACCAGTCAAAAAATCTTCAAAAATCACCGATTCAACCCCATCAATAAACAATCATCAACATCTTCGAAAAAGAGGAAAAAAAATCAACAATCAACCTAAAAACACAAAAGATAACCAAATCATTTTAAAAAAAAAAATCACAAAAAAGGAAAATTAAAAAATATGACCTAGATTCGTCCGGATTTTGGAACGAAACCAGATGAAACCCATTCATCTGAGTTCGTTTCAGAACCCAGATGAATCTAGGATGCATCTGGGTTTGTTTCAGAACCCAGATGAAATCTAGGTTATATTGAACGAACCTAGATTTCATCTGGGTTCTGGAACAAACCCATATGCATCTGGGTTCAAATCGAACCTAAATGAATTTGGATTCGAAGGAGAAGAAAATAAGAAGAAGAAGAAGAAATAGATGAGAAGAAGAACAACAACAGAGAGACGGTAGATAGGGAAAGAATAAGAGAGAGAGAGAGATTGATTAAAAAAATTAATTTTAAAAGAAAAAGAAAAAATAAGATAAATAATGTTAAAAGACAATTTAACCCTTAATTTGTTAACTCTAACCAAGATGAACTAACGATAGGTAAGTTTATTGAAATAAAAATAAAAAGTTAGCTCCGCTTGTAATTATATTTCAATTGGGTAGCTAAATTATAATTTGCTCTTGATTTTAACATGTACAACTCAGTTTTAAGTAGACCGATAGTATTATTATCATGTGGTGTTTATATCCAATAGTGTTTATAGTTCAAACTACCTAGGCAACCTAGGTGCCATGCATCAAGCTTCTAATCGCCTGATGCCTAACGAGTTTTACAACATTAATAAAAGTGGAATATCTAAACGTTATTAGTAAATTATCTATATTCAAATTAACATTTCTGAATTAAGGGCCGTCAAAGAGATTTTGGTAAAATTTATAGTTTCTAAACTCACTTGATTAAAATATAACTGCTATATAATTAAATGTATCTTTTAAATTACCACATCTAACGATGGCAACAGATTAGATCGAAGCTAGATCGGCTTGCCCTAAACCTGACCAGGTTTTTTTAGCAGGATACCCCAAACCCAACCCTTAACCTAATTAGGTTGCCATTTTCTATCCCAAACTGATACCCATTTGGGATGGTCTGCCCCAAACCCGAATTATTTTGACGTGATTCAATTTGTAATAAGTTATAAATTTTATATTAAAAGATAAATAGATAAACAATAAATAAACATTCAAACTTAAAATAACTCAATCTTTACTTCAATTTAACATAACATCTAAATAATTTTTAATATTAGTTCATGAAAAACATAAATTCATTAAGTGCAATTACTAAAATAATAACTATCACGTAACAAAATTTTATTATATATATCGAAATAATTAGTATAGAACAAAGTTTTATGACAAATTAGTAATGTATAACATTAAAAATAAATTATAATAATAATAATAATAGTGTGTACTAATAAAATATAATAAAGTGGGTTTATATGATCGGATTAGGTTAAATGTGTTTTAAATTAAATCCGAACTGATTATTAAACCAAGTAATAAAAAAAAAAAAAAACCACCAATCCAAACCTGATATTAAATCAATTTTCATGCCCCACCCCAAAATGGTTGGGATCTTATCGGTTTGTGTCAAATCGAAGAGTTTTGTCTTCCATGGTGATATCTTTTAAATTGCCAAATCATCCACATTAATTTTAACATAAAAACATTT
Organism: Dimocarpus longan; assembly: GCA_022984855.1. NCBI lineage: Eukaryota > Viridiplantae > Streptophyta > Magnoliopsida > Sapindales > Sapindaceae > Dimocarpus > Dimocarpus longan. The sequence continues at coordinate 13,588,162 of CM041018.1, forward strand.
ATATTTCAACATTAATTATACAAAAATATATTTATACCAAATAGAAATTAAAATATATTATTTTTATGCCTATTTTGAACATTTTATAAATCACATCACTTAACACAAAATTTATCAAAAATACACTTATTGTTTTCTTTTTCTTTTCTTTTTTTTTTTTTTAGATTTTAACCGTTTTAATAACGGAATTAACCAAACTTTTAACTTCCCATCAGATTATAACTTCAACCCAGCTAACAATGACTGGCTTAGAAATGTAATAATAACCAACTGACGCTTAAAGGTTATATTTGTCAACTAGCAGTGTAAACAAGATTATTCATGTAGACAAAAATATATAAACCCCGTCACGAGTTGAAATAAAATTTGAAATACTAAGTGAGATGTATAATATTACTTATTTTATATTCCTACATGGAAGTATGGAACTAACACTCTTTAGAAACAATAACATATTATTAAAAAAATTACATTTAATATATTATTGAAGATTTAGTTTCATAATCATGATTGAGAGATTATTACATGAACACGAGATCCTGAAAGGTCGTAGGTCCTGCTGGTGAATTGATAGGTAATCAAGAATTATATTATTTGGTGACTATAATATTAAAAAATGCAAAAGCCAGTTCTTTTGATTTAAATTATCCATATTTAAAAGCTATCACTTTAAAGGCGGACTACTCTTGATATGTTTAAACCTAACAAGCAAAATCCACTCACATAAACGACAGCTAAATTAAATAGACCGGTTACATAAATTGATGCATTGATTAAGCAGAAAGCAGTCAAAAGTTGGGGAAAAGCTTTGGGATCGGATCACTCAATGAATTACACTTTACATTAAGAAAAATTGAATGAGATACAATGAAGGGGGCCTTGCAGAATCATTGCTTTTCATTTGTATAGGGAACCATGGATCACCAGACAGGTGTTTGCAGCAATGGACAAACTGAACAATTGGACTCCTATGATACCATATGTTTGCCACATCGTCCTCGAATCTCACTTTCTGTATTAATCAACTCTTTTAGAAAGAAAAAGAACGAAGGCACGAGAAAAAGAAGGCTGATTGGTGGTTCCAAAGCTGTTCACCACTTTGAAAGGGTAACGCAAACATGAACAGATATAACTATCTTGTCAGTAATGGACTACTCAGAATGTTGTATTACACGTATTCCACTATTATGGTCAAATAATCTTTATCATCTACAAACATGTCACCAGCACCTATTTCACCTAGTCCACAAAAAGGTAAATAAAATAAGTGAAGAAAGAAATGATTGATTTTCATGCAAATCAAAGTGGATTCATTCCTAAATAAAGCAATGTTTTTGCTTGAAAGAAAACTGAAATGTGGTCAAGCATGGTACGTGGCAACAAACTAAACAACTAGAAACATTCATTAATATCCAAAAATTTGCTGCGATCGTTCAGTTGGAGTTCAAATAGACTTCATGATACCACATATGCCAAGACGATTCTCCTTCAGAACAATACCTTAAACTAGATAACATGATTTTTAATTGCAGTGAAGCCAGTCATTCTCTCAATGCAGATACTATCTTCTTTTGAATCTGCTCCACCCCAAGCCGTGGAGATAATCTAGGTAAGGTTTCCTGAAAGAGAGATTTGGTTTAGTAAGAAATATCATTCCCAAGATTAATCATACAATTGCATATTCAATACTAAACTCGTGTTTCCAGTCTCACACTCAACAATGCTCTTGGCATTAGCAGTCAATACATGGATATCCTAATCAATTATTGGATGAAGTAGCTTGTGCTTGATGATCACAGGGTTCCGTAATTATAACAATTTATTGAGTTAATAAGAATTATAAGAGTGATAAGTGATAAAAAGTAAAGGCTCAAAGCAAAATGACTTGTGAGGTCAAGAATGCACTCGTAATCAATCGAAGGTTATAAAGAAAGATTTTTAAAACTTAAATTCTGAAAAGAAATACTTTATATTTTTCTTTATACCCAAACTATCCTCTGATCTTACCTTACAATTACCACACTCTAACTTGGGTGTATAGCTAACCTTACAACCTTAGTAGCCAGGAAACTCATAAAATTTAATTAACCCAGGTAAGAGCCTGTAGGGTAATTGGAACCCTGGACCACTTGCTTGATACCATTGGCAAGAATAACAAAATTAACAAAAGCTCTAAATTTTAGTCTCAGGAACAACATGAAGCATGACAAGGCAAGATTGTTGTTACTTTTACGGTAATTGAACACTTGACCTCTTGGTTGGAACAATTGGCAAGAATAACAAAACATTAACAAAAGCTCACAAATTGGGCCCAGGAATAAGGTGAAGTCTGCCAAGGCAGGATTTTTGATACCCATTACTGACTACGTTAGCTCACTGACCACTGTTTTCAAAATACAAAAGATTCCTCATGTGACACTGAAATAGTTTGTATGCCATAACAGCATTAACTGCCATTTTACTCAACTGGACTTATCTGGACTTCACTAGGCTTCAATTCCAAATTATATGGGCTTAGCTATCAAGGCCTGTTTGACAATTTGTTTGGGCTCATCTGACACAATAGCTTTGTAAGAAGGACCACAAAACTCTTTATAAAACGAGCATCTATTTGGCAATCAGCAAAATGGACTTTCCATTTAGACATCCAGATGATTTCTAATTTCAATTAGTTAAGATTATCTGATGAAAGAGTCATTGATGTTTTGCTTTAATCAATTTTCCATCTCAACTGCATCTGATCAAATGTCTTCAGACATATGGTTACAAAATTAGCATCAAGTGTTACTATGCCATCAATATCCTATTGAAAAATATTGCTGCTGTGGTCTGCACACCTTTTTCATCTGTAACCCTTCGCCACAATTAAGTATCCTAAGAACTCAAAAACTCTAAGGGCATCATCGTGTCAAGCAGGATTCATGCATGGCACATAGTCCAGATCCACATATTAAGTCTCTCCAAAAGACCAAAACTATCAGCCAGCTTGAAGTTGTATAACCAACTTATCAAAATCCATGACACCAATAATAAGTAAGCTAAAACACCAGTACAGGGGGAAAGATGTAATTTGGCACAACTACAAGTCCAGCGACTAAAGGTTTAATAACCCAATGATATATGCAGAACTTGAGTACAGGTCACCAGAAACTCGCAATGTACAGTTAGCGACAGCTCCAGAAACAACAGTAAATTAGCTGACAACTACTATTTTTATTAGCTTTACAGGGGACAGGACTAATCTTTAGCCCCATTTTTTCTTCAATTTATGCAGTTGCATAGCCCATTTCCGATGGATAAGGATGCTGAATAGGAATATTCACTTCCCTTTCTTTCCTCTAATATAGCTTCCGGACTAGAATGTAGTAAGACTCCAATAGAGTTACAATGTTTAACACTTAATTATAATAAACTTTTCAAATATAACAACGTTCAATAAATTATCATTAAATAGGAATTTTCTCATCATTGTATTTCGGTTCTACTACCTATCATGTCTAATTTGGTGAATTCTAAAATTACTCCAAGATATTATTCCTGCTTGTACTACTATTAATAACAATAAAAAGTTACGAACTTCATTCCAAAACAAGATTCTTTAACGAACTGCCATTAACCACAACATAAGTAAAATAATAATGGCATATGAGAGCTCCAATCTCAGAACAAAACTGGTATCAAGTTGACAAGAAGAAATGAAGAAAAGGTAACCTGAGAGCCATCAGGAAGGAGTCTAGCCAAGACGGGTATCTCAAACTGGTATGCTTTTTCCCACTGAGGGTTGGTGGTGATATCCCTCATCTGCAATTCGACGTCGTGTAGAGAATCGGGACCAGGAAGTAAGAAAGCGGCCTGCAGCTTTTCTTTGAGGCCATCACACAAACAGCAACCGGGCTTTGAATAGAGCACCAGCTTTCTTGGCTTTGGCGGTGGATTCGAGGAAGATGAGAATGATTCAATTCTAGCACAACCAATTGGAGACACAACCCATCTGTGTCTGCCAATCGAAGTGGGGCGTGCCGCCATTGCTGCCATTGCTGCTGCAACTCTAATGCCCATTCTCTTCGCCGCTTCTTGTTTTTGTTTTCATAACGATAAAATAGCCTGCCATTTAAATAAAATAAATGTAACATATACTAAAATATTTAAATTAGTTTGAAAATAATATAAAATATTATATTATATTATATTTTATAAATAAATATAACTATATAAAATCAATTTTAGAGAAAATAATAATATAATTTATAATTAATTTAAAAGAATATTTTATTTTAGAAATATTTAATAATGTATTAATTTAATTTTTTAAAATAAATAATTTAAGTTGGAAAAAAAATGAATAAATGAAAGAAAAAAAAAGTTAAAAAAAATAGTGTGAAAAGAAGAATGAGAAAGCAAGGAAAATTCCTTGCTTTTTCTGTCACCTACTGTGATGGGTTTGATTTACAATAGTAACACGGGATTGATTTTCAATCTCATGCTCTTGCCAAGCATGTGTTTAGACTGAATGTCATCCAAACAAACCTTGAAGTACAATAACCCCATTGATATTAGCCTTCTTTTATTATTCGGTTTAATCTAATCTCTATCTTCCAAATCTACTAATTAAGAACAAAGATGAAATCGAATCAAATTCCATTAGAAGAATATAATTGGGTCAAACTGTAGTATATCAACATTGAATAAAGCTCGTTAGTCAACTTTTTTGGAACCTAACAACCTATCTCCTAACAACCTATCTCCTGCATAAACTAAACAAAAATAGAGCATGAGTGATCTTGATATCCGGATGGTGTCGATTGAAGACATTTTGACATTTAAATCACTATATAGAATAAGGAAAGAGTGAATAACAAAATAAAAATAACAATAATATTGTTCTATAGGTCAGAATAAGTACGGAGTGTCAAGTCTAATTTCTATATTGATAGCGGTTCTAGTTATTTGAGAATTATGGTTTGGCACCTAAAATGGAATTTTATTGATGGAATATGGTTGAAAATGCCTGAAGATGTGCAGAGGATGCTGCGGATGATGATTGAGTCTATGACCTAGTAGAATTATGTCCTGAGACTTTGATTAATGGAGGCTTTCTAAGGGTAGAAGGGTCTATGAGTGTACTATGAATGCTTTGAGGCTTTTTAACGATGGGAGAGACTAATTTGTGAATCCTGGAGATAGAGGAATGATCATGAATGGACCTGCACTTGACCATAGAAGAGCGTTTGTGGTTGAAGATGGAATTTTGGTAAAGTGACATTATATGTAGCTAAGAGTTGAATGAATTACCTTCAAAGTGGTGTCTTATTTTATAGGCGATCATGGGCCTACAAAATAAGATGTTCTCCTAATCTCAATAAACCAAGGAGTTAGTAGAAAGTTATCTCTAGATTTTAGACAGTGGTCTAGTTTTTCCTTAGTCAAATAAGCTCGCTATTTTATAGGTATTTATCTATATCTTTATCAACTAACTAAGACTAAATCAAAATAAAATCCGACCTTTTGGGCTTAGGTTAGGGCTGTGCCAACCGGATTTGTTGGTCGGCCTACCAGATTGTTTTAAGGCCATCGCTAATTGGGCTTGACAATTTTTTTTTCACTACAACAAAAAAAACAAAAAAACAAAAGGAATTTGATTACTTGATTGGAAGGAGGAATTAAATTCCCTTTTTATCTTAACTTAATTCTCTTTTGTTGACGTCAAATATTAGTCAACTCAGGTTCACGAGCCTAATACTGCAAATAAAATCAAATAGAACAAAAAGCAAGTAGAAAGCAAAGGAAAGGGCAAAGTAAGAACAAAGAATACCATAGTCTTTTAAGTGGTTCGGCCAATTAGTGCTTATGTTCACTGTTTTCCTCTCACTATTTTAGCAGAATAACAGCTCTCTCAGTAAATATTTTCTCTCTTGATTTACAATGAAAATGACCCTCTATTTATAGAGGAGCAGGATATAATTAAAGAATATTAATCCGACAAGTCATAATTAGTTGGCATTTTCCAGGATTGACATGCAATAAAGTCAACTTCATCAGGACTGAGTTCTAACATAGCCCATACTTAGTGGTTGAGACTTCCTTAAATCATATTGCAATTAGTCTGTAGCAGAATTCCTTAACGTGTACGGCACATCATGAGTTGAACTTGGTCCTACTCTGGGCTAGCTGAAGCTGTTAAGGATGACTGACGACATCAGCTTTGCAGTAGTAGACGATCTCGATTTAGCGGGCTCTACGTCGCTAGATTATTACATACACGAGCTGGGAGCAAGGTGATCAAGAAGCTTGCTTTCATGAGCTGATAGACTGGCTTTGTTTATTGGGTCAACTTATTAGGCTTTTACCAGCCCATTTGTGTAATCCATAAAATACCTATAACACAAACCCTCCAACTCTTAGGGCATTCTACAAACTGAGAGCTTCGAGCTTACTGGTAAAAGCTGATTTGATAGGACTTGATACTTAGCTTTTTTAAATTGTCTTATCTCTGGACATGCGGCAACTCTCTAAGCGATGGCTCGACGCACGTCTTGCGTAGTATGCATTTAATGCAAACGTCTTTCAACTGATGATGCATGATGACCAAATCCCAAACATTACACTGTGTCGTCAGATCTAAGGCAGTTATTGAGCTTTTAGATCCAACAACTAGGGCTTGGCACGTATATAAAGGTGGAGACTTCATATTCTCCTTTTACTTGTCATTCTCAGATTTCGACCACCCAGACTTCTTCGTTTTCTCTCAACTGTCACAGTTGCCTTCCATCTTTGTTAAAGATCAGCCTCTGCTTTTAGAGCCATCAAGTTCTGCTTCATTCACAGTAAGTTCTTACAACTTCATTATTGATTCTTTGGCTTCCATTGTTTGCATTATTGGCATGTTTTTCTAGACTTGTTTCTGATTTGTGTTTCATGTTCTTGATGTTCGAGTGTTTGCCTAAGATTGAGACTTTATTTTTTGTTGATTTGATCTGGTGAACTATCTTTTTGTGATCTGTTTGTTGTTTGTGATATGCATGCGAGCTCATAAATGGAGAGATTGGTAGGTTGGTAGCTCATAGGTCGCTAATTACCTATTAGTAATTTTACGTGGCATTTGTGATCTGTTGACTTTAGGAAAATTTGTAGATAGGTAATTGGAGCCTTAGATTGTTTAGGCATAGTCTGTATATAGCGACCTACCTGCTCTTTTTCATGTGTAGATGTCTTCAGGTCGTAGACACCAACCATACATAATAAGGGAAGAAGAAGCTTCAGGCTCTGATGAGCATATGGAGCAGGTGCGAGCTTCAAAAGAGGCGACCTCGCAAGGCAAGAGGGTTGCTAAAGGACTCTTTGCTCGTACGGACCCCGGTCCGGCCCAAACATCTGCTGCAGCTAACTAAGCTGCTGTATGAAAAAGGGTGAAGAGATGAGAGCTCGCGATATGTTTAAACATCACCCCATAAAAATAATGTATACGGAGCTCGCGGGAATGGTGTTAGAGTACCATATCCCGAAAAGTTGTCACATAATGGCAGCTTCTCCTAACGACCATGCAACTTATCCTCCTACGGGCTACGTTACCATCAGCCTGTACCACCTAAAGGCCGGGTTTAGGTTTCCAGTACCCTAATACCTTGTAAATCTTCTTAACAACCTGGACCTTGCTCCGTTTCAACTTACCTCGAACACCTATGCCTAGATTACTTCTGTAGCTATTCTTTAAAAAAAAAAAAATAACCTTCCTTTCCCTTCCCCAAAAATTCTAAAGTACCTATTCGCTTTTAAAGGTACTAGCACTGGATAGCAACGAAATGGACTGTACTATATCTCAATTCGTCCCTCCAAGTGTAAAAGCATTTTGCACCAAGGTGAGGTCAAGGGTAATTCCAATGTGGGTGATTACAAAACACATTGGTTCTACACCTCTTGCCATTCCTTATTCCATCTTAAAAACTTTGGCTTTTGAGCTAAACCAGGTAAGGGTTCTCAGATCGCGTCATGGATCATCATAATTTTTTATGGCTTATAATTGTTTATTGACGATTTTTTTTAAGACATAAAAACTCGAAGGATCGAGCTTACTCAGAATGAAGATAGAGATCTTGAGTTCTTTGCTATACAGAAGTCAGAAAAGGACGACGTCAGATTATCAGACGAGTTTCTTTATATTTACCAGCCTGCCCCTTCTCTAGAAGAAAGACTTATTAGGAGATAGGCTTCAAAAGAGAAGGAGCTAACAGTGCAGCGAGCTAAAGCTGTAGATCAAGAGACCGTAAAACTAAATGAGGAGGCCACCTCAGCAAGAAACGAAGTGGAAACTCGTGTTGAAGAGGCAAGGACAAAGACTGAGGCAGGGTTTTTGTATACCCTGTGCAAGGCATATCCAGATCTGAACTTCTCTATCTTCAGTAAGAAGGGAGTTAAGGACGTCCAGTTCTTCACTGAAGAGGTTGAGAGAGCGTAAGGTGAGGTGCAAGATCAAGTTCAGGAAACCTTGCCTAAAGGAAGTGCGAAGGACATGCCTGCTGAAGGTGTAAAGGATCAGACGCCCTTCGAATCAATCCCGCAGGACCCTGTCCCTTAATCTCCTGCTTTCCTTTTGGACGACCTCACGAGCATAGACTGAGCTTCTTTTTGCTTCATAAATCAAGGAACTCCTTAGGGCATTTAGGAAGTTCTGAAATCTTTTGTATTTGAACAATTACTTATTTATGTCTATTTGCCTCGTTTGTGAGGCTTTTTCTTGGTTTGTAAAGATGTGGATGCTGACCTCGTTCGAGGTTCCTTTTAATATTCTTGCTTTAATATAATATTGTTGATCTCTGCTATCTTTGAACTATATAAGCTAATAAAATGAAATAAATAAGGAGCTAGTTGTAATTGTACCTGACAGGAGCTTAGGAGCTCGTGAACTCTACTGCTTTTCTATCTTGCAAATTATAATATGAACTTCTGGAATAGATTGTGATATACTTGGTGGATTTTAACTTCAAAAACTTCGTGAAATATTGCACATACTTAATAATATGAAGCTCGCATATAGATCAGATCAAATTGAATGATGACTTAGACAAAATCAACATGTTGAATTTTCAATCAAATTAAATCCTCATAACAGGTTACACAGAATAAGTTATATGGATGAGCCCATGTGCATAATTTGAAGAAGGCATTTATTTGCCAATACACATATGTTTAGATGGGTTGACAATGTGAGCTCGCGCGGCATGCCAACAGAGGTTGACAATGTTTAGCTCGTGCGGCCTACCAACAGAGGCTGACGATATTTAGCTTGTGTGGCCTGCCAACAAAGGTTGATGATGTTTAGCTTATGCAGCCTGCAGACAGAGGTTGCGAGCTCGTGAGCGTCAATCCCATTTTTGTCACAAGGTAGATGTAGGGTCGGTAAAGAGATCGATATTAAGCTTCACTCATAGGGAATACAACCTTTATAGGGAATACGGAGCTTTTATTACTTGCAAATAATCAAGATTTATAAAATGAGTGAGCTGATAAAATTATTAAAAATAAGGTCGCAAATGTTCTGCATTCCATGCTCTTGCACTGTTGCTCCACTCATACTAGTCAGGTGATATGCTCCATTCCCCAAGTCTTCTTTTATGATGTAAAGTCTTTCCCAATTTGGGCCTAAAGTCCCATCACTGGCCTTGCGAGTTCCGGACAGAATAAGACACAATATAAGATTGCAGAATTTGTAACTCCGAATTCGGACCTTCTTGTTATAGTATCTAGCCACCTTTTACTAATAGATGACAATCCTCATATAGGTTGCCTCCCTTACTTCGTCGAGTAGGTCCAAGTTTGTGGTGATGAGCTAATCATTCTTTGCTGGATTGAAGCTCACCCTTCATTAACTGGTCACCTCCAATTCAGCTGGGATTATAGCCTTAGACTCGTAAACCATCGAGAACAGAGTTTCTCTAGTGGTGCTACGAGCTGTTATTCTGTAAGCCCACAATACCTTCTGTAGCGCGTCCACCCACGCTCCTTTCTTATCTTCCAGTCTTATCCTCAAAATCTGCTTCATGATTTTGTTGACTATTTCGACTTGGCCATTTGCCTGGAGATAGTCTACTGCTGAGAAGTTTTTACAATGTTGAGGTTGTTACAAAATCTAATGAACTGCTAGCTACTGAATTGAATATCATTATTGGTCACTAGTTGTTGTAGGACTCCAAACCTACAAATGATGTTATTCAAGACAAACTTTTCTACCTTTGTAATGGAGATTTTGGTAAGTTCCTTGACCTCTGCCCATTTGGTGAAGAAATCTACTGCAACGATGACATATTTACACCTTTCACGGCCTAATGGGAGAGGCCCTATCAAGTTCATGCCCCAGATCGCGAATGACCATAGACTAATCATCTGTTGCAAGTAAGCAGGTAGAGCTCGCGGAACCCTCGAAAACCTTTTGCAACTGTCACATTTCTTGACCAAGTCAATGGCATCCTGTTTCATTGTAGGCCAATAGTACCCTTGCATTAATGCTTTCTGGGCTAGTGAGAGCCCCCCAGCGTGGTTCCCATAGTGACCTGCATTAATCTCTACTAGAACCTTCGTGCAATCGGGTTCGTCGATACATCTCAAAAGTGGAGCTGAGAAGCCTTTCTTGTAGAGCACATAATCGCAAATGCAGTACCTCGCAGCTTGGAATCTCAAGCGACGTGCTTCCAACTTATCATTTGGCAACTTTCCATCTTATAAATAATTGATCAAGGAGCTCATCCATGAATCACTAGCCACAATCATGGCCATTACCTCATTCTTTGGCTCGGTGCTAGGTGTTGGTAGGAACTCGATTGGTATAGCCTCAGAGAACTTTGCATCTTGAGCTATTGCTAGGCGAGCTAAAGCATCAATATAAGAATTTTGAGCTCGTGGGATCTAGTTTAACCCATATTTTTCAAATGTTCCTAACAACTCTCGAACGTTTTGCTGGTAAATCGTCATCTTTGACCCTCTAGTTTGGTATTCACCCGGCACTTAACAAGCTACGAGCTGGAAGTCACTAAAAATTCTAAGTCATTCATCTCACATTTCCCTAACTAAACAGAGTCCTACCAGTAAGGGCTCATACTCAGTCTCGTTGTTAGTGGTCGAAACCCAAACCTGAGTGCGTAGAGAATTTTATGCTTTACTGGGGTAATGAACAACACTCTAACTCCTGCCCTCTGCTCGCTGAAGGACCCATCAACATATAGTTTCCAATATGGACCTTTTGAAGTCCTAGCTTTTTCTTATTCAACAGGTCCCGTGAACTATGTTATGAAGTCAACCAATGTTTGCCCTTAATCGCTGACCTCGGCTTGAACTCTATATCGAATTGAGCCAGCTTGATAGCCCATTTAAAACGGTGGTCTAAAGTATCCGGCTTCTGGAGGATCTGCCTAAGTGAATACTTGGTCAAAACTTCAATTTTATGCGCCTAGAAATAAGGACGCAACTTTCTTGACGCCACCACTTGATAATAGGCAAGCTTCTTCATAGGGGTATACCTCATCTTAGCATCAACCAATTTCTTACTGATGTAATAGATAAGAAATTGCATCTTGTCATCTTTCTGAACTAAAGCTGCATTTAGTGCATTCTGAGATACCACTAGGTAGATTGTCAAATCCTCTCATTCTTTTGATTTTGAAAGGAGTAGAGCTCGCTCTATATATTTTTTCGGCCTCTAGAATGCCACTTTGCATTCCTTTGTCCATTTAAAGTTTTTCACCTTTTTCAGTACATCAAGAAAGGAAATGCATTTATCAGTGGCCTTGGAGATAAATCTATTGAGAGCAGCGACCTTACCATTCAAGCTCTGTACATCCTTCACCTTTACTGGTGACCTCATGTCCAGTAGAGCCCTTATCTTCTCAGGGTTAGCCTCAATCCCCCTGTTATTTACCATAAAACCCAAGAATTTGCCCGAAGCTACCCCAAAGGCACATTTGAGAGGGTTGAGTTTCATCTGATACTTCTTCAATACCTGAAACGTCCTTTTGAGGTCTCACACATGATCAGTTTCTTGCTCGAATTTTACCAACATGTCATCTACATACACCTTAATGGTCTCCCCAATCAATTACTCGAATATTTACCATTCTCTAGTATATTGCTCCTAAATGTTTGAGTCCAAAGGACATTACCTTATAATAATATAAGCCACGATTTATGATGAATGAGGTATGCTTTTCATCCTCAGGGTTCATTAGGATTTGATTATATCCTGAGTACCAGTCCATGAAACTGAGGAGCTCATGACCAACAGTTGCATCTACGAACTGGTCGATCCTGGGCAAAGGAAAGATATCCTTTGGGCAAGCCTTATTGAGGTCGGTGAAGTCTATATATGTTCTCCACTTTCCATTCTTCTTCTTTACGAGCATTGGGTTGGTGACCTAAGTTTGATAGTGGGTTACTCTAATGAAGTTACTAGCTAACAACTTATCCACTTCTACCTTCAGGGCTGAGAATAGCTCATTTGTCATTGGTCTCCTCTTTTGACTAACTGGCTTATGGTGGGGGTCGATGTTTAATTTGTGCAACATAACCTCAAGATCTATTCCCACCATGTCTTCGTGATTCCAACAAAAAATATCCAAATTCTCCTTGAGGAAGTTAGCGAGCTGGGTTTTTATTTCCAGAGTCAACCCTTTTTCCCAACTTTTGGCATCTTTCAGCATCTACCTCGCTTACTTGAACATCTTCGAGCTCCTCCAGGGGCCCAATTGCCCTGTTTGTATCTACCTCGCGAGGGTCGAGGTCACGGTTCACGCCCTTCTCAGTCATAGCACGTGATTCGCTCTCCGAGACCACGTTCACCTTTTTCCCTCTTGTTCCCATTTTTACTGCATCTTCATAATAGCGATGTGCCAAATGCTGCTCGCCTAGCACACATCCTATTCCCTTGGGGATTAGAAACTTCACTATAAGGGCCCTAGTTGAGGTGATCATATCCAAGTCGTTTATTGTGGGCATTCCTAATACCATGTACGAAAAGGAAGATTTATGATAAAGAAGTCTGCAAGCATAATTGACTAGCGAACTGCATCTCCAAGGGTTAGGGATAGTCTAATCTGCCCAATTGGAGTGACCGCATCTCCAGTAAAATCATTCAAAGGCTTAGGGGAAAGCTTCAACTGTTCATCTCCCATCTCGATCTGGAAATAGCACCCCTTGTACATCATATTGACCGAGCTCTCGGTGTCAATCATTATTCTCCTTACTTCTACATTCCTAACGCAAGCTCAGATTTGTAGGGCATCATTATGAGACCAAAGAACACTCCTGACATCGTCTTCTGTAAAAACAATTTCTTCTGAGGCCTTCTTCGCCCTCTTGAGAGCTCATTCTAATTCTCTTCGACCTACAAGCTGTAAGTGATTGGCTTCATGCACGTAGCACCCATGCGATCTGTTTGAAGTACCTGCTATATGAAGACCTACGTTGATGGTAAAGATTGTCCTCACAACGAGTACTTGTTCTGGATCAAAGGCCTACTGTTTTGGTCGTGGTGCTGATCGCTGTTGAGGACGCCAGTATTGGGGTCGTTGTTCCGCAGGTCACACCATATAATCCCTCAAACGGCCATTTCTGATCAATTCCTCAATGGCTTTTTTCAGTGCCCAACACTCCAAGGTTTTGTGCCCTATTTCATTATAGTAAGCATAATATCTGCTTTTATCTCTGAACTGGTTAGGCATCTTTGTCGGAGCAGGTTTCCCAAAATCCTTTCTGCTCTTTTCTGTGGTGAAGATCATGTCCTGAAAGTCTAATAAGACAGCGTAACTTTCATAACGACCTGGGTGAGGAAGTCGTCCATGGCTTTGATTGTTTCTTGGCCCAGGTCCGCTCCTGGCTTTCTTTGCCACTTGATGATTACTACTTTGCAAATGAAGTATATTGAAATTCAAGTCCATGAGCCCAATACTGCAAATGAAATTAAAACAGAGCAAGAAGCAAGTAGAAAGCAAAGGAAAGGGTAAAGGAAGAAAAAATAACACTGGAGTTTTTTAAGTAGTTCGACCAATGGGCGCCTACGTCCACTGTTTTCCTCTCACTATTTTGGTAGAATAACAGCTCTCTCTCATTAAGTATTTTCTCTCTTGATTTACAGTGAAAATGACCTCCTATTTATAAATAGGGGAGGATGATACAATTAAATACAATTAATCTGACAAGCCATAATTAGTTGGCATTTTCCAGGACTAATATGCAACAAAGTCAACTTCATCGGGACTGAGCTCTGATATAGCCCATACTTAGTGGTTGAGACCTCCTTAAATCAAACTACAATTAGTCTGAAGCAGAATTCCTTAATGTGTACGGCACGTCATAAGCTGGACTCAGTCTTGTTTTGGACGAGTTGAAGTTGCTAAGGATGATCGACGACCTCAGCTTTGCAGTGGTAGACAATCTCGGTTTAGCGAGCTCGACGTCACTAGATTATTACATACACAAGTTGGGAGCAAGGCAATCAGGAAGCTTGCTTCTGTGAGCTGGTAGACTAACTCTGTCTAATAGGCTAGCTTATAAGGTTTTTACCAGTCAATTTGGGTAATTCAAAAAATACTCATAACACCTTTTATTTATATGTAAAATCCATATAATTCAATTTCCAGTAATCTTTTTAGTAAATACTAAAATCATAAATTAGTAATTAAATTTTCTCTCTCTTTAAGGATTTAAGATTGGTAGACACCCACACATTTTACCACATTCCCAATTTTCAGTTTTATGCAGTGACAAGCTTTTTAAAAGTCTTATTGCATTAACATAGTACCTTCTAAATATACTATTAAAATTCATAAGTTATATCCAGTTGCATCAAATTTATTGTAATAATTTTTAAAAATAAAAAATAATAATAATAAAGTAAATTAGACAACCCATCGAACTCACATGGACACCAAAAACCACCCAAGTCCCACATTATTATTCGTGAGCAAAGAAGTCTATTCACCATGCATCGCTTGGTTTTTTCAATGGAAAGTTTGACAACCAATGAAATTAGCATATCGATCATCAATTTTAGTAACAACCACTATTAGGCCATTGAGAACATGAGCCATACAGAGCGACTTTACAAGGCATTGAACAAGAACTCGTAAGCAGTGATGGACCTAGAAATCTATGTAAAGAAAGACATTTTTATATAAAAATTATGACATCAAAAAGCTAAGTCATATAAAAAAAATTTTGTAATGTTTTCTTTGATTGCTAAAATGACGTTATATGAAATAAAAATAATTAAAATATATAACTAGTAAGAGATATGAAGTTTTACCTATTACAATATTATAAACAAAATTTTTTAAAATAATATTCTTAATATAAGTATAAAACAAAAATATACCAATTATATGTTGATTGTATACTAGCTCCTTTTTTCTCAGAGAGCAAAGTTTAAATTTTATATTACTTAAAAAAAATAAATAAATAAATAGAAACTTAATTTAGGGATATGTCTCATTTATAATGGAAGTCGCTATTCAGATTGCAAACGAATGCATATAATCAAACTATATATATTCATTATTGAAGTTACTAATCAAACTAGATTTATAATTTTTTATCTAATAAATATATGTGATTTATAATAAAGTAAAGCAAAATAAAAATAAAAGATGGAAACAAATTATAACTTATATGATTTTTTTTTATTTATGAATTTTATCTTATAAAATAGTTTATGTAAAAAAATAATAATAATAATTCTTCACACTAATAATCTTGAGTAACCCAATAACTATTAAGATTAAACAACATTATTTATTTTATTTTTTAGTTCGTGTAAACATGAACTAAATTGAAATGAATATAATAATTTGTGAAGTTAAAATGTTTTAAATTTGAATATTAGTTTTAAATAATGGAAAAAAAGAAAAAAGGAAACAATATGTTTTGACAGATAAATAGATTGAAATGTAATGGGAAAAAAAAAATTGACAAAAAGTAGCATGTTTTGATAGGAAAAATGATTAAATCATAGTGGATAGAAGAAATAAAAACAACATCCATGCCATAAAAAATAATAATAATAATAATAATTAATAGACAGAACAACAATTATGAGTGAACAAAAAAATTAAGGGGAAACTTCATTTAAGTACTTAAGGTATTCAAAAATATCAGTTTTTTAAAACTGTGTTGAAAATAGCTATTTTCATCCTCAACTTTTTTAAAACTCTTCAAAAAAGTTCAAACTGTTATTCAACTGATGGTCAACAATGATTTTAAACAGTTCAAATTATAATTTGACAACTTAATTTTATAATAATTTCAAACAATATAACTTATAAAATCATTATTTTATGAGGATAATTCGATAATTTATGTCACTAACAACCATTAAAGACAAAAATATCTTTTAATACATACTGTTAATGTTGACCATTAGTTGATTAATGATTTGGATTTTTTTAAAAGGTTTTGAAAAAGTTAGAGATAAAAAGAGGTATTTTCAAAAGATCTTTAAAAATATGATATTTTTTGAAACTTCAAGAACTAAAATAAAATTTTTCCAAAAATTAATAAAAAATGAAAAAACATTTATGAGACAAAAGATATTGAGCTCATATCCTTTAAAAAGGTAGACAAGCGAACCATCAAAGTCATTGTGTGTCTGAGCTTCTATCTGACATTTTATTTAGGGATAATCCTAATTTCCCCCTCTATTGTTCAATATAATCACTAATTTTCTCCTATAGTTTGTAGAAATCCTATTTTACCTCTTGTATTAACTTTATTAATGAAAAAAAAGGGATAATCCTAAAAAAATCCCCTGAAAACGAAAATTATCTCAGTTTACCCTAACTTTTAAAACTATTAGCCAAAAACCCTCCTACCAACAGTCTAAAAGTGGTTTCATCTAAAAGTTAAGTGGTTTTATGACATATTCATGAAAAGACGAAAATACCTTACTATATTAAAAAATTTAAAAATACAATTTAAATACAATTATTTTTACATTTAATAATTAAAATTTTAAAAAAATAATTAAAAAATAAAAAATTTTGAAAAAAAAAATTATGGTGATCCAATCCAAGATTGGATCCCCACAAGTGTCTTCAACACGAACATTCCTTCTCCAACCCAGTTATCTCCAACCATCATCAACAGACTCAACCATCATCAATAGATTCAAACATTATAAACAAACCAAAATTAAACACTATGTTCAATATCAACCTAACTAGATTCAATACCAAAACTGAAAACAAAAAATATATATATATTATGTATGCAATATGGGTTTCCAGTTTGGGTGCGATGGAAACCCATAAATTTCCTATTCATCTTCAACATCAAATATATCAACATTCCTCTTTATCATCATCAATAACACACAAACAACATGCAAACACATAAATAAAAATTAAAAAAAAAAAACCACTCAAAAAAAAAATCAAAAGTTCATCTGGGTTCGCACCCAGATGAAGAAAACAAAGAGGCGAATAAGACCCATCCATACCCATTTAATCCATACCCACACAAACACCACCACAAACCCATCCAAACACCACACACCCATACCCGCACCACCACACTTCTCTGCAACCAAACATAAACAACTCGGAGGAAAAAAAAAAAAAAGATCTTCAACCACCCACATCGGTGATGACGAACCCCTTTTGAACCCACACCGCCTAGACAACACTTACACTTAATCCATACCCATACAAAGACCACCACTGACCCATCCAAACACAACGACAGACCCATCATCACCACCACACACCTATACTCATGCCATCCAAATGACACCCATCCTAACCCATAAACCTGACAAATTTACTAACCTAACCATATACAGAGAGAGTGAAGGAGATGGCGATCGACTGAGAGAGTGAGAGATAAAGACTTATTTGAGTCAAATCGTAAGAGGTAGAGAAAGCACGACAAGCTGAGACGGCAATCAACTTTGACTGTAGATGTTCTAGATCGGACTTTGACTTCGATTTGGGAGATTAAAGAAGAAGAAGAAGAGAAGAAGGAAAAGAAGAGAGAGAGAGAGAAAGTGATGAACCTATATCTATTTTCGAAGAAGAGAATAAAAAGAAAAGGAAGAAGAAGAAAGAGGGAGAGAGAAAGTAACGGTGGCTGACCCAGATCTGTTTTCGAAGAAGAGAAGAAGGAAGAAAATGAAGAAGAAGAGACGGGAAGAGAGAAAGTGATGGTGGCTGATTGTGTGATTTTTTTTGTAATTTATTTTTTCAAATTTTTTATGAAATTGTTTTATTTAATTGTTTAATTTTTTGAAACCACACGTGGCACAATCCAAGTGATTCAGCTGAAATTCATTTATGAATTCAATCCTCAATGACCATTTTACCCTCCGATTTCACAGAACTGTTAATTTATTAACAAATTTACTATTCCAATTGACAGTTGGACCTTTTTAACTAATAGTTTCAAAACCGATGATGGTTTGATATTATTTTCAATTTCAGGGAGTAAATTGATAATAACCCCAAAAAAATTCTAACCATGACAACACATAAAAAGACCAAACTACCCCTTAATACAAAATTAAAAAAATTAATATTTTTTTGAAATAAAATTAGAAAAAAATATTAAAAAATGGCCAGATCAGATCTCTAGTGTATCACGTCTTATTCTTCTTCAGTGAAGAACACCCAAGCAGCAAAAAAAAAAAAAAAAAAAAAAAATCAACACAACACACACATAAATCCATCTTTAGAGTTTGTTATGGGTATTTCCGCGATCAGACTAAATGGGCTGGCAAGAGCCTAAAGATGTGGGCCCAGCAACAGGAAAGTCCAAAAAGGCCTACCGCTCTGCTCGCCTTTCTGCTCGTTTATTTGTTCGTCTGTCTACTTGGTGATATACTCGATATCCTGCTCGCAGATGTGATCGCTTATTAGCTTTTCTTTGGTGATCGTTTATTAGCTTGTGAATGAGCTCGCTTATGAGATTGATTAGCTGCTCGTTAACCTAACCGCATAACCGCTTGAACCTTTCTGTACGTGTTCACATATCTGTTCGTTGATGAGACTAACTGTTTGCTAATATACCTGATTGCTAGAGAGCTCGCTTATGACCTGTACCAGTAACTCTTACGATGGCCAGTTAAACAGAGCTTTATTTCCTCGCTAACTTGACAGAGTATTCTACTCGCTGAAGAGTTTGCCTCTGCCACGTCTCTCAAATCACAAGTCAACAGAAGTCAGAGCTATCAGGCCAATTACAACTCAAGACATGTCGTGCATGCCAATCCCATAAGAGATTACAACCTAGATTAAGGGGATCTTACTTAACCCACATGGGTTAGCTGCTTAAACCCATACTTTGGAAGAATTAAACATGACACCGTCAGCCCCATTAAATGCAATACAGGCGCATTAAATGCAATCCAAGTGAATTAAATGTAACAC
The DNA here is from genome assembly GCA_022984855.1 of Dimocarpus longan. Lineage (NCBI taxonomy): Eukaryota > Viridiplantae > Streptophyta > Magnoliopsida > Sapindales > Sapindaceae > Dimocarpus > Dimocarpus longan. The sequence continues at coordinate 13,607,559 of CM041018.1, forward strand.
ATCATTGTAATATTGATTTACTGTACATTATTTTATTACGTTTTACTATAGCTCTTCCCATTTTCTATAAATAGGGGAGAACTCCCATTGTAAAGATGATCTACAAAATCTTGAGTGTCGTTACTCTGCCAAAATAGTGAGAGAGTGAACAGTTGTAGGCCGAACCACTTAAAAATCTCTAGTGTTCATGTTTCTTCTCTGACCACTTCTTCCTCAGCTTTCTACCTTGCTTACTACACAACAATAACAACCCAAAACTGTAGTTTGGGCCAGAAATGAACCTAGTCGGCTAAATTCAAACGTCAACATTTTTAGTGCTAGACGGAGGGCGCTCATCTACAGTTTCACCACTTTTGCTCTTAGCTTATAGAGCTCACTTGATAGTCACCATGGTCAGAGAAAGAGTCACCAGAAGCTTCGACACTACTAAAGACCGTCTGAAAACTTCAGATTAATGATAAAATATCATACCTACCGGAGGACTACCTAATATTAGTGTGGGAACGTCTAATGCATCCATGATTGGGAATGCTCAAGGCATGCCTCATCTTCCTACCCGTCAACTTGTACCTAATACTGCTGGATGAGATATTATACAGGTGCTACAACAATGACAAGAGATGTTGGAAACTATGATGACACAGCTGACTAACGAAGTCAGGACACTGATTCGGGTCCAGGTTCGGGCCGCTCAAGGACGACCCTAAGCCACTGCAAGGAGAGACGCTCCACAACGAAAGCACGGAGGGGCCCCTATTCTAAATGAGAGAGTTGTCAACGAGTCGGTTCAAGAGGGGTTATCTTATTCCTCCAATGTGCAATTTAGCGCTCGGTTTCAACGAGCTTGTAATAGGGAAGGTGCAACTCATCCTTCAAGGTTTAGAACAAGGGTGAGCCAAAATGAACACAGACCAGCGCAGATAAACTATGGACATGATCCGGCCTTAACTCATAGAGATAAAGCTGGGCAGAAGCCTGGAAATAGAGGTTTGCGAAGAGAAGTTGTGTCCAACAATCCTGAACGAAGACATTAACCTAACCGTTATGCCTCCGAAGATGAAGACAGAAGGAGACAAGGGGCGCTTGAACAACATTTCCCTAGCAAACAAGACAGGCTAGACAGACAGTCCACTGTTAGAAGAACTAAAATACAAGGTCCACTTGTCGATGAGCTCCTTTAAAGGGTCTGGCAGCTTGAATCGCTATCCGGGGCCCATGAACAAATGACTCAGAGTGGAGAGATGACTCCATTCACCTCATATATTGAATTGGAGCTACTCCCTCTAAGGTTCAAAGTTCCCAATATCCTACAATACAAGGGGAACGTTGACCCTTATGACTATTTCGACGCTTTCAATATCCAGATGGACCTCCAGACCACCAGCTCGCTCGTAAAGTGTTGCGTATTCCCAACAACACTTGGGGATATTCCGCGGACATAGTTCAGGAACCTCTCACCCTGCAATATCAATAATTGGGAGGAATGTCAATAAAGATTCCTGAACTAGTATAAGGCACTGAAAAGGCAGCTCGCACCACCTTGTCACCTTGCTACGATTTTTCAACATTCTGGTGAGTTGTTAAGGGACTACATCAACAGGTTCAGGTGCGAGGTGACTAATGTAGAAAACCTTATAGACGAGGGGATCTTGACAGCTATCTCGTCAGGACTAAGGAAAGATGGGAAGCTGTACGAGAGCATTTATAAATCTTTGATAAAGGATTTAGGGAAATTCTACGAGCGAGCAACGAAAGAAATCAGTTGGGAAAAAGCATTCGGCCCTAAAAAGGCTAGTGTTCAAAAAGATGAAGCTGGTAGCTCCAAACAAAGGAGGAAAATGAACAATGAATTAAGCAACCGTGAGGGCCAGAAAAACAACAATCAGATTGCAAAAAATGCCAGAAATGGGCTTAGATCGATGAGTAACCAAATTCAAGAACAACCTCAGTATCAGGGCCGTTACAATACATACAACACCTTATCTGATACACAAGACAAGATCTTTGCAACTGAATGAAATAGGGAAAACTTTCAGAGACCAGCCCCTATTCAGACTTCTGAGGGACGCAGAGACAGGAGCAAATTATGTGTCTATCACAACAAAGTAGGGCACAACACCTCTGAGTGTCAGGTGCTCAAATACGCCATTGAAAAGATGATCAGAAATGACCACTTGAGGGACTATGTTGTGCGACCTTCAGAGCGTTCATCCCAACAACAACGTCCTCACCAACGGCAGCAAGAGCAGCTAACCCAAACCTAACAAGAGCCTGACCCTCAACACGGACCTGTTGTGAGAATGATCCATACTATTCATGGTGGTCCTTCTATGGTAGGAACATCTAACAAATAGCAAGAGCGGTATGTACATGAGGCTAATCGTGTCCAACTTGCAAACTGAAGAGAATCAAAAGGGCCCGTGAAGAAGGCTAGAAAGACATCCAAGGAGATTGTTTTTAAGGAAGAAGATGCCCGGGATGTTCACTGGCCCCACAATGATGCTTTGGTAATCTAAGCCCATATCAAGAACTTAGTGGTCAAAAGAATAATGATTGACATCAGGAGTTCGGTGAATGTGATATATAAGGAGTGTTACGACCAGATGGGGATTGATGAACAGTTGGAGCCTTTCCCTAAGCCTTTGTATGGCTTCACTAGAGATGCAGTCACTCCTATCTGGCAAATCAAACCCCTTACTCTCGGAGATGCAGCTTACCAATCAATGGTGCTCGTGGATTTCCTGATTATCGACTCCCCCTCAGCCTATAATATAGTATTAGGAAGGCCTGCAATGAATGATCTCGACATGGTCACCTCTACCAGAGCCCTCATGGTAAACTTCCCAACTCCCAACGAGATTGGGTGTATACGAGGTGAGCAATCTCTGGCTCGTCGTTGCTACGTGGACGCTGTAAGAATTGGAGCTCGAGGGAAGAGGGTGGATACGATTTCAAGGCGTGAGCTACAAGCTATCACTGCGATGAGGGTTAGTCATGACCTAAACCACAAAGAGATTGATATGTACTAGACTACAGGTCCAGTAGAAGAGCTCAAAGACATTTAGGTCAACGAGAAAAATGTTGTAAGATGTCTCAAGGTTGGGCAAAAGCCTGGTCCCAAAGATAAAGGCCCAGCTGACTAACTATCTCAAAGTGAATTTGGATGTGTTCGCCTAGAATCATGAGGACATGATGGGGATCGATTTGAGGGTGATGACTCATAAGTTGAATGTCAATCCTCACCACAAATTGGTTTGCCAAAAGATGAGGTAAATGAGTTGGGAGCGCTGTGATGCCCTGAAAGAGGAGGTAGACAAGCTCCTGGCAAACAAATTCATCTGAGAAGTCCAATATCCTACCTGGGTAGCCAATCCTATGCTAATGAAAAAGAAAAATAGAAAGTGGAGAACTTGCATCGACTTCACAGACTTGAACAAGACCTACCTAAAAGACAACTTCCCACTGCCCAGAATTGATCAGTTAGTAGATGCGATTGTTGGGCATGAGCTCTTTAACTTCATGGATGCTTATTCAAACTACAACCAGATTCCAATGAACCCTAAATATGAAGAGCACACCTTGTTCATCACATACCGTGGCTTATACTGCTACAAGGTAATGCCCTTTGGATTAAAAAATGCAGGAGCAACTAGTAAACATGATGTTCGAGGATCAAATTGGGAAGACTATGAAGGTATACATCGATGACATGTTAGTAAAATCCAAGCAGGCTGCTAACCATATTCACGACCTGGAGGGGATGTTCCAAATTCTGAGAAGATACCAGATGAAACTCAACCCCCTTAAGTGTGCATTCAGAGTGAGTGTGCATTCAGAGTGGTCTTCGGTAGATTTTGGGGCTTTATAGTGAATAACAGGGGAATCAAAGCCAAAGAAGAAAAGATCTAGGCTCTGCTAAACATGAGGTCGTCGATGAAAATGAAGGATGTGCAGAGTTTGAATGGTCAGGTCATCGCCCTCAGCAGGTTTATCTCAAAAGCTTCAGATAGATGTGTTCCATTCTTTGAAGTATTAAAGAAAGCAAAGAACTTCAAATGGACAGAGGAGTGAGAGGCTGCGTTTCAGCAGCTGAAGGAATATATGGGACGAGCTCCCATATTGTCAAAACTAAAAGAATGGGAAGTTCTGATAGTTTATCTTGGGGTATTTCAGTACACCTTGAGTGCAGTGCTGGTATGAGAAAAGGAAATGGAGCTCAGTTCCTTGTGTATTATATCAATAAAAAGCTTATTAATGCTGAGACAAGGTATACCCCAATAGAGAAGCTCGCCTACTGTCTTGTGGTGGCATCCAGGAAGCTGCGTCCTTACTTCCAAACGCACAAAGTTAAAGTGCTGACTAGGTATCCCCTCAGGTAAATCCTACAGAAGCCTGATACCTCAGGCTGTCTTCTCAAATGGGCGATTGAGCTGGCCCAGTTCGATATCGAGTTCAGGTCAAGATCAGTGATCAAAGGGTAGGCACTAACAGATTTCATCGCTGAGTTTACGGGGTCTGTGGACAAGGAAGTCGAATCTTCTGAAGGTTCGTTCTGGGAACTGTTTGTTAATGGATCTTCTTGGGAACGAAGTACAGGGGCTAGAATTTTGTTGATCAACTCAGATGGAAATAAGTTCCTTTATGCACTCAAATTTGGGTTCAGAACCACGAATAATTAAGCAGAATATGAACCATTATTAGCAGGACTTTGCTTGGCCAAGAAGATGCAGGCTGAGCGACTCAGGGTATTTAGCGACTCCTAACTCGTGGTCTGTCAGATTAATGGTGAGTATCAGGTTAGGGGATCAAGAATGATAGTTTACTTGCAAAAGGTCCGGGAGCTGTTGGGAACCTTTGAGAAATATGAGTTAAATCAGATTTCGCGAGCCCAGAATTCTCATGCAGACGCACTGGCTCGCTTAGCTACAGCTCAAGACATAGATTTTGTTGGGAGCATGCCAGTAGAGTTCCTACCAAAGCTTAGTACAGAGCCCGGTGATGAGGTAATGGTTTTAGCAATAATAGCAGATTCATGGATGAGTCCACTAGTCAGTTACTTGCAGGAGGGAAAACTGCCAGATGATAAGATAAAAGCATGCCGTCTGCGAGTAAGAGCAGCGAGATACTGCATATACGACGACATACTTTACAAAAAGGGCTTTTTGGCTCCTTTATTACAATGCGTTGATCAGCCAGACTGCACTGCAATTTTGAAGGACATACATGAAGGACACTGTGGCAACCATGCTGGAGGGTTATTCCTAACCGAAAAGGCACTTCAACAGGGGTTTTACTGGCCGACTATGAAGCAAGACGCTATTAACCTGGTGAAGAAATGTGACAACTGCCAGAGGTTCTCTAAGATTCCTCGAGCCCCACAAGCCTACCTTTAGCAGATGATCAATCCATAGCCCTTCGCAATTTGGAGTATGGACTTGATAGGATCTCTTCCAATAGGTCGAGGTAGGTGTAAATATGCAGTGGTTGCAATCGATTACTTTACAAAATGGGCAGAGGCGAAGGAACTGACTGAGATCTCCATAACGAAGAAAAAAAATTGTGTGGGATAATATCATCTGTATATTCAGTGTTTCTCAGTAGCTCGTGATAGACAATGGAACCCAATTCACAAATGAGCAGTTCCTAGAATTTTGCAGCAACCTTGGCATTACTAAAAGCTTCTCGGCAGTAGATCACCCTCAAACTAATGGTCAAGTAAAGGCAATCACCAAGATCATTAAATAGACCTTGAAGACCAAGCTTGAAGTTAGGAAGGGAGCATGGGTAGATGAGCTACAGAAGGTGTTATAGGCTTACAGAACAACAGCTCGCAACACCATTGGAGAGACCTTTTTCTCAATGGTCTACGGGGTCTAAGGCCATGATTCCTGCTGAGTTCAAAGTAACTAGCCAATGGAGATCAAGTTTCAATTCTGAAGAAAATGATCAACTCTTGGCCGCTAGTTCAGATCTCTTCGAAGAAGCCAGAGAAACAGCTCACCTGAGAATGCCCGTCTACCAATAAAGAATGGCCAGACACTACAACAAAAGGGTCCAAGTTTGAAAATTCAAGCTAAGAGATCTTGTGCTACGAGAAATTCTACCCGGAGCCCGCAAAGCAAGTGATGGCACGCTGGGACCAAACTGGGAATGACCCTATGTCATCTATGAAGATATCAAGAATAGAGTCTACCACTTAACAGACATGAGAGGGTTAGTGCTTCCACGAGCATGGAACGCAATGCATCTACGACCGTATTATCAATATTATTGTATTAATTGATATGCTTTTGTAAATAATGGTCGTATAAACGTAATGACAAACTCCACGATTCTCATATATTATCATTAACACAAAATTATAATGCATTTATTTGTGAATTGTGTAGCTACAAAAAGCATAGGTTGACACGACCACGGGCTCGCGCACTTAATCGCAACTCGTTTAAAGTTTTTCCCTTGGCTGCACCAGACACTTCACAACTCGGCCCACCTCGCGATGCAAATGTCAACATAACGGATAGGGGTTATGCACCCAAGAAACCTATAAGGTTGAAGGTTCTACTCGAAACGCTACCCTACAGGGCTAGAAGGTTAAACAAGTGTTGAGGCTTACGGGATATGGGACGCACCCTCCCAACGAACTCGGCCTACGGATGCCTTAAAGCGTTAGTGATTAAAATGCGCGTCTTAAATCCACTTATATGCAATTGGTGCCACACCTCACAATTTGCTGTAAATGTTCAAGTTACGACCCTATGAGCACAGCCGAAGTCCCGCTACCTCCTCAACTCTCGCTATAGATGTTTGGGTTCTGGCTTGCGAGCGTAGCTCGAGAGGACAATACACTGTATAGCTCAAGTATCGACCCTATGAGCACAGTTCGTTGTAGATGCTCGGGTATCAACCCTGCGAGTGCAATCCGTTGTAGATGTTCAGGTTTAACCTTGTGAGCGCAGCCTACTGTAAATGCTCGGGTCCCTACCTTGTGAGTGCAACGCCCTGTAAAGGCTCGAGTCCCTACCTTTTAAGCACAGCGCTTATAGAGTAAAGCATGGCTAAAGTAGTCAACAAGCAACACCCCATCCATATTAGTCAGTTTTCTTAACTCATGTTGCTTTGCAGATATTCATTTGTTTTGATATCACTGTTACACAACTACACGAGCTGATTCACTTTAAATTATTATAAGTTATTATCTACTTGGCAGGGGGCGGAGTTGTTCCTTCACCTGTTAAGGATATTCTTCTTCTTTAGATATTACTTGTCTACCAGAGCTGATCTACATAAATTTTCAAGGGCACACTCGTGACCCAAATACTTGTTTTATGCTCTGGGAGGTATTCACACGACCAGTTATTACTTATCGTTATAATGGAGCTAGTTCGGCTCGCTCTCTCAATCGGATTTATTTTCGAGCTGTCTTATTATCTATTCTACTGCCTATTCATGGTCGCGGATTGTTCTATTAATAGGAAGAAGATTACTATCCTATTATTCATATGGGACTCAGCAAGGATAAAGCAATTCCACAAAGCTTTTATCTAGTGAAAAATGAAAAAATATGTATATTATGTGAAAATATATTGCAATATCAGAGATTAATGTGAATTGACAATGTTCAGTGATAAACATCTATAAAAAGAAAAAAATACAGAAAGCTATCTTAAAGGGCTTTGGAGGAGCTTGTAGGAACTTTTTCGAGTCTTGTTCACTGAAGGCTCCCTTTGAAGATGAACCTTGACCCCCATGAGATACCGGCTGTGGAGAATCTGAAGAAGAACCACCCTTAGTCAGAGGAGTTGCACCTTGAGTAGAAGCTGAATAAGCACTGGTTTGAGCAGTTGAACGCGTGGGACTCTTCTTGAGGGGTGGAGGAGTAGTTCTAATGATCTTCGCGGTCCCCGTTTGAGACCCTTTGGCGGGGTAAGCCACGTATTTCTTCACCTCCTCCACTGCCCCTTTTCCAAAGAAGGCGATGTCTAGTTTGGGGTAATGTTCCATAGAGTATACAGAAATGAACTACTCATCTTCTCAATAGCTTCATTCCGGGCCTGCTCTATGCGAGCCTCCGCGTTTAAGTGATTCTTGAGCTCGAGCAAGGTTACTTCCTATTGCTTTTAAGTCCCGTATCGCCATCTCGGCTTTCTTCTCAACATCAACAACTCGCTTCTTCTAAAAAATGGCCTCCTGTGTTATCCTATTGATGTCCTCGACACCCTGTTTAAGCGAGGAGGCGATGATGTCCTGAAACTTCATCTTGTGAGCTAAGGTCTCCTCCGCTCTATCTCTCTGCTCTTCGACGCCCTTAAGTTTCTGCTTGAGCTCGTGAGCAACCTTCTTGGCTTTCATAGACTCTTTGATCTTTTTATTTTCACCCTCCAGTTTCCTATTTGTCTCCTCGACGAAGTCTTCTCTTCCGCTAGATCTGGGAAGTCTCTAAACATCTTCATCAGTGCCAATAAAGTATGAAATAAACATATGTCAGTAGTGAATATAAGGGTAGCATAAGCTACAAAATCAAAGTTGAAGCTCACCAGCATATTGTAGCACAGGCATAAGTGATTAACTTGCCACCGCGAATATATTTATGATAAACTTCTGGTTTATCAGGTCCCAGCAGCTCTGGCAACTGATCCAGAAGATCGCTAAAGTACTCCCCAACATTAGTTTCCTAGGATTGCTCTTTGTCGACCCCCTCTATAGTGGGTTCCTTGCCTTTAGTTTTTTGACGTTTTGTAGGGGGCTCCGCGACCCTCTTTCCCTTATCTTTGGCCCCTAAGGGCCTTGTTGATGGTCCGTCAGAAGCTGGGGCCGCTTGATCAGTGGACTCCTTTAGTAGGGATGCCTGTCTTACAGGTTTCTTCCTTACCATTTTGTATTTTATGCCCTGTTTTTAATGGACGTTACAGCCTCTGTTTGGGATGACATTGTTAGTTGAGGCGGAAGTTTTGTAAAGCCTATTGTCTAAACTTCGAGCTCATCGATTTCGACCGTTGGAGGATGTGGAAATGAATCCATTTGTAACCGCACCATGGTCTTAAACTTTTTGGTAATCGGAGCAGATGTACCTTCACCAAATCCTACGAAGACTGGGGGAACTTCTCGTTTCTTGCGCACTCCGACATCTATGGCAAGGTTTAAAAGTTTGGTTCCAGCCCCAGGTGCGAGCCCGTAATCCCTTAGAGTGTAACTGTCTGGGAAGTAATCGACTGAAGAATCTTTAACCTTTGAAAATTTCTGGAGTGCCTCTAGCTCGTCACTCAAAAGGTCAATTAAGCTCTTGTCGATAGCTGCGTATGAAAGAAGGAAAATCAGTAAATGCAGAAATAATGATGATGCATGCATGCGAGGATGGTGAGCAGAAAATATGCTCACCTGGACTAAGTGTGAAGGTAAAGTTGACAAGCTTCAACAAGGACAAACAAGACATATAAAACCAACGAGTCTTATAATCTTCCACTTTTGACTTGCCAACCCCCTTGGGTAGAAACACCTTATAAGGAGAATTGCGAGCGGCCATGTAGCAAATGTCATCTTGTTTCTCGGCTTTGGTGCTGATGCTAGATTTGAAGAAGAAAATGTATTGAATCATATTTGGGATTGGAGATGGAAGCTTATTTTTAATGAAGACGCAGGTTAAAGAAGTCAGTTGGGCATAAGAGTTTAGTGTGAGTTGGAAACGGGCTAATTTCAGATCGTTCAGGAGATCTATGAGATATTTCAGGACTAGAAACCTAAATCCTGATTCTACGTGCGGGCGACTGATCACTGTAAACCCCTGAGAAGGGTCAGCCATATGGTCATGCTGAGCCGGTGCCATGATTCGGCATCCTGAAGGGAAGTCATACTTCTCAGCTATTGTTGCAAGCTCATCCTGGGTGATAATGGAGTCATGTTGGAAGAAAGGCTCGCGAGCAGAAGTATCTTCTTGCCCAGACGACTCTGGTGCACACTCGCAGCTCCAAGCAGTTACACTTAGAGAATCTCTGACTTGTTGAAAAGATTCCCCTCCAGAACCTTCTTTGCTAGACATTACTCGTTGGTATCGGTGTCCACGACTTGACATCTACAAAAGAGACAGTGGGTTAGGTCGTCAGTAGCTGATCAGACTTAGGAGACGAGGATAATCCTAAATCTATTTTTCCTAAGTGTCAAGTTGTGTGCTTAGGAGGAGCAACGAAGGGCAGAAGAGTCCTCATAAGCGAACTCCTCAAAGCCTACTTAAAAAAAAAAAAAAAAAGGAGGGAAGAAAGAAAAGAGACTGTTTTACAGGTGTTTCAAGTCCGAGCAAGTCAAAGGTAGCACGAAAATGTACTACCAACAAGTCAGAAATCGCTTGTTCAAATTTTTCAAAAAGAAATGTCATGCATAAAAGATAATAAAAATAAATATAATATATATATCATCATCATCATGATGAAAATAAAAAGCTCACTTTGAATAGGGTGGATGCTGGTGGTTCTGGCTGAAGAACGGTGAACAGCGGTAGAAAGTTCAAAAGAAAACCAAGAGATGAAGAGGCTTCCAATTTTTAAAAATGGCAGGGAAGAAGAAAATGAAATGTCTTTATCCTTAAATAATTGCTAAACCCCAACCGTTAGATAAAGACAGCTATGTAACCGCCCCAGATCTGACGACGCAGCGCGATTCTCAAGATTTTATCATCATGCAGCTGTTAGTTGAAAAACGTGCATTAAATGTATACGGTGCGTAGTGTGACCTGTAACCGCTGTCTAGGATAAGCCACATGGCCTGACAATGAAGCGGAATTTGAAAAGTGACGTAATTGTTCCCGCCAAGGTTACTCGCGCACAGACTTGTAGCTCCTAGTCCACAAAATGGACCAAGAGCTAGAGTGCTTGTATCATGAGTATTTTCACAATCAGACTAAATGGGCCGGCAAGAGCCCAAATGGTGGGCCCAGTAACAGGAAAGCCCCAAAAAGGCCCACCTCTCTACTCACCTTTCTACTCGTTTATTTATTCGTCTGTCTGTTTGGTGATATACTCGATATCCTGCTCATAGATGTGATTGCTTATCAACTTTTCTTTGGCGATCATTTATTAGCTCATGAATGTGCTCGCTTATAGGACTGATCAGCTACTCGTCAACCTGCCCACATAACCGCTCAGACCTTTCTGTACGTGTTCGCATATCTGTTTGTCTACGAGGCTGACTGTTTGCTAATATACCTGATCGCTAGAGAGCTCACTTATGACCTGTATCAATAACTATTACGGTGGCTAGTTAAACAAAGCTTTATTTGCTCGCTAACTTGATACAGTATTCTACTCGCTGAAGAGTTCGCCTCTACCACATCTCTCAAATCACAAGTCAATAGAAGTCAGAGTTGTCAAACCAATGACAGCTTAAAACATGTTGTACAAGCTAATGTCGTCAAAGATTACAGCTTGGAATATGGTAATCTTACTTAACTCACATGGGTTAGTCGTTTAAACCTATGCTTTGACAGAATTAAAAGTAACGTCGTCAGCCGCATTAAATGCAATCCAATGTCATTAAATGCAATTCAGGCGCATTAAATGTAACCCATCATTATAATATTGATTTACTGTATATTATTTTGTTACGTTTTACTGTACCTCCTCCCCTTTTCTATAAATAGGGGGGGACTCCCATTGTAAAGATGATCTACAATATCTTGAGTGTCGTTACTCTGCCAAAATAATGAGAGAGTGAACAGTAGACGTAAGCATATATTTGGACCGAACCACTTAAAAATCTTTGGTGTTCATGTTTATTCTCTTATACCTTCTTCTTCTATTTTCTACCTTACTTACTACACAACAATAACAACCCAAAATTGTAGCTTGGGCCAGAAACGAACTTAGTCGGCTAAATCCAGACATCGATAGAGTTTTAGCCTCCATTTTCACACAAAAAATGCACAGATTTTTTTCTTTAAAAAAACAAAAACAAAAAAAAAAAAAAGTACCATCATCGAACCCTAACACTGCAGCATCAAACATAAAAAATAAATAAATAAAAATAAAAATTCCAGCACAACATCAAACATTCAAAAACAACAGATACTAATATCAACAAATACCACATCAATGAACAATTTTTTTTCTTCATTTTTCATCAACAATTACTACATCAATAATAACAAGCAACCATATAACATTTGACAAAAAAAATTAAAAAAAAAAAAAAAAACTCAAATTCAACATCCTTATCCTCAAAAAATTGAGAGAAAAATGAAAAGAAAAAAGTTTTTTTAAAAAAAAAAAAAAAGAAAAAGAAAACATTGAATCTTCTTCTTCGGAGACCACGAGATCTCTGGCGAAGGAGACCCAATGTTCTCCATGCCAACAACTAGTTTTCGACGAATAAGAAGAGAGAAGATGGAAGAAGAAGAAAAAGAAGATGAGAGAGGAAAAAAGAAGAAGAAGAAGAAGATTGAAGAGGAAGAAGAAAAAAAGGAAAAGAAAAAGAAGATGGAATAAGCAAATTGATACGATCAACTGAAAGTAAATGAAAGAAAAAGATAAAGAAAGTTTTTTTTTTCATTTAAATAAATAAATTAGTATTATTAGTTTATTTTTTTAAAAAAAAATCTATTTTAATTTAATTAAAATAATTAATTATTATTATTATTATTTTTATTTTGCTTTAACAGTTTTATCTTTCCACATAACGGTCAAACATTGGTTTTTAACATCCAAATTGATGATAGAAAATTTTTTTATCATTTCAATATAAACTATAGAGGGATATTAGCCATTTCTCAAATCGAAAATAAATTTTGACTATTTCATCAAATTACATAAGAAAAATTAGGGTTATCCCTTTTATTTATATAATATATTAAACGGCTATCAAAAATGAAAAAAAGCTCAAACTTTTAGATTGCACAACAAATCGCACTGTGGTGGCAACGGGAGAGAAACGCAAGCCCCAATCATCAGTGTCATTATGCTCGTGTAATATTACAACATCATATTTTTATATTTAAAAACTTAATTAATTTTTAAAAAATTTCAGGGGTGTACGTATCCCCCGACACAATGGTAGGTCAGTCCCTGCTTAGATGACACAACACAACTCATTTTTTTTAATACATATTTAAAAAGGCTCGGTGGTAATCATACAGATCCTTACACTCTATATTCTACTATGATACTGCAAGTGCTTCAAAATTTCACCTCCATCCATCCATCCATGACAATACTCTTCTCCGCCACCCTATGCTCCTTTCTTTTTTTTTTGAAACATCCACCACCCTCCTGTAACTAGAAGAAAATTAAATTAAAAATTATACATATGAAACAGTAGAAACTAGTAGATTATTGGCAAGCCATGTATAAATAATTAAAAAAAAAATTAAGTAAAATCTAAATAAGCTTCTTTTTCTGAAAGAACAGCGTCAAGTGCCAAAGCTGCAAAGCTGAAACCACAATGCAGACACCAATTGACATGATGCTGAACCATGCCACTCTAGCGTTGGTTGCTTCACTCACTTCCCTCATATCTGCTTCCCTGTGTATCACAATACAAGAGAAAAAGTCATATCCTATTAAGTTATAACTGTAACAGCAACTCAATTATAGCATCTATGATTTTTCAACAAAAAGTACAAAAATGCTTTTCTAAGCATATTATATATATTATCCATCAATTATTAGTTAACACACATTCCTTAGTTATTCCTTTAATGTATAGAAGCTGATAATGCAATTATGTGTAAAAAATACCCAAAACTTTTATTAATCAAACAGAAATTTGTCATAGTGTAGGTTAATAGCTTGACAGCCACTTACAAGAAAGCCAAAGTGCTTGCCTTTGAAAATAAAATTAGATAGCTTATATTAGCCTTGCCAAGAGAATTGATAACCTTGTTCGAAACACAAATACAAAGTGAAGATTTTGTTAAAAATAGGTCAACACGGAACCATATTCTCTTCAGTTTACTTTCCTTCATAAAACATTTCCAATGAAAAGGTGTTTCTAAGGATGGTACTGTGAACCCAACCTGTTGAAGTAATAGATCACCAATTTCATTTGGAGCAGAGTTTTTTGCGCAATAATTGGGGAAACAGAAATAATTTAATTCACTGATACTCACTCAAGGCAGGGTGGGTTAGCCTGCCCTATCTTAGGATATACTGAAAGACATATACCATCTCTTAAATGTGCTATTAGCTATTATTTACTAATATATAAGTAGACTTGAGATTTCTTCCTGAAACTTATCTCCTCTTTCTGCTCCATGTCTGTGTGCAGATCTCATCTCCCTTCTCTAATACTTGTGAAAATATAACGATACTTTCAACTTTCTTTCTAAGAATTAATCCACATTTTCTCCTTTAAACATAAAACTGTTTGTCTGCAAATATGCTCCCATTGTCACAATAATCCTTCAATCTCCTCTAAATTTGTCCGAGTGCATTCATACCCCAACATTAACTGTACTTTGTTAAGACTACCTTGCACATGTGCCGAAATAGCAAATAAAGTGGTGTGGAATTATGATAGGTCCTAGACTCAAAAGTAACACCAATTTCATTGAGATCATGGCTTCTAATGACAGACACTGACAATTATTATTGTAACTTCACCAACAACTTTAGAAGCTCAAATTAACATTCAAAACCATTCTTTAAAATTCTACTAACCCTTGTATAAATCCTAGAGTTCCAAACAATCATAGCTTTATTTAACCTTATTTCTAACTAAAATCATTCAGTTTTCTTAAGAATAAAAGTGAATAGAGTACAATAATTAATAGTAGACTAGTGTGCCATCTGCCGGTTATGTAACCAAAATCAGTTTGCCTTTAGCAAATTTTCTTTTCAGTAGTGGCACCCTCACAAAACAAGGGAATTATTAATGAAAAATACATATACAGAGATCAATATAAGAAGAAATACAGACCTGTTTTTGAGGTGGATTAGATTGTCATGGATGGCTTGAACTACATATCCAAGTCTCTTCAGGTCAAATTCGACACCCTACATGGAGGCATGCGGTGCATGCATAATTAGATTTAAGGAGAAAACTGGAAATGTACAAAAGCCTTATTACTATTTTTACCCTCAAGGAGGGGGAAACAGAAAAATTAAGAATCTTGCCTCTAGCTTCTCTTTCTTCGCAACTGATTCCCAGTCCTTGGCATTAATTCCAATTTTCCATTCAAGACTCAATGTTGTGCCACTGCCAGCACTTGGATGTTGGTTGGAACTTAGCCAGAAACATGCTATATGATTACCAGCCTCGGTAGTCGTGAATGCAAACCGACCATGAGTAACATTTTCAATGTGGTGAAGATTGCTTCCATACGGCGATGTCACCTTAATAAAGAGACAGACATATATATAAGTTACATCAGGACTCATATTGAGAGCACAATATGCATGATCATTTATATCAGGCCAAGCAAGTTCCAACATCATCAAAACAATAGTTGTTTTTTGACCAAGCATCATATCATGAATTACTGTAAGAAGCATATGTGTCCACTCTCTAATGTTGCTAAACTACAAAATTTATGAACTCCTAAAAGGCAAATATTGAGTCATCCGCAATACCGTCAAAAGCATCATCCATCAAAATAGCTATTGATAACGTATTATAACCTTAAATCTTAAATACTATAATTGAACTTTTTTCTATTAGTTTAAACTTTTAGATATGGTGGTAACTAATGTAGTATCAGAAACTTGAAATTTCTGATTCAAACTCTCTCTCCCCTTTTATTGAATTTTTTCTTATTGTACATGTTATACAGTAAGGGCTTAAATACTACAGGGGACCCTATTTTATCGGCTTAAGGTTTTGGCCGTGGTGTAACTTACAGTTATAATTATAATTTGTAACTATAACCAGATGACACTGGTACTCACCAACTTCAATCAGTTTTTTGTTACTGATAACTATTTCATGTAAATTAAAAGCAAAGGGAACTTAAAAAAGACAAAAGCAAGGGGAACTGAGATTTATATAGAAACAAAGCATCAAAAACTATTAGAATCATATGATAAGACTGAGAATGGAAAAAGGAGATACCCGAGCAGAGATGGCGGGGGGATTTTGAGGGTGGGCATCGTCGATCACGTAATAATCAGCAAAAACGACGACGTTGTTCTGTATCTCCTCTGACACACATTTGGTTCCTGAACTCGGTATCGTTAACCATATAGCTTCTGATACTCGCACAGCCGAGGTTAGAATCACAATTACTGACAGCACCGCCAAGCCAGCGCCAGAACTCGTTTTTTCAGCCATTCTAGATTTTCTCTTTTGCTATGCGTTGGACTTTGGAAGGTGGTTTTGGACAAGAGGGGTTTGAGTACGCGTTATGTAGGAGCGTGGTAGTTGGTGTTTTGTATTTGGATTGTGATGGGGTTTGACGGGGGACGTGTTGGGACTGTCCAATCATAGTTGAGATGGGCTGTCCGATTAGGACAAACAGCGCTGTTATGGCACTTCCCCACGGCTTTTTCCACGCGCCTCTCTCACCTTCCTGTGTCCGTGCGCCACCATTTTTATTTTTCTGTGAAATTATGAAACACCCTGTAGTTTTCACTTTTCTCCAAATTTCCTTATCTAGTTTTATTTTTTGCCAAAATTCCTCTTTGGTTTACGTAAATCTCCAAAATCCTCCTTACTAACAATATTCTACTGAAGAACCGCCAAAATTATAAGGGTAAATTGGTAAATTACAATATATTTTAAAATTTTTGATAAAATAACATTTTAATTTATTTATAAACAAAATATATGAATTAAAAATAATAAAAGTCATTTTTCTTCTCTCTTTTCTACCGTTTTTAGTCTTTTTTATGACTGCATTTAACACGCAAGATTGAGTTCGAAAATGAAAACAAAATTGAGTTAGATTGAATTTAAAAATTATTGTCCCATATTTAATAGAACTTAAGATTATATTAAAATTATTTCATATTACATTCAGTGTAGGTTGAAATTGAATTGAAATAGAATTAATTTAAATATTTTATTATATACTTAAAATTAATTTTATAAAAAATAAAAAAAAAATGCTCATTATTTATATGTTCATTATTACTGACGATCTCTTTTCCTTATACAATTAGACAGTCCGCCCGACAACTCCACGGTGACCTTTCAGTCGGGATCTGCTCCAACTGAAAAGTTCCCGTGAAGTTAAACCTTTTACTTTATTGAAAACTTTTTAAAACTTTTTAGAATTTCTTTTAATATGAAAATGAGTGGGAAAATTTTTTATTTTTTAAATTAACATTTGCGATATAGGGTTTTTAGAAAATTTGACAACACAACGACTGTTTTTTTTTTTTTAAGATTTCCACATTGTAAAAATCTATAAAAATCTATGCACTTCAAAATTATACAAATCTCAACTTCTGAGCCTCAGACCCTCTTTCATTTTCACAATAACCACAACAAGATTTCAATTCAAAGATAATTAAAAAATTATTGATCTAAAATAAAACATTGTGCACAGATAATTTTAAACATATAATGCAAAAACATAATAGTACGTAACTTTCCAAAATAATATTTACAAAAATTGTATCAAAACTTAAAAACTATGGATGGGCATGATATTTTCAAAAACAAACTAGTGTAGTAACGTCACGTCTTCAGCCCGTCTGCGCGTTCGACAGAGTTCTTTCCGCTTGCTTGCTTAAACCTGCACCTGAGAAGGATTTTTATTGAAACAAGGAAAAAAATGGTAAGTCTTTAACTCAATGAACAGATAATTTTTATAAACTAAAATAATTACTTTTTAAATATATGTATCCTCACACAATAATTTTAAAAAGCAATTAATTTATTTCGAATTGCTAAAACAATACACCTAGCGTGTAAATATAAATATTTCTGCTTGAAATTTAATAATAATTTCATAAATCATCAATTTTTCTCTTTTTTTAAATTTCACGTGTAATAAGATACTTTTCTTTCTATAACTTATCTTACGAGGTAACCCAAGAAAACTCATTTTTACATGGTGGTATGTATACACATCATTAGGACTAGGGAATATTAGTTGTGTACTCGCAGATGCGAAACTTGAGATTGTGATTCCCCCTAAACATTAGGTGATACGAGAACTTGAGATTACAATTTCTCCACCCCCCCTCCCTCGCCGAATAGCAAGACATACGGGAATTTAGAATTACGATTTTTTCCCGAATATCAGGCGATATAGGAACTTGGGATTACGATTGCCCCCGAACATTAGGTCATACGGAAATTTAGGATTACGATTCCCTTCGAATATTAAGTCATATGGGAACTTGATATTACGATTCCCCCTGAATATCAGGTCATACGGGAACTTGAGATTACGATTCCCCCAGAATATTAGGCGATGCAGGAACTTGGAATTATAATTCCTCCCGTCTCTTACCATACACGTATAGAGTACCTCGACAGAATAATACTGGGGATTAGGATAAACCAAAGGCATCTAAAATCCTTTTAATATGCTTAAAACTTTTTCTCTTTAACTTGGCTTGTAATTATTTTGTTATCTAGTATACGGTTTGTAACCGAAATACTTCTTTAACATGTCTTTTTATGTATGTATTTTATTCAAACTTTCTACTTTACTTTATTTCTAAAAGAAATATAATTATAACATAACTTTAAGAAATTATACATGCATTACAGTAAAAACAATAACATGCTAGAAACTTGCTCGAATAAGCACAATAATTCGGATACAAACATAATATCGCATTTATAAATATTCAATTAATAAAAATACATAAAAACTTTATAAAAATTCACACTTACAACTTGCTTCCCAATAATATAAACCACTCCTTTACGTCTTTCTTCCGCGCGTCGCTTTACCTATATTTTAATACGAGCGCGATTTCCATTTAGAACTTACTCACGCAATAACATATAACTTCTAACTACGCAAGGATATCGAAATATCCTTTTCCAAGTTGTAACAACTTCGATTATCCGTACACAACATCGATTCAGAATTTTTATCATCCAAGAATATAAAACTTTACACTTTACGTCTAAATCTCATATTAATGCATTAAACACGTTTTTAGACTATTATACTATTTGTTAGCCGAAATCACACCAAACTTTACATCATCAATCTTATTCGATTTTTCTCATAGCAAATACACGCAAACATACTCAATCTGGTGTAAATTCTAATTAAATCCATAAAACATCACATTTTCATAGTTATGAAAAGTTTAGCCACAAAATAACATTTTAACATTTCAATGGGTTTCCTTCAATTTTTTTTTTATGTCAATTCCAACATCCAAACAACTCATAAAATCATACAAAACACTCAAAATAAATATTCACCATTCTAACACTATCATGGCCGAATACATAGCATGATGGTATACCAACTTTTGTTTTTCATTTCAACATCAAAACTTGATATTCTAACAAGTCTAAATGCATGAAAATCAATAAAATAAAAATGAACTTAATTTGGAATATTTTTAGTCTCCTTGGCCGAACAATACATAAGCTCATAACACCAATTTTTCTTCACATCAACACTTATATACACATCAAAATTACATCAATATCATGGTAATACAACCAAAATAAATTTGAACCATAAAAACTCCTTCATGACTGAATACTACGTACATTCAAACATTAATATTTTATTAAGTTTCCATACCAAACTCACATGAAATTGAACCTCCACATTATTGAGGTTTCAAATCATAAATCTCAAACATATAATCACAACCAAACTATCAAAAATCATAATTTCAAAAACCATAATTTCAAAAATCTTCACAAACTAGTTCATGGAACTCAATCCTTACATTTTCAAACTAACCTCAAATGAATAGATTATACTCCTAGACTTGTATACATCTCTTGCATGTGTTAAAATCCTTCAAAAATGGTCTCCAAAACCTCCATGCAACATGTTGTCTTCTTGCTTATTCTAAGCCAAGAGCAACCCACTCTTTCCCTTGGTAGTCGAATGCACACTCTTTGATTCTCTCTTGTCTTTCTCTTTTAAATTTTCACTCAAATTAGCTTAAAAAATCATCAAACCAACTGTTGTTTTCCTTTGATATTCTCGGCAGAACCCAAACCACTTAAAACTGAATACACCTCTTTTCTCTCTTTCTTTAGTTCTCGACCAACTCTCTCTCTCTCTCTCTCTTTGATTTTCTTAGTCGAGCACTTCTCTTTCTTGTTTCCATTTTCTTCTTTCAATTATATATATATATACACTTTCTACTTTGATGACATTTGTCACTCATTCCTCAAGTTAGCTTAACATTTGTCACCAATATATCTTGCATGCCTTACATATGGCACACATGCACACATTTAGTCTACTTATCACTTTTCATGTATTCTCTCATTTCGATTCCGTATTCGAAACCATTTTCGATACATCTGAAAATCCTATTATAACTCAATTCCACATTCAGAACTTTTACTTGAATTCAATTTCAAGTCCAGACACTTAAGATTATTTTATTATTCCCTAAATATTTTCACGGTCCTAAAGTCGGAAAGAATATTTTCTTTCGATAATCTTCGGATCACTTAAAATCTACCCGAATTGATTCGTTTTTTATTCTATTCAATTTTTCTTAACTTTAATATTAATTTCGAAACTTTTTTCATTTGTGAGATCCGCTTTTCGAAAATTACTATTCATAGTGACACTTTCCGATCGAAAATACTATTCACTGAAAAATAAATTATTTTTCAAAAAACGAAGTTTTGAGTTTTACCGTTACATAAAAAGAACCAATCTTCAATCCGACGACATCAGCTTGTACTTAGCTCCACCTCCATCACTAAAACCCAAGTCAACACCCAACTCAACCTACTAGGTTCGGTGGAGACCTAAACTGGGTCTCCACATAAAGACTTAAACTAGGTCTCCACTGCCGACAAACACCATCATCACGCCATTGAACCCTATCAAATAACATTGTAAACTTCATTATCTCCACTGGCAACAAACACCAACATCAACAACATTGCAAACATCATCAAACCCACTATGTCATCCCCATTGTAGAGATCTTCCGTCATCATCATCATCGGTCAGAGATAGAGAAAGATGAGAGGAACAGAGAGGAGGGGGAGAGAGATAGACTAATAGAAAGAGAGGATTATGTGATATGAAATTATATTTTTGTTCTATATTTTATATTTTTTATTTTAAATAAAAATATTTTTTAAAAATTTTTATATTTAATATTATTTATTTTGGTTTTTTATATTTTAATAAATATTATTTTAATTAATTTGTTTCGCATTTACCTTTTTTGCCTTGGAGTCAAACGATCAGCTATGTCAACCTAATGGAATCTGTGATTGTTATAAGTATTTTCGTCCTTCTATATGCCTTCAAGGGGTGTTTTGTGTATTTAATTTAACATTAGACCGTATTTCGGATATAATGAAATCATTTGTTGAAAAAATATATATATATATATATATTGTCAATAGTCGGGGCTTTTTTAGGATTTTCCCTAAAAAGGACAAATATCCCAAACTGCCCCTAAGATTTGGTGAAATTGCACGAATATGATAATTTTTAGAAAACTCGCACTGTCTTCCCTTGAGGTTTCTAAAACTCAATACAAACCTCCCCTATCAACAACTTGCCGTTAATGAGTAGACTTTAAGTGGTATGAGGTAAGGGCAAAATGATCAAATAACATTAATGATGTATAAAATATCTAGGTGCAATGATTAAATGAAATAAAAAACATATATATAATTTTAAAAAATAAAAACTAAAAATAAAATTCAGAACTTCTTCTTCTTCTCTCTCTCTCTCTCTCTCTCTCTTTTTCATCACATCACCCCTATCTCTCCTCACGTCAACCTTCTCTCCCATCTTCTTCTTCTTCTCCCATCTTCTTTTTCTCTACTTCTTCAAACCTCCGGCGAAAGCAATGCGAAAATAGAGACCAGTTGGGTCTCCGCCAAGACCAAAATAGTCTCTGATGGAGACTAGAGACCCAGGTAGTCGGTCTCCACTTGAGTCAGAGACCAGTTGGGTCTCCACCAAGACAGAAATAGTCTCCAATAAAGACCAACTGGGCCTCCATTAACCCTGGTAGTCATGGTGACTACTTGGGTCTCTAACAATGGAAACCCAGTTTCAAACTCCTTCGTGAAGACCCATAGGTCTCCCACCGATGGAGACCCAACACATTTTCTTGTTTCTTTTTTCAATTTCTTTCTTTTTTTTTTTTTTTGGTTGTTGAATTTGTGGTTGAATTTCCCTATGGGTATGGTTGAATCTCCTTTGAGTTTTTTGAATATGTATTTTGAATTTTCTTGTGAATTTTCGATGAGATCTTGTGGTTGTTGGATGGTGTTTGGTTGGTAAGAAAATGTGGGTTGTGAGTTTTTTTTTTTTAGTTGAAGATTTGGGTTGTGAGGATGATTAAAGATGGATATTAGAAAAATTTATGTTGATGATGATGAGCCGGTAAGGATGAATAAATAAGCGATTAAGAATTTTATTTTTAAAAGAAAAATATGTAAATTTATTTGGGTTTAAATTGGTGATAATGTTGGCGATGTATTGATTAGATAAAATGAATTGATGGTATGAAAATCTATTAATAAAGTTTGATGAAAATTGATGAAAAAATTTAATGGTGATGAAGATGATAAGATATTTTTAAAATGTTTTTTTAATTATTCATATTTTATTTTTAAATTAAATTAATAATATATTAATTTATTTAGGGGTATTTTGATACTTTTGTACAAATTAACTTTAACTGTTTGTCTTAAACAAGAGCTCATTTATTAATACGAGAGGTTTGTGTTAAGTTTTAAAAATATCAAAAGAAGACGATGTGAGTTTTTCAAATAGCATTGTATTTGCGCAACTTCACCAAACCGCCTGACACGTTCGGACAATTTGCCCAAAAAAGGAAAAAAAAAAGTCTAATACAAGTAGCGACACGCATTGCAACACGTATATAGAATGTATTGCATCTTCCAAATAGCGTACCTAGGACCAGGATCAGTGTGAGTGTACCAGTCTAACTCCGAAGCTCGGCACACCACTCGAGAGTTGACTTCAAAAGCATGGCCACCACCCTGTTCCATCTGCTTCTGGTAATAGCTACTACAATCCTCCTCTCTTCCTCATGTTATACTTCAACAACAGCAGAAGAAGAAGAAGCAGCCATCAGTCGGTTCAAAGAGTATCTAAGGTTGAAAACAGCCCATCCAAATCCCAACTACACTGCTCCCGTTTCCTTCCTTCTAAGCCAAGCCAACTCCATCGGCCTTCAATCCAAAACCCTAGAATTCGTGACAGGTAAGCCCGTCCTTCTTCTCACCTGGCCTGGCTCCGACCCTTCCCTCCCTTCCATCCTCTTCAACTCTCACCTCGACTCCGTCCCAGCCGAGCCCCACAAGTGGCTCCACCCTCCCTTCTCCGCCTTCCACTCCCCCGACACCGGCCACATCTTCGCTCGCGGCGCCCAGGACGACAAGTCGATCTCCATCCAGTACCTCGAAGCCGTCCGCAACTTGAAACTGGTGAAGCACTTCAAGCCGACCCGCACCGTCCATGTTCTGTACGTCCCCGATGAGGAAATCGGAGGGTTCGATGGTATGGCTAGGTTCGTCGACTCCGACGAGTTCCGCGAATTGAATGTCGGATTCGTGATGGACGAAGGGCAGGCTTCGACGACGGATGAGTTTAGAGTGTTCTACGCGGACAGGTCTCCGTTGCATGTCATTATTAGAGCCAAAGGCGCGCCTGGTCATGGCTCCAGGATGTTCGATAATGGTGCTGCTGAGAATCTAATGAAGAGTGTAGAGATGATTACTAGATTTAGAGAGGCTCAGTTTGATGTTGTGAAGGCTGGAAAAGCTGCCAATTCTGAGGTCATTTCGGTCAATCCTGTTTTTTTGAACTCTGGAATTCCATCGCCAACTGTGAGTTTTCTTTCACTTTTGATTTAAGGAACTGAGTACCTGGTTAGCTAAAATTACCCATCAATAACAATCATTAGAGCTTATCAATAACAACTCTTGTACTGGTTATGTGGGTGGTTATCGAAGAACATCCAAGCCAAACCTTTTAGTTAGTTAGTTAGTTAGTCAGGTTTTTAATGTTGGCTTGTTTATGCAGGGGTTTGTAATGAATATGCAACCATCTGAAGCTGAAGCTGGGTTCGATATTAGATTGCCTCCTGCAGCCGACCCGGAGCTTGTCAAGAGGAGGATTGCTGAGGAATGGGCACCGGCCATTAGGAACATGACCTATCGGGTAAATTATTTTAATTAGCCTCTGTAATTTTGTTTTAATGATTATTTAAGACTAAAACATTTGTAGCTAAGTTTTTCTAGGGGGATTGTTGGTTCATATCGACTTCTATGTGGCACGATGTTGGATTTTTTAAGATCAAGGGGTTAAACGTTTTGTAGCTGCAGCTCCACCTTTGTTCTGTCACTACAATCACATCCTAACTTATATATATATATATATATATATATATATATTTATATTTCACATAGATTTTCTTACGTCAGAACCATATCTGTTAATTGTTTGTGATCCAGTGTGTCCTTTCGCAGCTCTGAATGTTGTCAGTTGCTATCCAATTCCATTTTTCAACACTTCCAAACCTGCTACTTATATTGTGTTGCCTTAGCCTTTGTCAATGTTGATTTAGGCAGAATTTTTCTTGTTAAATTTCCCTGTTTTGATAATGAATTGATACCACCTATAGAACTATTATACTACCTCTTAGAAATTTTTTCTTTTAATCATGTTGCCTGCAGGCTGCATTCTTCTTAAGTAGTTATCTTGTTAAACAGTTATCTTTTTAAATTTTTTGGTTCCATTTTTCAACATTATGGATATATTTTTCTGTCAGAGAGACCTACCTATAGATTTCAGGTATATAACTATTTATTATATATTTTAATATGAAAAATCTTTATTACATAAGATTTTGAAGGACGAAATTAATGTTTGTGTTGTACTCGTTTGAAATTCTTGTCTGTATCTTTAAGCTCATATGAGTTATTATATACTGGAAAATGGTCATTCCAATGAGAGAAATTACAGTGCAATTGCACATTGTGAGATCATGTTTCCGGTTGTGGTTCTTCTTTTCTCCTTGATGGTGCTATAAATATATAGTTTCCCTTATTTTATTGTTGTATTACCCCAAAAGGAAATCCCTTTAAGCAGTCATTTTAATGTTATATCCCTAGCATACGACTAAGAAATATTATTAGGTAATCATAATAAAAGCTCTTGCTGATAATTCACTTTGTAAGCTCTAAGTGTAAGTTTTAGATGCCTTGCCATCTGAAATATACCAACAGAACAAAAGAACCAGAAAAGAGGTCTTGGCAAGTGCTCTCAGAGCATGCAATTTTGTGTTGGCCATGTTGATGCAGATCAATGTCACCTTCTGCAAAATTAAATACTCTTGAATTTTGTTTTTGGTTTTGTCTATGTTTTTTTAATTTCATTACAAGGACTAATTCAATTCAATTGATCAGTTTTGTCGTGCTTTGAGTTATTGTTTGTAAGCATGCTTAAGATATAAAGTAAGTTGTTTTCGGTTTGAGGAAATAATAAGTGTTTATGCCAGTATGTTACTATGTTTACATACCAAATTAAGTTTAGCTTAGAACATGTATGTGATAAAGTTGCCTTTATGACCTGTCCGCTTTGGTGGATTCTTCTTTACCTATGCCACTTAATGCCTTTGTTATCATCAGCCGCTGGTTGAGTGTGATTGAAATATTTTATACTTATGCATTTGATATTTGTCAATCATGTCAATCAAAGAGTTTTTGTTTATTTATATTGAAGTTTCTGCTACTTGGAGCTAATGTAATCTAGATCCTGATAAAGTATAGTATAATGAAAATGTTGTTAAGTTTCCTATCCAAAACATGTATAGGTTTCTTCTTTTCAGAAATTATTTGGAACAGAGAACAACAGTAAATGGTCTTGGTCTACAAAAGGTTTGGTCAGCTGGAGTTCAATAAGGTCGAGTACCTGTGACAGTAAAAAGCCTGTCTCATAGACATTTATAAAGTACTAGGTTTTGTTTATCCAAAAAAGCCCTATCGGCCTTGATTCAGTGCATTATAAGTATTTCCATCAATTTGATTACATCTCGAATGGCAGAAATGTTTTTTTTTTTTTTTTGCTTATGGAAACAATAAGAACTGTTCTTCAGTTGTATTGGTATGTGGTACCCTTCATCTCTGCAGTTAATTAGTGTTGAGATGATCGAGTTTTGCTTATCATGCGATACTGTTTGACTCTTGGGCAGGGCCAAATTTACATGACCTAAAATATTTGGTAAACAATTCTGAAACACTTTATGAAAAATAAGCACAAAATCAATTTGTTTTTTGTTTTTTAACATTTTGATATTCTAGTATCCTCCTCTCTTTTGGGTTTTCAACAATTAAATGGATCAAAAGTGTAAGTTTGTGCCAAGTAATTTCTTTATATTTCAGATAATTGAGAAAGGACCACTAAGAGACTACCAGGGGCGCCCTTTAATGACCTTTACAAATGATTCCAATCCTTGGTGGCCTGTCTTCAAGCATGCTATCACAGCAGCTGGAGGAAAACTTCAGAAGCCTGAAATCTTGGCTTCGACGACTGATGCACGATTCATGAGATGGTTGGGAATCCCTACTCTTGGTTTTTCCCCAATGTCAAATACCCCAATCTTGTTGCATGACCATAATGAGGTTTGATACATATTTCCACCTAATTTTACTTTTCCTACGTGAACCTGTTGCTGACTCCTTACCGTAGTTTTTTCATTTCTGTCTTGCAGTTCCTAAATGATAGGGTGTTCTTGAGGGGAATTAAAATGTATGAATCTCTAATCAGTTCCTTGAGTTCTTTTGTGGAACCATCTCACTAGACACACTCAATTGGTTGTGTGGAGAGGACAATATCATTTGCTGAAGTTAACATGGGGGTGATGTTATTCTGGTATAATCATACCTGCACTTCACTATTTTGTGATATTTGTAATTATATCTGACTTGACAAGTGTACAATTTTTTATATGATGTTCGCTTTAGTGATCCTGAACGATCTCTAATAATGCCACCATTTGGCAACTTGTAAATATCAGCTTATGAACTTCCATTGCTCCTTTTTTAACCTTGTGCACAAGTTTTCTAAGTGCTACAAGAATAGAAGCCTTTCTTTTCTTGAGTTGCTGAAATATGTGACAGGATAAAGGAAACCGTTTGAGAAACTTGAACTGGGTCACTCAAATTTCTTCTGCTAAAAATAGATCTTTTGAACTAATTTTGACTTGTGTGCTTTGCAATATTTAAAATTTTAACAGGGAATTAGACTGTGGCTGACTATCTTTTAACGTGATAAAATTTATGATAGTCAAATACAATTAATTTTGCAGATACACAAGACTGTACCATCACATGTATAGTCACTCACATACTTGCATATAAAGCTACTTGCGCGTGTCATAGCATTTCTGATTGATGTGTGTTTTGTTGATCTTATGATGGTTTTCTGTCTTAGGAATTTACGTATTGATGGGGCAAATTTCAAATGAATTTACGGATTATGCTGTTTAGATATCGATTACAGGAAGTTCAATGGGCAAAAGAATTTTCTGTCATTGCTTTTGTTTTCAACATGTTTAGTTAATTCATATATGATAGACTAACCACACTGTAGAAATAACTGTTAGAACTTACTGACGCAAGAGACAGTGTGTTGATATGAATAGCTTCACCATTAGCCGAAACCATTGAACATGTATGAAGTGCAAAATGTACCCTCTAAATGGTCGTTGTGGCAGAATCACCTGTTTCCATCACAATGTGCAATGCAAATGAAATTTATCAAAGATGAAAAAGTATTTGCTCAAGAACTTCTACATGATTTATCAGTTACTAGAACTAAACCAAAGACCCAACTTTATGGTCTGTTTTTGAGTGAACGAACACTGCTGTCCCAACTCCTACTCCTTGTATTTGTGATCTATGGGCCTCCATGTGGAGTTGGGTTTGGTCACAGAGAATTAAGGCAAGACTGGATACCCATGTCGGCTTGCCTTGTGAGAACTAGTGACCGTTTTTGAGCTGTTAATAGTTTGTACGAGATATTAACTCAAGATACCTGTGTTTTATGCTCTGCTTTTCACTTTGTATTTTGATTACAGTAAGTTCAAAGAGGACAAGAATTTGCATCATTGCTTTTGTTGCCAACATGTTTAATAACTCTAGAAGCAACCATTAGAATTTACTGATGCTAGAGACAGTGGTATCGATAGGATTAGCTTCATTGTCAGCTCAAACCGTTGAACATATGTATATGAAGTGTAGAAAAACCCTCGAAATGGTGGTTGTGACTTGCCACAGATTACCTATTCCCTCTACAATGTTCAGTGATAATGAAATCTATCAAAAATGAAAGAGAGAGATTTTGTACGTGATCTATTAGTTGCTGAAACTAAACATCAGACTTAGTACCTTAATGTTCTGTTGTTGAGTGAATGGATACTGCTGACTGAACTCCCAACTTCCGCACCTTGTGTTTGTGATCTATAGGCCATTATGTGATGTTGATGTTGGTGTTGGTCACAAAGAATAGGGCAAGACTGGATACCGTGTGGGAGGCCTTGCGAGAGCTAGTGACCATTTCGGAGCTGCTAATAGTTTGTAATATATTTCAACTCAGGATACCAGCTTTTTATACCCTGCTTTTCGGTTTTGTTCAAACATGTAAATGTTAAGAGAGTTTCTATTTTGTCTTCCAACTGAATGAAAGCAAAAATTACATTTCAAAGATACAAAGCACCTTTCTTGTTAATTTCATCAAATGTGTCATATGCCGCTATTGTAGGTATCACCATGAACCTTTCTAGTGAAAGTAGGAACATATGCGTACTGGTCCTAGGCACCCACGATCTAGCCAATGTTGCAATATAAGTCCTGCCCCAACACCAGAAGATTAAAGATACTGCCAAACTTAAAATAGTTAGCATAAAAAAATGAGTGAGTTTTGAAGATGACATGGGAAAAATGAAGTGAGTTGTTTTAGTACTTCATTTATCATGAACTAAAGTTTGCGAAAAAAGAATATAGTTGTGTGCGAACACTGCATGGTACTAAGAATTTCGGTTTTCAGTCTACTGTCAATAATATTTTAAAAACTTGTATTTTTGGTGCTAGAACAAAACGGATCCCTTATATTTATATTCAGATCTCAATTTTCAATGGCTGGAATTAAATAGCATTGTAGCTTTGTCACATACCAGAAAAGTTGAATTACAGGTTATACATCTGTTGAACCTTGTACCGGAATGAATCCCCCGTTAGAAATTCTATGAAGGGGACAAGTTAAGTGTGACCTCTTGATCAGTAAAGATTTGGCCCACAAAAAATAGCACCTAAACAGATTTACAATATCTCATAAAACAATTCAGAATCTTCATACAGAAATAAGAAAATCACTAGTGGGCTACTTGCTCATGAACAGTTGTTTTATAGTCTATTTGCACTTGAACAAAAGTCGTGACTCGTGTGCCTTTGAAGTCAAAATCAATCGTCATCCATCCTCCCTCAATGCAATTTAATACAAAACAAAAACAACTGTACCCCAAAGATTACATGAGCCATTACTATGAAAGGATATGGTGGTTGATGAATGATTGATGATAGCCTCATGTATATTTTCCGGGAAGTTTCTCTCCAAGAGAGGAAAAAAACAAAAAGGAGGATTTGATTCTTACAAGACCTTACCCACATGGATCTTGCCCCACTATCTCCAGCATACTTCAAACTTCCTTTGCAGTTTCGCCCATTCTCTCATATTTATTACACCAAGTGACGAAAAAAAAAATATATATATATATATATATATATATGCTTATATGATTAGATATATAACATCGTCTTGGCTTCTAGATTGGCCCTACTTCCCGCTGGCTAGACTCCTACCCCCTAAATACGGACCCCAAATTATAAAGTATTCCACTTTCATTAATATGCCAAGTACGGAAGTTTATGGGTACGGTGCCAGTTCAGGATTTAAGATATCAGAGTCCAAATCCTTGTAAGATAATGTTTAGAACAAATATATTTTAGATATGATCATGAAGAACCTTGCCTGTATGCATGCATGCTCATTAATGGTCACATCTTGTTTAATCATCAGGTGGGGACTTCACAATTAGGTGTTAGTAAGAAGTGAGCGTCTGTGGTATTACATTAGAATTTAAAGAGTTACATACGTTTAATTTGGTGCGCCAACCATGTCTGTTTACTAATTAAGAAAGAATTAGTAGGATAGAAAATAAACTTGATTCTTGATTTATGATTTCAATGCTAAAATGGTTGGGATGGATTCCATATAATACCATAATCAAGTTCCTTCAAGAAACGAAACATAATTTTCTTGTTTTAGCTTATGAATTAAACTCTCTTTATTGGTTTCCTTTTCAATGTAATTTATTTTGTTTTTATTTTATTCTTATTAGTAAACGTGCAATGTGATTTATGATTGTTATTTGTCAACTAAAATGTAATTGAAAAAAATTAAAACATACACTATTTTAATAAACAAATGAAACAAAGATATATATATAAATTTTTTAAACTAATGAAACAAAGATTATATGCAGTTAAAGTTCTTTTTTACAGTGTGAAAATGTCCTTAAAACGGCAACAATCGTCCAGATAGAACTCAAAAGGTAGATTACGTGACTTTATACCGTCCCAGGATCAAAAAGTACAATGATGACATTAATTCTTCACTTGGTGCCATTTCTTGGTGGGGAAATTAAATGATAATGACATACAAAGACAAGGTCAAAACGTATTTAAATCAAATGTATATCTGGCTGGTTTACAAGCCTGAAACGGTCACGCGTTTTCTAGTTTTTACTGTTCAGCTGCCCATTTTATTTGGTTGTCTATGAATCGACAAAACAAAGAAATTAGTAAATGAAATGACCCCATTTTATAATCTAATTAAACCATCCATGTACATATAGTCTTCAGCTCATAATTACAGAGAAATAAGTCTAACCAAAATGTGCATCGCCAACCATATGAATGAAATTTCCTACTGAGTTCCATCAAACAAAGTCCTTGAGTTCTGACAAATTTTAGCATAAAAAAGAAATAGAGTGCGGTCTGAACATGTGCGGGGATGCATGTATAAATAAAATTATTCAATGCTTAAACACGAATCGTACTGACAGCCACCAGATAGAATAGTATCATAGTAATGTGCAATAATTTTGAGAACAATTAGTACTCTATAGACATATATTTTTGAGAAAAAAAGGGATGCTTTAACATGATTCCTGCGATTTTATTATTTTTGTGTACCCATAACAAGGAAGGTGGCAGGAGGGAGACGACTCTCGTACGGATTGACGACACAATTCTTTTTACACACATGTATTATCATTGGAATTTGGAACCAGCAAAACTTATGTACAGGCCATAATATGGTTGCTCCTTTTTTTAATTTTTTGGTGTATATAATCAGTTCTTGTATACAGCTGTTATTTGTCATAAAATTCGGTTGATTTAGAGCATTCTTGGAAATTCCTGCATGTTTTTTACACGTTGTATTGTGTACTGTATCCTGGAGAAGCTTTTCCAGGGTCCAAGAGTTTGAAACGAAAAATAGGATAGGTATTTGACTTTTACTAGTTGCAAGTTTGAATTTACGATGTGACCGATATATTTATACATGTTAGTTGTCCTATGCTAGTGGTGGAAATGTAATCGCAAATTTGACTGTTAAATTGATTATTTTATCTGCTTATAAAAATAATAATATGTTAATCAGTTAATTATGTATTCCTTGAGAGTTGAGAGAGTATCAAATAGTAGTAAATAGCAATCAATCAATCTAATATATTAAGATGTTATAATGTGGTTCTATTTCCATTAATAATGGGAGCATACTAGTGCCAGTGAACATAATTTATAATGTGGTTTTTTTTTTCCTTACATTAATAGCATTTTATGGCATAAATAATGTATAGTTAACATAGGAAATTTAACCTTTTTTTTTCCCTTACACTCATAACATTTTATGGCATGAATAATGTATAGTCAATGTGGGAAAGTTAACTCTTTGACCAAGTGGGAACGTGATATTCACTCAAACTTAAAAGTAAAATTCTCCTCATATATACATGACTGAATCGAGTCATCAGTAACTTTTGACTACATTATAGTTATATCAAAAAATAAAAAAAAAAAACCTATTCCATTTTATATGGTTTATTTCAATAAGTTTTAACATATCTGACTATTAATATTAACAAATTTTGATAATATATATAATATTTTTAAAATAAGAATTTCGTTATTTTAAAAAGTAAGAACGAATCAATCAAATTCATCCATAATACTTGAATTAAAAAGAAGATAAAATTTGAATGGTCAGTACTTAACTCTTTAAAAGTAAGAGAGTGAAAGTTATATATATATATATATATATATATATGAGAAAAGAACTCTTTGACCGAGTGTCATTGCACTTTCACAGACAAAATCGGCCATATATTGCATGAATTTGTGCTGGAAAGTTGACAAAACAACTCCTCTCTCTATATTGCCGCACATTGACCTTCACGTGATATCAAAATACCTATTAGAAGTGTGAACATAACCATGGCCACCAACTTAGAAAGGGTCGTTTGTCTTCCTCTAAAAGCTGCAAAACACTGCCTGCAAGAGTGTGCCAGCATTTCCCCAAAGTAAAACGAAGTGGTTGATTTTGGTTTTTTGCCGTACATCGAATTTCTCAAGAAAAATAAATACACATCTATATTAAATTAAGGTCAAGTAAAGGAGGCGTACGCAAATTGTCATGAGAACGGTTGAGATGTGTTTGTCTTAATTATTTATTTGTTTTAGAAATGAGAGATATTGTACTGCATGAGAAGGATTGGAGGGGGGCCATGACCACCACCCCACGACGCGGTTTTGGAGCTGCGAGACAGAGAAGCAACAGCTGGTGTTTTGTACACAGCCACTAGCCTCTTACTATTCACTCTCCGTGTTTGTTTTTTTTGTTCAAATTTTAAATTAAATTAATTACCATCTTTAGATCCTGGAAGTTGCCTAGCAAGGGGAAGAATCCTATGTTTACACTTTTTATTGTTTAAAATAATTATCTCAATATATAAAAAGAAATATATATCAATATTTGATCTATGTCAAGAAAAAAAAAAATTGATCAACATAAAATATAACAAAAACCAACATAATGAAATTACTAATTTGCCACTGGGTTAACATTTCTTGTGTTGGATTAGGTGTCAACTGGGGAGGGGGTGACTTGCTACTTAAGTCAGAGAAACTGGAGGACAAGCTACTTAATAAATAAATAAGGTTATATGCTTTCTCTGCTGGTCTTTGATTGGTGCATATGGGTTCCAGAAATGCCAGATCGTTTGCCTTTTATCAAAGTTACTGTGGAATAATTCCTCAAAAAATTTAGCACTTTAGTCTTTGCTAAGGAATTTTTTTTTGGAAAATCTCTTTGCTAAAAGGAATTAAGTACCTCACAAAAAGTCATATAATTATTTTGCTTGCAACTTTAAGAGCAACAACTTTAGTCATAGCTTGCCACATTATAATTTTATGACCTTTCATTTTTCTTACAGCTGGGCAAGTGAAATTATATATGTTTAAACAATGATATGCTTTTGACTATGCACATATATTTCTGTTTTGCAAGTACTCTATTGTTGTAATTGGTGAATAGTTTTCTGCTGATCTCCTTTGACGAGCAAGTGGGTTGAGTATAATTTTGGCCATATATATATTTAATGATTATTTTTTTTAAAAAAAAAATATTGGAATCTAAGTCATCTGGTTTTTACAATGGGTGGAGAATTCTATCATTTTCATAGACGAAAGCAAGAAACAACATTTTTTAAATAATATAAACTAGAAATATCTGTCATCCATTTTCATCTTTATACAGTTTCCTAGACCAAGAGATCTTCTTTCTTTAAAAACTGAAATCTTCTATCTATAAATAGCACCAATCTTCTATCTCCCTCATCTTCAGTACTTGACTTCATATCTCAGTCCTTTCCTAAGCTGAACATACAAGAAAAAGGTTTAACCACATACATCATATATTCCTTCATCAACAATTTTTTTTTTTTTCCATTAAAGCAGTATTATTAGTACCTATTTATTGTAGCATTGATCTGTGTTGAGATTTCTCTACAATGGTGAAGGCTGGGCAAAAGATGGAATCAGAGATATCAAAGCCAATGCCATCAACATCAACATCATTATCATCATGCAAGAAGAAGAAGTACAAGGGAGTGAGAATGAGGAGCTGGGGTTCATGGGTTTCAGAGATTAGAGCACCAAATCAGAAGACAAGAATATGGTTAGGTTCTTATTCCACAGCAGAGGCCGCTGCCAGAGCCTATGATGCTGCACTTCTATGCCTCAAAGGTTCCTCAGCAAATTTCAACTTTCCTATCACTTCCTCTCACTACATTCCTGATACTGTCATGTCCCCTAAATCCATCCAAAGAGTAGCTGCTGCAGCTGCCAACAACACTACTTTTGTTGAAACTCCAACAACCCAACCTATATCATCGCCTCCTCTTTCTTCTTCTTCTTCTTCTTCCTCCTCCTTTTCATCTCCATCTTCATCCATGTCCTCATCATCACCATCTGAACAACTAGATGATGATCTCTTACCGATCGGATCTCTTGGAGCCTATGAGGAACCCATTTCTATGATGGAACCATTGTCATGGTACAACTTTGATGGCCTCCAGTCACCCAAGTATGTTGATCAAATGTTCAGTGCAGTCTCATTTGATCCACCACCACCACTGATTGATGATTTTTTGGAAGATGGAGATATTCCTTTATGGAGCTTCTGCTGATCAAAATTTCAATCGAAAAGTCAGTCATAGTACTATAATATATCATTCTTTTGTCCATTAGTGTTATTGATGATCATCTTCAATGTTTGTTGCTTGAAGATATTACTGACAATGACCTTATAATTCATTAATGAGTGTATTTGAGTTAGAAAAAGAAATTCACATGGAGGCGGGACATTTTTTTGGACTCTAGCTCTTATGTGGGTTTTTGCGTATTGTATTCTTGTATCAATCAATGTTCAAAGTGTGTTATATGTAATGTTATTACTATTCATTGGTCTTAAATTTTAATGTTATAAATAAAACTAAAAATTTCAATTAAGCAATTAATACTAACTCTTATTATATGCTATAGTTTTTTTTCCTTTTTTTTTTTTTTACTTGAGTTAATATTGACTTATCTTTCTTATTTTTAAGAAAGGGTTTCTAATAAAAATATTTATTTAATTCAATAATATTTTAGATTCGAATGTATATATGGTAATGATATTTAAAAAATAACAATCTAAATTAATGGGTTTTAAAATGACTTACCCTAGATTTCAATACTCTCACCTAGGGTATGCAATAAATATAATATACCAAAAAATATGCTTGTAAAAAAGTGAGTTAAGAGCAAAGCCAATTGCCTTGGAGAAAGCACGCCCACTCACTGACCCACTTTGACATCTTTTGAGTGTGAGGTTCAAGTGCTCATCAAGGTCACCTTAGTGGAGTGCTCATCAAGGTCACTTCAGTGGCAAGGGTGGCACTTTGTGAATTGGTTTCCATTTTTGGAATTAATCTTCTGATCATGTCACAATGCTTATCAGTATTGATCGATATTGCATTCTGAGTTAGTACAAGAAGAAGAAGAAGAAAAAAAAAGAAAAAAAAAATTCATGCATACATATACATGTTGCACTGTTGCTGTACCTTTGGAAATTGTGGAAAGCCATCCTCTTTTTGGTAAGATGTCAGAAGTGCCTATGTTATTGGGAACAAAGGACAGAGGTGTGTGGAAACTTGAAACTATTTGCAGCACTATTTTCTTTGTCATTATTACGTATTAGACACAGAACCAGCTGCCGTAAATGACCAATGTAACTCCCAACGGTTTATTGCCAACGTCAAAACCTAAGCAAGATCTGCTTGTTGGTATGTTGAATTTGTTGTATTCTGGTAATATCAACACAACTTTCAACTTATTTTCTAACTTTGACATATGGCAACACATGAATTATGAGCGTGAATAATGATCATATAAATGTGTTTCCTATCTTCAACTATGCTGATTTTATTTTCAGACTTCAGTCATTGGAAATGTCACGAAGTTATATGTGTTCTGGTTTTTAGTCCTAGAAACCAGAATAACATTTATATGTGAAATTTTCTGGAAAGTTGATAAAAGTCATTTGCGAAAATGTTTCCTTTCCACTCCATTGCAAAATTCAATTTTTTCTTGATCCGTTATAACACACATTTTAAATTTGAGAAAGGTTTGTACGATTTGAATCCATAAGATTAATGTATAATATAAAAGAATAATGTTAAAATTTTCAAATTTTTTGTTCAAATCCATACCCAAATGACATAACAAATTATTAATATCATATTAATTATCACATCATTTCATAATTTATAAAATATTGACAACTCACATGTCATATCATTGAGACATGAATTTAAGTAAAAAGTTTGATAAGCTCAACATTACTCGATATAAAATGCTTACCACCAAATCATGCATCTTAATTTTTATTACCATTATCCTTTATAAACCTTTGTATTTTACCACATATTTTGGTACGTTTCTATAATGTTTGCCGATGAATAAAATTTCAGTGGCCCATTTTAATATATGATCTAATGCAAATGATACTGTTTATTTTTCTTATTGACAATTTAATAAATTACTCCAAACCATCTTTGATCTTCCCTGGTTTTATATAAATATATATATGAAAGATAAATGTTTTTAAGAGAGAATGTAATGAATGAATTTGATTAATTCATCTTAATTTTTTTAAAGTTAAGAGGTTTAAAATTAAGAACCACCTTATATATATATATGTATACATACCTTATATATATGTATACATATATATACATATTTATATATTTGTCCAATATACACTTTATCAACTAAATAAATTAAATGTTTTCTCATGTACAAACAAATTAATCATATTAAATTATGTTATGATATGTCCACATCAAATACTTTTGTAAAATCGGATGGATTCACAATTTTGCCTTTTTTTTTTGTTTTTTAATAACCTGATCACGATTCATGACCCAGGAGGCTGAACCAGTTGCTTAAATCAAGAATGCATATGATCTGTCGTCTTGTGCAATGGCTAAGAGCATGGGCCAAAGGGTCCCATTCCTTCTCGTTTCTTCTACATTGAATTTGGCCTCTTCAATTCAAGTTCATGGTGTTTTTCCATGGGCCATGCTCTACCCACTTTGCAACTGTCTATTGGGATGCCCCCTTCTGGGATAGTAAGCCATGGTCACGCCACCTCTGGACCCTTTTTGGATTACAGTCCCACTTGGCCTTGAAGTCGAATATTTGCACATGACAATCTCTCTATATGACAATTTCAATGCTACCGGTCACAACATATCATGTGGTTTTAAACGATTCATCAATCCAATATTTCATTATTTCTAGTACAATAATTCCTTATCCCAATATTTCTAATTTCTCGTTTTAACTTTAATTTATAAAGTGAACTGAAAAAAAAAAAATAGCAAATAAGAATATTCATTATTGTTCATGTGATTGCCACTTTTCTAGTTTTTGTTTCTTTTTGTCATTTGAAAAATAGAATGATTGAGAGCGGTTGCTCCTGAATTAAAGCCACCATGAAAGACAGGTCCAACATGGGTCGTGCCTTGAATGATCCGGGCTTGGACTTATTTAGACAAACAATCATATTAATCTAATAATGACTTGTTTATAAGTGTTCTATTAATTTTTATTGATATACTGTCGTTACATATAAAAATTCTGTAAGCAAAATTATATTAACAGAGTCACTATTAAGAATTTTAATTATCGTTTCCGTATAGATCATGAAAGTACTTCAAAAATGATGTGTTGGCTGCTGACAATTGGCCAATATAAAAGAGCGTAATATGCTATTGTGCTAGTAGGCTCTTGTGCTCAAATCATTTAAAACACAAGATCATCCATTGATTGAAGTGATAATAAATAAAATTTGAGCAATATTTGAGCCATTGCGACCCAACAACATTTTATTTATAGATATAGTGATTTAAAGTTCACATGTTAATATCTTTTTAAATGCATTAATAAATATTTATATCAACGTTTGATGTGTTTGCATTGTGTATTGTATTATTTTATGATTTATGGATATTCATAATTAATTTTTCCAATATTCGTTTGGATTACAGTAAACTACCATGATGGATCATTTTTTTTTTCCGATACATGTTCTATAATCTACTATGTAAAACTTTAATAATTTCCATGATACATATTCAATATATAACTGTTTTTTAATATAATTAAGTAATTTTCTTGATACATTTTCAGTGGTAATTATAATAGGTGCTTTATATATATATATATATATATACTTTCATCCTTTAATTTGGTATTGGTCCAGAATAACTAAATTTTCTACAAAATGTTAATGGAAAACTTAAGGTGTAACAGTAAATTTTTCCCTTTCCACTTGAAATGACTTGGGAATTCCTGTATAACTCAAATATATATATATATATATATATATATATTTGTTAGGTTTAAAAAAATTTGCGACTTCACTGTTTTTTACCAAATTATTCCTCATGTTTTTTATGGAATTATTTTCAATAAGATTTCGTGTGATGAAACGAAAGTCGTTGATTTGATCAAAAAGTATTATCAAAAGGTATAACTTTAAAATTATAAGGTGTGACTTTTAAGTAAAATTGTAACATTTGTGAAATGATATAATCTCGATCATAGAATCACAAGTCACAGTTTTAAGATGATTTGAATGGCTTGATTTAAATTAATTTACATTAAAAATATATAATGGAAGGTTGCATTTACATTATGAAAACCCATCATCCCCATTCCTCTAGAACAAAACAAAAATGGGGCTAGATCTATTTCTACTTGGCAATTTTCTCGCTTCTCCCTCGCATTCACATTATCTATAAATTTGTCTGATCATTCTTATTTTGTACGGAAACCTAGTATTTTATGTTAACTGTAGTGACAAAGTGTTATATTTCCACAAGCTTGTCCTCAATATTTTAAAATGTGAAAGGCAAAATGAGGCTGTCACCTCAAGGCTATCAAGAGGACCGCCTCAATTCCAAATGAAAAAAAAAAAAAACCTCTAACTTATAACATTATCTATAACATTAAGAAAGATAATGAGAATTAATGTTAGGAACATAAGTATCAAATAAAAGAAAACAAAAACAAAAAAAGTGCCCGAACATAGAAAATCCTAAGTTAAGGTAATATGACGAAAAATTTTAAAATAATTAAAAGGTACAATTATATGAAATATGAAGGCTATTTAGTAAAAGTAATAATATAATATTTAATAAATATTAATAAAATTAAAAATCATTATTATTAGTTTTTTATGGTGGGGAGGGGGATTAAAAATTAATTTGTTTATAAATCTCATCTTACAGAGATTTTGTCGACGTATAAAACCAATCGACTCAAGTTCGTCAACCCAATACTATAATTAACACAAAACAAAGCAAAAACAGGAAGGGCAGAAAGGAAGAACAGAAAATGCAAGAAGATTTTTACGTGGTTCGGCTCAAAGAATTGCCTACATCCATGACTGTTCTCTAGTTATTTTGATAGAGAGACAGTATGTTATTTTTTGTGCGTGTCATCTGCCTTACAATGATTTTTTAGCCTCTATTTATAGAGGGAAGAGCTACATTTTGAGTATAATTAAAATAATAAAGAAATCTGCATTTAATTACATTTCCAAAACTGACACACATTAGTGTAAAGTCAAATCCTGTAAAAACAAGATCTTGATATTATCTCCAAGTTTGGCAGTTGAGTGTTCTTTAAATTGGGTTATTTCCTTTCTGAAAAACTTCAACGTGCACATCAAGTCATGGGCTGGATTTTACTCTGGCGAGCTGGAGTTAGGTATTAAACAGCCCTGACTATAACCGAGCAGCGATTTGAGAGAGATCTTTTTTCTATGAGCTGGACGACCTGAGGTTAGCGAAGTGAGGGCTTCTCTATACAAACCGAGCATCCTAGGGACTGAAAGCTTGTCAGTAAGCTGGACGTCTTATGATCTAAGGGCTTGCCTCTGCAAGTTGGATGCTGGCGAGCTGGGTCTTTGTCCATTGGGTCGACCTATTGGACTATTTCATTAGATTTTTACCAGTCCATTCATGTAGTCCTAAATACATCTATAACAGATTTGAAATTAAAAACAGTGTTATATTAAAATACATTTTTGTACTAAATCCTTGAATTAACAGTAGATATTATTGTAAGATATGGTTAAGAATTAAAGTAAAAGAAAATGTGGTTAGAATTGGAATTTTATTATTACTATTTTTTTTTTTTTTGAAATGTGTGGTTAGTACTCAATAAAGAGAAAAGCACTCGGTGATAGCATCTGCACACCTTTTTTTTTTTTTGGAAAATGACAGCAGCTCAAGTACAAATTATATAAACACTTTAATACAAGTCAAACCTAACCTTTTTTCTTGGCTTCTTCTTTCGCATTCTCTGCTTCCTTGGTCGCTATCACCTCTTCCATTGCTATCTTTGCAATAAAAACACCACTTTCTTTTCTCTTTTTCTACTACACTTATTTTGGTTTGCTTCACAAATTTGCATTGTTAAAAACACACAAAGGGAGGTTTTGGCTTTGTGAGTTGTGACTGTTTTGAAAGCTTTAATATGGTATCAGATTTTATGTCATCGTCTCTTCAAATGCTGAAGTTGAACTTCATTTTTCAGTTTCAAGTGCTCTCTCCCCTCTCTTATTTCTCTTAATAGCCTTACTGTCGTCTCTGCTTACCTCACCTTGAGACGGTCCTAAGGCGATTGCCTCACTGTCTCGAGGCGTGTTTTTTTGCAATCATCTCCTGAGGTGGTCACCTCTAGGTACCTCAAGCCACGAGGTACATCGCAAACTTTTTTGAATTAAATTAGTCTCTTTCATGATCAACTTAACTTTTAATATAATAATTCGTGAAAGTACAAAATGCCTCTAATTTGTTAAAGTTGAGTAAAATTAAATAAGCCTTCAAAATAGGAAAAATTGAATAAATAAAAATAAAAATTAATTAAAATAAATAAGAAAATGATTTTCCTCTTTTTACTCAAAACAGTCTTACTCCACAAAGGAGAATGCTATTAAATGGAAAACTACGTGGCGTTGTTATACTAGAAATTCCAATTGCTACAATTTCTTGTAGATCAGGGTTGGAGGTACTGGTTTCCAGCCGATATACTAACTGTTAAACCTACACAAGGCTTTGATACCATATTTAGACCGAGAGCCACACACCATAAACACCACAGAGCATAGATTCGGACTTTCCCCATGGGGGCGGCATTTCC
This sequence comes from Dimocarpus longan, assembly GCA_022984855.1. Classification (NCBI taxonomy): domain Eukaryota; kingdom Viridiplantae; phylum Streptophyta; class Magnoliopsida; order Sapindales; family Sapindaceae; genus Dimocarpus; species Dimocarpus longan. The sequence continues at coordinate 13,649,034 of CM041018.1, forward strand.
TCATGACTTGAATGGGTACTTCGTGGCTATGCTCTTAACATATATGGATGGGGACCGTAGTCATAGATCTTAGCATCTTTTCTGGTGTGCAGGATCCTCACTTGAGGCATGCATAGAGCATACTTAGATCAATTACAAACTGTTTATCATTATTAGAGAGAAAAGTATTGAACCAAATATCAGAAAAGTTTAGAAAGCCATGGAGATAGAAACACACTGATATTATTAATTGAGGTGGATTAACTGACTTTACCTCTTGCAAACTGAGGTTACATATTTATAGAGCCTGAGAACATATAAGCTAAAGGATATAGACAAACAAACTTTCGGTGTCCGATAGGTGAGACCGTTACACATTAAGCAAGCAAACTTAATGAATACAAGTAAACAAAAAACTTTCGGTGCTCGACTGGTGCGACCATAACACACTTAAATAAAGAAAGTAAAGTGGGGTAAGCACAACATTCAAGGAGAGCTTCGTGATATTGTAGTTGGCATGATCTTCATCGTCAGAATTGAGGGCTCCACAGATATGACAAGGCCAGTTGTCATCAAGATCCATGCGGTCTTGAGCTTGCAAAGGTTCAACATCTTGGAACTGGTGCCAGCTCTGAGAGGGGTCACGAGGAACATCCAGCAAGATCAGGAGTTCATCAGGGAGGGCACGATTGACATTACAAAGGAAGTTGAGAAGTGTTGTGCGCCATGTAAGATAAAGTTCAGCAAAGTCAAAAAGAGTATTCCATTCATATCCAGTGTTGGAGATCCAGATCAAGTTGCGTTGTGGGTTGCAAAGATAAGGACGGTGAATGATCCAGATACAGGTAACTTTGCTGGCCATGTCAGGTGATAACTTTCAAAGATTATAATATCCCATGAGTTTGGTAAGTTCACGTCTCCAGAATGATAGAGAATCAAACCATTGGAGAAAAGTCCAAAGAAGAGAAGTTTGATGTGTGGGGTCATGGAGGTAGGTGTATAAAGCCTGTAAAGGAAACATGATGGGACAATGGTGGGAGACAGCAAGACACCAGAGATACTAAAGAACTTCTGGGAAAAATCTAGAAAATGGCCATAGTGGGAAAATATCAAGAAAAGGTCTGAGAGGGTTTGTGAGTCTATAAGGATGGTGCTGAAGACGGAGCCGAGAGTAGTAAAACAGGAGGTTTTCATTAGCAAATCTGGTAGTTTGTAATACAGATGGTGAAGAACCTGGAGTAATTTCTCTGAGTAATTCTAGAGGATAGGATAAGATTGTAGTGGCAGAAAGATCAGAGGGATCTGGTGCAGAGGAGGAGGAGGGCATTAGAACAGAAGAAATGGTCTTATGAGAAGTGAGAAGCTTGGTATGGGATGGTCGGGATAACATATCAGCTATTATATTAGTAAATCCTTTTACATGTTGAACAGTAAAATCATATCTGGAGAACCAATCTTTTAGCCTTAATAATAATGGAGTAGGGAGAATCTTATTTTTGAAGTCTAGGATCTTAAAGAATTATGAGTTGTCCATTTGAACAATAAAAGTGGTAGTTCGAAGGTAAAAATCAAATTTTTGAATGCCATATTTGACAACTAAAATCTCTTTGTAAATGGTATAATAATGTTTTTGAGATTCTTTAAACTGACCACTAGCATGACCACAATAATATCGCATATAATCTTTGACTTCAAGAAGAACAGCACCCCAAAAATCATCACTAGCATAAGTTTGGATGACTAACTGACCAGAAGAAGGAATAGTTAAAGGGGGTGGAGTTTAACTGAGTTTTTCATGTGTTGAACAGCAGAAGTATGGACAGAGGACCATGATGGAGGTTTTTTCTTTAGTAAAGAAGAGAGATGTGAAGTGTGATGGGAGACATGAGGGAGAAAATATCGAACATAATTAATGATGCCAAGAAATTGTTGAAGTTGTTTTTGGGAAAGATGAGTTTCAAGGAAAGATAATAATTGGGTGGTAAGGTGGGGGCCAGGACTGAACGTGCCATATGAAATGAGCATTTCAAGAAAAGTGATATCTGGTCGGCCAATGATGTTTTTTTTTTCTGAAAGCATGATGTCATGTGAGTTGACAAGTTCATAGAATTTGGAGAGTAAAACAAAGTGAGAGAAGCTGTTAGCAGAGAACAGCAAGATGTCATCAATGTAAATCAAGGTGGAAGAGATAATAGAATAAAATATCCTAGCCATGGCTTTTTGAAACAGTGAAGGAGCTGTTTTTAACCCGAAGGGTTACTTTCCGTTGATATTGGGCATCGGGAATACAAAAGACAATTTTATACCTGTCAGTAGGATCAATACTTATTTGCTAGAAAACACATTTTAAATCAAACTTTGAAAAGATGCTAGCAGAGATTGACTGTGCAAACGACGTCTCTATTTTAGGTATTGAACATTTATCATCTTGAAGAAACAGGTTTAATTGCTTGTAATCAATAACAAGTCTTTTCTTGCCTCGGATTTGTTCAGCTCTGTTTTCGACATAAAAGGCTTAACATGCCTAGGAAGAAGAAGTTGGTTCTATGAGGCCTTGGTGTAATAGCTGGTGACACTCAAGACGTGTCATTTGTAGATCAGAAAGAGTCATGCCAAAATGAGTGGCTTTAGTAGGATTGACATTTTCATTGAGCTTAAAATGAAGCTTAATGAAAAAATCAGGATTTTTCCACAAAGGATGGGGATGAGTGAATTGATCATGACTTTCCGAATAAAAAGTTAAAATGTTATTGGTAATGTCTTGAAATTCTGAGGGAATAGGAGTGAGAGGATAAATTTTTTTGAAGAGAGACAAAGGGTTTGAAAGAACGTTTATATTTAAGACCTCTGGAAATAATGTGAAGGTGATCGGACTAAGTAAGAGCATCCCAACCAATCATAATATCTTTATCAAGAAGGTGAGTACCAAAGACCTTGAGCCAAATAACATAATAAGGAAACAGCTAAATACTAATCTTATGGGTAGTGATAAGATTAGTAATAAACAATTTTCTATCAGTAGCAAGAAAATGGTTGGAATGAGAGGTCCACATGTGTGGAGGGAGAATAGAAGGATTCATCATAGTGCAATGACAACCTGTATCAATCAAGGCAATAGCAGGAATGGGCTTGGCATATTTGGTAAGGAGAATAGTGACATGGAAATGTGGTTCCATGAAGATGGTTGATGGTATAGTATCAGGAGTGATTGATTGGATTTTGGAGATTGGAGTATCAGTTTCACTGTCTGAGGATGCTGAGGAAGCGGATGATGAAGAGTGCTTGAGAATCAAAATGGTATCATCATCATCAAAAGCCTGTTTAGAGAAAAGAGATTCAATATCAGTATCGGAAGGGATTTGTTCACCAATGATTTGTTCAAGGTGTTGAACCATTTTTGCGGACTTGGTTGGTTGATCTGGATATTTTTTGGCAAAATGACATTTTTAACCACATATATAGCACCGAGTTGATTTTCACCAAGAGCGGGCAGCCTTCTTACGATAATATTGAAATTTTTTATTTTTTCGATGACGGAAAGAATGCTGAAAATACTTCTTTTTCTTAGGCTTGTAAGTGCACTGCTCAAAGGATTTGCAATTTGATATGCAGATTATGTTGCATAGATTATTTATCATATTTCTAACATTCTTTGAGCATTTTGGAGAAAAACCTTTGAGTAGCACAAAATTTTTCTAGGCATTGCAAAGAGAGCATGTAAATTTCTCCAAGGGTAATTTTCCAGAGATTGCGATTGGTTGCTTCGATGTGGCGTTGCAATTCATCTTGAAGTTTTGTAGGTAAAGAGTTGATGTAAATCTGGCGAAGGCTTTCATCATTAAGTCCACCAAAAGCATGATAGGGGAAGGACATGCAGTGATAATGCGAGTCTAAGTCTTTTGGTTTGAGAGAACAACATCGCATATCAAAATATTATTGTTTGGTTTGCTTGTAGAATTAATTAGCATCACCCAAGAATTCTTTGAAAATTATTCCTATGGCAGTGTTTACAAAGATAGAATGAACAAACTAAAATTGGTGATATTCCCCAAGAGCTTGATACCAGTCTCGAAGAGTACCAGTAAATCTGGAGACAAATTCTCTGAGAATACTTTCAAGGTTCTGATCAGATTTAGTGACTTAAAGGTCAAGCCAAGCACTCATTTCAAATATCTTTTTACGCCATTCGGTGGAAGGACCATCAAAGCTAAACCAAGGACCATTGGTTGGTTTAGCAGAGGAATTGTGAGGAGTGGTTTCTGGAGGGTCTTCAATGATAGAGGAATTATCACTATGAAATGTTGGAGGATCAGTATCTTGAGGATAAGCTGGTGGTGGTTGAGAAGCCATGAATGCTTCAGGAAAAGGTTCAGGTTCCTGGATTTCTCGAGCCAAGTCAAAAGATCTAGAAGTATTAGAAAAACTGGAGGTTGAGGTATGGTCAGAGGATGTAGGAGAAAAACGTTGATTCTGATAAGGAGGAAAATGTGTGGTCATAAGGGTTGCAGGAGGAGGGTGTGACGATGATGAAGGTTGAGAAAAGGATGATTTATATTGAGGGTATGAAAACTGAATAGGATGTCATCTAAACAATTCTCCTGTGGATTTGAAAAAACTGTCATGTTTATCCTGAGGGGGAGATAAGGATGGAGGAGTGTTTGGGAAAACCAAAGAGGAAGAGTATGGGTATGAACAAGGAACATATGAAGATCTGTGGAGATCTTTGTTCATATTTCATAATTGTTCTTAGAGTTGCCGGATCTTATACTCGTTTTTGGCAAACTGAGGTCTATTATATCCATGATGAATATAAGAATGGAGGTCTGCATCTAGTTTGGTAATTCGTGATTATAAGTCTATGTACATGTCTCGAAATTGGGAACTCATAAAGAGAAGACGTTGATCAAAATGAGAAACATAACTGGAGACTTGTGTCAGTTTTTGATCTATTTGGTGCGGACTCGATTTTGAGACCGAGCATTATGAGTGTGTCAAATTAGGACTTGTTCAGCTTGAGTAGGCGATTTACGACCTTTAGGATGAATTTTCGTGGGTTGTATGTAAGGTCGGGAAAACAAATGGGAAGAATGGTCTTCTTAGGGTTCCAGTAGAGGAAACTCCTTATCATAGGAAGAGACCATGTAACAAGGTAAAGGTTTTGGTAGGACTGTAGGAGAGATGATAGGATCGGGTTTATTAGATAAAAACTTTCATCATGTAAAATTTTGAGAGCTTCATGATAAATGGAGGGAGGCTTTTTGTCAGGTTCATGAAAATCAATCCAGGGACTATCAGGGTCATCAGGTTTATATTGTCTGCGATGAGGTTTGCAAGAAGAAGATAGGGGTGTAAATGCGTGATGACATGCACAATGCTTATCACACATGTTTGGGTCAACATCCCAGATGAAATGACCATTGATTTTACTTACATAAGTAGGAGAACCTATGAGAGAGAAACAATGTATAGGTATAGATGGTTATGTGGGAACAGGACGAACGATGAGGGCTTGGAAGATAGGAGTAGTAGTGGATGGTTCTTTCTGAGGAGGTTGGTAGATGGTTTTGACAGTTCCATCAGGTTGAGAGATGTTGATGACATCAGATGTAGTGACAGGTTAGTCATTTTAAAAAAGCTTTTCATAACTGGTGATCCATTCAAGAGGCATGATTTAAATGATCTGTTTTCGACAGAATTGCCGAGGGATTTGGAGAATGGTGGGGATTTCTCATTCTCTTTCAGTAATGATCATGACAGTATCTCCTGAGTGTCCAGGGATAGGGAGATCTAAAGCATGATCCTACAAACGGTAAGCAATCTGGTGGTGAAGGGTAGCAGCATATGAAGAGGTTACCAATGGAGCACTACTGAGTTGTAGTTGAACTTTTAGACAAGTGGACCGGTTCTTATCCCGTAAAGGGATGTTGAAGTTTGGTCTGAAGATGAAAGAAAGACTGTCAGCATGAAGAGAAGACAGACAAGTGCCAAGAACAGCATGTTCGTATTTGGTGTATATGGTTTTAAGTAAAACAAGCTTAACCACAACAAGGAGACCTTTATGACTATGAAGGGTTAAGACGAGACGAATAACACCAAAATGGAGGTGAGTGTAACCCTCAGAAATCTATTGGTCAATTAAAGATTGAAGGATTTCGTAGTCTATATATTGTTCAACAGAGGAAGAAGGAATGAGACAATTATTTAGGGCAGAAGCATGAATATATTCCTTTGGTGGTGGAGGTGTATGGTGGATGAGGACTTTCATCTTTCGAGTAAAAGAGTTCTCTTTTTTGAAGATGTTATAAGGATTAAGAAAAGGAAGATTTGTTTCTGAGATCTAAAAGTTTTTTGAAAGATAACTAAATTCTACAAAGTTTTGAATTTTAGTGGAACAAGTTCTTTTGATAGAAGGGGGTAAGATCATAGAAGACGAGAGTCTTTGGGGAGTAATAGCAGTATCACGAGTGGAATGAGTGTTGGAAGAAGAAGTCATTGGTAAAGACAATCGTTGGTTCAATATGTTATGCTCTTTTTACTCAAAACAGTCTTACTCCACAAAGGAGAATGCTATTAAATAGGAAAGTACGTGGCGTTGTTATATTAGAGATTCAAACTACTACAATTTCTTATGGATCAGGGTCGGTGGTACTAGCTTGTGTCGAATCTATGCTCTGTGGTGTTTATGGTGTGGGGCTTCCGGTCTAGATATGGTATCAGAGCCTTGTGTAGGTTTAACAGTTAGTATATCGGTTGGAAACCAGTACCACCGACCCTGATCCATAAGAAATTGTAGTAGTTGGAATTTCTGGTATAACAATGTCATGTACTTTTCTTTTTAATAGCATTCTCCTTTATGGAGTAAGACTGTTTAGAGTAAAAAAAGCAGAACGTATTGAACTAACGATTGTCTTTACTAATGGCTTCTTCTTTCAACACTCTTTCCACTCCTAATACTGCTATTGCTCCCGAATGACTCTCTTTTTCTATGATCTTACCCCCTTCTGTCAAAAAAACTCGTTCCATTAAAATTCAAAATCTTGTAGAATTTAGTTATCTTCCAAAAAACTTTCAGATCTCAGAAACAAATCTTCCTATTCTTAATCCTTATAACATCTTCAAAAAAGAGAACTCATTTTCTCGAAAGATGAAAGTCCTCATCCATCATACACCTCCACTACCAAAGGAATATATTCAGGCTTCTGCCCTGAACAATTGTCTCATTCCTTCTTCTTTTGTTGAACAATACATAGACATCGAAATCCCTCAATCTTTAATTGACCAATGGATTTCTGAGGGTTACACTCACCTCTATTTTGGTGTTATTCGTCTCGTCTTAACCATTCATGATTGTAAAGGTCTCCCTGTTGTAGCTAAGCTTGCTTTGCTTAATACCATATACCAAATACGAACATGCTATTCTTAGCACTTGTCTGTCTTCTTTTCATGCTGGCAGTCTTTCTTTCACCTTCAGACCAAACTTCAATATCCCTTTACAGGATAAGAATTTGTCCACTTGTCTAAAAGTTCAACTACAACTCAGTGGTGCTCCAATGGTAGCCTCTTCATATGCTGCTACCCTTCACCACCAGATTGATTACTGCTTGCAGGATCATGCTTTAGATCTCTCTATCTCTGAACACTCAGGAGATACCGTCATGATCATTGCTGAAAGAGAAGGAGAAATCCCCACCATTCTCCAAATCCCTCGGTAACTCTCTCGAGAACATATCATTCAAATCATGCCTCTTGAATAGATCACCAGTTATGAAAAGCTTTTTCAAGATGACCAACCTGTCAATACATCTGATGTCATCAACATCTCTCAACCTGATGGAACCATCAAAACCATCTACCAACCTCCTCAGAAAGAATCATCTATTACCACTCCCATCTTCTAAGCCTTCATGGTTCATCCTGTTCCCACAGAACCATCTATACCTATCCACAGTTTCTCTTCCACAGGCTCTCCTACTTATGCGAATAAAATCAATGGCCATTTCATCTGGGATGTTGACCCAAACATGTGTGATAAGCATTGTGCATGTCATCACACATTTACACCCTCATTTTCTCCTTGCAAACCTCATCACAGACAATATAAACCTGATGACCTTGATAGTCCCTGGATTGGTCTTCATGAATCTGACAACAAGCCTCTCTCCATTTATGATGAAGCTCTCAAAATTTTACATGATGAAGGTTTATTATCTAATAAATCCGATCCTGTCATCTCTCTTACAGTCCTACTAAAACCTTTGCCTTGTTACATGGTCTCTTCCTATGATAAGGAGTTTCTTCCACTGAAACCCCAAGAAAACCATTCTTCCCATTTGTTTTCCCGACCTTACATACAACCCACGAAAATTCTTCCTGAAAGTCGTAAACCGCCTACTCAAGCTGAACAAGTCCTAAATTGGTACACTCATAATGTCCAGTCTTAAAATCGAGTCCTTTACTAAATAGATCAAAAACTGATGCAAGTCTCCAATCATGTTTCTTATTTTGATCAACGTCTTCTCTCTATGAGTTCCTAATTTCGAGACATGTACATAGACTTACAATCACGAATTGCCAAACTCGATACAGATCTCCATTCTTATATTCATCATGGATATAATGGACCTTAGTTTGTCAAAAAAGAGTATGAGATCCGGCAATTCAAAGAACAATTATGACATATGAACAAAGATCTCCACAGATCTTCATATGTTCCTCGTTCATACCCATACTCTTCCTCTTTGGTTTTCCCAGACACTCCTCCATCCTTATCTCCCCCTCAAGATAAACATGACAGTTTTTTCAAATCCACAGGAGAATTGTTTCGACGACATCCTATTCAGTCTTCATACCTTTAATATAAATCATCATTTTCTCAACCTTCATCATCGTCACACCCTCCTCCTGTAACCCTTATGATCACACATTTTCCTCCTTATCAGAATCAACGTTTTTCTCCTACATCCTCTGACTATACCTCAACTTCCAGTTTTTTTGATACTTCTAGATCTTTTGACTTGGCTCGAGAAATCCAGGAACCTGAACCTTTTCCTGAAGCATTCATGGTTTTTCAACCACCACCAGCTTATCCTCCAGATACTGATCCTCCATCTTTTCATTGTGATGATTCCCCTATCATTGAAGACCCTCTAGAAACTACTCCTCACAATTCCTCTGCTAAACCAATCAATGGTCCTTGGTTTACCCTTGATGGTCCTTCTATTGAATGGTGTAAAAAGATATCTGAAATGAGTGTTTGGCTTGACCTTCAAGTCACTAAATCTGATCAAAACCTTGAAAGCATTCTCAAAGAATTTGTCTCCAGATTTACTAGTACTCTTCGAGACTAGTATCAAGCTCTTGAGGAATACCGTCAACTTCAGTTTGTTCGTTTTATCTCAATAAACATTGCCATGAGAATTATTTTCAAAGAATTCTTAGGTGATGCTAACCAATTCTACAAGCAAACCAGACAAGAATATTTTGATATACGATGTTGTTCTCTCAAACGAAAAGACTTAAACTCGCATTATCACCACATGTCCCTTCGTTATCATGCTCTTGGTGGACTTAATGATAAAAGTCTCCGTCAGGTTTACATCAACTCTTTACCCATAGAACTTCAAGATGAACTGCAACGCCGCATTGAAGCAACCAATCGCAATCTCCCGGTAATTACCCTTGGAGAAATTCACATGCTCTCTCTGCAGTGCTTAGAAAAACTTTGTGCTACTCAAAGGTTTTTCTCTAAAATGCTCAGAAAAAGTCAGAAATATGATAAACAATGTATGCAGCCTAATCTGCATATCAAATGTAAATCCTCTATGTAGTGCACTTGCAAGCCTAAGAAAAAGAAGCATTTTCAGCATTCTTTTCATCATCGAAAAAATAAAAAATTTTGATGTTATCGCAAAAAGCCTTCCCGTTCTTGGCGAAAATCAACTCAGTACTATATCTGTGGTTGAAAAGGTCATTTTGCCAAAAAAATGTCCAAATCAACCAACGAAGTCCGTAAAAATAGTTTAACACCTTAAACAAATCACCGGTGAACAAATCCCCTCCGATGTTGATATTGAATCTCTTTTCTCTGAACAGGCTTCTGATGATGATGATACCATTTTGATTTTCAAGCACTTTTTATCATTCGCTTTCTCAGCATCCTCAGACAGTGAAACTGATACTCCAATCCCCAAAATCCAATCAGTTACTCTTGCTACTGTACCATCAACAATCTTCATGGAACCACATTTCCAAGTCACTATTCTTCTTACCAAATATGCTAAGCCCATTCCTACTATTGCCTTGATTGATACAGGTTGTCATTGCACTATAATGAATCCTTCTATTCTTCCCCCACACATGTGGACCTCTTATTCCCAACATTTTCTTGTTGCTGATAGGAAATTGTTTACTACTAATCTTATCACTATCCATAAGATTGGTATTCAGTTGTTTCCTGATTGTGTTATTTGGCTCAAGGTCTTTGGTACTCACCTTCTTGATAAAGATATTATGATTGGCTAGGATGCTCTCACTCAGTCCGACCACCTTCACATTATTTCCAAAGGTCTTAAATATAAACATTCCTTCAAAACCTTTATCTCTCTTCAAAAAATTTATCCTCTCAATCCTATTCCCTTAGAATTTCAAAACATTACCAATAACATTTTAACCCTTTGTTCGAAAAGTTATGATCAATTCACTCATCCCCTCCTTTGTGGAAAAACCCTGATTTTTTCATTAAGCTTCCTTTTAAGCTCTATGAAGATGTCAATCCTACTAAAGCCACTCATTCTGGCATGACTCATTCTGATCTACAAATGGCCCGTCTTGAGTGTTACCAGCTATTACACTAAGGCCTCATAGAACCAACTTCTTCTCTCTGAGCATGTCAAGCCTTTTATGTTGAAAAAAGAGCTGAACAAATCTAAGGCAAGAAAAGACTTGTTATTGATTACAAGCCATTAAACCTGTTTCTTCAAGACCATAAATTTCCAATACCTAAAACAAGGACGTTGTTTGCACAGTTAACCTCTGCTAGTATTTTTTCAAAGTTTGATTTAAAAGGTGCATTCTGGCAAATAGGTATTGATCTTGCTGACAGATGTAAAATTACCTTTTGTATTCCTGATGCCCAATATCAATGGAAAGTTTTATCATTCGAATTAAAAACTGCTCCTTCACTATTTCAAAAAGTCATGGCTAGGATATTTTATCATATTCTCTCTTCCACCTTGATTTACATCGATGACATCTTACTGTTCTCTGCTGATAGCTCCTCTCACCTTGTTTTACTCTCCAAATTCTATGAACTTGCCAACTCACATGGCATCATGCTTTCAGAAAAAAAAAAAAAGAGCATCATTGGCTGACCAGATATCACTTTTCTTGGAATGCTCATTTCACATGACACGTTCAGTCCTGGCCTCCACCTTACCATTCAATTATTATCTTTCCCTAACACTCATTTTTTCCAAAAACAATTTTAGCAATTTCTTGGCATTGTTAATTATGTCCGACATTTTCTCCCTCACGTCTCCCATCACACTTCACATCTCTCTACTTTACTAAAGAAAAATCCCCCATCATGGTCCTCTGTACATACTTCTGCTGTTCAACACTTGAAAAAACTCAGTCAAACTTCACCCTCTTTGACTATTCCTTCTTCTGGTCAATTAATCATCCAAACTGATGCTAGTGATGGTTTTTAGGGTCTGTTCTTCTTGAAGTCAGAGATCATGTGCGATATTATTGTGGTTATGCCAATGGTTAGTTTAAAGAATCTCAAAAACATTATCATACCATTTACAAGGAGATTTTAGTTGTCAAATATGACATTCAAAATTTTGATTTTTACCTTCGAACTACCACTTTTGTTGTTCAAATGGACAACTCATCATTCCCTAAGATCCTAGACTTCAAAAAAAAGATTCCTCCTATTCCATTATTATTAAGGCTAAAAGATTGGTTCTCCAGATATGATTTTACTGTTCAACATGTGAAAGGATTTACTAATATAATAGTTGATATGTTATCCCGACCATCTCATACCAAGCTTCTCACTTCTCACAAGACCATTCCTTCTGTTCTAATGGCCTCCTCATTCTCTACACCAGATTCTTCTGATCTTTTTTCCATTACAATCTTATCCTATCCTCCAGAATTACTCAGAGAAATTACTCCAGGTTCCTCACCATCTATATTACAAATTTTCAGATTTGCTAATGAAAACCTCCTGTTTTACTACTCTCGGCTCCGCCTTCAACACTATCCTTATAGACTCACAAACCCTCTCAGACATTTTCTTGATATTTTCCCACTATGGCCATTTTCTAGATTTTCCCTATAAGCTCTTTGGTATCTCTAGTGTCTTGCTGTCTCCTACCATTATCCCATCATGTTTCCTTTACAGACTTTACACACCTACCTCCATGACCCTACACATCAAACTTCTCTTCTTTGGACTTTTCTCTAACGGTTTGATTCTCTATCATTCTGGAGACGTGAACTTACTAGACTCATGAGATATTATAACCTTTAAAAGTTATCACCTGACATGGCCAGCAAAGTTACCTGTATCTGGATCATTCACTGTCCTTATCTTTGCAACCCATAACGCAACTTGATCTGGACCTCCAACACTAGATATGAATGGGATACTTTTTTTGACTTTGCTGAACTTTATCTTATACAGCGCACAACATTTCTCAACTTCCTTTGTGATGTCAATCGTGCCCTCCCTGATGAACTTCTGATCTTGCTAGATGTTCCTCATGACCCCTCTCAGAGCTGACACCCGTTCCAAGATGCTGAACCTTTACAGGATACTTAAGACCCAATGGATCTTGATGACAACTGGCCTTGTCGTATCTGTGGAGCCCTTAATTCTGACAACGAAGATCATGCCAACTGCAATATCATGAGCTCTCTTTGAATGTTGTGCTTACCCCACTTTACTTTCTCTATTTTAGTGTGTTACGGTCTCACCTGTCAGGCACCAAAAGTTTTTTGTTTACTTGTATTCTTTAAGTTTGCTTGCTTAGTGTGTAACGGTACCACCTGTCGGGGACCGAAAGTTTGTTTGTCTATATCCTTTAGCTTATGTGTTCTCAAGCTTTATAAATATGTAACCTCAGTTTGCGAGAGGCAGAATCAGTTAATCCGCCTCAATCAATAATATCAGTGTGTTTCTATCTCCATGGCTTTCTAAACTTTTCTGATATTTGGTTTAATACTCTTTTCTCTAATAATGATAAACAGTCTGTAATTGATCCAAGTATGCTCTATGCTTGTCTCAAGTGAGAATCCTGCACATCAGAAATGATGTTAAGATCTATGACTACGGTCCCTATACATATATGTTATGAGCATAGCCACGAAAATACCTATTCAGGCCGTGAGGAAAGGCCGCCCCTGTGGGGAGAGTCCGAATCTATGCTCTGTGATGTTTATGGTGTGGGGTTCTTAGTAAAAAAAAATTAATTTGACTGTAACAAACATTAATTTAAAGTTATTGTAGATATATATTTATATATTTAATATATTAATCTAAAATTATAATAAAATAATATTAAAAATTATTAAACATTAATTAAAGAACCAAACCCCTTTATTGGTATTGTCTTTTTCTATGTCAGATAATATACACATGTCAATGTTGTAATACAATTAACTTAATATACAAGTTCATTTATACAATAGTTAAAATTGACTAACATAAATTAGTAAGAGGGATTTATTGATAATTGTTAAAAACCATATGTATAAGAAAAAGTCACAAAATACTTGGAACTAAGAAAAACAAGTTTTGGATTTGGCTCGTAATTGCTTAAATAACTATAAATTTATTATGAATCACGAATTTATCAAGGTAAGCTATAGTGCTAGATCATTTTTCTCTTGATCCATATTTAGTAGTCCACCGTTATACATGTTCAATAGCTTTTCATGATCCATGTTCAAAGTTCAATAGTTTTCAACAATACAATTGAGTAGTATTCTTCGACATATTTTCAATTGTAATATAACAAGGGCATTTGCATATTTTCAACCACTTGCTTGGTTTTGATAAAAAAATAACTAAATTTCATGGTTTATAAAATGTTCATGAAAAACTTGAGAGGCAAATGTAAACATATTTTTCGTCTTAAAAATAACTATAAGACGTTTTCAAAAGAAAAATATAAAAAATAAAAATAAAAATAGCTATAAGATAACTTTTTTTTTTTTAGAACTGAGATTAACCTAGGGGGTTATTGGGATCAACCGGGATAGAAACACTATAGCACGGTTCGGGAAATAATTTCCAATTGGAAAGAATTCACTTATACAAAGATGAAAAAAAGACCCACATGATGATAGGAGATCAACCCACACTTAATGGTGGGAGACTATTATTATATAATAACAACGATAATAATAATAATATATTTATTAGAGAAGTGGGTGTCAAACTCATACCACACATAATATGAGGCATGGGGGCTGCTGGCATCCAACTAATGGCGCCAGCAACCAAAAACGGCTATAAGAAAACTTTCTTCCTCTCTCTCAATCATTTGTACTTTTTTATGTTTCTAACCATATTCTTCATTGTTTGACTGGAAGTCTTTTTAGCCACAAAAATGCAATCCTAAAGTACTTATGCAAGTATAAACATAAATAATGTAAGTAAACTGAACAAATTAAATAGATTAGGGGTAGAAAAAATTAAACTAAAAATTTATAGTAGTTCATTATGGACATCTATTTTTGCTAACTTTACCGAGCTAAGGCTTCTCCACTATTACAATTCCTTACAAGAGTTACAATGGTGACCCACTTCGCCAATCCCAACTAAGAAGAACATTTCTGTTTTATTCTCTCAATCTCTTTAGTAACAAAACACGTTTTACGGGTGTAATCCACACTCAAATGCAAAAGCTATAAGTTTCAATACAATAATATATCTTAGTTAAAGAGGAAATTTTAAAATTTAAACACAAAGTAGTTTTTGATGTATATTAATGGAAGATTTTGACTCAACAAGTCTTAAAAACATTTCATTGGATTAGGTGTTGAATCGAAGTGCTAATTTTACTTCGGGTTAGTAGATGACTTGAATATGGTTAGAGGTTGACTTAAAATAAAATTTTTACTTCAAGCTAAGCATGACTTGAAGTGAAAGTGACATTATCACTTTGAGTCGACACTGACTCAAATCACGTTAGTGGATGACTAGAATTAGATAGAGGTTGATCTGAAATGAAATTATCTCTTCGAGTCAAGAATTGCCCGAATTGGATTAGAGGTTAACCCGAAATACTAATTTCACTTTGGGTTAGCGGGTGACTAGAATCGGGTTAGAAATTGACCTGACATGAAATTATCACTTCGGGTTAGGAATTGACCTGAATCAGGTTAAAGGTTGACCCAAAGTATTTATTTTACTTCAAGTCAGTCGATGACCCAAATCGAGTTAGAGGCTAACCCAAAGTGAAATTATTACTTCAAGACAATGACTGACTCGAAATAGGTCACCACATGACTCAAAGCAAAATTACCCATCTATTTAAGCGACAAGTGTATGATAATATATGAAATGATATTTTAATAATTTAAGGCTTAATTTATAATTTTTTACCCTAAAGGGTGTAAAGGCAAAAATTCTATAGTTGCTAATATAGATCCTTTGTTCTACTATTAGCTTACTAGACCATCAATAATGTAAAAAAGCCATAAGATAGAGGCAAATTGCTTGGACATCGAGGTGGTGTTGACTTAAGGTACATCAATGTTCAAGTCAGTTTGAATTATATAAAAGGTAAATAGAAAAACAAAGGATATGAAGTACTTCGTGTAAGGATTGTGGGAAAGGAGCAAATTATTCAATAGATCGCACTTGAGCTGGCATAATTAGAATGGGTCGGTAGATCACTCTTAAGCTGAAATTAGCAGAGTGGATCAGTTAACCATTAGATCGGTAGAATATTCACGAATTGGCATAAGCAGCGTAGATTGATGGATTGGTAGATCGGTTGGCTGCTCATGGGCTAGCACAAGTTACGTAGGTCGGTATATCGGTAGACCACTCACGGGCTGACATAAGTAGCTAGGTCAGTAGATCGCTATTGGAGTATTATCTCATTAGAGTTTGACAACCTCGACCGAAAAATGAAGCTAAATAAACGAGAGAGAGAGAGAGAGTCAAAGTCATAAGATGGGAGCCCCCAATTTATGTTTGTAGCTTGCCTTTTATGCCTAGGCAATGAGCTCTTACCCATTAGTGGGTAGGTTGCTCCTAATTTGAAGGGATTTGATTCCTTGATTTCAACATCTACTTGACTTGGTCTCATTTGACCAATTCAAGTGAGTTTCAAATGATGGGCAAAGAGATGCGGGTGTCTTCAATAGATCAGGTTGCCAAACTTAAGTTTGGGTTTGGAGCTTACAATTGAATCCAATTATATTTTTTGACCACTATAAAAGGCACTTATACAATTTTATTAGATAGATGGGTACTTTTGCTAAATTTCCTATTATTAAATTAAAAACGATTTGAACGAACTTCGACTTTTCATGAATAGGTTTATGTGTTTCTTCAAATTCATTTTAGCAAAACTAATGCGTGGGTGTAGAAAATTAGTAGTGATAAATATTTTTAAGATTAGTTTTGTGCTTTTGAAGGTTGAAATAAATAATTAATTATTTTAAAAAAATTTAATGTGACCGTAGAAAATAAATAGGTGTAGTGAGAATTTTTTTAGGTGGGAATGTGAGAATGTGAGAATTAGGGAAACAAGAAAGGGAAAGCCATCAAAGTTGGGCCATAAAAGAGGAGTTGAAAGTCATTACAGTATTTAGTTGGGCCGAATCTTTACCTTCACCATCCGCGACCCGAAAACCCAATTTTAGAAAGGAAAAACCTTCCTTGATTGAGCGGTGAATGAACAGAACAGAACACAACATACACACCATTTCCCCGCGGCTTCTGCACTCACCATCTTGAAAAGCAGCAGAGAATGGGTTATTCAAAACAGCAGTTGCTCGCCCGTTTACAGGTTTTCCTCTTCTTCCTTAACTACCCATTTTCAGATTCTTAACTCTTTTTAATCACTCTGATTCATATTTGATCTGGATTTTCGATGATTTCACGTTTACTAGCTAATTACCGTTTAAGTTACAAACCAAGCAAGGTTGCATTTGTACTATGTTCCAATTTGGTGTTTGTTTTGAGTCTGGGTGCTGCTAGTCTGCCTGATTTTATCCATCTCAGCTTAGTTGTTATTTACCGTTAATGATGCAGGGAAACGAAATTTTGTCAGTGTTTGGTATTTGATTATTAATATATAAAAGAAGTTTCATTGTTTTTGTTCATGAGACACTGATAAGACATGCTTTGATTAGAATATATTTACATTCAGTTGATTGAGCAATTTTGTTCTATGATAATGGGCCTTTGACTCCGGAGTCTTCTTGTTTTATTGTGGCTGATATATTTCTTTTAAATGTATTTTCTTTTACTTATATGCATATTTTGATCTTTTAGGACCTTCAAATTGAATTTTCCCAGTGTGAACATCCTGTTGTTATGACGGTTGAAGATCAGGTGAGAAACAAATGCAGAATTTGGCATATGTATCTATCTTGTACGGAGATATATTATGTATCTGTATTCTGAAGCATAGGCATTGCTTTCCTCTTAGGCAAAATATGTTGGCGATATGGAAGGTGAAGTTTGTAAGAACTTGTTTGTGAAGGTATGACAGTAAACTTGATACCAATGTGAGGCTTTAGTTGCTTATTGGGTGAAGAACTCCTATTTTCTCTGTTCTCTTTATGGCTCAGTGATTTTTTGTGCTTGTATTTACAGGACAAGAAACATAGGTTCTATATTGTTTCTGCTCTGGCAAACACAAAGGTAGATATGAAAGGTAACTATCATATGGTCAAGTTTTAAAAAGCAACGCTGAGGTTTTAGGGATACACATTTAGCTTCTTATTCTTTTTTTTTATTTTTTATTTTTTTAATTTATGTAACTTTTTTCGTTTTAGTTTATTAGTTTTTAACAATTTCTTTGTTGTCCTTCTGGATTCATATTTGAGCAGTTTTATCTCAAAGACTTGGTCTGGGAAAGGGAGGTTTGAGGATGGCTCCAGAGGAGGCATTGATTGAGATACTTCAGGTGGGTACTTCTCTTTCATACAACTCCCCTAACCTTGTAAGTGCTATATACCATTATTTTTCGAATGCATCAACTTTCCATCATTAAGAGCCTGTTATGGGCGTACGCTTGCTACTTTTAAGTAGGAATTAGTAAACATTCAATCATTAAGACAGATTTAAGTGAGAAAAAAGATTTCAAACCAACCAAAATTGGACTTTTCCATTGTTTTTTTTTTTTTAATTATTCGTTAAACTTTTAGCTTAGAAAATATTAGAACATTATAAGTTTATATATTCATTTTAGCATAAATTTATGTGTAGTACTTTTATTGGTAGAGCTTTGAGTTGTCCTGGACATTCCCACATCAAGTTGTCGAAATTGACAAATATTTGGCTGGTTTAATTTGAGTAATGATGTAGAGTTTGGTTTAGATTGATTACTTTAATTTGGTAAATGCTTTTCTCAACGAGAGTAATGTTAGATAGGCTAAGAATTTATCTAAATTTATGTTCAAATAATGTATCATATAAGTTGTCAACACTATGTATAATAGTAAATGATGTAGTGATTGATATGTTAATTACAACTCACATTTCACATCTTTTGGGCTTGAATTTGGGTAGATTTTTTGGGTATCCTAGCATTATTCTTTTCAACAAGCTGATAGGTTTGAAATTTTCTTGTTCAAACACATGCTTGTGCAAATATGTGTGCACATGTTTATATGTACATTCATGGTATGAGAGATGAAATTGTTCTTGTGCAACATCTTGGCAACATTCTTTATGTGAAGGGGGTTTTTCTTACTAGTAGAACTTGGATTAATTGTATCATGGTATCAATTAGAGTTATTTTGTTTTTTGGTTCTTTGTCTTCTCATGGCCTTATCTCGTGTACATGTCATGAAAATTGTTTCCATGTGGCTTGACAGCCATCAACTTTGCAATTGGGTTGCTATGTCTAGTGATGTCAAATTGGATAGGCGTTAACAAAAGGGAGTTGAGACATGGGGGCTATTTTTCCTGCGCTTCCTTTTTCTTGTTTCCTTAGTTATGGATTTACCTTGATCAGTGTTCTAAAAAGTGCTAGGCACTAGTTGACAATGGCCCGGCCCCTAGGGTGCTTCAGGAATTCCTCGACTGCCAAGGATGCTGCCAAAGTTGAAGGATACCACACTGTGTATGGGTGATTAGTGGGGTCTACTAGTGTTGGACGAAAAAGAGCACCCTCTATTTTGGGTGCTCTGGTTTTATTATTATTATTATTTTTTTTATAAAACAAACGCCCAAAATGATACCTTTTGGGTGTTTTAAATTAAAAATAAATAAACAAACACCCAAATGCACCATTTTGAGTGTTGGAGGAAAAAAAATTAAATAGATCTCCACATGTTGAGTATGATGCATAAACCGCCTAGCAGTGCCTGGGTGCTGTCTAGGGCCAATTAGGCCATGTGCAGCCTAACAACAGCACCTATTGTTTTTTCACCACAACCAGCGGTTGCCTAGGCCAATTTTTAAAACAATGACTTTAATTATTCTGTATAGCTATGCTATAATTTTTTTTTTTTTTTTTTCAATTTATTTTTGATAATAGAGTATCGAAGGATCATAGGGAAAATAGGATGAGAGACAGGAAAATTTGATGTGTATATACTATATAGAAACTAGACAAGGAGAGAATAAGGAAATACAATGAATGCAAATAAATTATCTTGACCTTTGCACTGAAAACACATCAACAGTTAGATGTTGATGTCAGTGTTTAAAGTTGTTTTAGCCTTGCCCTACATATATATACTAAAAGGGGCAGTAATTACGGTCTATTGTCGACCTGTTCTTGATTATTTGTTGTTAATCATCTTTCTTTAGAAATTGTGCTATCATGTTGTGTTAGTATTAAATTATAATATTGTTAGAGAGATTTTATTTAGTGATGGAATAAACTATGTAATTGACTTGGGGGAAGCTCATTATTGTGAAATATAAACTTATGGATTGTCATGGATATATCATTTTTTTGATGTTCACATGTTTGCTTCTGTTCAAGGTGCCATTGGGAAGTGTTACTCCATTTGCATTGGTGAATGAATCAACACGGTATGCAATGAATTTTCGTTTTAGTTGGTCTTTGGATTTCATGTTCTTGTTTCCATTATTGATTTTTAATCTCCAAAACATAGATAACAATTCTTGCCATAAATTAGAGTTATTTACTTTTTTTCTTTTTTTCCTTTTTAAAGTTCTTTTAATCGCATGCCACTTCCTCTTAGTGGTCTTGTGCTAATAATGTTTATTTAATTTTTAATAATTTAAATTTTGCTATATGTTTATTTTATATTTTGACATAATTACAAAATCATCGAAAATCTATTGACACCAACCAAGATCTATCAAAATTAAACACTATATGCCGCCCGAAAATCCACTCTTATAACTTGTAGATATCTACTCTCATAATAAGGGGAGAAAACTTTCCACATGTGCTGGTAGATGTACATAATTAGACTTAACCCTCTATCACGGATGGGAAGGGGAAATATATTAATCACTTGATCTAAGAGCGAATGAGTTTTATTTATATTTGTTTATGACAGCAAGATTTTGGTAGTTTTAATGTTTTGCTCTTTTTTTTTTTTTTTTTTTTTTTCCATATTTTTAGTGTACCTTCTCATATGATTATTAAGGTACACTAGTTTTCTTTTGTTATTAGTCTTCTTTCCTTTTAAATTTTGAATAGCTTATTTTCTCATATTATTACAAATGTTATAATCTTGGAGAAAGATAGTTGTCAGTTTGTACAGAAGACAAAAGAAAAAGCTCACTATTCTTATATCTTGTAATTTGGAAAATTTACAACTAAAAATTTTGGCTCTCTCACAAAATTATAGGTTGGAGCCCTACTTTAAATAATTGAGTATGTAGAATGAATATTTTTAATATGATGCAGAGAAAGATGTGGATATTGAAAATGGAAATTGGCTTCAAATAAATGTCCTCTTCATGCTTTTGCACTGCCTATCTTTTCTCTATTTTGGTAACTGATAAACGTAAGGATATCAACTGTTCATTAAATTAAAGCAATCGATCAAGCAAAACCATTTTAAAAGGTATGCTGATGTTATGGTTATCATCATCTTTCTGGTTGATCTTAGCACTAATTAGCTGTATTTATAACAATTCATCAATGCTTGTTACTATACATTATGAACTTGGTACTAAAGCATGAATTGAGTAGAGAAGCTAATGTCTAATGACCGTCAGTGGTATTTATGCTTTTTAGTCATGTGTTAACTTAAAATCTCTACTCACAATTAACAGTCAACAAGTTGATATTGCTTATAATGATTTTTGGCAATTCTCTGCATGATTGTTGTGTAGTATACATTACTTGCTCATCTTTAATAGAAGAGAAACTTGGTTAAACTACTTTCCTATCTTTAACAAAAGAGAAACTTGGTTAAACTGAGTGACAACCTGCAGGGCAATCTCCCTGGATGTGTGTGTATGTTTTTTTTTCCCCATTCTCATTTCAGTGCATTGCTAATATTCGTGTTTATCTTGCAACTTATTTCTGCTGGAAGAGATGTCTCTCTCCTGTTGGATAAAGGATTCAAAACTCAGAAGCGATGCATCTTCCACCCACTGTCTAATGACATGTCAATCTGTAAGTAAAATGGGTTCTACTGGCCAAGACTTTTTTTTTGACTCATTGTTGTTGTAGAGGACTGACCTTCCAACTTTAAGATGCTGCTTCAGTTTTTCTTAATACTAACTGTTTTAATGTGCATTGCACTGGATAGGTTATTATATATATTTTGAATTTTATAATACTATTGCAGATTGTTGCTTAATACATGGGGCAGGATTGACAGACACAAGATTTCACACAATTTATTTCACAATCTTTCGACCTTTATTATGATAAATATATTGGTGCTCAAGATTAATTTTTAACATAATAATTCTTCATTAATTGACTCTGCAGACATTGGAAATATACACTCTTTTTTTCTCTCTCCTCCTATTCCTCTCTCTCATCCCTCTTAAGTACTGCACTGTAAATTGAAAGTGAAATTTTCATCCTCAAGTTAATATGGATGGGGTATATTTGTTGGCTGTGGTCAGAATCAGATAGATTGCAATTGTTGGATACAATTTTACAATTTTGCATATCATGACACTTGATGGTATACAAAGTTTCCGGAGAGTGGTACCATAAATTGATGATGGGGTTGGAGCAGGGACTCAGTTTTGGGCAATATTAGATTTGAAGATGAAGCAAACCTTGGTGCAAGGCTGCAAGCATAGTGGTTCTAAGGAGGTGCCCCTTATATAATTACTTGAGTTAAAGATTCTACTAGAATGGTTGGAAGTTTGAAGGGAGATCAATAATGTAAAACAAGGTGGACTTATCCTTAGTATATTTTCCTTTCGAGCATGTATTCATGTAATATTTAGTTTTAGGAATTGAGCAGATGTACTGAAAGGCATTTTGGACTCGGGATTTTAATGGATGATAAAGCTGTGTTGTCTATGAAAAAGTTGTCTTGTTTATGGTATAGCTTAAGAGAGAAAAGAGATGGTGAGAGAGACAGAACAGAGATGAGAGAGGGAGAGAGAAAGTTTAGAATGAGGAGGAAGCGTATGGTTCCACTGTGTGTAGAATCATGATTCTTCGAAAAAGAATTAATCTTGACTGTTCAACTGTTTTAAAAATTTAAGTTGAAAAATTGTGTCAAACCTCCTGTCTGCTGATCCAGCCCCATTATATGTAAGTTTTAGATACTTAACATGAGTTACTAGAATTTTAGAGCTTGTACTCAAATTATCAGTCATTGTTTTCAATGAGGGAACTAAACCAAAAGGATCTTATAATGACAAATGGTAGATATAGGTTATATAACTTTAAGTTTGGATATAAGAACAGGGGGGTTAGGCTGTTTCTTTAAGTTGTAAATAGTGAAATGATGATGATATAAAAAGGTAGCTTGAACAAAATAAAGAATGTAGTTTTAATTTGTGTGAATCCAGAGAATTTAGTAGGTGTTAGCAGTTATGTTTCTATAATTGTCTTTTATAAAAACACAATGTTTTTGCAGTTTCTAGTTTGGAATAACAGGAATTGATTGGGATTATGTTGTTTCATTTAATTATAATGATGATTTAAAAGAGTAATTTCAACTTTAGTGAAAAATGGAAAAGATGTTTTTATTTTTATAAATCTTCATAGAGAATTTAGCAAGTGTTAGCAGTAATTATGTTTCTATAATTTTCTTTTGTAGTTGGTATAGCACCATGTTTGTGCTTGTTAGAGGCTTTGACATTGAAAACACAGTCAGGTGACTCAGAAACTTTTATGTGTGTGGTCAGAATTGCAAGACAGTTATGAAGTATGATATGTATCTTGTCTTGCAACATAGTTATTGATGCAAAAATTGTAAGAAATGATATTTCTTTAATCATTATTGGTTCCTATCATGCCCAACATGTTCTTATATATCACTTGCTTCATTGGTTTAACATGCTCTCTTGTAGTTGTTATTGTTCTTTGATTCACATTACATACCGAGGTGCTGGCTTGATTAATTCTTAAATTTGTTTTATGAGATGAGTCTGATGTCACATATCCTTGCTGTTCCTAGCTCTAAACTCTGATGGTCTTGACAAGTTTCTTAAATCGATTGCGAGAGAGCCTTCGTATGTTGACCTAGAGGTTAGCAGGTGTTTGACTTGCTGTCTTGTTCATCAAATAATTCTTATCGGTTTTTTCAATTCAATATGTATATTTCTTCTTGTAGGCTAACCCCACAGTAGGGAAGGATCAACCTCCTGACCTGGCTGCTTTTGTCCCAGCTGGGTCTACAGTTATACCGGATCTTCCTGAGAAAGTAGCTTCCTTGCAAATTGCTGGTGGAAGTCATGTCACTGCAAATAGTAAACCCAAGGATGGGGCTGGTAAATTTGCTGTGAAAATGCTACTTGCCATTAATTAATGTCTGTATGTTATTATAATGATGACACTTTTCTGGTCTTTTCGTGGGATTCTAGTGTCATTACCAGATTACTCTCTTTTACAGTTTGTATGATGACCTAGAGTTGTAATTTCTATTGTGTCTCTGTTAAGATTTTAAAACTGTGATTTTATGTGTCTCTTTTGCTGATTTAGAAAAAACCAAAAAGCCATCCAATAATGTTCATAATGTCAATCACAAGTCGGCCAATGCTGTAAAACCATCAAGCTACTTCACAGATGCCGAGAAATTCGTGGAAGAGATTTTGGGTAGAATATCTGCTCGAGCACTTACAGAAGTAAGAAAAATATATTGTTTTTTATGTCTCAGTCTAATTGCTAATCTTTGGATAACCTTAAGAAATTGATTTATGAAGGCCAAGCAGGGTGGTATCAAGCAAAATGAGGAAGAACTTGAAACTGAGCTTGCAGATAGATTGAAAAAATGCTGTTCCTCAGAATTGAAGAACCTTGCTGTGAGTATATTTACACTGCTGAACTACTTATGTTTTTTAAAATCTTCTTTTACCCTTATAGCAACAATTAGTGTCTTAAGAGTTTAATGTAGTTTATGTCCATTGTCTTAGTATTATCAGTTGGAACCTTGAGTGGTGGGTTAAGAGGTGAGACCTTTGGTTTCCCATCAAGAGATCAAAGGTTTAAATCCTTTTGGGACCACTTACCTGGGATGTTATATCCCATGATTTCCTATAGGTCTGATGGTAATATCCAGTTTAGAATTCACTAAACAAAAGAGAGTTAGGTAGATTCCTGGATGTAAAAAAAATAATACTACCTGATAGGCATCAAACATGAGTCTCAAATTTCTTCTTTGAATTCTTGGTTTGGATGATATTTTGTTTTAAAATCTTTTTGTTACATCTTATTAGCTGACTTTATTGCAGACTATATTCTGGAACACGGCATATACAGAAGGGTTTCATGCTGGTAGAGCATCTTTATTGAGATAGTGTTCCAGAACATACCAAATACAGAGAGGTTTTATGCTTGGTACTTGCTATCAACCGAGGCTTGTCATGAAATCACGGACCACTCAACCTTATTCCCTTTAATTTCATCCGAAACTCAAACAAGAAATTAGATTGTTAGAAATATAAGATGACTTGTGCATTTAAAATGACCCTAAGATGTATCCTCTTATAAAAATTATTAAACGCTTAGCTATATTGATGCATCGGTGGTTTTTCCTATTGATGTCTTTGGTTTTTGAATATTTGCGTGGCTGCTTGAAAAGCTGGCCACAAGGTGTATTGGATTCCCAAGGCTATGCGTGATAGGGAATTATACAATTTTGTGCACCTGCACAGCACATTGTTTAACTGAAATTGATTATGCTGTCTTTTGTTGGAATTCTAATTCTAAATATAGTCTGCCATTCCCATCCCACAGTTTTTTCTTCATCATGTTCAATTTTATTTAATCCTAAAATTTAATTGACCCTTACTGGTAGGCTTGGACACTGTATAATTATTGAAAATATTGAGTTGAACCCATGATTGTAAATGTGATGTTAATCACGGATAATGTGTTCATGTTAGAATTTAGTTGCCACGAAGGATTTTGATAGTTTTTAGGAGTACTGATTTTGTGATAAGTCACCACTCTTTAAAATACTGATACTATTAAAGTTACTAATTATTCCTCGTCTCAGGATTCTCTGTAGGCGGTTTCTTAGTTCCTGGATTTGGATAGCATGGATATAAAAGATATTTCTAAGTTGCCCACTTCTTTCAATCATGGAAAAGGATTGACCTGTTGTGGATTTGGCTGGGGATGATTAGACAGTGGTTGGTGTTTGTAAGATTTCTTCATGTTTGGTGGGGAAGATAATGAGTTATGACTACTAAGTAGATTAATAGAAAAGCATTTTGGATGCTTATTTCGAAATTTGATGAACTACACAGAAGGTTGAGATTGAAGTGGTCTGAGAAAATGTGTTGGCATGCCACTTGCAAAACTAGTTTGATTAGAAAAAGTGCTCTTTGGTGGGGTTGTGGAATTTTCCTAAGTCTATTTTAGTGTTGGAGGTTTGACAAGGCTCAAGAGACTTGTCGAAAATGCAATTAGGTGGGTGGACTTTGAGTTTAAATTCGCAAATTAACTCGTAATCTGCATGACAAAAGACATTGGAAATTTCCTAGGATAGAAAATTGAGACTGAAAAAGAGACACCGGTAACCTTTCAAGGAGGAAGAGTCCAAAGCAGTTGGTGGATGAGGATTTTTCATATTTGTGTTAGAAAATAATAGGTTATGGTACTGTGCAATTTCATACTCTAATAAATGTCAGAAGCAATACAGGAAATTAGAGTGGGAGTCTTGATTGCAGATGGCAAGAGTCAAATCGGGGCTTAATCACCCTGTCTCAAATGTGAACCAGGTTTGGAGTGAGATGCTCCAAGCCCGACCTACGAGTCAAATAGGTTATCAATTTCCATCCTAAACCTGAACCTAATTGGAGCAAGATGTTGCGAACTTGATCTGTTTTGACCCAATTTGTTAAATATATACATATATATATATTTTAATCTACATTTAAATATAAATTTTAACTTCCAATTAAATGTAAATATAAATGTATATTGAAATACTCTAAATTTAACATATGTATTAGAAAATACTCTGAATTTTAAACCTATGTTTAAGCTCAAACATACGGTTGACAGTCTATATTTATTTGGATTTTATACATAAACTTGAATTCAATGAAACATAATTCAAAATGAATAAATCTTCAATTAAGCATAAAGTACATATACTAAATTAACTAAAAGAATATAAATTTCATTAAGTTCAATACAAAAAGGCCAATCTATTTAAATATGTAAAATTCCATTCAAGTATTTTAATTATCTACAAGAATAGTTTGTTTAAGACACAAAACAATAAGAATAAACCTAAGAGAACAAAATTTAATGCTAAACACTTAAAAATAAACTATTATCATAAAAATACTAGTTAAAAAATATTAATGTTAGTAAAAATACAGTAAAATGGGTAATTGGGTCTGGGTCGGTCAAAACTATTTGACCCAAACTGAACCCAAAATATAAAATCAGGTTAAGAATTTTGATCAAAATCCAATCCAAAACCTACTTTTAATTCTCTAAACTCTCCCCAAAAGGAAGGTCCTATTGTTTTGGGTCAGATCGAGGATTTTTGTTATCCATAGTCCTAATTACATTTGTGGTGAGTTAGATGAGGTTGACTGAAATTTAATTTCAAAGTTAGGTTAAATCTTTACTAAACACAAAAGCTCATGAAGACGAACCTTTTTAAATAGACCATTTAGAAAACTCGATTTAGTCCTAAACATCTTTTATTTTTATTATTGACATGGTAAATAAGGCCCTTGAACATATAATATTCTTCGTTCTTTGTTATCAATTGGTTGTTTTCTCTACTTTACACATGCAAGCAAATTTCGATCTGTATAATATTTCTTCCTTTACTTTTATTATTTATTCATTTATTTTTGTGTTTATTTAGCATGGTACAATAAAAAATTGTTGTTAACATGTAAAAAAATCGTTGACATTTAATTTATTTTATTGTTATGAATTAATTTATAATTAAAGTAAATTTTATTACAACTTAGTTAACATGTAGAAAATCTTTTAGGTTTGATTTATTTTAGAGTGAACAAATAATGTCTGTAGTGACCTTTAGTCACCACAGTGGCCATTTATCCAAGTGGGATTTGGCTTCGTCCCCCAAAAAGGTGTGGTAAATATGAGGTGCTGTCATATTCTCTTTGAAAGCTACAGATATGAGATAGAATGCAGAGTGTAATGGAGATAGGATGTGGTCATGTTCTCTTCGAAAGTCACAGATCGGTAAAGTGACGTTTTCAATATTTGATCTGGTAACTTATAGATATTTTGATTACAAATCTGATAACATTAAAACAAGTATTGTAAACATCGTTACATAGAAGAAAAAATAGCATTATGCTTTGTGGATGTAGGGGATTTTTCAAACTAGGTAAAAATTTTGTATCTTTTTATTTATTGTTTTCCGTGTATATGCCTAATTTGTGCTTTGCCATGACGTTGCAATTCCTGACACGTTTAACTCTAAATATGTTTTGCACAAAAATCAAACCTCACGTCAAATTCATCACAATAATATTCACAATTTTGTATCTTTTTATTTATTGTTTTCTGTGTATATGCCTAATTTGTGCTTTGCCATGATGTTGCAATTCCTGACACGTTTAACTCTAAATATGTTTTGCACAAAAATCAAACCTCACGTCAAATTCATCACAATAATATTCACAATTTTCACCAATTCATTAAAAAAAAAAAAAAATTCTAAACTCTAGAATTCAAATTTGGAAAATACTAATTTGGTCCAAATCTTACTCATTAATTAAGTAATCAACACAATTAAACAAATAAACTACTTTAAACTGATTGAAACAATGTGCTCCGGGTTGCTTCAGGCTGGGATGGTTCAGTGTGTTTCTAAGTGTGAAAGCGTAATGGCAAAGTAATGTGCTTAAGGACATTTTTGAAAATTTGGGCAATTTTGCAACTTTAGTAGAAAGATTTATGCAATTTGTTGTGTTTTAGGTGATATGTTTGCTAAAATATATTTTTTTAACCTTTTGTTTAATCAATTATTCATGAATATTTATGGGGAAATTCCAAAACCGCCCTATGTTTAAAGACGTACCCCTTTATTATTATTATTATTATATTTCTATATGCGCCAAAATGCTCCATATAATTTTCAAAAAACAAAAATATATCTCCAAGTGGATGCCTTTTAGCCTCCATCAAATTTTGGAGGGGCAAAATACTTTTAATTCAAAATATTTAAATTAAATACTTTAGCAAAATTAAAAATTGAATTTAAAAGAAGAAATTTTTTTTAAAAAAATGAGCTCTACCTTCCATCCTAAATATGAACAATGGAGAATTTAAAAAAAATAAAAACAAATAAAAATATAAAATAAAAGATGGAGATCCAATATAAATCTTCACCGCCATTATAAAGATACAATTGCCTTGAAAACTAGAAACCCATCTCTATTCGAAAGTAATGGAGACACAGTTGGGCTTCCATTTGATGGTTATGAAGATATGGAGATCTAGAACTAAGTCTCCGTTGCTTTCAAACAAAGATGTAGGTGGGTCTCCATGGGGAAGGAGACTTTGGTCACTATTTATCGACGATGGAGACCCAGTTCTGCATCAAACTAGTCTCCATCGCCTTCAAATGGAACTCACGTGGGTCTCCATTGCCAACAACAATAAGGATCTAGAACTAGGTCTCCAATAGAAGGCATGGAGACCTGGTTCTGGGTTTCCAGTGTTTATCTCGTATTCTTATGCAATAGCGTATATCCAAGATCTCCAATATTTTTTTCTTTCATTTTTTTAATTTTTTTTTAAAAAAATTTAAGCACAAATTTGTATTTCCTTACATTCCATTAGATATACTATTACCATTTACATTTTGGAGATGTGTTTGATTTTTTTAAGAGGTTAGGAAGCATTTTGGTCCATTTGGAAACAACAGAAGAGGATAATTATTCGAAAAATTCTATAAAAACCTTCCTATGGTTTCAAAATGTACAACTTATACCAAATAAATTAATTAATCTAGTGATGGTTGGATAATCAAGTTTGATGATATAATTTAGAAGGAAGCTTTGCAATTTTTATCCAAATTAAAAGAAACGCTTTGTTTTTACCCATATTCTATAGAAATTTGTTTTTAGTCACTCAAACAAACTATTTTCATCCTAATCCAAGTTTACCAAAATACACTCAATTAAAAAAAAAAAAAAAAAAACAGTTTTTAAGTGCACTTTAAAACCAGTGACTTAAAAATCGATATTGATTTTTAAGTGGACTTAAAAACTAATTCTACCCAGTTATCGTCTTGACATTCTATCTCACCAGAAATCTTCATTTTTAAGCCAAATCTAATCAAATCTAACCCTAAACTTTAATACCCGACATCTAAAACACAAAAAAACTCGAAAAAATCATAAAAAAACTCAAAAAATCCCAACATAACTCAAACAATCAACAAAGAAAGCCAAAGATTTTATACTACGAACAATAGAGGAAGAGAGCAAGGTATGCAGGGACAATTTGGGTAATTTGGATGTAGACTGTAATTAATTTGTTTGAGGGATTAAAAATAAATTTCTTAAAAAAAGTGGGATTTTTTTTTTTTAATTTTTTGGAATGATCATTTTTTGTAATTTTCACAATTGTTAGAATTGTATGCAAACCTTACAAATACCACCAAATTATTATCATGGTACAATCTGTTTCTTCAACGTATCTAATCTACTTAATCTTCTACATCATATAAAAATTAATTTGATTTAAACCAAAGAATATTGAAGGCTAGAAAAATTTACTGATCTAGATATTACTTGTGTAGAATTCTCTTTAATTATTACTTGTATAGAATTCTCTTTAATTAAGTTACTTACTAATTAAATTAATATGTTTAATGGTTATACCTTATCTCTAATTGCTGCAACTACTAGAGCATTATTGGAATGTAAAGCCTAAATTCATAATTGTGGTGCTATGCAAATGCATCAAGAGTCAAGCTCCTCACAAAACTCATGAGTTCATTTTGACGAAATCGGAAGTTTTGTGGATGAAGATTTTATGTTTTTTGAAGAAGAAAGTTTCCCAAATTAATTAGGAGTACCCGTAAACTAATATATATACATTTTGTGTGGTGAGAAAAACTTAGAGAAAGAACCACACGGTGAGAGAGAGTTTACGCTTATAAACATTATTTTATAGTGAAAAGAACATTAGTGTACTCCATCAACATAGGAATTTTCCAAACCACTTAAAAAATCTAGGGTCGCTTTTATTTTTTTGTTATCATATATCAACCTCAAGTTTTAAATACTAATAGTAAATACTAATAGTGTTTCATAAATCGGCTGATTTGACCTATTGTTCGCCAACTAATCAATGACTGGTACTTTGTTGGTCTAATAACCCCCAACTTAGAGGCCTTGCTTGCTGGAGGTACTCGGCCAAGTATTTAGGCCAACTTAGACCAACTCGAATTTTTTTTAAAAAAAATTACCAGTCATAACCCCACCATATACCCACCGCCCTCTTACAATCACCCAACTTGTACTCCAACGAGTAGGACGATGTCATTCCCTTTACCACTGACTTTACCATCTCCTTATCACCCTCATCGGTAAACAAAATCAGTACCATTTCGACAAAAGAGCAATCCATGGTAGAGCAGTGGCAATACGACATGAGTGGAATGATGATGATAATATATGTAGGCAGGTGAGAGAGGAGGGTGAGAAAATAGGAGGGTGCAGTGTCTGATAAGGAGGGGTGTAGCATCTAATGGGGGATTTTGTGATGATATATATATATATGTAGTAATCTATTATTAGTGCTTCCCAACTTTGAAAAGTTAGAATGAATTAATCAAATTTATCCATTGTATTTTGATTAAATAGGATGGATAAATGTTTTAGGAGAGAGGATACAATGAATGAATTTGATTAATTAATTATAACTTTTTAAAAGTTAGGAGACACTAATAGTAGAATTACTATATATATAATAAAAAATTACACAAATCTCTTGAAGTTTGATGAAATTATACTAATATTTAAATTTTGACCATAATGACATTAACTTCTCTTGAGATTTCGAAAACTCAACAGAAATACTCTTTTCTTTTAAAAAGTTGTTGGTAAAGTCTAATGGTGAATAGATAAAAGCATCAAACCGATTGGTCAACAGTCATATGATTGTATTTTGATTATATAATTTTTTTTTTTTTTTTTTTTTACAAGTTTAACTCAATTTGACCATTGAGTAGCCAATAACTTAGTACTCGCAACCTCGCCGGTCGATTACCGAGTAGTGAGTTTTGAAACCTTAAATACTATAGTTTCTATCAGCTTAAACTTTTAGATTTGGTAGTAACTAATATAATATTAGAGCTTGATGTTTTGGTTTAAATCCTTTCTCCTCCCTTCAGCTCGAATTCTTTATTACACATGTTATGATGGTAAGGAACATTTAGTATGTGTTCGATATTTATCATCTATTCACGTTACACATAAGAAGACATATTACGTGTCGACCTCAAGTCTTAAATACTATAGTTAAACTTTTTCTTATCAGCTTAAACTTTTGGGTATGGTAATAACTAACAATGTATGTTTGCTTTGTATTATTCCCTTTTTTACCTAACACAGATTGGTCTAAAATAGCTTCAAATTTTCTTGACAGAACGATTAAAATGAAGCCATTGAACAACCAATATATGTTGTTAAGTTTTGCAGCCCTTATTTTCATTTTGAAAAATTAAAAAAAAAAAAATGTTTAATAATCAATATACCCATCAGGATAACCAAATGATATATGGTCATATTTTTTTTTTTAATCTTAATACATAACTAATTAGATCAATTACACGACTAAACTACTAACAAATTAACCAGAAAAAGTAAACAAGGGTTCTTCTCGCAAGTTCAGCTGCACTTTTGTAAGGGCTACAGAATATTGCACCGTCGTGGGCTTGCGTTAACTGTTGGATATTCCAGACAATTTCAGTATCAAGACCAAGGAAGATAACCAAGATTAAAAACAATGACAAGTACTGTGATTAATATCATAATTATAAGGCGACCTGCAAAATGTATAAATGTCCTTGTAATTTTCATTTGACATTTTTATACGTATACGTTTGAACTGTCAGATTTCCAGACTCACAACAACTTGAGCTAATGGTTACCAATTTTAGTACAAATAACCAAATGATCATAGGCATTTCAATTTTTTGATAAAGAAACAAGTCATGTCACACCAAGGATATTGATCACATAAAATAGAACAACCAATTTATGCAGTTATGTAGCATTTATAAACAGCACAAGACATGAATTCAAGTTCCCCTACCTTGAGATGTAGCTGCACCGTCAGCCTGAGGATTGATTCTTCTATATCTTGAACCGAAAGGCCACAAAGCAGCAGCCAGCTGCCTCAACCTCAGGCACCTTCTCCTGCCACCCTCGTCATGTTCAGTCTCAGTATCATCATCTCCATGCTCACGACCACTACTACTATCAACACTAACTGGTACTTCGTTTCGACAAACAGGGCATGAATTATGCAACCTTAGCCAAGGAACAATACATTCATTGTGGTATATATGCTTACAGGGCAACTCTCTTGCATCCCCTCCAATTTTGAACTCCTCCATACAAACTGGACACTTTGAATCATTGACCAAATGTGCCTCCGTTATCTTTACCATTGGTATTGCATCAATGACAGTTTCTGGTACAGGAGGCGGCCCTGGACGATCATTTTGTGTTATCTCTTCAATGAGTTGTTCTATCCCCGGACCAAAAAAGAAGTCCCTTGGATTAGTTCCAGGAGGGACAGGATTTTCAGGGCGCGAAGTGGGTTCAAGTGGGTTTGGAAGCTCAACAGGTCTAAAAACAATCCAGGTACGTGGACGAAGTAAAACGTCATGAGTTTCTTCATCGAAACTTCTATTACCCCTATAAAAACCAGGACTTCGTGACCTTCTCCTACGACGAACGTTTTGAATATCGTCAGATTCTTGATCTACATTGATATTCCTGCGACGAAACCAACTACGAACCCCAGACCTTCGTGGTTGTTGGTTATCAACAGGAACATGATTGAATAGCCTGATGGGAGGGTCTAGCATGAGAGAAAGTGCTTCGAGTAAACGTGCTTCAGGAGATGGATCAAAAGCAGTGAAATCAACAACCAATCTTGGTCTGGAGACTTCAAATTCTGTCACAAACTGACTGGAACATCGAGGGCATACGATTTCTGATGGGTTTGTGGAAGAAATCCTAACGGTTCTATGGCACTGGTAGCACCAGTAGAGCTGATCATTGGTTCTGTTGAAGGTACCGATATTGACGTTGCCATTGCCATTATCGGTGCGACCTCTAGGTGGGCTCAAAGACATGGTCAATATGTAAAAAGAGTTTTAGGTTGAGAGAAGAATCGAATTCTATTATTCTACAAATGGAGAGAGTATTCGAGAAAGAAAGAGAAATGAATAAATACGTATTGGGGAGTGGGAGATATTTGGAGCAAAGTATGGCTTTTTGGTGTTGCAGAAAGCAATTGTGTGTTTGTATGGAGATTCTTTTTATGATATGCAGAGTTATACACGTTATCATTTAAGCTAAGAAAAGCATGAGTGTGAGCTGCTGCAAAAGCCTTCTCCATTGAGGAGAGCCCGTGGAGGGATCTTAGCATCTTTTGTTTGGGTTTATTACATTGAGCTTTTGCTTTGCAAGGCCGGAAGAATGAGTAAATTGCCCATTATGATCACACTTTGTTCAAAGGAGAGATGGTGAAATAATTAATATGTAAGGTTCTTTCAATTAATGTTACGAGCCTCTCATGCTTAAATTATTTATTATTAAAGTTACATAAGTTTAAATCTCCTCCATCTCAAATTGATTGGAAAAGAAAAAGTGTCCATATATTGTCATTCATAAATTTTGTTAAGTTTTGTCTAAAATGAAATGGTATGGACTATTATATCAATAATGAAATAATTTAATAATTAATATGATGTTGATAACTTATATATTTTATTATCCTGATAAAATTTGAGTAATTTAGCATTACCTGTTGTTTATACATCCAATTAATCTGTCAACCATCAAAATTAGAACATTAAATTTTTAATTAAGGCATCCAATGAAATATTTAAGGAAAAATTTCAATTTAGTTTTTAATATTTTGTAAATATTACTTTTTTAATCATTTATTTGTTTTCAATAACCGTCATCCCTAACGTTTTAGAAATTCATCAAATTGGTCCCTCTAACCACAAAAGTAATAGTTAATCCTCATAGAATATGTACAAACACCAAATATTTTTATTCATTTTATTTTAATTTTTTATTAAATAAAAAATTGAAAATAATAAAAATAAAAAATAATTTTAAGAAAAATAATTTTTTATTTTCTTAAAAATAAATTGTTAAGAAAAAATAAATCCAAAGTAAAAATAAATTAAAAATAAAAAATACATCTTATACATTTCCACTCCTTATCTCTTAGATAGACAATGAAATTGAAAAGTATATAAAACAAATAGGAAAAAAAAAACTAAATTAAAAAATTAAAAAAAAAATGGTGGAGATGGATCTCCACCGTTGATAGAGAGTCCGATGGTCTAGATCTCCACCAGATGGGGATGAAGAATATCTTGAAAACATGTTTGCTCTTCATAAATAAAATAAAAAATAAAAAAAGCAAAACATTAAAAATAATAATAATAATAACAAATCATCGTCGATATGGTTACCAGACCAGCGACGATCTAGTCTTAAATAGCAAATACAGCAAAACACATTCATCTAGTCTTCCGTTTTCATACACAAACACACATCCGTCTCTCTTTCTCAACTACACAAAAACAACCCAAACAAACCAGACCACCAACAATAAAGAAACAACCCAGATTCAGGGACGTTGACGGGACCCTTCCCGAATCCCTCCTCTGAATCCGAGAAAGACCCCGTAGCACCTCGAAAGAATTCCCACGAACCCTATACTTAGCCCGAAGGAACCCCGTCAAGGCACCGAAAATCATTTAACTAGATATTTTAACTTTCTTTACAAGGTGACAGTAATAAAAATTTTTCGCTTTTTAATAAAAATTTCGGCAGCATGCTGTTTGTTTTCTAAACCATGCCACCCTGCAAGTTTCAAATACAATTTATAAAAACACTTCTATGAAATCCATTTCTCAACTTCTGGAGCCTCAGGCTCCTTTCTCACAAACAACCACAAACAAGTTAATGAAATTTAAATACTGGATTTCATAAAACGTTAATAAAACATTTTAACTAATGCATCCACTATTTCTTCAAAATATTTACCACTATGTACATCAACATATATACATGATCAAAATATATACATGTAGTAGGTGTCGTCCTATACGTCCGCCTGCACGCCTGACTGAACCTCGTCGGCTGGACGACTAGTTCCTGCACCTGTGGGAGAGTTTTTAAAAAAACATTTAAAGAAAAACGTGAGTTTATACTCAGTGAGTGGTAGTAACTTTTTAAATTAAAACTTATTTCTACATTTAAACTTCTCCCAAAAACAGTTTACTAAAACAAAAGTATTTTAGAAAAATACTTTCTAAAACTCAATTAAAACTACTTTTGAATCTCGTTCTAAATTTCTTTCTAAAACTTTCTGAAATCTTTTCTTAAAATCTTTTCTGATTCTCGCCTAAATGGTAACCTAGGGAATATCTACTTCTGGCGTGGTAGCATATAAAATCTAACCACTAGGAGTGAGGATTTACCATGTGTAGTCGCCGAAAGCGGGCCCACGCTGCGGACTGACTACACTACCCTATACGTGCATACGGATCACTCATACCTCGCTCACACATGAGTCGACTAGACTCAAATCTCACTGACTGACTTCCTCTCATCTACCGTATCACGTATAGAGTATTCGGCCGGGTACTAAACTGGGGCTAGAGTAAACCATAGGCTATTAAAATTTCTTTTCTTTATACACTGAAATATTCTAAATCTTAAGGCAATAGGCCTAAAATATTTAATTCTAGCACATTCTTATATACAGAAATAATAAACTAAAATCTTTATGCTAGAATTAAAATATTAATTCAATTAATAAATAAATAACTATTTATAATAAATTCTTTTAACTTTAAAATAAATAAACTCTAAAACGATATAAATAGAAACTTGTATTTCCACTCACTACACTTCCTCGGATAAAATCCGAGCTTCCTCTGTATGCCTCCGGAAGTTTCTGCTTTTACCCTAAAACATCAAATATCCATTTAGGGTCACTTAACTCATTCAAATAACATTCAAAATCAATAAAAATCTAATTATCTCTATATATATCCTTTAACGCCTAAACTTTCGGATCTCAATTTTTATTCAACCGGAGTTTTTGAAATCCGTTTTCTTTACATGAATTCTACTTATTCTTTCCTAGGAATACCTCAGTATACTTAATTTCATCATCGAAAACTCGGAATGAAAATCAACTGGATTCGCTTACTAACGAAAATCACTTTTCGCTACGAATTTTCGACAACTTCAAAAATCAATCCTCTAGTGTTCTAACACCCAACTATGATTAAATAAACTGTTTCAAATGTTAAACGAACGCGTTTCGAAGGGTTTCGGAAATCGCCCTTCAACTCGTCCGTTTAGCTCCGAAATAGATCCTAAACTTTTCGTTTTTGAAATCTAACTTCAAAAGATTATTCTTTAACCTCTAAAACATCAATCTAATGCCTTAGATTCGAAAACAGGATCAAATTCCATAAAAACCCATTTTTTCTCTACGACTTCACTCTCTCGTTTTATCTATTTTTCTTCCATCAAATCACTCCAAAATCATACCAAAATCATCCTCACATAACCCTCTTATCATCCCTGATCTCTGATTCGAAAATAAACGAAAGAAAAAAAATGAATTTCATACGAAGTATCAAGCTTAAAACTGAGATAACTCACCAAATAGGCAACTGTTTTGCTTCAAATTTGTTGGGTTAGCTAGAGGAGATGACGAGAAACAACTTTCGTGAATAAACCACGGCGAAACTCGGACCGGATCTTTTTCCTCTTCTCTCTCTCTCTCGGCGCACGACAATTTTTTTTTTCTCTCTTTTCTCTCGGCTCTCGCTCTCTGCCCGACTCTCTCTCTTTTCTCTCTTTCTTTCTTTTTAATTCTCACGGTCAAATTGATGCAAATGAGACAAATCAAAATATATATATATTATTACTCAATTACTAAAAGATCCCTCAAGAAAATCTCACTTTATAACCTCAAACTTTTACTAATTATACTAGTGACCCAAAATCAATTCTATTGATCCACTTGACACATTCTAATCCACTTATTTTTCCAACCAATCCATGGATGACACGTGGCACATCCATAACCATTACTTTTTAAATCACTTATCTCATTTCTCATTGGTTGAATTCCGTGAGCTCACCTCGCTTGATTAACACGTAATTCACGCCTAATGACTTTGTAATCGAACCGGGGTCGGCCAAACGATATCCGACTTACTATACGAAAATATAATAAACTTCAAATAACACTACTGGAGGCCTACGATTCGACCGTAATTCAATTTGAATATTTCTAGTACTATAAAATAATAAATCTGGGTGAAAATTTAATCTAAACACAATTTAATATACTATTCAATCCGAAAAATATTCTGAAAATATTTCATGGTTATCTAAACTTCAAATTGACCATGAAATACTCTAATTGGGTCACTTACCTCTCAATCCTATGCTTCGCGAAATTTTTGAATAGAGTTTAGGTCACGAAAACTCAATATTCGAAAAATAGTGTAATTTGACTGGAATTTTTCGGATCTCCTGAAACTCAATCAAACGGATTCCGTTTCATTTCGTTTCAGTTCCCTCAATGTCCATGACCTATTTCGGATATTTTCGTTTCTTAGGGCTCTTTTTCAAAATTCACTATTCATCCGAAGATGTTTCCGTCCGAAAATACTATTCACCGAAAGTTTTCGTTTTTCGCCAAAACAAGCTCTAAAATTTTACATACTCTAATCGGGTCTTAAATCATTCTTTGGCTTTATTTCTGGATCAATATTCCCTATACTACTCAGGTATACAGAATATAATGAAAAATCAGGTTCGGGATCTATCAGATGTAGCTAGGAATTTCCTTTAAGGTGGGTTAGAATAAAATTTTTAAATGAATATCGATGTTATGAAAATATTTTATAAATTAAAAAAACATAGATATACTTAGTTAAAGAAAATAATTAAAACAAATACAGATATACCTAGTTAAAAAAATATAACAAGTCTTGTTTACCCCTTAAAAGTCATATTATAAATAAACAAAAATAAAAGTAAAAATATTGAACCAAATATAAAAGAAACATATAATGTAAGTAAAATTAGACATCAATCAAACTATAACTAAAGATTTCGTTCGTTATACATAGACAATTTATATTTTGATAATTATAATTCATAATTACTACCACACTTTAAATTAAAGAGTGCATTAGGAAAAAAAAATTAAATTTAAATAATATATTTGCAACTAATATTATGATATTAAAAAAAAATGAAAATTTTAAGTAAAATTTCAGATCTAATATATGAAATAAAATAATTATATATGTAATATTTGAATAGAATTATAAATACAAACAAGAAAATGCATATAATAGGTTTGGAGTAAATATGTATCTAAAAGAATTAATAAATATATATTTTTTAAAATAAATACAATGTAACTTTTTTTTTTAACAAAGTGGGCTAGGGTGGAGAGAAGTCATTGACTATAAAACTTGAATTATAGTTACCCTAAAATTTTAATCAATATAATCAATTTATATAAACAATTCAAATTCATAACAAATAAACTAATAATGACAATATCTAAATTTTTCTTAATTAAAAATTATAATATCCCTAAATTTTTAAACAAAATAACCACTCAAATTCATAAATTTTACAAAACAACATACCGAGACTAATTGTTGATGTAGATAAAAAGATGAGACCAATTGTTAATGTTGACACAAAGATGGAATGGAACCACGTATAATAGTGTAAGTCAATAATAAAAATTAGTACAAATTTTAACATTAAATAAAATAATTAAATATACAAAATTCTTAAAATACATAGCTAATATGAAGAATATGGAGAATGTAAAACTTTTAGAAGTTATCTTTTATTTGTTTCCATTATATGTTCAAGTGAAAAAAAAAAATGAAATGGATTGGAAGAATATCACAAAAAATTAGGGCTAAAAGCAAGAAGTCAATGACCATTGACCAATCAAAATCAATGGATCAAAGCAAATAGGCGTGGTGTGGGGCTCAGCTGCACTGCACAACAAAAATATTATAAAGTAAGTGAAGGATATGTATGGACTATGGCGAAATTCACGTTAGAAGCCAAGAGAGTTTGTTTGTGAACGTGGAGTGGTGTATTGTCGAGTGGCTTTAGGAGCAGACAATTCAAAAAATTTTATCAAGGGGCTGTTGTAAGTCTTTGGAATTGGGCTAGTCAATGTGTATCAGGCTTGAGACAATTTAAAAAGTTTTATTAAGGGCCAACTGCCAAGGTTACTGTCTGTCTTTGAAATTAGGCTTGGATAAGTGTTCATAGTAAAGTATAAGCCTAAAGGGCAATTTAGTAATATTATTAAAATTTTTTCAAATGGGTTGTTACACGTTAATACAAAATATAGAAAATTTTATATTTTTCCCAAAACTAAAAGCATCAATAAAAATGTGATAAATGGTCAAAAGTTAGAAGACTAAAATAAAATCTCTCTTAATCTTATGGGTGTGTGTGGACCCAAGCTTATGGGCCAAGCACAGGCCCAGCCTATACTACTTTTATGAGGATCAAACCTTGCTCAGGAGCCCTGTGTCTAGAACGAGCATGTCCACATGGGTCGGGTGGCCTAAAGAGCTTTTTCAACCTGTATTCTATGTTATTTATTTATTTTTTGGGGAAAAATCATTTTAGTCCCTGACTTTTGGAAAAGTGTCAAATTTTTAACTATATTTTCTAAAAGGACAAAATGAACCTTAACTTTTTGAAAAAGTATCAAATTAGTCTCTCTCATCAGTCAACTAACGGTCAAACCTAATGAAAAACATGAAAAGACTAATTTAACCTTAGACACTATTAAAACAAATAAAAATATCATTATACCCTCAAATAAAGTAAAATATTACAATAATATATAATTATCAAAATACCCTTAATGAGTTGCATATAATTTTCATAAAGTTACAGGTTTATCCTTACAAAATTTTTGACCGGACGTAGCTTTGTTTGAGGATCTTATGTATATTTATTAATTATAAAATTACCATTTTACCCTTATAATTAAATTTTTCATTAAATCTTTATTCATGGGTGTGATTTTTTTTATTTTTATTATTTATTTAATTTCTACTTTAGCTTGTAATTTTTGCTTTTTTTTTTTTTTTTCAAAATTTCTGCTCTAACTTTTAATATTTTTACAGTTTCTGTTCTTGCTCCATCTGTTTAATATTTTTGTTGCATCTATTAATTTTTTTCAGTCTATAATATTATATATTTGAGATCCACATATTTATGGTATAATTGGTATATGCTTTGAGATGATATTCATATTTAACAAAATGATTTTTTTTTTTTAAATAATTTTGTCGAACAAGATTTTTTTTTTTTTTTCCTGATTTGTTTTAAATGATTTTTTCCCCTTATTTTATCTTCCTTTTACATCTTCCTCCATTATAATTGGAAATACCAAATTTACCCCCATTTAGTATGCTATCAGTTAAGTTTGACCGTTAGTTGACCGATGGAAGGGACTAATTTGACACTTTTCTGAAAAGTTAAGGTTCATTTTGTCTTTTTGGAAAATATAATTAAAAAATTGACACTTTCTTAAAAGTTAGGGACTAAAATGATTTTTCCCCTTATTTTTTTTAAGGCATATCTTATGTTAAATTTTGGAGAAAATATCACCTGACGATACTTTTGAATATTTGATTAATAATCTTATCTCATTTCAATAAAGTTAACAATTGAGTCACATGTTTTATTTATTTTTACACAAATACCATTGATAAAATTAATGAGAGAACTATATTTTTTTAAAAAGAACTCAATTGGTACGTTATTGTGAAGATATTTTGGTATTTTTAATATGATTTAGGACTCAATTATTACATTTTTTGAAAAATGACATAAATATTAATTCATTAATTTAATGTGTTATTTTTATAATTATTCCTAAATTTTGAGTGGTCATATTTACGTCCGTTAAACACTGTATGTAAGCTTCTTTCTGTGCTTACAGCCCACAAAAATTTTTAAAAGTTCAGATTCTATAATCACACTTTTTACGTTATCAATTATGTCCCTTCTTTTATTTATTTTTAACTATTGTTGATAAATAAATTATAAAAATAATTATAATAAAAAATAAAAACATATGAGAAGCGACATCTCCCCAGGTGAGGCGGCAATCTCCTCCACAGTCTTTCTCCTTGATTTGTAGTGGAGGAGGTTGCTATACAGCCCTCTAATCTTCATAATCTCTCTCTATCTCTATTTTTTTTTTTTTTTCAAACAATCTCTTTTGTTTTATGCTTAGGAATCCTGCTTTCACATTTTTATTACTATTATTTTACTTATATTCTGGCACTATACCACTTTCTTATTTGGATTTTATTTTTTTCTAATTATTTCATTTTACTTTTTACTAAATAATAGTAATATCTTTAAATTGAAGTGTTTACAATTTAAATTAACTACGATTTCATCTAGGTTTTGTTCTTTATATTTATCTTATTTTAAATTTTTATTAAATATAGTTTAATTAGTAAGAATTTAAATAATAATAATAATAATATCTTTTGATTAAAGTGTTTACCATTTAATGTAAGGGTAATGTTGAAATTTAAATAAATAAATATAAAATTAGGGGTGTACATACAATTTTAGAGGGTGTAAATATCACCGCTCTAAATTGTTTTTAATCTTTGAACTCAAATC
The DNA here is from genome assembly GCA_022984855.1 of Dimocarpus longan. Classification (NCBI taxonomy): domain Eukaryota; kingdom Viridiplantae; phylum Streptophyta; class Magnoliopsida; order Sapindales; family Sapindaceae; genus Dimocarpus; species Dimocarpus longan. Next base: position 13,691,794 of record CM041018.1, read on the forward strand.
CTACCTGGCCCTTTAGACTTGTGGATCTTGGAAGTCAAGTCCGTTCTCCCAACTTTTGGGTTGAGATGTAAGGTTGGCTCTCAATTTACGGATCAGACCTAGCCCATTTTACATTTTTAATATTTTTCTTAGAGAAAATCCTAAAACTCCCTGCCTTTTGATATATTATCTACTTTTCATCGTATAGTTTCGTTTTTTTCAAAAAACTCCAATAATTTTAATTTTTTAACGAAAATATTAAATAAAGTTAAAATATCAAATTTACCATCGATTTAAATGATATTAAAATATAGAACAAAATATTAAAAAAACCCCTTAACTTTTGATATATTATCTGTTTTCCGTTATATAGTTTTATTTTTATTCAAAATCCCTCATACCGTCAATTTTTTAACAAAAATATTAAAAAAAGTTAAAATATTGAATTTACTCTTGATTTAAATAATATTAAAATTAAAAATTAAAAAATTAAAATAAATAATATTAAATTGACTCAATTGATCGAATAAAAAATAAAAAATAATTTAAAAACAAAAATAAAATTTAAAAGAAAAATAGAAAATAAAAAAGGAGACCCCCCCCCCAAAAAAAAATAAATAAATAAATAAAAACAAAACTTTATCAACATCATCAACAACTAGAATATTATTTAGAATATCAATAAATATGAAACTTCATCTGGAACGATATCTAACCTCAAATATCATCTAGAACATTGACAAATATTTTTCAACATCAATCATCTTCTTCAACATCATTAACATCACTATCTTAAAAAAAAAAATGAGATAAAAAAAAAAATTATCTTCAACCCATCTTCAATGTCAAAATCATCAAAAATATCAAACCCTGATCATCAATCGTCATCAACCTTCTTCTGGATTCAAACTTAAATGACTTCTTCTGGGTTCAAACCTAGCTTGACCTTTAACTTCATCTATTCAACTAGGTTCAAACCTCAATGAACCTAGTGAAGGTTTGATGACGATTGATGATTTGGTTAAAATGTTTTTCAGGTTTGGTTTTTAAGTTCTTTTAGGTTTCTAGGTGTTCGTTTGATGATGTTCGATGATTTTTTTTTTTTTCAATCTTTGTGGGTTTGATGATGATTAACGAGTAGGGCTTGATATTTTTTGATGATTTTGACGTTAAAGATAGGTTGAAGATGCACCTGTATTGCAAGCATCCAATCTCTTAGTCAAGGTAGATGACAGACCCCTTTCTAACTACATTAGTTAGGCGACTGACTCGGCACCCCGCGGTGGTTTTCCAGTTGAGATTTGCTCCGGCTGAAAAGGTCCCGTGGAGTTAAGCCTCTTTCTTATTTGAAAATACTTGAAACTCTTTTAGTTCTGAAAATAGGTAGAAATTTTGTTCGTTGAAAATAATTTATAAAAATAGAGTTTTACGAAAATCCGGCAGCACAACGACTGTTTTTTTTTAAATTTTCACCCCTGTAAAAACTTCACAAAACCTGTATAAGTTCATTCAATATCTTTTATCAAACTAATGGGTCTCAGACCCTTTTTAGATACACAATCATTCGCAACATGCTTAAAATATTCAATGATATGGAAAACAACTTAATTAAAATCTTAAACATCATGCATGATATTCACATAAAATCCTTTATCCAAAACAATATTTAAAAAACTTGAGAAATCTGAAAACGATAATAAATGCAGTACATGATAAGTTGTCTAAAACTAGTGCAGCGTGGTCACGTCTCTAGCTCGCCTGTACGTCCGATGGAGATACTTTCGCTGCGTTGCTAGTACTTGCACCTGGGGAGGATTTTAAATAAAATAGAAAATGATGGTGAGAATAACTCAGTGAGTGTACTTAATAATAAATTTTGCTTTCATTATTATTTTGAAAACAATACAGCTCATTTAAGCAAAAGATTCTTTTAGTAAACTTTTTGTAATTGAATTTTTCTTATTATTCTAAACTAACGTCTATTAACGTATTTCATTTCTTTACTAACTTAGAAAGGTAACTCAGGTGAAACTCATTCTCTTAAGCTCTTAAACTAACTATCTACATAACATGAAATACTAGAAATTTTCTGTTTGCGTGTGCTCAGATGCGGGAACTTGGTATTACGATTTCCCCCAACATCAGAAAATGCGGGAACTTGGTATTACGATTTCCCCCAATATTAGGAAATATGGGAACTTGGGATTACGATTTCCCCCAAATATTAAGCTGTATGAGAACTTGGGATTATGATTACCCCCGCCTATTAAGCGTACACACATAGGGTACCTCGGCCGGGTTATGCTAGAGATCAAGATAAACTAAAGACATCTAAAAATCTTTTAATACACTTAAAACTCACGCTTAACTTATATTTACTTAGTATTCAAGCATATTAATCACTTTTAGAAATATCTCATAAGTATTTCGTTTTCTAGTTTACGGTTTAAAATCAAAAAACTTTCTTCCTAAGGCAAAAACTTAAATTATTTGAAATAACTTTCTCGTGTATCTCCATGCATGTATTTCATTTATACTTTCTATTTTCTTTACTTCAATATTAAATACATTCATAATGTATATTTACAATTATACATGCATTATAAGGAAAACGATAATATTCTAAAATTTTGCTCGAATAACATAATAATCTTAATTAAAATGGTATTGCATTAATAAATATTCATATAGTAGAATTCATGAAAGCTTTATGAAAATTCACATTCACAACTTGCTTCCAAATGATTTATTACCACTTCTCGATACGGATCTCGTTCGCTCGCCGGTTCACCTATAATTGGTTTCGATTGAGATTTCATTAAAACATAGCTCGCGTGAAAACTAAACTTAAATCACACGCGGAATTCTAATCGTGACATTTCAAGCGATTATCCGCACATAATAACAATACGAAAAACACTAATATTCGCACGCAGAAACAATCTCGAAACCAATTCGTGAACACAACATAATCTAATTGAAACTTTAGGATTACGAAACCGACAACTATGTCATTCGAATCTAAAGTAACATCATCGAATTCACATTCTAATGGATTCAATAAAAAGAATATTCGAATCTAAACAAATAATATAAAACTTACGCGATTTCAATAATTTATCGCGAACTATCTTTTTTAACATTTTATGCGATTATTTCATTTCCAATCAAACTTATCGTCAACACAACTCGTAACTTCACTCAAATCATGGAAAACGAATATTCAAACACTTTAAAACACAAAAATAAAAATCATGGCAGCAAGCTAAACGAGGATTCATTTCCCATGTCAACTTTGAAATTCGACAATTTAACGATTTCGCGCGAAATGAAAACTATCCGATTAACTTTATCTCATTCTAATCCATCCTATTTTCAACGTTTAACACTTTAACGGGCTTAAATACATCTCAAGGCAGCTTGATAACATCATAAACACTTCACATTTGACAACAAAAATCACAAACTAAAAACATTCGCATTCGCGAAAAACTTATCCGAATCGCTCGGAAACCTTTTTCAATATCCGAATGACTATTTGATACTTTAAAACATACCGACACTAATCATTTTCCACGACAACTAAATCGAATTTAACGATGTAACATAACAGCCCCTAAATCTTCCTATATCAGCCCGAAATCAAATCACAACGAAAACAACCATTGACAATTTCATTCAAAAACACAACCGAACAATAACAAGCGAACCTCCACACTAACAAGGTTCTCAATCCTAAAACTCAATCATAACGTTATCAAATATCATTCATAACTCAACATAACATTTAACAACGAAACAACGCTCATAAAAATACAACTTACCTCACGAACATCAATTGAAACTTTTCGAAAATTACACGCGAAGAGCTGTCCATTATCCGTTGCTTAACGAACCTATACCAGTCCCTAACATAAATTCTAAGCTGAAATCATTTCAATAGCACTAAACGAAACTTCATCCAGCTGCTGAAATTAAATCTCAACTCACCTTCCAACTTGACGAAGACTGAATGGAGGATTGATTGATGGTTCAAAGCCGTTCCGGTCTGCACTTGGTGAGCTCTCGGTCTCTCTCTCTCTCTCACAACCCTTAGCTGCTATCATCTGCTGTCATTCACTCCCAGAACAGTCACTCCTTACTTGCATGCACTAGCTTCTCTTGGTTCTGCTTCACCTCAGGCCTGAAATGCTTTGCTCTCGGCCTGACAGCAGTTGCTCGGTAGTAGCTCACGGTTCAGCTTTCACTCACCGAATAGATTCTCCTTTGCTGCACATGGTCTACTTCTAGCTCGGTTCCTTCTTGTTCTTAAGCTGGTACCCTTGGATCTGACCTCAAACTCTATATACAATGCTCTCGGATTGATGGTGAGACCGAAGAAGGCAAGCACTTACCTCACTCTCTCATTCTCTCTCTCTCTCGGTTCTCTCTCTTTCTTAAACTTTCGTTCTCGGTTTCTCAAATTTCTATCACACTTTCGATTGACAATAATGGGACCGATTGCTTGATGTTGGATTTGTTTCCTCTCTCACTCTAAACTCTCTCGATTTTAATTTGATGATGAATGGTGATCGAATGGCTTGTTTTTCTTCAAGTCTTCCTTTTCAATTGATATATATATATATATATTATATAATATAATTGCTCTCTACTTGGACACTTCTTTTTAATTCTTGTTTGTTTCAAACTTCACTTTCATTTGATATATATATATATATTAATGAATTGCTTGACATGTGGCACCCATGCAATTGAAATTCTTGCCATATGTCTTGCTTATTCTTTGCATGCCACCAATTTGTTTTTATTTATATCTTCCATGCATTCTCCCATTTTGATTCTAAGCTCGAATCCGTTTCCGTCCGTCCGTCCGGGTAATCCGCTTACGACTTGATTTCATCTTCGGAATTATTTAAAAATTTCGAATCCGTCTCCACGTACTCGAAATTATTTTTTTATTATTCTAAAATAAATATTTTGAATATTTTCGGACTTGAGAATTATATTTTTTCGATCGCACGAGATCCATTGGAAAAATAATTCGCTCTCCAATGAACGAGGTTTTGGGTTTTACAGTAGAAACTTGAGCTATTAATGCTATAATAGCATCCAGCTCGTGAACACCTACCACTGTTTTTCTGGGTTTCGTTCTCTCAGAAGGTCACTGATAAATATTAAAGGACATCTCTTCGATCAGCTCAAATGCATCCTCCACATTTCTTTTTAATAGTGTGCCTCCTGTTGCAACATCCACATTAGACCTTTCAATTTCTTATAATACTTGATAAAAAGTCTGTATTTGCATCCATTCTGGAACTCCATGACGAGGATACTTCCTAAACATTTCCTTAAACCTCTCCCAAGCCTCGTGTAATGATTCCTCTTCCCTCTGCGTGAATACAACAATATCATTCCTCAATTGCGCTATTTTGCGTTGGAGGAAAGTACTTGGCTAGGAACTTTTGTGCCAACTTATCCCATGTCATGATAGAGGATCGAGGCAATGAATTTAGCTAGCTCTTTGCCTTGTTCTTTAATGAAAAAGGGAACAATCTTAATCGAATAGCATCGTCAGTCACTCCATTATACTTGAAGGTGTTGTAAATCTCCAAGAAATTTATGATATGCTCATTTGGATCTTCACTGAGTAAACCGCAAAATTGCACTACTAATTAAACCATTTGAATGGCCGCTGGTTTGATCTTAAAATTATTTGCTTGAATGGTTGGTCTGCAAATGCTTTAGTGAATTCATTGCACAATTGGTATAGAATAATCTCTGAAAGGTTTGGAACCCTTAGGGTGTGCCTGATTATCTCTCATGTTTACTTTATGTTTCGCCAAATGCCTAGTGTTATGATGGAATTATTGCGATCATAATAGTTCGGCCCAATTGGATCTACAGTGCAAGCCCAGAGGCCCAGACGTCCAAATATTCGTCCTCATCTTGGTCCATTCTCCTGGAAGTGGAGCCCATTAGTGGGCGCTTACTGAGGCCGAAGCCCGTTATCGCTCAGTAAGCCCGTCATCGCTCAGTAAGCCCGCAGTCGCTCAGTCTGATCGCTCGATCTCGACATATACCACCTATTCCGCGAGATCTTTTATGACCGTTATGTTTCATGTCGCTTAGTCGCCATGTTCCCCCAGAATTCTACTCGCTAAAAGTGAACCGTCGGTCCTCGTCACTGATCGCTGACTTCCATCCTTCAATTTTGTCCGCAAGAATATCCGCCATCCGTGACAGTTATATCAGATCGCCATATTTCCGCCACTTTCGACAGCCTACCTGACCGATTATTTCCAGTCTGATTAAGGTATCCGTCAAAGAGGAGCTGTCCATCAGAGGTATCCAATAAGCCATCCTCGTCCATAGTTGTCCGTCTGAAATGGCCGCTGTCTTTTGAGCGTGGACGCATTCCGACTCCTTCACTCATGATGTTATCCGCTTTAATGCCGTGACCGGCTGCGGGCGTGCCGGTCCAGAATCCATGCCATCAACTTTTCAGCCTGCTGGAGAAATCCGTCTCCCTCTCGAGTTTGGAAGTTTCGGTCAGCAGGAATCAACAGCGCCATGCAGAGTACAGTTCCAAAGCTTGCCATGCACGCTACTTCTACCAGAAGTCAGAATCTCAACCTCGACAACCCATCATTGCGTATCCGACCCGGTCAGCAAAGATCCCCTGTGGACAGACCTCGGATGCGACGGATTCGACCACATTTAATGTGTTTTCGGCCGCATTTAATGCACTGTCAGTCGTTTTTAATTGAGTTTTCGGCGCATTAAATGCTGTCTGTCAGTGTAACTGTAGTTAACTATTTACCTTTGTCTTATTCTGTTTACTGTAGCATGTCCCCTTCCTCTATAAAAGGGGACGATTTTCACTGTAAAAAGGATGGAACTTTTGAGTGTCGTTACTCTACCCAAATAGTGAGAGAGTGAACAGTGGACATTGGCATCTTTTTGGGCCGAACCACTCTAAAAATCTTCTGTGTATTTTCTTCCTCGCCTCTAACTTCCCCATTTTATTCCCATTACTTTGCATGTCATCCATCGACCGTACGAAACTGTGAGTTTGGGTCCTAACACAACCTCGTTGACTAAGGGAACCATTTCCCGACGTTAACACCTAGTTTTTCTTATTCCACGAACTGTTCTCTCGATTTTGCTGTCGAATGACAATAACTCAATGCTTTTAGACCTTTGCATAAAACATCTGTCAGCACCTGAAAAATGCAAAACAAAATTGTCTGAAGTAAGATTGTGTTCAAATAATATTGATATTGATACTATAAAACAACACATTGTCCCCAACAACGACACCAAAAGCTTGACGTGTAAATTCCTAATGCACTAATTACAATAGGTTGCGTGTAACTATGCACGGTCACAATATAATATAGTGATAAATCAAGATTATTCCTACAAAGACAATTGCTAAATTTTACGTATCAATTATCAAAATTAATTAACAACAATTTTATTCAAACTACCAAAATTAAAAGAGAATTAAATTGAATTAAATGAAATATATATATAGTTAATAAAAAAAAAATTAAATAAACAAACATATTAATTGATGGAACTATAGTAGATGAGTAGATTTAAGACATAATTTCACATTTTTATTTCATCAATCTATTCTTATTTTATTTTCACAAAAACAATTACTTCTATATTATATTTAATCGGGTAAAACTTTAAATTAATTACAGTCTTTTTCAAACGGTTAAGTAATATTACTCAAGATAATTAATCTACTATATGTCTATATAGATTAAACTATCCTGAATTCATTAAGTCTCAATTACCCACATATGACTATACAATCTCTATAGGTATATATCTATCCTATATAGATTGTGTCATTCTATTGACGTCTAACACCTTTATCAAGCACATCATAGTCACAACATCGATCAATTGACAGACCTTATTTAACTGATAGCATTAAGTTACAATAGAATGAAATACAAATATAAAAGAAAATAATAATCAATTAACACTAAAAATCATTGAATAGACAATAAAATAAATTGGCTACATTATAGCCTTAGAAATTAAAATTAGTTTGACATAAGGTTGAATAACACAATGCATAAAGCTAAAATAAAAATAATCGATATTAAAATAATCAACCAAAAAGATGAGATGGTCATTATGTTGTTCTCTGAGATGGTTTTTTCTCTTAAACTTGAATAAACTAGAGCACGTTGAATTCTGACAATGTTGAGATTGTCTGAAAACTCCATTCCTTTCAAACCCTTTCTACTATTGTTTGAAAAAAAAAAAAAAAACAAGGAAAACCTAAAAACTTAACCAAGCCAAAAAGACCCCATTTTGCCTGCAAAAAGAATGTATTTATATGAGTAGGGAGGGAGATTTTTTTTTTTTAGCATACAGTTGACTTCCCCTTGATTCTCTATCGAATGCCAACTAAAGCTCTCCCAATTTCTTTCCAAGATGCTCTCCCTTCAATACCATATATTATCCTTTTGAATCTTCTGCTTTGAATGTCGTGAGATATGCTCTGTTGACTGTCATGATTTTCCCTTAAAAATCATCAAAACTTTGACTCAAAATTCCTTAAATAAAAGATCCACTTTCTTGTATTTGAATTCCTATCAAAACTGAAATCAAAAGCTTTTAAAATATGCACAAATCACTAGAAATGTTCTCATTAATCTCTAGTGCAAAATCTCTTGTAATTAGCTTTTAAAAGTGGCTTGACTGATTGACACACAAGTTTTCTAATCGCTTGAACTTCTATGCAAGGTATTTAATTGTGCAACAAGGAGGTGCAACTCATGCACGCAGGCAACAAACCTGCGTATACTACCAGTGGCCATCTGTTGGTTTGGGTTACAGGACATTCACCTGTAGCTATGGGCTATTGGAAAATTACAAAAAGACCCCTTAACGTTTGAAAATTACACTTTTACTTTAATAATTACAATTCAGTTTCTCCATTCAATTCTACACAAAACATTTAGAAAACATTAAAACACCTTTATTTTACTCGAGTTTTCATCACAAAAGCATTGGTTGAGAATATAAAATTGTGCTTGATTTAAGCCCGATCATCTTCCACTTATCTCATCGTCGTTGCCACTTGTATCCATTGTCGATGACTATGGTGCACTCATCTCCCCTATCATCACTAATTTGATGCACTCATTGACGTACACATCCCATACCTTTTTCTTCTTTTTCCTCATATCTCATCGTCGTTGCCAGCCATATCAACAGTCAATGACTGTGGCGTATCCATCTCCCCCCATCACCATAAATCTGACTCACCCATCCCACACCTTGCTACTCTCACTCCCTTTTTCTTTTTTCACTTATCTCATCGTCATTACCACCCATATCCATAGTCATCATCATTATCTTATTCTTCTTCTTCTTCCACTTATCTCATCGTCACTGCCACTCATATCCACTATCGATGACTATGGCGTACCTATCTCCTCCCATCATTGCCAATTTAACACACCTATCCTACACCTCGCCACTCTTTTCATTGCTCTCTCTCCCATCTTACCTCACTTTTTCTCTCTCTTCTCTGTCGATATCTGTGGTTTTGGTAGGTGATGTTGGTTTAGGTTTGATTAGGGTTGACAATGGTGGTGGAGTCAGGGTTTGGGTTTGATTGCGTTTTGACTGCAGTGGTGGTTATGTTAAGGTTTGAATTTGATTGAGTTTGGCTGTAGTAATGGTGATGATGGTTGGGTTTGTTGTTGTTTGGTGGCAATGGTTTGGGTTTGGTTGTGATGGTGGTGATGATGGTTTTTTTTTTTTTTTTTTTTTTTGGGGTTTCTATTCCTGAAAGATTGCTGGAAACCCAAAAATTCTCGGTTTATAATTGGAATCCCATAATTTCTGGCTTCCAAGTTGGTTTTTGTGTTAATCAATTTTTTTTTTTAATTTTATGTTATTTTTTATTTAATAATATTATTAATTAACAATTTATAGGGTATTTTAGTCACTATATAAGTTTGAATGGTATAAAAAGAATTTTATAGGATCTTAATAAAGGTATTTTGATAATTTCATGGTTTTAGATGGAAAATGTTAATATTTTAAATGAAAAGTTAACAGTAGGAGACAGTTCATCAAATTGAAAAAAAAAAAAAAATCACAAGTAGTTTCTGATTATTTTATTTTCTAGGGGAATTTTTCATAATATCCCTTAAAAATTTAGGTTTGAGGTTAATAATACAATTGATATAGGAATAACATAATAACTATCATATTCATTGAATAGAAAAGTTGGACAAAAATATTGGATGTCTACCATCCCTTCTAGTATTATCACGAAATCTTCTCTTAAGAGGAATGTGAGAGGAAAGCAACTTTTCTATTTTTATCTTCCACGAAAATCTTTAAAGCATGTTAAATGTGGGGTTGCAAATTTTAACATAGCTCATGCATATAAAGAAATTCTAATGGTTTAACTTATCAGTGTCATTTTCATTTATTTTCATTTAAATCAATAAACGTAAAAATCAAATCTCTTTAAGTTCGTATAAACCAATAAATATACAAATTATAACTAATCTCTAATATCATATATTCTGATTGTAATAAATAAATAATGTTCTCATCTTCACTCTTGATTACACCCTATAAAATAAGATTATGTAAACAAGTAGGTTAATAAAATGGGTAAATTTAGTTGCATCCTTATATTTTGTGAAAATATCAAATTTTTAACTATGTTTTCAAAACGCTTCAAATCTTTCCTCCTATCAATTAACTAACGGTCAAACCTCACACAAAGATGAAAAAGACTTATTTAGCCCTTAATTCAATTACAATATCTAAAATGATCATTTTACCCCTAATAAAATGAATTAAAAAATAAAAAATAAAAAACATCAACCCCTACATCCTTCATCTTTAACCTTTTACTGACATCAATCTTCATCTTCAATCAAGCAAATAGCACCCACAAAATCAAAATATCAACGATCAGCACTTCATAACCAAGATAATCTCAAAATAATAAAATAGAGAAAAATATTCAATAACTAGATTTCATTTGGTTTCAAAGGGTTTCAAAACTCTGATATAAGAGCAAAATAATAATAATAATAATAATAATAAATGACAAAATGAAAAAATCACACCTCGCCCAGCATGTTGTCCATTAGGTTTAACCATCAGTTGGGTTGGACTAATTTGATGAGTTTTAGAAAAATTAAGTATAAGCATTAAGTACATTTTGAAAACATAGTTAAAAATTCGACACATTTCTAAAACTTAGGGGCGAAAGTGAACTTTGTCGTGATAAAATAAATTCAAATAATTTAAATTTGTGTATAAGCATTAAGTGGGTCGAATGAATTAAATGGATTGAATGTTGATAAGCATGTCAACTAGAATATTAATTATTAAATCAACATATACATACGTATATAATCATTTGTATGTAATGAATTAATTAAGCTTGAATGATTAGTTGAATTGGTATGAATACATAGATTACATAGGTTGAAGATATCATTTGAGATAGTCTAATTAAAAACAATTAGGTCAGAGATGTTGTTGTATACGTAAAACTAAGGTTTTTATGTTCGATTTTAACGATAACAAATAAGTGATAGAGTTTTAATATCTTTAATCTAATTTTAATTTAGTAAGTTTTAAACATATTGAAGAAGAAACAAAAAGCACCATACAAGGATCAAACATTTTCTTTGAGGAAACTATTCTACAAACCATAAAGAAGCCAACATCAAGTTATTATATATCAAATTGATGATTTTATTGAAGGTTAAAGCCGACAAAAATAATCCTATCCTTATCATATATATATTTTGAAATATCCTTATTATATTTAATATATTATAAATTACGAACAAAATGCACCAAATACGATGGTTCCCACTTTTTTACTACTATTCATCTTTTTTTTTTTTTGGACTGGCCCTATTAACCAAAATTATAATAAGTTATTTTGACATTAAAAAGACTGAAAGGACAAAAATGTTTTTGCCTAATGTTACTTAAGTTTTCATTTTATTCTTACTTGGTTCTCTTTCTTTCTAACCCTCTCTCTCCATCCTTCATATTTTACATATTTTTAAGTTATCTTTAAAATACAATTTGAACACTCAAAAACATAGATTCACTATTATTACATAAACTACACAAATTCACTATTATTGCATAAACTTTTTTTTTTTTTGAAGTAAAACTATTTTCATCAATAACAACCCTATAAATCTAGGGCACCAAGAAAAATACACAAAACAATGGTTGAATTCCAGTAAATGTCTTCCTTGGAGGACATGGCTAGGAAGGCTAGCTTATGTGCCAAATGGTTCCCATTACGGAAAATAGCTTGACACTTTTAAATTCCCACCTCCTTACACAAAGCCACAATGTCATCAATTATAAAGCCAGTCTCTCCATAAGTGGATCAGCCAAACAAGTCTCTCCATCGATTATAAAAACTTATCGTGCAAAATCGCAAGTGGATGAGTCGAACAAGTAATATAATGATGAGAAGTATCGTCCCACGAGGATTGTTGTTAATTAATTCTCAAAATTAAAGTAACTCAATTTTTATTTGGCAAACACAATTTGATTAAAAAAACTGACAACTACAATTAAATTTAACTACAATATGAATGAATTTTTATTTAAATTAATTTAATAAATTAAAACTCTAAGGTTATGATTTCACCATAACTAATTTGTTCATTCCCTTTATTCAAAAATTAGCTATCCAATTGCTAGTCAAGATTCCCTAAATTATTCACACAACCTTTCCCGAGGTCTAAGAAAAATATCTTATAAAGTTTAACTACTATGTTCCCATACAAGTCAAAACATTAAAAGATTCATTAAGATTTATGGATTATTTTTTATAGACTACATAAACCATGTAGGTATATTTCTATTTTGTATATAATTTATGACATTCAATACAATGAACTAAGATACATAAATCAGTTTCCGCTATCATTATGATTAACAAATCAACTAAATAGTGGTAAGTTATTTAGAAGCATTAAGAACAGTATTAAATACATCAACCAATATAAAAAATCTTTAATTGAATTGAACAAACAGTTGGAACATCAAAGTTAGGTTACATCATAACCTTAGAAAAATAAATCTACTCTATATTTAAATTAAAATTGACAAAAACTAGAAAATTAAACATCACAAAAGATAAGAAAATTTAGAGGATTGAAGCTTCACTGTAGAATTTCTTCCTCTACTTTGCTCCTTCTTTCCAAACTCTCTCTTTCTCTAATCTACTTGTTATTTTGATTCTTGATCGGATTCTTAGAATGGTAATCCTAAAGCCTATTTATAAGTAAAGTTCACCTCCAATTACATTATTGCATACATCATTTCTTTCTAATTTTCTACCCTTCTGTATCATCGCTTACATCATGATTCACCCACCTCATTTAAGTCAAATTTCATATTACATCATTGATTACATCATAGTTCTCATTACATCATTACTTACATCATAATAGCATAAGTCCTTATATTAGCATGACATAATATTTATTTCTAGAATACTCGATTTTCAAACTGCGATAACTTTTTTATGCGATATCTGATTCGAATTATTCTTGAAGCGATAAGATGCCTTGAACGACATTCATTTTACAGCGATGAACTTATCACGAACAGTAGTACTTGATGAGGTCCACATGCGATTTTTCACTAATTTTATTCTGAAAATGAAAAATGTAAAAAGATATAATAATTTACTTAATAATAATAAAAATATCAAGAACTAAATAAGAATTCAGGTTTAAAAGGATAAAATAACTCTATAAAAATAGAGTTATCACATCCCTAAACTTAAGATTTTGTTTGTCTTCAAGTAAAACTAAAAAAAGTAACCTAAGCTAAAAACACAAAAAAAATAAAAATACAATCCATTTTCGTAGGTAAACATAATGACATTGAACGTATGCCACAAACTTTTAAACCCTTAGGTATCCTTAGTAGGAGAAGTTGTGTCTCCTGAGGGTTTACCAGCAACGATATCCACAAATATTAAAAGATTCCACCCATAATTCATCAACATCTCACTAAATGCAAATTAACAGAAATCTAAAACATGTATGATCTTGTATCAGGACTAAAGATAAATCACTAATGATATAAAACACAAACATCAACAATCTCACACCACTCTCAAAGCAATTTCATTTCAAAATACTATATTCACACGTCATGGACTTATTTCATCTCGACTCTAATCCTTACAAGATATCTCTCATAACTCTTATGAATCCTAAAGCAAACACTCATACAATCATATGTGATAAAAGTTATGTAAAGGTACAGCAAGCATCATTTACATCACATATGAATATAGACATTTAAAAATAACCGCGCTTTTAAGTGAATAGATCTCATGATTGAAATCAAATACTAAGAACCTAGATAGAGCATGATAACATACTTCAACTCTCAAATTGGACTTCCTCTTGAAAACCAATAGGCTTTATTAAAAATTGTTTTGGACTATGGTTAATTGATATGTAAGAAATGTTAAGGTACATGTTCAACAAGAACTTAAGATCATACCAAAGTACTTCATTTATTCTCTTTAATTCATCACAACTTCTCTCTTCTCCTTTTTTTTTCATAGAATTTTTCAATTTAATACTTTCTTTTTCCATTTACTTCTACCTCCCTTTATACATCTAGACATTATAAAACTTGTGCTTCTCACATTTTTTTTTTTCACAATGCTATTTAGAAACACACTTATTTTAATGCATATACTTATGTATATATCATATAAATATTAACAATTCAATTCCATTCTCCTCTTTCACTACATAGTATGATCCTAAGCTTCATAAAATATAACTAAATTTAAAGGCTTAATAAAGTCATTTAATAAGGGTAAACAAAAAAAAAAATGTTTAAAGTGTTTGACTTCAAAGAGTTTATGAAGTATCTCAATTCAAAATAGGAAAGTAGGCTTTTATGGAGTAAAAATTACCTATATCACTTCTAAAAAGTCGATCCAATTTTCAAATCAAACAACTCATGTTATCTACAAGATAATTTGTTCATTAGTATTCAATGCAAAACCTATAGATATCATTTATTAAGAATAAAGTGAAGAGTGTTTAAAAGTAAAAACAAATAAATCCCTAAAAAAGAAACGTTTAAAAAGCTCAAATTCTCACCAAAGGTAATCTCCGTTAATAGTCCACAATTCATGTAAACATGATATTCATCCACTCAATTAACTAAGATCATGGCATTCGAAAGTCTTAAATTATGCAAAGATATTCATGGCTATTCCTTAGTAAAGATATCCAACTAAAAATATGTATTAAGACTCTATTAACAAACACAGAGTAATTAGTCAACTTGTTATGACAGAAATAAAAAAAAAAAAATTAATGTAAAAATAATAATTGTAAAGTGTATGCAATGGAAATTATATATTTGTGAATAATGTGTGTTATGAATTTGAATGAGAAAATGTACGTTTGTGAACAAAAAGAAGTTAGGTAGTGATTGAATATAGTTCGAAGTGTATTTTCTTGTAGAAAAAAATTTGAAAACCTTAAAAATACAGTCGTTATACTGTCAAATTTTATTTAAACTTGTTTTAACTCGAATTCAAAAAATTAACACCAACCCAACTATTTTTAAAGAAAACGAAACTCAGTTTAATTTAAGTAAGTAAACGGGTCAGTTTAAGGGGTTTGCTCTACGGATTTCTTCTACCCAACTAGTAGGGTTACGACAGGTTCGTAGGAGTGTCCGGCGAGACCCTCTAGATAAGAGCCTAGAGATAATCTAGTTTGAGTCTTGTCATTTAAAATACTTCTTAAGCATTTTATTACTCATTTTGATACATTTTCAGATTTTCGAAAATCTTTCCGAATTTTTGGTCATATCCAAAATTGTTCTGTTTTATCTCAAACTGACCTATTTTTTATCCGTTACAGTTTTCGTTAATTATAATATAATTTTCAGAATTTTTAATACACGAGACCCATTTTTCGAAAATTACGATTCACACGAACACTTCAGTCCGAATATTCTATTCATTGAAAAATTTCTATCTTACGAAACTTGAGAAAATGTCTGCTTTCCTGAAATCAGTATTCACTGAAAGATACTAACCATCTAAAAATACTATTCATTTCAAAAATATTATTCATTCGAATATATTTCTATTTCTCTTGAATAGAGAAAATTCGGAGCATTATAAACTAGATCCCTTATTGCCTCTTTTCTTAGCTTGTTGAGTTGATAACAGTTTCTGAACCAAGCTGAATACTTTTTCCAAGATCCTTTCTTTCCTGCTACTCTCTTATACTTTCGAGTATTTTTTTCACAAGGCTCACTACCATCTCCTCTACCTCTAAATTATTTATAGGCACCACTTATACATTGTCTTTTACTACTTTCTTAGGTGGAAAGGAATCTTGTTGTGCCCCACTAACCATTTGTTAAGACTTTAAGTCTTCAACTATTTCATGCGACGAGAATACCCCTTCCTTAACAATTTCTATCTGTTTCATCATTTGAGCATCAGTAGTTTCTCCACTTGCCTTTAAAGAGATGACCACTGTTACATTGCTGACAATAATTGGTCCCTCAATCTCTCTTAAGGTAGATAGAGAACAAGAAGGAAAATGTCCTTTCTTTGACTCTTTTTGACTTGCTCTGAGAGATCCCAAAGTAGAGGTAGTGATCTTAAGCGGCAGGCATTCTCACAATCATAAGCAACTGTCAGCTTCTCTAGTTCCTCTCCCCATTCTCCATCGCTGATGAGGAGCTAGTTCACTATTGTAGATCTGTTAAGCTATATGTGGAAGAAGAGTAAGAGTGCCTTATAACAGATGATATTAAGGCTGAAGGGATTGAAGAGGTTAAACACTGTTTGGTGGGTAAAGTGGTATCTACGAAAGAGAATCAATAGAGATGTGTTCAAGACGGTCATTGAAAATCTTTGGCAATAACTAGTCCAAGTGGAAATCGAACCTTTAGACAACAACATTTTCACTTTCTATTTTGGCAGACAAGAAGACAAACCCCTTATTTGGAATAGAGGACCATGGCATTTTAACAGCAACCTTATAACGCTGGAAATGTCAAAAGGAATAGAAGATATTACCAAACTAGGGTTTAGCAATATGGAAATTTGGGTCCAGATTCATAATTCACCCTTGATGTGTATGAATGTTCGTGCAAGGTGGGCTATGGCGAGGCGAATCAGTGATATTGTGGAGATCCCCTTTGAAGAAAAAGAATGTAGGGGTAAGTACATTAGAGTTAGAGTAAGATTAGACATAAACAAACCGTTGATGAGGATTCTCAAGTTGAACCTGGAAATAGGAGGAGATACGGTAATGGTAGACTTCAAATATGAGAGACTACCAGAGTTTTGCTTTACTTGTGGTAGAGTGGGACATTATAGTAGAGAGTGTTTGGATGAAAAAGTCAAAGAGAAGATTAGGCAAGGCGTTTCACTTTAATACAGCCCATGGCTTAGAGTGAGCTATCAGGAGGAAGATGCTTCCCCTGTAGAGAAGAAAAGAGAGGTTGAATCAAGGGAAGGGAGAAGAAAGGCCTCCCTAGAATCTAAAAAGGTTGAAATCAGTAGTTTGGATAGTGAAAAAAGTATACGAAAATATTCAGGGAAAGAGGAGCTGGTCAAATCTAATGCGGTTGAGTTTGAAGACAAGGTAGTCAGTGTTTTTAGACAGAAAGAGGTAGATGGACTAATTTTTGTTAAAAATGTTAAAGTTGTCCCCCATTAGAGATAGGTAGGGAAACAAGTGGAGAACAATTAGTGAAGCAGATAACAACATTTTAAGGAAAGGGTAAATTCGCCCAAAGAAATAGTGAGTAAGGCAATCCCTGAGCAAATGGATAATGAATGACCATCAGAGTTGATGATAACTTTGAAAGTAACAGAGAAAGGTCCACAACAAGTAATAGATGGTGAGACTAGGGTAGTAGATATGATCATTAGTCCTTGCAAGAAGACTTCTAGAAGATGTAAAAAGGCAACTCGGGAAGGGAAGAGTCTAGGGAAAGCAATGAGTCATATCCAAAAAATGCTATCAGCCCAATAACATAAAAGGAAAACCACCCGAGGGGCTAGTTTATCTTCAAAATAAAAAGGGTCTCCTAGGACTGTAGTAAGGAAAAGAGTCTCTCCTAATCTTACAGAGGAGGGTAGCAGTGTCTAGAAAGCAGCCCCCGAATCAAATTCAAATAGGAGGCAATTAGTATTTATAGAGGAAGATGGAAACAAGAGTAAGAAAATCAAGGTCAACAATCTTACCTAGATAGATACGTTGGTTTCATTGGCAGAGCCTAAGACTTAGGCCCGTCGAGCACAATGAGTTGCCTAAGTTGGAACGTACAGGGTTTAGGGAACCCCCGTACATCTAAGGCCCTTGAAAGGGTAGTGAGAAGATATTCCTCATCGTTAATCTTCCTAATGGACACTAGGTTATTTGGCCGGACTTGTGAAAATGTAAAGAGGAATTTGGGCTATTACAGGGGTGTTTTTGTTAACAGTGTAGGTAAAAGTGGAGGGATTGAATTATTGTGGAAGGATGAGATGGATATCTCTGTGATCTCTTTTTCTATTGGGCACATTGATATTAGGATATCGAAAGAAGGTTTTTCGAATTGGAGATTCACTGGTTTTTATGAAGATACAAACCAAGTGAACAGAGCAAATTCGTAGGAGCTTTTAAAGAGACTGGGTCAAGTGAATTATTTACCCTGGGTGGTTGGGGGTGATTTCAACACCAGTTTGAAGATGAGTGAAAAGGCAAGGGGTTTGGACAAAGGAGTGAGGTAGATTATTGGCTTTAGAAAGGTTCTAGATGATTGTGATTTAAGTGACTTGGAAATTATTAGCTCATGTTTCACTTGGAATAATTGTACAGATGGAAGGGCTAACATCCAAGAGCGATTGGACCACTTTGTGGCAACCCATAAATAAAGGGAGTTATTCCTTTATGCAATGGTGAAAAATCTAGGATTCAATGGATCCAATCATAGAGCGGTACTGCTAAGACCTAAACGAAGGTTTAAAGTAGAAACCCATCACCAAAAAAGTTTTAGATTTGAACTATTTTTGTAACGCCCCAAATTTACTCTATATCCGGATGAATAGTATTTTGAAATGAATATTGATTTCTTTGATGAATAGTGATGAATGAATAGTAATTTTTAAGAATTGAATCTCGAAAACCATTGAAAGTAAAAATTTTGATGAATAATATTTGCGGGTAAATAATATTTTCGAACGGAAAGTGTCCGTGTGAATAATGATTTTTGAAAAATGGGCCTTGTACATTAAAAAGTTCTGAAAATTATATTGGAATTAATGAAACTGAAATGGATTAGAAACAAGTCAGTTTGAGATAAAATGGAGCAGGTTCCAGATCCGACTGAAAATTCAACGGATTTTCAAAAAAATTCAAAAATTTAGAGAAGTGTCAAAATGATTTTGAAAATGCTCGATAAGTATTTTAGAAACTCAAAAGATACTTCCGAAGGATATTAAGATTGAAGTAGAATCAATTCGAAAATCACCTAGGACAATTTAGTGAAAAGCGGAGAGCCGAAACAATGATAAAGGTTTTGTGAAATCTTCTAAAATATTAAAGGGGGGCATGGAATGACTTTTAAGGGTCATCGAGATTACCAAGAGTATGTAGGTAGTACGAATATAGGCCCTAGTAAATTTTAAAAAGATTTCGAAAAAGTTTCAAAAAAGCCGAATTCGGGAGTTCCGAAAAAGTCGAAAATAAAAAAGATAAAATAAGAGATAAACATGTGGAAAAGCAACCAATGGATAAGCGACATATGGCGTAGTGGATAAGGATGAAGACACGTGTCGTAATTTTATGGATGACATTTTTATAGTTTTGATAAAATTTTAAAGGTAAAATGATAATTTGGAGAGTTATATATATATATAAGTGTGAAATGAGATGGGAAGAGAAGTGTAAGTCGGTGAACAAGAGAAAAAAGGGAGAGGGTCGTTAGAAATGGAGAAAAAAGCCGAGAGAGGAGGAAAAAAAAAAAGAAAAAGAAGAAAGGCTATGGATTCAAGGGGGTTTTTATCCTCTCTTGCTCTAGTTTTCATCTCTAAATAATGAAGAAGAGTTACAGAAGATTTGGTAAGAAAATTGAATTGTTTGATGTTTATTTGATAGTATTTTTATGGGTTTTCATGGATAGTTGATGCTTGGTATATTGATGAGATTATTGGTGTATTTTGAAGTAGATTATCATCCATTTGAGCTTGGAAGTGGCAAAGGGATGTGAATCACATGTTATGCAAGGGTTTTGGTAAGTTAAAAGTTATGAGTTTTTAGTGATTTGTTGGATTAAATTTATTTGAATTGATTTTTGGGTGTTAAATGAGTTTTGTAGTATTTTAAGTAGGATTAATATTATTGGAAATGAAAAATTATGGATGATGGGTGTGTGTGTTAAGTTCGGCCATTAGGGGTTTGTGTGGTGATTTTGCAGCTTTTTGAAGATTAATGAATTTGTATGAAATTTAAGTGAATTTGAGTTAGTTTGGGTAAAGAAATAGAGAAATAAATGGTTGGAAAGTTTATTGATAAATTTGGTTAATGTAGGAGTTTTTATATGTTAAATTAAATTTGGATGGATTTTAATGTTTGGAAGAGTTTATATGTGATATTATATTAGTTTGAAGGGATTTTTGGATTGAAAATATAAGTGAATAATTAAATGAGTAATTATATTAGTATATGAATCAATTAGGTTATCATTGTGTTTGTATTGATTTTTAGTACTCGAACGAGTTGTTTGATTTTTCAAAATGAATCTAGAGTGGTTGGAATCAAAAGAATGAAAGAAAATTAAAAATGAAAAATTTAGGTATAAAGTTGGGTTGAGATTGGGAATTGGTGTAAATATGTTGTTTCGACCCATTTGAAGTGTTTTAGTGATGTTTAGGATATATTTGAGTGTTTTGGCGCAAAGAAAAGTAAAGGAAATGGTTACGAGATTATTGGTTGGAAAAATAATTAAGTTGTAAAATTATTGGATATATATATTAAATTGGAATTAAGAGATTAATTGGTATCCTAGGTGTTAGATTATGTTTGATTTGACAATTTAATGTCTTAAAGTGATGAGTTTGATTTTGACAATGATAAACATTTTCTTGAAAACCCTAAGTGTGGGTTGAAAGCAAGGTGATCAAAAGAAGAGTAAGGAAAAGTTAGGAGCTCAAATTGAGGGTGTGAAAAAGTTAGAAATATTGCTCAAAAAGATTGGTGTACACTTCCTTTAAAACTCGAATTTTATTAGTAAAATTTAGCATTTAGGAGTTTTAAAATAATATGAATTTGATTACATTGACATAGTAATTATGTTTGAATATTGATTTGTATGTAAATTGAAAATATTTTAAATAATGTTGTAATAAAATTTAAGTTAAAACAAAGTTTTAAAAACAAAAAGGGTGTTTGACTAAATATGTGTATGAAAAAAAAAGAATGGATTTTGCTAAACTTTGATGTCTAAACTAAAGGTAAAATGATCATTTGAAATGACCCAAAATGATGTTTTGAAAGATTTTGAAAAATTGTTACAAATATGCGATTAAATATTTACGCAAATTAAATTTATATTTGATTTTGAAATACGTGAAATTATTCAAATAAATTATAATGAAAGATGTTTAAATATGATTTTCATAAATGTCGAACGGAAACGAAAGAGAAACAGAAAGAAACAGACAATTTCAGTACTTTGACCGAGAGTATATCGGAAGAAAGACATGAACGTTCTAGAAAAAAAAAAATTGATGAGATTATAGTAATGCAAAATAGAATTCTATGAAGTTTACATTGATAATTTAAATATATGAAACAAAAAAAAAAATTGTGATTGATATTGTATTTATTGTTTTATGAATGAAACTTTTATGCAAGATAAAATTTGTCGAAAATATGAAATTTTTGGTAAATAATAAAATTTAGAAAGACCCGAGTAAACTTGAACATAGGTAGGTGGGGACTGATAGTTGGCTAGCCAATAGGATAATATTAGCGGTACTGTGCTATTACACCGATACACAGTTTTCGATGGATAGATTATGAGAGACACCAGATGTCCGGTCCTGACATCAAAACTGATTGTGATATACAATTGTGATATGCGACCTGACAGGTAGCCATCGAGTGGTCGATGCTAAGGACGTCGTTTATTCTGATTGGTAGCCACCGAGTGGTCGATGTCAGGAAACCCGAATCCGGCCCATGATATCGTGTCAGAGTTTACGAAGGGCACTAAAAAGTTATTAAACAAAATCATGTTATTATGTTTTGAAAATTATTAAACGAAATCGTATTATTAAATGATTTTTGATGAAACTTATATGTGTAATTTTGAATAAATTGTCTTCATTAGGATTGCTTTAAAATTTTTTATAAAAGATCTAATTGATATGCTTAACAATAAGTTTTATGTGTTCTATATGTGCAATTATTTATAAATTAATTTTATTTGTGAATTTTAATAAAAGTTTAAGAATTTGGGAAACTTATATATATATAAATATGGAAAGTGATCGTTAAGTATATGATATGTGTAATTATTAATAATGTGTTTTCATAGGGATTTGAAATAAAATTTTTACAAATCGAACTGTTATGATAAAATAATAAATTATATATTTTTTGAATGTGCATGTATTAATAAACAGATTTTAATTGTGAATTTTAGTAAAAGTTGAGAAATGCTAACATATAAAGAAAATTGTGTAAAGGTAAATGGAAAGAAATGCTTTTACGGATTTTGTATATGAAATTGATAGTAAATTAAGTAATCAGTAAATTTTGATATAAAGTTTATATTATTGCGAAATAAAATTTTGTGACTATTAAATTAAGTGTTGTTATGGTTATTTTTGGGATACCCTAACTGAGCTAATAAAAGCCCAGTACTGTTGATAGAAGCCCAAAATAGAAGGAAGCCCAAGGCCTTACAAAAAGAAGAGGCTATATATTTAACTAAAGGACAGCCTATCAAACAAACAGTACAGTTTATCAAACCCCATAGGTCCAGTGTGACAAACATGTAGGTTGCCCAAGAATATAGCTAACCAGCTATACAGCTCGACAAATAGGTAGCTCGTTATTCATTCAGCTCGCAGACTCAGAGCACACAATCAGTTCATAGAAAACAAAATTCAGTTAGACGTCGAGCGTTCCAGCTCGTAACAATGAGCTCACGGACACCGTAGCTCATAAGTCACCAGCCTACCAACAGCCAAAAACCGTCAATACAAGTACAGCTCAAAACGTGCCGTACACAACAACTCCGTCAAAGATTATAGCCAAGATTACAACCTGGATTATAAGGATTTTATCTAGCCCACTTGAGTTAACCACTTGGATTAGCCGCCTAAGCAACTTGCTCTGACAGCTGTCAAGCGTATTTAATACAACTCAAGCGCATTAAATGCAAATCAGGCACATTAAATGTAACCCTGAAGCATTAACTGTAATCATCATTATATTTTAACTTATTAGGCACTACTTTAGCACCTCCCCTCCCTATAAATAAGGGAGGATCTTATTGTTAGAAAAGGGAAAGTGCAGTTATCCATACGGTGAGAGAACAGTGGACGTAGATAAAATTTGGGTCGAACCACTTTAAAAATCCTGATTGTCTTGTGTTCTTCCTTTACCCTTTCTTTTACTTTTGTTTATAAATTATATCATTTCTAACATCTCCTACAGTTTGGGCTTACACAAACCTCGTCGGCTAATTCCATATGTCGACAAGTGTATACTCACTAAATAGAAATACTTAGTGTGTTAGATTTCCCACGCGTAGGTTAAAAATTAGGCATTGTAGATAGAGACAGACAAGAAGACAATTGTCGCGTTTCCTACGAGTCACATCTCTCCATCTTTTGGATGGTTGATTGTGTGTATGTAATTTTGTAAAATAATAATGTATATAAATAGAGTAAAAGATCTTGGTATTGTAAAATGATTTTGTAAATAAATTTATTAATATGATTGACAAGACCCAAATCAGATTTTCTTTAAGCTATTATCTGGAGAGTCTCATTGGGCACTCCAATGAACCTCAGATAACCTTACTTATGGTTTAGAAAGATCCGCGGAGCGAACCCCTAAAATACTTTGCCTGTTTACTTGCTTTGACTCAAACGATTTTATTTACTTTGAAAATAGTTGAATTTGTGTAAATTTTTTAAATTCGATTTAAAATAAATTTTAATAAAATTTGATAGTATAACGACTATAATTTCAAGGTTTTCAAATTTTTACTTGCATAAAAAACACTTCTAACTACTTTTCATCCCAACTTAACTTCTTTTGTTCACAAACGTGTATTTCTACAATCAGTTTCACAACCATTACAAATGATAATCATAATGGATAATTTTCAACTACATATAACATAATTATAAAGTTACAATTTTCAAAATATAAAAATGATTTGTATGATGCATCGTTCGATTTTCACTCACCTACATATTTCTGTTGAATTAATTTCTTTTTCTGATTTTCTGTAACGATACCTGAAATAAATTTACACAACACAACAAAGAAACATATGAACTTAAGCAATATAAACAATATAGAATATGTGACTAAATTGCTCATAAACTTATGCGATTATTTATAAATTTCGACGTAAAACTTTACTTTACTAAAGGCATCATGTGTATCTCTTAAACTCTGACCATAAGACGATTAACTACGTCGCTCGATATGGTAAGTCACGTCGCGATTTTTCATAACCCTGCTGGGATATTTTAACAACTACTTGCGGAAGTTACTACATCACAAAACATAGTGTGAAATAATCTAAACTCTAAGCAATTACATGCGAAATTTCTACATCGCATATTGTAGTACTAAAAACTATAACTCTTGCAATTACGAGCTAAATTCTCTGTATCGCATCATAGTGCAAAGTAAGTTATAAATCTAGACGACTATGTACGGAATTTTCTGCATCGTAGTGTAGCTCTAGATGATCTATCAATCTGAGCAACTATGAGTAGAATTTCTGTATCGCCGCATAGTGCTAAATAACATATAAAAATGAGGGTATACACATGATCTTTGAAATTGCTTTTCTTCTAAGTGTCATAGGCACAAAACCACTTCTCTTTTAAATCTCTTTAACTCATTCTCAACTCATTTTTCATAAAACAGTTTTGTTCCTTAATTTGCTTGGATATGGATCGAATGATCCCTTTATATGAAAAAAACCTTTATATTAAAATCTTTGTTCATAAAACCTTTTTGAAAGTAATCATATCACAACTTTTAACATAACTTTGAAATTGAAAGTGCAGTGCTAGTAACACTTACCTCGATGCAAAATGTGATAAAAAGTGTCAACTAGCCTCTCATGATCCACCTGTTTGATCCTCACCTACATAATATATTCTTATTTATAATATGCCAAAATGAGTTACTCAACTACAATAAAAGTTTTTAAAGCACTTAACCTTTAAACACACCCTTTTGACTACAACTTTTCTAACTTAGTTCTAATTTAACCTAAACTTTAATTTTTCGATTTTTTTCTACGAACCTCATTTATTATCACCTAGGAATACTCCGGTATGTCCGAAATAATTGCTAGAAGCTTGGAACAAAAAATCCAAATTTAAGACCCCATTTGGCCGAATGGTATGTAGGGGCCAATCCCACGATTTTCTTTGTTCCATTTTCACTCTAATCATCTTCCTGACTCTCATTTAGGTCATTCATAAAATGGTTTTGAAAGATTCTAACTATAGAGGGGTGAAACCTATGAAATACTCTTATTTTTCAATACTTTTTAGTATCAAAATTTATACTTTTTATATTCTCAACTTAATTCTCTTTCTATTAGTATTCTTTGGCTCACATATGCTTAATTATGATCATTCGACATACTAAAATGGGAAGATGAAGTGGCGCTGCATGATAATCACACATGCCCATCATCTAGACTTATATTCATTCTATAGCTTTTCATTGCCTTTTCTCAATTCTAATGTTTTCATATGATTTTTAACTCTTGAAGATGCATGAAACCAAGTACAATTTGATCACAATTCCATTAAGTCATGTTTGCCCTTACTTGGCCATGACATGCACACACACTCACATCATTTAATTTTTCAATTTCTCAAGTCATTTTCTCTCAACCATTTCATCAAACACTTAATCTAACATTATTTCTACTTGCAACAAGTTTCCATCACTTTCTAAGGTTTACTACATAACCCTTACACAATTTCTTTTATGGTTCTTTGAAATCCATACTTCCTTTTAGACTATCAATTGTTCTAAACTTAATTTAGATAGTAAACACTATCAATTACATGACAAACAACAACCCAAAACATCATCATTCAAGCATAAACCTAACTAATACTAACTTGAAGAAAAGGATGAAATATTACCTAAATCTCAATTAGGGTTTGATAATCTAGCTTGTATCACCTCAAAATTTGTTTGAAAGATTTGAAATTGCATGAAAATTGGTTGGTTCTTCTTCCTCTTTGGTGGCAGCCTCTCTCTCCCTCTATTTCTCTCTATTTTTGCTTCAAAATGGCTAAGTGTTGGTGACTAACACCAATCACTTATATATATATATATATATATATATATATATATATATATATAGGTAATTTAAATGTTTGAAATGACCATAATGCCCCTCTTACCTTTATTTCACCTATATGTTTATACTTTTACTAAGAATTATATGATAATCATTAATTTATCTATGTATAACTCTTCTTTAAATAAAAATTATTTGTCACTTATAAGTATATAACCCTTACTCGTAAAAAGACCATTTTGCCCTTCATCTACTTTTTCTTACTATTAGGGTCAAACCCATTTCCACAATCTTTACTAGCATTTTGAAGTCACTTATGAGGATAATACTTATGAAGTTTAATATGTTGATTCTGAAATCTAATTTCTAACATTAGGAAATTAAAAATCAAGAATAGAGCTTTACAATGATGATTATTAAATATTGTGTTTGTAATTGTATGCGTGGTGAAATGTAAGTGGAGACAGACAAAAGGTCCGGACCGAAAGTTGAGAAAATGAATATAATTTTTTTAAGTGTATTTGATTTCCCTGCAGGATATGTAAATTTTGGATTTTTCGAAAAATAAACGAAACTCTACCGAATTTTCATTAAATTAAACTAAATGTTTTTATGAAATTTTCTAATAACGAAAATTTTGGGAAAGAATAAACGTTTCAAATAAATTTTAATAAATAAATAAATCAATTTAGGTAACATACTTCAACTCGGTTTCTATTTTAATAGGAATCGGGTATAGAATGTTACAGTTTTGGCTTCGAGAAGAAAATTATAAGCAAGTAGTGAAGTCCAGTTGGGTTAGTACAGACAGAAGCTCTTCTAAAAACAATTTGAGTGCTAAGTTAGTTAACTGTGCCTATTATCTTTCAATGTGAAATTGGGAAAGATTTGGCTCCCTAAAGAAGAGAATTACTGCTAAATCGAGAATTTTGGAACCTCTTTATAAAGACACTTCAAGAATATGAGTTATGGAGGAAGTAAAAAGGCTAAAATGGAATTAGTACAATTATTCTCCATTGAGGAGGAGTATTGGAGACAACATGCTAGAACAGATTGGTTGTTTGCCGGTGATCGTAACACAAATTCTCCCACGCAAAAGCTTCAGCAAGGAAGAAAAAGAACATGATCACAAAACTTGTAGAGGATGATGGAAGTATGGCTGAGACAACCAAGGAAATGTCGTACCTGGTACGCAATTATTTTAGTAATCTGTTCAGTTCTTCCTACCCTTTTCAATTAGATATAAATGATACTTATAGATCCATCGCTGCCAAGCTGTCTAAGGAAATGAAAGATAACATTGCTTGCTTTTTTGTTAAGGAGAAGATCAAGAATGCAGCCTTTGATTTTGGTCCAAACAAAGCTCTCGATCTGGATGGATTTCATGCTATTTTCTTTCAAAAGTTATGGTAGGTAGTAGGGAAGGATGTGGCCTATACATGTCTTAGTATTCTTAATGGAAACAGCTCAATTCAAGCCTTCAATAACATAAGTGTTGTGTTTATTCCAAAGAAGAAAAATGTAGAAGTTTTGAAGGATTTTAGATCTATCGCTTTAACTAATGTGATCTATTAAGATAGTCTCTAAATGTCTAACAAATAGATCGAAACCAGTGCTACCCTTTCTTAAACCTGCAAACCAATAAGCTTTTGTCCTAGGACACCAACATTTTGATAATGTCCTTATCTCCTTCAAGTTTCTCTATTCTATCAACCAAAAAAAAAAAAAAACAAGGTCTCCAGGGCATGATGGCAATTAAGTTGGACTTAAGTAAGACATATAATTGAGTTGAATAGAGCTTCCTCAAGGCTATTCTTATCAAGATGGATTTTTCAATCAGGTAGATTAGTAGAGTGTGGGATTGTATCTCCATTTCTAGGTTGTCTTTTTTCTGAATAGAAGTAGTGTGGGTTGTATTTCACCTTCCATGGGCATTAGACAAGGTTGTCCCCTACCCCCTTACATGTTCTTGTTTTATGCAGAGGCCTTGTATAGTAGTCTCCGTCATATTGAAAATGGGGGTAGGGGTATTAGTTTGAAGTGCACCAGAAACTTTCCTTTGGTAAGCCATCTATTTTTTGCAGACGATTCCATTCTGTTTACAAGGCTTCTAAAAGTTGCTGTGATAAAATAACAATTATTTTGAACATTTACGGCAAAGGTTTAGGCTAACAAGTGAATTTTAATAAGTAGTCGGTGACTTTGAGCCCTAATACTGATCAAAACACCAAGCTAATGGTGTAAAGGCTTCTCGTTGTAACGATTGAAAACACCCATGACAAATATCTTGGCTGTCCGGCGTTAGTGGGATGAAACAAAAATCGGACGTTTAATTCTATCAAAGAGCAAGTTTAAAAGCAAACTTCCTAGCTAGAGGAGTAGCTGTTTCTCTTAGGGGGGCAAAGAGATCCTAATTGAAGTCGTTTCCCAAGCCATTCTCACATTTATCATGAGTGTCTTCCAACTTCCTACAGGGCTCTGTCAGAAATTGGGTGCTTTAACTTCTAAGTTCTAATGAGGTAAAAGAGCTAGCTCAAGAAAGACAGCTAGATCAGTTGGGAAAACATGTGTCTTCCCAAAGATGCTGAAGGAGTTGGTTTCAAGGTTCTAAGCTCTTTCAATAAAGCTTTGTTAGCTAAGCAAGCATGGCGTATTGTTGTAGATCCCGGTTCATTAGTAGCCAACACTTTCAAAGCTAAATATTACCTAAATTCTAATTTTTTGCAAGCTGCTTATAAACCTGGAATCTCTCATGTGTGGTGGAGCATTTTGTGGGGCAAAGAGCTTGTAATTCGGGGTCTTAGATGGTAGGTTGGTGATGATTATGATATTAAAGCTTTCAAAGACCCTTGGATTCCAAGACTGGTCTCTTTCAAGTTAATCTCACCCTCATCAAATGATGATTTGCTGGTAGCTAACCTAATCGACCAGAACTCAAGGCAATGGAATGTGCAAGATATTAATCGGTTCTATCTCCTGATTGATCGTGACTTGATCTTGTCTATTCCTTTAAGTTTTTAGAAAGTGAAGGATAGATTGAAATGGCACTTTGATAAAAAGGGCTGCTATACAGTTAAAAGTGGATATAGAGTTGAAGTGTCTGAGTTGTATAAAGCTTCCCCCTCAACTCCCTTTTTTACACATAACTACATAAGTGGTGGGTGACCTTTTGGAATTTGCCTATCCCTCTAAAGGTCAAGCATTTCATTTGGCGAGTGTGTTTAGATGTTTTACTGGTTAGAGCTAATCTTATGCATAGAGGTATTTGTTTTCATTGTGTGTGCCCTGGTTGTAATAAACCTTGGAGACAGGTAGTCATGCTCTTTTGTTTTGCTCAGAAGCCTAGAAAACCTGGCATTTTTTTTTTTATGGTTTCCATAGGATCAATGCCTGAAATTCTTATTCTATTTTGGATCTATTTGTCGGACTCTTAAAGACTAAATCTTGTGAGTTTATTTCAAAAGTGTGCAAGGTGTTTTGGGGTTTGTGGAGCAATAGGAATGCCAAGCTCTTTGTAGGACAGGTCAGATATTAGGAGGATGTGGTTGCTTGGTCGATCAACTTTTGGAAGTTTTTCAATGGGCTGTAACTGTTTCTGCCTTAAAACAAAAAAAAATATATATATATATTCCCAACTCTAACAGGTCTATCTCGTGGTGTCCCCCTAACCTTAATTGTCTTAAGCTAAATACTGATGCTACTGTGAGGAGAGACTTTAAAGGTGTAGGTGTTAATGTGGTGATTAGAGACCATATTGGCAATGTTGTTAAAGTTGTTGCAAAGTTTTTGCTTGGTTGTTTTTCTCTTAAGATTAGAGAATTTTCGACTCTTCGTGAAGGCCTTTTGACTGCTCGTGACTTTAAGCTGTTAGTGTCTTCTATCGAAGTGGATGCTGCTAATGTAGCTTCTAAGGTTAATTTGAGTAATTCCATGTTTAGTAAAGCTATTTGGCTAATTGATGATGTTATGGCTTTATGTTAAAAGGTGGGTGTTTCCAAGCGTTAAGCTATTTTTCAAAATGGGAACCGCTTGGCACACAATCTTGCCTCTCTAGCCATGTCTTCAAATGAGGATTTTCACCAGCAAAATGTCAGTGTGTCTTGTATATTCCCTTTTGTCCGCGATTTGTAGGGTGCTCTTTTAATGATATTAGTTTATTAAAAAAAAAAAAAAAAACAATCTCTCTCAAGGTAGAAGTGTCAATATCTATGTTCCTAGCAACATGTGCCTCCAAGTTATTTGTAGTTTCTTTGCCTTTTTGCTTTCTTAAATTACTTCCCCTTTCCATTCTATTGCTTCCTATTTTCTGATGAGTTTCTTTTTTTTCCTAACCCACCGAACTTCCTCCTCATATCTTTCTGTTTTCTGCTCACTCTCTTCATCATAGCCTGATCTCAACCAAGAGCCATATTGTAATGGAGCACCATTACGTATTGCTTCCCTCACCTCTTCATCCCAACACTCTCTACTACTATGGCCTACTCTACCACAAGTATAATAGAAGTCTTTCATACCTAAGGTCAACAACTTTTGTGTCCCTTTATCCTCCACGTTTATCTTTAGCACTCTTAGCAGTGATGTGCTAATGTCAATGATGACTCATACCCTCATGAACTTCTCATGACACTCTTTGTCCTCTGTTAGGTTTCCACTACTCTTATTTGGTTTCTCATTGGCCATGCAGCTCTTTAGTTCATATGTATCAGGGGAGCATTGTGGATCTGCACCAAATCTCCATTCGATTAAACCCTACCCTAGTTACATTGCCAACTTCTTACGATCTTTTCAGAGTAATGAGGTTGTTATCAAAGTGTCATGGCTAGGGGTGGGCATGTTGAACCCAACCCGAATAACCCGATTCAACTCGACCATTTATGATCGGATTGGGTCAAGTTATGTTAGCCAAAATATCCGATTCGGGTTAGGTCTTAATAACCCGATTATTTTTCGGGTTGGATCGGGTCAAAAAATCAAACCGAGAACCTGACTCGAACCCGTATTATAAAAACTCAATTTTCTGTTCACCGCCGACCACACCAGTTTTCACTCATTCTTTCTCAATTTTTCTCTCATCTCTCTCCACCTCCCCGCTCCGCATACAGTCGTGAGCTGCCTTCACACTTTCATAGTCATCCTTCACAGCGGATCGATGATCCTCCAGCTCTAGTCTTTAGCCCCCACACTCCACAAGTATATTTTCTCATTAATCTCTATTTTTTTCAAAATCAAATAATCGTAAAATGTGATTTTTCTCACCTTCAATCTTCAACTATCTTGGACCGGTGGGAGGCAAGGTTTAGGTAGTTGAGTGAGAAGCCAAAAGTTGAGGTGCAGGTGTAACTAGTGGAATATATAAAGAGATAGAGGGAGAGGCTGAGAGGGTAGTATGATCTGGTGGCTAGAAGAGAGGAGAGGGTGGAGCTGTGGCCTGTGGAGGGGTATGTAGTATGTACCAGTGGGCAGTGACCAGTGAGAGTGTAGGTGGATTGGAAGGAGCATGTGTTGGTGTGTGTAAGTGGGAGGATGGATATTGGAATATATAGATGAAGTCATTGATGTGTCATGTGTGTGGGATCATGAATGGAGTTAGTGGATGAATAAATTATATGAATATATGAGTATGTGAGTGATTGTGTAAGAGGACAAAGTTTGAAGACATTTTGAATTGTGTGGACCAAATCAAGTCAAACAGTCAATAACAAAACAATGAATTATCACTGTGTGACAGCGTGAGGCAGTGAGTAAACATGGCTAAAAGTTGAGGAATGGAACATTTTTCAATAATCTTGGACTGTTTTATCTTCTGAAACATAAAACAAGAGAGCTAAAATGTATTAAGAGGGTATGTGTTTAGTGGGTGCCTTTTGATTACACATGACTCATTATTTGTATATGTTTTAATATTGGTCATGAATCTTTTAATGTGTGGATTGTTGTGAATTGGGACTTTAGATTACAAACATAAAGTATGGAATATTTATATAAAAAATTGATCCTATAACTCATGTAATATTATATTGGTATTAGTGGAGCAAACATATTAAAGAAAATATAAATTCTTTATGTATTTTATTGGTTTGATATTTGTTTGTATTGCTAATTTTTTTTTTTTTTTTTTTTTATTGGTTTTTTCTTGTCATTATAAGTTAGGTCACCATTTAAGTATTTGTTGGGTTATTAAGATTTGAGAAGAGAAAGGCTATTATGGATAAGAAGAGGAAGGTTACGTTTAATATGGTAATGAAAAATTCAAACACTTTTTGATAGAATCTTCTAAAATTCAAACAATTAATCATATAAAATTTTTGTTATTGAATCCTCTAAAATTGTTTTATAGATGGACGAGCATGATGATAATGTTGACAATGATATGGGAATCCCCAAAAAAGGTCAGGCAAAGTCAGATGTGTAGAAATGCTTCACCAAGTATGGTGATGAGTCTAGATGTAAGTGCAATTATTGTGGTAAAAATTATGCATGTTCTAGTAAACATTGTGGCACTACGACTTTGTGGAATCATTTGCATACATAATGTGCACAATATAATTCTGTATAAGTTGGGAAGGATAAAAAACAAAAAGCCTTAACTTTTGGGCTTATAGGTGATAACAAAAAACTTATGGCCGTGGGTTTTGACAAAAAAGAGTATAGAAAAGTTTGCACAAAGATGATAATTGTGGATGAATTACCTTTTTCTTTTGTAGAGAAATAAGTGTTTAAACATTTTTGTAGTGTTCTAAATCCAAGGTTTTATCCTCCATCTAGAAGATCACTTGTTAGAGATGTTTTTCAACTTTACTTAGATGAAAAGTGTAAGCATAAAAAAAATTTTATTGAACAAAAACCAAGAGTTTGCCTAACCACCGACACATGGACTTCCATTCAAAATTTCAATTACATGGTAATTACAACTCATTTCATTGATTGTGAATGGAAGTTGCATAAATGAATTTTGAGTTTTGGTATTGTTCTTGACCATAGAGGGGAGACAATTGGAAAAGTTCTAGAGTCATGTTTGAAATATGGGGTATTCAAAAAGTGTTTGCAGTTACTGTAGATAATGCCTCCGTCAATAAGGTGGTTATAGATTATCTGAAGAAGAACTTGAAAAATTGGGAAGAATCCGAACTTGTGTTAGGTGGGAATTTTTTGCATGTGAGATGTTCTGCTCATATCATAAATTTAATTATGTCTGATGATTTGAAAGATTTGAATGATTCAATTGTTCGCATTCGTAATGTGATACAATATGTTAGATCTTCACCTTCAAGATTTCAAACGTTTGAAGCTTGTATTGAGCATGAAACAATTGAGAACAGAAGCCTTGTGGTAGTAGATATGCCTACTAGATGGAACTCCACCTATTTAATGTTATCTAGTGCTTTAAAATTTGAAAAAGCATTTGATAGATTATTAGAGGCTGATGGACGTTATGAGTTGTACTTTATTGAAGATGAAAATGGGAAAAAATGGGTGGGGCCTCCAAAAGAGAAAGATTGGAGTAATGCTAGAGTGTTTGTCAAATTTTTGCATGTTTTTTTATGCTATTACTTTGAAGTATAGTGCTTCTACATCTGTCACTTCTAATATATTCTTTCATGAATTGTGCTCTATTGAAAATGAGTTGACTATAGATTAGGTAAGAGTGATGATTTTTTGTTGTGTGATATGACAATTGGAATGAAATTGAAGTTTGACAAATATTGGGGGAAAATTGAGGAAGTGAATAAGTTGTTAATAATTGCACTTATTCTTGATCCAAGATACAAGTTAGATTATGTCAAATTTCGCTTTAGTGATATATTTGATAAAACGAAGGTTTTGGAGTTAGCTAGTGGCATTAAAGATCTTTTAATTAAATTTTATAAGTTTTACAAAAGTGATGATAACATTTTAAGTGGTCAACAAGTTTCTAGCTCCAATCCTTCCTTTCATGAAGATGATGTGGGAAAGACGAATGAAAGTTTTGATTTTTGTTTGGAAATGCTCAAAAAGTTCAAGGAAATGAAAGAAAATAATGATTTTATTGTTTCAAAGAATGAAGTTGAGAGGTATTTGATAGAATTCGATGAACATTTGGATAATAAGAATTTTGATCTTTTGGGTTAGTGGAAAGTTAATTCTTCTAAGTATAAGACTCTATCTCGTATTGCAAGGGATGTCTTTGCCATTCTAGTGTCTACAGTGGCTTCTGAGTCAGCATTTAACACGGGACACCGTATTCTTGACCCATTTAGGAGTAGCTTGACTTCAAAAATGGTAGAGATATTGGTTTGCTTGCAAAATTGATTGCAATATACTAATATTTGCTTAGACCTTACTCCATCCAAGGATGAGATGGAGTTGTATGAAACAATTAAAAAAGGTAAATAATTTGTTTTATTATGATAATATTAAATGTGTAATGTTATATATTACTATTCCATTTATGCAGAAATTGGAGTGAGCATACCTTTGGATCCATAAAAAATAATGTGAATTGATTATTTTTCATGCTATTAAGGTAATCATTTTAAATAAAAACCTTATATTTTACTTACATATGTTTGTTCTTTTATGATTTGCAAAAGTTGAAAATATGTTAACTAGTTACACTTTTGAGTTAACTTACATGTTTTGTTTGATGTTAGATGTGATGCATGCAGTTGATACTTTGAAAGCTACCAATTGGACGTAATATTTTATGGTTTTTTACGGTTGTGAAGATTTTAATGAGCAAACAATTTGTGTTGACGGATTCTATTAGGATTATTGTCTTAGTTTTTACTTTTTTTGTACCTTTTTATGGTGAATTGAACTTTTTTTTTTTTTTTAATTATGTAGTAGCATAAACTTTTATTTGTATTAAATCTATTATGTAATCAACGAGAATGTTTTGTATTTGAACGAGTTGATTAATATGAATGTTTTTATTTCAACAAGATGCCAACCTGATCAACTTAACCCAACCCAACCCGACAATTATTAGGTTGGGTTAAAGAATTTATTAGGTTGGGTTGGGTTAAAAAATTTTCAATTCAACTCACGTTGGGTTGGAGGATTTTCAATCCAACCCAACCCGAACTCGAAAATACCAACCCCTAGCCATGGCCCTTTGTTCCAAAACTAATTTTTTTTTCCTCCAATCTGTTAAAGTAAAATACATAGATATTGTTTCCCAAAAATTCAATGTCAACCTGACCTGTTTGTTGCCATACTTGTTCAATCACAGTTTTGAACGTATCCTTATTGGTTCTCTTCGAAGTTAGCACTTTATCTATAAGGCAGTGACTCACCTCTTCGACTCCCTCGGCTCTAATATCGCTTGAGATCAAGCATTCATTTTCTTTCACTAGTGATTACTACCCCTACTTTGCTTTTTCCCTCTCAAGGTAAGACAGAGAAAGTCAAAGGGAGGACTATTATTGCATAAATATTTTATTCATTTTTGTATATTAAAAGCTAAAAATCTGTAATATCACCTTTATTTTGAAATTTAAAATCGCATTATTATTGAGATACAAGTTTTTAAAGATAATGAAACTGAAGTTTAAGGCTTGATTTTACCAGAAACATTATTATTGATCTGTTGATTGAAGAGATGAGCTTATATTCTTTGACAAGTGACATAGGAGCTATTATTGATTAATAAAATATTAGAGTGGAAGATAATTAGAAAAAGATTGAAATCAAGAAACATTATTATTGTTTTTGATAATAAGAAAAAAAAAAAAAGATACATTATTAAAAGGTGTTATATCAATAAAACGGGTCATTCCTACATTGTTTGAAAAGTGACATAAGAGCTAACCTCATAAATATTGTGGAGTCTTCGTAAAAGCCGCACGTATTGAACAAATCACAAGGTCAACACTTCCATATCAAAATCATGGCCCCACACTTCATTTATGATTTCAATCGGACGGTTGAAAGAAATATTCAGAAACGACTTCCTATTTTTAATGCGTTACTCACATGAGTCACATTATAAAAGAGTTTGACTCTAGTTTGTATATTCGGTGATGGATTCCCTATTATTTCTCATCATTTGAAAATTAGATGTACAGAAAAAATAAGATTCTTTAAAATAAAAAGAAAAGAAAGCAAAGAGTCTTTCGAAAAAAAAAAAGAAAAAGGAAAGAGGTGTATAAAACAATGTGAATTGAGTTAAAAAAATATAATAGGTATAACTTAATTGTAAGTTGATAATAATTTTTTAAAAAGATGATATCCAACTGCTCAAAACACTACTCATATCATATGAATATTTATTCCTATAAGCAAAAAATAACTACCCACACAAATATCTATTATCATAAATGAGAAATAATTACTCACATAAACTATAAATATTTTCATAAACAAATGACAACTACTCACACAAGTATCTATTCCCATAAACGACGAAACGATTATCCTTATAATAGGTGGACATCTCCAACCCAACTCGATAAACACAACTCAATCCGATCATTTTTTATTGGGTTGAGTTGAGTTAAATCTTAAAAAAAAAAAAAATAGATGAGTTGGGTTGAAAATTAAATTAAGTTGTGTTGAGTTAAAAAAATTTTAACTCAGACTGACCCGATAAATGTCCATCTTTAGTTTTAAATTCAAGATTTTCTCTTTCTTCTAAAATAATATTTGCTAGGGATGAAGATCAAGAATAGTCTTTATGGTCGATTGAATCTTTTATTTTGAATCATTGAATATTTATTTGTACTCGTTTTATTTGTAATCAAATTGGTAAAACTATAAAAGTTACCAACTAAACTTTTATACTTTTATGATTGATTAAATCCAACTCGATCAATCCAACCCAAATCAGCCCAATTATTATTGGGTTGGGTTAAGTTGAAGAATTTATTAGATTGGGTTAAATTGAAAAATTCTCAACCCAAACCAAATTGAGTTGAGAAATTTTTAACCTGAAAACGCTCATCCCTACCTTATAAGCTTTAAAATGCATTTGGTTAAATCTCTAATACTTTGTCTCCCTACTAGCACGAGCTTTATAACGTATTTGATTAAAATTGAACTTCCAATACCTTACTGAATGAGATGTATTAAAAGGTAATATACAATGAATTGAAGTTGTTGATATTGAAATTAATTTTATTATAGGGCTTGGCTAATATCAAGATCACTATCACATAACAACACAATTGGTTAAAATTTAGACATTATTTATATTTATTATTTTTTTGGCGGAATTTATATTTATTATTTATATTTTATATTTTTAAAATTCATCATTTATTTGAACCGTCACATTAAAATGTGATGATCTAAGCTCTCAAATATACATATATACATATGGGGCAGGGAACACAAGTTTTGACATAAATTTTGACATAATTTATTGATCATTGGATTATCAAGATTTCAATGGCATAGATCTACTCACATATTTATATACAACTTAATTTTATACTCTACATAAATATATTTTCTTATCTCTCTTCATCATTAATTACATCATGTATTTCTCTCACCCATTAATATTAAATTAATAAGTCATCAATTAATATTCTTCTCACTCAATGAATGATTTTGTATCTTTTCTTTTATTTATTTTAAAATTATATATAATTTTTGAAGTACATTTTTAAATTATATTATTTTTATCTTTTTTATTAAACATCATGCTTGTACCAAAAATAATTTTTAAATTATATTATTTTACTGTACACGTTGTATTTTTAATTATGATAAATTCTAACAAATTTTTAACCTTAATACTATCAAATTATCTTATAATAATTTATATAACAAGGCCTGACGATGAGCCTAATTTATAACACCAATGCAAATAGAAAGTTGCTTTTACAGACAAAGAAATATCTCTCATAATTAAATTTATATGAGTTAGATATTTTTATTATTATAAATAAACTAACTTAAGTAAATCGGATTAATTGATTAAAATAACTAAACAATGGGGAGGACAGATATGAACTATGCGGAAAAGAAATTATGTGTGTGTGTGTGAGAGTTTTTTTGAGATATTATTAAATATATATATGTT
The DNA here is from genome assembly GCA_022984855.1 of Dimocarpus longan. Taxonomy (NCBI): domain Eukaryota; kingdom Viridiplantae; phylum Streptophyta; class Magnoliopsida; order Sapindales; family Sapindaceae; genus Dimocarpus; species Dimocarpus longan. Next base: position 13,730,411 of record CM041018.1, read on the forward strand.
TGAAAATAACATAATTTAAAAATAAATTAAAAAAATAAAGATGCAAAGAATTTTAGTAAGTGAGAATAATATTAATTGATTGATGTTTAATATTAGTTGGAGAAGTTTTAAAAATATATATATATAAATAATATTAATTAGAAAGATGAGAGAGATAATATAATAATGAAGAGAGAGGAGATGAATATATTAATATAGAGTTGTAATTAATAAGAGAGGTGAGAGAGAATACATGAAATAATTAATGATGAAGAGAGAGATGAGAAAATATATTTATGTAGAGTGTAAAATTAAGTTATGTATAAATGTGTGAGTTAATCTAAGTCATTGAAATCTTAAAAATCTAATGATAAATAAATTGTGTCAAAATTTATGTCAAAACCTGTGTCCCTCGATCCTGTCCCTATACATATATATATTTATTTATTTATACTTTTTTATTTGAGAAATGTGGTTACCATTTATCAACCCGGCTTTGCTGAAGGTCAAAACTCTTACATTGTTATCGTTATTATTATTTTTTTTTGACAAAAAACTCTTATATTGTTATTAATTTTTATGTTAGCATAACCATTTATTATAATGGTTCTATAAAGTTTATTATAAGCCTTTCATAAACTTTGACTATATAGAATAGAAGTCATCTCACACTATACAGATCTCATATAGTTATAGAGTTGGTTACTGATCACTGGATTTTAATTCAAGATTTCACAAAAATTAAAAGTTTACAAATGTTAAAATTATTAAAATTAAGAAATACTTTACTCTCATAACCACCTTATAATTATAGTAGCTAAATTCATAAAATAAAGAGTAATGCTAAATACTCTCTCTTAATACACTCTTCTTTTGATTTTCTTTCTTTCTTTTTTTAGAAGATTACACTCTTCATTTAATATAAGACATGTGTACAAATTTTATTTTTTAAAAATAAAACTTATGATAACTTTTACCTTTTAGACATAAAACCTACATCACAAATATATAGTTATATATGTGTCTTATATTAACTATATTTTAAAAAACATATTGGAAGAGTGTATTTATTATTCCTCCAGAATAAAGTATCATCAAATGAACATTGTGAATTTTGCATCTACCTGAAGGATGTCAATGAAATTTACTTGACAAAGTTCTTCAATAAAAAAATAAAATTTCTTTAATTTGAAAAGGTCCATGCTGTTTTGGGTTGTGATGCAGAAGTCAAAAGGAAGATTTCGATGACGTTTCACCATATTAATATTTGAAGCATGCAAAAGGAAATTGGATGGACAGGGGAAGTTGGGAAGGGAAGGCCAATTGGCAATTGATATCAACCTCAAACACCTGAAACTCACATTATTTACTGCCTATACTTCCCTTAAAGTCAAAAAAGGAGACTGGATTAGGTGACTTAACCTATTCATACCTCCATTATTACAACCAAGAAACCGATCAATTATTTAACTCACATTGGTCTTCTTAGGATGCAATTTCTACCTTTTTTTAAAAATTTTTCTATTAAAGTTTTGTACAGCATTTGAACTGACCAACAACACACAAGAAAGTTTGAAAGCAATATATTTGAAAAACAATTTTGACTATGACGGCAGATTGAATATTTTGCTTGGAGTTGGACCCAGATTAGAATTTTCTCAAGGCAACTTGTTACAAGGATATCTGATCAGTAAGTTCATTAAACAACTTAATAGTCAACAAGTAATGATATGTTTCATGAACTTCTTTTTATTTTTTGAACATACATTTCATTGACTTTGAAAATGAGTATGAACGAGATTTTGATTATTTGTACTTTGGCATCATATATGGGTATTTCAAGACTCAAGAGTACATTTCTTCAAATTTGTCGCTTGTCATAATGTAATTGCTAGCTTTGTTCTGAGAGGGATCAATTTTAAAATTCCACAAGATAAGCCCACTTAGATATTTTCTTCTCATCAATAGAGATACATAAATTTCGTCTTTTTTTTTAAAAAAAGAAAAAAGAAAAAAGAAAGATGAATGGCAAAAAACAATTAAAAAAAAAACAATCCTCAACTAGGAAAAGAATAAGTGGTAATTAAAAGTGTAGTCTACAAAAGTAAAACCTTAAAGAGCCCTATTCCTATACTGTAGGTGCAATTTCAAGAATAATTATGTGGAGATGAGTAAATTATATATGATTTGTAATTCTTACACAGAAAAGTAAGATAGAGACAGTTTGGAATTGATCTGATAGTAGATAACTTCTTTTCTCAATTAAACTGAATTATCAATGCACATGTTTGTAGATTCTAAATAGAGAGTAGACAAAATAATTTTCCTCCTAATTTTGGACCCCTACCCTCCATGGAAAACTTCTCAAATTTTGGCTTAAATTAAAGTACATTTGTAAAAGCCATGATATCTTTTATGAATATAAAAGCATACTGACTTTTACATCCCTGGAAAATAATTTTGACGTTATAGTCTATAATGCAGCTTGAAATTCTGAGACTAAGCTAAGCTAATTATGGAATCCACAGGAGCCAATTTTCATCATGGTTGATTAAATGAGAAGCAAAAGAGAACTTGTATAATATATGGTTGTTGTACACTGGTTATTTAACAGTGAAGGCAAAATTGCCATTGATGTATGTGCCATGTGGTCCATGTAGATTTGCAAGCCCACAAAACAAAAGCTTAAGCAAACGCTATCATCATGATGTGGCAGCATATGATTTGCATTTATTTTAATTATTACTGGGGTGAGTGACTGATTCCGGAACTTACTTTAAGCCTATAATATAAGTTAAAATGATTCATCATGGAGACTAGAGGGGCAAAGAGCCAAAGACACTGGGAAGGCCTAGTGAATAGTGATAATGACTAACGAATGCACCAATCAATCATGACACTGTTTTCTACCATGTATTTAAATTCAAATTAAATTTACGTAGAATTTGAGATATTATCAAATTTAATGATAATATTGTGAATTTAATTTAAGTTTTTATTCATTTTATAATTTTATATTTTATCTGTAATATAAATCCCTCCACTTACAGCTTAGTTTTTAACAAATTAGACTCAGTTTTTTACCCATTTTATAATTTATTTTTAATGTAAATCCCTCAACTTCCAGCTTAGTTTTTAACGAACATTAACGGGGATTTGACTGGATCATATATTCAGATGCGTGAAACGAAACCCTAAACAAAATTAAATAAAGCATCCAGAAACTGGTCAGAATATGCGCACTTCCAAAGTACCCAAATGAATCGGACTTGCCATTAATATATCAAAATACTAAACCAATAACGACTGCAATATTGATTTCTGTTTTGGTAATGGTAGGGACATGCTACAAGACATCAAATACACAAACAAAGAAAAATGTTATATGTTAATGCAAAACACACACACTCTCTCTCTCCACCTATTAAAACATTGAGAATTGCATGTTGGCAACAAGCTAACGCCGAGTGAGAATTGATATTAACCAACCCCTACCAGGATTAGTCAAAATTAAAATAGTAAAAGTGATCTCATTACACAAAACCCCAGAAGAAAAAAACTGAGTACAGTACTTTCTTTCTTGCCCTTGCTTTGCTAGCTTTAATACTCTTTGTGAAATGCATGTGGAGTGGTTGAAAGTTTAAGCTAGCTGTAGATTTCAATCTAGGCATATAATTTAACACAAAGTTAATCGAAACAAGAAAAAGAATCTATACAGATGGATTTGAAAATTCAAACATAATAAAAGAAAGGCTTCTTTTATCTTGTCTTTATAAAATTGGATGCAACAGAGATTGTGGATCCGGCATGCATGAAAAGTTACAGTTTTTATCATCACTTGGGCATGAACCCACCACAAGGTCCACAACATCATGTGCCTAGTTGCTGAATAATGTCAATAACCCAACATCATCCTACATGAACGATAGTGGCAGGATGGCACATGGCTCCTCACTATTAACTAACTATATATATATATATATATGCGCCTCCTCACTATTAATTAACTATATCTATTTAATTATTAAATTTATTCCATTTAATTAATCAAATCACCACGGTTAGTCATATTATTGCATGAGATTACATAGATCCTGTCTATATATTTTCTTTTAAAGGTAGTTATGCTGACGGGTTTATATAAAAATGATCAAAGTGTGATGGTGCCCTTATTTTTCACATCTTCTCATGTTACTAATGTCGACATTCTGTGACGAAGGCATGGGCATGTTTGATAGAGAAGTTCTTCGTAAAGCCAAAGAGTTTAAACAAAGTACGCCATCCGGATATATTGCAACTTGAGTGGGGAAGATTTTGGCCCCATCTTGTCCACTTGCAGGATTTAGCTTAGAATCAATTAGGCAGTTGTAAGCGAAGTGTTGTTGTGAGGGTCAGACAATGCTGGTGTTCTTTCAAGAACTTTCGGTATTAATGAAGTGGATTGAAAAAGATATTTAGATCATCCCCGGGTCAATTTATCCCTCAAGGCGATAATAAAAGAGGTATCAATTTACCCTTCTTCGGTTAGGCAGTTTGACTGGAAGATGAATCTCATCAAAAATCAGGACCGCAGGGAGCATTATGGTAGATGAAATATATAGAGCTGATGGTGGACGAGAGACACCAAATGTTCTCTTCTTCAATTCATCTTTCATAAAAGCATTTCGTTCCAATTTTGGGGCCTTGAATTTCAAGCCGCAATTTGTCTTGATTCCCACTTTTGCAACTTCTTCAAGGCACTTGAGATAAGGTACCAAAATTGCAGATGAGGGTTGGGTTTCATATAGTGTTGGTTGTTGACAATGATAAACAGACAAGGTGGCATCAAACAACCTTTGACTCAAAATTATAAAGCCAAACACACAATAATGGAGTTTGATGAAACAACCCCACAACTTCCAATTGGACGGAATTACAAACAAGATTGATTGAAAACAAAACTATTGAACAATTCATCTTCCACTGATATACATGGTTTATATACAAGTTACACTGTGATAACCGATACCTCAATCAAACATACTCTCTTCCTCAACCTCCGATAAGCTTTTGCTAACCGGGCTGATCTCTTCCAAGTCGATAAAATTAGTAAAAAATTTACACTTTCACCCAAAGCTATTCCTAGACGTCTGTATGACAAAATTTACCATCCATCTGGTTCTGAACAGCTTTGACAGCAGCAACTCTAGCAGCAGTTGCGGCCCTATTCGCACCCTGTACTGCCTTGTTCACTTGTTCATCCACCCGGCATCCATGAATAGCATTCTGGGCAGCTTTTCTAGCACCCTGCAATTTAAATAAGGATACGATATAAGAGACTACTATTGGATGATGAATGCATTATAATCTGGGGTGTGAGATAAACGACCTGAACTGCTCTAAGGACTGCATCTGTTTGCGGGGGTAGATGAGTACTGAGCGTGCCACCATCCCATTCACCACATCTTGTATCACCATTGCGGAATGTGTACATGCCATACCCTTGCTTACGCCCTTCATGCCAAGAACCCTCATAACAGTGGCCATTAGCAAAGTGATAAACACCAAAACCATGGATTTTATCTCCAAAATATTCCCCAGCATATCTATCTCCATTTCTACAAACCAATCAATTTAATAATCAGTATTGGGATATTCTTCAACAACATGATTTCTTAATCAAATATAATTCCACAAATAATTATAATTTGCCCATTTAAATAATTCAATCAAAAAGTAAATAAATAGCCAAACAAACTAACCTGAAATTGTAAACACCAAGGCCATGCTTCATGGCACACTTGAAGTGGCCAAAGTAGGAACTGCCATCAGCACAAGACTGGACACCCACACCATGACTCTGGCCATTACACCACTGCCCAGCATAAGAATCTCCAGTATAGAACCTATAAACACCAAAACCATGTCTCAATCCCTGCCGATACTGTCCTTTATACCTACTCCCTCTGGCCCAACTCTCTATACCATACCCATCGTATTTACCATCCACCCAATCCCCCTCATACCTTCCATTCACGAAAAAATTGTAGACCCCACTTCCATTACATTTGCCTTTGTGAAACTCCCCCTCGTACAAATCTCCGTTGCTGTACAACTGCACCCCTTCCCTCACTATCTGCCCCCTTTCTTTCTCCATCTTCGTCTCCCCAATGGACCACTGCACTGGCCTCCTCGACTGCTTCCTCGAACAACTGCCCAATCTTTTACTAGTTTCTTGTGTTATTTGCTTTATCAACTTCTTGTTCTTGTTTGCCAGAAACAGAGCGATTGCTACAAAGATTAGACCCAACAACAGATTCTCCGATGTGGGTATTTCTTCGCTTTTCAGGTTCAAGAAGTAGACCAAGAGGGAGAGAGAGAACAAGGTGAAGAAAGAGAGTGAAGCCATCGCAAACACTGGAACCAGCCGGCTCGACCCGGTTCTCCTCGTCGAACCAGGGTTCCGTTTCCTCTCTTGTTTTAGTAATATATCTTCTTGCTCGTCGTCGTCCACTTGTTGGCAGTTGAGGGGTTTGTTAATGTCACCTTCGGTGACGGAGTTGAGGCTGTGGATGGACGATCGGATGGTTGGCGATGATCGGAGAAGTGAGGACTGTGTTCTAGTGAGCTTCGCCTGTGATTTCTGGCTCTCCATTGCTGTTTCTTTTTTTTTCCTTTTCTTTTCTTTTCTTCTAGTGGGCCCTCCTGTAGCGCGATATTCTTATGAGTATTGTTGTTGTTCTTGTCGCCGGCGACATCGCCACCGAGCGGCGCACGTTAAAGAACTGAGACGGAGCGCACGTTAGCACAAACTCAGAGACTTTTTTTATAGAGAGAGAGAGAGAGTGAGTTTTGAAGGAAAAAAGCGTCCTTGGCGATTTGGGCTGGGTTTTGGGAATTTATGGGTGTAAACGGGGAGAGCGATGGAGAGATTTAATATGGACCGTTGGATGAGAATCATGCGGACTTATTCAAGAGGAGCTATTATTGTCGTTGGATTTCATCTGGGACGTCCCGGTCTTGACGGGAAGATCTGGTCGTCGGATCTGGATTCGCCTCTTTAGCCTTTATAGCTTTAATGTGGCAGGCCGGCACGTGCCACAACATTTTCAAAATTACGCCACTAGGCTATTTCAAGGAAAAAGAATCAGGCTATTGATTAACTATGTTTCATGCACCTTTCCATTAAATTGCTTCACGGTCTCATCACCGCTGATCTGAGAAATGTTGTGCGCTCAATGTGGTCCCTCTTTTGGAGGACTCAGATTGGTTGGAAAATGGTGTCTCATCATTTGAATTTTTTGCCCACCACCATGTTGCGCCCGTACCGTCTCGTGTAGACACCCTCCTTGGAAATTTTTAGGCTGTTGGCAATAATTTTAACACAGTATCAATAAAAATTATTTAAATAATATAATAAATTCACCTATAATTATCGTATCATTAATATATATTATTAAAATTAATATTATAACTATAAATTAATTTGATACATCATTTGAACATATTTTTTAGCTAAATTTTGAAAAAATATAGCATTACTCTTATAATTTTAGCTAGTTGTGTAGTAAAAGGTAACTTATAATAATATCTACTTTAACAAGTTTATATGTAATTAACATATTATCAATACATCCTCTCAAAATTAATATGACAATCATAAATCAAATTATCACATCATTTGAATATATTTTTTGGGTAAATTTTTTAAAAATATAACATTACTCTTCTAATTTTAGTTAGTTATGTAATACATGGTAACTTATAAGAACATGTACTTAAACAAGCAATTTAGGATTGATATATGGATTACCTTAAGGTCTCATTTGGTACACAAGATTGGATTGGATTATTTTTAGTTCTCGTTTGGTGTGTGTGATATGATTGGATTATTTATATAGGATTGGATTATTCTATGTTTAGTAAAACGTAGGATATGATTACAAATAGTGTAGAAAACCTTGGATTTTATTGAAAATTTTTGGTGATTTTTCAAAAATTTTCTCTCTACTCTCTCATCGCCCTTTGTTACCACCACCGCCGCCGTCTCTCAACCACTAACCTCCTTCCTTTAAAGGTATCATTCGTTGGAGACGAGACATCGTGTTCTTCGTCATTTCTTACCACTGCATCTTCTCTCTCTCTCTCTTACTTTCATCATTTCCCTTTAGTAGATTAGATCGCACAAGGAGAGACACCAATTCTGGTGTGAAGCTGATAGAGGCAAGTGACACTGCTAAGAAACGTGAAGATGAGATAGAGAAACGGAGGCGACAACGAAGAAGGTGGAGCTAAAGTAGAAGAGCCAAAGAAGTCAACTAAGATGATGAGAAGAAAGATGGGATGATTTTAACCCAGCTTTTCAATGGGTTTAAATTAACCTAAACTAATGGGATAAAATCATCGGTGGGATAATTAGAAAAGAGTTGTTGGCAAGACCAAATATGGGTTTGGATTAATTTTAATACAGCTAAGAAATAAGGTCTTAAGAGATTAGATTGAATATGATTGGATTGGATTGGATTTTTAATACTATGATGTGTTTGGTGCAGTTGCTATCGGATTAAAAATAATACTGTTTAATGTTTGACATATCATGAGATTGTATAAAAAATTATTTTTATATTTGATAAGAAGGGTTAGAATAAAATTTTACCATTATCTGTTTTTTATTCTTTCTAATTCTAGAAAACTCTTCACTAATTCAACCTCTCTCCATTTCTTATTCTTCTTTTCCCTTTTTTCATATATGTGTGGACAAATTCTTTTCCATTTCTTCTTTTCTTCTACTCTATTTCTTGTTCAAAACCAACTCTATATAGACAAAACAAAGCAACAATTTATAGATATTTATACCATAATCACTCTATTAATTAGTAGACAAAACAAAACAACAATGAAGAAGAAGCAACAATTAAGAGCTCACAAACACAAAAAAAGCAATTGAAGTAGGAAATGACTGAGGAAGGAGAGGATGGAGAAGAGGTAAGAGAAGAGAGAGAGTAGCGACTAGGAAAGCGGTGTGAAAGGAAATGTTAGATTTTTTTTTTTTTATTTGTAGTGTTCAACGGAATAGATTTCTCTCAACCTGGTGAGATAATTTAGTGAAGGGATAAATTAGTGAAGGCTCCTGTGGCTAAACCAAACATAGGTTTAGATAAAAATTAATTCAAACTCAGTCTAATCTTGGGAAACAAATGAGACATAAAATTATGATGTAAGTCCATTTGTCTAAGGAGTCATTTGTCTTTTTGTTTTTTTTATCTAAATACTTAACAATACTGAAACTTATAGAAAACTAAATTATGATTGAAATTTGAAATCTGAATGACATGATTTTTTTTTAAAATTTTTTTATCTCTAAATTATTGTAAAATTGTTTTTTTTTTTTTTTTAAGTTGAAATTGTCTAAAAACTAGTAATTTGATGTTTATACTTTTTTACTATTAATTGTTATGAAATTTTATTTAATATAATATAAAAATAAATAATTATTTATAAAAAATATATGATTATAAGGTATAATAAAATTAATTATATTTATATATTTAAATAAAAATAAGAAAATTATCGATGAGGTGAATTATATTTACAAAGTAACTAAAAAAAAGTAAATGTTTAAATTACAACTTAAAAAACATTTGTCTAATTTTAAAAAATTTTAGGATGAGAGGGTTTTTTTTTTTTTTTTTTAAAAAAAAAAAGTGTTATATAAGTATTAGGAGAAAATATTTATAATATAAAATTAGGATAAAATTGAAAATATGATACTTTTGGGGAGGATAGATTTGTAATAGAATATTTTAAATATTATTAATGGTATGTTTACTTAATAGATAAGAAAAAATGAAAGACGAATAAAAATAATAGATTATATTTACTTGTTATAAAATCATTTCATAATGGGAATGAAATCGTGGATCACAAATGAATTTAAGGTTATGGAATGAAATTTTAATTCCTCCCTCCCCATTTGAGAATCTCATTCTTATTTTCTTTTGCTTGAAAAAAAAAATAATATAGATACACAATATATATTAAATCATGACTTCTTATATCAAAAGAAAAATATGCTCACAATAATAATATTATTAAAAAAAAATTTTAACAATATTATTGTAAGCATATTGTGGTTTTTTTTTTTTTAAAAAAAAAAAAAAAAAATTGTCTATCTATATTGTATATCAAGTTATGATTTTTTTGATATAAAATGCTACTTAAAAATATGCTTACAATAATATTGTTAAAAAGTTTTTTTTTTTTTTTTAAGCCTATTATAACGAGTTACATGACAAGAAGAAAAACACTACATCCTAAACACAATTTTTCATATTATAATTAATTTATAATTTTAATCAATAGCATTTTTATAACTTATAATTAATCAATTCTGATTTTAAAACAAAATAAATAGCTCAATAGAAATGCTATTGATTTCAATTTCGATTCCTGTAGTTGAAGTGAACAATTTATTCTTTTTACGATATATTATTCTGATTCAAGTCATTTTGATACCAGATCATTCAAAAACATTAAATTTAACAATAATAAGAGTTTTTTTTTTTTAAAAAAAAGAAAAATAATGAGATTTTTTGTTTTTATTATTATTATTTTAATTATTATGATGGTGTGACAATTATTTTGAATGAGGTATCACGTGAGGTAGACATGGTTTCTTGAATAATCATCATTGGACAGTGGAAGTGGAGAATGAGTGGACAGAAAGTAAGATCACGATGAAAGAAGAGTAATTTTGATGATCTAGTCCAGATCAGCCTTTGATAAAGCTTGGATTCAAGTTGTGCTTCTTGGAAGACATGATATATTATCACACGAAGCTCGCATCAACTTCCGTCGAGAATGGCAAATATAGCCGCACATCATCGAAAAGATAAAAGAATTGACTTCTTTGCAGATTCACCCACCCATCATTACTTTTTTTTTCCCTTTTTTTTTAACATACCACCCATCGTTTCTGTTTTCATGTGATTATGTAGTCACTTATTTGACCCTATTTTCTTTATTTATCATTATTTTATTATTCTTTTTTTTGAAATATTTATTTTATTACTAAGACTACTCCAAAGAATGACCGATATCATACAAGACGGGATACTGATGACACGATATGAAAAACAACTCTTATACAAAAGAGGTCAGCTCATATAACGGTGAAAGAACGATCCACACATAAGATGGGAAGGCAGCTACTATAAGGCTGCAATATATGGGTGTAAAGCCTATGTTCACATTGAACTTGGGCGTGATGCTTACTACCAAGGCAAAGCATAGAAGATTTTTTTTTTTTTCTCCATGTCGAAGTATATTTTCTTCATGAGTACTTAAACAAAAAACATATCCTTTCTCCATAAAATTTTTTTATAAGAACATCTCCAATGCAAATATGAATTGTCTTTTAAAAAAAATAGACATATCATCAATGTCAAGGAAATATGCATCCAATGTGATATAAATATGAATTGATAGACTCAAGTTTAAAAAGACTATTCAATACTATTATATTTATTTCAATAATAAATAGTTAAGTAATAATATATAATTAAAGTAAATTATCATAAAATATTATTTGATGAAAATTTCATTCATTTATTACTGACATGGTTGTTTAGGAGACTCTCTAGAAATAGACATTGAGGTTGACAACCTCTATTTTTTTTTTTTTTTGTCTTGTCAGCTTAATAATGGTTGTAAAAGTTTGCATTGAAGAGATTAATTTTAACAATTTATCAATTTATCTTATGTGGTACTTCATTTTTTTTATAATTCATACTTGCATTAAAGATACTCTAAGAGAATGTAAATATTGCCACAAAAAAAATTTACTTATACATCTAATTTTGATCAAAATGGTATATTATAAAAGTATCTTAACTCAAATTATTGATAAATGAGCAAATTAATAGTTTAAAATGTTGGAAATCATGGGGAAAATCATGGAGAATCACAATCAAAGATTGGATCCTATCAATGAAAGATCGATTCCTGATTTATTTGCATGAATTACAACTGATATGTTATTATTATTATTATTATTATTATTATTATTATTTTGGAGTTGACTTATTATAACACTTTTTATATTTGGGTAAGCATGATTTGTAAAATAATATACAAAAATATGAAATCTTTTCAGCTTCAATCACAGCTCTCACTCTTTCATTTTTATCATGGTAAAATCTTTTCTTCTAATCAAAATCTTTATCAAGAAACGCAAGAAAACCTTTTCTTTCTCAAGAAATACAAACTTTTTTCCCAAAAAACTCAGAATTCTAATGGGCTTTATTATCTCACCTCAGAACTAGTCCATCCAACAAGGAAATACAACCTTAAAGCATCTTACTAGTTCAGGTCTAGGAATTTCTTATGATTTGAATACTTTTGTGAAGTTTGTCATCTCGCAAAACAGACTCAATTGCCATTTGGCCGCAGTTCAATAAAAACAAAAGCACCTTTTTGATCGTATTCATTGTGATATATGGGGGGCATTTAGAGTAGCTTCTATTTCAGGAGCTCACTATTTTTTAACAATTGTGGATGATTTTTCATTGGATGTATTTGGTACGTCATAAATCTGAAACTCAAGAAATCTTGAAAACTTTTTTACACGGGTCAAAACTCAATTTAATATATCCATCAAATGTTTTCGAGTGGATAATGGTAGGGAATTCACCTCAATGTTGGATTTTTTCCATAGTCAGGGAGTTTTATTTGAACATAACTGCACTTCTACCTCTCAACAAAACGGAATAGCTGAACGTAAACACAGATACCTCCTTAATATGGCTCATGCTTTACATTTTTAAGCACACTTACTTTGCATTTTTGAAGAGAGAGTGTATTAATAGCTGTCTATCTCATAAATCAAACCCCAAGTTCACTGCTTGGCAAAAAGACACCTTATGAGCTACTTTGTAACAAAACTCTCACATATCACCACTTTACCACACATATTCAAACAGAACATAAATTTGATCAATGTGCTAAAAAAAGTGTTTTTTTTTTTTTCTTAGGTATCTTTCGAGTCAAAAAGCATATGAGGTTTGGAATTTACATGCAAAAAAATATGTTTACTAGCAATGATGTATTTTCCTATAAGTCCATTTTTCCATATTCAACACAAGCTAATAAGCATGATGGAAATTCTCTTATGCTAGTGTTACCAAGACCAATTCAAGAGGAAGAAACTCCAAGAACAAACCTACCCACCACAACTCAAGAAATCGAGACATCCCGAGACCACACAGCCTCACCTTCTTCTAACCTGAACAAATCACAGATCCTGCAGCTTCTCAACCAACAACTAGTTCACCCCTACTGAGAAGGTCCGATCCATATGCATAAGTCAACCCTTACCCGGCTTAGAGACTACCATCATGCCAGCCTGTCTTTTGCCAACCAATCATCAACTTAGAATCCAATCCAGTCAAAGGGACCAGGTAACCTCTTGCTCATTATATCTTATATGCCATTTTGTCATCCTCTCATCAAAGGCTTGTCAAGTCCATTACTAATAGTGTTGAACCAATTTCCTACTAACAAGCAGCTTCTGACCCTAAGTGGGTAGAGGCAATGCGATCGGAGCTCCAAGTATTAGAAGACAAGGGCATATGGACATACACTTCGCTTCCTGCGGGGAAGAAACCTATCGCATATATGTAAATGGATATACAAGATCAAGCATAAATCTGATGGCACCATTGAACAATACAAAGCTTGTTTGGTTGTAAAAGACACGCGCAGGTGGAAGGATTGGATTCTAAAGAAATATTTACACCAGTTGCAAAGTTGGTCACAAAACGCTGCCTTCTTGCTGTTGCAGCGACTAAGGGTTGGTGTCTATACCAACTAGATGTCCAGAATGCTTTCCTACATAAGGATGTCTCAGAATAAATTTACATGTCTCCACCACCTGGTTTCAGTTGATAGGGAGAGAACAACATGGTATGTCGACTTCACAAGTCTTTACATAGGCTTAAACAAGCATCTAGAAGTTGGCATTCGAAGTTCTCTGATGTAATTTGAAAAGATGGTTTTGTTCATTAACAAGCGGATTATTCCCTTTTCATCTACGTTGACGACATGATTATTACAGGAAATGATTCAGAAGCTATAGAACAATTAAAGCTATTTTTGAATTCTCAGTTTAAGGTAAAGGATCTTAGGAAGCTCAAATATTTCCTTGGGTACGTGTAAACATTTCATAGAGAAAATACACTCGAGTTAGTTGATGAAACGGGACTTTTAGGAGCAGCTTCCGCTTCAACGCCAATGGAACAAAATCTGAAGTTCGCACCAATTCAAGGGGAGCTACTCAAAGACTCTTCCAAATATTGAAAGCTCATTGCAAAGCTCGTATACGTTGGTTGTAAAATTAACAAACAAATTTATTTTAAACCTGTAAGTGCACAAATTATTTTAATGAGTATAGTGACAAGCAAAGGTCAATAATAAGAGGAGTTTCAACTTACTTTAATTTTATATGTATTTAAAATCTAAACTAAAAACAATTAAATTAAATATAGGGGTTTTGTAATTGAATTAAAACTAAACTAAACTATGACAGAAAATTAAAATAAAAAAAATCAATGGTAAAAGTTTAGTTAATTAAGACATCTTATCCATCACTAAGCAATCCCTTAATTTATTAAAATAATTAATGAAGTAAATGTTAATGAATGATGAAGACATTCACAATAAGGTAGTAGTCATGCTGTATGTCATATTAATTCTTTCTTAGTATGTAAATCACGTGGCATCTATGTAGATACATATATTCCTAATTATAACCCACCATGACGTTTACTTAGGTTAATAATTGGAATCCGTTAACAAGTAGAAGAATATAAATGTCATACAAATTCTGAAACATAACATCTATCCTAGATTTCTATGAATTTATGTCTTTCAATTGATTCATAAGCAATTGATTGTTACAAATAAAGAATATACTTGTTTGGTATGCGATTTATACTCTTATAACCTAATCCTATAAACATGCTTCTAAGGCCACATTCCCTTTTCAGAAAATTTCCCTTCAATTAATCTCATTTTATTCAACGCATTCCCTTTTCCAAGTATCTATAGGTATAAGTGATTTTCCAAGTTTATTTAAAGAGTACTTTATTACTTTAAGTACAAATTAATACTTTTTTTTTTTTTTTAAATGATTGGGATCAGTCTAGATTACAACTAGGATTAGTATTAATAAATGTTGTGGCGCTACTTGGGGATTAGCTCTTAGAAACGGGAGTAACCAACCCACAAAAAATGGAGAAAGAAACCTACACATTAGTAGGGGACACGTTTGAACCATGACTTAGGAGCCGCATGGGTAGGGGTAGTTTTTATTGTTGTGCCAACCCCACTTTGCGTAGTACAAATTCATACTTAATATACAAATTTTCTATTGAAATTTTCTAAATTTTGTTGTCCGTTTGTTATTTTTTGACAAATCAAAATTTTGTTGTTTAGTTAAAAAATGTTCTACTTAGATGTTGTTTTATCCCTTAGAATCTTGACTTAAATTTATTACTTCAACATCTATCTATTTATTTTCATTCAATCTTAGGATAAAAAAGAGGAAAGAAATTAGTGATAAATAACAATATTAGATTGAGTAAACATAGATGGATGAATATTAAAATCATATATTTAAACCAAAATTTAAATTGATATAGTATGACCATATAAAATTTTTTTCATCTATATCTTAAAGTTAGTTTAGCAAAGTCGAAGAAATTTGTCTAGCCACACTCCTAGTTGGACTTTAAGATATAGATGTCTAGCCACAGTCCTAGTTAGATTTTAAGATATATATAAATATATATAGTAATGTTACGTTATCTAAAAATTTATTGTCCAAATGATATAATAAATTTATATGTAATTACTATATCATCAATACATCATTTTAAAATTAATTTGGTAGTTACAAATCAGTTTATTGAATAATTTAAATAAAATTTTTGAGAAGCATAGTGTTATTCATTAAGACATCAAGTTAACTAAACACTATATCAACATTTAACAAGACATGTTAGATGGTGGTTGAAAACGTGTATTATTAATGACATAAGAACAGTTTGAATAGCACAGGTCTTATTGATATTACAAAATAAATATGGTAAATCCAAATTGATTATACATTATCCTTCAATTTATGGAGCCAAGGAGATGAACTCTATCTATTGACTATAGATATGGGTTCAAAATGAAAATAATGCGTGTCGGAGTAAATAATATATAAATTAGAAATCTAGACACTAGTGGGGTATGTATATATCTATAAACTATGACAACACAACGAGATGATGGTTGATTTAATTTTATTTTTTTTTTATAACTCCAAAAACATTTTCCACGAAGAAAGGGATAAAATATTGAGTATGATAATTGTCTTCACATCAAGATCAAGTTACGAAGGTAGAGTTAAAATAATGAAGAATGCAATTAAGCAACATGTCTACATATTATTTTTTTTTTGAAATATTTTATTTTATTTTATTTTATTTTATAAATATGTAGGTATCATATGTCTACATATTATTATTATTATTTATAAATATGTCTACATATAATATATAAATTAAAAATCTAGACACTAGTGGGGCATGCATATATGATCTATAAACTATGACACCACAACATGATGACGGTTGATTTTTTTTTTTTTTAATTTTTTTATAAATCCAAAAATATTTTCCACGAAGAAAGGATAAAATATTGAGTATGATTGTCTTGACATTAATACCAAGTTATGAAGTGAGAGTTAAAATAACGAAGAATGCAACCAGTATGTCTACATTTTAATTGGAAATGCCCCCATATGAGACTTGTAATACCATCGGAAGGATCAATGCAATTCGATATATCCAAGGACACTCGGTTCATTTTCAATGCTTGTTGTTTTCGCACCAAAATCAATGTGTCTTTCCAAATTTATTCAAATTATCTTAGGGTGTGTTTATTTGATAAATCGGAGAATAAGAATTATTAATAATGTTTACTTACTTTAACATCATTTCGTAATGGGAATGGAATGATGGGTTCCATATGAATTTGAGATTATAAAATAGGAATTCCATTTTTCCTATTTTACTTAGAAATCTCATTCTCATTCCATTTTTCAAATAAAAAATAATTTTATACCCTTTATTAAAAAGACTTTTTGAAGAGAATAGTAGCAATTTATTAATATAAAGTTAATGCATAATTTAAAATCACATTATAGTTTCTTTTTTCATTCTTTTTAAATAAAAATTTCATAATATTATATTATTTCTCAAATAAGAATATGGTGGTCATTTTTTTTAAAAAAAAAATTCAAATTAAGTCCACAACAAAAGAAAAAATATGTTTTTAGCCCATTTATTTTAAAAATTTATTTTTGACCTCTCAAACAAACTAATTGCTATCTATACCCATATTACCCAAATTGCCCTTAAGTATTTTTCAGTTTAAAATTCCCTTTATAACCTTACCTGAAATTACCAAACTAACCTTTTTCTTCTTCTTCCTTTTTCTCTTCCATAAGATTTTCACATCGTTCATTCTTTACAATTTTTTCTCATCCATTCAAGATTTAGGTTACGTGTACTCATATAACCCGAAAATGGGTTTTATTGTTTTTCTTTTTAATTCCTTCTGTTGTGTATGTTTGGTATTGATCAGATTTTGGTATATTTGGTTAGATTTTTATAAATTTGGCAATATAAAATTAGATATTAAATATGATGAGAATATATGTGAGACTAATTTATTTTATACTTTAAATTTTATAGAAATTGATAAAGTGACGATAATAGTCAAATGTAATGGAGAGTGGAATATGAATAACTATATTGAGGGTGAGATATTCATGATGAAGGCCCCTAAGAATGTCAATTTTTCTTAATTGGTGGACTTTGTTTACATAGCAACTGACATTGATAGAAGAATATAGGACATTCATTTGCACTATTTACTCAGAGTTAGGGAATGCCCCGCAGTTAAGATACCTATCACAATTGATCTCAGTGTTCGGGGTGTGATTTCAGGAAAAAAAAAAAAAAAACTAATTGTAGAGAGGTTTATGTTGACAAGAATATGATAGATTATTCAGGTATTAGCTCTATTATCCTTCTATTTGTCATCAACACAATACTAGACCCAGGACATGTAGAGACACCTACAGATAAAATTGTAAGTTCGATTGTGAGTAAAGGTTAAAATTGTTTTATTTTTTCTAGTGGTTCATATATTAAAAGAAATAAATCCTGGTACAATGACTGCAATTGAGACAGATGAAACCAACTGGCCTTTATATTCGTTCGTTGCATTTGAAGTCTCAATTGAAGGTTTGTGGTCTTACATCAGACCAGTTATTGTTGTTGATGTCATTCATTTAAAATGTGAATATAAATGGGTAATTTTTTTTACTGCGTGCAAATATGGAAAGAAGATGATTTATCATATCAGTTTTGGATTTGATAATGGAGAGTCGAATAATTCATGGACCTAGTTCTTAAGCATATTGCAAAAGATTATCAATGGGAGACAATATTTGCTATCAGATTTGATTATTGTATCCAATCGTCATAAAAGCATTGTGAATGCGATGAGTGATGTTTTTCCTAAAGTCTCACACATGTTCTATTTCTTCCACTATAACAAGCAAAAAGAAGTGGAGGATATGTTTTACCTTGTAGTATATTGTTATACAAGGCCAGATTGTGATAGATATTTAAAACAAATTCAAGAGGTATGTCCGTAAATGTATAAAAAATTGGTTAATATTAGAGTAACAAAATGGTCACATATATATTCTCCAAAAAGAAGATATGACATAATGACCACTAACATTGTAGAGTTGCCGAACAAATGCATGATGAAAGCACGTTAGCTCCCAATAGCAACGGTACATGAATATCTGGGATATATGCTGCAAAAATGGTGTAATGGTAGACGTGTTCATATTGACAAACTCAGATCTTCGGTTACCAAAACTGTGGAGGTTCATGTGAACTTGATGACTAATGAATCGACGAGTGCCACGGTATCTGTCATTCAACAATCGATCCAGTACGAAATAGCATATGAACTAAGTTATAGGTTTGTTTAGCCTTTTGTACGGTCATGCAATTGTCGATATTGAGACCTAGATTAGTTGCCATGTCATTATGCAATTGCTATTACCAGGTATCGCAATTATATTTTATTATTTTTCGTTATTTAATGTCATTCAGTAACTTTTTACCTTTGTCATATATATCAGGGTCAACGGTGTTCATATTATAGACTTTGTCATGATTGTTATAACAAATAATGGCTGAAAGTTGCATATGTACATTCGGTCAATCCTATCTCTAGCCCAAAAAATTGGCATATTCCTTCGAAAGTAAAAAGTATGATTGCACAACCATTCAAAGGAAGACGACAAGCAGATAGACTGAGAGAGGCACGAATTCCTTCAGTTAGGGAATGTCGTTGAAAGAAAAAGTGTGGAAATTGTATTAAAGGGGACACAACCATCTTCATTGTCTTAACCCCCCTTATATCAGCAATTGGAGGGACAAGCGTAATTCATGCTGGACATGCTAAGACAAGCGTTGAAGCTGCTAAAAATGTTGTAACCAATACAGAAGCTATGAGACTAGTTCCATCGCCACTGCTGAAGATACTGGGAGCATAGCAAAAGTTGCTGCAGAGGCTCAGACGAGCGCCACCCCTACTGGACGTGCCAAAATCTCCTGAAAATATAGCTTTTGTAGTGTAACTGGATAGCTATTCCACCCTCATAAGATAATAAAAATTGTGGTACTCATGAAAATTTGTAATGAATAAACATGATGTTTGTGGTTTATCCTCTTTATAAGTGGCGGGCACTTGTTATTTAAATAATTTACATAAAATCGTTGAATGAAGTATTTTATTATCATGTTTGTGAGATGGATTTGACATAGAGACGAAGTGCCTTTCTATTTTTTGGTAGTTGTAGTGATATATTCATATTCATTAATATGATATCGAATGTTAAGATACATCGCGATGATTAAAAAACAAAGTTGGTTCTGTTAAAATTTGAATTTTTTTGTGTTTGGGTCATTTTGGTTTAGAGTTAAAAAAATAGAGTAATAATAAAACTCGACATCAGTTTTTTATTTGAAACATTATAAAAGGAAAAAAAAACAAATGAATGAAAAATTAGAAATTTAAAAAAAAAAAAAAATCAAGGGTCGGGTTTGGTATAAACACTTAAACCGACATTGGTTTTTGTCTATCAATTAAAACCGACGTCGGGTTGTGTCATAAACTGGGACTGACGTTGGGTTTTTAGATAGATATTAGTTTGCGACACGTCTATAGTCGATGTCGGGCTTTAAAGAACATAAACACTAACATTAGGTTCCGTAAAGCCAGGAAAACCAATTTTAATTTTTTTTCATTATTTTACCCATTTTTAATGCTTTAGTGGCCCAAAAATGCTCACCATTAGCTTCAAATTTCATTAATTCAATAAAATGAAGGAAACGTATTGCAATAGCTATTATATTGATTGCATTGGATTGTAAGATATTATAAGGCAATTATGCACATTCTAACTCGAGGTACATTGGATCTTACAGTTATATATAATATGGAATTTATAGTTTTTGGGCATTTTTTATCATTAGAGACAGAAAATGGAGGAAAATTATGTAAATAAATAATAAAATTTAAAATACCGGTTTACAACAACCAACAAAACTCGATGTCGGTTTTTGTGGCCACATTAAAATAGACGTCGGGTTATGAGAGCCCACTAAACCTGAGTCTTTTAATCGTGTTATATATACTCATTGAAACCGGCATCGGTGTATGTTTATTTGCTAAAACCAATACCAGCTTTTGTGATCCCATATAACTCGATTTTTTTTTTCTGAACTCCTTCATTTTTTTATATTTTATGTTTTTATTATTATTATTTTTTTCAACTTTTGAAGCATGAGCTTTTGTTTTTTAAATGATTAGATCGATCATAATATTCTAATATAATAATTGCTCATAAGGTACTTAAACTGTTGATGATATTTACCTTTAGTGTTTTTTTAATTAATTAACTAATGGTGAATGTGATATTAAAAGTAAGTAATGTGTTATTTACATACTCTTTTATGTGTCTAATAGATTTGATTTATGGTTAAATTTGTCTCTAAATCATCAATCCAATTATAGACAAGATACTTGTAAAGACCTCTCATTATTAGTTTATATTGATTTTCTTTTGGTTAATTTTGGAAAAAATTTAACAGAGTCTCATCTATTTTTTCGCAAACCGTGTAGTTTAACCTGCATGTAACACTTTATCTAGAGACTCAATCTCTCTGTCCACTTTCGTATTACCACACAATATTTTAAAAAAATTTACAATTAAATAATGAATGAATAAAATACAAACAAATTTTAACATCAATTATATACAACTTTGTCGTCCTTATCTAATGTCCATCATCCCTATTCGTCTGCGCTATACCTTGGGGTAGAATACATATATATATATATCAGACGCTATTTGTGCTTTACTCGACGGGTATTTTCCTTAGTTCGAATAGACTTCTATTCACCCTCTAAAGAGCATAAAAGATCATGAATGTACATTACACAATATTGATGGGAGAAAACCAAACACACAAACTAATCACTTAGCGGAACTTTTTCTCCCCTTGAATGAATCCTATGAAAAACCACTAAATAATGCACAAATCTACCACAGTATATATATACCACCACCAATCAAATAATGAACAAATAAAATCACCACCACATGCACGAATAACATAAGCCAATTTTTACGTGGAAAACCTCCCCAATATGAGGAGTAAAAACCACTGGATCGTAGTCCACTCAAAAATCTCCACTAATAATCAAATGTGAGAGTAATAAACTATTTTAACATCAAATAGGAACCAAAACCGAGCAGCAATTATCTAGGTTTCCTAGTAACACAAATTTAAGTTTTAAATAACAAGTGAAGAGAAAACACAAACTCAGTAGGACATTCTGGACTATGTCGCTTCTTTCTGGAAGCTCCAAATCCGATCTCCACCGTCCAGATTTTAGAGTCATAAGTGCTAAGTATACTGTCCAAATTTGAGCTCGATCTAACGGTGAATGAAAGAAATATTGTTCTTAACAAAATATTGCGCAGACAGTGACGAAAAACCTGACAGCTCTGTTACGGGCTATATATCTCACGAACGACACCTCTAATTTCGATCTCCACCGTTCAGAATCAAGATCCTGAAGAGATCAATGACTGTCCAAATTTCAGCACGATCCAACGGTTAACGAAAAAGATATCACAGTAACTCCGAAACTGTGCGGGATGAGTTTTTGTGCAGAAAACTCACTCTCTTCTTTCCTCCTCTCTTCCACACGATTTTCTCTCTTCACACTTGATTTTATGTTTTTTTCCTACCTCAAAAAACCCTAAACTCTCACAGCCATCAAACCCTTTTTTCTCTTATTTATATTAATCAAGAAAATTAAACTTAAATAGGGTTATAATTCCTAATTACATTAAGATTCCTATATGGGCTCAATAAGCTTGTTGAGACTTGTTGGGCCTCTACATAAGAGGAAACCCAACCAAACAAATCTCCCCATTCTCAATTATGTGGAGGGGTTCGCCATTCCGACGATCATTTTACAGGCCTTAAGCTTCTCTCTTGGTAATACCTTTGTAAACATATCGGATCCATTGTGGTCTGTATAAACTTTGTCAAGTTCTAGCAGTTTATCATTAAACACATCTCTAATCCAATGGTATCTTAAGTCGACATGCTTCGATCTTACATGAAAGGTTGAATTCTTCCCAAGGTGAATGACACTCTGACTATCACATAATAACATATATCTCTGTTGCTTAAAACCAAGCTCTACTACAAATTTTTTCATCTATAACAACTCTTTACAGGCTTCAGTTACTGCAATGAGGCTCTGTGGTAGAAAGTGTAATACATTTCTGTAATCTTGATTGCCAAGCTACAGCACCACTTGCAAATATAATCAAATAACTAGACGTTGACTTACAAAAATCTACATCTCCTACCATATCTGCATCTATGTAGCCAACTAGCAGTGGCTTTTCACCACCAAAACCAAATCTTAAACTAGAAGTACCTCGAAGATATCTCATGATCCACTTAACAGCATTCCAATGCTCTTTTCCAGTATTAGACATGAACCGGCTAACAACACCAACAACATGAGCTATATTTGGTCCCTTACATACCATTGCATACATCAAACTCTCGATTACTGAAGCATATGAAAATTTTTTCATGTCATTTTTTTAGGCATCTGTAGGAGGACACTGCTTCATATTCAACTTGAAATGTGCACCAAGTAGAGTACTAACTACTTTAGCTCTATCCATGTTGAATCTCTGAAGTACTTTTTCAATATATTTCTCCTGTGACATATACAACTTCTTAGACTTTCTATCACGATCAATTTGTATACGTAGAATTTTCTTTGCCAGCCCAAAGTCTTTCATAGCAAAAGATTGACTTAATTTTTTATTCAACCTATCAATTCTTGAAACATTCCTGCCAGCAATCAATATGTCATCAACATAAAGCAGTAAAATAATAAAGTCATAATCAGAGAATTTTTGAATAAATATACAATGGTTAGAAGTTGTTTTCTTGTATCCTTACTCCTCCATAACTGACTCAAACTTCTTATATCATTGTCTCGATGCCTGTTTCAAACCATAAAGACTTTTCTTCAACTTGCACACATAATCCTCTTTTCCTTTTACAACGAAACCTTTTGGTTGCTCCATATAAATCTCTTCCTCTAAATCACCATAGAAGAATGCAGTCTTCACATCCATTTGCTCGATCTTTAAATCAAGACTGGTTGCTAAACCAAGCACAACATGGATGGATGACATCTTCACAACTGGAGAAAAAATTTCATCAAAATCAACGCCTTTCCTCTAGTTGAATCCTTTGACAACCAATCTGACTTTGTATCGAGGTCAAGTACTAAGCTCATCATGCTTAATTCTGTAAACGCATTTGTTTTTCAAATCTCTTCTATCTTTAGACAGTTTTATTAACTCAAAAGTATGATTTTGATGAAGTGACTGCATTTCATCTTGCATAGCCTCAAGCCATTCCTTCTTGTGCTCATCTTCCAAACCCTCTATATAACACTCGGGTTCTCCCCCGTCAATCAATAACACTTACTCACTTGCAGAATATCGATTGGAAGGACATCGGTCTCTGGTAGACCTTTTGAGTGGTATATTGAATGGAGCATCAGGAATTTGCACCTGTTAATTAGTTTCAATATCTTCCCCTGCATATGAGGAACCACCTATATCAATTGCAAACTACTGATCATTAACTTGTGTTGGCAAATTTGTTGAAGAAGCTGAACTCAAATCGACCAAACCATTATTGTAATCGGACATTAAATTTCCAACTTTCTCAATATCCTGTATAGTCTGATTTTCCATAAATACTATATCTCTGCTTCTCACAAGTTTCTTCTCAATCGGATCAAAGAATCTATATTCGAACTCATATTGACTATAACTGATGAAAATGCACTGTCTAGTTTTCATGTCAAGCTTGGATCTCTCATCTCTGGGAATATGCACAAATGGCTTATACCCAAAAACACGTAAGTGATCATAGAAAACATCTCTACCACTCTAAGCTCTGTTTGGTACATCAAATTGGAAAGGAACACATGGTGTGAGATTAAGAACATGTACAACAGTACTCAGAGCCTCACCCCAGAAATATCCTAGTAACTGTGCCTGTGAAAGCAAACATCTCACTCTCTCTACTAGTGTTCTGTTCATCCTTTCAGCTAAACCATTCAACTTAGGAGTCTTGGGAGGTGCCTTTTGATGTCAAATACCCTGTTGTCTACAATACGCATCAAAAGGACCTGTATACTTTCCCCCGTTATTAGTTCTGATGCACCTCAACTTTTTCCTAGTCTGTCTCTCAACCAGTGCTTGAAATTTATTGAACACATCTAATACTTGATCTTTCATCTTCAAGGTGTAAACCCAAGTCTTTCTCGAGTGATCATCTATGAAAGTCATAAAATATAGGGCTTCATCGAGTGATCTCGTCTTCATAGGGTCGTAGAGATCTAAATGCACTAGGTTAAGTATACCTAACTTCTTTATAAGTGGAGAGCTATGAAAGTTGACTCTGTTCTGCTTCCTTGCTAAACAATGAGAACATCTCTTCAACTGTATATTTTCATGTCAGGTAGCTTTTTTTTCTAGGTTAAAACAATCAAGCCTTTCTCGCTAATATGTCCAAGCCTCTTGTGCCAAAGTTTTACCTTGTCTTCATCCTGAATTGCATTAATGATGAACTTTGAAATTTTTGCCTATAACAAGTATAAAGTAGAACACTTTTTATCTCTGGCCACAACCATGGCACCTCTGATGAGTTCCCACTAACCATTACTAAAGAAGTTGCAATATGCCTCATCATCAAGTTTACCTGTAAAAATAATATTCACACGAATGTCGGGAATATGTTTTACATTTTTTAAAACTAACCTGGAGCCATTATTAGTCTCCAGGCTCACATTTACAATACCAACAACTTTTGTTGTGCCATCATTCCCCATCTTTACACTCCCAAAATCATTATGTGTGTAAGATGTAAATAAATCCTTCCGCGAAGTAGCATGAATGGAGGCATCACTATCAATCACCCAGCTAGTCTCATGACATGCAAAACTAATGAAATCAGCATCATACATAAAAAAAAAAAAATGTCTTCATGAATGACGGTAGCAAATCTGTCATCATTGCTATTATTTTCATTCTTCTTTTCTTTACTTGTGTCATTTTTATTTTTCTTTTCCAACTGTTTGCAATTTTTTTTATGTGTCCCTTTTGTTTTTTGTGGCGGTAGTGACACTCAACATCTGTAAACATATTGGATTTACTTCTGTGTTGACTTCTATTCTTCGGACCCCTGCTTTTACTCCTCCCTCTACTTTCTGTAACCAGAACTTCTGAAGATGAAATGGATCATTGTGCTTTTCTTCTGTCTCTTCATTCAGAATATTACCCTTAACCAAATCCATTGTTATCATTCCATTCAGAGCAGAGTTCGACAAAAAAGATCTAAAAGTCTTCCATGAGTCTGGTAATGTACCAAGCAACTATAATGCTTATACCTCATCATCAAACTTGATACCCATGCCAACTAACCGATTTATAATCCCCTGATATGTATTCAAATGATCTGTCAGAGGAGCACCGTCATGATATCTTAAATACATCTGCTTCATCAGAAACAATTTATTATTCCCGATTTTTCTGGCATACAACTCCTCAAGCTTGACCCACAAGTCCGTACATGTGCTTCCCCACTGATATGATTCAAAACATTGTCACTTACCCATAGCCTAATGAAACCACATATTTGCCGATGAAGCAAAGTCCATTCCGCATCAGATTTATCACTAGGCTTTTCTGTAGCAAAAACAGGTAAGTGAAAATCTTTCACATACAAAAGATCCTCCATCTTTCCCTTCCAAATATGATAGTTCGAATCATTTAGAGTAATCATTCTACGTAGATTCAAATTGTTCTCCATATTCATCATTGTAAAATTCGGAACCTGGCTCTGATACCACTTTGATGGGAGAAAACCAAACACACAAACTAATCACTCAGCGGAACTTTTTCTCTCCCTGAATGAATCCTATGAAAAACCACCACCAATCAAATAATGAGCAAATAAAATCACCACCACATGTACGAATAACACAAGCCAATTTTTAAGTGGAAAACCTCCCCAATACGAAGAGTAAAAACCACGGGACCGTAGTCCACCTAAAAATCTCCACTAATAATCAAATGTGAGAGTAACAAACTGTTTTAATATCAAATAGAAACCAAAACCGAGCAGCAATTATCTAGGTTCTCTAGTAACACAAATTTAAGTTTTAAATAACAAGTGAAGAGAAAACACAAACTCAGCAGGACGTTCTGGACTATGTTGCTTCTTTCTAGAAGCTCTAAATCCGATCTTCACCGTCAGATTTTAGAGTCACAAGTGCTGAGTATACTGTCCAAATTTGAGCTTGATCCAACGGTAAACAAAAAAGATATTGTTCTTACAAAAATACTACGCAGATAGTGATGAAAAACCTGATAGCTTTATTACGGACTGTATATCTCATGAACGACACCTCCGATTCCGATCTCCACCGTTTAGAATCAAGATCTTGAAGAGATCAAGGGCTGTCCAAATTTCAGCACGATCCAACGGTTAACGAAAAAGATATCACAGTAACTCTGAAATTGTGCGGGATGAGTTTCTGTGCAGAAAACTCACTTTCCTCCTCTTTTTCACACGATTTTCTGCCTCAAAAAACCCTAAACTCTCACAGCCATCAAACCCTCTTTTCTCTTATTTATATTAATCAAGAAAATTAAACTTAAATAGGGTTATAATTCCTAATTACATTAGGATTCCTATATGGATTCAATAAGTTTGTTGAGACTTGTTGGGCCTCTACATAAGAGGAAACCCAACCCAATAAATATGCCCCGTAACTGGTCTTGTATTACAAACAGAACAAGTCAAATAATTCATTAAAAATATATTATCTAAATATATGATTCAAAAAGTGGCATTTACCTGTTCGGTTGCTGAGGAACATCCCGCTTATCTATACGCTTCACATTCCATATTTTTTTCTACAAGTGGCATTTCTATGTTGGTCTTCTCATAGTAATCAACCGACCACAAGATCAATGGTATGCAGTGGACCAACAGCTCGATAACATTTCTCCAGTGTTCAAACTCTATATCTATAAATGGATCATATATGATAATCTTTTGCTTTCTTAGGCACACCTTGTAGACTATGCAATAGGTCTGATGTAGACTACATGGAAGCAACAACTGCATTTTGAAGACGTCAGTGATACAGTTCTAATTCGAAAGATCAAATAATAACTTTTAATCGTAAAACGATACTTATATTGTGAACAGACCACTAAAGGATTTTAGCGTCTTCCAAACTGCTAGTGAACCTTATCCAATGTCGGGGAATCACAATCGTAGCAGGATCAAGTGTCTTTTTTTTACTGATGTATTCCTTATTCATAACTATTGTCATCTCTGTATGTGAGTAAAAAAATTATTTACTACTTAACAAAGATGAAAAAAATTGAGCAATTATAAAATGTAGACACTCACAAAAAAGGTTGATCCATACACTACGTGTCTCTCATCATGAGCCTTATTCCACCACCCGTTTTCTTTAATCTGCAAGCACTGCAAATAACTGTCGATATGCTTTAAATTCAACTAACTATCCTCATTCTCAATGGTACGAAACTCTTCAAGGGTGAATGTCATCGGATAACCATTGATATAACGCCCAAAATAAAAATAAGAATTAAAAGTTAGTAATGTTAGATTAATAACAAGATTAAACAAAGGTAATAAACATTTTTATCAATACCTAAAGTCAAAAGAAGAAGAAGCTTTGCACTGCTTATACATATTCTCAACCACATCCTTCAACATTAGCATAGTCTCCGTCACTTGCTCCTTTAGCCCTTTTTTTTTTCCTTTTTCGTGGGTTCAAAATCTATGTATAGTGACAATAGAGATACTGGCGATTTAATATTTCATTTAAGCTGTAATAGTTTCTCCTCTAATATTAAGAAAATCAAAATTTGTTAGTACGTATTTATAATGATATGAAAAACTAACCTAAAATACAAAATAAACAAAAACTTTACTTGATCAATATCATGCTGAGATGGTGAGTCATGATGGAGTGGTGGGTCTTCATGGGGTAGTGGATCTCGACCTGATCACTATCATGCTGCGGTAGGTCCTGATGGATTGATGAAGCATCTACTAATCGTTATCTTTTTGTTGATTGTGATATTTCCGATGATGATGGTCTATTTAGTGGTAAAGAGCGATAGATATGGTCATCCTGGATAGAGGTCTCCATGTCATCATCATCATCATTGTCATTGTCATTCGGGTCATCCCCACCATCCGAAGGCTCATGGATTTTCAATATCCTCTCAATCCTACCCAACTTCTCGTTTGCTCCTATCGTGTCTTCAAAATAAACTCCAATAGTATCATAATATTGCCTACCTTCATTTTAAGCTCTTGTAAAAATAATTAAATAACAATATAAATTAAATTGATAGTCATATAAGAATGAAATACATTAATATAATCATACAAAATTCGCACCTGACACTGACCCCATGGGATTGCTGTGTCATCGTGCTTATTCTCGCCTTGCCTAAACTCATGTACTCTTTTTGTTCTTGTCTTTAAATATGTAGCCTCCGAGTTGACTCGTGGGTCTGAGACATGATAATGTTGCTACTGGTCCTTCTCCTCCCTAGTCAACTCCCTCTCACCACCCTCCTCCCTGGTCGACTCCCTCTCACTCTCCTTATTATCCAAATTATCATCTTTAGATTCATCAGCATCCCCTCCACCGCTTATTTTATAGACATTTTCGCTAAACAAATACGTAGGGTTGAAGGACTTCTAATAATTATTTTCTCTCTCCACGGCAGTGAGCTCAATGGTACTACTCCCTCCTATTAACCACATAATATATATATATAATATACTTAATATTATAATTACAAACAATAATAGTCAACAAATGAAAATAAATGTAGGTTGGTTTAGACATTTACACGAATTAGGTCATTAAACCAACTTATTTGCTTTCTGTTATTACAGACCCAATTCACATACTTTGGTAGCAATATACTGTCTTCTATGAATCTCTTCCCTTACCTATTTTCCAACCACAAAAACATTTTCATTAGTCACCATTGTAATTTTTATTGGATTAAACAAAAATTTAGTTAGTATATATATAAAAATTAAACAATTTTCATTATATATAAAGAGCATATACTAAATATCGTACCTGAAATGCCTAAATAAAGTCATACAAATCAATGTTACGTTCAGTCATAAGCCGATTTTCATCAAGCATCTAACGAAGGGACTCTATAAGCCTATGGTAGCCTAGGGGAATGCATTCCATACATTAACATTCTCTATCAAAAGTCACAGATAATTGTCCACCCTAACTCAATCATCATAGCCATAGAATAAACTGAAGGTGATGACTATACTAGTTAACTTCAAGATGTCCTTATCGCTTACATCGTTCCCCCGTACCTTTAACATAAGCATAATTTCACCCAATATCGACGATTTTCCTTTAAGATATCGCCACAAAAGACTATTATCGCTTTATTGCTTCCCCGTAAGGATGCATAGGTCAACGTACCCGAAATAGAGTCTTGTCACTAATAAGAATTCA
Source organism: Dimocarpus longan (assembly GCA_022984855.1). Lineage (NCBI taxonomy): Eukaryota > Viridiplantae > Streptophyta > Magnoliopsida > Sapindales > Sapindaceae > Dimocarpus > Dimocarpus longan. The sequence continues at coordinate 13,760,741 of CM041018.1, forward strand.
TGCTTTCCAAACCTATATGCCCTTCCCCCAATTTCGAACCACATCTCATCAGGGTGTGAATCAAGATATATTAACTCTTTAGCAAAAATGACAAGTATAAGGGGAGTAATTAGCAACTGTTGACCGAGTAATTTTATAAATTGCGCGATCCAACTCTTCCTCTTGAACCTCTCTAGTAGCTATCTTTTACGAAAGAAATATATTTAGACAACCAATATGCTTCAAACTATTGTATGTATTCCCTATCATTTCGTTGGGAACATTCTGTATAGTGTGCCTATAATTGAATTGTCTCTGTAAAAAAGAAAAGCAACAAACGGTTTGTTAAACTTTTATAATTTAAATATTAATAAATAAATCAAATTAAACTAATTAAAATAATTATTAACAAAATAAGCTGATCGGCCTTTGTTGACATACTTAAACCAACATCGATCTATGACTCTAAACATAAACTGACATCAAGGCAAATTGTCCAATGTAAGCCAAATCGGTATTTGTTGATATACTTGAATTGACGTCGACCTACGTTTCCACACATATGTCAAATCGATATTTATTGGTCCACTTGAACCGACGTCGGTCTATGTTTGCAAACATAAGCCGATCGTCCACTAAACCAAACCTGCATTTTCAGTTCAATTTCAACCACATCATAACCAAATATAACATAATCTGATCCTAACCTTCAATACCCAACAAACACAAATTAACTCCACTAATCGCTAAAACAAATCGATTTTTGTTTGTCAACTTAAGTCGATGTCGAGGTAAATTATCCAACATAAGCCGATTCGGCATTTATTGGTCTATTTAAACTGATGTCGGCCTATGTTTCCACACATAAGCCGATCGTTCTTGCCCATTATGAACTTTATCAAACCTGAATAATCAATCCAAATCTGACTACATTCTAACCAAATATAACATAATCTCACCCTAATCATCAATATCCAAAATGTAAAAACACAAATAAACTCTATAAATGGGAAAAAATTTCAAAAGTCAAAAAATTATGTAATAAGATGTCAAATTGGCATATTTTCACCAATGGATGAGGAAGATGAGCTCGCTGGCAGTCTACAGTGGTTTCGGAATGACAACAACGGTGTGAGATGGTCGGCGACTATGTAAATATGTCGTCGAAGTGTGTGGTTTGACAGAGAGTGACGACTGATTTCGTTTTCAGATCGATTTTTCATGTTATATACGTGAGGGCAGTTTCATAATTTTTGTTTTCCTCTTTTTTTTTGAATTTTGAAATATAATGGCAATTTCGTAATTTTTTATTAGGGGCAACTTGGATATCTTGGATGTAGGGTGGAAATTATTTGTTTGAGAGGCCAAAATGAAATTTTTTAAAAGTTAGGGGATAAAAATATATTTTATGTTTTTTAATTGGTCATTTTTTATATTTTTTACTTTATATATATATATATATATATATATAATATTTATGTGCCAAACAATACTAGTCCATGGAAACAGCCGAGTGAAAAAGATGAATTATAGAGCCTAACTATAAATATAATTTCTCATTTGTTCAATCAGTTGCGCAATGGGTAAAAACCAAAAGTAATAAATGGTAGCGTACGTAAGCATGCCACATGCTTCTTTTTGATTAAATGAGGAGACAGTGCTTTGAATGACTTCAAAGCAGTGTCTAATTTATTGTACATGCACTTCTGACTCTCGAGTCTCCTGCCTACCCGTAATTTTTTTTTTCAAAAGCTGCCTTTCACCTATCTTTAATTTCTTGTTCATCAGGATAAACAGTTACTATCATAATATTGTTGAGGCTCATTTATTTCTACCAGTAAACAAACAGTGAATACTACTGGCAGACAGTTCCTTTAATAGTCAGCAGAACTAAATTAAAATTCCAGGATAAAATAAATAAATAAATAATAGAGAAAGAAAGGAAGAAACTCTCAATTGTTATTATTATTTTTTTAATGAATCATCCGAAGATCTATTCTTAAAACTAGAAGAGGAGAACCTACAATTAAAATGAGAAAATTGTCATATTTTGTGGCTCATGGGCTTTGAACCTTACCCTTGCTTGACAATAGGGGGAGAGAGGGACTGCTACCACTGCGGCAACTCATCAAGTTCTGAAATTCTCAATTAAGCTCAATTAAGATCAAGAAAGTAAATATTAGTAACCATCTAAATATTGGGCTTCTTAGTTTATGAAAATATTGTTATTGGTTAAATATTAGGACCAAAAAGTAACTAAAAGCAGTGAATCTTTGTTTTTAAACCTTACCTTTCAATTAGGTTGAGATAACAAAATCAAATTCTTCCTTTCCAAGTAAAAAAAAATAATTATAAAGTAAAATTTTTAATAAAATAAAACTAACTAATAGTACATGGGATGAATTACTTTTTGATTACAATACTTATGACAAATTATTAGTATAAGGTGGATATAACATAGAATGCTAGTAAATTAAGTATATAAATTATTTATTTAATAAAAAAACAACACTTCGTTTTAAAATATATTATACAGAGGAACAATTGTAAATAATTCAGTCATGTACTTTTACTAAACTAAAAGTTAATACTAAATAATTTTATTTGAGAAAAAAAAAAAAAACTGCGGCGTGGTGGTAAATTGCAATCTACCTGTATAGGTATCATGAGTTTTACTCGCATAAGTCCCACTATTGTGGACATTTTCTTTATGCATATAGGTTGCTTTATCCATTCTTTTGAAAATGAATCCTCAGACCGTTTTTCAGAGTCAAATTATAACTAGTCCTGACAATATTCTGAGTTGATCCCAGTAATCAAAAAAATAATTTTATTTTATTAGATATCTACAAAGAGACTTATGATAAAATAAAATTATTATAGATTGGTTTGTAGTTTGGTAGTTAAACCAATAACCACCCTTTATTTTTTTAAAAGTGAAAAGTTTTACACTCAAAGGTCCTACAATATTATGGATGTTCAACCCCCCACCCCCATGCTCTATGGATTACTTTCTTCTGCTCCTAGAAATTGATCACCGAGCTATACCATAATATTTCATTATTGCTGATTTCAATTATATCTTAAATTAGTCCTAGTTATTAAAAATATATATATATTTGTGATTTAAATACATAACTTACGTTTCCATATTGATTCGAGCGATTTGAGGAGTAATTTTCTTTGGAAAATGTGTTTACAAAAATTTAAAGTTAGTTGTTAACGTCTTATAAGTATTTTACTTCTTCCGACTGATATGATTTTTTGTACTCTCTTTGTAGTTAATGTTTGACATGCTGATGCACATGGTTGAAGACAGTATATTAAATGGATAATGCTTCCGCGGAAGCCCATAATAGGTTTACAGTTGGTTTTATGCTTTAATTCCCTTCTATAAAAAATAATATAATTACGTCAGATTAAATATGTTCCTGTTATTTTCAGGCTTTATTTCTTCCACATGAAAAGTAATTCAGTTGTTTGAGATTAAATAAATGAATGATTACGTAGACAGCTTCCAGCATATTTAGATATATTTTGAGTTAGGGATGCTAAATGTACTCTCTCAATAAACACATTCAACTCAGTGTATACATTTTACTTTTTGAATTAAAAACTTGAAACCATTATCAGAGGGCAACTTTATCACAGTATTTACAACTCAAACCATCCACTATTTCTCCAAATTATTCTTTCTTTGTTCCCTTCACATGTACTTTAGAGTATTTCCAATGTTCTTATAGATTGTGAAAAAATTATATACCACATAAGATGAATAAACATTGAGTTGAAATAATTCTCTCAAATTCAATTATTATTCATTAATGTCAAGTTGAGATGACCAAAAAAAAAAAAAAAGATATTGTTGACATGACCATTTATTTAAAGAGGGTGCGTTAAATAGTCATATCAATAAATTAATAATTAATTAATTCTAATTTTCAAATTTAATTAAATGTTAAAGAAAAAAAATAGAAGCATTAAATGAAAAAATATGGAACCATTAAATGGAAATACATGGGGGTATTAAATGGAAATACATGGAAGTATTGAAGAATAATTTTTCAATTTGAATGCTATCAAATGATACCTATGCCATGTAGGAAGCAAATCTCTTGACATTGATGACATATCATTTTTTTTCAAAATACAATTTATGAGAGTATTGAAGATGCTCTTCTACATTAGTTATATCATATATGCTTAAAAAAATAACAAAAATTAGTGTTTAGAAATAATAAACTCCTATTCATATGTTAAAATTACATGTACAAGTTCAAGCTATTTTTAACTTTAAAGCTTTAAAAAAGGTTAAAAATGAGATTTTAATACTTCAAATTCATTCCACTGGTCCAAATATTATAATCCACAAAGAAATAAAGTGAGACGAAGTCATTCTTTCAAGAATATAAAACTTGGTAAGAACTATTTTACTTGAACAAAAATGCTTTGCTTAATTCACCGATTTACACATTACAATCCCAATAAATATTAAATACGTGTATAATCTATTTTATTAATTTTAAATACATATCAAAGTTGCAATACAATATAATAAATTATTTAATAGAAAAAGTTATTAAAAAAAAAAACTTGAATAGTGCTGGTGAGAGTTGGAAGAGGAATGAAGTTTGAAAATGGTGGGAATGCTGATGAACAAGAAAAGAAATCGAAAGGTTAAGTGACGAGAAAAGAGAGTACAAATGAATACAATGACTTCAAATTTTAAGTTTAAAAATTAAAATGTATATACATGTCAATAAAAATCTTCATCAACGACATTAATTATCAACCATTTCAAAAATAAATAAATAAAAAGAAATTGGTAAATCGATGAAGAATCTTGGGTACCCTTTCGTCAGAGATTAGGGGTCTTTGGTGAAGGAGACCTAATAGTTTCCATCGCGATGGACACTAGATTTGGTTTTCATTACTGACTTCAATGATGCAGAGGTTGAGTCTAGGGATGGATGGACTAAAATTTCCTCTAAAATTAATTTTGGATTTGAAAGGAAGATACAACAAGATTTAAATCTACAACTCATGACTGAAATGCGAGATGCATATAAAAAGTTCCACTAATCTTAGTACTATTTAAAAGCACCTCTAGAAATATTACAGATAAGATGATATATGGATATTTTAAAATAGATATTGTTTTATCCAACATATACTATTGTAATTAGAGCCTTAAAAATTGTGGCAAACAAGAAAAAGAAACGAACAAAACCCTGCGTTTAGGAGGTGAAATTCAGTTGGATAGTTTTCCCTTGCTAGTAGTATTTATGAACATCAATAACAAATTCTAGCTAATGCATCAATGGGCCCTTACACCATGACAGTTTTTCATTCCAACACTAGTTATCTTTTGAAGTCAATGTGCAGAGCAAACATGAAGAAAAGCCCCTATTAACAAAATGGTTGATGTTAAAAATGAGGAATGTGACCCAGTAGTAGCAGGGAACTAGCAATGTTGAAAGCTCCTCAACCGTACTCATGGTTGACATGTGCTCTACAGTGAGCAAATATGTAATAGTAGTGCTGGGCCCATCTCTTACCTTCATTTTGCAAATGTGGACAGAACTCTCTTCCAAACTATATCAGGTCACCAGTTCCATTTTTATTGTTTTATGTATATTTATGGTTTTAAAATCCGGTTTGAAATTTAAAGGACTCCGGTGGATCACAATAGAGCTTTACTGATTTTAGAAATTTGTTTCTTTGTTTCTTAAGAATACAAGTATTATGAGAGTAATCGCTCAAAATGGTTAATAGTAGTAACACCTAATTTCATAATATCCTAAATTCGAATGACTACATTATAGATGGTATTTAAAAAAAGAATGTGATGGAAGATAGATTCATAATTAAATTAGATCCGTAGTCTTTATAAATGGTAATCCACCTTAAATAAGCAAAAAAATACTTTTCATGAAGTGAATTTTTTAAAAAACAACAAAATAAACTCCAAAAATTTGGATCTTCTAATCTGAACTCTTTCCTAATCTAACCTGATTTTTAATAAATCAGCTAGAATTTTTAAAAATATTATATTTCCTGTTCTGTATCACCAGCACAAAGCCTTGCAACTCATGCACCAATGAATCACAAAATAAGTCAAACATGCAAAGTTGGCAACCGTGTTAGGAGCCCATTCCTTGTCTGGACGAGGAAAGAAGTTTTTCTTCAACACAGAAAAATCAAATTGTAGACATAAAAATTTGGTGAGTCGTGGATGAAGTCTTGCGTGCTTCTCATCCCCACTGATAAGACACGGCCAACGCCCCAAACCGGTTGCGCCAGTGAAATAACACCATTTCATTGGATGCAACCAGACTGAGGCTGGAACTGCCTTCATATAGTATAGATATTTAGACACACTGTTGTCCCTGTCTTTGCCTAGGCATGACTGATCAGTTATATGAAATGGCAGCAGCACGAAATATGGAACAACTCTGATTCACTAGTCACGACAATGGTAATGCCTTTGAATCTTATATTCTAACCTTCAAACAATTTTAGATAACCATGTCCAAGTGAAAAAAAAAAAAGCAAAAGAGTACAAAATGTAATATCAACATATTAACAGCATCACATACTGTACTGTAACCACTAGCAGGGTCAAACAATCTAAACTTGACGACAATGTTTGGGATATGCCTATCTGCTGGTACATTTCCGCTAGAAGTCCTGAACATTTTTGGATCATTCCACACTTCAACTATACCTTATCTCCTACAACGAATCTTCCTTTTCTGTCACATGAATCATTTTGTGTCATCGACTTTTGACAACCTCTCACAAACAATTAACAGCAAAAGAAAGAAAAGACAATGAGAACATGATATACATAGTACATTGGCATTGTTGGTAGTAATCACTTAACAAGGAAAACGAGAACTTCAAGCTACAGAACCAATCCAAATTCCACAGAACAACAATTGCATTGGTTCTCAATTGATGCAAGCACATTTTCAGCATATCCATTTATTTTAACAACTTATCAGTTCTTAATTGGAGTAGATTGCTAGAACAAAATAATAACTAGTACCTCTAACTCCAAATACTTCAGATTACATGTAAAATTGTTATGCCCATGACATAACTGAGTGCAAATAACGTAACCTAGGCATCATGGTCAATTGTTCATTTTCTCTTCAGCTTCTCCTTCATCCGCTCAACTGCAGCTCTCAAAGTTCCTTCATCTTTGCAAAAGGCAAAACGCACTAAATTCTTCCCTTCCTCAGGGTTTAAATAAAATAAACTCGTCGGAATTGCTGCTACCCCGACTTCCTTGATCAGATATTCACAAAAAGCAATATCATTTTCCAGTCCAAAAGGAGTATGATCAACAACCACAAAGTATGTCCCACTTGATGGGAATACCTTGAAACCAACAGCATTCAATCCCTCCACCAAAATTGCCTTCTTGGCAGAATAATCCCTCTTTAACTCCTCATAGTATGAATCTGGGGCTCTAAGGGCCGTTGCAGCTGCCCACTGCATTGGAGTGGATGTAGCAAAAGTCAGGTAAGAGTGTGCCTGTCGGAATCCCCATGTCAGATGTGGGGGGGCGATTGCCCACCCAATTTTCCACCCTGTTAAAGAGTAAGTCTTCCCCAAAGAATTCATAGTCACAGTCCGCTCATACATCCCAGGAAGAGAGGCCATCACAATGTGATCCATTTCAAAAGCCAACTTATCATAGACTTCATCGGTAAAAACCAGTACATCATTCTCAATGCAGAGCGATGCAATAACATTGAGTTCCTCCCGTGTGAACATTTTTCCAGTGGGATTATGTGGAGTGTTTATAACAATTGCACGAGTATCTTTTGAGATAGTGGACTTAAGCTCATTGATGGGGACAGCAAAATCTGGAGGTCGCAATGTGATGCATTTTATTTTCGCTCCAGCCATACAGAGAGTGGCTTCATAAGAATCGTAGAAAGGAGCAAAAAGGATCACCTCATCACCGGGATTTATTAAGCCTAACATAGTTGCAGCAATGGCTTCTGTGCACCCAGATGTAACAGTAACTTCCTTCTCAGGATCCACATCAAGCCCAGTGTCTTTCTTAAATCGGGAAACAATGGCAGAGTTGAAATCTGGCAATCCATATCCTCGAGCATATTGGTTCTTCCCATCCTTAATGGCTTGAATTGCTGCTTCTTTGACAAACTCAGGGCCATCAAAGTTGGGGAAGCCCTGCCCAAGGTTTATAGCTCCATGTTTGACGGCAAGCATACTCATCTGTGTAAAAATTGAGCTTTTGAACTTCTCCAAGCGCTTAGCAACCTGACAAACATAGATTTTATTAAAATTTAAAAATAAAAATAATAAAACAAAACGACTAAAAGCTGCAATTTAATGTAACAGAGAACATGGCTAAAGATCTATCCTTCAACAAGACATGCAGCAAAAACATAAATTTGATTAAGAAAACTCATAGTGGTTGACTTGATCAATTTATGCATTAAGGTAATGTGTGAAACTATTAAACTGGTAAGAGTAAAAAAGTAATATATAACAATTAACAAAGGGTGAGTAAAAAATGCATATTGCATGTTTGACAAAGGGCAAAGGCAAATTGCTCCAACGAGCTAAATGGCATAATTATTCACCATACCCATGCCAACAGCTGAATATAATTACAATGCTTGCCAATCAATGCAATTCAAGTTTTAAAATCATACCCATATTCCTGATATAGTTTGATTCTTTCTCTACCTATCACAACATGAGAGCCGAGCCATACGACCAAACAATGGAGACAAGCCCCTAATCATTTCATGTAGGTATTTTACCAAACCTAATTACATTTTCCTATCACAATTCAAAAAAAAAAAAAAAAAAGCAAAGAATTGAGAAAGAAAAGAAAGAATCACTTTTTATCACAGCTACTTATCAACCCATAGTCAAATACAACCTCAGAATCAGCTGCAATTAGTCAACCAAGCATCAGAATTGAAAGAAAAATTATTGGAGAAAAAAAAATGTGAAAAAACAAGAATAAAATATGGCAGAAAAAATAGAAAAGAAAAGAATTATAGCTCATCCAAAGCCAATGTTAGGTGAGTTAGATGAAAGGAGAGGCTTTCAAGCTTTAGGCTACGTTTGACACACGGGATTAGGATTAGAAACGAGAATAAGATTGGAAGGGATTAAGATTGGATTTGATTAAAAATTTACTGTCCCACATTTAATAGAACTTGAAATTGGATTAAAATTATACCATATTATGTTTAGTGTAGATTAACATTGGACTAGAATAAAATTTAATTAAATATTTTATTATATACTTAAAATTAATTTTAAAAAAATTCTTTAAAAAAATTGAAAAAAAGAAAAAAAAAGTTGGAGATCCACCATAGATGGATGGATGGTGGCGATCCAATCTAGTGGATCTCCACTATCTTCAACATCATGAAGAACATCATCAACAATCTAGTTCGACCATCTTCAACATCATCAAGCACATCCAAATCAACACCCAAATCATCTTCCACCAAATTAACACCCAAAACCAACATTATCTTCCACCAAATCAATACCCAAATCAAACAAAAAAAGTGGCCGATTACAATCCTTCATGTTCTCGGTTCAATTGAACCCAGACCACAACATCAACAATAAAATATATATATATATATATATTGAAGAATTTGGGATGAAGATGAAGAGGAAGCATGACTGGGTTGCTAGGTTGGTGTCGATGATGAAGGGTGTCAATAATGAGAGAGAGAGAGAGAGAGAGGAATGGGATTACTGCCAAGGCAGGACTTGGAAACCCACCAGTTGTGGTGGATTCCATTTCCTGCTTTGGTAGGAAATGGTGGTGGGCCCGAGAAGGGAACTATTCCTCCGCTTCCCCAGCCCAAACACGGGATTGATTGGGATTAGGAAAAACTTTTTCTAATCCCATCCCAAATCTTGTGAAACAAACACAGCCTTAGTGACAAAAGACAAAGATTATACCATCTTGTGGGAAAAAAACAAGATTTTTGGGGTCTTTATAGGCTTCAGTGACAAAGGAGTTTATAGATACTTCTTTTTATCCATCTTAATTGGGAAGTGGCTATGGTATAACTTCTATATATTTTCTGGGTTGGTTTGTCCATATTGTAGTGGGGAGTATAATTATGAAGCATGTACTTTCCCTATTCTTTCCTCACCGTCGGTTGCAGCAATTTGCTTCTTTTTTAATTCAATAAGCCACAAGAAAAACCTAAGTATTGAACTCACAGAAAATATACACCCTTATAAGTACAGAGAGAGCACTAAACAATTAAAATTCTACATAAAAAGACACTGAGAAAACTATTCACAACATAAAGAGTATCATTAAGCAAAGCATCTCTGGGTAATAGATGTAGACCCACAAATTCCTTGAAGGGTGAACTCCAGAAATGAAACTCTTTGCAGCCACAAACAATGACACATTGTGAGAAAACAGAATAGAATGCTTCCTCGTTTTAGTGAGTTTCACCAATAACAGTTGTGACATTAAGATAAAAGGATTCTTAAAGTTCAAAATTTGTTCAAACACAATTGTTCCATTCAAGGCAATGGTACTGCCATTAGGACAGTTAAACTCTGTCAGGTATCCCTGATCAAGCATACACCATTAATCGTTTTTCTAAATCTTCATTTTTCCATCATTTTAACAATCGCTGATATGTTTGCAATTGGCAGTCACAATCAATAAAGAGAAACAGCCTAGGAGTATCACAATAATTTTCAAGTCCATTTATACAGAATCAGTAACAGTGTTTCATTCATTGGCAGAGTTAAATAGGATTTTGAAACAACCATTTGTTCAAATGCAGTACTCAAATTTCCAGTGCATGCAATTCCTTCATTAAAACAATCATAGGATAAAGTAGCTTTAACATAGGTAATGACCCAGATTGCATAAGGGCATGAGTTTTAGTCACCTATCAACCTAAATTACTCCGAAAGTAATAAACTTCAATAACCCCTCACCAAATCAAAACAAAATCAACTTAACAATCCATAGGAAATCAAGGCCAACAACACTAAATAAGAACAAACAATTGCAACATTGAACTAGTAGATTACTTCCAAGATAAAATAAAACAACAATCTAACTACAGATTAGAACGGTATTGAAAAATAATTTAAAAAGCCCCACCATAAAATGTCTTGAAATCGAACATAACAAAAGTTGACTGAAACCCCACCTGGAAAAGGAGCTACAAATTGAACAAAAATGAAAAGATTGACAAGTGGGCACACCTGTAGAGGCGGATGGGTCTTCTGAGTCGACCCGTTTGGATTGGAAGCGGCATCTTCTTGAGTGGAAACGGTGGACACGGTGGCCATGACAGATGGGTAGCGGGTGGTTCTTTGAGTTGTAATAGGATGAATAATGTTTGTAGGCAAGTGCTTGGAAAATAAAAGAAAAGTTGAAGAATATTTGAAGCGGAGTGGTGAGAGCATTTCACATGTCCAGGTGCATTGGGAGTTCATTGCTACTGTGGGGTGCTTTTTAGGTTTATACAGCCGACGTTCAAGGAATCAATTGATAAGGGAAATACTTACCAACTTATTTTTCATGTGTGAAGTTCGCATGGACTGCCTTATGCCGACCTCTTTGGACCATGAGGCTGCGCATTTGCTGTCTGCTATGCCATATTCAATTATATTTGCTGTCTGGATGCACCATTATCTAAAATAATAATATAAAAATATTTTATAAGTCGGGTTATATATATATACATACGTAAGGTTTCACTAGACATGATTACGGTTCGGTTCGAACCGTATGGTTCGAACTGAACCGTCACTGTAGAACCAGAACCAGAATATAAGGTTCTGATTTTAGTTCGAAACCGAACCGGAACCGTCACTGTAGCGGTTCCGGTTTCGATTATGACGCTAAAGGAATTGGAACCGTCGGTTCAAAGAACCGTGAAACCGAAACTGCCTTGAATCGGCGGTTCCGGTTCTTAAATAAATATAAAAAAAAAAAAAAAAAAAAAAAAAAACAAGAACCAACCGTTAGAGCCAATTAAACGGTCCAACATGATCAAAAGGGAAGTCATTATTATAAAATATAAAAGTAGTTTCGATTTATTATTATTATTTTTTGTATAAAAGTAGTTTTCGTTTGTGTATAGATTTATTTTTTTTAATTTTAAAATATAGTTTAATATTAATTTTTAAATTTCAAATTATCGTTTTAAAAAAAGGTTCCAGAACCGGAACCGAAACCATTATAAAACCGGAACCGTTACAGAACCGACGGTTTCAGAACCAAATCGGAACCGTTTTATTTCGGTTAAGGTTCCGGTTCTAACGTTTTTAAAACCGGAATCGTCGGTTCGAAATCGGAACCGGAACCGGAACCGAACCGTGGTCATGTCTAGGTTTCAGTGATAAATGACATACTTTCACCTTTTTACCCTTTGATTTTCCTCTCATTCACAAATTCTCTCTCCTTTCGTATTAACAATTTCTCTCTAATCTCTAGTAATTTCTATCTAGCTCACAAATAATTTTTATTTTTCTTTTTATTTATTTATTTTAATTTTATAACATATTATCAGCACGATTTAGAATATGAAATTCTGAACAAATTTATCAAAACCTGAAGTTCTTCATATTCTGACTTTAACTCTAACTGAAAAGTTTGACTATGCCAACCCAATCTATGTATGACTTTGCCGACTCAATCATTATACTAACTTCATTGATAATTTATTATTATTATAATGCATTACATATCTAACTATTTAACTTTATTGATTTATTGTTATATAACATAAGTGCAGTCTTACTGCTATTATTTACTATTTTTATTATGTATTTCGTGCACGGTTATACCGACTCAATGTATCATTTATATTCACTGATTGCTTTGCTATTTCTTTTATATCTTTATATTTTTTGTTTTTTTATTCTCTTTAATTTATAATGTACTAGAACTTGAAGTTCTGGATTTTAATCAATGGAACCTAAAGTTCTAAATATATATTGTTAAAACCTGAAGTTATTATTTTTGACCTGAAGTTCTAAAAATATATATGAAATTTTTGGCAATATGAAGTTTCAAATATATTGACCTGAAGTTCTAAAAATATATATGAAATTTTTGGCAACCTGAAGTTTCAGATATATTCATAAAGAAATTTATCATACATAAATTTTCTTTGAATATAATATTAATATTATTTATCATTTTGATTATGTCACTAATTGTGGTATTTTATGCATATAGTTATCTCAAATATCGTAAAACTAGAATTTGTTTTACTGGATATTTCAAGAAATAACTATCTTTCATATATCCTTGATGTAGAGCTGTATTTGCAGTCCAAGGGCTTAGCTGATACTATTAGAGATAATAATGAAACATCTCTACAAGATAAAACAACTGCAATGATCTTTATCCGATGTCATTTACATGAAAGCCTGAAAACTCAATACCTCACAATTAAAGATCCACTGACTTTGTAGAAAAATTTAAAAGACAGGTATGACCATCAGAAAACTGTCATCCTCCCCAAAGCCTAGCATGAGTGGAGTAATTTAAGACTCCAAGATTTTAAATCAGTAGTTGATTGTAATTCTGTCATGTTTAAGATAACCTTACAGCTGAATTTGTGTGGTGAAACGTTGATTGATGCAGATCTATTGGAGAAGATATATACTACTTTTCATGCATCTAATGTGCTCCTGTAGCAACAATATGGAGAACGTAGGTTTACAAAATATTCTAAACTGATTTCATGTCTTTTAATGGCTGAACAAAACAATAAACTCCTGATGAAAAATCATGAACTCCGCTCAGCTGGCGCAGTTGCACTTCCAGAAGCAAATATTAGTACCAACAAGGCCACTGACGTGGACGTGGACGTGGTCATCATGGTCGTGGTGGGTATAAATTTTCAGGTAATCGAAACCAGAAAAACATCTCTCAAAAGTGAAATGTATAAAACGCTAAACTTAATAAGGACAAAAATGTAGAGAAAAAGGTTCCTAAAAACTATGAAGATGTTTGTTTTAGATGTGGCATGTCTAGGCACTGGTCTTGTACCTGCCGTACGACTAAGCATTTGGTTGATCTGTATCAAACTTTTGTAAAGGGGAAGGAAAAAAAAATTGATACAAATTTTGCAGATCAAGATGATGATCCTATAGATATCACAAGCTTGGACTTTTCAGATTTTCTTGATAATGCGGATGAAAAAATGGATTACTCAATTGATGATGGAGATATCCATACCAATTAAAAAGTTATCTAGTTAATATAGTCATGTTTGTTTTTGTTATGTTAGTACATATTTTTGTAATCTTCTAGAAGTAAGATAATTTATTTTGTCTTGTATTTTGTTATTAATGATTTACTAACATATAGTTTATCTAATGAAAGAAGGATATAGATGAATTATCTATTTTCAAAAAGGAAGGTACAGATATATGTATTATCGACAGTGCAACAACACATACTATTCTTCAGAACAAGAAAAATTTCTTAAATTTGTCAGTAACCAAAGCCAAGATAAATACTATATCAGGTCCTGCAGATCTAGTCGAAAGTTCTGGAAGAGTCATAATCTTGTTAACAAATGGTACTAAATTATATATAAATAGTGTATTATACTCAAGTAGATCTAGAAGAAATCTATTCAGTTTCAAAGATATACTTATTAACGGATATCATATTTAAACTACAAATGAGAAGAATGTTGAATATTTATGCATTACTAAAATTATCTCAGGCCAAAAACTTATTGTAGAAAAACTCAATGCTTTTTCATCCGGGTTGTATTATACAATTATGAGATCAATTGAAACTTCTATAGTTTCGAGCCAAAAGCCCTTAAAACCAATAACATTTGGATTTTGGCATGACCGTCTTGGTCATCCAGGATCTACAATAATGCATAGAATTATTGAAAATTCTCATTGACACCTATTAAAGAATTTGAAGATTCCATTATCCAATGATTATATATGCACTGTCTGTTCATAAGGAAAATTAGTAGTTAAACCATCAATTTCTAAGGTTGGTTTTGAATCTCCATCTTTTCTATAAAAAATGCAAGGAGATATATGTGGACCTATTCATCCACCCAGCGGACCATTTCGTTATTTTATGGTATTAATTTATGCATCTGTAAGATGGTCACATGTATGTTTGCTGTCTAGTCGTAACATCGTTTTTGCTAGATTGTTTACTCAAATCATTAGACTTCAAGCACAATTTCCAGATTATCCAATTAAGAGCATACGACTAGGTAATGTTGATGAGTTTACATAAAAAACATTTGATGATTATTGCACATCAATCGGAATCGATGTTGAACATCCAGTCCTACATGTACATAGCCATAATGGTCTAACAAATCATTCATCAAATGCATCCAAGTGATTGCTAGAATGTTATTCTTACAAACCAAATTACCAGTTTCTGTCTGAGGACATGCTGTTCTACATGCAACAACATTAATTCGACTTAGGCTAGCAGCTTATCATCTACGACATCAACCTGATATTTTTCATTTACGTATTTTTAGTTGTGCCGTACAAGTCCCTATTGCTCCCCCTTAAAGAACCAAAATGGGATCCCAACGTCGTTTGAGAATATATATTTATTTTAATTCATCTTCAATTATCAGATATCTTGAATCATTGACAAATGATATTTTTACTATCCGTTTTGCATATTGTCATTTTGATGAGATAACTTTCCCACCATTAGAGGGAGAAAAAATTTCTCCTGAAGAGAAACATAAGAAAAATATCACTATTAGAGAGAAAAATGAGCTATCATGGAATGTGACAACAATGTCTCATCTGGATCCTCGTATCACCCAATGTGAAAATGAAGTAAGAAGAATAATTATTAATCTTCAGATGATTGCGAATCAGTTGCCAAATGTATTTACTGATGCTACTAAAATAACAAAATCATATATACCAGCTGCCAATGCACCAGCTAGAATAATTGTTCCAATAGAATAATGTAATCAGAATACAGCAAATGAATCATCTACTACACGTCAGAAGCGTGATAGACCACTTGCCTCAAAAGATAGTATTCCCCAAAAACGGAGAACAAAAAATTCTAATTCTTCTGAAAATAATACTCAAACTATAAAATCCATTCTCTTTGTAAATCAACTCCAGAAGAGTTGTCAATCCCTAAAGAGATTGAAACCCCTAAAGAGACAAACATTTGATGAGCTACAAATTTCTAAAAATCAAGAAATTTCAACCAATAATGTAGAAGGTATATGGAACCGTAATAAAACAATCATCGATGATATATTTTCATATACAGTAGCTTTGAAAATTATGAACGATGATTGTGAACCACATATTGTTGATGAATGTAGACAAAAACACGATTAGCCTGAATGGAAAGATGCAATTCAAGTAGAATTAAGTTCTTTATCTAAACGTAAAGTATTTGGACCCGTAGTCCAAATGTCTGAAAATGTCAAACCTATTGGATACAAATGAGCATTTGTACGAAAACGTAATGAAAAAAATGAGATTGTAAGATATAAAGCTAGACTTTTTGCATAAGGTTTCTCGTAGAGACTAGTAATTGATTACGATGAAACGTATTAACCTGTTATAGATACAATTACTTTTAGATTCTTAATCAGTTTAGTAGTCTCAGAAAGACTCGAAATACGGCTTATGGATGTAGTGACAACATATTTACATGGGTCACTTAATACTGATATATATATATATATGAAAATTCCTGAAGGATTTAAAATGTCTGAAGCATACAAATTAAAAGCTAACAATATTTATTCAATTAAATTGCAACGATCCTTGTATGGATTAAAACAATTTAGGCGAATGTGGTATAATCGTCTTAGCAAATACCTGATAAATGAATGATATATTAATAATCCTATATATCTATGTGTATTCATAAAGAAAACAAAATATGGATTTGTCATTGTTACAGTTTATGTTGATGATATGAATTTAATTGGAACACTTAAAGAGCTCCAAAAAACTACTGATTATTTAAAAAGAGAATTTGAGATGAAATATTTGGGACAAACAAAATATTGTTTTGGCTTGAAAATCGAGCCCAGATCACATGGAGTACTTATCCATCAATCAGCATACATTGAAAAAATTCTAAAACGATTCAATATGGATAAAGCTTACCCTTTGAGTACCCTTATGGTTGTTCGATCCCTGGATCCTAAAAATGATCCATTTCGACCTAAAGAAGATGGTAAACAAATATTTGGTCCAAAAGTACCATATCTAAATGGAATTGGTGCCTTATTATATTTAGCACAAAGTACTATGCCTAATATTGTTTTTTTAGTAAATTTGTTAGCTAGGTTCAATTCTGAACCAACACGGCGTCATTGGAATAGTATCAAACATATTTTTCGTTATCTTCGTGGAACAACAGATTTAGTGTTATTCTATTTAAAATCTAATAGTGGTGCAAGTTTAATTGGTTATGCTGATGTTAGATATCTTTCAAATCCTCATAAGGCTCGTTCACAAACTGGGTATGTTTTTACTTATAATGATACAACAATTTCCTGACGATCAACAAAACAGACTTTTGTTGCAACATCCTCCAACTATTCTGAAATTCTTGCATTTCATGAAACAAGTCGAGAATGTATATGGTTGAGATCTGTTATTCACTATATCTAGAGTACATGCAAACTATCTACTATTTCAAATTCTCCCACAATCATATATGAAGATAATGCTGCTTATATTGCTCAAATTAGAGGAGGATACATCAAAGGAGATAGAATCAAACATATCTCATCAAAGTTCTTTATACTCATGAGCTCCAACAAAGTCAGCAGATTAATGTTAAAGAAGTCTGCTCTCCAGATAATCTTACAGATTTATTCACCAAAACATTACCAACATCAACATTCGAGAAATTAATTTATAGCATTGGAATGTGTCGAGCATGTAAATTACATGATTAATTATGAAACATCTTTCAGGGGGAGTATATTAAATCAATATGGACATATGTGCACTGCCCTATTTTTTTCTTTAATCAAGTTCTATTCCACTGTGTTTTCCTAATAAGGTTTTTAATGAGGTAGTATTTTTAAGCACATCCAAAAACTATTGAATCTAGAAAATTATAATATTTCTGATCTAGCAGATCATGAAATATCTCTTGTTTAGATTTTTATTTCATTAAGTTTTTACAAATGTAATATAATGGTATCATCCAAGGGGGAGTGTTATGAATCGTCTAGATACACCATTATTTAAAATAATAATATAAAAATATTTTGTAAGTCGGTTAACCGACTTAAAACTTTGTGTATATATATGTGAGGTTTCAGTGATAAATGACATACTTTCACCTTTTTACTCTTTAATTTTCGTCTCATTCCTCACTCTCTCCCTATTTTTATATTCACAAATTCTCTCTCTCTTTTCATATTAACAATTTCTCTCTAATCCCTGATAAATTCTATCTAGCTCCCTAATAATGTTTATTTTTCTTTTTGTTTATTTATTTTAATTTTATAACAGTTATTGCATCTTTTTCATGGAAATCAATTATTATTATTGTTATTATTATAATAAAAGGTGTAGTTATTATTACCAATGACCCCTAATCTATTTACTTCTGTTTGGTAGAAATACCTAGGCGCAATTAGACTCAATTCTAGATCTTCCCTCATGACCTCAAAGGTGAATAGAGTCAGCCCTAGCATTTTAGAGTCCCAGTTCGAAAATCTTAAATGGGCCATTTTATTCATATCAATAATTTTATGGAAAGTGTAGACCAATCAAATTGGTCACTACCTGAGTTAGTGCATAATGTGTGAATTGGATGAAATTAAAGGGATGAATTGAAATAAAAGCTAAGTAGAAAAATAAAAAAAGAAAATACCTAAAGTTTTTAACATGGTTTAGCTGTAAGTGATGAAGCCTGAGTTCATAGTTATATTATTACTCTAAGAAAGATAAAATTAGAAGCATAAAATTGGAGCAAAGTTATTGCTAGGGTTTAATGTGTTGAATTGTAGGACTCTTTACATAGTATTAAAGTTCTTTATTTACATAAAATTAGGTAGCTAAAATATAAAAAAGATTAAGATTTTTTTTTTTTTAAAAAAATTTTACATCAATATGTATTAAATACATTGATATAAAATTTAATTGTAATTCGGACATTTTCTTGTTGGGCTAATTTCCTATTTCTTGAACCTTGTCAAATAAGGAAATTTCGAACTTATCTATTATGCGAGTGCTACTGGGACGAGCTATCCTTTTACAAGCTCCTCATCTCTAGGTGCTACGTCGCTTGTTACTTGGGTTTTTTGGCCTTTGTGAATGCTTTGCTGAGTGACAATTGCTATGGGCTTTGTGATCGTCAAGTCCCCTTAGGCTTATGTTCTTTTTAGGCCTATTAGGCTTATTTTGGGCTTGAGATTTCTATGCTAGTTTTAGGCACAACATTAGTTTTCTAGTTTCTATTGTGAGCTGATTACTTAGGTCACAGTAGAAGTTAAGTCGTTTCGTTTCCTTCGAGTTATGCCCTAGTGGTTAACAATTGTCATCCAATGCTTGCAACCATCGCATCACATTAATACGAGTCGTGCATAGTCGAGATGCCCTTTCAATTCTCCGTACAAACATAACATGAGATTTGCTCCCAATCATTAGATCTGCCACGATTATAATTACCTTAATTGAGCGGTTACTTCTTTTTGGCTATAAATAGGACAAGAATGGCCTGTTTTTCTCTTTCACTTGATAGATAAGCAAAATTCATTTTCAGAGAAAGTCTTCCCCTCTCCTTTCCTCCAAGAAACCTAGCCTTATTCTTTTACTCTTTTGGTGACTTCTCTATTTTCTATGATATCTTTTGTAATGCTAGGTACGACATCTAAATTCGCACTGTAAACGACCTTTCCTCCAAAAGATAACGAGGCCATGAAGCCTTTACACTCTTCATAAATGCTTTCGACGGTTCCTCCTAGTCACCCTTGCCCCACTAGTGCTTTAGGAGATGAATAGTTTGAAGGGAAAAACGATTTATGATTTAATACAAAAATGTGGATTGAAAATTTTTCCAAACTAAAAGTGTTTGATCAATGTTAATAATTACAATTCAATAACTAAATTAATAAGATTAAATCTTATATTGTATGAATATTGAATTAGTCTCTTTTAATTCACAGATTTTTCACCACTTGATTTTCGTTGCTACGATTCTTTACGAAGAAACAGTGTGTGGGAACGATTTTAAAGAATCATAATCACTTTTCTTTTCTCAAAACAATACTTGCAACAAAAGAAAATGGTGAAGGCAACAACCAAGCTTTTAGGATTTTTGGTGTTTTCTTTTGTGTACTGATCAACTTGGGCTAGGAAATATTGATTTTAGTTGAGTTAATTGATTCCCAACATAAAACATTTTTATATTAATCAATTTTAGGTTTATTAATTTAATAAGGAAACATCTTTCCCTATTAACTAGAATATTCAGGAGTTTTGTTTGAAGACTGAACAGTGCTGTTGAAAACTAAATACTGAATAGTGACTAAAACTTAAAATCTGAATAACATTTTTTTTTCCTCTTATCTCTGAATGTATATTAATCTTATTTGTTTTTTAAAGTTAAAATTATCTAAAAGCTAATAATTTAACATTTATATCATTTTACTATTTGTTGTTATATAACTTTATTTAAAATAATATAAATAATTATAATAAATTATTTAGCAAATGCTAAAACACTTTTTTATATATTAATAATGCTTCTATTTATAATTAAAATATGATTAATTATTATAGTAAAGTATTTTTTTATTATTTATACATGAATGAATTATTATAGTAAAATAAATTAAGTTTATATATTTAAATAAAACAAAATGGCCTTAAGTTGAATTACTATTATTATATATTTAAATAAAAATAACATAAAAGGAAAAACATTAAAATAAATATGTATAATGTAAAATTATGACAAATTTGAAAATATGTTATTTTGAGAATGATAAATTTGGAATAATATATTTAAAAAATCATTAAGTGATTTGACAATCAGTTAAAAGTCATAAATTGTAGCTTTTTATTTTCAATAATTTTTGGGTGGTTTTAAGTAATTTCACTATTTAAGAAAACAAACAAAAATCACTTAATAGATGTAATTCATATTCATTAAGTGAAAAGTGATAAAAACAAACAACACCTCAATCTCTTATTTAAAAAATCTAATTCTTAATTTGATAACCTAATTTCTAATGGAAAAATCCAATTAAATAATTTAAAATCATAAACTATTTTATGTAGCCACGTGGATTTAAACTTATAACTTCTTAAGATAAATAATTAAATAATTATTAATTCAAATAATCAATATTATTTAAATAATGTAAATGTATTTATGCTTCATATGTAACACATAGTTAGAC
The DNA here is from genome assembly GCA_022984855.1 of Dimocarpus longan. Lineage (NCBI taxonomy): Eukaryota > Viridiplantae > Streptophyta > Magnoliopsida > Sapindales > Sapindaceae > Dimocarpus > Dimocarpus longan. The sequence continues at coordinate 13,782,148 of CM041018.1, forward strand.
ACTCCAATTAATTTTTTTATTTTCTTGTTTCTGATAGTGAGTGTGAACTAGCTAGATGATCAAATAGACCTATAATTCTAAGCTTTAATAATATTGAAATTAGTAATTAATTTTTTTAGTTAAATAATTCATTATTATTAGTCTTAGATTACTTCACTAAAAATCTAATGTTGTATTATTAAAATTGCAGATTTTTTTATATAATCTGAATTTATCAGTGTCTATCAATCTAATCATTTCATATGGTTCAATCCTCCACGAATAGTTCATAATTAGATATATGTTATAAAGTTCGTTATGCATCTCTAATGATATCTTCTTTTACTAAGTATCATTGATTCTTTGGTAGAAGCAAAACAAATTTCACCATTTAGTATAGGTCAAAGTATAGGTCCTCAGACATGCACTTAGCCATGTGTTAGGCTAGAGACTAAGCCATATGTGTCTACACGGGCATTTATAGGGGTAGCCTTACTATATCTAAAATCTCTTACAATCATATCAACATAAATATTTAGAAAACATGGTTCATCGACCAACAAAACATAGATACAATAATCTTCTTTGTTATGGATGTTTGTTTGAATGTTAGGCTAAAGCATGAATTATGATGTTGAACCTTGTTCTATCAATATTCATCACAACGTAAATCATATCCACCAACTAAATAGAATTGACATTCTTCTCAACCATTAAAAAGTACGAAACTCCCCTAATATAATTATTAGTATTTCACTCCCCATCATAGTAGATATAACCACCTTGATAGAACCCATTGTTGAAAAATACAATAAAAAAAACTAGTTTAAACTTTTCATCATATTGACCATGACAATAGGCCATCTTGTCACAATTAATCATGACAAGGTGCTAAGTTGTCATGATTTTAATAGCAATTGTGACAATTTAGAATCTTGTCCCCATCAATCGTGACAATGTAGAATCTTGTCCCAATCAATTGTGACAATATGACATCTTGTCATGGTTGTTGTAGCTGTTGTGGAAAAATTGCATCTCAACTGATAATCTATACTAAATCACCTAGTATAATTGGATTTATAACCACAATCAATCTATACGACTTTAATTAAGTAATTTGAACACAAAATAAATTAAAAAAATAATAACTTACCTTCAAATTTCTTCAAAATGTAACTTTTTCTCCAAAACCTAAATTCAAACCATTTGGCTTGAAAATTTTGATTGAAGAAAATGTTTGTTTGTTAGAGATAAAGAATACAAGAGAGCTTCAAGATTTTGCTTGGGAGGAAAAAGGATGAATGAAAAAAGAAGAAAGAAGAAGAAGAAAAATATTTGGGAGGAAAGAAAGAAGAAACAAAACTTTAAGGGTAAGAGAGTTATTGCATATTAGAGTTACTTTGGTTATTAACGTTAAGGGCAAGAGGTTCATTTGAGGGTCATTTTAGCTATTTAGTAAAAGAGGGACATAGAATAAAAATAGTTTATTTGAAGGGTCAAAAACAAATTAAATTTTTGTTTAAACTAAAAACAAATTGTTCTTTTATTTTTTGCCTATTTTTGAATTCTTCACGAAAAAGATTTGATGATATTTATTTGTCAATATATAATATAAATAAAATTAAAGAAATAGTATGAAATAAAAGCCTTAAAACAATAAAATTAGAAAACTAATCAAAGTAATAGAGAAAAGAGACAACACAAGAGAAGGAGAGAGTAATTTTCTTTTGTTTATTCACTTCTCAAAGGTATCATAGTACACACTATGCACCCTATATTTATAAACTAAGAATCATAAGTAGAGGGAATGAAAAATATATGCTTTACAAATGATATTAAGACCTTAATAATTAAGGAGAGCATTATTGATAGGGGTTATGGAATATTAAAGGGTTATATCCATTAATTTATAACACTCCTTATTAGATGTTTACCCTACAAAAAATATATCTCATTAGAAACATTACTTGGAAAAAAATCCTATGGGAAAAAATTTAGTAAAGGAAAAATGAGTACATAATTCTTGTAGGATTTGCGCTCAAAACCGTCTTATTAAAAATTTTGCCAGAAAAACCCAATAGGAAAAACTATGAACAAGAGAAAAAAAAAAATGCAATACGTAATAGTCTTTCTCTCATGTTAACACGTCTTCTTTTAGCAATTTCAACAAAATCTTTGAGTCGACACAAATAATATTCTTATTCTTTGAGATCATTGGACATGCCCAAATGCTACTTCATTAAAAACCTCACCCCATTAGGATAAAATCAGATCAAGGGAAAAAGAGTATAGTACATATATACCCAAAAGTAAAGAATATTCTCCCTTTGAAAAATATTAAACTATCACTCTTGTAGTTCCTTGTAGATATTAAAAATATATTTAATTCCACTCTATTGCCTTCAAATTGGTGCAGAAACAAACCTTACCAAAAGATTTACCAAAAATATAATATCTGGTCTTGTGTATTGTGCTAATTATAAGAAAGCACCAATTACATTAAGATATAGAACTTCTGGACCAAATATCTTTTCATCATCATTTTTTGGTCGAAATGAATCTTTCTTTGGGTCTAAAGAATGAATGTCATATGAATACTTTAAGGATGTGCACTATTTATGTTGATCATTTTTAGAATCTTTTCAACATAAATTGATTAATGGACTAGTATTCTCTTTGATTTGTGCTCGATCTTCAAGTCAAGACAATATCTTGTTTTCATAAAATCTTACATCTCAAATCCTCTTTTCAAATATTCAATAGTTTTTAAGAGCTTTTTAAGAGTTCCAATTAAGTTCATATCATCGATATATACTACTATAGTTATAAATTCAGATTCTGATTTCTTTATGAATACCCATGGGCATAGATGATCGTTAATATATTTTTCTTTTATGAGGTTTTCACTAAGACAATTATATCATATTCATCTGAATTGCTTTAAGTCATATAAAGACCATTGTAACTTTATTTAATACAAGTTATAAGAATTTGAATTATATGTTTTTGGTATTTTAAATCCTTTAGGGATTTTCATGTATATATTGGTATTTAATGACCCACATAAATATATCGTTACTATATCCATTAGGCACATTTCAAGTCTTTTGGAGACTGCCAAACTAATGAAAAATGAAAATGTAATCATATTTATCATAGTTGAATAAATTTCATCATAATCAATGTCATATCTCATGACTTCATTTTCTCATTAGATTTTTGAGTAAAATACCCATTTATATAAAATGAATTTGACATCTTCAGGCATCTAGACTATTGGTCCCAACACATCACGTTTGGCTAATGAAATTAATTCTACTTGAATTACTTCTTTCCACTTACTCCAATTATGCATTTTTTTTATATACATTGATACTATGTGGTTCATGATCATCATTTACAATCTCAGTAGCTACTGTAGATGCAAATAAATTGTCAATGATTATTATTTCATGACTTCATAGTTTTCTTTCATAATTTATGCAAATCTCTGTATTTTCAAGATTTGATGTCTCTTATGGAGATTATATCACTTTTGGGGTACTAGCCTCTGCAAGGGCTGTTGAATCTTATCATATGAAATTAACTATGAGATATTTTACTTTCGCATTATATCTCACTGTCTCAATTTTCAGATAAATAATTATTTTGATCAAAACATATGACGTTTTCAAACATCTACATGACAAGTTTAATACAATTATATAAGTATAGCTCTGTTTTATTATTATTATTATTATTATTAATTTTTATGTCGACATTTATTCATAATATGTTATTGTAACGTCCCAAATTTACTCTATGCCCGAATGAATAGTCTTTTCGAACGGAATAGTGATTTTAGAGAATCGGATCCCAAAAATCAGTGAAAGTAAAATTTTTTATGAATAATGATTTTCGGATGAATAGTATTTCGGACAGAATAGTTTCATGTGAATAGTAATTTTTGAAAAAATGAGTTTCGTGTATTAAAAATCCTAAAAATTATATTGAAATTAATGAAAACTGAATTGGATCGAAAAGGAATTAGCTTGGGGTAAAACAGAACAATTTCTGGATCCGATTGGAAATTCGGATGGATTTTCGAAATATTTCAAAAATTTCAAAAAATGTCAAATAAGTAGAAAAATATTTGAGAAGTATTCTAGAGACTCAAACGACACTTCTGGAGGAGATTCGGATCGAATCGGAGTCAAATCGAAAAGTTATTAATACCGATTTAGTGAAAAGTGGAAAGCCGAAAAAGGGTTTGGAATGACTTTTAAGGGTCACGGAAGTTACTAAGAGTATGTGGAGAGTTTGAATGTAGACCCCGATAAATTTTGAGAGGATTTTGAATAAATCTCGGAAAAGTCGAAATCAGGCGTTCCGGAAAAGCCGAAAATCAAAAAGATAAAGTAAGAGATAATCATTGAAAAAGTAACCAATGAAAATGTGACATGTGGCAAGTAGATAAGGATGGAGATACTTGTCAAGCTCTTGGTGGATGGCATTTTGGTGGCTTTAATAAGTTTTAAGGATAAATTTTTCATTTGGATAACAATATATAAAGAAAAATGATTGAATAAGATAAAAAGAGGATAATAGACGCCACCAGCAGCTGAAAATCAGATCTGGAACCAGAGAAGAAGAGAGAAAACGTGAGAAGAGAAGAAAAAGCCGAGAGGAAAGAAAGGGAAAGAAAAAGAAAGAAAGAGAGGAGGAAGGAATGAGAAGAAGAAGAAGAAGAGGAAAAGGAAGGGGATTGCACACCAAATCAAGCTTAGAAGCAAAGCACTAAGTTAAATGTGAAATAGGTAAGAGTTTTGAAACAAAAAATTTAGATTTGAGATGATTTTTTTTTGGAAATAAGCTATGTTGATGATTGTTATGGTTAATTTTGGTTGAAATGAACTAAATAAAATTTTTATATACAAGAGAAGGGTGATTTATAGCTGCATGTACAAGTGATGAAATGGTGTGGTTTTGATGGGTTTTGAATGGATTTGTATGTGTTGGAATTATAAAAATTGGATTGTCATTGATTGGAATGAAAATAGCTTAGTAAATTGTTAAATTTTATTAAGTGGGAACATGTAAAAAGATTTCGTTAAGCTGCTGCCCCTGTATATTTTTGAGTGATTTTGGATAGTTTGAAGCTTAAATTAGGCTAAGTATATGTTAGGTAAGTGATAAAATTGATAAAGGATTGAAATGAAGTTAAACGGAATGCATTGGTGTTAATTTGGTTACTTAGGACAGCTTGAGTGTAGCTGCTGCCCCTAGGTTATTTTGGGTGATTTTGGAAGTTTTTAGATGGTTAAATGAGTTATAATTAAGGTGGAATTAGTGGGGAAAGAAAATAAAATTAATTGGATGGAAATTGGAATCATTACAATACTTGATAAGTGGTTGTGATTAGTTTAAAATGAGTTAGTCAAAATTTATGTTAATGAACTTGAATAATATGAAATTTAATTTTTATTTGGAGGAAAGTATATGTATAAGGATTATGAATTAAGTATATGGATATTTTGTTTATGTTAGTAAGCTTGAATTTAGAAAATTTCTTTGAATTTTGAAGATTTCATTTACATGATATATTAAATTGTACAAATGATGTTTATATACTATTTGGATATTTTTGGAATGGGCTTCGAAAAATAATAATAATAATAATAATAATAATAATAATTGGAACGTAAATTTCGAAATTTGAACCCCCTAAGTCGAAACTATATTAAACATGTACCTAGAGGTATTTTCGTCATTTTAAGCTTATTTGAATGTTGTTCTAACGATGTTTGAATGATTTTTATGATGAAATAGTGATTGGAACAATTTTTTCAAAAATAAAACCGCTTTTTGCCTTATATTAAGCATAGGAAAACGCAGGGGTCTTTTTGTCATTTCACTTCCATTTATGTGCTAATTACATGATATTTCTATGATACGTGTGATGGTTCAAGAGTTTGAAAATAAAAGTTTTTCGAACTACGAGGGCTTTGACCCTAATGATAAAATGGGTATGTAAGCGTTTGAGAAGATATTTCAAACTTAATCCCAATAATAATAATAATAATTTAGTTCCCTAGACCATGTCCACACTAAGACATAACTTAGGGATATTTTTGTCATTTTGATCTTATTTATGTACTGAATTAATGCTTTTCGAATGCTTTATGTGATGAAGTAATGCATGAAGAAGAAAGATTTTAAAACTCTTTTTTAGGTCGACTGTATATTAATTTTGAAATCCTTATTACACATTGATGTCAAAACTAGGGGTAAAATAGTAATTTGAAACGATAAGGTTTTATATTTTGAAAGAATTCGAAAAGTTGTTAAAATTAAGTAATTAAAAATTTACGCGATTGAGACTTTCTGCTTGATTATGAATTATGTGATAATTTTTAGCTAAATTGTAATGAAAAGTGTTTAAATATGATTTTAATGGATTTTGAAGGAAAACGAAAAAGAAACTGAAAGAAACGAAAAGAAATGGAAGAATTCAATGCCTTGACTGAGTGTATATCGGAAGAATGGCATGGATGTTATCGAAAAGATTCGATGAGATTATTGAAATGAAAAATAGTGTTTTATGAAATTTATATTGATAATTTGAAAATGTGTAATAAATGGTGACTAAAATGGTATTTATTGTTTCCTGAGTGAAATTATTATTGAACATTAAAAGTTGTCAAAAATATGGTAGGTGGGGATTGGTGATTAGCATATGAGATGATATACAGTGTTCGATGGATAGATGGATTATGAGAGACACCGAGTGTCCAGTCCTGAAATCAAAATCGGTTGTGATATGCGACCTGGCGGGTAGTCATCGAGTGGCCGATGCGGGGGACACCATCGATTTTGGTAGGTAGCCACCGAGTGGTCGATGTCAGGAGACTCGATTTCGATATGCGACCCGACGGGTAGTCACCGAGTGGCCGATGTCAGAGACGCCGTTTATTCTGGTGGGTAGCCACTGAGTGGCCGATGTCAGAAGATCCATTTGCCAATCCATGGTAATGTGTCAGAGTTTACGAAAGACGTTGAAAATATTGCGTAAACACCTTGTATTTTGATGTAAAAAAGTGGCATATAATATATATATATATATATATGTTTATTAACCCATTAAATTTTATTGAGTTATATTACCACTATTGGAAAATGATAACCTTTGGTTTGGAAAATAGTATCTGAAGATGACTTGTGCACATTTTATACGTGTGTGTACATTAATAAACTAACCTCTCTATGATTAATATGTAAATTTGATAATGATGAAATCTTATCTTATAAACATATATCTTGAGAAAAAGGTAAACAAAAACGACATGAATAAGATTGTTAAAGAAAATATTCTTGTGATTTGAATTTGGTATATAATCACTAAGTAATAATGTTTAGCGCCTTAGAATTACCACGCACAGGTTGTTGAGTAGGACTTGTAGATCAAGACTCAAGACGAAGTATATTTGTAGTCTAGTCAGCGAGTCACATCCATTCTCATTTTTGGCAAATATCACGTTTGGGAATTGGGCCCATTCATGTACATTTTCTGAAGCACGTATTTTTCAATCGCACAACCGGGAAGTGTGTATATCTTCAATTGAATGTGGATTTTTGTAAAAAAAAAAAGACTATTTGTATATATGTTAAATTGTCATGTGAATTTGCAAAGTGGAGTTTGTATCGAAATGACATGAATATGAATTTCCATTTGGAATTTATTAATGATGTATGTTTGTATGGTGAAGTGATTTGTGAAGTCGGATGGGAGGTCCGAAAGGGAAGTTTGAGAAAATGAGTGAAACTTTAGAAGTGTATTTGTTTTCTTTGCAGGTTTGTAAAAAAAAAAAAAAAAAAAATTGGGTTTTCAGAAAAATTGAGGAAACTCTGTCGGATTTTCTAAAAATTTTAAACATTTTTTTTTATTATTATAAACGAAATTCAATGAGTTAAACAAAGTTCAGTGAGATAAGTGAATGAAGTTTAGATAAGAAATGTAGCATCCCCCGTCTGGATTCTTCGTTCCGATAAGAGTCGAACGATGGGTGTTACAGTTAATCAATATTCTCATTATTTTTCTGTAAATATGCAGAATAATAAAATTTAATATTTTAATTTTCTTTAAGTCTTCGGTACACATACTTCTTCAGGGGTTATTACAAATTTTCAAATATTCTTAGGGCAAACTATAATATTAATAATTTGAATATATACACTTTTCCATATGTAATTAAGATCTCTTTTGTGAGTATTATAAGGGGAGATTATATAACTTTGTTCCTTGTTCAAAAAGTTTTATCTTTTTAAAAACATTTAACTCTTTAGGAGTCTTTATTTATATAATGAGGATTACATATAGCTCGAGTGTAATATTTAAAATGACTGTGATATTTTATTATTCATTTCAATGAATAATGATTTTATAACAAAATTTATTTTTCACACTTCTATGTGTAATGAATGATTTATTTATTACTATTTACGTAAATTGTTCTGTAGGAACAATCATCCAAGTTAATATATTGATAATGAGTATAAATCATTCAGATTTGCAATCTTTAAGTAAATGATAATTTGAAATTCAAGTTCACATGACATATACCATAATCGTCATAATGAATCATGCATGTCAATTGTAATTTCATGTCATTTAATTTTCTAATTTTATCCTTATTATCTCCCAAATGACGAGAAAATTTGTTTATTAGCCTTATTTTATTATCCTTCATGGATTTATTTGCATCATCATAATGTCTTTCTATGATTAATTTATACTGTTTTACTATCCTTCAATGATATATTAGACTATCATATTATTCTTTAATGATAAAAATAACACATAATATCCTTTAGGGACCAAACATATAGTGTCATTTCGAGACCAAATTATAATATCAATTATTACGCTCAGAGACATTTACTAGGTAAGAATTTTTACGTTCTATAATAGATATCCATGTTATTTCCAAAAATTTGATACTTCATTTATTTTGTACTATTAGATGAAAAACTTTGATTCATTATAATTTTTAATCATATTATATTTATGATCATATAATAGTCTCAATCGTAAAATATACTTCTAGCATATGACAGTATAAATAATATAGTATACTTTTTTTAATATATATCTAAATAGATTCCTTCAAGATTTATTAAAGTAATAAAGTGTCACTTAAACAATTTTTTTTTCTTTGCTTTCATTTTGTAATATAAAATTTGCTTTTGTGAAGCCTTTATATATAATTGATAAAAAATTAATATAATATTTATATATACTTTATATACACAATTATTGTAATTTCATATTTTACCAACAGTAAGCAATTTTCTTACTTTGCTTTGGTGTGAATTCCACTTCTAGTAGTTAAAATTTATTATGATCATTAAGATTTTATTGACCATAATTATCACAATGACTACTAGATGATTTAACATTTATTTCAGATAATGGTATTAATTAATTTAGACATGCGAAATAAATAGATTAATCTTATAATCATTACTATTACTACTTCAAGAGCAAATTTAAAGTACAGATTATTTCAATTATTTGACTTCATTTATTTAATAATTAAATATACTTATATATTTCTTTATAAATATTTTACCAAAAGATATACATATCCTAATCCTTTAGATAAACTATGATAAATTAATGAACAATTCTTCAAAATACAATTATAACAAATTGTAATAAATATTTATTAATAAATTAAGACATAATTTCAAATATATATTATGTACCTGGTATCTGCTTCTTGTTGTTCTTCCTAGAAAACCAAAGCTTCAAGTTAAGATGTGATTGTGTTTCATAAATATATGTGTGATTTAAAAGTAACATAAAACTTTAGGTATTGATAGAATTGAGATTGAAATTCTTTTCCAAATCATATTAATTACTATAGTTAGTTTTCGAACCTCAGGTTTTAAGTAAATTATAATCATACCTTAATTTTACAATATATTATTAAAAGCCTCAAATAAAATCACTATCAGAAAACTCTAACAGTTGTCGTTGCCTAATTCTTATATCTAGCAGTTCATGCCACTATCAAACGCATGCCATCATTGGAAAAGTAACGTCTTAATAATAGCACCAACAGATTTTAACCGTATAACATAATACATAAGATCGTTATAAATATATATACCCGATTAAGTAATCTTTAATAAATACATAAATATGAAAATACATACTTTGATGCATTAAAATCCATAAATAGAATATTTTAATATAATTACGAACCTAAATTTTATGATTTTTATATTTTGAAATCATGAACAAAAGTTAGTATGAAAGATCTTCAAGTTTTTACTCACTCTCAATAAAGAGATATGTTTTCAAATCTACATACTTGGGTTTGAAAAGCATTCTTTTGGTATCAAATTCGAATTGATTTAATTTTTCTCAATTTATTTCATTTGCAATTTTAAAACTAGAAGTTCCAAAATCTAAATAAATTATAATCTATAACTGAAATAAGGATTTGAAACTTCAGGTTTTAACATCTAAATAAAATTGAAAATAAATTTGTTGAAAATCTAGACTTTTGGCTCTAAATTTAAAATAAAATATTGAAATTCGAATTCAATTCGTTCAACAAAAATTCAATCAATTAAAGTGAATTTGATAAAATCATTATGTCATATGCAAAAGACAAGAACATAACATCACAAGACCAAACATGTTCGATCTTTGTTTATTTAATTTTTTATAACCCGAAAGAGTCATTTTATTTTATGTGTATATGTATATGCATAATATTGGCTTCAAACACAAAGCACAAATTTATGTATTTTATTGCCTTTAACCTATAGTTAAAAATACACTCTTTCTATAAAATAGACAATAATCAATTATATTACTTTAGACAACTACAATTATTTGACACAAACTATTACCCATATTAAGCATGAAAGCCAACAACATTTAATTAGAATTTAACTAGAATTTCTGATTTCAAATATATTAGAAGTATAGAACTTCTAGTTCTAATAGGTAAATCTATCAAAATTTCTAATTCTAATTAAATTAAAAGTGTAGAAAATTTGGTTCTAAACAAACTTAGAATATAGAACTTCTGGTTCTAATGAAATTGAGACTATAGAACTTTGTTTGAAATCTAAAACTTTTAGTTTTAATTTTTGCTTGTAAATTTCAGGTTGCAGATAAAAAAAGTGAAACAAAGATCTTATAGAATAAAATACCAAAATATAAGTTTAATGATAATAAACTTACATTTGAATATAGAAGATCTAAAGTTACTTTTGAATGCAAGAGATTCAAAAAATAACAATTCCTATAGATTATTGTTCATAAAATCATTTGAATAAAATAGTAATAAAGCAAGTCATATGAATGAAATCTCTCATACTAGATTTGTGCTAACAATATGTTATGAAATAAAAACGTAAAAGCAGTTAAATAAGAACATTAATCAAAATAATAGAGAAAAGGGAAAACACAAGAGAAGAAGAGAGTAACTTTTTTTTGTTTATTCACTTCTCAAAGGTATCACAATACACACCATACACCCTCTATTTATAAGTTAAAAATCATAACTAAAGGCAATGAAAAAGACATAAATTACAAATGATATTAAAGCCTTAATAAGGAGAGCATTATCGATAGGGGTTATGGAATATCAAAGGGTGGCATCTATTAATTGATAACAAGAACTAATATATTTTAAGTGAGCTATAATTATAAATTAATAGATGTCAACCTTTGATATTCCATAACCTAATCAATAATGCTCTCTTTATTAATGCCTCAATATCATTTGTAACTTGTATATTTTCTTATATCCTTTACTTATGATTCTTAGCCTAAACATAAAAAGTGTATGGTGTGAATTATGATATCTTTGAAACAATGAATAAAATGAAAGAAAGTTTTTCTCTTCTTCTCTTGTGTTTTCTATTCTTTATTATTTTGGTCGACTTTCTAATTCTATTGTTTTTAAACTTTATTTTATAACACGTTATCAACATGAATCTAGTATGAGAGATTTTATTTATATGATCTACTTTCTACTATTAATAATCTTATTGGTATATGTGTTTCATATGGATGTTATGTGTTTCATATGGATCTACTCCCTACTAAGTTTTTTTTAAGTTTAATTAATTTTCATCTTTTTGATGCAAAAGATTGAATCAAAAAATTTATTTTATTGGTTTGATTGATGCAAAAAGAGAGAAAAGAAAAAATTGCATGAAGTTTCTCTTTGTTATGTGATTGGAGAGAAAATAAAATTTTATTTTTTCTTTATTTGTGTATTATACGAAAAATACATAAATTGTGTACTTTTGCTCTTTGTGTGATATCAATTTTCTTGGTATTTGTTTAAATAATTTTATGAACATTACTATATGAAAATTGTTATTTTTAGATATTTTGCATTTGAAAGTAAATTTATTTTCATTAAACTTATATTTTGGTATTTTATTGTATAAAATCTTCCTTCTACCTTTCTTATCCATCTTTCTTATCTGCAACCTGAAGTTTGTAAGTAAAAATTAAAACTGGAAGTTTTAGATTTAAAATAGAACTAAAAGTTTTATAGTATGAATTTAATTAAAATCGGAAGTTCTAAATTTTAATTTCATTAGAATCAAAAGTTCTATATTCTAAAATTTGTTTAGAAACAAAAGTTTTACTTTTCCAATTTAAATAGAATTAGAAATTCTGATATATTTACTTATTAGAACTAGAAGTTCTATAGTCCTAATTTATTTGAAATAAAAAATTCTAATTAAATTCTAATTAAATTTTGTTGGCTTTTATGCTCATTGTATATGTCAAATAATTATAGCTGTCTAAAGCAACATTCGGCTATTGCCAATTTTATAGAATGAGTGTATTTTTTACTTTGGGTCTAGTAAACACAAAAGACAATAAAACAGGGCTGGACATGACTATGTTCGGGTTGATTCCTATTGGAACCGACCCGAACATGGTTAGTAGTCGGGTCGGCACTTTTAGGTCTAAACATAGTCCAGTAAGAGGGAGAAATTGAGCCGACCCGAACACTCAGTATTCAGTTCGGTTCAAGTCGGATCTCATGTTTGGACCAAATGTTAAGCTTCTTTTTTGGGACGAAGTTTTTTTTTTTTTTTTCATTTTTTTTTTATTTTTTTGTAGTTTGTTATTGTTAGGCCTTTAAGTTTGAATGTTTTGAACTCTTTAGGCATGCTTTGTCTTGTGTGTTAAACACAAAAAAATATAGATGAGTGAAAAAAAAAATTACGTGGATGCAAAGTGGAAACAAAATAATGGAAACAAAATATTCTGATTTTCTGTCTGCTGCCTTTTAATATGCCCTCAACAATAAAGAAGACATAAACATCAAACAATTTTAATAGTCCAAATTAAACTTCAATACTGTCCAATGTCCTCATTCATAAATTACATAAAACAGTAGGCATAAAAATACAACAAAATATATTTAAAAAAATACAACAAAATAGTACACATAAAAATGCAACAATTTGGAAAAAAATGTGGCTAAGATTAGCTCCAAGTCCAACTCCAACCAATCAAAGATTATCTATATCAACTATTTCCTAGAGTTAAAAGCATTTTGATTCATGCCTACAAGACTCATATTTTATAATTTGCAGTAGAGTTCTAAGCAGTTTTGAAAGAAAATAATATTACCTATAGCAAGATGGAGCAATAACATCAACTAACTCATTTGTTGGTAGACAGAAATAAGGAACCTATTTTAGTTAAAAATTGAAACAACTAAAGCAGCATAATCTTTTAGAAACAGAATAAAATAAAAAATTGAAAATGCAAGGACAATGTTACCTCTCCAATATAGCCATCTAAACAGCTTCACGGTCATCCACGACTATGGCTTCACAATCCTTAACGACGAATGGCTTCATGACAAGAGATGAGAGATGAGATGAAGAAGAGAAGAAGGGAAAAAAGGTACGATTGTGGAAAGAAAAAAGGAAGAAGAAGGGGTGTGGCTGTGGAGAGAGAAGGGAAAGAAAAGAATAGCGTGTGAGAGTGAGATCTGCTGTGGATAGAGAAGGGGAAGAAAAAGAGGTGCAACTGCGGAGAAAGAAGGGGAAAAAGAAGAGGTGCGGCTATGGAGAGAGACGGGGAAGAACATAATAGTGTGTGAGAATGAGATCTAAGGTTGGAGGGCTTTATATAGGATCATGCAAAATTACATTTATACCCCTGTTCACAGATCATATCGGTTGTAGACCTCTAAAACCGATCCGAATTGTGAAACATGGTATGTTAGGACCAAGTCCTTCATGCTTAAGAATATATATAAAGATCGATAAATACGTCAAATGTGATTGTATTTTTAAAATATTCCACTGTTGTGAGAAATTTTTTTATGTGATGAAAGTGAATAATTATGAGTCTAATTGAATGTTTATGAGATTAATTTGATTAATTGATAAGTGTGGAATATTTTAGAAATATTATTGAGAGAAATAATGACTAATATTATCGATATTAAAATCGTTATGGAAATTGACGGATTTAACGTATTTATTTTTATGGGATAAAATTTTTATGAGAAATATAAATGATGAGGATTAAAAGAGGTCATTAGGAAGTGTTAGTTAGAGATTAAAAATGAGTGTGGACATGATTGAAAATGGATAAGTGAAGTTCATAAAAATAGTAATAAAAGAGGGGTTTAAGTGCAACATTTAGATTGAAGTTTTAGCTGTCATAATTGAAGAAAATTGAGGGGTGTTTGGGCAATATGTGAAACATTATTAGTGTGCTTCTTCCAGATCAGAAAACACTCCCCAGACAAACACAAAAACAGACCCGATAGCAGACTTGAAATCAATCTCTTGCTCGGCAATTTTCAGCAGCTCTTTCTCGGCAATAAAGTGCAGCAAAAGGATCGATCAGCTAAGGGATTTCTTCACGGTCAAATGGAGGCTTGAAGAAGCAAGATCAGCATCTGATTTCAGCCCAGAAAAACCAGATCTGAAAGTGAAGAAGCTGACCAGAAGCGGGAAGAAGTTGAAGTCGCGCGACGGGTGTTGACAAGCACTGCAGACCGCGAGTGAAGGGGGACAGATTCGGGTCAGCTGAAGCAAAGAATGGCTGAGCTGAAAGCAGCCATGTGAAGCTAGCAGATGGAGGAAAAATGCAGGGGTTGGCGTGAAGAAGATGATGAATAGTAGATTCGAAAAAATGGAAGCCTTGGACTGCTGTGGGAGTTCATGACCAGCTGCTAAACTCTCAGACAAGTGAATTGGAAGTTTCTCTAACGGACATCGAGACGTGTAAGAGGTGAAGAGAGTTTCTCAATTTGGAAGTTAGCGATCCGGAAGCGCTTTGTGAGTAGAAATCTACTTTTCTCCAAACTTAGTTATTTAAAGCTTATTTTAATGTTATATGCATTTACACTATTATGTAATTGATTTATAGATTTTAATATAGTTGGATCCTATTATATGAATTGTTAAAGTAGATATCTATTTATGTAAAGAAATTATGAGACCTTAAAGTTTTTAGGCTTTTTGTCTTAAAAACGAAATTATTTGAGAATACCGAGAAAAAGTATTTTCTTACAACGATGGTTTACCCTAGTCCCAGTTGAGTACCCAATAGAATGCCCTATGCGTGTATGGTAGATGTGAGAGAGTTACTAACTGAGAGAAAAAGAGTCAGTTGAGCGACCCTCTGCACGTATAGGGTAGTGTAGTTTAAACCGATTGTGTAGGGGTAACGCGTGCCCAGAGTCGCACATCAGTAACTACACAGGGTAGATTCCCTAATTCCTAGTGGTTTAGCTAGAGATTTGTGTGGCCACGATAGGAGTAGTTTCCCTGAGTTACCATCAAAGCGAGAAATGATAAAGTTTTAGAAAGAAATTCAAAATTGAATTTCAGAAATAGTTTTAATTGAAAGGAATAAAAAGTATTTTAGAAAAATACTTTAGTTTATAAATCTATTATTTATTTATCTCACTGAGTTATACTCACCGTTTGTGTGCTATGTATTTCCTAACTTTTCTCTCAGGTGCAGGAGCTAGTTGTCCAGCTGACGAGGCTCAGACTGACGCGCGAGTTGACTGACGGACGACTACATTCCATAGTATAGCTCATCTTTTGTCACATGCATGTGTTGTATGGAAATTTTAGTATAAATATGTGTAAATATAAATACCAAATGTTGGATGCACGTTTTACGAAAGTGTTTTTGAAGAGAAAATCTTAGTTCTCCATTAAATTTTGCAAATATAATTATTGTGTGTTGGAGTTGATTTTGAGTAAGGGCCGGAGGCCCTTGGGAGTTGAGATTTATGTGCTATAGAAGTATTTTTTTAAATTGCTTTTAAATCTGCAGGGTGGCATTGTCGAATATACAGTCGACATGCTGCCGGATTTTTATTAGAAATTTAGTAAATCAGTTTTAAGTAAGTCACGGTACTCCGACGGAGTTTCTTCGAGTCAAAGTTAGGGCTCGTTGGAGTTCTGTCGGAGTGCTACGAGATACTTCACGGATCCAGAATAGAGATTCGGGAAGGGTCCCGTCATGGTATTTTCAAAGTGGAGGGCCCAAACACTCTTGAAATGAACATGGAAATCGATCCAAACACCAGCTAATCGGTTCGAGTTGAGTCGTTCAAGTCGGTTTCATGTTTTTGTGCCCACCCCTACAATAAAATACACAAATTTGGGTTTTGTGTTTGAAGCCAATATTATGCATATATATATACACAAAAAACAATGTGGCTCTTATTAGGTTATGAAAATTAAATAAACAAAGATTGAACATATTTGGTCCTGTGATGTTATGTTCTTGCTTTTTATATATGACATAATAGTTTTATCAAATTTACTTTAATTGAATGGATTCTTGATGAACGAATTGAATTTGAATTTTTATATTTTATTTTAAATTTAGAATAAGAAGTTTTAGATTCTTACTAAATTTATTCTCAATTTTATTTGGATCTCAAAACCTGAAGTTTTAAATTTTTACTTCAGTTCTACATTATAATTTATTTAGATTTTGGAATAAAAAATTTCAAAATTACAAGTGAAAAAGATTGAGAAAAATTAAATAAATTCGAATTTGATATGAAAAAAGGTTCTTTGAACCCAAATATGTAAATTTGAAAAAATGTCTCTTTATTAAGGATAAGTAAAGACTTGAAGATATTTTGTATTAAATTTTGTTCATAATTTTAAGATACACAAATCGTGAAATTTACGTTTGTAATTACATATTCTATTTTCTATTAATGAATTTTAACCTATTAAGGTATGTATTTTTATACTTATGTATTTAATATGGATTACTTGATCAAGTATATATATAATTATCTTATGTCTCATGTTATACGATTAAAATCTATTGTTGCTAATTCTAAGATATCACTGTTCCAGTGATAGCATGATTATGATAGTGGCATGAGCTGCTAGATATGAAAACTAGGCAATGGTGGCTATTAGAATTTTCTGATAGTGATTTTGTTTGGTGTCTTTTGTAATATATCATAAAATTAAGATACGACTGTAGTTTTACTCAGAACCTGAAGCTCTAAAACTAATTATAATTATTGATATGGTTTAGAAAAAAATTTCAATCTCAATTTTATCAAAACTTGAAGTTTTGAGTTACTATAAAATTTAGGCATATATTTATTAAACACAATCACATCACAGCTAAAAACTTTGGTTGCTTAGGAACAACATCAAGATGCGGAAACCAAGTACATTATATACATATATATATATTCTTATATCTTAATTGATTATTAAACATTCATTATAATTTGTTGTAATTGTATTTTGAAGAATTGTTCATTGATTCACTATAATCTATCTAAAGAATTACGAAATGTTTGTCTTTTGGTAAAAGATTTTTAAAGAAATATATATATGTATATTTGATCACCAAATAAATGAATTCGGATGATTGAAAACATTTGTACTTCAAATTTGCTTCTGAAGTAGCAATGTTAATGATTATGAAGTGAAAAACTATTTATCTTGTATGACTAAATTAATTAATATCATTAATTGAAATGAATGTTAAATCATCTAATAATTGTGATAGTGATTATGATCAATAAGGTCTTAATACTCATAATAAATTTAACTACCAGGGATGGAATTAACACCAAGTAAAGTAAGAAAAGTGCTTACTATTAATAGAATATGAAATTACAATAGTTGTATACTTGAAGTATACATAAATATCATATTAATCTTTTACTAATTATATATAAAGGCTTCGAAAGAGCAAATTATATATTATAAAGTGAAAAATAACAATATTGTATAAATGATATTTTGTTACTTTAATCGATCCTAAAGAAATCTATTTACATATACATTAAGAAAAGTATATTGTATTATTTATACTGTCATATGTCAGAAGCATGTTTTACGATTGAAACTATTATATAATCTTAAGTACAATATGATGTAAAATTGTAATGAATTAAAAGTTTTTTTTCATCGAATAATACAAAGAAAATTATGCATCAAATTATTAAAAGTAACATGGATATCCATTGAAAAAACCTTAAGATTCTTAACTAGTAAATGTCTCTAAAGGATAATAATTGATATTACAATTTGGTCCCTGAATGACACTATATGTTTGATCCCTAAATGATACTATATGATATTTTAGTTATTAAAGAATAGTATGATAGTCTGATATATCTCCGAATGATCATAAGACGATATAAATAAGTCCTAGAGTGACAGTAAAATGATGCAAATAAGTCCATAAAAGGTAACAAGGTGAGGCTAATAGATAAATTTTCTCATTGTTAGGGTGCAAACAAGGATAAAATTAGAAAACTAAACAATCTGAAAGCACAATTGACATGAATAATTTATTATGACGATTATTGTATAAGTCATATGAATCTGAAATTCAAAAGATCATTTATTTCAAAATTTCATATCTGATTGATTCTATACTCTCATTGCTAATATTTAAACTCGGGTGATTTTTTTTTAAAGAACAATTTACGTAAATTGTAACAAATAAATCATTTATTACATACAAAAGTATGAAAATTAAATTTTATTGTAAAGTTATTATTTCTTGAAGTGAATAATGAAAGATTATAATTATTTTAAATATTTCGTTCAAGCTATATCTAATCCTCATTATAAAAATAAAGTCTTTTGAAGAGTTAAATGATTTTAAAGAGATATAACTCTTTGAATAAGGAACAAAGTTTTATAATCTCCCCCTATGATACTTACAAAAGGGATTTTAATTGCATTTAAAAAAGTGAATATGTTCAAACTATTAATATTATAGTTTGCCCTAAGAATATGTAAAAATTTATAATGACCTCTGAAGAGGCATGTGCATTGAAAACTTAAAGAAAATCGAGATATCATATTTTATTACTTTACAAATTTATGATGAGGATATTGAATAATATATTATAGATAAATGTTGATATAAAAATTTGATTAAAACAAAAATAGAGTTATACTTATGTATTGTATTAAACTAGTTATATAAACGCTTGAAGACGTTATGTGTTTTGATTAAGATAATTACTCATATGAAAATTGAGACAGTGAGATATAATTATATCTCAAAAGGTTTATTATAGAAACTCAATATTGATAATACGAAAGTAAATTGTCCTATAGTTAATTTTATATGATAAAAATTAACAATCATTGTAAAGGCTAGTACTTTAGAAGCAGTACACTATCTTGAAGAAATACAAAATCTTGGAAATATAGAAATTTTCATAAAGAACTATGGAGTTATGATAAAATAATCATCAATAATTATTTGTCTATGTAGTAGCTACTAAAATTACAAATGATGATCATGAACTACATAGTATTAATAAGTGTCGAAAAAGACATGATTAGTCTTAATAAAAAAAAAAAAACTATTTAAGTATAATTGACCTCATTAGCTAAACGTAATGTATTGGACAAATAGTTCAAACATTTGAAGATGTCAAACCCGTTGGATATTAATGAGTATTTGTTCGAAAATGTAATGAGACAAAACTTATTCACTTATGATGAATATGATTACAATTCGATTTTTAATTAGTTTGACAGTTTCCAAAAAACTTGAAATGTGCTTTATGGATGTGGTAACGATACATTTATATGAGTCTATACATGAAAATCCCTAAAGGATTTAAAATTCCAGAAACATATAATTCAAATTCTTATAACTTATATTTAATAAGGTTACAACAATTCTTTATATGACTTAAAGAAATTCGGACGAATGTAGTGTAATTGTCTTAATAAATAACTCATAAAGGAATGATATATTAATGATGTTATACGTTCATGGAGCTCTTAAGAATTGCTGAATATTTTAAAAGAAAATTTGAGACGTAAGATTTTGAGAAAACACGATATTGTCTCGACTTGAAGATCAAACACAAATAAGAGGAAATAATAATCCATCAATAAGTTTATATTGAAAAGATTCTAAAAAAGATCAACATAAATATGACATATCCCTTAAGTGTGCTTATGATATTCATTCTTTAAACCTAGAAAAAGATCAATTTGAACTAAAATATGATGGTGAAAAGATACTTGGTCCATAAGTATCGTATTTTGATGTCATTAATGTTTTATTATACTTCACACCATACACAAGACTAAGTATTGCATTTTCAGTAAATTTTTTTGCTAGGTTTAGTTCTGCACCAGGTCGAAGACACTATAATGGAATTAAATATATTTTTGTTCGAGAAACTGTAAGAGTGATAGTTGTATATTTTTCAAGAGGAGAATATTCTTTATTTTTGGGCATATGTACCCCACACTTTTTCCTCTTAATCAGGTTTTGTCTCACTGGATTTTACTAGCAAGATTTTTAATGAGATAGCATTTGGGCATGTCCAAGAAGCTCGAAGAATATTATTTACGTCAACTCAAAGATTTTTGTTGAAGTTGCTAAAAGAAGACGCATTGACATAAAAGGAAAACTATTGCGTGCTACACTTTTTTTCCCTTAGTCATGATTTTTCTGATTTTTTTCTGGCTAGGTGGAAATCTTATAGAAATTATTTACTATTTTTCCCTTTAATACGATATTTTTCCATAGGATTTTTTCACATTAAGATTTTTAACAAGATATATTCTTTGTATGGTGGACATCCAAAAATGAGTATTATAAATTAATGGATGTCAACTTTTGATATTTCATAACGTTCATCAATAATGTTCTTCTTATTAGTGCCTTAATATCATTTGTAACATGTGTCTTTTCTCATTTCCTCTGCTTATGATTCTTAGTCTTTAAATAAAGAGTATATGATGTGTATTATGATATCTTCGAAAAAAATGAATAAAATGAAAGAAGGTTTTTCTTTCGTTCTCTTGTGTTTTCTATTTCTTTCTTATTTTGGTTAATGTTCTAATTCTATTGTTTTTAGGTTTTATTTCATAATAAAATTATAATTTTTTAAAATAATATTCAATGAGGTGTATTTATGAGAAGAATGTGGACACAGATTTAGTGGGGTGCAAAAACCCCTTTCGAGGATTTATTGTCTGCTAATGGCCTGTTGATATAGTCTTGGGCTTAACAGATAAGCCCAATAAACTCTAACGTTTGAGTTAGCATATTGCATTCTGTAGTAGTGTTATGCTCTTAGATTTTTATTAATATATTTTTATTGAAATAAACATAAATCAAAATTGGAGCATGAATTTATTTTTTTTTCTTACAACATAAATTATCTTACCAACTAAATTAATTAATTTTTACAAAGTAAATTGATAAATTAAATCATAACATCTATGCACTGAATGATGGAAGCTACAAGAACATTTTCTAGACAACAGTACTGTTGCTAACCAACACCTCGATCTTTTATAATAAGATTTTTTTTTTTTTTTGAAATATTTTGTAATAAGATTTTCATTTCTAGAATCCTATTCCCGTCCCAAAAATATATATATATCCTACTACCATTCTACATTTCTACCAGGCAAATTGCACTTACATGACTTAATAATTTTGCTTTTGATATAATATTCAACAAATGGATTTAATAATATAAATTTCTTTATATATCATTAGTTGATTAAAATTAGATTTAACTGTTAATTTCGAAAAGATAGAATTAAAATAATTATTTAAAAAAAATAAATAAATGATTATTATCACAAAAATAATTTAAAATTTTTTTTAACCTACTAAAAATTGAAAAGGAATGCAAAACGTTACTTTTTTTCTGAACTTAGTATTAAAAAAAAAAAGTGAAACATGGGAAAAATGAAAAAGAAAAAGTCTTAATACGTTAAATCATTTCAAATTTTACTCTTCAATATATTTTATTGTTTATATCATTCATAAAATAATTACATGAAAATTCATTGATATACATATATATATATATATATATATATATTCACACTCCTCATTTTTATATATTTTTGAGAAGTTGCGTGTATACAATGAATAGCCTCACAATCTAAATGACGAGTTGTTAAGCTGTAGCTGTTTTTTGATATCTATGTTTTTCTTTTGGTTCCATGTTTTTAATATGGGATTATTCCCCCCACCCGCCCAGCACCCCTTTTTTTTTGTTTTTCTGTAAGACTCTTCTCTAGCACTCCATCCCACATGTGAACTTGGATTTGCCGCTTTAATTGACCGTCGATTTAAAATTTTTCTTATGAAATAAGGACAACTTCATTTGATCCATATATTTTTAAAAATTTTTTTATTTTTAAATATGAATATATTTATAATATTCACAATCCTTTAAATTTTAAAAACTTATCAAATTAGTCTCTACTAAGGTGGTTAAATATAATACATATAGAGGTAATTTTATCTTTTAACATTAATCGGTGACACAAGAGACACATGTTAGATAAAGAAAAAATTGTAAAAAAATTAAACAAAAATAATAATTAAAAATATATATAAAGTTAATGATAAAATCGTCTTTTTATCTTTTTCAGCTTAGGTTAATTGTCAAAAATCACATCAAAAAGATTAATTTGATGAGTTTTTAACTATAAAAGTTATAAATGGAATCATATTTAAAAACGATAAATTTTCTTAAAATATAGGAATCAAACGAAGTTTTCACTTTGAAATATTATTTTTAGTAAAGTTTGGTCCAAACTTATTACCACGTTTGTCAAAAGTCTCAACGCCAGTGTTTGAAATAAAAAACAGAAGTGTTTGACAGAAGGTTTATGAGAGGGCTCCAGTGGAGTCTCTAGGTAACTTTATTGTTATCGTAAAGATGGACTTCAATACTCACTTACAAAGAGTGAGAGATACATATAAAAATAAAAGAAAATCCTTTTCTTTGACACACTAACAAATATTGCTGATATCAAGGCTGGCCATTCAACATTCCAGCTCAACTCAAGGTAGCTACAAGTGCGCAGTAGTAACTCTAGTTAACTCTCTCATTCCAGTTACAGACTTAACGTCTTGATAATCTTGCCTTAGTTGCTGCAGGATGGGTGACAGAGATCTTTGAGTAGCAGTTGCGAATAATATAATGAATTGCATCTGATTGAACTTCACTTGATCACAATCAGGTTTTTTCCAACCTCAACTACCGCTTTACTAATATTGTAATAATGGACTGCAATAATAAATTACAGAGAGTGATATTTATATAATTAAAGCTTTTGGAACCTTCTTGCATTTTAGTTTAGAGGCATCAACTTGTTGCAAATAGCTGCTGTTGCATCATCAAACAGGCGATCATAGAAATTTATATTCTAACCTCCAAGTAATAAAAGAAAATAGGGAACTGAACCCCTCTAGACGGAATCGATACATAATTCATTCACTATAAAAAAATCAAATAGAGCAAGTAACAACGAAAGATTACAATTTGAAATTGCGTGATTAGTTAATTTCCTTTTTTTATTAGGAAGGCTGATGACAGATGACGCAACGACGAGGCCTATGGGTAATAAAAAAAATATGTATGCATACATAATCAAAATAATATGAATATATACACTTATTAATATTTGTGTGAATTATATAAAGAAATCATGTAGCCGTTTGTGAGTGTGATGGCCAGGAGAACTTTTTGGGTGACATAATCTCTAAACACATTCAACAATGGCGGGTCTTTAGTCAGCAAGAAAGCATTCTGATAACATCTTAATAATCTATGTCATGAAATTTGACATAAATTTATTATAGAAATCGGTGTGAGAGGCACATTCTGAGGAATCTGCCTGTACTAATTGTAACTATGATTAATTCCCCCCTAATCAATGTCTCCTTACACTTGACAGATAGGGATATGCGAACTACTTTCCTATTCTATCATATGTTCTAGATAATGTAGGTATTTATAACTAGTTATTTGACTTAAATTTATAATTTTAATATTCATCTACTGATTTCGTACAAAGACGCAATCCAATTAGATGAATAAAAGATAAATGACTATTTAAATTGATAGAAAATTGATAGGGCTTATATTAAAGTCATTAATTAAATTAAATTTGATAAGTCAATATAGTATGACCCTTGAAATAATTTAAAACAAAGTTTTTATTATATATATAGTATTTTTATAATCAGTACCTTCTAACTTTAAAAAGATAAAACGAGCCAATCAAATTCATGCATTGTATTTAAATTAAATAGGAGAGAAAATTTATTTTAAGAGAGATAATACAATGAATGAATTTGATTGGTTAGTCATAACCTTCAAAAGTTGGGAGGCACTGATAGTAAAAATAATATATATATCGTGATTATATTATTAGTGTCTTCCAATTTTATAAAGTTAAGATTAACCAATCAAATTCATTTATTGTATTCTGTCTCCTAAAATAAATTATCTCTCATATTTAATTTAAATATAATGGATGACCACCAGTGCCTCTTAACTTTAAAATGTTAAGAAGAACTAATAAAATTCATCTATTTTCTAAAACAAATTCTCTTTTCTATATATTTAATTCAAATACAATAGATGATCATTAGTGCCTCCTAATTTTCAAAAGTTAGGACGAACCAATCAAATTTATCCATTATATTCTGTTTCTAAAACAATTTTTTCTCTCATATTTAATTCAAATGTAATGGATAAATTTAATTGATTCATTTTAACTTTTTAAAATTAGGAGACACTGATGATAAAATTACTATATATATACATATATGTGTGTGTGTGTGTATGATGTGATAAAGTTATTTTCGTTTTTCCCTTGTTATTTGAAGAAACGTCAAGAAACTCATTACTGTCACATTGTTATTAGAACATTGGTTTTTTGACACTATATGACCTCTAAGAGATAAAATTACGTTTCACTTTTTAGATTGAAAAATGAAAAGATGTTTTTGCCACAAAAAAGTGATCGTTGCTTCTCCAATGGTTACTTATGTTCTTATGAGTAGAGACTCTCTCCTACCTGTATCGTATGTAAGAAAACAAACACAAACCATTTTATGCATATTTTGGCGCTAAGTTGAAAGGAAGAAGAGGAAGTTTGATGGACCACAAAACTATTGTTTTGGTGACCCAAATGAACACACGAATGCCTTTGTTTAATGTATTGGGTCGATTAGGTTTTTATATGCATGTGATGTGGCAAGTATATAACCACACATTTCATTTATTAATTTTTAATAATTTTTTTTAAAAATATTCTACAATTACCTTCATGTCCTTATGTTGAAATAGACCCACTAAGGGTTTTGATCAATGACCCATTTGCGCTTCAAGTCAAATATGCAAACCACTTTTCTAGCGGTAATGTAACAACAAGAGGTTGACGTCTCTATAAATTGTAGGGGGAAAATGATGATTAAACCTTATGTGATATATGTTCATAAAACATAATTACAATAATTTTTTGATACTGAAAAAAAAATGTGAAAATTTAATGAATGCTTTGTTGGGTTTTGTGCCCTAAAAACTTGTAATAATGTAAATGGTTTTATAAATAATAAAGTATTCATTTTATTCAATTTATATATTTTGTAAAAATTGTATATATAATGAGAAATATCATTGATTACTGATGTAATTTCAAACTAAGTATATAAGTGTTATATGCAAACGGATTTAGTTTGAGATAAATAATCTAAAGAGTCCGTAGAAAGCAAACTAAGTTGGATACTTTATTTGTGGTAAATCTACTGTTGCGGTCCATTTCGTATTAGGTACGATAGTCTTATCCGAGACTATTCATGTAGTGACATGGAAATGGAAGCACTTTATATAATAAAGATTATATAGGATTGGATCACGATAAATATAAGTCTCTTATCAATATCCGTTAAACTTAGAGATTTATATTTATCAACCAGATGATCATTTATGAATTGATTTTAATCATGAGTGTATTATGGACTCCTGTTTGTTGAGTTACATCATTTAAGTTACATGGATGAGATCGGTGTAGATGTCCGGTCAATAACTTCGTACTTCGGGGATATGATTTAGTAAGTAGCTGTAAACATCCTACACGATAGTGAAATCTACTCCTTCTTGTGAGAAGTAGAGAAGTAGTTCACTTAAGGGTTGATTCAGGTCTTGAACAATATGAGCGCTCAACTTTCTATTCATATGAAAATGGAAAGATAAATTCATAAGTTGTTATGAATATATTGTTCATTAGAGAATCAATTGTACTTAAGGATCAAGAAATAATTAGAGGGGTAAAATGGACATTTTGACCTAGTTCTAATTATGAACTATTTGTGGAGGGTCAAATCATATGTAATGATTAAATCAATGAATACTGAAAATTTCAGATTGTATAAAAACATCTACAGTTTTGAGAGTGCAATCTTAGGTTTTTAGTAGAGTAACTCTAAGATTAATAATAGTGAATTATTAATTAAAGAGTTTAATTAATAATTTCGATATTATTGGAGCTCAAAACTGTAGGTCCATCGGGTCCTCTTGATAGTTCATTTCACTATAAGAAACGTGTATATAGAATATTGTAATTGGATCGTCCAATTACAATTGTTACGTAAGTAGCAAAATTTGTGTTAACTAAGTATTTGAATAATATTAATTATTCAAATTATTTAATAATTAATTAGTTAATTATTAATTATGAATTAATAATTATTTAATTAATTTATAAGAGGTCTTGAATTTGATTATCAGTTGTGACAGGATATAAATTAATTACGAATTAATTACAGATCACAAGTTTAATTTTAAAATATAACATGAATTAATTATGTTATATGGGGTAAAAGTTTAATTTTAACAAACTTGGGATTTAATGTTAATTTTGATTAATTAAAACCCTAAGTAGTTGTTTATAAATAGAAAAGAAATAATTTTTTTTTCTAATATAAGTTATTTTTGGCTTTACTGTACGTTATTTGAAACAGAAAGAAAAAAAAAAATTTCTACAACATAATACAGAGAAGAAGAATCTGTATCTTTCTTCTCTGTATAACCAAAATTATATACTCACCTCTTAAATATATATTATTGATTCTTTTTAGAAAAGAAATCAATAGAAAGTGAGCACAATTCTATATAATTGTGCCCACTCACTAGTTTCTTGATGTAGAGTCATATCGAGGAAGGTTAGGTGGTGAGTAATCCACAGAGATTAATATATAAGGTAAAAATTTGACTTTTATTTTTTCTTGTATTATTTTATTTCATTGTTTTATGGATCTAGGGTTTCTTGAGTTTTCTAAAAATTTTTAAAACTCGGTGTTCCGTAAAATTCATATTTTTAACAAAAACTATTGTTGTTTTTCCCTTCATGCTTCTTTAAAAATGGTTTTTTTGGTACTTTTACTTTAAAAAACAATTTTATATGTATATACCGCAAATACAAAATCAAACATAGGTAATTAGACATTTGCAAATTTCAAGGACAGAAGTTAATTGTTGAGTTGAATTGATACAAATAATAGCATAGGCCTAGATGATAATCAATAATAATGCTTTAACACTGGAAAACCAAAATTTTGAGCTTCTTATTAATAATGTTTTGAAAGAATAGTATATTTAAAATTGATTGGAGAAGGAGAAATTAGGTTTTTATTGATTTTTTTTTTTTTCAAATGATATTAAATAAGTTAACTCTAGTTAACGAAAGATTACAATTTGAAATTGCGTGATTAGTTAATTTCTTTTTTTATTAAAAAAGCTGATGATGCAATGACGAGGCATATAGGTAATAAAAAAATATGTATGCATACATAATCAAAATAATATGAATGTATACACTTACTAATATTTGTGTGAATTATATAAAGAAATCATGTAGCCGTTTGTGAGTGTGATGGCCAGGAGAACTTTTTGGGTGACATAATCTCTTAACACGTTCAACAATGGCGGGGTCTTTAGTCAGTGAGAAAGCATTCTGATAACATCTTAATAATCTATGTCATGAAATTTGACATAAATTTGTTATAGAAATCGATGTGAGAGGCACATTCTGAGGAATCTGCCGGTACTAAAACTAATTGTAACTATGATTAATTCCCCCCTAATCAATGTCTCCTTACACTTGACAGATAGGGATATGCGAACTACTTTTCTATTCTATCACATGTTCTAGATAATGTAGGTATTTATAACTAGTTATTTGACTTAAATTTATAATTTTAATATTCATCAACTGATTTCGTACAAAGACGCAATACAATTAGATGAATAAAAGATAAATGACTATTTAAATTGATAGAAAATTGATAGGGCTTATATTAAAGTCATTAATTAAATTAAATTTGATAAGTCAATATAGTATGACCCTTGAAATAATTTAAAACAAGGTTTTTATTATATATATAGTGTTTTTATAATCAGCACCTCCTAACTTTAAAAAAATAAAATGAATCAATCAAATTCATGCATTGCATTTAAATTAAATATGAGAGAAAATTTATTTTAAGAGAGATAGTACAATGAATGAATTTGATTAGTTAGTCATAACTTTTTAAAGTTAGGAGACACTAATAGTAAAATCAATATATATATACTGTGATTATATTATTAGTGCCTTTTAATTTTAAAAAGTTAAAACTAACCAATCAAATTCATTTATTGCATTCTGTTATGGGTATTTTGGCAATTATGGACAGAAACGGAAAAAGCCCAGAGATGAGACCCATTGTGTCATTTTATAGGATGAGGCCCAGAAAGTGCTGGTCAAATTGGTCAGAAGTCAAAGCAAGAGGTATAGGCGTCTATTAGCCTGTATACTCGTGCACGCATGGTTATGTGTCTGATCGTTTTAATCACTGAATAATTAGTTGACTGCATGAAGGTTTGATCGATTGATAAACCATAAAGACGATCTGTTCGTGATTATAAGGCTGCTTGATAAGTGCCATTTAAAAGCTATCAAAGTAAATAGGAAGTCCTTGCATCTGCTCGATTTGCAAAATACTCGTCTGCTCGGTAGAAGCAATATCTGATCGCCGAATAAGCTGTTCGCTAGAGTTGACCAGTTGACCTTCTGGAAGGCGAATCAATTCAATTCAAGAAAGGAGCCAACTTACCTATTTTCATACAAATCAAATCACGACACTCTTGACAATTGCTATATATGCGGCAGAGATAATCTTGGGAGATATTATCTCAATTAATGTAAATTATTTTTTACCTTATCTGTAAGATTCTTAAGCTTATTCAAATTATAACATCTCCACTATAAATAGGAGATAAAAATTCACTGTAAAGAACAAGGTGAAATATATACAATTACTCCGAGAAGAGAAAAGGGAGGTAATTATTATGGACGTAGGCCATTATTTTGCCGAACCACGTAAAAACCCGTTGTGTCTTATTTGTTTTGGTCTTGGTCATTCTTGTTTCGCTTGTAGTTTGTCGTTTCGCAGGTATTGGGCTTGGAGAACCGGGTTGACCAAAATTGAGTGTCAACATCTTTTGGCGCTAGAGAAAGGGCCCAGACTATGGTTTGACAACCTTTTTAATATTATTGTCTTTTGCTTTGATTTGCTGATATTGTCAGGATCAAGACAACTAGGATCGTTGCGATAGATGCTGACCAATCGGAGGGCCACCAGGGCCAAGGTCATGCGGCAAGAACGTCCAGTGCGGCTTTGCCCCCGCTTCCACCGCATCAAACAGCCGTTGGTGGAGAAGCTGCGCCAGTTTGGCAGCAGCGTTAGGAAGCGTTAGAGAATATAGTAGCACAATTAGCAGAGGCTATTAGAACCCTGACGCAAGCCCAGGCCTAAGAGGTCCCCAGGAATGCAGACCCTCAACGTCAGTCAGTAGGTGTCGGGCCTGCAAGAAGAGAGGAAGTTGGCGGAGTGAGAGTGCAGTTGACGGTTTCTGTTTGCTCCTCAAACTTACGCCCGAGAAGTGAAGAGCGTTAGGCTCATGAAGAAGAAGTAGTGCCTTACCCTTCCAACCTGAGGATCAGAGTAAGCCAGGGTGGCAGCCACCGTGTGGAGACTGACTGTGGGAATGAAAGAGTTCAACAGCGCAATGGAGAGCGTATGCCCCGAAGAGAATCACCTCATTCGGGGAGTTCTCACAGAAGAAACAGATCGCGTGAAAGAATGTATATGGACCGAGAAAGGTCACGAACTCATGTTTCTGAAGGCGGGGAAAGTAGGAGGAATCACCTGTCCCCAGCAGGCAGAGTTGAACGGCGGGACCCGGTGGTGCAGGAATTAATGCAGAGGGTCTAGTAATTGGAAAAGGGACCTGGGCTCCATGGTTGAGTAGAGGGGCTAGAAGAAAGAACCTCATTCACAAGAGAAGTTGAGACACAACCGCTACCACCGAGATTCAAGCTCCCAAGCATCCCACTTTATGATGGAGACAGTGACCCGTACGACCACCTGGACACTTTCAACGTCCAAATGGATCTGCAGACGTCTAATTCTCTAGTCAAATTTCGAGTGTTCCCAGCAACATTGGGGAATGTGCTGAGGGCATGGCTGAGAAGTCTTCCGGCCCGCAGTATAAACAACTGGGAGGAATGCCAAAGAAAGTTTGTTGACTAGTATAAGACGTTGAGAAAATAGCTCGTACCAACCTGCCACTTGGCAACTATCTTTCAGAAGTAAGATGAGACTTTAAGAGACTACATTGCCAGATTCAAGCGTGAGGTAAATAATGTGGAGAACCCCTTAAACGAAAGTATTTTAACTGCGATTTCGGCAGAACTTAGGAAGGACAAGAAGCTTTATAAAAGTATTTATAGGAATCCTGTAAAAAGTCTTGGGGAATTTTATGATCGTGCGGTAAAAGAAATTTGCTGGGAAGATACTTTCGGACAGAAGAAATCTAGCGAGCAGAAAAATGGAGCAAGCAGCGAAGGTGAAGAGAGCGGTCATAAGAATCGCTCCAGAAATCAAATAGCGAAGCAATAAAAAAAAGAGTCTTGAAGAAAGACATCTCCACCAAGAAATCGCTACCAGAATTACAGCGTCTTGACAGATAGACAGGACAGGATATTTGAAGCAGAGAAAAGAAGAGAGAACTTCAGGAAGCCAAGTCCCACAAATATCCCAAGAAGATTCCAAGACTCAAGGAAGTATTGTGCCTACCATAGAGAGAATGGGCACTATACTTTCCAATGTAGGGAACTCAGGGATGCGATAGAAGAATTGATCAGAAGAGGTTGTTTAAGGGAGTATGTGGTGCGACTAGAAAATCAGCATCCCCAGTAAGGGTATCAGCCAGCACAGGAACGCCCTGATCTATCTCAGCAACCTGCCCAACAACAACCACAGCAGATGACTGATCAGGGTCATCTACCAGTCGTAAAAACCATTTTTGCTATCCATAGAGGACCGCACATTGTAGGGACATCCAACAGATCACAAGAACTCTATGTGCGGGAGACCAGTCGTATCCTTCTGACAGGGCATAGTGAGACGAAAAGGCCGACTAAGAAAGCCAGAATGACTTCAGGTGGCATGATATTTAGTGAAGAAGCTGCCAAAGGTGTACATTGGCCCCATAATGATGCACTGGTCATCAAGGTAAGAATCGGCAATGCTGAAGTAAGAAAGATAATGATGGATACTGACAACTCAATGAATGTAATGTATAAGGGCTGTTTCGAGCATATAGGCTTAGCTTTCGAGCAGTTGACACCGTCCCCTTAACCCTTTTTCGATTTTACAGGGGATGTAATTGTGCCATTGGGGCAGATCAAACTTCCCCTCGCCATTAGAGATTCAGATCGTTAACCCCTTACGATGGCAGATTTTTTTGTTATCGATTATCTTTCGACGTACAATGCTATCCTTGGAAGACTAGCTATGAATGATCTAGATATAGCAATATCCACAAGAACGCTCACTATTAAATTTCCCACTCCGAATGGGGTAGGATGTGTTAGGGGAGAATAGGAAATGGTAAGGAGATGCTATAAAAATGCGGTAAAAGCAGGGATCAAAAGAAAGAAGGTTAGCATGGTGACTGGGGAAAAGACACGACCAATCAGTACTTTGGGAGTGAGTCAGGACCTGGATCCAAGAGAAATAGATGAAGATCGAGCAACAGGCCCTGTGAAAGAATTGGAGGATGCGGAAGTTAGCGAGCAGGATGCCAGGCAGTGTTTGATGGTAAGGAAAGATTTACTCCCAAATATTAAAGCACAGCTCGTTAAGTTCTTGAAAGAAAACCTGGATGTCTTCGCATGGAATCATGAAGACATGGTAGGGATTAGCCCGAATGTAATGTCACACAAACTAAACATCAATCCCCTTCACAAGCCAATTCGCCAAAAAAGGAGGCCAATGATAGAGGAACGCTATGAGGCGCTCAGGGAAGAAGTGGAAAAACTTATGGGGAATAAATTTATCAGATAAGTCTACTACCCGGTTTGAGTGGCAAACCCTTTTCTGGTAAAGAAAAAGAACGAAAAATGGAGGACCTGTATCGACTTCACCGATCTAAACAAGGCATGCTAGAAAGACAGTTTTCCTTTACCAAGGATCGACCGGCTTGTTGATGGTACTGCCGGACATCAGCTCCTTAGCTTCATGGATGCCTACTCGGGGTATAACCAGATCCCAATGAGCCCTGGTGATAAGGAACATACCTCTTTCGTTACTGATTGAGGGCTTTACTGTTATAAGGTGATGCCGTTCGGATTGAAGAATACTGGAGCAATTTACCAACGCTTGGTAAATATGATGTTTGAGGATCTTATAGGGGAAACAATGAAAGTATATGTTGATGACATGTTGGTAAAATCCAAACGAGCACGAGAACATGTGCATGGTTTGGGAGAGATGTTCCAGATCATGCGGAAATTTCAAATGAAGCTGAATCCCGTGAAGTGTGCATTCGGAGTAGCTTCAGGAAAGTTTTTAGGATTCATAGTCAACAGCAGGAGGATTGAAGCAAACCCTAAAAAAATTAAAGCTCTTGTTGACATGAAGTCACCTACCAAGATCAAGGAGGTACAGAGTCTAAACAGCCAGGTTGTTGCTCTAAGCAAGTTTATATCCAGGTCGACAGACAGATGCATTCCATTTTTCGATGTGCTGAAATAGGCAAGGAACTTTCAGTGGACTGAAAAGTGTGAAGCAGCCTTTCAACGATTAAAAGAATACATAGGTCGAACGCCTTTGTTATCTAAGCCGGTGTAAGGTGAGAAACTGATCGTTTACTTAGACGTTTCTCGGCACGCCCTAAGCGGAGCTTTAATTCGAGAGGAAGACGGAAAGCAACTACCCGTGTACTATATTAGCAAAAGGTTGCTCGACACGGAAACTAGGTATACACCTATGGAAAAACTTGCGTATTGTTTGGTGGTAACCTCGAGGAACTTACTTCCAGACCCATACCATTGAGGTTCCGACCAGGTACCCTTTGAAACAAGTTCTTCAAAAACCTGATACCTCTGGTCGTCTGCTTAAATGGGCTATCGAGCTCGCCCAGTTTGAGATAGAAGTCAAGCCTCGAACAGCAATCAAGGGGCAGGTGCTAGCGGACTTTATGGTTGAATTCACGGGGCTGGGTAGTAGAGAACCCGAATCTTTTGAAGGCCTATTCTGGGAGTTGTATGTAGATGGATCCTCAAGCAAGCAGAAAGCAGGAGCAGGAGTGATGTTGATAAGTCCGGAAGGTCATAGGATTTTATGTGCTTTGAGGTTCAAATTTAAGGCCACCAATAATGAGGCCGAGTATGAAGCACTATTGACAGGATTAAGATTGACCAAAGAGGTACGAGCAGAACGGATAATAATTTATAGCGACTCTCAGCTTGTAGTGTGCCAAGTCCGAGAAGAATATCAGGCCAAAGGGTCCAGGATGGCCATCTATCTGCAAAAAGTCTGGGAGCTCTTAGCATTGTTCGAAAAATATGAGTTACACCATGTTCCGCGATCATAGAACTCCTATACAGATGCATTAGTTCATTTAGCCACCGCTAAAGATGCAGACTTTATGAGGGCCGTACCAGTAGAAGTTTTGCCAGTTCCAAGTACAGAATCACAAGAAGAAATGATGACCATTGTGGTGGCATAAGATTCCTGGATGAACCCTCTGGTAGAATATTTGCAGAACGGGAAACTACCTGAGAGTAAGATAGAATCTCGCCGTCTTCGAGCCTGAGCAGCTCGATACTGCATCTGTGACGACAATCTTTACAAAAGAGGATTCTCGGCTCCCCTGCTTAGGTGCATTGACGACTTAGATTGTCAAGCCGTTCTGAGCGATATACATTCTGGGCATTGTGGTAATCACGCCGAGGGGCTCTCATTGGCTCAGAAGGCCCTTCGATAGGGGTTTTATTGGCCAACGATGAAGTAGGATGCTATTGAAATAGTCAAGAAGTGTGACAAATGCCAAAGATTTGCCAAAATCCCCCGAGCTCCACTAGCTTTCTTACAGTAGATGGTTAGCCCGTGGCCTTTTGCCATTTGAGGTATGGACCTGATCGGACTGCTCCTAACAGCTTGGGGAAAGTGCAAACATGCCATCGTAGTAGTGGATTACTTTACCAAATGGGCAGAAGCTAAAGAGCTAGCTGAAATATCCTCCGCCAAAGTGGAGAAGTTTGTCTGGGAGAATATTATTTGCAGGTTCGAAATTCCACAGCAGATCGTGACAGATAATGGAACCCAGTTTAGCAGCGAGTAGTTTCAAAAATTTTGCAGGGATATTGGGATTAAGAAGAGTTTTTCGACGGTAGATCACCCGCAAGCAAATGGACAGGTGGAAGCTGTAAATAAGATTATCAAACAGAACTTAAAAAGTAAACTGGAAGCAAGGAAAGTAGCTTGGGTGGATGAGCTGCAGAAGGTATTGTGGGCGTACAGAACCACTACTCGCAACACTACAAGAGCAACCCTTTTTTCGTTGGTATACGATACAGAAGTGATGATTCCAGCAGAATATGAGGTCGCTAGTCAGCGCAGATCTATGTTCGATCAGAAAGATAATAATCATCTGCTCACGGCTAATTTAGATCTGGTCGAGGAGGCAAGAGACGAAGCTCAGGTGAGGATTGCTGTCTATCAACAAAGAATTGCCAGGTTTTACAACAGGAAAGTCCGTGTCCGAAAGTTTAGGACAAGCGATCTAGTTCTGTGCCTCGTTCTACCAGCTACTCGGAAAGCTAGTGATAGAACGCTCAGCCCAAATTGGGAAGGGCCTTATATAGTAAAAGACGGCTTGAAAAATGGAGCTTATTACCTGACTGACTTGGAAGGAGCAGAAGTTCCTCGAGTATGGAACACTGAGAATCTTCGGCCTTATTATGTTTGAAATATTTAGTTTATGTTTTAATTACTTATTTTTTGGTTTGTATGAATGCAGCTATTAATCTAATAAAGATTTTTCTTCTAAAGGCAATTCCTGATCGTTTCATGTTCGGTTGTTTATTTCTACTCATGCTTTGGAAGGTTCAATTGCTACCTGTGAGCGAGTAAACTCTGAAAGGTGCAATTGATACTTGTAAGCGAACGCTCTGAAAGATATGATTATCACCTATGAGTAGCTGGGCTCTGGAACGTGTAATCATCATTTGTGAGCCAAAAAACGTCCTGGAAGGCCTTAGCATTATCTGAGAGCAAGCGGACTCTAGAAAGAATGCTTATGGCCTATGGACTTATCAAATAACCCTGAAAAATCTATGTAGCCTGTGGGCGAGCGGGCCCTGGAAGGGACATTTGATCTGTGGGTTCAAATTCTGGGAGGAATTGACACAAGGGTAAACGATCTGTTTGGATATCTCACCAAGCCGAGGTAAGGGGCCTTAAAAAAGGATAATTTCAGCACAATGGTTGTCCCCACACCTACTTTGCCCGATTAATGAATAAATTTAATTACTGTCAAAAACATGTGAACGGAAAATGAAGATAATCAATTCATAAGGAGAAATAACAAATTGTTTGTGACAAGAGTAACGAAAAAGTTTATACAAATAAACAAATGAAAAATCCTTAAGTGCCAGGAGAAATATTCTGCTCGCTTGTAGCTCCGCTTCTATCTTCTGCAATTGGATGGGGAGAGCTGGAAGAGGGACCTGCATAAGTGGGATCAGAAGGAGGCTGATCTGATTGGGAAGTTGGGAGATTGATTTTTTGTTGAGCCTCTTGAGCGAATAATTTCACCTTCTCCACGGCTTTCGGACCAAAGAATGAAACATCGACATCTGGTCGCCTACACCACAGATTGTATAAGAATAAGCTCGTTGTCCTCTCTTCTGCCTCCCTGACCAAAGTTTCTGTACGGCTCTGCTCAAGGACCAGTTGTTCCTTGAAAGAAATCACTTCCTGCCTCATCGACTCTAGAATTATTTTAGTCTCAGCTGCCCCGTGTTCGCTCAAGGCCAATTCTTCCTTTAACTGCTGGTTTTCCGCTTTCAGTTTCTCCTTGGAGGCCTGGGAAGAATGAAGAGCTTTCTTCAACTCACTGATCTCTTTATCCCTGGAGAGGATCTGCTCGTTTTGCATCTTCAGATTCTTCTGTTGTTCAAACCTCTGGTTTATAGACTTTTCATGTTCCCGCTCCAGATTGCGGAAGGCCTCCCTTGACCTTTCAACCTCTAACTCGAGAGAACTTACTTCTTCTTGCATTATGTTATTCTCGTCCTTCAGAGAATTTATGGTCACGTCCATGGTAGCTTTCTCCTTGGGCCAGTCTGAAATCTCTCTGAAGAGCTTCATGTATGTCATGGATGCTTGAAACGAGTTATTAGTAAAGCAAGGAAGGATGAAGAAGAAAGAAACAGCAGAAAATGTAAGGACTTACGAGCATATTATGGAAGCCTAGGTAGTTGATTAGCCGCTCGACCTTCATCTCTTCATTATAAAGGGCTGGCTTCTTTATGCCAAGGAACTGGGGTGTACGATCTAGAAGATTGTTGTAGTAGATTCCTGCATCGAATTCCTATTCCTAAGACTGCTCTTCAGTGACGGGGTCTTTCCTTTATACCTTTTGATGCTTTAAGGGGGGTTCTGTGACCCCCGATTCGGCAATCCCCTTACCTTTATCAAAGTTACGGGGCCGAGGAGCAGACGAACCACTGGCGGCGGGAATTGGTTGAGAAGCAACTTCCTTGTGGGTGTCTTTGTTCAAAGGCTTTCTCCCAACTGATTTTTGCCTCATGAGGCGAACAGAAGACGTGTCAGAATCTTTTTGAAGAGGTGACTCTGGGGGAACCTCAGCGGCCAGTGGAGTGTCCGAGCTCCTAGCAACCTGGCCGGGTTTCTTTGAGGGGGGAGCCTGACCGAGTAAGGGCTGTTCAAAGTGAAGCCTCACCATTTCTGGAGTTTGTGTCTTTCCTAAATGTGGATTTTCCTTCCCAAAGGCTTCGAAGCAGAAAAGATATCTTTGTCCTCGTGAGCTCCTAGATCAGAATTTTTATCCAGTAACTTCTGGTTGGTTGTAGGGGCAAGACCGTGTAGTTGAAGAAGGAGGTTAGAAGGCGGCTGATCGTCCGAAGGAGTTTTGACCTCAGAAAATCGTTCCAAAAAAGAAAACTCCTAGTCAAATAGAGAAATTTCGCTCCTGGCAACGTCTGCAAAAAAGAGATCATTAACAACGAGCAGAATGTAAGCAAAATAATAATAAATAGGGAAAAATCTAAAAAACCCCCTAAAATGAAAAATAATGTTAGTTTATCCCAATTTTTAAAAATATTAGTCAAAAAACCCCAACCATCAATCCAAGAGTGGTTTCCATCCAATTTATTGGTGGTTTTGTGACAAAACCATAAAAAGACCAAAATGCCATTGATTATAATAATATTTACTTGTTATATTTACTTATTAATTAATAAAAATCATAAAAAATATAATAATTAATTACATTTATAATTATTAAAAAAATAGAAATGAGATACCAGTTGTGATCTCCATCGTCCATCAATCTTGATGGACGGTGGAGATCACAACTGGTATCTCCACATTTAAAAAAAAAAAAAAAAAATTGGAGTTCATCACTATCATTGCCTACAAACTAACACTGCCAACATTCATCAATCAAACCAAAACATCAACACAACCAAAACCAAAACCATCAACATTGTTCACCAGAATCTTCAAACAAATTCAAGGTCCATCGAAATCAAATTAAAAAAGAAAAAAAAATTTCATACATTAACACAAACAAAAACAAATTCAAGCAAACACGAAGAAGGGGAAGAGGCCGAAAAAAGGGGGGCATGACTTCTCCGACATTGACGAGAACGACTCGTCCTATGGTATCACGCAGTCGACGTGTATGAGAATGTTCTCCACTGGAATTAACGACAGATGACGCAGCACTGGTCCAAGGCTTTGACGTCGATGATCTCGTTGAAAATGAAGAGAAGGAGTCTGGTAGGTTGTCGAAGTGGTCAATTCATTCCATCAACTGAGAGGACGTCGGCGATTTTGTTGAAGACAAAGATGAGGAGGAAGATTCTCAAGCTCAGATATGGCAAGAGAGAGGAGGGGCGGTGAGAAGGAAGAGAGGGAAATAGAAAACAAAGAGATGGAGATTACGGTGGAGAGGGATTGGAGTGGGATTTGTGGGATCACGTAGTCGACGCGTACGAGGATGTATTCCACCTGAACGACGTGTGACTAGAATCAACGATAGAAGACGCAGCACCGGCACAACGCTTTGACGTCGACAATCTCGTTGAAGACGAGGAGAAGGAGTCTGGTAGGTGTTCGAAGTGGTCCATCGTTCCATCAACTAAGATCTGGCAAGAGAGAGCATGGGCCGTGCGAAGGAAGAGAGAGAAGTATAAGACAAAGAGATGGAGCTTACGGTGGAGGGGGATTGGGGTGGGATTAGGTTTTTTTTTTTTTTTTTTTCCTATTTAAAGTCCCAATACATTAACGATTTTACCCTTATACCTAACGGATTTGTCAACTTATGGACGGAAATCATCAACCCATTAACGGCTAGGTTTTTTTGGCTAATATTTTTAAAACCAGGGGTGGTTTGACATTATTTTTAAAACTAGGGGGTAAAATAATAATAACCCTAATAAATATATATAAGTATACTTACTGGGAGAAAGACAAAAGGAAAAATTTGTCAGATTGGATAAGGATAGACACGACGCGTAGAACCATCGCGACTTGTAATCGCCTACATTGGACTTACTAAGCCCTTTGGGGAGGTTTACTTTGTAAGGAGAGTTTCGGGCCGATGTATAATAAAATCCTTCCTTCTTCTCGGATTTAGGGCCCGTAGTGCTTTTAAACAGGAAAAGGTGTTGAATCATCACGGGAGTTGGAGGAGGAAGATCGTTTTTAAGAAAAATTGAAGCAAGGGCAGTAAGATGAGCGTAAGAGTTAGAAGTAAGCTGACAAGGGACTAAATTAAGGTCGTTCAAAAGAGCGATCAGATAAGGATGAACCGAAAATCTAAAGCCAGCTTCTATGTACTGCCGGCTTATGGAAAAGAAACCTTTAGGAGGATAGGCCGTGTGGTTAGAAATCTTTGGCATCATAGCTCGACACCCAGAGGGTAAGGAGAAGTCTTTGGCGATGGATTCGAGCTCGCTAAGATTAAGGGATGATTCATATCTAAAAAAGGAGGTGCGAGCAAAAGGATCTTAGTGCCCGAAAAGGCCTGAAACAGCCTTACCGCTTTGTGAGGACGTATTATCTGTATTCCTAACTTGGTTGAGCTCCTCTTCGGAGGCCACGTCAACAGACACCACTTTGTGACCGCTACGACTACGACCAGACATCTACAAAAACAAAAAGGAAATCAGGTCACAAAGGGTAGACCAGAATTCAGTGCTTAAGGTTATCTCTATTTTTCTAAAATTCCAGTCGTGCGTACAAGGGGGCTACCAAGTGCAGAAAAGACCAATTTACAAACCAAACGAATTACAGAGATTATTAAACAATCAGTAAGTCCTAAAAGTATTAGGTGACTACAGACAGAGAGTGGCATGTATGGATTTGACTTGAAGAAGCCAAGCAAACATCTTCCTCAAGCTCTCCAGATCAAAATATGCCAAGAATACGATAAAAGCATTCATAAACAACAGATAAGCTTGTACATAGGCAATCTAGCAAATGCGAGTACCCATTGAAATGAAAAAATTACCTTGAATATGAAAGATTTCGCTGTTGAATAAGAAGAGGATGACGAGAGGTAATGGCAGACAAAAAGAAAGCTAGAAGTAAAGAGATGCTTGTCTTCGAAAGTGATTAGTAAAGGGAGAAAATGGAGCGACAGGGGGTTTATATATAGTTGTCGTCTTGGAACCCCAATCATCAACCAGGACAATCGAATAGTCATCATTGATCCAGTGGTTTAGCAGGAAAACCGCGATTTTGTTATCATGAGCAACCTTTGAAGAGACGCGCATTAAATGCACGCATTAATAGTACACGCCGCTTGA
Source organism: Dimocarpus longan (assembly GCA_022984855.1). Taxonomy (NCBI): domain Eukaryota; kingdom Viridiplantae; phylum Streptophyta; class Magnoliopsida; order Sapindales; family Sapindaceae; genus Dimocarpus; species Dimocarpus longan. Next base: position 13,822,885 of record CM041018.1, read on the forward strand.
TGTACAGAAAACCGGTGATTAGGGAGTTGCCACATGGCACGGGATAAAATAACTTTTGAAAAAAAAAAAAAAAAGATAACGGTTCATATCCCGCTAAAAGTACTCTGAAATTAAGAATGTTGTTTTCAGTATAAAGAATGTACTGAAAAGTAAGGGGGCTAGTGTTATGGGTATTTTGGCAATTATGGACAGAAACAAAAAAAGCCCAAAGATGAAGCCCATTGTGTCTTTTTATAGGATGAGGCCCAGAAAGTGCTGGTCAAATTGGTCAGAAGTCAAAGCAAGAGGCATGGGCGTCTATTAGCCTGTATGCCCGAGCACGCATGGTTACATGTCTGATCTTTTTAATCATTGAATAACCAGTTGACTGCATGAAGGTTTGACCGATTGATAAACCATAACGACGATATGTTCATGATTACAAGGCTGCTCGATAAGTGCCTTTTAGAAGCTATCAAAGTAAACATGAAGTCCTTGCATCTGCTCGATAGATGAAAGGGTATTGCAAACTGCTCGTCTGCTCTGTAGATGCAATATCTGATCGTCGAATAAGCTGTTCGCTGGAGTTGACCAGTTAACCTTCTAGAAGGCGAATCAATTCAATTCAGGAAAGGAGCCAACTTACCTATTCTCATGCAAATCAAATCACGACACTCTTGATAATTGCTATATATGCGGCAGAGATAATCTTGGGAGATATTATCTCAATTAATGTAAATTATTTTTTGCCTTATCTGTAAGATTCTTAAGCTTATTCAAATTGTAACATCTCCACTATAAATAGGAGATAAAAATTCAGTGTAAAGAACAAGTTGAAATATATACAATTACTCCGAGAAGAGAAAATGGGGGTGATTGTTGTGGATGTAGGCCATTATTTTGCCGAACCACATAAAAACCCGTTGTGTCTTATTTGTTTTGGTCTTAGTCATTCTTGTTTCGCTTGTAATTTGTCGTTTCGCAGGTATTGGGCTTGGAGAACCGGGTTGACTAAAATTGAGTGTCAACACATTCTCTCTCCTAAAACAAATTATCTCTCATATTTAATTCAAATGTAATGGATGACCACCAGTATTTCCTAACTTTAAAATATTAAGAAGAATTAATCAAATTCATCCATTTTCTAAAACAAATTCTCTCTCATATTTAATTCAAATGTAATAGATGACCATTAGTGTCTCATAACTTTCAAAAGTTAGGTCAAACCAATCAAATTTATCCATTACATTCTGTTTCTAAAACAATTTTTCTCTCCTATTTAATTTAAATATAATGGATTAATTTGATTGATTCATTTTAATTTTTTAAAATTATGAGATATTGATGATAAAATAACTATATATGTGTGTGTGTGTGTGATAAAATTATTTTCGTTTTCCCTTATTATTTGAAGAAATGTCAAGAAACTCGTTACTGTCACATTGTTATTAGAACATTGGTGTTTTGACACTATATGACCTCTAAAAGATAAAATTACGTTTCACTTTTTAGATTGAAAAATGAAAAGACGTTTTTGCCACGAAAAAGTGATCGTTGCTTCTCCAATGGTTACTTATGTTCTTATGAGTCGAGACTCTCTCCCACCTATATCGTATGTAAGAAAACAAACGCAAACCATTTTATGCATTTTTTGGCGCTAAGTTGAAAGGAAGAAGAGGAAGTTTGATGGACCACAAAACTATTGTTTTGGTGACCCAAATGAACACACGAATGCCTTTGTTTAATGTATTGGGTCGATTAGGTTTCTATATGCATGTGATGTGGCAAGTATATAACCATACATTTCATTTATTAATTTTTAATATTATTTTTAAATATTCTACAATTACCTTTATGTCCTTATATTGAAATAGACCCACTGAGGGTTTTGATCAATGACCCATTTGCTCTTCAAGTCAAATAGGCAAACTACTTTTCTAGTGGTAATGTAACAACAAGAGGTTGACGTCTCTGTAAACTGCAGAAGGAAAATGATGATTAAACCTTATGTGATATATGTTCATAAAACATAGTTACAACAATTTTTTGATACAGAAAAAAATATGTGAAAATTTAATGAATGATTCTTTAAAAATGGTTTTTTTTTGGTACTTTTACTTTAAAAAACAATTTTATATGTATATACTGCAAATACAAAATCAAACATAGGTAATCAGACATTTGCAAATTTCAAGGACAGAAGTTAATTGTTAAGTTGAATTGATACAAATAATAGCACAAGCCTACATGATAACCAATAATAATGCTTTAACACTGGAAAACCAAAATTTTGAGCTTCTTATTAATAATGTTTTGAAATAATAGTATATTTAAAATTGATTGGAGAAAGAGAAATTTAGGTTTTTATGATTTTTTTTTTTTCCAAATGATATTAAATAAGTTAGAGGTTTGTTGAATCTTATCAAAATCAATCGCTACTTGTGTGCTCAGATATTTACTCCATAATCAAGAGATAGCTACTCACTAGTAACCCAACATTATAATATCTACTCTTAATTTTTTAAAATCTGCCAATATTAATCGCTGCATGGGCAATAGAGATATTTACTCATATAAATGAGAAATAATTCCTCTTTACTTGTGCATGCCAAATATTTACTACCATTACTCACTACTTGTTTGACTCAAATATTTATTGTCGGTTTGTCAAGACATCCTAAGATCAAACACTTTATGTAAGATCTTAATATCTATGATGGGGTCTACCAAGATTAGTAATTACTTGCGCAGCTCTTATATTTGCTCTTATAATAAAAAGATAATTACTCAATATTTGTTCAGCTCAAATATACTATTCCCACAATGTGGAAAAAAAAAAATTACCCACACAAAGTACGTAAAATGCACTTGGTGGAATTTGAACTCTAACAGTTAAAGTCATGAGGAAAATACACAACCACTTGTGATAATTAGGTGATATACACAATATCTTTTTACATAATGAGCTTTGTAACACTCTAAATTGATAAATTGATTCAAACAATTAGTAATAGAACATATTTGAAAAAATTCAGGACAAATCTCTTTTGTAGAACAAGTTTCTAATCGTGCAAATCGATACACACAATTAGTAACTGATTATGTTTGAAGATATTTTAGGACTAGTCTTGAAAAAAGAAAGACCCATTTCCTTTTTTGCAATGTAATGGTGCAAATCAATTTACATCATTAGTAATCGATCGGCCTGAAAAATTCAGGACCAGTCTTGAAGAGAGAAGGATCTTTTAGTCGGTTACTAATGGTGTAAAACAATTTGAAATCAGAAATGTGTGTGCATATATATATACACACATATATATATTTTTTGTGTGTGTTCCTCATCAGAGATGCAAAAATGAGTAAGGATTTTCTGTCATCATTTTTTTTTAAAATTTTTTGAATAATCTAATGACACATCATTATAAAAAACAATGTATGATTAAGATTATTTTATTTTTTCTCTTTTATATATCACTTAAATTTAAATTCTTTTAATAAAAAGATTAACATAAATAAAAGATTGACAAAGAATTTTTACTCTATAAGAATAAATCAGAAGAAAATTAGAAGGACAAAGAAGAATAAGGGATAAGTCGAATGGAAAATGAAGAAAATTTACCGAATAAAACAATATTAGATGAAGAAGAGAGAGATGTGTATATGTATGTGTGTGTGTGGGTGTTCCTTGTTCAAGATGCAAGAATAAAGCAGGAGAAAAGAAGGAAGAAGAAGAAGAGATATTTCAGAAAAAGAATGAAGAAAACGGTAGATGAAGAAGACGGGGATTCCAATTATAAAAAAGATTGGGGAACATGAAGTTAATTTTGTTTCTCAAATGGTAATTTAATCCAAAAAGTACCATAGGATATATATGTTATAATCAATGAGATGAAATAAAAATTTTAATTCCCTAATAATTTGTATCATTTTAATCTTTTAGCCAATTGTTTATTAAGTATGCAACCATAATGTATTTATTTATTTGAATTCTAATGTTGTTTATAATACATAAACCAACCTTGTAAATGTAAATGTGGAACAATTATACAGTTCTAATAAAAAGTGACATCATATGATTATTTTAGATATTCCACCTTTTATATTTCACTTACAAATCAATAATTTTATAATAATAAATAGAAATATATTAATAATAATTTATTTCACTTATGAAATGCCATCTGAGTTTAATTGTCCCATTATTTGAAAGGTAATGTAAGGCAAATGTGAGATAGCTAAGCATTATTATAAATTTAATTAGTTTGGTAAGACTCATAAATCATAATGACAAAGCGAACTAACAAATTGTAAAATAAATTTACTCACAAAAATCAATTAACAAACAAAACGGCTATTAACAATGCACAAATATATATATATATATATATATACACACACATACATACATACATAAACCAACTTCAACAAATATTAGAACTTCCTAATAAATTTCATTGACAAAAGGAAAAAACTAAAAATTCATTAGACGTTGAAATTTTTTCCTAAAAGTTATTAGTCTATAAAACAATTTTAATAAAAGGAATAAAATGGAAACATAGTACAAAACATTTTAATTTGCTCAAAATTTATCAATGTTAGGGCCTGTTTAGTATTGTTTCCAAAAGTAAAAATTTGATTATTTAATAATTTTAGTATAAAAAAGGCCTTTGATAAAATTTTCAAAACTGATTATTTAATAATTTGAATAGATTTGATGACAGTTTTAAAAAGCAGATGGAATGTTACTTTTATAGAGTGATTATAAAATAATCTGATACGAGATTTAATATTTGAATATGAATTTAGGTAAAATATTTGAAAAATCTAGCATTATTCGTAACAAAAACATTGAATTTGAATCCTCTAGATATCTCTGTATAAAAAAAATAATAAAAAAGTAAAAATCTTTATTAATCTATCTGCACATGAAATTAAATTCCTAATATAAGAGAGTTAGTGGATAAATCTATCTAAAAAAATGCCAAACCCAACAGACGCTATCCCAAAAAATACCAAAACCAACAGAGCGTACATTTTCATACTCAAGTTTTTTAAAAGCCGCATTAACCAAAATCAATCAACAAGATTTTGGTCATATATACTGCAAGTTTATAAATTCGGTTCAGACTTTTTCTTATATATAATATAAGATTCAAAAACCATATCTTGGTGCTAGAAACACATCAGATAAACAGCAAAACATTTGACTATTTTACAAATCAGAATCCAAGGAAGAAGTCCAAAGAGAAGCAGAAAGCAAACGCCTAGATTTCCAGCCCAAAACCAGCCTATTACTGGCCAACTCCTCCACTCTATACCCATCATTAAATAAGCCTAATAATAGTTTTGCTTGACAATGATTGGCAAAGCTTATGTTAACTCGCTTAAACCCCGCTACACCCAACCACTCGCCCCAAGAGCAGCCCTTTTCCTCACCCTGGGTTCGATATATGCGGGTTATGGATCCGGCTATTCGAGGCCCCAAAAACACTCTTTCTACTAAGGCCCTTGCTTGGCTTTGCATTGGAAACCCCGCCTCGAGTGAGTCGTAAACTGCTGAATAATGGTGCAATGAATCCATGAAACGTCCCACAAAACCTCCGTCCTCAACGGGTCCAACTTCCTCTTCCACCAGGGTTACCAACCTTGGGTTTAGATTTTTGGATCCGGATAGAAAAGAAGTAATAGAATCCGGTGCTCGATAACTAAAGTGAGGGAGATGTAACATGCAATTGATAATCAATGCCTCCCCTCTAACTAACTTCAATGAGGATGGCCTAAATGTCTCATCAGAGTCCAACCTACACTGATGAAAAGAGAATGGTTGGCCGATTGATGCAGCAAATGCCACCAAACGTCGACCCGTCTCTTGGACCGTCCCAATGGATCTTCGACCGCTACCGCCCCTTGATAAGGCTGTGATCCTAAGATGTGGGGTTGGTGGGCCATCCTTTCTAGAAACCAAGGCCTGTATCAACGACGCCCATTGGATTCCTTCCATGATATCATAGTCCACTATGTGAATTCTCTTATCATGAACAACAGCTTCTAAAATAGCTTGATTGGCTGTGAAGTGTCCGAACTTAACATATGGGGACATGTCCTGCAACAACTGAAACGCAGCTAGCACGTCCGTCTGATGATTCTCGTCACGGTGGTGATGGTGATAAGGTCCATTACATATCAAATGCTTATTCCCGGCGCCTTCTAGTAAACCTTGCAAGGCATCGGTGAAATAAGCTGCTAACCTTTCCATGTTGGTTCCGTCATTAGGAGAAACCAACTCCTTGAGCCGAACCAATACCACCCGAGCCAGATCACGGCTCTTATTCACTCCGGTTAGTGCTTCAGCTGCGGCCATCAAAAGATGAACCAGCCTCAAGCCTTTGAAATCCTCGCCGTCGGTTTCTTCATCTAGTGTCATGGTGTCAGTTGATACGGAGTTGGACGATTCATTGGCAACTTGACAAGGGTTTAATAATCCACCTTCGTCCATCATGGAATCGATGAGGTCGTGAAAATCATCCTGGCCGCCGGATAAAGCTTCCCAGTCGATAACTGGGGACCAGTCGTTCCAGTTACAACAACGGTCATCGTCTGTGGTGGTTGTAGTTGTTGTGGTGGTGGAGCTATAACTAGAGAAGTCGAGCCCAAAGGCGTCATCAAACTCGATGGCCATGGCTATGTCTGAGTTCGTTGGAAATAGAGAAGTGTACGAGTCAAGTACTGATTGATGAAGTGTGGTTTGTTAAACTGAATGATATTAAAAAGAGTTTATTGGAAAGGAAAGAGTAGTGAAGGCAAGAAGTGATTGAGTAATAAACCTTTTATTATGTGATTATCGACTAAGATGGACAGCAGATCCCTATGTTGCTTTGGTTTTATATACATCCTGGAGGGTCTCTATCGACGATTTTTATTTGCCAATAATCTGTGATACTCTTTTTCATTGATGCCCTTCCATTATTATAAAAATTTACTATATCACTCTCTTAATTTCCTTTTTATTTTTTTTTGGGTTTACCATTTGTATATCCGATTTCGAATTATTAGAATTTTATATGTATACTAAATTTCCTTTTGTCTTTTTTAATATATATACCGATTTCACCAATAACTTCTCCTTTGTCTTTGTAAAAAAAGGCTTTGTAGATCTCTCTTTAAATGTAATCTAAACGTAAACAAATATAGATAGATTTAAGTCTAAATTTAAGTGTCTCCTAATTAGGTATATATAGATAATTTTTCTATTTTTTTTAGAATAAAAGTTTCACTTTAAATAAAGAAAGAAGGTTGTATATTTCAAAATATTTTTGTTGATAATCTTGACCAGCGATCGTTAACTTAGCTAGTCCGATGCTACCTTTTCGCATGCATCATGCTTAATTAAAAACTTAAATGAGAAATATTTATAATAAGTTCAAAGTTGAAGTAAGTACTGATGTCATTGCCTCTCATATAATAAGAATATACATTACAACATTCTCCCCTAATTACCACTTTTATTCAGTCTAGTAATATTCAAAATCGAATTGTTGCATTATATGTGTTATTTCAATCGATGAATATGTATAATCAATAATTACTTGTGAAATAAAGAATAAACAATTTATGGGGTATATAGAGAAAATCAGAAAAAGCAGAAGTATTGTAGCAAAATCTCCAACTTTTAGCAAAAACACTGGAGAATGAGTGACGAATCACTTGCATAGAAATCATCAAAATGATAGCTCAGTTGGGAGAAAAACGTTTTAGGTTTTAACCATACACCATAACTCATACTTATGGCTCTTGCGTTCAGTTAACACTAATTTGTTCAAATACTCGGTTGACTGGTCATTTTCCTGTGACCACGTTAGCATCTCTGCCACGTCACTCCTGCCGTCTCCACCGGCTTTCACCATGTTTCAGTTGGTCATAATAACGCACTAATTATCGGCCCCAGAAAAATAAAGGAAGCTAATTGATAATTTAAATATAATTTCGCTTTCACTGAAAAAAGAATGTTTGCTACTGTGCAGATTGAATCACCATCACAGGGTCCATAAGCCAGAAAATGTTTTAGGTCAAATGTTAAATGTGTAGACGTGATTGGTTGCTTGGTTGTTGGTGTCATAGAGAAAAATAGCTTTTATAATCGCACCATATGTTGTAACAATATCGAATGAATTACGTGAAACCCTTTGAAGTATGTCTAAAAAGAAACAGAAACATATTTACTTTTTTATTACACTGAACCTTCATGTCGTTTGTCCAATTCTGTCAACTTTAACCATTGATTAAGTTTTTTGATCAAACAACCATTCTACACATGAATAAGATAAAAAAAAAATAATTAAAAAAATGTGGTGAAGATGGATTTCCACCGTTGGATGGACATCTAATAGTGGAGATCCAATCCACCAACAATTTTTTTTTTTTTTTTTAAGTTGAAAAGCAATTATTAAAAAATGAAAAAAAAAAGGGAAATTGCAAATGAGATTGAAAGATCTTAATTCAAACCATGATCTTTGAAGATATGAATTTTTGAACCTAGATCTTCAAGATGGCCATCCATCACCTAGATGCCATCACACAAGCACACCCTCCATGCAAGCACATGATTTCTAGAGAGCTTTAAGCTCAATTTCATATTCGAATGACCCGCTCTCTTGCTATTCATCTTTGAACGACCTAAGTTGACTTGGCTTCATTCAATAGATCTAAACAGGACCCATGGTAGAGGTTGATGGTAGCAAAGATGATGGAGCAATATCGACAATATCTCCATTGAGCAATGTCAATGATATCTCCAACTAAAGTCTAAAGGTCGTCGAGGGACATGTGCTTCGAAAGGGTGACGATGGTTTGGTTGATGGGGGAACCAAGCTTGATGAGGATGATGACGAATCTAGTTGGCTTGATGGAGAGTATGAAGGCACAAGGAAAGTAGTGGCCAATCAAGGGGAGGTGGTCTTTAGAGATTGATAAACAAAGTTTAAGAGTGGAGATTGGAAGAGAAAGAGACCTAGTTTTTTATTTTACCCCTTCTGATTTTGGATTTTCATTTCTTCTTGATTGTGGTTTGGTTTTGATTATTGTTTGTAAGATTGTATGTTTGACAAATTAGTGAAAAAGATTTTTCCAAGTTGTATTCTTCATTGATAAATAGATGTTGAAAATAATGACCGAGTAATTGGATCTCCACCATCATTCTCTATAGTGACGATGGAGATCCAATTTGGGTTAGATCTTCACTTATGATTTTATTAATTTAATTTAATTTAATTTTTATTTTTTTAATCATGTTGATTTTCACAATTTATCTTGAGATGGATGATGGAGATCTATTTATTTTTATTTTTAAAAATTTATTTTTTAAGAAAATATGAAAATAATTAATTTTTATATTTTTCAAATTAATCTTCATCATCTATCCCATATAAACAGTAGAGATCTAAATCTTTTATATTTTTTTATTATGTTAAATTCTGAAAGAAAATAGAAAAATCAAAAGACAAAAATGCTTTAAGTCAAACAAGTTTGATTAACTTTGATAAAATTTGACTAATGGTGTAAGAGTTTCATGTAATAAAAATGTAAATTTGTTTCTGCGTGTACGAAGGTATACCTTAAGGGGGTACCATGTAATTCATTCAAGAATATATTGGATTGATTATCTATTGTTTTTTCTTTTTCTTTTTTTTTTTGAAACAATCTATTGTCTTTTTCATAGCACTAAAACTAATATGAGTTGGAAACTTATATCTAGTTCTGAAAATGATTTTTTATAACACCAAATAGTTTGTAAACAATGAAAAAAATAATTCTTAAAAAAAATAATTTCTGAATAAAAAATAAACCTAATTAGAGAAAAAAAAAAAAAAAAAACTCACATTTTGTAGTTTGATACATGTATCAAAAATCACACAAATTTTGATATTGTTTACTAAAATTTTCTCTTATTTATTTCATATTGTTGGATAGAATGAAAACAATTTGGTCCGTTAAAAATTTTCACGTGTATGGGAAGCACCATATTAATAGGAGCCATGAAAATTAGGGAACATATTACATAATTAAGATCTAAATGGTGAAAAAAAGACAAATGGAACTTATTAAGGCTCAATTAATGACAGCTTTAAGGATGTGAAGGCCGAATCAAGTTCATAGGTTAATACATAATGCAACAATAAGTAAAATTTGATGAAAGAAAAAAGGCGACAATTCTTAAGTATTTTGCAGGAAGTAGAATTGGCATTTTCTTCTTCCGGAGAAAAAAAAAGAAGAAGAGAGAATTGGCATTTTCTTTTAATGGTTCGCATACTTTCGAAAGTGATGTGTGTACTAGTCCAAGAGTCCAACTTAGTTTGGTCCCCTTATGTACAATCTTTGCTAAGGATTTTCATAAAAATACAAGTTTTACTGTTTACGGGACCACAATTGCCTTATAAAGTGCAATTAGTAATTTAATTATCAATATAATATCTCCTTCTAATTCAGGTGATCCCGATCTCTTTATTCATCCTAATGGTGAGTAGTTAGGTTGTTTTATGAAAATATCTAGACCGAGTTCCTAATGGCGAGTAGGTATGTTCTTTTATGAAAATATCTAGACCAAGTAAATAGTAATCGATCTTGATAGATTTTGAAAAAGTTTAATATCACTTTAAAGAAAGTAATAAGATAATTGTAGTAGAGGTTAATTCCTAACTAGGTTGAAGGCTTGGGTCTCCTTTTTTTCAATATATATATATATATATATATATATTGAAGGTTTTGATAAATAACATATAGTTTAGCTTAGAAGCCGGTAAATGAAGAAAGATTGAGAATATATTTATATATGAAATATACTTTTAAGAATTTTTTTTTTTTTAACTTTTAATGTATTCATAAATAAGATTTATATATATATATAAATACAGTTTTAAAAAAAAAATTGAAAAGCTCTTGTGTATTCAAATTCTTGTCACGTACCTTTTATATAAATAGTCTTCTTGAGTTGCTTTAAGTACTTAGTTTTCAAAAAGGCGATAATATTGTATAGGAATTTGGACCCAAAAAAAAAAAAAAAATTTGAAAATATATGAAATTAAACAAAGCTATAGTTAATACATAACTAACAGTTATTTATTTATTTTTAAAATATTATAATTAATTTGGAGTTTTGGAAAAAAAATACCACTTGGTACACAACCTTATGGCATAAGTGTTAGGGGCATGCCACACCTTTTCTTTAATTATTTTTTCATGTAATTTGACCTTGAAAGGATCACGCTTTAGGACCTATTAAAATTAAATGTTATATGATGTCTAAATATTTAGTCCCACAAAAATAGGAAAGAAATTTTTTTACACATCCAGCTAATTGTGCATAAGGTTAAAGTCAGTCAAAATTTATCAAGATTAAATATTATATGAAATCCAAATATTTACTTCCATAAAAATTGAAAAGAAATTTATTTTCACATCCAAATAATTGTGCATAAAGTGGTCTCTTAAGACTTATTGAGATTATACATTATATATATGATCAGTACAAATATCTACTCTTACAAAGATAAGGAAAAAATGACCATACACAAGCTAATTTATAAGTATGCTTGAACCTTCACCATAAGTGTAGAAGGAGAATCATTGCTCAAAATATAGTTTGATGATAAACAACGCTTATTCAACCTAGCAAATTGCTTAGTTCAAATTGGTATACCTTAAATATATGTATATATGTATGTATATACATACATACATACATACATATATATAAAACATGTATACATATACATACATATATATACATGTACAATGTATATACATATATACATACATATATTTAGATACATATACATACATATATAAATGTACATACATAAATACATATATGTGTATACATACACATACATACATATAGATATACACATGCATACAAACATATATAAGTGTAGGAGGGGAGGTGTTCAACATTTGATTTCATCCTTCAAATTTTCAATAATTATCCAACCTAACCTTTGAAACACCAAAAAACAAAAAACAAAAAACAAAAGGTCAAATATTACATGATGATTTAGTAATCACTATGTCCTTCACAACGTACATAAATTCCTTCAAGTAAATTAACATATTAATATATTATTGCTCCAAAGCCCACAGAGATTGTTTATAAAGGGTTTTACTTAAATATTGTGTTATTATCTCTTAATATGAATGGTTGAACACATCTTTTAATTCTAAGAGATCAAATGTTCAAATCTTATCTTTGTCGAAAGTGTGGGTAATTTTTATGAATTTAATCTTTCTTCCCACATCATAAAATAAATAAATAAATAAATAAAATAAAAATAAAAATAAAAAATTATTTTGGGAAAATTTCATTGGAATTTGCTAGAGTTCTCTTTAATGAGGAAAAGTCTTGCAAAAATGAAAATCTCGAACTCCAAAAATAAGGTCGGATCAATTGGTTGAAAGGTTGAAATCTGCTTATAGAAATTTGTTTTAATTTCCTCTCTGTAGACTTTTCCTTTGTAACAGAGAAATTAAACAATTAAATTCTATTTGTTCATCAAAACGAAATTGAATTATTAATCTACTTCTAAGGTTTGAGGCCAAATCAGAGATTTTAAGAGCCATCTTGTGACGACCAGTAGCTAAGACAAGCACAGTCTGCCGATGCCTGCTTGAACTAGACCATACGTGATGGCAAGCCCATCCTCAAGGTTTGGAACAGTAATAAAGTAAGACAGCTTTTCATTTCTAGCATGTTCAATATTTTGTCAAAGAAGATTTGAGGTGCAATGGCGAAGCTACGTTATGACCAGAGGGGATCTTGACAGTTCCAAACTATAAATTTTTTAAAATAAAAGTAAATAAAATATTACGTAAATTATACTTCAATTTTTTTTAATTTTTTTAATTGTTTATACATATTTTACTAAATTTTAACAAAGTTTCAAACTGACCCTCCAGAAAAAAACGTTGGTAATGGTGTTTGCATTTATTTTTTGTCTTTATATGATTGATATGATAATGAGATAATCAATGAAATGATGAGTGATAATATATTTCAATTTCAATGAATAGTATGTTATATGATAGGATAAAGTCTAGTAAGAATATCGTTGTGGTAAAATTTTAAATAAATTAACAATATTATATATATTATCATAACTTAATTTGGTTTGATGATGAAAAAACTTCATTTAATTTGATAATATCTTAAATTTAAGTATTTATACTATAAGTGATATATACATAGACATTTAATTTACCATGTATATAAAGGTCAGTAGACAAACTAGCTTCTGTAATGGTAAAAAAGATTGACCAAAAGTAAAAGTCAACCAAATGCATGGCTAGGATCAATCACAATTCTAGTTCGGTCAGGAGGGATCCTAGTCCATAGCCAAAGTCAACTCGGCAATGCTTGATAAGGACAGTGAAATTCTACAAGAAACTTTCAATTAAATTAAAGTGAAAATTACAAGAATTACAATTAATAATATCTTAAAAAAAAAAAAGAATTACAATTAATAATAACCAAAATAATAATAATAATAAGGGCATATATAGATGTTTGTATACGGTGAAAGATGACCTAAGATCTAACAATTGAATGGGCACTTGATAGGATTCTTATAGTTTTTTAATTGGTCGAACGGCCGGCGTGCGATAAGATGTGAGACAGACATCTCCGTGAAAGCAAGGTTTGCTGTATTGCTCCTGTTTAGACGGCCAGTTAAGTCAAACTGATAATAATACTTCAAGTAATTTTTTTATTTTTTCTTCAATAGCTGATACTTACCTTAGGGAAAATCAGAATCATTAGATATATGATTTTAGGATATGACCCAAAGAACAGCTCTTAAGACGGGAAGGAACAACTTAAATGGAGTGCAAGTACAATTCAAAATGTGTGAAAAAGAAAAATTCACAAATTGTGAAGGAAAATGGGTGTAAAACCCGCAACCTTTAAGTAAGTGGGTGGTCAGTGTTATTTATCACTACGTCATTGCTCATGCAGCAAATAATCATTTTATTAGTTATTAAAATTGGACCCTTGATTTTGTTTTTCTAATGATTTGAATATATGTTATTCACCCATCGCCAAACTGACTGTAATAGCATTGTTTACCATTAAGTTATACGGAAGGTGGTGATTAGACACATACTTTTACTAATGGAATTAGCAACTTAATTGTAATGTTATGAAAATTAAGTAAGATTGATTCAGTGAAGTACTTCTCATACTTACATCCAAAGGTTATCATGATTTCAAGCATCTCACTTCTAAACTTCAAATTTATTATAATTGTTCAAAAAAATGACATTATAATATTCAGTATACTATAAATAAAACATGGAAATGTTAAGGAAATACATACTATTATATTGGTTATTAGAGTGATAGTTTCCGTCCTGGAAATATCATTTATATATGTATATATCTTACATTCTGCAAATTTAAATTTAATTAATTCTTTATTTCATTCCGCATAACGATTTCTCAAAAACAGAACTCTTGCAAACCCTGATTATTAAGTTCCCTCGTATCAGTTCAACTTTATATTGAAAAATATATGGAAGGCAGATCAATATTTTTAATTAATACTGTATTAATTGAATTTAAATGGCAAATTGGTACTACATAAGTCCTAAACTAAATCGGTGATGAGTTTCTACACTAAAATATTATAAATAATCAGGATTTAGAGTCTTTACTACTTCTAATTGGATTAATGATAACAATCTATGAACATTTCAAGTTCATCATATCATGTCCCCTATCTGTGAGCAATTGAATTAGTTGTCTGAAAAATTCAATTCGATTCTTCTATTGAATTCAAACTGAACAAACCTGTCGGAGGATTTTTTTTATTACAAGTCAATAGTGACGATATATTCATGTACGAAGTACTCCAAATATATAAGTAATTTTGTAGCACTCTTAATTTATATCCAAAATAATTAAATAGATGGTAAAGAAGATAGTAATGGGTAGCCATCGCCATCCAGGGCAGCAATGAATGGTGATGAAAGCAGTGGGATTAAACATTCATAATTCAAGTCAAAGCACTAGATCATTGGCCCATTTCCAGTAGAAATGATATTTTAGACAATAATATGTTGAATATTACATTGATATTGAACATAAAAATCAAGACACTAGTTGTCAACTCCTGATTTGGTTAAATAGTTATAACCAGTTGTATATACCTAGGAAGGTACGAGATTCTTTTGTCCAATATGAAGGCAACAAGATTCCTTTCTCAAAATAATCTTGTATCAGCAGTACAAATGCAGTACAATTCAACTGCATCCAGTGATCTGCTGCATATTTCAAAAAAAAAAAAAATAAGAAGAAGAAGAGTTGATCTGCTGCAATATTCTCACAAGAGATCAGCTCAAATTACCTGAAAAACCTGGGAATCTGCGCAATTTTATATCACTTATTTTTTGGAATTTCAAAACTACCCATATTTCAAAAGCAAAATTTGTTGTTAGCCAGCCCTTTTATAAAACATTATGTTATCACCCTTCAAACAAACTAATTGCATCATATACCTAAAGTTATGAAATTGCCACAAATACCCATATTCCTTTATCATTTAAAATAAAGAAAACAACCAAAATTTAAAATTATGAAAATATCCTCATATATATATATAAACCCTATTGAAACTCGGTTTGACTCACATTTCAAACATTTCTTTCATGAATCATGAGACCCTTGACTACCATTGACCACCATCAATCACCATCAACCCCGTTGACCATTCATTGACCACTGTTGACCACTGTTGACCACCGTCGACATCAAGTAATGTCACCATTCTCCCCTATTCGAATCGTATGCATCATGCTCGCCATTTCTTATATTTTTTGTGATTTTTTGAGTTTTTCTTTTAGTTTTAGTCATTGAGTTTTGATTAATAAGGTTAAATGTGGTAAATAATGTGATTTAAAGATATAAAATGATGTTTTATGGTGAGATTTTAGTGTCAAAAACAACAATTCGTCTTCTTATCAGCAACCGAGTTTAATATGATCATTAAACCTGATTGCGTACACAGAAACCATAGAAATGATAGATCTAGCTTATGTAGTATGATGTCCACCTTAATATAATTAGAATCATAATCACAATCAATATACAGAAGTTTAATTGCGAGCAAAGGAACTTGAATGAATGAATAAGCTTGAATGAAGACTTTTTTATTGCATATGGTTTAAGAAGTTTGAGTGAAAACTCTCTTATTGCATATGGTTGAAGAAGGTTGAATGAAAGCTTGAATGAAGAAGAAACAAGGTAGAAGGAAGAAGAAGGTTATTTTGGTAATTCCAACTGAAGGTAAGAAGGTCTTTTCAAAGTCATTTTGACTTAAAAATATTTTGGTAAATTTGAGTATGAGATGAAAATAGTTTGTTTGAGAGACTAGAAATAAATCTTGTGAGTTGGCTAAAAATGATTTTTTTTTTCTTTTTGTTTTTGGCTTGTTTTGAAATCTTCATCTAATAATTTAAATTCATACACATTTAACTTTTGAAAATGCCTTAGTAACATCATCTTGCCCATTTATTTATGGTTCAAAGAACCACACTCTGATTTACACTTAGCTTTGTCTTAGACTTTTTGTTTAAGAACAACCAACCTCCACCACATGCCTCCGAGAGTAAAGCCTAAAACTCTCCTTCGCCACATCCTTCTAGGAGCAAGGTTAAAAACCCTTCATGGAAAAATGGTCATTATGATGACTAATAGTCATACATAAAACATCGACATATCGCCCTTGTGGTGACCAAGAGTCACTACATAAAACATCAGCTTTTTATGTAGTGGACTTTGGTCACCACGGTGGCCATTTGTTCATAAAGAGTTTATGGTCTTGCTCCGGAGAGATGTAGTGAAGGTTATCCCTTCTTAAACCATAGGAGGACACATTTGAGTTTCTCTCTCTCTCTCTCTTTAAGTACCATTTGGAACAAAAAGCAAAGGATGGCTAGAATGAACAACTTTTAATGTATAAATGCAAGGGGCTTGCTTGTTGCTAGACTAATCCAACTTATATAGATATTTTGGAACTGGAACTAGTTTAATTTATTTTTCTTACTGTTATTTATTGACAACTTGATTAAAGTACTTTATTGACTTTGTTTGCGAACAGTTGTTCATGAATATACTGATAGTGTTGAAAAACTTTATTTTAAAAGTATGAGGCTACTTTGAAGCTAATTTTACTATTATAACAAGAATGTGATCATTTGACATTTTGATACATTGTCCAAATGTATTGGAACATTCTTTTTTCATTAATGTATCAAAACAAATTGAATTTTCATACTTACCTATTTAACTTTGTCAATATTTTTATTTATTATTATTATTATTAATTTTTGTTTTTGAAAAGAACTTTGTCAAAATATTAACTTGATCACCAAGTATTGGCTTGATTGTTTTACTTATTTTCAACAAGGTTCCAAAACTCATTACTCAATCTGCGAGGTAGTGAATAGCAAGTATTCAGATACTCGATAAGTATCTGTTTCCGTTGACCGATAGTGAAAATTGATCAAAATTGTAAAAAAAAATAAAAAACTATAAATATCATAAAAAAGGAATAGATTGAAATAATTAAAAGGTTTAAATTGATGTTTTTATAAATGCAAGGGTGAAAACAAAATTTACATCCTCCATAACACCTCATCGTTTTACGTATAATATAAAAACGACCTTTTAGCATATTCTCCACCATAAGTCCATAACAGCTCCTCTCATCAAACCAAACCCCTCAAAACCTTTCTCTAACTCTCACTCTCTCTCACTCACAGATAACACAATACAACACAAATGACTCTCCTCTTCCATAACCATCACATCTCCCTCGCTTCCATCCAAAACCAACTTCTGTCTCCTCCCCAACTGCAATAGGCAAGGGTGGTTCTCTCAACAATGGAGTCATGAAAAAGATCCTCCTCTCCTACACATATATAGCCATTTGGATTTTCATCTCCTTCACTGTTATCATCTACAACAAGTACATCCTCAATAAGAAGATCTACAATTGGTAATGATTCAAATCTTGCTCATATTTGCGTTGAATTCTTATAGTTTTATTTTCTTGCTTATGCCTTGGTTCTTTGTCAAGTTACCTATATAACGACCCATCCTCTCCCCATGCTGGGCCGGGACCTTCCTGGGTGCATGGATTCACCTATCCTTCGGTCCAGGTACTGTCCCTTAGCCTTTAGGGATTTCATACGCCTCCCACATCCCTCGAACCCATGACCAAGGCCATATAGTCAAATGGGAAGCAAGATGTGTTCAATTGGTACACATCTTGCTTCCCATTTGACTATATGGCATTGGTCATGGGTTCGAGGGGTGTGGAAGGCGTATGAAATCCCTAAAGGCTAAGGGACAGTACCTGGACCGAAGGATGGGTGAGCCCATGCACCCGGAAGGTCCCGGCCCAACATGGGGAGAGGATGAGTTGTTATAACCTATGTCGAGGGAGACTTCGAGTTTCCATTTCGATTTTGTCATATTTGGGACCGAATAGGTTGAGTTGGCCGAGTTGGCCTGAGTACTTAGCCAACTCGACTGATTATTTGGCATGCTCAAGTTGAGCTCCCAATCTAACATTATCGGATCAGCATGATGTCGACCACTGAGTAACAATCGAAAACTCGGCTTACTCAACCAAGTTTTTCAACATTGATTTTCAATAATTTCTTTTTACCAACTACTCAAACAATTACAAAAAAAAGCTTCCACAAACATTTTCTTCAATATGTGGCTCTCTCTTCTCCCTTTTCTAACACATTTGTATCTCAAAAACTACAATTTTTGTTGAAAATCAAACGTAACACAAAAAATCATTATAAAAAAAAAAGGAATTTTGTGTGACATTCCTTAAGATTTTAGGGTAATTTAAAGTTAGAAGTAGAAATTAAATTTTTTGCCAAATGTATTTATAAATTTTACGTTTTATTGCATAATATATATATTAATTATCAATAATTTGATGGGCTTTTGTTTATAGTTAAAAAAAACTAATTTTTTCTTTTTCTTTTTTTTTTTGGAAAAGCTCAAAATGAATATTCTTTAGTATGTATCTTACACTAAGTAAATATTTCGTACCGTGTGAAACATAACATTTCAATCAATGTGAAATATAATATTTTACACTGTGTATAATTTCATGTAGCATAAATATTGGTATTTCACACTGAGTATAAATTCACATAATGTGAAAAATTATTATCTCACAATGTGTAAAATATCGCTTTGATGATTTTTGCTCGTGTCACACAACTCAGGTGACAAAACCAGGCACATGTTGTACATTTTTTTTTTTTCCTTTCTCTATCACTACTATAAAATGAAAAAGATGTTTTTGAGACATTTCAACTTTCCGTTGAATGGAAACAATCAAATTAACTCTTACTGGTAAAAAAGATATTTTCAAAAAGTTAAGTGAGTATGTATTACAATTTTCTCAATAGTCAATTGTTTCTAACAATTAATTAATATTGGGAATTAGGATTGATTCAGGGGACGACAGGAACTAACCATGATAGGAACACTGTGGCACAGTTTGAAATCCTGTTTGGGATTCATCCAAACAAAGGTAAAGGGTGGAAAAGGGGGGAAGATCCACACAAGGGTGAGAGAGAAATCTACGTATAATGGTGAAAAAGTTATTATTTTTTGGGCTACACAGGTGTCGAACCTATGCCACCAAAGACATGGGGGCATCTGTCGCCTAAACCAACAGCGCCAACTGCCAACAACATTACTTAATATTGGATCTAAGCGAACGTACAATTAATAATAACTCTTTTCAACAAATTAAGTTGGGAGGTTTCCATCTTTTTCTTATTGAGTATACATTGCATGAAAATATAAAATAATAATGAAAGTAACAAGTCTATTTAAAAATAGTGGTTTGGGATGTAAGAATATAAGAAACTAATCAAAACATGCTCTTAATCTCTATAGAAGAAAATTACTACTAGTACAAGTGAGTAGATAATTTAATCTATAAGAAAATTACTACTAGTACAAGTGAGTAGATAATTTAATCTGTCTATCAAAGTTGCATTTTGATAGTCAAAAGTTTTATACAAGCTGCATTTGTTGATAAAAGCCAACATATAATTAGAAAAAGAAAAAAAATATATATAAAAAAGGACAAGGTAAAAAGCCAAAAAAAAAAAAAAAAGAACAAACTCTAAAAGATTACAACTAGCCTATGAGAAGGGAAAGACAATAGAAGATTTAGCCAAAATCAAACATTTACAAATCAAATTCTGTAGTAGACCTTATTAAAAATTTTACCAGAAAGACCCAACGGGAAAAACCCGACCAAGAAAAAAAAATTGTTTCCATCTCCCAAAGCCAAAACTAACTAAATTGATAACAACTTTTGCAAAAAAAAAAAAAAATCATCAAACAGAAAGGGACCTAAAAAAGCCGAAACGGCAAAACCATCTATCACTAAACGGAGCAAACAAAAGAAGAAGAACAAGAAGTAAAGCATATGTAACGGAACTTTCCTCACAATAATTTTAAGTCACCATAAAATCCATATGTCGCAAACAAGAAAGACAGCTGGACATTAATGCTAGAGAACTTTAGTAGAGTGGGCAAGAAAAAGAGAAACAACATAAACAATATAAATAGAATCATTCTTCAACTAAAGCTTAATTTGTCTAGTGATAAGTCCAAGCATACTGAATGACATAAATAGCAGTTGTCTACTCCACCTAAATAATATAATTAATCTCTAAAAGAATAAAAAAACACTTTTGAAAAAACTACAGCAAGTTCAAAAAACTACAATGCAAATTTTTGAGTCATTCTACAAGGCTAAATTTTGGTTCGAACTTTTGCTTATATATAATTTAAAAATTAAAACCATACTTGTTTCTAACTACAAACACGTAATATATGATAAATAGCGAAAAATGTGACAAAATTAAACATCTATTTTACAAATCAGAATTTGCAGAAGTCCAAATAGAAGCAGAAAGCAAACGCCTACATTTCCAGCCCAAAACTAGCCTATTGTTGGCTGACTCCTCCACCTTATACCCATCATTAAATAAACCTAATAACAGCTTTGCTTGACAATGATTGGCAAAGCTTATATTAACTGGTTTAAACCCCACCACACCACCCAACCACTCGCCCCAAGAGCAACCCTTTTCCTCACCCTGGTTTCGGTATATCCGGGCCAATGATCCTGATATTTGGGGCCCCAAAAACATTCTTTCTACTAAGGCCCTTGCTCGGCTCTGCATTGGAAAACCAGCCTCTAGTGAATCGTAAACTGCTGAATAATGGTGCAATGAATCCATGAAACGTCCCACAAAACCTCCATCCGCAATGGGTCCAACTTCCTCTTCCACCAGGGTTACCAACCGCGGGTTTAGGCTTTTGGATCCGGATAAAAAAGAAGTAATAGAATCAGGTGCCCGATAACTAAAGTGAGGGAGATGTAACATGCAATTGATAATCAATGCTTCCCCTCCAACTAACTTCAATGAGGATGGCCTAAATGTCTCATCAGAGTCCAACCTACACTGATGAAAAGAGAATGGTTGACCGATTGACGCAGCAAATGCAACTAAACGCCGCCCCGTCTCTTGAACGGTCCCAATTGATCTTCGACCACTACCGCCCCTTGATAAGGCTGTGATCCTAAGATGTGGGGTTGATGGGCCATCCTTTCTGGAAACCAAGGCTTGCATCAACGATGCCCATTGGATACCTTCCATGATGTCATAGTCCACTATGTGAACTCTCCTATCATGAATAACAGCTTCTAAGATAGCTTGATTAGCTGTGAAGTGTCCGAACTTGACATATGGGGACATGTCCTGCAACAACTGAAACGCAGCTAGCACGTCCGTCTGATGATTTTCGTCACGGTGGTGATGGTGATAAGGTCCATTACATATCAAATGCTTGCTGCCCGCGCCTTCCAGTAAACCTTGCAGGGCATCGGTGAAATAAGCTGCTAACCTGTCTATGTTGGTTCCATCACTAGGTGAAACCAACTCCTTGAGCCGAACCAATATCACCCGAGCCAACTCACGGCTCTTACTCGCACCCGTCAGTGCCTCAGCTGCGGCCATCAGAAGATGAACCAGCCTTAAGCCTTTGAAATCCTCACCGTTGGTTTCTTCATCCACTGTCATGCTGTCAGTTGATACAGAGTTGGACGTTTCATTGGCGACTCCACCAGGGTTTAAGCCACTTTCATCCATCATGGATTCGATGAGGTCATGAAAATTATCCTGGCCGCCAGATAAAGCTTCCCAGTCGACAACTGGGGACCAATCGTTCCAGTTACAACCAAGGTCATCGTCCGTGGTGGTGGTGGTTGTGGTAGTAGTAGTAGTTGTTGTTGTGGTGGAGCTATAGCTAGAGAAGTCGAGCTCAAAGGCCTCATCGAACTCCATGGCCATGACTATGGCTGAGTTCGTTGCAAGTAAGAGAAGGGGTGAGTCACGTACTGATTGATGAAGTTTGGTGCTTTGTATTGGTTGTATGTATGAAAAGGAGTTTAATAGAGAAGAAAGAGTTTGAGCAAAAGACAGTGAAGGCAAGAAGTATTAAACTTTTATTTTAGTTTTATCGACTAAGTTGGACAGTAGATCCCTAGGTCGCTTTGGTTTTATATACATCCTGGAGTGTCCTCGATCACTGTTTGTTATTTATCTATTCTATGATACTCATTTTTACTTGGTTGCACTTCCATTTTATTTATAATATCGATCCATTAATTAGGCTATCTATGCTCACATAATCAGACAAAGAACCTGAAATTTGAGAAATTTTAACATATAAATTGAGAAAAATCTTTTATGAGTCTGTCTCACTCCAAATGTGGTGAAATGGAATAATGAAATAGTACCATTTTTTCTATAACATTTTTTATTGGTCTTTTCTTCTTTCATTCATTTTCTGTTGGTTTGTCTCATCACATCAGCAGTTAAACGGACTTATAGAAGATTTTCTCTATAATAATTAAGGGCTATTTAAATTCAAATCGAATTGGTATTTTAATTGTTTTTTCGTCTTTTTAATTTAATGTTTATAGCATTACTTTGCAATTTTGGAAACCACGTAGAATTCTGCGAGTATTATAATTAGAAAATGCTGAATGCATGATCGGATCATATATATTGGGAGGTTTCCATCTTTTTCTTATTGAGTATATAAAATTATAATTAAAGTAACAAGTCCATTTATAGATGGCTGTTTGGGATATAAGAAACACGATTAGATATATATTATAGGTAGCCAGCTCAAATGAAATTAATTCTTAGCATGGAATATTAACTTGTCTCAACTTTGCTGCCTAACTTGGCTGAACCTCATTGACGGTTTGAATTTTTCCAATTCAGATTTTTTTTTTTATTGGAATATTATCAAAATATCTTCTAAAAATGAAGTTAATATGAAACCAATCATTTTTTTAATGTTAAAAAAATAAGATTTGGTGATATTATTTCCCATTTTAAGGGATTGTTTAAATTTTTCTCTTGTTTCAATTATGGAATCATTCATTATCAGGGTGATGTTTATTGGCCCACGGCCGGCATATTATAGACGCATTCTCTGTGGCCAAATCATTAAAAATTAGGAGATGACATTTGGGAACTCTTGAACTGGTTTAATTTGTTTTTCTTATTGTCAGCCTTTGACCCTTTGATACATGGTCCAGAGATCAGAAGAGATTTAAATTATTATATAAATCAATTACTTCTGATAATTAACATTGGACCTAAGAGAATATACAATTTATAATAATTGTTTTCAAAGAAGCAGTGAGGCTTCCATCTTCTTATTACATTAAGCTATAAAATAAGTATTAAAATAACAAGTCTAATTAAAGATGGTGATTGAGGACATGAGAAACTAAATCACAACATCCTCTCATAGATCTCAAATCATCGATTGGCCGACCAATTACTGGATCAATGATGCTGTTTTCTGGAGGATTATGTGTCTTTGATAATAATTATAGCTATTTAGTAACTGTATGACAGTGGAATATGTTCTGGGTTTTTGTAACCGAGTTTATGTTACTATGCATGCTAGTTAATTTAAACAAAAGGCCAAAAAGCACTTGTCAATAAACAAATGATATCAACTCTCCAACTCTAACGCACTTGGCTATAATTGACTATAAAGTTAGTAACAAAGAGTTATACCAGTAACAGTAATTAAGACTAAGTAAGATAGCAAAAACATATAGAAAAAGAGGTCGGGAATAATTCCTACCAGCTTTCAAAGCTCTGCTTGAACACCAACAAGCTACCTAATTGTCTTCCACGTGGAGCAATAATTTCAAGTTATCCTGTCTCTTTACCAACAATCGGTAACTTAATTAGCTAGTTTGATGCCACCTTTTTCGCATACGTCATGCCTAATCAAGAACTAATTTAATCAATGATAATAATTAAGCAAAGGGAAGTTTAAATAAGTTAAAGTTGGTGGCCACTACTGATGTCACTGCCTCGCATCCATTAATGAATTGTAATCAGAAAGTTTATAAAACTAAAGAGGGCTGTGATGGCTGCATAAATAATTGTCTGGTTAGAGGAGAATCAAACGATTTTTTAATGTTTATAATGATTAATTATTAAGAAGTGATTTTGAGGCCTTGAAAGCATCATTAAGTTAATTAGACCAATTAGAAAGTGACATTATTGATAAAGAAAATGCAAATTGGAGCGATTGAGATGAGAGACCAAATGGAGGGTTGTTGATAGCGTTGTCCTTTCTTCGAAGATTACAGAGGTAGTGTAATTATCCGGATTATTTGGTTAAGCTGTTGTTGTCTCTGGATAGTAAATTAATTTAAATACGGTTATTAATTGATGATTAAGCTAATTATATATGTTGCTTATGGTGTGCTCAGCAACTATTAGTTAAGTAGAGCAGGCAATTCCATCTAAAAGAAGTAACAATCAATGTAGAAAATCATGGAGACGCATTCTGTTTTAACTAAGGATAATCCGTCTTTAACGTATGAAGACCCTTCCTTAATAAGAAGAAAAAGATGCATTTTAATTTTGGACATTTGCATTTTGAATATTTGTCAGATTATTAAACTAAAGGAAATGGAAATGTGCATGCCCGACTGTACCTTTGTTGAAAACTGACATCTTTTCATGCTCACACGCGAGGTCCGATCCAGACAAATCTAGGGAGTAATGATTAATCTGGGTATATCTAATTCATCCTATTAGTAATTAATTTTGGTAGCTCTCGTCAAATCTCTGATTTATTCAATCTTAATTTTCAAAAAAAAAAAAAATGTTTGTTAGACAAAATTCCCTTTAACCAATACCATTATGCTATTAAAAAAAAAAAAAAAAAAACCCCCAAATATCAGCCTTGTGATAAGTGATTTGTTATTCCCATAAAATTCATGAGATGATGTAGTGAATAACATGAAAAAAAGGGAACATATGCCATATCATTTGTGTTGACTTCTTTTATCTTTTATAACATTATTGTAAGTAATATTATACTTAATTATGGTGTGTAATATGTTAACATAAATGTAAGTTCAAAATCAAAATTTTCATACAAACTAATAAAATATTTGCATAGGTGATTATGTACATCCTCGTCCTCCAAAAAGTCCGCAATCAATATCTACCAAACGTATATTAAAGTTTGTGTGAATAGTTTTCTCTCTTTATTGTGGAGAGTAATTGTCTTATATTTATAAGAGTATATATTTAGACCACACAATTATGTTTGACTTTAGTGTATCCCAAAAGTGTTATTTGATGTCAAATATAAAAATAATAAAAATAAATAAAATATTTGCAATTAGGAAAAATCAATGTAATTAAGCATTTCATTATTGCGATACTATAGCAAATTAAATCCTCAAAACAGAAAAATGTAGGGGTGGGCATGACCATGTTCGGTTCGTCACCTTTGATTTTGAACATGATCCAGTAAAGGGGAGACACCATACTGAACTGAACACCCATGGTTCGGTTCTCGATTTTGGTTGGACCTTCTTTTGGACCCAAAATTTTTTAGTTTTTTCTTTTTAAGTTTTTGTTTTTAAATCTGTTACTATTGAGCCTTTAAGTTTAATTGTTTTGGATTGTTTCAGCTTACTTTGTCTTGTGGGTGCAACTAAAAAAACTAGTTGAGTTAAGAAAAAAATTAGGTGGGTGCAAAATGCAAACAAAATATCACAAGTTATTCAACTTGCCTTCAATATAAAGGAAAAAAAAAATTCAACTTGCCTTCAATTTCAATATAAGAAAAGTTCACATCAACAAATTCAACAAGTTCAAGAGTCCATAAATACTAAATAAATTAAACACTAAATAGTCCATAAAGGCATAAACACTAAACAAGTTCAAGGCTCCAAAAAAAATTAAACCCTATCGGTCCACGTACACAAATACAACAAAAACAATCTACGTAAAAATACAACAAAATAGTCCATAAACATGGCAATCGACACTCCAAAGTTTAGATCAAAGTCCAACTTCAAAGATTAGCTCAAAAGTTCAAAGACTTTTATAGCCTTTTAAAACAAATTTATCAGTACACAAACACTAAACAAAAATAAATGAACAATAATATTAAAAATAACATGAACTATAAAAACTTACCATCAAAATTTCAAGCCAAATCCAAATCCATTGAAGTTGAAACTTCACTTGCTCCATCCTTGTTGGATACTAAATAAAAAATTAAGAAAAATCAAATTATCAAGTAATATTTATATAAGCAAAAGCATAAAACATAAAATGCAAATTATCAACTAAATTATAAACTCACTGGTTTCAATGGAATGCTAAAACTGAATATTTTTAATATTATCATCTTCATGTTTTGCATGCTCTTCTAGATTAATGGTTTCGGGCATTAGTTCCAAAACATTCAATCAATTTTGATAACAAATCAATCATTCCACCAATTTAGGAGTTAATGAACTCCTAAATGGATCTAAAATATGACCAGCTATGCTAAAAGCGGATTCTAACACCACCGTTGAAACTTGCATTGTTGTTAACGTCAGGAAAAGGTTCCCTTAGCCAACGAGATTGTTTTAGGGCTTAAGCTCACGGTTTCGTAGGGTCGATGGGTTGCATGAAGGACAATGAGAATGAGAAGGAGAGGTTAGAGGCCAGGAGGAGAAGACACAGAAGATTTTTAGAGTGGTTCGGCCCAAAAAGATGCCTACGTCCACTGTTCACTCTCTCACTATTTGGGCAGAGTAACGACACTCAGAGATTGCATCCCTTTTTACAGTGAAAATCGCCCTCTTTTATAGAGGAAGGGGATATGCTACAGTGAAAAGAATAAGACAAAAGTAAATAGTTAACTACAGTTACACTGATAGACAGCATTTAATGCGTCGGAATCCCAATTAAAACGACTGACAGTGCATTAAATGCGGCCGAATCCGTCGCGTCCGAGGTCTGCCCAAAGGGGATTTCTGCTGACCGGGTCGGATACGCAATGATGGGTTGTCGAGGTTGAGATCATAGCTTCTGGTGGAGGTAGCGTGCATGGCAAGCCTTGGAACTGTACTTTGCATGGCGTTGTTGACTTCTGTTGACTAAAGACCTTCAGAAGCGAGGCGGAGGCGGATCTTCCAGCAGATAGAACACCGAATCAGGTGGGGGAAGAAGAGGGTCTTTGAACACTGTCTTCTAGGAGGATCGCGGAGGCGGGCTATGAGTCGGTATGTCCATAGCTGAATGTGGCGGTAGGGTGAGTGATGTCATGAACGAGGGAGTCGGAATGTGACAACGCTCAGAAACCAGCGACCAGCTCAGACAGATAACTTTTGGACGAGAATGGCTTGTCGGACATTTCTGATGGCTGGTTCCTCTTGGCGGATGCCCCGATCAGACAGGAATAGCGGTCAGACAGGCGGTCGATCATGGCGAAAATATAGCGAGCAGGCTTAGCTGCCACGGATGGCGGATATTCTGGCGAGCGAGTTTGAGGGATGAGCCATATGCCAGCGATCAAACTCAGCAAATAAAGCTGAGGGAGAACACGGCGATCTGAATGGCGGGGAATATAGCGGTCACAGCCAGTCTTGCGGAATAGATGGTCTGCAGTCATAATGGGTGGTAGCAGTCTGCAGCCACAACAGGCGCCCACTGACGGGCCCCTCTTCTAGGAGAGTGAGCCTAAAGGATGGCGAATAATTAGGCTTCCGGGATATTGGGCCTGCACTGTAGATCCGTCTGGGCTTGAATATTCTGATCGCTATTTTACCCATAACATAAAGCCCCATGGCTCTTGGTGCTTGAAGAGGACCAGGAGTCATGCATTCCAGAGCGAGCAGAATAGACGGAAGCAGTTACAAAAAGAAGGGCAGTTACAGTACCTTTTGAATTCCACTTTACCGCCAGGCCAAGTGGCGCTTCCCCAGACGACGGTTACTGGCCATAACGCGCGTCGTGCGTATTTAATGCACGTCACTCAATAATGACAAAATCCTGAGAATCGCGCCATTTCGTCAGATTGGGGGCGTCGCACAGCTGTCTTCATCCAACGGTTGGGGCTGATTTATTTTGAAAAAGAAGGGACGCCCCTCCATATTCTTCTTTTGGCATTTTCAAGATTCACAAGCATTCCCATCGTCTTCTTCCTCCGCTCTGATTCTTTAACCCTGTTCAGAGGTTATCGTCTACAACTTCCGGCGACCACCATACTCCAGGTTAGGCTCTTTTTCCGTTCACATTGTCCTCGGTACTGTTATCTTCCATTTTTTGCGTGGCGTTCTCCCTTCTGAGGTTCTGGACTAGTTGGGGCGGATAACTTTCGCACTGCTTCTGGTCCGGTATAGTCTGGTAATAGCATAGGCTAACTGGTTCGTTTCTTATTCTTCCTTTTTTCAATCCTAGGGGAAAATTTTCAGAATGAAGCCCCTATCCCCTCCCTTTTTGGGACTTCCTAGGCGCACGGCTTGACGTTTAGGTTTAGTCCTCTTAGGCTTTTCTTGGCTTCTTTTGTGGATGTCAGTGGCCTAACTGGCTGTTTCTTCTTGTAGATGTCAAGCCGTGGAC
Organism: Dimocarpus longan; assembly: GCA_022984855.1. Taxonomy (NCBI): domain Eukaryota; kingdom Viridiplantae; phylum Streptophyta; class Magnoliopsida; order Sapindales; family Sapindaceae; genus Dimocarpus; species Dimocarpus longan. The sequence goes on from CM041018.1 coordinate 13,851,925, forward strand.
TCCGTTATCGTCGAGTTATGTCTAGTGACGAAAGCTTCGGGGGAAGGTCTTCTCAGCACGATGGAGGCTCCTCAAGTGCAAATGCTCAGGGCAGTGAGGACACGTCGAGTTCCTCTGGGCGAGGGGGGACCTTTGCGTACGAGACTTTTTACCAATATGACTCCCAGATGACCGTTAGAGAACTTAAAACCGTAGCCGACGCATACTATCTTCTTTCTACATGTCGCGTCATGGTTCCCGCTCATCGCGACCATACGGCTGATCCCCCCGAAGGATTTATAGCGATCAGCCGTCATCACATGAAGATGGGGTTTAGGTTTTCGGTTCCCCCATATTTAATAAATCTGTTAAATGATCTGGAGATAGCTCCCTTCCAGCTCACACCGAACTCCTATGCACATATTACCACCCTGGCCTACATCTTCCTTAAAAACGGCCTTCTGCCACCAAACTCAAATATAATTCAAAACCTTTACTTCTTTAAATCCACCACTAACCTTCACGATACTAAACGAGACGGTATTTATTATATCACTGCTCGTAAATCCCCCTACAAGGCGTTTCTACCATTACAGGCTGGTAAATCGAATGTAGGGGATTATAAATCCAAGTGGTTTTACGCCACTTGTCTGTCCCTGCAGGAACTTGTTCATTTTGATTTCAACAATGGTCCTGGTAGGCTTACTTCAACTCGCAATTGGGGCGTTCATTCATTTGTCTTCAGGCTTCATTATCACTGACATTCTTTACCTTGGCATGCAACTTTTGTCAAATGAGCGGTCCGTCTCACAAACGAGGAGACAAGCACGTTGAAGAGATTCACAGAGGTGAAGGATCTTGAGGACGATTTTCTTTCAGAAAATTCTGTCTTGCGAAAATACGGACTCGTGCCTGGACCTGAGACTCCACCCCTAAGGTTGGCCCTTGACGTTGGAAAGCGAAAGGGTCGGGAAGTCAAGTCTGCCCTCACAGAGCCAAGCGAAGGAACTTCCGCTCCAGCCCCAAAGAAGCCTAAAATTATGGTGGATCTCGACATGATCTCCCCACCTTCCTCGCCTGCAGCTGAAACGGGGGAGTCGGAAGTGGAGATTATGGGTTCGAAAGAGCCCCCAACGCAGGATGCAGACATTCTGGATACGGTGGTCGATCCCTCTACCGAGAGGCTGATACTGAAATATACGAGTGGGGCCAAGAGAACCGTGAAACAGATAGCCCCGTCCAGGGGTGCCGTCGGGAAGGGAGTTTCAATTTCGGAGGCTGGAGGTGAGGACGAGAAGGCCCCGGAGCCTCTTGCCAAGCGCCAGAGATCCAAAGACAAGGGTAAGGGGAAAGTTGCCCTGACAGGAGGAGCTGACGGAGGACCGACTCCCGAGGCCAATACGGGAGAATACTTCGACGATTTGTTGGACCGGCTGCCAGTGATACTGGGCCCCCACAAGCCTGATATCTATCAGAAACACATTCGGGGCGATCAGCTGATTGACTATACTGTGCGCTGCGGCGTGCTTGTAAGTTCCGTTTGTTGCTTTGCAATTATATATATCGTGTCCATATATGTCGTTAACGTGTTATCTCCTCAGGTTTCGCTGGCCATGATGAAGATGCGTCGGGAATTCCCCGACCTGATTGGAGAAAAAGTTGCACTCGAGGAGGCAAACAGGGAGCTGGAGGCTGAGGTTCAGAGTCTCAAAGAGGGGTCCGCGACTGCGGAGAAGACCATCTCTGAGCTGGAGCAGAAACTCAAGGGAGCGGAGAAGACCGCAGATAAGGAAAAAAGGCTTCGGCTGGCGGCCTCTGATTCACTCGCGAAAGCCACTGAGGACGTAGATAAGATCAAGGAGGAGGCTGCCATTCAGAGGAAACGGGCAGATGACGCCGAGAAGAAAAGTGAAGCAACACTGAAGGACCTAACCGTGGCGAGAGATGAACTTGCTAGGGCGCGGAAGGCGCATCGCAGAGCGGAACTCCGGGCCAGGCAAGCTGGGGAGGAAGCCACTAAAAAGACGAGCAGTAAGTTCTTGTATACTTCGTGGCTACATCACCCTACGCTGGATTATTCGTACCTTGGGCAGTGGAGGAAATAAAGAAGTATGAGGCTCGTGCTGCGGCAGATGCCCAGAAGAAGGCCGCGCAAGCTGCTCAGAAAGCTTCTGACCTGCCACTCGCTCAAACTGGTGCCCCATCAGTTCAGGGTGGCTCTTCCTCAGCTTATCAGGAGTTGGCAAAGGATAGGGGGCAGGGCTCATCTTCTCAGGGTACTTCCAGCAGCAAAGACCCCAAGGAAATCCCCTCTAGCTCTTCCAAGGTTCCTGCAGATACTCCAGCCAGTTCTTCCAAAGCCCATTTGGACAAATGATTTTAATACTTTCCCTTGCTGTCGTTGAGGCTTATCTTTAAACATTGATATGATGGTTGTCGTTATTTTTGCCCTGTCTTTGGAACAATTTGTAATTATTATTTAATCATTATTTCAGTAGGATTTCTTCCAATTCGCTTTGTTGCTCTCTCATCTTCATGAACGCAGTAATAATAGATCGTGGATAAATATACCCTGCTAGATAAACAACAAATTAAGAACAATAAGGTGGGTGGTTGCCCCCATACATATCTTTGGGAAGATATAATTGGGAAAATAATTCTTCGCATTGTGGACGATGTCCAGCAGAACACCTCCAACACACATAATAACCGGAAGGGCGTAAGAGGGCCCTTGAGGATGGATAAATAATTTCGATCCCGCAATAATTTTGCTTCCAATATATATATATATTCGTGCACGGAAAAAGACAAGGTAGACAATAATGATCTTGCTAGATAAGAGAAGGAACCAGTCGGATAATAGATAGGTTGTAGCCGTATCTTCTCCGATCGTTGTATGGATTAATGACGGACCGCGTTCAAACTGAAGGAGATTGAGTCGTATGACGCGGTGATCCTTTCCAGTTGCACTCACAAGGCCGTGGTCTGAGCATCTACAACATAATGGAGTAAACCTCTCCAGCTGTGCTCACAAGGATACACCTGAGCATATACAGCGAGAGTTGTGGAGGATGAGACCTCGGCTGCGCTCACAAGGCCTTAGCCTGAGCATCTACAGCACAAGTCGGGCCGAGTGTCACTTCGATCGGGCCTTTTATTTTTGATCGTGCGCGAAGGTGGAGGGGGAGGCCAGTCAGTGAGCGGCGATTAGGTGCGCAGGCTCATGGCCGTTTTCACCCCTCCTGCCCCTTAGGGCCATTAGATGTTGGAGATTTAAGTTGACGCATGGTCATTTGGTGGTGTACCTTTCATAAAAACACATGTAGACATTTGATGTCAGAAATATTCCATCACAATTGATAGATGATTCTCATTATATCTATACATGGTTTGTTTTTACATATGTGACAGAATAGCGATAGTAAACAACAATACAACATTTCAAGTGTAGTACGCCTTCAGGTGGATGACGTTCCAAGCCCTCGGCAGAATTGCCCCGTCCATGTCCGCCAAGTGGTAGGCTTCATTGTTCAGGCTCTCGTGGATCATGTAAGGTCCTTCCCAATTCGGCCCCAACACTCCTTCACTTGCTTTGCGAGCACTGGACAGGATCTCTCATAGGACAAGGTCGCCTGGTTTGAATTGACGTACCCGGACCTTTTTATTGTAGTGTCTGGCCATCCTCTGCTGGTAGACGGCCGCCCTGAGGCGAGCAGCTTCTCTTGATTCCTCTAGTAAATCTGAGCTGGCGGCCAGGAGCTGGTTGTTGTCGTCGAAGTTGAAGCTTGCCCTGCGGTGACTGTAGACTTCGAATTCTGCTGGAATCATGGCTTCAGACCCGTAGACCATTGAGAAGGGGGTCTCTCCGATAGTACTGCGGGCAGTAGTGCGGTAGGCCCACAACACTTTCTATAGCTCGTCAACCCATGCTCCATTCCTGGCTTCAAGTTTAGTCTTCAAGATTTGCTTGATGATTTTATTGACCGCTTCCACCTGACCATTGGCTTGCGGGTGGTCAACTACAGAGAAGCTTTTAACAATGCCGAGGCCATGGCAGAACTCCTGAAACTGCTCACTGGTGAATTGGGTTCCGTTGTCTGTCACCAGTTGCTGAGGGACGTCGAACCTACAGATTATATGGTCCCACACAAAATTCTCAATCTTCGTCGTGGAAATCTCAGCCATCTCCTTTGCTTCTGCCCATTTGGTGAAGTAATCAACGGCCACAACGGCATATTTACACCTCGCTCGTCCCACTGGAAGAGGTCCAATTAGGTCCATGCCCCAGATGGCGAAGGGCCATGTACTGATCATCTGGCGGAGGTAAGCTGGTGGAGCTCAGGGAACCTTAGAGAATCTTTGGCACTTGTCACACTTCTTCACCAGGTCAACGGCGTCCTTCTTCATCGTCGGCCAGTAGAAACCTGCCTGAGTGCTTTCTGAGCTAGGGAGAGCCCTCCAGCATGGTTATCGCAGTGTCCCTCGTGTATTTCCCTCATCAAGGCAGTACACTCCGGCTCACCAATGCACCTGAGAAGAGGGGTTGAAAAGCCCCTTTTATAGAGGACATCACCATAGATACAGTACCTGGCCGCTCTTACTCGAAGACGGCGCGCCTCTATCTTATCCTCTGGCAGTGTGCCTTCTTGCAAGTAATCGATCAGAGGGCTCATCCATGATCCATCCGCCATCGTCAGGGTCATTACTTCCATGTCAGACTTGGTGCTTGGTTTGGGCAGGAACTCCACAGGTATGCTTTCGGTGCAGTCTGTATCTTGAGCGGATGCCAGACGAGCCAGAGCGTCTGCGTAGGAGTTCTGGGCGCGCGGGATCTGGTTCAACTCGAATGCTTCGAAAGCCCCCAGTAATTTCTGAACCTCCTGTAGATAAGCAACCATCTTCGCCCCCTTGGCCTGATATTGACCTCTTATCTGGCAAATAACCAATTGGGAATCGCTGAAGATTCTAAGTCGTTCCACCTGTATCCTTCTGGCCAGACGGAGCCCTGCCAACAACGCTTCGTACTCCGCCTCATTGTTAGTAGCCCTGAAGCCGAATTTAAGGGCACAAAGGAACTTACCCCCGTCTGGATTAATCAACAGGATTTCGGCTCCAGCATTTCTCTCGTAAGAGGACCCATCCACGAAGAGCTCCCAGTATGGTCCTTCAGAAGTTTCAGCTTGATCGTCTGCCGGTGCTGTAAACTCAGCAATGAAGTCTGCCAGTGCCTGACCCTTGATCGCCAGCCTTGGTCTGAACTCGATGTCATATTGGGCGAGCTCAATGGCCCATTTGATGAGTCCGCCGGAGGTGTCTGGTTTTTGAAGGATTTGTTTCAGAGGGTACCTGGTCAGGACTTCAATCTTGTGTGCCTGAAAATATGGACGCAGCTTCCTGGATGCCATCACCAGGCAGTAGGCGAGCAGCTCCATTAGGGTGTATCTGGCTTCTGCCTCGACCAGCTTCTTACTTACAAAGTACAGCGGTACCTGTGCTCTATTTCCTTCTTGCCTTATCAATGCTGTGCTCAGGGCATGCTGGGAAACCCCTAGGTAGATGGTCAGAGTTTCCCCTTCTTTTGGTTTAGTCAAAAGCGAAGTGCGCCCTATGTATTCTTTCAATTGTGTGAAGGCGGCTTCACACTCATCGGTCCATTTGAAGTTCCTGGCCTTCTTTAATACCTCAAAGAACGGAACACATCTGTCGGAGGCCTTGGAGACGAAACGGCTTAAGGCCGCAATCTGGCCCTTCAGACTCTGGATCTCTTTCACATTTCTTGGCGACCTCATGTCCACCAAGGCTTGTATCTTCTCTGGGTTAGCTTCTATTCCCCTGTTGTTTACAACGAACCCAAGAAATTTACCTGAGGAGACCCCGAAGGCACACTTGAGAGGGTTGAGTTTCATTTGATACTTCCTCAGGATCCCGAACATTCTTTCAAGATCGCGGACGTGATCGGTGGCTTTCTCCGACTTCACAAGCATGTCGTCCACATAGACCTCCATACTCCTCCCAATCAACTCTTCAAACATTCTGTTCACCAGTCTCTTGTAAGTAGCTCCTGTATTTTTTAGGCCGAAGGGCATTACCTTGTAGCAGTAGAGCCCCCGGTCAGTGGTGAACGATGTACACTCCTTGTCTTTTAGGTCTATGGGGATCTGGTTGTAGCCCGAGTAAGCATCTATGAAGCTAAGGAGTTCATGTCCCACCGTCGCGTCTACCAGTTGATCAATTCTGGGCAGAAGGAAACTATCTTTTGGGCAAGCTTTGTTAAGGTCCGTGAAGTCTATGCAGGTTCTCCACTTCCCATTTTTCTTCTTTACCAGCACGGGGTTAGCTACCCATTCTGGATATTGGACCTCTCGGATGAACTTGTTGGCCAGGAGCTTGTCCACTTCTTCCTTCAGGGCTTCGCTGCGTTCTTGATTCATTTGCCTCCTCTTCTAGCAGACCGGCCAGTGGCGGGGGTTGACGTTCAGCTTGTGAGTCATCACGTTCGGGTCTATTCCCACCATATCCTCATGGTTCCAGGCAAATATATCTGCATTTTTCTTGAGGCAGTTAATTAATTGATGCTTTACCTCTGGGACCAGGCTTCTACCCAGCTTGAGACATCTTGACGCATCAACTTCCGAAACCGGGACGTCCTCAAGCTCTTCTACTGGGCCAGTACTTTGATGTACGTCGAACTCCCTGGGATCCAAATCGTGACTGACCCCTGAGGAAGTAACTACCTGCAATTCACGCTCCGGAACCTCCTCTGCCTTCTTCCACTAGGACCCCTTTCTGATCGCGTCGACATAGCAGCGACGAGCCATAGATTGCTAGCCCTACACACACCCTATGCCATTGGGGGTTGGGAACTTCACCGCGAGAGCCCTGGTGGAGATAACCATGTCAAGATCGTTCATCGCTGGCCTCCCCATTACCACATTGTACGCCGAGGGGGAGTTGATGATGAGGAAATCCGCCAGCACTGTGGACTGCTTGGTGGCATCGCCGAGGGTCAAAGGCAATCTGATTTGTCCCACAGGAATGACCGAGTCTCCAGTAAATCCGTAAAGGGGTTCAGGGGATAGTTTCAGCTGATCATCACCGATCCCCATCTGATCATAGCAGTCTTTGTACATGACATTCACGGAGCTGCCAGTATCCATCATGATCCTCTTCACCACCGAGTTGCCGATACGTGCCCTGATTACCAAAGCGTCATTGTGAGGGAGGCGGACATCCCGCGCGTCTTCATCAGTAAACACAATGTCCTCCGCCACCTTCTTGGCTTTCTTGGCAGGTCTCCCTGACTCCCCCTGCTTCCCAGGCTGGACGCGCCTTGCTTCCCGCACAAATCGTTCCTGGGACCGGTTAGATTCTCCTGCTCGCGAGGGTCCCCCATGGATTGTATGGATGGTCCTGACGGAGGGCCCTTGGGTAGAATTCGGCTCTGGCTGGTTTTGAGCTGGAGGGTCTTCTGAACGCTGGCGCGGCCGTTGCTGCTGAGAAGGTCGCCTTGGGGGTCTCATGACATAATCCTTCAGGCGGCCATTTCTGATTAATTCCTCGATGGCATCTTTGAGCGCCCAACAGTCGGAGGTATTGTGCCCAATGTCGTTGTGGTAGGCACAAAATTTGTTCCTGTTTCTCCGCCCTTCTGGACCCTGAAGGGGAGCCGACCGCCCAAAATTTTCCCTGTTCTTCTCAGTCGCATATATCCGATCTTGGGTATCTGATAGGGCGTTATAGGTATTGTAACGACTTCGATACCGTGGCCGCTTCGATCCCCGACTGCTGTCCGGTCTCCGCCAGTCTCGGGCTTTCTTGGCAACCTGCTGGTTTTCTCTTTGCCCTCCGGGGTTGCTGCCTTCACCACTTATTTTCCTTCCATGACTGGAAGTACCAGCTTTGTCCCTTTGAGCACTGGTCTTCCGGGGATTCGTCACTTCTTCCCACCGAATTTCCTTCTCAGCTCTGTCATAGAATTCTCCTAGGTCCTTGACGGGGGACCTATATATGCTCTCGTATAATTTGCCATCTTTCCTTAGACTAGACGAGATAGCTGACAACACCCCTTCATCCGTAGGGCTTTCCACGTTCGTCATCTCGCGCCTGAACCTGTTGATGTACTCTTTCAAAGGCTCACCTGGGCGTTGGCAGATGGTAGAAAGATGACATGGTGGCGCCAGCCGCCTCTTCAGCGCCTTATACTAGTTCAGGAACTTCTGCTGGCACTCCTCTCAATCATTGATGCTGCGCGGTGGGAGGCTTCTGAACCATGTCCGCGGAATGTCCCCAAGGGTAGCTGGGAACACTCTACACTTCACGAGTGGATTTGTTGTCTGGAGGTCCATTTGTATGTTGAAGGCGTCCAAATGATCGTAGGGGTCGCAGTTTCCTCTATACTGGGGGATGTTGGGAACTTTGAATCTTGGGGGGAGCGACTCCAGCTCAATCTCCACAGCGAAAGGGGTCCTTTCCCTAGCTTGGCCCCTCTGCTCCTGCACCACAGGTCGCGCTTCCAGCTGCTGGACCCTTTGGAGGAGTTCGGCTACCATCGTACCCCGCGTTTCAGTTCTTCCCACAACGGAGTGTTCATCTCTCCTTCCTGGAGATCGGTTGTTTCTACCAGCTCGCCCTCCAGCACCAGGTCCTGGCCCCGCTCCGTCTACATGGGCCGGGATTTGATCATGATTACGGCCAGTCGGCTCCGGTCGATGCCCATCGTAGGCTCGTGGGGGCTGAGCACTAGAATGCACGCTGTAGGAATGGACAGACCCTTCTCGTTCAAATTCTCTGGCACCCCTCCCACTCATATCAGGATTCTCCGCGTGCCTTCTACGGGGAACGTTTCTCTCCGGAACGGCTTGGTGGGGAACTCGAGGAGGTTGGACTTGGTTCCGGAACAGGGTCCTAACTTCACCCATAAACTCCGCAACGGTATTCTCCAGCCTCTCCTGTCGTCGTTGTATCGCCTACATTACGTCTCCACCTGCAGCATTACATGTAGGTTGGCGAGTCGGGAGAGAAGGTATACCTTGAGCGTCTCCCGTCCCAGGCACGTTAGATGTCCCCGTGCCATTATTGGACATTCCTCCCGTAGGCATAGCTGGTCGATGGTCTGAAGTTTCCTGGCGATTTTCTGTTACATTGGAGTCTCTAGGAATCCTCCCTCTAACCATGGCGAACGAAGAAAGAGCTGTGAAAGCTAATGGACTGGAGGACGATGAAACCGAAGATTAGCCCCTCCTTCTAGCGCCAAAAATGTTAACGTCAGGAAAAGGTTCCCTTAGCCAACAAGGTTGTTTTAGAGCCTAAGGTCACGGTTTCGTAAGGTCGATGGGTTGCATGAAGGACAATGAGAATGAGAAGGAGAGGTTAGAGGCGAGAAGGAGAAGACACAGAAGATTTTTAGAGTGGTTCGGCCCAAAAAAATGCCTACGTCCACTGTTCACTCTCTCACTATTTGGGCAAAGTAACGACACTCAGAGATTGCATCCCTTTTTACAGTGAAAATCGCTCCCTTTTATAGAGGAAGGGGATATGCTACAGTGAAAAGAATAAGACAAAAGTAAACAGTTAACTACAGTTACACTGATAGACAGCATTTAATGCGCCGGAATCCTAATTAAAACGAATGATAGTGCATTAAATGCGGCCGAAAACTCATTAAATGCAACCGAATCCGTCGCGTCCGAGGTCTGCTCAAAGGGGATTTCTGCTGACCGGGTCGGATATGCAATGATAGGTTGTCGAGGTTGAGATCATAGCTTCTGGTGGAGGTAGCGTGCATGGCAAGCCTTGGAACTGTACTTTGCATGGCGTTGTTGACTTCTGTTGATTGAAGACCTTCAGAAGCGAGATGGAGGCGGATTTTCCAGCAGATAGAACACCGAATCAGGCGGGGGAAGAAGAGGGTCTTTGAACACTGTCTTCCAGGAGGATCGCGGAGGCGGGCTATGAGTCGGTATGTCCATAGCTGGATATGGCGGTAGGGTGAGTGATGTCATGAACGAGGGAGTCGAAACGCGACAACGCTCAGAAACCAGCGACTAGCTCAGACAGATAACTTTTGGACGAGAATGGGCCACAACAGGAGCCCACTGACGGTCTGCGGCCACAACAGAAACCAGCGACTAGCTCAGACAGACGGTCTGCGGCCACAACAGGAGCCCACTGACGGGCCCCTCTTCTAGGAGAGTGGGCCTAAAGGATGGTGAATAATTGGGCTTCCGGGATATTGGGCCTGCACTGTAGATCCGTCTGGGCTTGAATATTCTGATCGCTATTTTACCCATAACAATTGTCATCACATCCTTTGTTATACTTGTCAAGGTTGGGTACTTAATATAAGAGTTCTTCCACCAATGCAATAAATTAAACATTTATTATCTACGGACTCACATTTTTCTAACAAATACAAATCCAACTCACTTTTCTTCTCCACTATCTTACTTCGTTGTTTTTGTTTGATCTCCCATAATATTGCTTCTTCATTTATGTTTTCTTTGTTAGTCTGAGTATGACCATCACCATCAAGCACAATCGAATCACCATAATCAGACTTGAGGGGATGATCATCACCCTTACCACCAGATTGCACATTGTGCAGTCATGGATTTTGCTTTTGCCTCAGGATAAAAAGTCTCTAACTAATTTTTAATACAATCCAATTTACACCCGTGGTCAAGCACTTGAGCTACCAACAACATGTTGTTGGTTTTATCCAACTCCCCCAATACTTTAAAAACTTTAGCCTTATATTAGAAGCCATCTTGATCATAAGTGGATCAGTCAAACTTTCTAACTCATTGATTCTTCGAAATGCCTTACTGTAGAACCCAGAATTTCATTTTCTAGTTGAAATAGTGTTTCCAGATGAATAATGATGAGTGAATAGTGAATTTTTGAGTTCAACCCCGGAAAATAAAAAATATTCAAAATGAGTAATAGAGATTAATGAATATGAAAGGGAGCAAAAAGAGTTCGTTTAAGTGGATTTTAAGGGTTCCGAAGCTTTATCGATAAAAACACTCTTGTTGGAAACGTTGTGAATTTTAGTGAGTTTAAAATCAATTGAATTTTTTCGAAGCATGGAATTAGAAGTTAAGACATTTAATTAGAGTATTACATGATCAATTTGATGATAGGATGACCATGAAATATTTTCGAAATTTGTTAGTGTTATATGAGAATTAAATTTTGAGTGTAATGAATTATTAAGTGTCGCATGAAAAGATTAGTGAGTAAACAAGCACAATCCATGTGATTTGGAATGGACCAATGATTTTGTGACACATTTAAGTTGAAAAGGAGATTAATTGGTTGAAATTGAATAAAAAAATGGAGTGAATTAGTTAGTGGGATAATTAGTTGAGATGGTGACCAATCAAATGCATTAAATTACAACTAATGGCAATTGTGTTATTTTAAAGTTAGTTAGAGGGCAAACTAGACAAAGGGTGAGACTAGTATATAAAGTTGAAGGCATGAGAGGATGGAAGAAGCAAGAGGGCATTCAGTCAAGACAAGAAAACATGAAGAGAGAGCAGGACCGTGAGAGAGAGCAGAACCGGAAGAGGAAAAAAAAAGAAGAGAGGTGCAGGCCGTGAAAGAGGAAGAAAAGAAGGAAGAAAGAGAAGGAAGAGAAGAAGAGAAGATCCCAAGTGAGTTCCAACCTTCCTTACCTTTTTAATCCATCAATAAGCTTTCAAGAAAGATAAAAAGAGTTAAAGGTTTATGTGAAATTCATGGTTAGTTTATGTTTTTAAAGTTTGGTAATTTAATGAGTTTTGATGGATTTTATGACATAATTAAAGATTGATCATCATTGAATTGAGCTTGGAAAGGAAAGGAAGCATCAAAGATTCTTGGGTCAAGAATCTAGTGAGGTAAGCGATAGAGTTTGACATATTTAATTGATGAAATTTAATTGATTTTGGATGTTAAGGCTTTGGTTGATCTTTTAATGATTAATTGATGTTTTTGACTATGATTTTTGAGCTTGGAATGAAGAGAATAACTTGGGTATGTCATGTATTAGTATGGGCCTAACTTGGAAAAGTCCATGTAATCGGATGGTTTTTAATGTTTGGATGAGTTTATATGTGGTATTGTATTAATTTGAAGTGATTTTTGGAATGAAAATACAAGTGAATAAATAGATGAGTAATTAAACTAATATATGGACCAATTTGGTTAACCATGTGTTTGTATTGATTTTTAATGTGTTTTCATGGTGTTAAGGATGTGTTTGAGTGCCTTGGTGCAAAGGAAAGAAAAAAAAAAAATGGATGTGAGATTGTTGGTTGGAAATATGGTGGAGTTGTGAAATTTTTGAGTATATATGTTGAATTGTAATCTAAGTGATTAATTGGTGCTTGATATGTTGAAAATTTATTTAAGTGAATGGTTGAATCCTTGATTGATTTTTTTTTTTTTTTTTTTTCAAATGAAAAATGTTGGTTTGAAAGTTAGTCAAGAATTTGGCATAATTGTGCTTGGTGTGTGTGGGAACTTGATTAAATTATTAATGTGATATTTGTAAATTCTAAATCAATGTTATGGTTGGATTTAAGTGTTGGATAAATTTTGAGGTTAAGGGAGGATTTGAAGAGTGATGAATCAGTGGTTGAAATAAGTTGTGAGTGGTTATAATTTTTAAAGTATTTATAAGCTTTTAATGAGTTATAAGTTATGAATTCAAGTATTGTTTAGTTACTTATTCATAATTGTTAAAGTGACCATTTTTATTTTAATCATCAATTCTATAATTATGATGTATTTAAATTTTAGTATATTACTTATTTTAGTATTAAAGCCATTTAGTATATTTGAAGATATATATATATATATATATATATATGTAAGAATAGACATGCCAAAGTAGCTTTGAAAGTTAGGCGTTCGCCTTAGAAAAATGATATTTCAGGTTCATGCAATAAGTAAAAAGAAAAGCAAGAATTTTTAGTATTTTGAAAGAAAGTTTAGATGCCTTCGGCTATATATGACCACGGTTCGGTTCGAACCCTGCGGTTCGAACCGAACCGTCACTGTAGAACCGGAACCAGAACATAAGGTTCTGGTTCCGGTTTGGAACCGAACCGGAACCGTCACTGTAGCGGTTCCGGTTTCGATTCTAACCTTAAAGGAACCGGAACCGTCGGGATAATCACTAACTGGGGGGGTGTAGAGTTTAAGTCTGTGAGTTGCTCTTTGCACGTATATAGTAGTGTAGATCTGCCCAATGTGAGGGGTGTAGGTCTGTTTGATGTTGAGAGGGGGGTAGGGGTGGTGCTAGTGCGAGAATCGTGACCCTAGATTTTCCCACATTTGCAACTATACATGGTAGCATTCCTGAGCGCTGGTGGCGATGAGAAATTTTGTCACAAAAGAGCTAAGCTTCCTTGGGTTGCCTTTGGTGAGATAAAAGAGAAAAACACATCAATAGACGTGTAGTTTATTAAATAAGAAGTTTATTACTAGTTTCGAGAATAAAGAAAAGTTTATGAGAATTACTTAGTTTTATAATTTTAATAAGTTATAAGAAATTATTAGTTTTATAAATTATTTTGGGAGGATATATATATAAAATATATATTTTTTAATTTAAAAGTTATCCGTTCAATGAGTTTTATACTCACCATTCTGTTCATATGTTTTTGAAAAATCCTCCCTAGGTGCGGGCACGAGCCGTCAATCAGAAGAGGCTCCATCAAACGCATAAGTGGCCTGATGCAAAGATAATCACTGCATAGGCTTAAATTTGAAATTGCATGTCATGCATCACCAGTAGATTTTGGTGAATATATTTATAAATTATATTTTGGATTGTATATAGTATTTATGTTAATAATAATTTGATTTTGGTAAACGAAATTAAATTTTGTGTTAATGAAAATGAATTGAAATTTATTGTTTTCAAAAATTGAGAAATTATTTGTGATTGGATTGTGAAAATGATTTGAGGGCTTGAGGCTTAGTAATAGAGATCTTATGGATATAGAAGTGTTAAAATTTTAAATTTACAAGGTAGTATATTTAAAAAACAGTCGTTATGCTCCTCAAATTTTTATAAATTTGTTTTGTAAAAGTTTGGAGAAAAAAAAATTTCTCCACATTTTCCACACTAAATGAAAATTTAGAAAAGTTTGAAAAGTAGACGGCATAGCCTTATGAAAACTTTCCAGTTGGATCAAACATCTGCTGGAGGGCTACTATGAGATGGCCGGCAGGCCAAGTAAGGAGAGGGGCTTATCGCTTACACCAATTTAAAAAATATTCCTTTGTTGTCACTCACAAAGAAGCATTTGATCCCAAAGTAATTTGATACAAGATCTATAAAAAATGAACAAATACCATAGAACACCCCAGTACTCCGAAGTAGGTGGCTTAAACTACTTCTTTTCATTCTCGCTTTTCGAAAAGTAGTAAACATAATACCCATCCTCCTCATCCTCCAACCGTATAAATGCTTTTCGTAATTTTTTAGCACTAACATCAAGTATGTTAAGTTACACCTTGTAAAACAATTCATAGATACCAAAGCCAACGATCCAAGCATCTTATTTTCAAAATATTTTTTGAACCTCACTAATCTAGTAGGAGAAGATCTAACATACTTCACTGCATTTCGAATGGCTACAATCAACTCATAGATATCTTTCAAACTATCACCCATAATCAAATTCATTATACAGGCACGACATCTAACATGCATATATTTTCCTCTTAAAACCGTTGCATGCACATGCGAACTATTCAATCTCCATATTAAATAGTTTAAGGCAACAAAATTTGCAATTGCATTGTCAATAGTAATGGAAAAGACTTTTTTAATACCTTAATCAAGCAAAACCTTCTCAAAACACTTTCTAATTAATTCCTCTTTATGACTTTCGTTGAAGTGAAGCTTAAAATCTTCTTTTATAGATGCTACTCATTATCATTGAAGTGAGATGTTACAATCATGTAATTAATATTTTGGACCAAAGTCCAAGTGTTTATGGTTAGACAACTTCTCACTTTACTTTCCTTGAGCTTTTTCTTCAATTTTGCCTTCTTATCAAAATACAATTTGTAAATATCTCTTACTATTGTTATTCTAAATGATATTTCAAATTGAGGGCTGGTCACCATGTTTCACTATACCTTCTAAAAGCCTTGTTCTCCACAAATCTAAGTGACAATTCATCTTTTACAATCATCTACCCTAATCTTTTTCGATAATCCTCTTGATTAAAGGTATAATATGTAGTCAAATTACTAGCATATCCTTCTAATGTTTTTTTTGCCTCATTAATGTTTTTTGAGTGGTATAAACCAGTTTAGTTTTGAGTAGCTTACACCTAAATTTATTATGTTTGTTTATGTTGGCGGTCCCATTAGAGAAGAAATCGCATGTATATGTAGCCCTACAATATATACACCAACCCTAGAATTCGAAAAAAAAAAAAAATCAAGATTTTACAATGCAATGCATACATGTATATTGATAATTGGCTTTACCTTTTTTTTCTTTTTTTTGGAAAGGACTGACCTTCCTTGTTTTGCGTGAAAAGCTGTTGCTTTCATTAACTTTTGTTATTTATTCTAAAAGCTGCTAGCCTCCTATCTTCCACAAATTATGATTATTTAGTTATTGTTAAAAACTTTAAAAGTTGCCGCCACTTTATCTCTTCCTTCCTTCCTTTTTTTTTTTGGGGATATTATTAAAAGCCCCCCCGAAACGAAAACTATGAAAATTTACCCCTGATTTTATTTTTATTAAGTGAATCGCTCTCTACCGTTAACTTTCCATCCA
Source organism: Dimocarpus longan (assembly GCA_022984855.1). Taxonomy (NCBI): domain Eukaryota; kingdom Viridiplantae; phylum Streptophyta; class Magnoliopsida; order Sapindales; family Sapindaceae; genus Dimocarpus; species Dimocarpus longan. The sequence goes on from CM041018.1 coordinate 13,867,697, forward strand.
AAATATTATATTTTTCATCCAAAATTATGAAATGACCAAAATACCCTTAACAAGATTATTTAAAATCCCAATCACACCCTTCCAAATTATGTAATGACTAAACTATCCTTAAATTATTAATTAATAATATTATTAAATTAAAAAAATAACATAATATTTCCAAAAAACCTAATTAACAAATAAAATTCTTGATCCAGGTTAAAATCCAATAAAAACCCAGAAAAGATTTGAACTTAAAAAAACCAAAATCAAATTCAGAATCAAAACCCAAATTAGCCACCAATATCAAAAAAATATCAACAAAATTCAACCCAGCATTATCAATATCAACCTACAACATCAGCAACATCATCATCAATCATTTGAGAGAAAAAAAAAGAAGCAAACCCAATAGAGACCCATCCATATCTAGATCCATACAACATAAGCTGCCTTTCTACCCACCACCACAAATCACTAAGAACAACCCTAAACCAACTACCCACCCACCACCCAGATAACCTTAAATCAATCATCCACCACCACCACAAACCATCCACCATCACACCCCATCCAAAACTGTCTAGTTCTAGGTTTTGAAACCCAAAACAAGCTGGTTTTGGGTACAAACCAATCCAGAACCAGGCTAGTTCTGGGTCTGCTGAACCTAGAACCGTCTGGATCTAGGTCGATTCGAACCCAAAACTAGTCTAGTTCTAAGTTTAGAAACGCAGAACCACACCGGTTATGGGTCTGTCGAACCCATAACTGTTTGGTTCTGGGTTTCGAAACCTAGAACCAGACGGTTTTAGGTACAAACTAACCCAGAACCAAACTGGTTCTGGTTCTAGGTTCGAACCAACCTAGAACTAGATAACCCAAAAAAAAAAAGCTAAAAAAGAAAGAGATGGAGGAGAAGGGTGTGGGTTGGTCGTTGACGATGGAGGACACAGGTGGCAAGAGAAAAAGAGAGATGGAGGAGTGAAAGAGAGAAAAGGTGAAGTGAGAGAGATGAATGAATGGGAGAATGGTAGAGAGAGAGAGTTGAAAATATGAGGTTTTTTTTAATTTTTTTCAATATTTATTTAATTTTATTAAAGTCAATTACCGTTATGCCCTCCAAACTTAACACCATCCGATTTTTTTAATCGATAGAGGGCGGTTTACCTATTAAAATGAAAATCGAGGGTAAATTCCCATTAATTTTTCATTTCAGGAGGTTTTTTCATAATATCTTTTTTTTTCTTTTTTTTTTTACTGTTTATTGTTTTTTTAACATTATTATATATTCTTTTTATTTTTAATACAATTAACTCTCTCCATTTTTAATATTTGTACTTTTAATATTTTTCCTATTTCTAATTAATTAATATATATTTTTTATAACCTTTTGCTTTTAGTCAGATACATGTTTTCTTCTATATAAGTACTATTTACTTCTATTTTTTATTTGCTAAACAAACTCCATTGACAATTTGTAATTTTACTGAACAACTTTTTTGTTTTTTTCTCTTCATCTTCACTTGGCATCTATTTATCTTTATTTGATATCTTGTTACTTAGCAAGTTAGCCTACTAAATTGATTATTTTTTAATTTATTCAGTTTTTAATAATTTAAATTTAATATACATCTCATCAATAAATCTTAAAATTTAAGTTATTGCATTAAAATTATCCATGTATTGTCTCATAATATGACTTATAATATGTGTCAATCAATTCTCATTGCATAAATTTATTGTTTTTCATTATAAATACTTTTTTTTTTTTTTTTGGGTTATAAAACGAGATTGAGATTATGTTTTATAATGAATACATATGATTTGTGTCTTATTTAAATCTATAAATTTTAAGTAAATAATGCCAAATTATATCCACTTGAGTATTACTAAATTTTCGATATAAAAACATTATATATTTAATATATTTTTAATTTTTGATTTTTTTATTACTTTATTGACATGCCCCCGAATAAATTTTTTAAGTCCGTCACTGTATGTGTGTATATATATATATAGAGAGAGAGAGAGAGAGAGAGTGATACAAGTCAAATATTTTTTTCAACCATGCAATTCATTTCTGTTTCGATATATCTTCTGCATTCCATTTGGGGAGAAATATAATACAAGTAAATTATGCTATTTAACTTAAATAACAATAGCCAAGCAAGTGTTCAAATTATATATGGATAAATCAACACTTAGGTTTTAGGATGATGGGACTTACTAATATCTCTAGAATGTTGTTACAATTTATTGGAGACTACTACAAATAGGAGTGCAGTGTTTTACACTCATCAACCCCATTGTTTGATGAAATGGATATTTTTCATCCGGTAGTTTCATTTTTGGTAAATATATACCTTATAACTGATTGAAATGGTTAAAAAGGCCACCCACAATTTCGTAAAATCATTGAAAAAAAAAAAAAAATTCCACTGTCTACGTTTCTTTAGTGAACCAATAAAATTATAAGAGTACATGGATCATTTACCAAAAATCTAATACTAAAATATTTTCAGAAAATATAAAAATTAAATAAATTAGGTATGTAGTTTAGTGTAATAGTCAAAATTCACCACTAGTTTGAAAAGAATCCCTTTATTATTTGATTAAATAGATAAAATAACTCTTGTAGTTTAAGAAAATATCTAAGAAAAACCTCTTACCATCGAAGTTAATGTTAAAAATTAAGGTTTGATCGTTAGTGAGACAAGACAAAACGATCAAAGCAAGATAAAATATTAAAAAAAAAAAAACTAATATTAATAAAAAGATGATTTCATTTTTCAAAAAAATAAAAATAAAAAATATCCACTATTCACCTCTAAATTGGATGGTCGTGATCAAAATAGTTAAAAAAATACAAAAAAAAATGATAATTTTCTAAATTGTCTTGTGGATGGTGGACACAATTCAAAAAAAAAAAAATTAAAAAGTAACAAATATTAATAATTTTCTTTTTAAGATGGACAGTAGACATAATTCAAAAACATTAGAAAAAAAAAATTAAAGTTCTTCATAACTGAAGAACACTTCTCTCTTTATTTTTTTGTCTCTTTGTCTTCATCACCCATATTTGTCTTTATCATCATCCACCAAACTAGACTATTATAATCCACCTTTGTCTTCTCTTTCTTCTCCATCTCTCTCTTGATAGCTCTTTCTTTCTTTTTCTCTCTGAAAAGCTAAATGAACCCTGGCGACCTAAGTTTGCTTGGCTTCAAATGACCTAAGTCAACCTAGGTTTGTTGATCTTTAAAGATCGTTCGTCTTCAAATGAACTTAGGCCATCAAGGTGCATTCCAAGTTTTTTTAGATTTGAGTTTCAAAACCCAAATCTGGTTTTCTAGGTTTTGAAATCCAAAAGTTGATGATATGGTTTTGCCCAGATTGTCAATGATCTTTATCTTCATTTGGCTGAAGATTTAAGATATATGTTTTTTTTCATTTTTCATTTCTTTAAAATTTGTTTAAATAAATGTTGATATTGAAGATGTTAATGATCTATTAATTGTGGTTCATAGTGGAAGAAAACGGAGAGGTCGTTGGCGTTTGAGGGTTTGGTCTTGTATAAGATGATAGTTTAGACATTAATGATGGTTGAAGATGATGAACTAGCTAAAGAAGATGAACTGGGTTTGGTTTAGTCATTAATGATGGTTGAAGAAGATGATTTTTTGAGTTTCCAACGGTTGGAAACCAATTCTCGAAAATCCTGGGTTTCCGACGATTGAAAACCCAAAAATATATTCTTTAATTATTATTATTATTATTATTTTCATTTTAAGTAATTTTTTAAAAAATTTTATTTTAAAATTAATCTCTGTCATCCATCATAGAGATGGATGATAGAGATTAAAAAAATTAATAAATTATTTTTATTATTTTTGATTTTATCATATTTTAATCATTTTTAATATTATTATATCAAATACCTTGAAGGTAAAATGGGTATTTGTACTAATTGCTAACATTTTTTTATCCAAAACTAACTGAAAGTGGTATTTTAGATTTATGAAAAATGATTAGGGGAATTAATAATTACGTCAAACAATAGGAAAGAAATTAGTATTATCGCTTTAATAAAACAAACTAAACTTATTTTTCCCCATATTTCTCTCTCTCCTCTTTTTTACTTTGTGTCCATCTCATCACCGTTCCCGATCCTCTCTTCTCCCTTTCTCTGATCCTTCCCATCTCAGATTCTACACTTTTTAGGTTTTCTCTCTCTTCTCCCCTTTTATAGATATCTCTTTTTGCTTTTCATCTTTGATCTCTCACTTTCCCCTTTCTCACTGGATGAATTTCCATGTAACATCCATTTTTTATCCTCGTACGAAACATTGTAAACTTTTATTTGTGAATAATAAAATGATTTGAAATGATTGAATGTGAAAATCGAATTTCCAAAATGATTCCCCAGCAGTCCAAAAGTAATTAATAAAATTTTTGAAAAGTATGAAAATGATCAAATGGGTCATAATATAACTCCCACATAGTCCGAAAGTGAATAATAAAATTTTCGAGTAGACCAGAGATTGCTTTGAACATAAAATTTAATTTTAATATGATTTTCGGGTGAAACGAGAAATATTAATAGAATTTTCAGATAGTTCGAACATATGAATTTAGTTTTTATAGAATTCCCGCATAGCCCGGATGTGCAATCTAATGTTAGTAAAATATTTGGATGTGTAAATTGAATTTTAGTATAATTTTTGAATGGACTGGAAATGATTTCGAATATGGAAAGACGAAAATCGAAAAGTGTGAATGGATGCATGAAATAGGAGTGAACAAGTGGCGTGCATGGAATGGAAGAAGGAATGCATGCATGACACATGTTTCATGCATGAAGAAAATGAGACAAATGTCGAAAAGAAACCATGCATAGCTTGACAAATGTAGTTGATATATAAAACATATATAAAACTTGAAATTGATGAAGCAAGAGAGAGAGTTAGTGCCTTTGGTCATCAAAGGGCATTTTGGCTAAAAATTGAAGGAAATGCAAACAAGAGAATCACATTTTCCATTCGGTCACAAACACAAGAAAACCGAAAAGAGAAATCAAGAGAGAAACAACGTAGTGTTCGGTTGAGAAAGGTGTTTTGGCCGAAAGAAACCAAAGGGGACAACAATTATTTTAGAAGGTTTGAAGTTGGTTTTTTTTTTTTCTTTAAGGTTTTTCATGCATGCAAGAGAAAAATTCAGCCAAGGAAGAACCAAGGAGGCAATAGCTTGTATGGTGGATCAGAAGCTGTTTTTAGAGTGATCTAAACTCATGCAAGAAGCAATTTGATTAAGAGAATCAAGAAAGAAATAAGATGCAATTCGATCAAGTGAAAGGGGGTTGTTCCGCCGTGAATAGGCAAATAAGACAGCATGCATTTTGAGTGATTTCGAAGGGATTCAACACATGCATGAGGTATATACAAGTCTAAGAGTGAAATCCAACCATTTGGAGTTAGTTTGAGAGGTAATGTAAGCCCTCACCCAGATTTATTATTTTACAGTATTAGAAACCTTCGAATTGAGTTACGGTCGAATCATAGACCTCCAATAGTATTATTTGAGGTTAAATATATTTTCGTATCGTAAGTCGAATATCGTTTGACTGACCTCGGTATGAATACAAAGTGATTAGGAAATTCAAATCCAATTAACTTATGATTTTGGTGTGAGTGGTGTGAGTATTACATGTGGAATGAGTTTAAATAAAAGTCAAAACCCATGTCACTAGAATTGCACCAATGAATAAATGACAAATAAAAAGTTAAATATGAATTATCATATATTAGTTGTCATGCATTCTTATTATTTAGTATTTTAAATTCATGCATTATCAAAATTGTCCCTTCATGGAGCAGCTTACATGAGATACAAATAAAGGGCATTTTAGTCCTAGCAAGTTAGTAATCATGATATGAAAAGAGATGAACTCTTAATAGTATTTATGTTGCACGACAAAAGTGGAAGCAAAGCAAGAGAATTCGGTTAACAAAGGTAGTCACGACAAACAAGAAAAAGGGGGCACCATTGTCATTTTTGCAAATGTTATACATATATATAAGAGTGTGTTAGTCGTAGTTACTAACACTTAGAAGAAAATTTGAAGCTAAATAGATTGAGAGAGTGAAGAGTAAGGGACGGCAGCTTTGGGAGAGGAAGAACAAGCTATTTTCATCTCCTTTCAAACCTTAAATCCATTTTTCTTCTTGGTTCAAGCTAGAACCTCATATCCTAAGTGAAAAATTTTTAAGATCTCATGAAATTCCTTAAGTTTTAAGTTAGTAGAGATTATGTTTTAAGTTAGTAGAGATTGTATGCTAGTTGGAAATTTTATGGATATGTTGAAGTGGTTAGTTGTTGATGTGTTTAGAGGAAAGTTGTAGTTTTAAAACAAATGTAGAACCCTAACTAGATGATGTAGAGATTTAAATGACATGTTGTGGTGAGAAAATGGTAAGTTAGGGTTGTATAAAAAGGGCTGTCATAAGCTTAATAACAGTGGAAACAAAAATGATTTTCATGCACTCTAAATAATTGACAAAAATTGTGAGTGAGTTATGAGTGTTAAAATGAAAAAGTAGTGTTTGTGCATGTGTTAAAGACATGAAGAACAGTAGGTAACCTCTGAGTTTAGATGGTTTTGAACTCAAATTTAAGCATGAATAAGGTTAGAAAAGCATGTAGAAGTGGTAGAAGTTCAAAAGAGCTAGTTTAGACAATTTTTGCAATCCCGAGTTCAAATCATAGGCTGGAGATAACCTGGAAAAAACTTACCTATATGGGGATGTTCTACACCTCAAATGATGCCTAGGAGTCATAGAAAACCACAGGTTTTGGAACTAATCGATTCCGATAAAAATTACGCAAGTTATATGCAAAATAGTGCCGTTAGAGAATCTCGAGCTCAAACCATGTGTTGGAGATAATCTGGGCAAAACTGACTTATATGAGGATGTTTTACACCTCAAATGATGCCTAAGACTCATAGAAAATCATAGGTTTTGGAACGGATAAATTTCGATAAAAATTGCGCAAATTATACGCAAAATAGTGTCGTTAAAGAGTCGATAAGTGAAATAGCTATGCAAATGCAATTTTTATTGCATGGAATGAGTTGAGTTATCATAAATAGGTAAAAGGAGCTTAGAAACGAAAGAAAAACCATCGTCGCTCGTTTGGTGCGAAAAGTGTATCGAAAAATGCTCAAAACAAGGCGTTTTCCCTAGATTTGATATAGTAAACGATAGAATTTTTCGACAAAACTTTACGGGTGACTTAGTTATGTGATAAGGAGATGTAAAAAAAGAAACGGACGCGAAACGAGCGCCGGTTCTAAATCTGTTTTTTTTTTTGTCAAACGGATTATTAAAAAGTTGACTTTTTATTTTAAGCCTCCAGAGACCAAACGAACCATATGGGGATGATCCTAGGAGTCTAAAAGTAAAACTTTTATGAAGAAATCGGAATTAGAGAGTCGCAAACGAATTAAAATCGAGTCGAAAAAGTTATAGCGTAACGAGTTTTCAATGGATTGATTTATATTGAAAATTCTATTGTTATGTTTTAAGTTATATACATTGAGTAAAGTATGATGAGAAATTGACATGTAGGTGATGAGCAGGTGAGCGAGACACGAGAGACTCATTGAGACGATCGAGTTGCTATTACTTGAATTGAGGTAAGTATACTTCACTTACATTATTTCAACTTCCATTTATATCGTAATGTATTTTGTTTAAAGATAGTACAAATGATTTTCCAAATTATAAATTGGATACGTTTGATAATGAGTAAAAAGTTAAGTCTCGAATCAAGAGATGAGATTCGAAGACAAAAAGTTATTTTCAAAACGTTTAAAACAAAGTTTGAGTTAAAAACATGTGTATACTGTAGCCTTAGAGTTTTGGCACTACACGACGACGTAGAAAATTTCGCTCATAGTTGTCGAAATTTATAGTTACTTATAATAGGATATGATGTAGAAATTTCTGTACCTAGTTGTGAGTGATAGTGAGAAGTTGCACTATAATACACGATGTAGAAAATTTCGTGTTGTAGATGCCCATAGTTGAGATCATTTTACCCTACGTCATGATGTAGTAAATTCCGTACGTAGTGGTTGAGATACTATAGTAACTTCACATTGACGTTAGTAGAAAAATCGTCACGTGATGGTTAAGTGTATTAGGGTACACACATGGTCCTTTTTAAAAGAAAAGAGATTTCAAATCAATAATTTGATGTCTTTTGAAGTTATGCATTATTATGAACTTACAATTGTTGTATTATTATGTAAAGAACTAACTAATTATTTTATTGTATAGTTTGCTTGCTTTAGCAGGTGTTATCATAGGTGATTTTGTGGCTGAGAGGACGACATCTTACTTATAGGTGGGGCACGAATAAACGAACCGTAAGAATGCTCAATATATGTTAACACGATTGTATATAGTTTAACAAGATAATCGTGTGTTATATATGAACACTTAACGGATTCTAAACCCATATTTTGATATGTATATATCGTTGTACATTCACACTTGAGATACACATATCACATGATTCACATGAGATATATATATTATGATGCATATGGAGATTTTATTGGCAATGTCAATGCATGATTGTGAAACGTGATGTGAATCCTATGTTTGTAAATATGTATACATGAAAAATTACATGTTTGTGAAATCAAAGTAGTTGGGAGGTGATCAAAGATAGTTCGAAACGTATTTTTATGCAAGTCAAATTTTGAAAGTGTTCAAATTATAGCTGTTATACTATCGAAATTTTTATAAAATCTGTTTTTAAGAAATACGAAAAATTTCCACCAATCCCAACTATATTTAAAAGTAAAGAAGTTTTAAGCTAAAACGAGTAAACTGACAAAATATTCTAAGGGTTCGCGTATCAGATTTCCTTAATTCGACGAGTTAGGTTCGGGAAGTCCGTTGAAGTGCCAGGCGGGATCCTCCAGACAAGAGCTTAGAAAAGGTCTGGTTCAGGTTCTGTCAGGTAAAATTTGAGTTTTCTATGAGCTAGTTTGTATAATTTTTGGATTTATGATTTTTGATAGTTTGGTTGTGATAATATATTTGGGATTTAGGATTTGAAACCTCATTAGTATAAAAGTTCATTTGCATGTGAATTTGGTATGGTATTTGAAGGAGAATTGATGTTTGATTTTATGTAGTTCTCAACTATAAGGGGTTTTAGTGGTTCATACGTTGTTTGAGTGTTTTACCATGAGTTTTTGTGTGATATTGATGTGTAAAATCTTAATGGAAAGTTATAAAATGGGTTAATATGCATTCGGCCAAAGGTGGGTTACCATAGACTAAATTTAAGTTTGAATGTTTTGAGTGGTTTTCACGCTTATAAATATATGGAATGTTGGGTTTTGATGCCAAAGTGAGAAGCAAAATGTTGGTAATTCAAGTTGCTATGGTTCGGCCATAATATGTTCAAAGTGTTAGATAATTACTTTTGTAAGTTTCGAATGATTTATAGGTTGTGTTGATTGTAAATTTAGCATGGATATGGAAAGAAATGCAATTGGATTGTAAATGATTACCTTGTGGCAAATAGAATTTCTAGAAATGACCGGATGTGAAAATCGAATTTCTAGAATGATTCTCGGGTAGTCCGGAAGTAATTAATTAAATTTTTAAAATGTACGGAAATGATAAAATGGGTCATGATTTAACTCCTAGATAGTCCGAAGACGAATAATAAAATTTTCGAATAGACTGTAGATGGTTTTAAACATAAAATTTAATTCCAATATGATTTTCGGGTAAAACAAGAAAGATTAATAGAATTTTCTAATAGTACAAACATGTGAATTAGTTTCGATAGAATTTTCGGATAGCCCGGATGTGCAATCGAATGTTAGTAGAATATTCGGATGTGTAAATTGAATTTTATTATAATTTTCGAATGGATCGGAAATGATTTCGAATATGGAAAGACGAAAATCGAAAAGTGTAAATGGATGTATGAAATAGGAGTGAACAAGTGGCGTGCATATAATGGAAGAACAAATGCATGCATGACACGTATAAAAATAGGTTAGTATGCATTCGACCAAGGGTGGGTTACCATAGACTAAATTTAAGTTTGAATGTTTTGAGTGGTTTTCATGCTTATAAATATATGGAATGTTGGGTTTTGATGCCAAAGTGGGAAGCAAAATGTTGGTAATTCAAGTTGCTATGGTTCGGCCATAATATGTTCAAAGTGCTAGATAATTACTTTTGTATGTTTCGAATGATTTATAGGTTGTGTTGATTGTAAATTTAACATGGATATTGAAAGAAATGCAATTGGATTGTAAATAATTACTTTGTGGCAAAACTTTGGTCAATTACAAAAATGTAATTTTTTAAGAATTGGACTTGCATTTACACCCCTAGACATATGTTTAAGTGTAATTTCGATGAGAAAAATAAAATGAGATTGATGATATAAAAATATGTTAGGTTCGGGAAACATAGGGTGAGTTTAATTCAAAAATTTCGTAAAGCGTTAGAGTAAAATTAGGTTTTATTCGACATTCTTTATGTGCTTTGATATTTAGATTTTCGAATGGAAAGTAGATACGTATAATTAGCGTTGTTATGATTTGAAAAAAGGTTGTTTCGAAATCTTTATGTAATTGGGTGTTGTGTGATTGAATGCTTGTCGATGAAAATACGTTTATGAATCAATTAGTTGCAACGTTGCTTATGGTAGAATACTAAAATATATAGATAACGAGAAGACGAAGAATTTTGAAGTTATAAAATTATTGCAAGTGAGGAAGTCGCGAATTTTTTGTGAGTTAGAAATTGATGAGTGTAAGTTATTTTACGAAATAATAAATGCATTTTAATATGCTTAATGTGAGTATAAATGTTTTAAAATTGTTAAAAGTAGTTTTATTCTTTTTAATATGGTTTTAAAATGTTTTATAAATATTTAAGCATTTTGATAATGAAATGAATTTATATTAATGATATTAGTTTATAAATGTTTTTACATATGCATCAAAGAAATGTTTATCACATGAAATTATGGATGAAACGTGATTTACGCTTTTAGCATCCTGATATACCCCACAATGGCATTCTTCATCATGATGTCTACCACATCTTTAACACTGAAGCCATTTACCCTTGCTCATGCTGGTATCTTGCTAACCTGTTGGTGGTTTAATAGAACCTTGACTAGAACTAAACCGATAATTCTGTTAATAACCACTATTCTGTCTAGTATAACTACCACCTATCTTAGGTACTTTGTTATTGGAGCCTCCCACCGACTAACTCTAACTGCCATATATTTGTCTTTGTTGTTCAAACTTATGGCCTTCCTCAATAATTTTCTCTATTCACAATGCAGACTCCACCAATTTTCCATAATTGGTATGTTCAATAGAAGAGATATAGATCTTGATTTCCTTTCGAAGGCCCTCTTCAAACTTCCTGCATTTATTTTCTTCATTCTCCACTGTAGTCGAAGCAGCCCTGGAAAGTTTTGTAATATTTCTTCTCATAAGTTTCAATTGATAAAGAACCTTGCACTAATTTGAAAAATTCAATCATCCTCACATTTTATATAGAACCTCGGATAATAATAAGTGTTGAACTGCCTTTTAATTCATCCCAAAATATCACCCTAGTGTTCTGTTGTCGAACTGACTCCTATCAATCATAGGCTCTGTCCTTCAATAAAAATGTGACAAAGGCAAGTTTCTATTCATCCGAGCATCATATAACCCCAAACACATGCTCCAGATTATTCAACCATAATATGGCACTATCAAGATCACTGAAACCATCAAAAGATGTAGCCCTAATATTATGTGCATGCTTTATAATGATTTTTGGGGTACCGTACGCGATTACTGGACTAAAGTGGTCAGACGTTGAGCTATTTTATCCATAGGCTCCTCCCTAGGTTCTGGCACTTGAGGTTAAGGCACAAGAGGATTAGGATGGGACTCTGCCTCCATCTCATTCACTAACTCATTACCCTGTTTAGGTGTTATAATTCTATCTAAGTTTGCCATTGGTCTCTGCTTATGTGGGCGACCAACTTGATGCATGAAGTTGTAACAAAATATAATTAGTGATCAATGCATGAAACTAGATGCAAGCAATTGTGTAATGGTTTAAAATCATAAACCAATCGATTTGATACCAAGTTGACAAGACTCTTAGATTCCTAAGTTGAATCCGAGAAAACCTTGTGATAAGCTGAGGAGCTATATATGGTTCTAAACTTTTTTATGGAAATCAGTTGAAAATCTAACAATACATATGGTAGTTTAATAAAAATTTCAACAATATAACTACTGTTTATCCACTAATTCCACTCTGTAATAAACAAAATGTACACTTGTAAAATATTTCAAATCTCAACTACTTAGAACCTCCGATCTCTCTTCCAAATCTCATTTCAACACAAGTAGCGTCATGTAAAATATATAAAGTAAACTAAATGTCACATTAAAATATAACTATAAAATGTGTTTGTATCATTTGCAGACTCGAAACTGATGGGAAATTAAATATTTTACAACTTTAAAGTATAAGTAAACACACACATGCCTAGATGCCATGAAATATACAAAATACACATACAACATCAAAATATGATTTTCTTGTATTATTTGATCAAGTGGCCCACTTTTATCTACTCAGAGATTTTTTTTTTTAGACCTGACGGTTACTTGGAAAATAGTTTTAAATTTAAAAAAGTAAGAGCTCACACCCAATCAGTGAATATAACTTTCGAAAAACTAAATAAATCATTTTCGATAATAACTAACATAACATAAAGATAGTAAGAAAAATAAAATCTCAATGATTTATATTCAATCATATATGAAAATGATACTAAAATCACATCTCATATCATGATAAAATATAAATATTTGTATGGATCATTTCTATTTGCAATCAAAACTCAATCTACACTAATTTAGTACCTAGGAAAATCTATCACACGTAGTGAAAATACTCAATACACATATAGAATAAGGAATAATATATGTCATACACATGTTGGGCGACTTAATGACTCTCAGACATTTGTCACACACGTGCTGGACGACTCTTTAGGACTTACATACGCGAAGCCTGTCTGACCGTTAGAGGAAAAGTACAACCTTGGTATTTTGAAAACATTTTTTTAATTTCCTTTCAAATCTTAAACTATTTCTATATATAAATATACATAATATTGAATAATACTTTTCTAAAATATAAATGAACATTCTTTCTGATAACATAATATAATATATTATAAATGTTTCTTATAATAAATTTATACTAAAATCATAAAACATAATTTATAATTTATAAAATTAATTAACTAAACAAATAACTTATTCAATAAATAATAAAAACTAAAATATAAATAAACATAATTTAATCAATTTAATTAAAATAAAACTATTCAATCACAAATTAAATTTTAGGCTCTATTTGGAACCACTAACACCGTATTATCCTTGAGTCATTTTCCACCTAAAAACAATACAAAAGTCTGTTTAAAATTCATAAAAATCAAATTAAAAAATTGAAATTGAAAATAAAATAATTGTACACCAAAAATTTGCTCCAATTTTTTTCTCTTTTCTTTGCTTTTTTTTTCTACTCACGGGTCTTCTTCTTCTATTTTGTTTTCTTTCTTTTGTTTTGCTATGCTATTTGGTTGTGTGTGTGTGTGTGGTGTGTTTCTAATTGAACATTAACACAGACACACACATTAACACACTCTTTTCAATCTCTATTTTGCTTATCAACTTATACATTTGACCCTTGTCTCATTTCTTTTATTACTTTGAATTTTTTTTTCCTCAAATGTTATTGCTATCTTCGTTTATTCTTATCTCTAACTCTCTCAATTATATATATATATATATATATATATTTATTTATTTATTTATTTAGTTATATGTGTATATGTGTGTGTGTGAGATCGGATCCCACTCTTTTAATCTCATTTCATTTTGTCCTTTGTCTCATACGTTGACCGGTACAACAAACACATATTTTCTTTTCTTTTTTATGCCCACCAAATTTCACCCTTTTGTATGTACGTCTGTGTGTGCATATATAAATATATACATATACATATATATATTTATATCTTTTATGCTTGAAAGTAAATGAGTGCATTTAGTAGAAAAATGAGTAACGTTAATTTCCAATTTAGACTCACTTAAATTTTGGACTTCACAAATAATTGATTGACCTATTTTTATTACTTCAATTCGACTCTTTAATTTAAAATCTCTAATTGAACCCCGACCCTTTGACTTATCCATATAAGCCTCATTTATATTTTATTTAAAAAAATATTCTACTGAATCTATTTGATTTCAGACGTTACAATAATAGTCTTTTTGATGGTCAACTGTAATCAACAGGTATAACTAATGAATTTCACTAATAGCATAAGGTAATTTGTTAACAAAATGTAAATTTTATTCCGCTTGTCAGAAGACATACGTCATATAACTCATGTAGGTAATTTATAAGTTATTTTTAAAACAAATTGGATGGATCAGGTATAATCCAATCGGTAAGTATTTGATCAAATAAATATATATAGTGATCCTATGTGCTCATATGTCTTCAAAAAGAAATCAAATTTAGATTCGCTATTATAGCACTCTATGTTTATAATATTAATTTAGGTGGAACTCTTGAAAAGCATTTAAATACTGCTAATATTTGAAAAACAAAATTGAAATGATAGACCTGTGCAAAACAAAATACAATGTCGATATGGAGATCGAACGCTTATCCAACGAAGTGGTTGTCCATCAATTAGCATTTATTGAACAAAATTTTGAGAATTTTTAGTTCAATGACAACACAAAGAGTCAAAGACATTGTAATGACTAGTGAAGAACTTTCGTCAAGGGAGCATTCTTTCAAGGTGGACATATTTTTGAAAAAAAATATAGTAATACTAAACATATGCACTATATATTTTCTTTCCCTTTAACTAGGCTTTTTTTCAGTTCACCGACAAGATTTTTAATGGGACAATTTAAACCCATCAAACACCACTTATGATCGAGTATCGTATACAATTTGCCAAGGTTTTTATTCCACTGGATATTTCTTTGCAAATCCAGATACAAATGGTAAAAATCTAAGGTGAGTTATAAATTTATGCCATAATGACAACTTTAGGATTCTATGTCCCACCAATATTACAAGTGTCGGCCATCCATGAATATATATTTATTTATTTATTTTACTAACGTCTGACCATAGTACTATTAAAACTGACTAAAATAAGACACTGAAGTATATTTCGAAAAGTAAAAGAGAACAATCCACATAACATAAAAAAATTATCCACGTATCAAGTGAGAGGTATGTTCGAACCAAACATCTAAGACTTGATGAGGGGTGGGCTTATACCACCACGCCACCCTTCCTTTCCGCATAAATATATTTCATCAAAATGAATAGAGAATGACGGCTTGAGCTATTGACATTTGTAATGTATGTTGGCATTGTGTAATTGGTTTGAGACTAGTATAAATAGGCGTGCAAGGTTAATGTGCTGATTCAACAAAACCATTTAGAGATAAAATAAAAACTTCTGCCTGCTTCTGTTTTTAGCAATTTTGAATTTGATTTTCATTTTATATTACTTGATTTTGCAACAGCAGGCAGCAGCAATCAATGGCATCTGCAGAGGGAATCCAAGAGCCGCAATGACGTCAAGGTCTAGCCTCTATGCTAGCCATTGCCACTGCAAATCCAACCAACTACGTACGCCAAACCGACCATCCTGATTTCTACTTCCGAGTCACCAACAGCGAACACATGACAGAGTTAAAGCAAAAATTCAAGCGCTTATGTAAGTATAAATTACCATGCAGACATAGACAGAGTCTAAGTCAAGCATACAATTAAGCTGCCACATTTAGTGTCAAGTAAACTACTAATTAGTTGCAGCTTCATAAGAATCTTTCTGTTATATAAGCACATAAACCTACTCCTATTGAAACATTTCAATGCATAAAATAAATGCTCATTTGCAACCGATAATCAAGTCTCTAAATGACCAAAGAAAAGAGATTATGCTACCTCAATCACAACACAGTTGTGAGGTGAACAAGAGTTTGTACTAATCTTCATATGTTATGTGCTATATATATTTCTCTCATTTTTTTTTTTTTTTTGGGTTCTTAGAGCACGTTAAGTTTATGTGACATTATGCTCTCAGGTGATAGTTCAACTATAAAGAAACGTTACATGTGCCTAACTGAAGAAATTCTAAAGGAAAATCCAAGCACATGTACCTATAATGCCCCCTCTCTACATGCACGTCAAGATATTCTAGTAGCTGAAGTGCCAAAACTAGGCAAGGAAGCAGCATCAAAGGCGATCAAAGAGTGGGGACAACCCATATCCAAGATCACACATCTTATGTTCTGTTCCGTTTCTGGCGTAGATATGCCTGGTGCAGATTTTCAACATATGAAACCGCTTGCACTTAAACCATCTGTAAAAAGAGTCATGTTGTATGCCCAAGGCTGTTTTGCTGGTGCAATGGTTCTGCGCATTGCTAAGGACTTCGCTGAAAACAATACTGGTTCATGAGTTCTAGTTGTCTGTTCTAAGATCACTATTGATACTTTCTGCGGTTCTTCACATGAAAACTTGTCTTGCCTTGTAAACCGGGCAATAGACGGTGATGATGCAGCTGCACTGATCATTGGTGCCAATCCTGATATATCTGTGGATCAACCATTGTTTCAAATAGTGACACCCATACAGACAACCATTCCGGACTTGGAATATGCAATCAAGTGGCATTTCCAAGAGGAAGGTCTAACTGTTCGTTTGTCAAAGAACATGTCTTCATTAATTTCTGAGAACATTGGAAAGTGTTAGGATGAAGCATTTCATCCAATAGGAATTAGAAATGATCGGAACTCTTTATTCTGGATGGCACATTCCATTGGACCATTAGTTCTCGACCGTATTGAACAAAAACTAGGACTGCAAAAGGAGAGACTCAGAGAAATTTGACGAGTGCTATGTGAGTATGGGAACATGGCAAGTGCTACTGTGTTATTTGCTCTAGACTAGACAAGGAAAAAGTCCATGGAAGAAGGAAAGACTACTACCAGTGAAGGGCTTGAATGGGGAGTCCTATTTGGATTTGGGGCAGGTCTCATTATCAATACAGTTGTGCTGCATAGCATGCCAGTCATTTCGAACTAATAAAGTGCAACTCTGGCTTTGAAAGTTCTTGATTTATTGTCACTAGGCATCGTGAAGTTAACTGTTACAACAAATCTGGCCTGATCATTGTTCAGAAGTGTGGTATGCTAGAGGAAGCATTGAGATAATCCTTGAGCAGAATAATAAAGTGAGAAACTATTAAGTTAGAGTTCAGTTATTATCAGTCTGAGAACCTTCAATGTATGGTATTCCCTATTCCAGAAGTAAAAATGTTCTGTGTGTATTAAATTTTCAGGGACATTTAATCATGAGTTTTAAAATAAGTTCTCTAAGCAAGTCCAGCATGAGAGGAATTAAACATAACCATTTCATAGAAACAATTACTTTCAGTGAAGATATATAATTGCCAAAATGTTTTAGCACAATATGAGAATAATTTCTACCCTCAATGCCTCACGGTGATGGGCTAGCTCTAAACACAGTAAACAAGTTTGGTGTGGCTAATCCAGTAGTTGGTTTACCATAATTAGAGTGTCACAGATGAAGTGTAACAGTAATATGGGATGCATCTTGCACTGAAATAGGATCAAATCTAACTGCAGTAAAGTCAAAACTTGCTATAGACCATCTAGACATAGTGTTATTGAATACGTTATAATATCTTAAATCATGTACTGAAGAAAACAAATGATGTGTGTTAAATCATAGAAATAGGTAATAGCAGCCTTCAACAAGTCTAGGGTACATTAGCATTGTGATTGTAGCAACACTTTAAAGAGTTTCTTGCCCTTAAGTACATGACATCTTTGGACTGAAATACATGGGAGTTCTCTATGGTAGTAAGCTCAAAAGAGTGCCTTCATAGTAACTTATTATCATCTATTATTCAGAATTAGAGAGCCTTGATAGGAATCATTTGTTGCCATCTAGAGTTCAGAGTTCAATCAGCTTCCGCAACGTAGAAATTCATGAGTACAGAAAGATAGATGGGTTCGCTAGACTGTCAGTGGTAAAAGATAGGGAACTTGATTCTCCTTAAGTGAGTAAACAGGAAAATAAATGCAGGTTTCAATAACTAAAAGTAGAATTGTGATAGCATCTTTCCTAAGTAGTTGTGGTAAAGCAACAGAAATTCAGTCTGCTTTACTCCTATCATAAACAGTCCATATCTAATGTCCTAAAACAAAAAACAAAATAGCCCCCTACACTGTTAACCTTATTTAAGTTACCTAGTTCTTTCCTTATCATTCTTGTAACAAGCATAGTTAGCTCCATTTTTTGCATTTTAACATATTTAGACCACAAGTAACTTAGTCTAACAATGGAAGAAATGTCAGAATGGAACTTAATCTTAACAAAACTTATCCGAAATGGTGCACGTCATTCTGAAAGTTTGCATTTTGATTCAAACAGCAAGTATTACATTTAATCTACCGAGATTCTGCCAACTTTAGCCAAAGCATAAGAAAAAGCTTCAAACAAGAAACCAAATGAACTTCCCCCAGAAGTATCACATTATCTTCATCACCTAAATCATTTTCGGAACAATTTTAACAACTGGGCAATACTTTACACTTAAACAAACATCCTACAAATGGCCCAACAAACCTTGTCCCTGATGAGATTTGGACTATTCCCCACCTTGACTACCAAGTAATGGTCCTTGTTTCTGATGTAGAGAAACATGGATGGCCTTGGCTGCTGTTACGGCAGAATCTCCCCTCCTAACCACCTTTTCAAGCTCTCCAACCCTCTCTGATAGCAAAGTAACATTTGTGTTGGTGGACCGCACCAATTTGTTTGCAGTTTCCAGAGCACTGCATAACTGATATAAACAGTAACCAGTTAATACGAAACAGAGAAGCAGAACCATGAAAATCATTGCAAATAACTTTATCAGCTCGAGTGAACTGCCAGCTGGAGAACACAAATGAGAGTGTAGAACAATATAACATTCTAAAATCTAGAGCAAAAACATTAAATGTCTAGGATTGTCTTCAGCACCGCCACCACAATACCAAACACCTATATATATATATAGTTGGAAGGGAAAAAATAGCTAAAGCAAGTTAGATGTTATAAGATAATGAAATACCTTTAGAGTGAGAGGTGTCCAGGAGTGGTCAGAAGAGGCAAAGGCCTCATTTAATTGATCATAATTGTTCTGATTGTAAAGAATATCATACAACACATGATTAGTACATTTGACGTTAACATATAACACAATGTAATGTACATAAAATAAAGAGAAGGGAACCTGGAAGAGTTTTGAGAGGTCCAAGGGATGATTGGAAGCAGCTTCAACAGATCCTGAGGGATTATTGGTGGTGTTATGTGGTGCTCTAACATTTTCTTCTCCAACATCGCTGAGTAGATCTCCTATTGTAAGCAGAGGCCCTCCTATTCCCCTCATCGCCCCTTGCCCTGCCTCTTCCTTCCAATTTTTACCATTTATACGTACCCATATCCAAGCCACGTCGTTTTGCTCCATTTCTTTTCTTTTTTTTTTTGGGAAATTAATAAATAATATTTTATAAAGACCAAATTACAATACAATCTATTAATTTAAAAATAATTATAGACAGAGTCACTTTTGAAATTTATTACAATTTAGCCTACTGCCATTATACAAAGTTTGTTGGACTTAACCATAAATAGTATAATTATGTCAAAAAGATCTAAATGCCTTTGTGTATCTTGTTGACCTAATTGACCTTATTAAAAATTAAATCAAAAGGAAAAAAATTAAGGGAAAAATCTAAAATCCCTTAAAATGGAAAGTAATGTCAATCAACCCTAACATTTCAAAATATTAGCCAAAATATCCTCTACCATAAGTGAAATAATGGTTTCATCCAAACCAAAAGTGGTATTGAACCAAAATTAAGAAAATATGAAAATATGCTTACATATTAAAAATACTATTATAATGTAGTACCCTCTCCCGAGAATATTACTGTTCATATGTACGGAATGAAAAAATGTACTAATATACCCCCTTTGGTAAAAAATAAAAAAAATAATAAAATAAAATAAAATTTATTATGTTTATAAGTTTTTGAAAATATTTGGAATAAATTAAGATTATAAGGAGCCGAGGGACATAAGAGAAAATGTCAGATATTTGTTAAGAATGATAGAATTGTAAATAAGTGGAAAGGACAAAGACATTGTGAAAATAAAGAATTCTCTAGAAGCTGGACGGAATTGTAATTTTAAGGAACTTTAAGGATGAAAATGAGCTTGGCCCACGCCTATAAATAGGCGTGTGATGTGTGAGTCGGTGAAAGAGAGAGTGAAGGGTGAAGGAAAAATCTAGAGGAAGAGAAGGAGGGAGAGAGAGAGCTCTCGACAGAAGAGAAGAAGCTGCTACCGCCGTCCCCAAAGTCAAATTTTGCCATTTTTTTTAAGAATATCAAGCAGTTGGAAGGTTTAGAACAGATTTAAGAATTAGATCTGGTAAGGATTTAGCAGTAAAGTTAATTGTTTATGACATTATTTTGTGGAAAATCTGTTTGAGGACAGCCTCCATGTTTATTTGAAGCTGACGAAGTTTTTATGCCTAGATCTGGTGAGGTTGAAGCAGTGGGCGAGCTGGAGAGCTAAGCAGAAGGCTAATGGAAGCTTGGTAAGTAATGTAGCTAAGGAAATGAGTTAAAGTTGTTGTGAGTTAGAATGATTGAGAGCTGTCGTAGAACCTGTTGAGGTCACAACCTGGGTGAGATGGAGAGCTGAGTGGAAGAGCTCGTTTGAGCTGAGATGAGTGAAGGAGCTCGTTTGAGCTGAGTTGAATGAAGGAGTTCGCTTGAGCTAAGATGAGTGAAGAAGCTCGTTTGAGTTGAGCTGAGTGAATAAGCTCGTTTGAATAAAGCTGAGTGAAAGAGCTCGCATGGTTTAAGCTAGATGTGAGCTGGAGCTCACGTGGGTAGCTCGAGCTGAAAAAGGTAGTGCAGCTCGTTACAGCTCTAGTAAAATAGACTTGTTAGAGCTAATTTGAAGTAACTTATGAGCTAAGTAAGATTTCATTTGTGTGATCAAGTGTAGGTGACGTAGCAAGCTAAAAAGAAAGTTGCTGAGGTAGAAAGAAGGTCGCTGAGGCAAAAAGGAGATCGTTGAGCAGAAGTGAAGTGAATAGGTCAGCAAGCAATGAGTGTACAAAAATATATTTTTTTATTTGAATGATTTTCAGTTATTATGCAAATGCATTTCATATCTTTTATTTTTGTTTAGATCATAATTTTTTTATATTTTAGGATGAAAATAAATAAATAATTTATTTGTAGATAGTTTGCCATATGTATATGATTTCTTTTATAGCATAAAAAGAAAATAGATTTATAGAATAGAGAAAAAGGTTTTCAAACCTAATGGACGGCCCGAGACCGTATAACCTGACCTTCTAGCTTAAATCCGACCAGTATATCCCATAGTGTATGATATATGTTGGGAGAGTTAGTCCAGCTAACATTAAGGGGATTGAGTCTGTCGAGTCTGTCGCCCACTACGCTTGTGAGATATTTCTCGATGCACGATGAGCAATGGTAGTTTCTCCACACGTGTATACGAGACGTCTTAGTAGCTTTGTTATAATAAGGGATGTTAGCCTTTGCACCATGTGACCTCCCACACTGAGTAGAGTTGGTCCAGCCGCCTTTATGGTTTTAACTTTCTTGGGTTGCCATTAGAGCTTTTAAAATAGCTAGCATACCATTTAAGCAAATTATAGAAATAAAATATTTTTAAAAGAATTAAACATTTTAAACGAGCTTTTGAAATGAAATACTAATGTTATAAAGCCAATTTTTTTTTTTTTTTTTTAAGAAATAAAAATTTATTTCAAAGAAAAATATTTTCAAAACATGTTTGGGAGGAAATTTTTAGAATGAACGCATCTATTCACTAGGTTTTATAGCTCACAATGTTTTAATTTCAAAACCTTCCCCAAGTGTAGGTGCAGGTAGACATGACCACGGTTCGGTTCGAACCGTGCAGTTCGAACCGAACCGTCACTGTAGAACCGGAACCAGAACATAAGGTTCTGGTTCCGGTTTGGAACCGAACCGGAACCATCACTGTAGCGGTTCCGGTTCCGGTTCTAACCTTAAAGGAACCGGTGGAACCGAAACCGCCTTAAACCGACAGTTCCGGTTCAGTTCCGGTTCCTAAATAAATAAAAAAAAAAACAAAAAAAAAAAACAAGAGCCTACTGCCCAGACGCTGTCTGGGTTTCCCCCAGACGCCAGATCACCCAGATCGGCGTCGATCTGGGTTCCTTCCCCCAGATGCTAGATCACCCAGATCGACGCCGATCTGGGTTCCTGGCGCCGATCTGGGTTTCCAGCACCCAGATCGACGTCGATCTGGGTTCCCAGAACCCAGATCGGCGCCGATCTGGGTTCGGTTGGTGAACAAAACGAACAAAACAAAGAGAAGAAGAAGAAGAAGAAGAGAGAAGAAAGAAAGAGAAGAAGAAGAGGGAGAATCGGAGAAGAAAATCTGAAAAACACTATCAGACAGGAGAGTCAGAGAGAGAGAGACAGAGAGCGAGGAGAGAGAAGAGGAGTAAGTGAGAGTAAATGGGTAATGGGTTTTATTTAATTTGTGTATAAATTTATTTTTTAATTTTAAAATATAATTTAATATTACTTTTTAAATTTTAAATTATTATTTTAAAAAAGGTTCCAGAACCGGAACCGAAACCGTTATAGAACCGGAATTGGAATCGGAACCTGAACCGTTATAGAACGGTCGGTTCCAGAATCGAACCGGAACCGTGTTAGTTCGGTTAAGGTTCCGGTTCTAACTTTTTTAGAACCGGAACCGTCGGTTCAGAATCGGAACCGGAACCGAACCGAACCGTGGTCATGTCTAAGGTGCAGGTGACCAAGGTACCAGAAAGCCACATGCAGACTAGGTAGGTCTCGACCGACGATGCTACAAAGTCTTTTTTTGTTAAGTTTATGATTTAGATTTAATTATGTAATTTGTATGTTTTCATTTTTGTGAACAGATATTGTCGCACTTTATTAATTGTATACAATGTTTTAGATAATTACATTTTATGATAATATTTTAAATTATATATTTATCCGCTGCATACGAGAAATGAAATTCCAAAATGAGTAAATTTTTATATGCTTAGAATTTTAGAGTAGTTACGGGTTCGCTCCATGATACCCTTTTTGACTTTATTAGTCGGGCTCTAAATGGGTTTTGTGGGGTGTCCAGCAGAATCGCTGGATTAATTAGTAGGAATCCAGGTTAGGGTCATGTCAATTTGGTATCAGAGCCGAAGTTTTTAAATGATTATTTTAGAAAGAATTTTCTAATAGTTACATGATTTTGAAGACATTTTCACTTCATGCATACATGATTTCACTTATTTTACAGAATCATACATCGTCGAGGTCATCCACCCACTAACAGAGCTGCGGTTGAGGTACTCGAGCAGAGGAAGGGACACATTCACGAGTCTGTCAATGTGTCTATAGATCAAGCTGGACCTTCGTGACTTACGGAGCATGCAGATGGGAATGTAGATGTAGAACGGCTAGCCCAAGTTTTGATAACGACGCTTCATTAGCTGCGGGAATCAGGACTCTCCATCGAACGCGCTCGAAAATTAAGCTCTATGCCATTTGACGGGACCAGAGATCCGAAGAGCGCCTTGTCATGGTTAGAAACTAGTGAGGAGATATTCCAAGTGAAGCGTTGCTCAAAAGATCAGATGGTAGCATTCTCAGCCTTCATGTTGAAAGATAGAGCTAAAGACTGGTGGAAGGCGCTGCAAAGGCAGAATCCAGTCAGAGTACCCTGGACTTTATTCAAGCCAGAATTCATGAATAAGCTCTATCCGCGAAGAGTTATCATGACGCAAAGATTTAAGAATTTTTTCGGCTAGAGCAAGGGAATATTTCAGTGGCCGACTACAAGAAAAGATGTTCAAAGTTAGTTTGCATCGTGCCTTTCATCATTGACAATGAAGAGCAGAAGACCAAGAGATTTGTAGCGGGCTTAAATCCAAAGATCCGGACTTACGTTGCTTCAATAGTCCATATGCAATACGGCGAGCTAGTGGAGGCCGCGTTCAGAGTAGAGAGAAGCATAGAGGTTATTCCTAGGCTTAGAATGTTGACCCAAAAGCACGGATAGACTAGTGGATATTCTAGAGGACCCAGAAAGTTCATTAAGAATGGGGAATCATCCGCTGGATCAGGTAGTTAAAGGTCAAGCCAGGGGTCACAATCGAGTCAGAGGTTCGTGAGGCAATCAATCGGATTCGAAAGCAGCAATGAAAGCTCGAAGAATTGGCCTACGTGCTAGACGTCTCTCAGAGGCAGTACCGGATCTTTCAGATATGGACAAGAAGGCCATCTTATGAAGGATTGTCCAATGGCAGCCTCAGCCTTCCAGCTGGATATCAAGGTCGTAGCACCAGGGCAATCTAATGGAGGTTAGAGGCCAAACCAGAGGAGTTTTTAGGTTATGAGAGCCACTAGTTTCAACCGGTCAAGCAGAGCATCAGGCCGCGGTGTACCATCCAGAGGCCAATAAAGTAGACCCCGTGCTTATGTCAGAGTATGTGATGCAGCAGGATACAGATGCCTCTCTCAAGGTTATGATAGGTATGATTTCAGTGTTGGACCATGATGCTTATGTATTAATAGACCCTAGGACTACGCATGCTTTTGTGTCTAAGAGTTTTGCTATGACCGTAGACATTAAACCGGAACCCTTACGGTGTAATATGACATGTCTATTCCTACTGGGGATTCCCTTTGGGCGAAGAAAGTATTCGAAGGAATTACAGTGGTCATTGAGGGAAGAGAGTTTCCAGCAAATTTGATTGTACTGGACATCCATGACTTCAATGTTATACTAGGAATGGATTGGTTATCCGTACATCGAGTTTCGGTAGATTACTTCTATTGACGTAAAATAATAGTCAACTGTTGGTTCGTGAAGCCCAAACTGCAATCAATGGAAAATAAACAAAAATAAAAGAATAAAAGTATAGTGGAAGAACTAAAACATAGGATTTACGTGGTTCGGTCAAAAATGGGCCTACGTTCACAATGCCGTCTCCGGTATAGATAGACAGTCTTTGTTATTATAGTGTTTTTTGGTTACAGCGACAGAGAGGAGAGAGAGAAGGATCTCCCATTTTACAATAATTCTCACCCCTATTTATAAAGAGGGGGAAGTGTTACAATTATAGTACAACTCAAATGGGAAAACATTTATTAGCATTTACACTTCCAATATTGTGCCCTTGATTTTCGAGATTTGATGTGATCTTCTGACTTGGTGGTTGAGATCTTCAAAAATCACGTTGTTACCATTCTGGGTAAGATTCTACGTGCACGCCATGCTATTCACGTGCTGAATCTGCTTTGGGTGAGCTGGAGCTCATGAGGTAGCTTTGCTTTTGACTAGCGACCTGTGATAGAGTTTCTCTTATGCGAGCTTAGGTCATGGCCGAATTAGAGCATGTAACAATGAACTGCTCGTTCTATACAAGCTCACCGTTGTGAGTAGGATACTTCTACATGCGCATTCTTGCGAGTTGTCATGCGAGCTTACTTCTGTAAGTTGAGACTTACACGCTGGTCCCTTATCTGCTGGGCCTTTGTCTATTGGATTATTTCAGGGCATTTAGGCTTTTACCAGCCTATTTGAGCAATCTAGAAAATACCCACAACATAAACCCCTCAGCTCCTAGTTCGTTTACGGGCTGGGAGCTTGAGCTCACTAGTAAAAGCTGATGTGTAGAGTTCGTTGGTAGACATCTTATTGCGTCTTCAAGTCTTGTTTCGTCTCTTTGGTCAATGTAGCTTCATGGTTAGTTTCCATGATCAGGCTTCTTTAGAAGAGGAGCTCGTTGTAAGGTTTGCTTGGCACTTGCTTGCTTCACTTCAATGTCTACTTTGTGCTTTTGTCTCATCAAGTCCTGAAATTTCCTATGGACTAAAAAATAAAGTATTAGCAATAATAAGCCTCTCGAACTATGCCCAGAGGGTGTTGGAACCCAATGACATAGTGAGAGTTGAGGAGGTTATGAGACTTTGGTTGCGCTCACAGGGTCGTAACCTGAGCTGTACAACATAATGAACCTCTTAAGCTACACTCAAAGGGTCGTAACCCGAACTTTATAGCGAGAGTTGAGGAGGTCATAATCTCAAGCTACGCTCACAGAGTCGGAACCCGAACTTATACAGCGTAACATCCTGTGAGCTGTCCAGGAGGTCGTACCCGATATATAGTGTAATTATTTACAAGCTATGTCCAGGAGGTCGTAACTGACAACAATATAAGCGGTTATGGTTGTCCAAGTAAGTCGCACAAATGGTTTCCAAGCCAATATGGATGGACCTTAACTAACAGCATGACATAAACCTCTCGAGCTACGCTCATAGGGTCGGAACCCAAGCTCTATAGCTAGAGTTGAGGAGGTAGAAACCTCGACTGCGTTCACAGGGTCGAAACCCGAGCTGTACAGTATAATAACCTCTCAAGCTACGCTCAAAGGGTCAAAACCCGAGCTCTATAGCGAAAGTTGAGAAGGTTGTAACCTCGAGTTGTGCTCATAGGGTAGGAACCTGAGCTTATACAGCGTAACGTCTCGCGAGCTGTCCAAAAGGTCATACCCGACAACATAGTGTAATTATTTATAAGTTATATCTAGGAGGTCGTACCTAACAATAGCATAAGTGGTTGGGGTTGCCCAAAGGGTCATCACTTGATAATAGCCGTATTTTGGCGAGCTATGCCTAGGGGGTCGTCACCCGTTGACATAGCTCGAGATTTTGCTGAGCTGCACATTCTTTGGCCAAAACGGCTTAGCAGTTAATAGCATAAAGTATACAATCATAGCTCAACAACAATGTAATTCATTAATATTTAAAAATCAAATCTAACATTAAGAGCTTTAGCTCAGAAAGTTACCGAATATAGAGATGTGCCTCTGTGTTGAGGGTTATTGTATGGCATGCCAATGCTTGTTGTTCGGAAGCTCACTGCTAAGTTGGTTGTCGAGCTTATCGAGGTAGCGAGCCCGTTGGTGTCATAATGTAGTCTCTCAGGCGCTCTTACTTTATGAGCTCTTCAATTGCATCCCTCAAGTTTCTGCAATATGAGGTGTCGTGCCCAACCTCATCATGGTAAGCGCAGAACTTATTTTTGTTTCTGTAATGAACAGGTATCCTCAGAGGGTTAAGTTTCTCAAAATCTTCCCTGCCTTTTTCAGCTTTGTAAATCCTATCTTGAGCATCTGACAAGGTGCTATAGCTGTCATGGCGGTTTTTACACCGAGGTCGCTTACACTTAGGCTCTTTCGTAGCCTTCTTAGTGACCTGATAGCTTTCATCACTACTTTTTTCTGAACGGTTGAAGTTGCTCACTTCATTTTCCTTATCAAATTGCTTGGAATTGAGAGCTTCTTCCCATCTGACCTCCTTAGCAGCTTACTCATAGAACTCTCCTGAGTCATTTACTGAGGACTTGTAAATATTCTCATACAGCTTTCCATCTTTGCGAAGGCCAGCTGAGATTGCTGTTAGGATGGTTTCATCTGAGGGGTTTTCTACCCTACTAACCTCGTATATGAATCTAGCAAGATAGTTCTTTAGTGATTCATCTCGTCATTGGAACACTGTCTCGAGGTGGCCAAGCGGCGCAAAATGCTTCTTTAGAGCCTTATACTGGCTTGTAAACCTCCTTTGACATTCTTCCCAGCTGTATATGCTATGAGCTGGTAGATTCTTGAACCAGGCTCATAGGATATCACTCAAAGTCGTTGGGAAAACGCAGCACTTGACCAATGAATCGATCTTTTGAAGATCCATCTAGACATTGAAGGCATTTAGGTGATCATAAGGATCGTTGTCCCCATTGTATTGAGGAATTTTGGGGACCTTGAGCCTCCTTAGGAGAGGTTGCACTTCAATTTCTTTGGTGAGAGGGGTTCTTTCCTTATGCCAATCACGCTGGTTAGGAGAGCCAAAATGTGCTTCGAGCTGCTAAACTTTCTGAAAGAGTTCCTCTAGCCTTTGATCCTCAGACATGTACTCTCTTCTGAGCTCACGACCTGAGGAGTTATGACCCTAGGTATTTCCCCTATTTCGTGAGCTGACTGCTTGGTACGACTCTGCCCGTAGCTGATATGTTGCTTTCTCTTCTCGAGCTCGATGATCGTCAGCTCTTGAGTGAGAATTAGAGGAGCGAGCTGATATTTGTTCTCATTGTTGATGGGAAGCAACAATTTTTTATCTGGGCGCGCTCTGTGCCTGGATTTGGGTTAGTGTCCTGACCGCATCTGCGAGCTAACCCATTGAGTTTTCCAGCACCTCCTGCCGTTGGTGTCATTCCTATAGTCCCCCAGCTGTTAAGACTGCTAGAGATGGTTGGCGAGGGGCTGGTGGGAGCTCCCATTCAACAACGCCGCTTGCGGGGGCAGTGATATCCCCTGTCACTTGGGCACCTTGCTGTTGGTGATTGGTGTTAGAGCTCTTAGTTCTTCTTCCTCTTACCATGGCGTTTGAAGAAAATCTAGGAAAGCTTGCAGTTGTCCCTTCCTCTAATGCCGAAATGTTGACGTAAAATAATGGTCAATTGCTGGTTCATGAAGCCCAGACTGCAATCAATGGAAAATAAACAAAAACAAGAGAATAAAGGCAAAGAGGAAGAACTAGAACACAGGATTTACATGGTTCGACCAAGAACAGGTCTACGTCCACGGTGCCGTCTCCGGTGTATATAGGCAGTCTCCGTTATTATAGCGTTTTTTCGTTACAGATCTCCCATTTTACAATAATTCTCACCTCTATTTACAGAGAGAGAGAGATGTTACAATTGTAGTTCAACTCAAATGGGAAAACATTTATTAGCATCTATACTTTGCAATATTGTGCCCTTGATTTTTGGGATTTGATGTGATCTTCTGACTTGGTGATTGAGATCTCCGGAAATCATGTTGCTACTATTCTAGGTAGGATTCTAAGTGCACGCCACGCTATCCGCGAGCTGAATCTGCTCTGGTTGAGCTGGAGCTCATGAGGTAACTTTGCTCATGACTAGTGACTTATGATAGAGCTTATCTTATACGAGCTTAGGTCGTGGCCGAATTAAAGCATGTAATAATGAACTACTCGTTCTATGCGAGCTCGCCGTTGTAAGCAGGATACTTCTACGTGCGCATTCTTGCAAACTGTCCTGCGAGCTTACTTCTGTGAGATGAGACTTGCATGCTGGTTCCTTATCTGCTGGGCCCTTGCCTATTGGATTATTTCAAGGCCTTTAGGCTTTTACCAGCCCATTTGAGCAATCTAGAAAATACCCACAACAACTTTCGAAAGGAAGTCAGATTATCTAGAGCAAGGGAGCCTGATGTCATTTTACGTGGAATACGGAAGTCGTCTTCTTTTAGTATCATGTAAACAATGGAAGCTAGTAAGATGCTCAGGAAGTCATGCCAGAGATATCTAGCTATGCAGTGGAGGTAAGAGATAATGAAGTAAGATTAGAAGATATCCCTGTGGTCAAAGATTTTTCAAACGTATTTCCGAATGACCTTCTAGGTTTGCCTCCAAACCAAAAAATATAATTCGAGATCGATCTGGTTTCGGGAACTGAGCCTATATCCATAGCACCGTACCGAATGGCTCCAGCAAAGTTAAGAGAGCTGAAAGTGCAAATGGAAGAGTTACTGGATAAGGGTTTTGTAAAACCCAACCATTCGCTATGGGGGGCTCCGGTTTTATTCATTAAGAAGAAAGATGGAAGCTTACGATTGTGTAATGATTACAAGCAGTTGAACAGGGTGACCATTCGGAACCGCTATCCACTTCTGAGGATTGATGATCTATTTGATCAGCTGTAAGAATCTAAAGTTTATTCGAAGATCGACCTGAGATCAGGATATTATCAGCTGAGTATCCGTGGAAAAGATGTCTCGAAGACTACTTTTAGGATTGTTACGGGCATTATAAGTTCTTTATCATGCCATTTAGACTGACGAATGCCCCAACAGCTGTCATAGACTTGATGAACAGGATCTTTAGGTTGTACCTGGATAAGTTTGTGATAGTGTTCATCGATGACATTCTCGTATATTCAAGTAGTTACGAGGAGCATGCAGAGCATCTTTTGATAGTATTACAGCCCCCTAAGAGAGCATCAATTGTATATGAAGTTTATCAAGTGTAAGTTTTGGCTAAGCAGTATTTCTTTCTTGGGTCATGTAATATCAGCTAACAGTCTAAGTGTGGATCCTCAGAAGATTGAAGCGATAACGAGCTAGAGACCACCTATCAATGTTTCAGAGGTTTGAAGTTTCCTTAGACTGGCAGGTTACTATAGAAAATTTGTAGAGGGGTTTTCGAGCATAGCAACCCCACTACCAAATTGACAAGGAAGGAAGAGAGATTTGAATAGTTAGATGCCTACCAGCAGAGTTTTGACAAGTTAAAAATGAGATTAATATCAGCTCCAGTGTTGACGTTACCAACAAGGGAAGACGATTTTACCATCTACAATGATGTTGGGGTGTGTTCTGATGCAGAATGGTAGAGTTGTAGCCTATGCCTTTAGGAAATTGAATAAGCACGAACAAAACTACCTTACCTATGATTTAGAGCTTGCAACAGTAGTTTTCGCATTAAAACTTTGGAGGCATTACTTATATGGCGTTCCCTATCATATCTTCACAGATCACAAGAGTTTGCGGTATCTGCTCTCTTAGAAAAAGTTAAATATGAGGCAAATGAGGTGGTTAGAGTTAATTACATATTATGATTGTACGATAGAATACTACCTCGGAAAAGCTGATGTAGTGGTAGATGTGCTAAGCAGGCGACCAGAGAGTTCCCTAGCTCATTTAAGAACGGTATATTTTCCTCTTTTCGTGGAGTTGAGGTCGTTGGGAGCAGAGTTAGATGTAGCAAACTCAGGGGTATTGTTAGCTACTTTCCATGTTCGCCCCATTTTAGTGGATCAATTAAGGGAACTGCATTGGCAAGCTCCTCAATTGGTAAAGTTAAAGCAATAAATCGAAGAGGGCCAGAGGATAGACTTTGTGATCAGGGAAGATGGTACATTGATAATAGGACGAAGATTATGCTTGCCGAATGTAAGCGAGTTGAAAACGGAGATTATGGAAGAAGCTCATTCTTCAGCGTATGCCATGCATTCGGGCAGCACAAAGATGTACCGTACCCTGAATGAGTATTATTAGTGGAACAGAATGAAGAGAAAAGTCGTAAAATTTGTATCCTGATGTCTTATTTGTCAGCAAGTTAAAGCAGAACATTAAAAACCAGCAGGATTACTGTAACCACTCTCTATTCCAGAATGGAAGTGGGAGCATGTTACCATGGATTTTGTTGTAGGGCTTTTGCGCACCCAAAGGAGGCATGTTGCTATATGGGTGGTAGTAGATAGACTAACTAAATTCGCTCATTTCCTACCAATCAGGAGTAACTACTCTCTATGTAAGTTGGTATAGCTCTACGTAGACGAGATAGTCAAATTCCATGGTATGCTAGTTTCGATCGTGTCAGATCGGGATCTCAAGTTTACTTTAAGGTTTTGGCCCAGAGTGCAGAAAGCCTTAGGCATTCAATTAAGTTTCAGCACGTCCTTTCACCCTCAGATGAACAGACTGTCAGAGAGAACAATCCAGATGTTCAAGGATATGCTTAGAGCATGTGTCTTAGAATTTAAGGAAAGTTGGGATACGCACTTACCACTTATGGAGTTTGTGTACAATAATAGCTATCAGTCCAGCATAGGTATAACACCTTATGAGGCTTGATATGGAAGACAGTGCAAAACTCCAGCGTGTTAGGATGAGGTAGGTAAGAGGAAATTAATAGGTCCCGAACTTGTCCAAATTACAACGGATAAGATTAAGATTATTAAAGACAAGCTTAAAGTGGCGAACAACAGATAAAATAATTATACGGATAACCGCCGTAAGGACCTAGAATTCGAAGTTGGAGATAGAGTTTTCTTAAGATATCCCCTTGGAAAAGTGTGCTCAGATTTGGAAAGCGTGGCAAACTGAGTCCGCACTATATCGAGCTATATAAGGTCGTGGAAAGAGTGGGACCCGTAGCATACAGATTAGAGCTACCACCATAGTTGAGTAAAATTCATAATGTATTTCATGTATCTATGTTCCGCAAGTACGTTCTAGATCTCTCTCACATACTTGGGGAACAATTGGTTGAACTGAAAAGGAACTTGACTTATGAAGAGGAATCGGTTCAGATTTTAGATTGTTGAGAACAAGTCTTGCGGAATAAAGTTATCCCCTTATTCAAAGTATTATGGAGGAATCACAAAGTAGAAGAGGCCATTTAGAAACATGAAGATCATATATTTCATAGATATCCTCATCTTTTTCATTATGGCATGTAAATTTCGAGGATGAATTTTTTTTTTTTTTTTAGAAGGGAAATAAATGTAATACTCTCTCTAGAGGATATTACTATTTATATATACAGAATGAAGAAATGCACTAATATACCCCCTTTAGTAAAAAATAATAATAATAATAAATAAAATAAAATTTATTAGGGAATTTAGCAAAATTGCCCTAAATATAAACTAAAATGACAAAAATGTCATTTGATGTAATTCAAATGCAAATCTGCCCCAAAATGACTAAAATGGCCTTATAACATTTTACATCAGGCAGACCCTCCCCTTCATCTCACGGCAAACTCGAAACCACAAAACCTTCTCCCTTTCACGGCAGCAAATTCCTCCCCTTCACGACAGCAAACTCTCCTTGCATCTCACAGCAGACCCGAACGTCATCTCACGGTAGACCCGAACGTACATCGAAGCTCACGGTAGACCCCGAACATACACCGCAGCTCACGACAAACTCGAACGTACACCGAAGCTCACGGCAGACCCAAACGTGCATCGAACTCGAAGCTCAGCCGCCGGCCAAACACAACCGCAACCACCCATTCAAGGTCAACCACAGCCGCCTATACAACCCCAAGTCAACCAAAACGCCAACCAACTGTTCGACGAAAGTCCGAACCCAACAAGAAGGTACATTTCACTCAACATGTTATACATTTTCGTTTGGATTTTAAGTGTTTTTGGTTTATGTTGAATGATTTGTGGTATGGTTTGATAGTTTTTGTGGGGTTTTGTTGGGTTTTAATTGTTAGTTTCTTGGATGAGTGTTGATTGTTTGTGTTGGTGGGTTTGTATATTAATTTGAATGTGGGGATTTGTGGTATGGTTTGATAGTTTGTGTGGGATTTTGTTGGGTTTTAATTGTTAGTTTGTGTGGGGTTTTGTTGGGTTGTGGGATTTGTGGTATAGTTTGATAGTTTATGTGGGGTTTTGTTGGGTTTTAATTGTTAGCTTGTGTGTGGTTTTGTTGGGTTGTGGGATTTGTGGTATGGTTTGATAGTTTGTGTGGGGTTTTGTTGGGTTTTAATTGTTAGTTTCTTGGATGAGTGTTGATTGTTTGTGCTGGTTTGTGATTTAATGTTAGTATTGGTTGGTGGGTTTGTATTTTAATTGAAATGTGGGGATTTGTGGTATGGTTTGATAGTTTGTGTGGGGTTTTGTTGGGTTTTAATTGTTAGTTTGTGTGGGGTTTTGTTGGGTTGTGGGATTTGTAGTGTGGTTTGATAGTTTGTGTGGGGTTTTGTTGGGTTTTAATTGTTAGTTTCTTGGATGAGTATTAATTGTTTGTGTTGGTTTGTGATTTAATGTTAGTATTGGCTGGCATTTTTGTATGAGTTTTCATTACTTGTACTGAAATTCTTTTTTTTTTTTAATTGTTTGCTCTTCAGGTTAGAGCGTGACCCGAAATCGGGTCGCCCTTTGACTCGAAAAGGAAGGTGACCCGAAGAGGAAATTCCTCTTCGGGTCACCCTTTTTTTCGGAATTTACTCTTCGGAATTGACTTGACAAGTGCTTTTGACTATTATCCATTTTGGAAATTGTTGTTTTTGTAGGTGTAAATGGTTAAAACAAAGTTTGACAACTTGCTAAAAATAAAGAAAACATCGAGAGAAGCAAGACGAGTTAGCGGCTACAGTAATTGGGAAAGCATTCAATTGATAAAATCTGCGCTTACGCCTGATCAACTCAAACTTTTTAAGAGTATGTGTTTTGGTCATTTTCTTGATGTAAATGAAATGGTGTTTTCTGGGCATTTTTGTCATCATATTCTTTTGAGAGAGTGTCGTATCCAACATGAATAGCAATTAGCAGATACTTTGTGGTTTCATATTGGAAATGACTTGATAAGGTATAGCCCAGTAGAGTTTTGTTTGGTTAGTGGACTTCTGTTTGGAGATTACTCCAAGTTTGAAATGGAAGAATCTCAGCTGAATAATCAGAGACTACGACAGAAGTTCTTTAGTACGAATAAAGTACCAGTTTCAATGGTGATTGATTGGTTTAGAACGAGACTTTGGGCTAATAAAAATATCAGCGACATGGATATGTTGAAATTAGCTTTGGTGCTGTTTCTGAAATGACTTTATGCGGAACGGATAAGCGTAACGCCATTCAGTACTGGGCTCTACAATTGGTGGATAACTTAGATGCTTTCAATAAGTTTCCTTGGGGGTCATATATACATCATAGGTCGTATAAATATCTATCCAGTTACTTGAATGATGTGTTTGATTCTTCCGCGAAAGGAAAAGGCAAAGGCAGTAAAGTAAATTATATGGCTTTGTGACAGCCTTTCAGGTAAAGATACTAAAGGAGCTTTTTCATGTACAGTAAGTTCTTGAACCTTACTATTTTTTTATATATTAACAACATATTATTTGTTTCCTGATTCAGGTGTGTGCAATTAAAGCAATACCAATGTGGTCAATGCTTGGATATGCAACAAGGGTGAACAATTCTGCCCCTCGAATCCTTAATTGGATATGCAAAGGGATCCCCGGTTATGATTATTTACAGACAAAGTTTTTTGGCCAAATGGACGTAAGTATTAACTAATTTATGGTATTTAATTTTAACAAATCAACTACTTAAGTCTTACATATATACTTTGTTCGTTTTGATTTGATGTTAGCTCACCACCTACAAAGTTCTAAACCCTTCGGATGATGAAGCAAGTAAGCCATATTGGGAGAGTTTGAAATCTTGGATTGCTTTGAATGATATGAAGATTGGTAGTCCCAGTGAATGTTTTGATGATGATGGTAGTTTTAATGATGATGACATGTGTGATGATAATGATGATGATGATGATGTTGAAGAAGGTAGAGATCAGGTCTACGGAGATGATGCTACTCGTTTCGAGGGGGGTTATAAGAAGAAAGAGGGTGATTCTAGTACGAAGACACAAAAAGAATACAATAATTAAGATCTTTTTTTAGTTTTATAGGGGTAGATTTAAAGAGTTTTATCTTTTCAAAAACATTTAACTCTCTAGGAGTCGTATTTATATGATGAGGATCATATATAACTCGAACGTGATCTTTAAAATGATTATGATATTTGATTATTCACTTCAAGGAATAATAACTTTAAAACCAAATTTACTTTTTACACTTTTGTGTGTAACGAATGATTTATTTATTATCATTTACGTAAATTGTTCTTTAGGAACAATTACTCGGGTTAATATATTGGCAATAAGTATAAAAACATTCGGGTATATAATTTTGAAGTAAATGATCATTTGAACTTCAAGTTCATATGACTTATACAATAATTGTCATAATGAATAATGTATGTTAATTGTAATTTCACTTTGTAAGGTTTTCTAATTTTATCCTTATTCTCCCGAAAATTTATTCACTAACATTATTTTATTATCCTTATGAACTTATTTGTATCATCATAATATCATTTTGGGACTTAATTATACCATCTTACTATCATTCAGGGATATATCATACTATCGTATTATTCTTCAATAACTAAAATATCACATAATGTCCTTTAGGGACGAAATTGTAATATCAATTATTATCCTTCAAGGACATTTGCTAGGTAAGAATCTCCACATTCTATAATGAATATCCATATTATTTTCACTAATTTGATGCATAATTTTCTTTGTATTATTGGATTAAAAAAAAAAAAACTTTTTATTCATCATAATTTTTTATCATATTATATTTATGATCATATGATAGTCTCGATCATAAAATATGTTTATGAAATATGACAGTATAAATAATACAAATATAATATACTTTTCTTAATGTATGTCTAAATAGATTCCTTTAAGATCTATTAAAGTAACAAAGTTTCACATATACAACATTGTTATTTTTCACTTTGTAATATGCAAAATTTGCTCTTCTAGAATCTTTATATATATTGGTAAAATACTTAAGGTGCACAATTATTATAATTTCATATTCCATCAATAGTAAACATTTTGCTTACTTTGCTTTAGTGTGAATTCCACTTCAAATGATCAAAGGATCAAACCCAGATTTTAGATGCATAAGACCCATTAATCTCTGCAATTACATTATACCCATAAACCATAATAATCACTCATCCAGTAATCAAAAAACCAAAGAACAATACCAGTAGATCCACCTCCACACTGTCGTACTGTTCTACGACGATAGCACACAATCCGCTGTTCCTCACCGTCTTCTCCATCTCTTTCACAAATCACATCAGGAATAGTGCTCGCACAATTTAATCCACCTTCGCACCATTACACCGCTAGACATAACGGCACACAGCCTGTGGTTCCTCACCGTCCTCTCCATCTCCTTCACGAATTGGTGCATCGTGAATGCCACGTTGAAGATCTCATCGAAGAATAAACCAACATCACCATTTGTACAATCAAACTCGACGATGACGTAAAAGGAGCACGGCGGTGATAGGTTAGAGTGGTGTTAGCGTTAGGTTTCTGAATACTGATGGTGGTTAGGTTAGAGACGAGAGAGAGAGAGTAGTGGTGATGGGAAAGAGTAATGGGTGGTGATGAGTGATGACAGATACCCAATGAGAAACATGACTGGAGACAGTAGTCAGTTTTTGATCAATCTGTTGGAGCACCTTATTTTGAGATCTGGCATTATGAGTGTGCCAGTTAAGAACTTGCTCAGCTTGAGTAGGGATCTTACGTCCTTCAGGAAGGACTTCAGTAGGTTGAATGAAAGGACTGGAGTATAAGTGAGAAGAATGATCTTCAATAGGTTCCAAAGGTGGAAAGTCTTTGTCATAGGAGGAAGCCATGAAGCATGGCAAAGGTTTGGGTAGAACCTAGGGAGAAATGATGGGCTCAGGTTTATTAGATAATAAACCAAGATGGATTCATCCCAGAATGGGTGGCTTTAGTAGGATTAATATCTTCATTAAGTTTGAACGGGAGTTTAATGAAAAACTCAGGATTGGTCCAAAGAGGATGAGGATGTTGAAATTGATCATGATGTTCTGCACAAAGGGTTTGTAATTTGGTGGTGATGGCTTGGTACTCAGGAGAGACTGGACTTAAGGGGTAGATCTTTGGAACAGAGACAAAAGGTGTGAAAACCCGTTTGTATTTAAGTCCTCTAGGAATGATCTGAAGATGTTTAGCTTTAATCAAAGCATCTCAGCCAAGCATGAGGTCTTTATCTGGAAGATTTGAGCCTAGAATTTTCATCCTGATAGTACATTCAGGAAAGAATTGAATATCAATCTTATGAATAGTAATAAGATTAGTAGTGAATAGTTTTCCATCAGCAGCTCGGAAATGTTGGTCATGAGAAGACCAAGCATGAGGTGGTAAAATGGAGGGATTCATCATAATGCAATGACAACCTGTGTCAATAAGAGCTATAACAGGGATAGGTTTAGTGTATTTGGTCATCAGGATGAATGCTGGAAAATGAGGTTCAATATGCTGTGTAGTAAGGGAAAGTACAGTATGAACTGTAGAAGGAGGGAGGTGAATCAGAAGATGGCAAGTCCTTATCAATGTCTGAGGAGTCTGAAGAGGAAGATGATGAAGAAGAAGATGACTGTTTGATCATGAGAACTGCTTCTTGATCATCATCAGTGTATTCTGAGAACAAAGATTCAATGTCAGCATCAGAAGGAATCTGTTGTCCTGTGGCTTGTTCAAGGTGTTGAACCATCTTAGCAGATTTAGCAGATTGATTAGGGTATTTTTTGGCAAAATGACCTTTCTGGTCATAGATGTAACACCGGGAAGATTTTTTCCAAGAACAAGAAGCTTTCTTTCTGTAATATTTGAATTTTTTGTTCTTCCGATGTTTGAAAGAATGTTGGAAATGCTTATTCTTCTTGGGTTTACAGATGTATTGCTCAGAGGCTTTGCATTTAATCTGAAGATTAGGCTGTCTGCATTGCTTGTCATATTTTTGTCCTTCTTTTAACATTTTGGAGAAGAACCGTTGAGTAGCACATAACTTTTCAAGACATTGCAAAGAGAGCATGTGAATTTCACCAAGAGTGATGTCTCTGAGAGGACGACCAATAGACTCGAGTCTACGTTGGAGTTCATCTTGGATTTCAGAAGGTAAGGAATTGATATATACCTGTTGAGAAAAGACTCCTTCAGATGGTTCCTCTTCTGGATATGCATCTACCTCTAGTCATTCCACTTCCTCTAGATCTTTTCAACATCTAAACACTTCCTCCACATCTAGTGAACAACCTCTTAAAGCATTTCTTGCCTCTCCAGCACCACCTCAATATCCTCCTGACCCTGATCCTTCTCCTGATTCTCTTATAATAGAAGATCCTTCTGATGATGCTTCTCAGCATCCATCTCCCAAACCAACTAATGGTCCCTGGTTTTCCCTTGATGGTCCCTCTACAGACCGGAGAAAAAAGATCTCTGAAATGAGTGCTTGGCTTGATCTCCAAGTCACTAAGTCTGATTCAAATCTTGAAAACATTCTTCGAGAATTTGTTTCTAGATTTACTGGCACTCTCCGTGATTGGTATCAAACTGTTGGAGAATATAGACAATTGCAATTTGTCCGCTCTGTCTCTGTCAATACTGTCATGGACATCATCTTCAAAGAATTTCTAGGAGATGCAAATCAATATTACAGACAGACTCGACAAGATTATTTTGACATGCGATGTTGTTCCCTTAAAAGGAAAGATCTTGATAAACATTATCATCGTATGGCTTATCGATACCATGCTCTAGGTGGTCTCAATGATGAAAGCTTAAGACAAGTCTATATCAATTCCTTACCATCTGAAATCCAATACGAGCTCCAACGTAGACTTGAGTCTACTGGTCGTCCTCTCAGGGACATCACCCTTGGTGAAATTCACATGCTTTCTCTGCAATGTCTTAAAAAGCTATGTGCTACTCAACGGTTCTTCTCCAAAATGTTAAAAGAAGGCCAAAAATATGACAAGCAATGCAGACAGCCTAATCTTCAGATAAAATGTAAAGCTTCTGAGCAATGCATCTGTAAACCTAAGAAAAAGAAGCACTTCCAACATTCTTTCAAACATCGAAAAAACAAGAAATTCAAATATTACAAAAAGAAAGCTTCTCGTTCTTGGCGTAAATCATCCCGATGTTACATCTGTGGTCAGAAAGATCATTTTGCCAAAAAATGCCCTAACCAACCTGCTAAATCTGCTAAGATGGTTCAACATCTTGAACAAGCCACAGGAGAACAGATTCCCTTTGATGCTGACATTGAATCTTTGTTCTCAGAATACACTGATGATATCAAGAAGCAGTCCTCATGATCAAACAGTCATCTTCTGACTCATTTGATATCGATGACTTGCCATCTCCAGACTCACCTCTTTCCTCACCATCCAGAATTCATGCTGTTCTTTCACCTACTACCCAGCATCCTGAACCACATTTCCCAGCATCTATCCTATTCACCAAATATACTAAACCTACCCCTGTCATTACCCTAATTGACATAGGATGTCATTGCACCATGATGAATCCCTCCATTTTACCATCTCAAGCTTGGTCTTCTCATAACCAGCATTTCCTTGCTGCTGACGGCAAACTATTTACTACTAATCTTATTACTACCCATAAGATTGGTATTCAACTGTTCCCTGAATGCACTATCTGGATGAAAGTTTTAGGATCCAATCTTTCAGATAAAGATCTCATGCTCGGATGGGATGCTTTAACTAAAGCAGAATATCTTCAGATAATTCCCAGAGGACTTAAATACAAAAGGAGTTTCACACCCTTTGTTTCCATTCCCAAGATCTATCCCTTAAGTCCTGTCCCTCCTGAATACCAGACCATCACCACCAAATTGCAAACCCTTTGTGCAGAAAGACATGATCAGTTTCAACATCCTCATCCTCTCTAGACTAATCCCAAGTTTTTCATCAAACTCCCTTTTAAACTTAATGAGGATATCAACCCCACTAAAGCCACCCATTCTGGGATGACTCCTTCTGACCTCCACTTGGCCCGACTTGAGTGTCAACAGTTACTATCTCAAGGCCTCATTGAGCCCACTTCTTCTCCTTGGGCTTGCCAAGCCTTTTATGTTGAAAAAAGGGCTGAACAGATTCGTGGAAAGAAACGTCTTGTTATTGATTACAAGCCTTTAAATCACTTTCTACAAGATGACAAATTTCTCATTCCCAGATCCACCACACTGTTTGCACAGTTAGCTAAAGCCCAGGTCTTTTCCAAATTTGATCTTAAAGGCGCCTTCTGGCAGATAGGCATTGACCTTGTTGACCGTTACAAAACAGCCTTCTGCATTCCTGATGCACAATACCAATAGACTGTTTTACCATTTGGCCTCAAAACTGCCTCATCCCTTTTTCAAAAGGCCATGACTCGAATCTTTTTCCCTATTCTCTCATCTGCCCTAATTTACATCGATGATGTGTTGTTATTCTCCACTGACACCTCAGCTCATATAACATTACTTTCCTAGTTTTATGATCTGGCCTACTCACATGGCATAATGCTTTCTGAAAAGAAGAGCATCATTGGCCGACTAGATATCATGTTTTTAAGGATGACCATCAATAAAGGTTCTATTAGCTCTGGACCCACCTTACCTCTCAATTATTGACCTTTCTAGACACTCACCTCTCTGTAAAGCAAATCCAACAGTTCTTAGGCATAGTAAATTATGTTCGTCATTTTCTCCCTCATGTGACTCAACATACAGCTCCTCTCTCTGCCTTACTCAAGAAAAACCCACCTCCGTGGTCCCATGTTCACACTACTGCAATTCAACAATTAAAAAAGATCAGTCAAAATCCCCCTTCTTTGACTATTCCTTCCACTGGTAATCTCATCCTTTAGACTAATGCCAGTGATCATTATTGGGGTGCCATTCTTCTTGAAGACCGCAATCAACATCATCTTTATTGTGGTCATGCTAGTGGACAGTTTTTGAATCTCAAAAACATTATCATACCATTTATAAAGAGATTCTTGCTGTCAAATACGGTATTCAGAAATTTAACTTTTACCTCGGGACTTCTACCTTTGCAGTACACATGGACAACTCCTCCTTCCCTAAGATCCTAGACTTCAATAATAAGATTCCCTCTACTCCCTTCTTATTACGCCTAA
This sequence comes from Dimocarpus longan, assembly GCA_022984855.1. NCBI lineage: Eukaryota > Viridiplantae > Streptophyta > Magnoliopsida > Sapindales > Sapindaceae > Dimocarpus > Dimocarpus longan. The sequence continues at coordinate 13,909,424 of CM041018.1, forward strand.
AAGATTGGTTTGCCAGGTATGATTTCACTGTAAAGCATGTTAAAGGTTACACTAATATATTAGCATATATGTTATCTCGCCCTTCGTACATCAAGCTTCTTACATCCCATCATTCCATACCCTCTGTTTTAATGGCATCTTCCTCCTCTCCACCAGAGCTTCCTGATCTTAGAGCCACTACGATTGAAACTTATCCTCCAGAACTTTTACGGTCCATTCCACCAAACACTGCTCCTACCCTTGAACAAATCAATGACTTTGCCAAAACACACCTGCTGTTTTACTATTCCAAGATTCGTCTCCATCACCATCCTTTTTATCTTACAAATCCTCTCAGGCCTTTTATGGATCTCTTCCCTTTATGGCCTTTCTCACAGTTCTCTCTTGAAGTCCTTTGGTTCCTCTGGTGTTTTACTATTCATCATCACTTTGCAATCTACTTTCCAGTCCAAGCACTATATGCGAATCTGCATGACCCAAATCAGTAAGACTCTCATCTCTGGAAATTATCCCCGGACATGGCCCTTGAAGTTACCTGCATATGGATCCTTCATCGACCTTACTTTCATGATTCTCACAGACATCTGACCTGGTCCCACAATCAAAGCTATGAGTGGGATACTTTGTTCAATTTTGATGCTCTTTTCCTTTCTAGACGGATTGCTCTTCTCAATCATCTCTGTGACACCAATCGAGCACTTCCTACTGAGCTATTCATACTGCCAGATGTCCCTCGTGATCCATCCCTCAGCTGGCACCCATTCCAAGATGCTAAGCCTTATCAAGAATCTCAAGATCCTATGGATCAAGACACTCTTGGAGATTTTCCTTGTCGCATTTGTGGGGTCCTTAATTCAGACGATGAAGACCATCAAGCCTGCAATCTCACTTTCGCTCCATAATGGCAGACAACATTGGACCCACCAAGCACTCCCAGAAAATCCTCTCAAAAAGTTCCTTTAGCTTGTTGCAATAATGTGTGCTTTACTTTTCTAAAAGTTGGTTGTCCTGCTGTATTAATATTTACTTTTACTTTTCATGCTTTTACTTTTTCAAAAGTTTGTGGTCCCAATGTAATCAGTATGTCTGTTTTTCCTTTTGCTTTTACCTTTGCTTTTACTTTCACCTAACCAAATTAATAGGAACCTTTTCTGAGATGTAATAGTCTTAGGCTTTGTTATCAATCTATGAATATATATGTAATCAGACTCTTCCGGCAGAGTCAGTTCCCTATCAATAAAAATACGTGTTTTCTCTCAATGGCCTTCTAAGTTTATTTCAAATCTTTGGGTTAATACTTTACTATACGAATGATGAAATACAGTCTATCATGATCTAAGTATGCTCTGTGCTTGCCTCAAATGAGGATCCTGCACATCAGAACAGATGCTACGATCCCTAACTACGGTCCCCATCGATAAGTGAATAGTGAGCATAGTCACGATGGTACCCATCCAAGCCATAAGGAAAGGCCGCCCCCATGGGAAGAGTCTAAAACTATGCTCTTAGATTGGTTATGGTGTGGGGCTCTCGGTCCAGTTCATGGTATCAGAGCCTTGTGTAGGTTTAAACAGTAAGGAAATGCTGGTTATGAGAAGACCAAGCTTGAGATGGTAAAATGGAGGGATTCATTATGGTGCAGTGACATCCTATGTCAATTAGGGCAATGAGAGGGATAGGTTTAGTATATTTGGTTAATAGGATAGATACTGGGAAATGTGGTTCAGGATGCTGGGTAGTAGGTGAAAGAACAGCATAAATTCTGGATGATGAGGAAAGAGGTGAGTCTGGAGATGGCAAGTCATCGATATCAGATGAGTCAGAAGATGATTGTTTGATCATGAGGACTGCTTCTTGATCATCATCAGTGTATTCTGAGAACAAAGATTCAATGTCAACATCAGAGGGAATCTGTTCTCCTGTGGCTTGTTCAAGATGTTGAACCATCTTAGCAGATTTAGCAAGTTGGTTAGGACATTTTTTGACAAAATGACCTTTCTGGCCACAGATGTAACACCGGGATGATTTACGCCAAGAACGAGAAGCGTTCTTTCTGTACTATTTGAATTTCTTGTTTTTTCGATGTTCGAAAGAATGTTGGAAGTGCTTCTTTTTCTTGGGTTTACAGATGCATTGCTTAGAAGTTTTGCATTTTATCTGAAGATTAGGCTGTCTGCATTGCTTGTCATATTTTTGGCCTTCTTTTAACATTTTGGAGAAGAACCGTTGAGTAACACATAGCTTTTCAAGACATTGCAGAGAAAGCATGTGAATTTCACCAAGGGTGATGTCCCTGAGAGGACGACCAGTAGATTCAAGTCTACGTTGGAGCTCGTATTGGATTTCAGATGGTAAGGAATTGATATAGACCTGTCTTAAGCTTTCATCATTGAGACCACCTAGAACATGGTATCGACAAGCCATACGATGATAATGTTTGTCAAGATCTTTCATTTTAAGGGAACAACATCGCATGTCAAAATACTCTTGTCGAGTCTGTCTATAATATTGATTTGCATTTTCTAGAAATTCTTTGAAGATGGTGCCCATGACAGTATTGACAGAGACAGAGCGAACAAATTGCAATTGTCTATATTCTCCAACAGTTTTATACCGATCACAGAGAGTGCCAGTAAATCTAGAAACAAATTCTAGAAGAATGTTTTCAAGATTTGAATCAGACTTAGTGACTTGGAGATCAAGCCAAACACTCATTTCAGAGATCTTTTTTCTCCGGTCTGTACAGGGACCATCAAGGGAAAACCAGGGACCATTAGTTGGTTTGGGAGATAGATGCTGAGAAGCATCATCAGAAGGATCTTCTATTATAGGAGAATCAGGAGAAGGATCAGGGTCAGGAGGATATTGAGGTGGTGCTGGAGAGGCAAGAAATGCTTCAGGAGGTTGTTCACTAGATGTGGAGGAAGTGTTTAGATGTTGAAAAGATCTAGAGGAAGTGGAATGACCAGAGGTGGATGCATATCCAGAAGAGGAACCATCTAAAGGAGTCTTTTGACGGAAATGGGAAGTCATCATAGCAGCAGGATGATGTCTAGAGGAAGACGGTTGGTAATTAGGAGGCTTATGATGTGTCTGTATAGGATGATGACGAAATGATTCACCAGTTGACTTAAAGTAACTGTCATGTGTAATGGCTGGAGGTGTAGTAGATGAAGGTGAGTCTGGGAACACCAAGGAGGAAGAATATGGGTATGCTTGAGGAACATATGAAGACTGACGAACATCATTTTTCATATGGCGTAATTGATCTTTCAGATTGTGGATCTCATATTCCTTTTGTGCGAACTGAGGACCATTATATCCAAGTTAGATATAATAACGAAGATCTGCATCGAGTTCAGCAATTTGAGACTGGAGATCAATATACATGTCTCGGAATTGGGAACCCATGAAGAGTAACTGCTGATCAAAATGAGAGACATGACTGGAGACAGTAGTCAGTTTCTGATCAATCTGTTGGAGCACCTTATTTTGAGATCTGGCATTATGAGTGTGCTAGTTAAGAACTTGCTCAGCTTGAGTAGGGATCTTGCGTCCTTCAGAAAGGACTTCAATAGGTTGAATGAAAGGTCTGGAGTATAAGTGAGAAGAACGATCTTTAACAGGTTCCAAAGGTGGAAAGTCTTTGTCATAGGAGGAAGCCATGAAGCATGGCAAAGGTTTGGGTAGAACCTGGGGAGAAATGATGGGCTCAGGTTTATTGGATAATAAACCTTCAGAATGTAAAATCTGAAGAGCTTCATCATAAATGGACAAAGGCTTTTTGTGTGGTTCATGTAATCCAATCCAGGGACTGTCTGGGTCATCAGGTTTACTTCTTTTCTGTTGAGGCTTGCAATGAGAGGGAACATATGATTTGGTATGTCTGCAAGGACAAGATTTGTCACACATAGTGGGATCAACGTCCCAGATGAAGTGTCCATCGAGCTTGCTGACATATGTGGCATGTCCAGAGGGGGCAAAGCTGTGTATAGGAATGGATGGTTCAGTAAGGACCGGACGAACCATAAGTGCTTGAAAAATGGGTGTGGATGAAGGCTCCTTTTGAGGAGGTTAATAGATGGTTTTCACAGTACCATCTGGTTGTGAAAGATTCACAGCATCAGAAGTCAAGATCAGTTGATCATCTTGGAATAATTTTTCATAACTGGTAATCCATTCCAAGGGCATGATCTGGATGAGTTGATCTCGGGATAATTGCTTTGGGATTTGGAGAATGGTAGGAATATCTCATTCTCTTTCAGCAATAATCATTACGGTATCGCCGGTGTGGCCGGGGATAAGGAGATCAAGGGCATGATCTTGCAATCGGTAGGCGATCTGATGATGTAAAGTGGCAACATAAGAAGAGGCTACCATGGGAGCACCACTAAGTTGAAGTTGGACTTTGAGGCAGGTAGATAGGTTTTTATCCCGAAGAGGGATATTGAAGTTTGGTCGAAAGACAAAAGATAAACTTCCAGCATGTAAGGAGGACAAACATGTGCCAAGAACAGCATGTTCATACTTGATATAAATGTTGTTAAGCAAGGTGAGCTTAGCCACCACTGGAAGACCTTTTCTGCCACGGAGGGTAAGAACAATACAGATAGCACCAAAATGAAGGTGGGTGTATCCTTCAGAAATCCATTGGTCAATAAGGGTTTGGGGAATTTCGATGTCCATGTATTATTCAACAGTGGAGGATGGAATCAAGCAACTGTTTAAAGCAGAGGCTTGAATATACTCTTTTGGAGGCGGTGGTGTGTGAGAAATGAGCACTTTCATTTTTCTGGAAAAAGTGTTTGCTTTTTTGAAGATGTTATGAGGATTGAGCAAGGGGAGATTCGATTCAGAGACTTGGAAGCTTTCTAGAAGGTAACTAAATTCTACAAGATTTTGGATTTTGTTGGAATGAGTTCTTTTTACAGAAGGCGGAATGATCATAGAAGAAGAGAGTCTGTGAGGGGTGATAATATTATCAGTAGAAGTTGGAGTATGTGAAGTGGAAGCCATTGGTATGAAGCAACCTTTGGATTTTTACCTATTAATACGTATAACTCAATACAGTCTTACTCCATAAAGGAGAATGCTAACAAACAGAGAGTACGTGGCGTTGTTAGACCTCAGGTAGTGCCATCAGGCGTCTTGGACCAGTAGTCCTCAACCCAAGAGGTTTCCAGCCAATATACCTTACTGTTTAAACCTACACAAGGCTCTAATACCATGAACTGGACCGGGAGCCCCACACGATAACCAATCTAAGAGCATAGTTTCGGACTCTTCCTATGGGGGCGGTCTTTCCTCACGGCCTCGATAGGTACCATCATGACTATGCTCACTATTCACTTATGGATGGGGACCGTAGTCAGGGATCGTAGCATCTATTCTGATGTGCAGGATCCTCACTTGAGGCAAGCACAGAGCATACTTAGATCATGACAGACTGTATTTCATCATTCGTATAGTAAAGTATCAACCTAAAGGTTTGAAATAAACTTAGAAGGCCATTGAGAGAAAACACTGATTTTTATTGATAGAAAACTGACTCTGCCAGAAGAGTCTAATTACATGCATATTTATAGATTGATAACAAAGCCTAAGACTATTACATCTCAGAAAAGGTTCCTATTAATTTGGCTAGGTGAAAGTAAAAGCAAAGGTAAAAGCAATAGGAAAAACAGACATACTGATTACATTGGGACCACAAACTTTTGGAAAAGTAAAAGCAGGAAAAGTAAAAGCAAGTATTAATATAGCAGGACAACCAACTTTTAGAAAAGTAAAGCACGCATTATTGCAACAAGCTAAAGGAACTTTTTGAGAGGATTTTCTGGGAGTGCTTGGTGGGTCCGATGTTGTCTGCCATTATGGAGAGAAAGTGAGATTACAGGCTTGATGGTCTTCATCGTCTGAATTAAGGGCCCCACAGATGCGACAAGGAAAATCTCCAGGAGTGTCTTGATTCATAAGATCTTGAGATTCTTGATAAGGCTCAGCATCTTAGAATGGGTGCCAGCTGAGGGATGGATCACGAGGGACATCTGGCAGTATGAATAGCTCAGTAGGAAGTGCTCGATTGGTGTCATAGAGATGATTAAGAAGAGCAGTCCGTCTAAAAGGGAAAAGAGCATCAAAATTGAACAAAGTATCCCACTCATAGCTTTGATTGTGGGACCAGGTCAGATGTCTGTGAGAATCATGAAAGTAAGGTCGATGAAGGATCTAGATGCAAGTAACTTTACGGGCCATGTCCGAGGATAATTTCTAAAGATTGTAGTATCCCATGATACGGGTGAGTTCACGACGCTAGAAGGGTAACGGATCGAACCATTGGAGAAAAGTCCAGAGATGAGAGTCTTACTGATTTGGGTCATGCAGATTAGCATATAGTGGTTGGACTGGAAAGTAGATTACAAAGTGATGATGAATAGCAAAACACCAGAGGAACAAAAGGACTTCAGGAGAGAACTGTGAGAAAGGCCATAAAGGGAAGAGATCCAGAAAAGGCCTGAGAGGATTTGTAAGACGAAAAGGATGGTGATGGAGACGAATCCTGGAATAGTAAAACAGCAGGTGTGTTTTAGCAAAGTCATTGATTTGTTCAAGGGTAGGAGCAGTGTTTGGTGGAATGGACCGTAAAAGTTCTAAAGGATAAGTTTCAATCGTAGTGGCTCTAAGATCAGGAAGCTCTGGTGGAGAGGAGGAAGATGCCATTAAAGCAAAGGGTATGGAATGATGGGATGTAAGAAGCTTGATGTGCGAAGGTTGAGATAACATATCTGCTAATATATTAGTGTAACCTTTAACATGCTTTACAGTGAAATCATACCTGGCAAACCAATCTTTTAGGCGTAATAATAAGGGAGTAGGGGGATCTTATTATTAAAGTTTAGGATCTTAAGGAAGGAGGAGTTGTCCATGTGTACTGCAAAGGTAGAAGTCCGGAGGTAAAAGTCAAATTTCTGAATGCCGTATTTGAAAGCAAGAATCTGAAGATGGTGTTGATTGCGGTCTTCAAGAAGAATGGCACCCCAATAATGATCACTGGCATCAGTTTGGAGGATGAGTTTACCAGTGGAAGGTATAGTCAAAGGAGGTGGATTTTGACTGATCTTTTTTAACTGTTGAATTGCAGTGGTGTGAACATGGGACCATGGAGGTGGGTTTTTCTTGAGTAAGGCAGAGAGAGGAGCTGTATGTTGAGTCACATGAGGGAGAAAATGACAAACATAATTTACTATGCCTAAGAACTATTGGATTTGCTTTACAGAGAGGTGAGTGTCTGGAAAGGTCAATAATTGAAAGGTAAGGTGGGATCCAGGGCTAATAGAACCTTTATTGATGGTCATCCCTAAAAACATGATATCTGGTCAGCCAATGATGCTCTTCTTTTCAGAAAGCATGATTCCATGTGAGTGGGCCAGATCATAAAATTGGGAAAGTAATATTACATGTGATGAGGTGTCAAAAGAAAATAATAAAACATCATCAATGTAGATGAGAGCAGTGGAAAGGATAGGTTAAAAGATCCGGGTCATGGCCTTTTGAAAAAGTGAAGGGGCAGTTTTGAGACAAAAGGGTAAAACAGTCCATTGGTATTGTGCATCAGGAATGCAAAAGGCTGTTTTGTAACGGTCAACAGGGTCAATGCCTATCTGCCAGAAGGCGCCTTTAAGATCAAATTTGGAAAAGACCTGGGCCTTAGCTAACTGTGCAAACAGTGTGGTGGATCTGGGAATTGGAAATTTGTCATCTTGTAGAAGGTGATTTAAAGGCTTGTAATCAATAACAAGACGTTTCTTTCCACGAATCTGTTCAGCCCTTTTTTCAACATAAAAGGTTTGGCAAGCCCAAGGAGAAGAAATGGGCTCAATGAGGCCTTGAGATAGTAACTGTTGACACTCAAGTCGGCCTAAGTGGAGGTCAGAATGAGTCATCCCAGAATGGGTGGCTTTAGTGGGGTTGATATCCTCATTAAGTTTAAAAGGGAGTTTGATGAAAAACTTGGGATTAGTCCAGAGAGGATGAGGATGTTGAAACTAATCATGTCTTTCTGCACAAAGGGTTTGCAATTTGGTGGTGATGGTCTGGTATTCAAGAGGGACAGGACTTAAGGGATAGATCTTGGGAATGGAAACAAAGGGTGTGAAACTCCTTTTGTATTTAAGTCCTCTAGGAATGATCTGAAGATGTTCTGCTTTAGTTAAAGCATCCCATCCGAGCATGAGATCTTTATCTGGAAGATTGGATCATAAAACTTTCATCCAGATAGTGCATTCAGGGAACAGCTGAATACCAATCTTATGGGTAGTGATAAGATTAGTAGTAAATAGTTTGCCATCAGCAGCAAGGAAATGCTGGTTATGAGAAGACTAAGCTTGAGATGGTAAAATGGAGGGATTCATCATGGTACAGTGACATCCTGTGTCAATTAGGGCAATGACAGGGATAGGTTTAGTATATTTAGTCAATAGGATAGATGCTGGGAAATATGGTTCAGGATGCTGGGTAGTAGGTGAAAGAACAACATGAATTCTGGATGGTGAGGAAAGAGGTGAGTTTGGAGATGGCAAGTCATCGATATCAGATGAGTCAGAAGATGACTGTTTGATCATGAGGACTGCTTCTTGATCATCATCAGTGTATTCTAAGAACAAAGATTCAATGTCAGCATCAGAGGGAATCTGTTCTCCTATGGCTTGTTCAAGATGTTGAACCATCTTAGCAGATTTAGCAGGTTGGTTAGGGCATTTTTTGGCAAAATGATCTTTCTGGCCACAGATGTAACACCGGGATCATTTACGCCAAGAACGAGAAGCTTTGTTTTTGTAATATTTGAATTTCTTGTTTTTTCGATGTTTGAAAGAATGTTGGAAGTGCTTCTTTTTCTTGGGTTTACAAATACATTGCTCAGAAGCTTTGCATTTTATCTGAAAATTAGGCTGTCTGCATTGCTTGTCATATTTTTGGCCTTCTTTTAACATTTTGGAGAAGAACCGTTGAGTAACACATAGCTTTTCAAGACATTGCAGAGAAAGCATGTGAATTTCACCAAGGGTGATGTCCCTGAGAAGACGACCAGTAGATTCAAGTCTACGTTGGAGCTTGATACCAATCACGGAGAGTGCCAGTAAATCTAGAAACAAATTCTTGAAGAATGTTTTCAAGATTTGAATCAGACTTAGTGACTTGGAGATCAAGCCAAGCACTCATTTCAGAGATCTTTTTTCTCCAGTCTGTAGAGGGACCATCAAGGGAAAACCAGGGACCATTAGTTGGTTTGGGAGATGGATGCTGAGAAGCATCATCAAAAGGATCTTCTATTATAGGAGAATCAGGAAAAGGATCAGGGTCAGGAGGATATTGAGGTGGTGCTGGAGAGGCAAGAAATGCTTCAGGAGGTTGTTCACTAGATGTGGAGGAAGTGTTTAGATGTTGAAAAGATCTAGAGGAAGTGGAATGACCAGAGGTAGATGCATATCCAGAAGAGGAACCATCTGAAGGAGTCTTTTGACAGAAATGGGAAGTCATCATAGCAGCAGGATGATGTCTAGAGGAAGACGGTTGGTAATTAGGAGGCTTATGATGTGTCTGTATAGGATGACAACGAAATAATTCACCAGTTGACTTAAAGTAACTGTCATGTGTATCGGCTGGAGATGGAGCAGATGGAGGTGAGTCTAGGAACACCAAGGAGGAAGAATATGGGTATGCCCGAGGAACATATGAAGACTGACGGACATCATTTTTCATATGGCGTAATTGATCTTTCAGATTGCGGATCTCATATTCCTTTTGTGCGAACTAAGGACCATTATATCCAAGTTGGATATAATAACGAAGATCTACATCGAGTTTAACAATTTGAGACTGGAGATCAATATACATGTCTCAAAATTGGGAACCCATGAAGAGTAACTGCTGATCAAAATGAGAAACATGACTGGAGACAGTAGTCAGTTTCTGATCAATCTGTTGGAGCACCTTATTTTGAGATCTGGCATTATGAGTGTGCCAGTTAAGAACTTGTTCAGCTTGAGTAGGGATCTTGCGTCCTTCAGGTAGGACTTCAGTGGGTTGAATAAAAGGTCTGGAATACAAGTGAGAAGAGCGATCTTCAACAGGTTCCAGAGGTGGAAATTCTTTGTCATAAGAAGAAGCCATGAAACATGGCAATGGTTTAGGTAGAGCTGAGGGAGAGAAGATTGGCTCGGGTTTATTGGATAAAAGATCTTCAGAGTGGAGAATCTGAAAAGCTTCATCATAAATGGATAAAGACTTTTTGAACGGGAGTTTAATGAAAAACTCAGGACTGGTCGAAAGAGGATGAGGATGTTGAAATTGATCATGACGTTCTACACAAAGGGTTTGTAATTTGGTGGTGATGGCTTGGTACTCAGGAGAGACTGGACTTAAGGGGTAAATCTTTAGAACAGGGACAAAGGGTGTGAAAACCCGTTTGTATTTAAGTCCTCTGGGAATGATCTGAAGATGTTCAGCTTTAATCAAAGCATCCCAGCCAAGCATGAGGTCTTTATCTGGAAGATTTGAGCCTAGAATTTTCATCCAGATAGTACATTCAGAAAACAATTGAATACCAATCTTATGAGTAGTAATAAGATTAGTAGTGAATAGTTTTCCATTAGCAGCTCGAAAATGTTGGTCATGAGAAGACCAAGCATGAGGTGGTAAAATTGAGGGATTCATCATTGTGCAATGACAACCTGTGTCAATAAGAGCTATGACAGGGATAGGTTTAGTGTATTTGGTCATCAGGATGGATGCTGGAAAATGAGGTTCAATATGCTGTGTAGTAAGGGAAAGTACAGTATGAACTGTAGAAGGACAGAGGTGAATCAGAAGATGGCAAGTCCTTATCAATGTTTGAGGAGTCTGAAGAGGAAGATGCTGAAGAAGAAGATGACTGTTTGATCATGAGAACTGCTTCTTGATCATCATCAATGTATTCTGAGAACAAAGATTCAATGTCAGCATCAGAGGGAATCTGTTATCCTGTGGCTTATTCAAGGTGTTGAACCATCTTAGCAGATTTAGCAGGTTGATTAGGGCATTTTTTGGCAAAATGACCTTTCTAGTCACAAATGTAACACCGGGAAGATTTTTTCCAAGAACGAGAAGCTTTCTTTCTGTAATATTTGAATTTTTTGTTCTTTCGATGTTTGAAAGAATGTTGGAAATGCTTCTTCTTCTTGGGTTTACAGATGCATTGCTCAGAGGCTTTGCATTTAATCTGAAGATTAGGCTGTCTGCATTGCTTGTCATATTTTTGTCCTTCTTTTAACATTTTGGAGAAGAACCGTTGAGTAGCACATGGCTTTTCAAGACATTGCAAAGAGAGTATGTGAATTTAACCAAGAGTGATGTCTTTGAGAGGACGACCAGTAGACTCAAGTCTACGTTGGAGCTCATCTTGGATTTCAGAAGGTAAGGAATTGATATATACCTGTCTTAAACTTTCATCATTGAGGCCACCTAGAGCATGGTATCGACAAGCCATACGATGATAATGTTTGTCAAGATCTTTCCTTTTAAGGGAACAACATAACATGTCAAAATACTCTTGTCGAGTCTGTCTGTAATATTGATTGGCATCTCCTAGAAATTCTTTGAAGATGATGCCCATGGCAGTATTTACAGAGATAGAACGGACAAATTGCAATTGTCTATATTCGCCAAGAGTCTGATACCAATCACGGAGAGTGCCAGTAAATCTCGAAACAAATTCTTGAAGAATGTTTTCAAGATTTGAATCAGACTTAGTGACTTGGAGATCAAGCCAAGCACTCATTTCAGAGATCTTTTTTCGCCAGTCTGTAGATGGACCATCAAGAGAAAACCAGGGACCATTGGTTGGTTTGGGAGATGGATGTTGAGAAGCATCGTCAGAAGGATCTTCTATTATAGGAGAATCAGGAGAAGGATCAGGGTCAGGAGGATATTGAGGTGGTGCTGGAGAGGCAAGAAATGCTTCATGAGGTTGTTCACTAGATGTGGAGGAAGTGTTTAGATGTTTAAAAGACCTAGAGGAAGTGGAATGACCAGAGGTAGATGCATATCCAGAAGAGGAACCATCTGAAGGAGTCTTTTGTCGGAATTGAGAAGTCATCATAGCAGCAGGAGGATGTGTAGAGGTAGACGGTTGTTAATTGGGAGGCTTATGCTTATGATGTGACTGTATAGGATGACGACGAAATAATTCACTAATTGACTTAGAGTAACTGTCATGTGTATCAGCTGGAGGTGTAGCAAATGGAGGTGAGTTTGGGAACACCAAGGAGGAAGAATATGGGTATGCCCGAGGAACATATGAAGACTGACGGACATCATTTTTCATATGTCGTAATTGATCTTTCAGATTGCGGATCTCATATTTCTTTTGTGCGAACTTAGGACCATTATATCCAAGCTGGATATAATAATGAAGGTCTGCATCGAGTTTAGCAATTTGAGACTGGAGATCAATATACATGTCTCGGAATTGGGAACCCATGGAGAATAACTGCTGATCAAAATGAGAAACATGACTGGAGACAGTAGTCAGTTTTTGATCAATCTGTTGAAGTACTTTATTCTAGGATCTGGCATTATGAGTGTGCCAGTTGAGAACTTGTTCAGCTTGAGTAGGGATCTTGCGTCCTTCAAGTAGGACTTCAGTGGGTTGAATAAAAGGTCTGAAATACAAGTGAGAAGAACGATCTTCAACAGGTTCCAGAGGTGGAAATTCTTTGTCATAAGAAGAAGTCATGAAACATGGCAAAAGTTTGGGTAGAACCTGGGGAGAAATGATGGGCTCAGGTTTATTGGATAATAAACCTTCAGAATGTAAAATCTGAAGAGCTTCATCATAAATGGACAAAGGCTTTTTGTGTGGTTCATGTAATCCAATCCAGGGACTGTCTGGGTCATCAGGTTTACGTCTTTTCTGTTGAGGCTTGCAAGGAGAGGGAACATATGATTTGGTATGTCTACAAGGACAAGTTTTGTCACACATAGTGGGATCAACGTCCCAGATGAAGTGTCCATCAATCTTGCTGACATATGTGGCATGTCCAGAGGGGGCAAAGCTGTGTATAGGAATGGATGGTTCAGTAGGGACCGGACGAACCATAAGTGCTTGAAAAAGGGGTGTGGATGAAGGCTCCTTTTGAGGAGGTTGATAGATGGTTTTCACAGTACCATCTGGTTGTAGAAGATTCACAGCATCAGAAATCAAGATCGGTTGATCATCTTGGAATAATTTTTCATAATTGGTGATCCACAAACTTTGGGACCACAAACTTTTGAAAAAGTAAACGCAGGAAAAGTAAAAGCAAGTATTAATACAGCAGGACAACCAACTTTTAGAAAAGTAAGGCACGCATTATTGCAACAAGCTAAAGGAACTTTTTGAGAGGATTTTCTGGGAGTGCTTGGTAGGTCCGATGTTGTCTGCCATTATGGAGAGAAAGTGAGATTGCAGGCTTGATGGTCTTCATCGTCTAAATTAAGGGCCCCACAGATGCGACAAGGAAAATCTCTAGGAGTGTCTTGATCCATAGGATCTTGAGATTCTTGATAAGGCTCAGCATCTTGGAATGGGTGCCAGCTGAGGGATGGATCACGAGGGACATCTGGCAGTATGTATAGCTCAGTAGGAAGTGCTCAATTGGTGTCACATAGATGATTGAGAAGAGCAATCCGTTTAGAAGGGAAAAGAGCATCAAAATTGAACAAAGTATCCCATTCATAGCTTTCCCAAAGCAATTATCCCGAGATCAACACATCCAGATCATGCCCTTGGAATGGATCACCAATTATGAAAAATTATTTCAAGATGATCAACCGATCTTGACATCTGATGTTGTGAATCTTCCACAACCAGATGGTACTGTGAAAACCACCTATCAACCTCCTCAAAAGGAGCCTTCATCCACACCCATTTTTCAAGCACTTATGGTTCGTCCGGTCCCTACTGAACAGTCCATTGGTATTGTGCATCAGGAATGCAGAAGACTGTTTTGTAACGGTCAACAGGGTCAATGCCTATCTACCAGAAGGCACCTTTAAGATCAAACTTGGAAAAGACTTTGGCCTTAGCTAACTGAGCAAACAGTGTGGTGGATCTGGGAATGAGAAATTTGTCATCTTGTAAAAAGTGATTTAAAGGCTTGTAATCAATAACAAGACGTTTCTTTCCACGAATCTGTTCAGCCATTTTTTCAACATAAAAGGCTTGGCAAGCCCAAGGAGAAGAAGTGGGCTCAATGAGGCCTTGAGATAGTAACTGTTGACACTCAAGTCGGCCCAAGTGGAGGTCAGAAGGAGTCATCCCAGAATGGGTGGCTTTAAAAGGATTAATATCTTCATTAAGTTTAAAAGGGAGTTTGATGAAAAACTTGGGATTAGTCCAGAGAGGATGAGGATGTTGAAACTGATCATGTCTTTCTGCACAAAGGGTTTGCAATTTGGTGGTGATGGTCTGGTATTCAGGAGGGACAGGACTTAAGGGATAGATCTTGGGAATGGAAACAAAGGGTGTGAAACTCCTTTTGTATTTAAGTCCTCTGGGAATTATATGAAGATGTTCTGCTTTAGTTAAAGCATCCCATCCGAGCATGAGATCTTTATCTGGAAGATTGGTTCAGGATGTTGGGTAGTAGGTGAAAGAACAGCATGAATTCTGGATGGTGAGGAAAGAGATGAGTCTGGAGATGGCAAGTCATCGATATCAGATGAGTCAGAAGATGACTGTTTGATCATGAGGACTGCTTCTTGATCATCATCAGTGTATTCTGAGAACAAAGATTCAATGTCAGCATCAGAGGGAATCTGTTCTCCTATAGCTTGTTCAAGATATTGAACCATCTTAGCAGATTTAGCAGGTTGGTTAGGGCATTTTTTGGCAAAATGACCTTTCTGGCCACAGATGTAACACCGGGATGATTTACGCCAAGAACGAGAAGCTTTCTTTCTTTAATATTTGAATTTCTTGTTTTTTCGATGTTTGAAAGAATGTTGGAAGTGCTTCTTTTTCTTGGGTTTACAGATGCATTGCTCAGAAGCTTTGCATTTTATCTGAAGATTAGGTTGTCTGCATTGCTTGTCATATTTTTGGCCTTCTTTTAACATTTTGGAGAAGAACCGTTGAGTAGCACATAACTTTTCAAGACATTGCAGAGAAAGCATGTGAATTTCACCAAGGGTGATGTCCCTGAGAGGACGACCAGTAGACTCAAGTCTACGTTGGAGCTCGTCTTGGATTTCAGATGGTAAGGAATTGATATAGACCTGTCTTAAGCTTTCATCATTGAGACCACCTAGAGCATGGTATCGACAAGTCATACGATGATAATGTTTGTCAAGATCTTTCCTTTTAAGGGAACAACATCGCATGTCAAAATACTCTTGTCGAGTCTGTCTATAATATTGATTTGCATCTCCTAGAAATTCTTTGAAGATGATGCCCATGACAGTATTGACAGAGACAGAGCGGACAAATTGCAATTGTCTATATTCTCCAAGAGTTTGATACCAATCACGGAGAGTGCCAGTAAATCTAGAAACAAATTCTCGAAAAATGTTTTCAAGATTTGAATCAAACTTAGTGACTTGGAGATCAAGCCAAACACTCATTTCAGAGATCTTTTTTCTCCACTCTGTAGAGGGACCATCAAGGGAAAACCAGGGACCATTAGTTGGTTTGGGAGATGGATGCTGAGAAGCATCGTCAAAAGGATCTTCTATTATAGGAGAATCAGGAGAAAGATTAGGGTCAGGAGGATATTGAGGTGGTGCTGGAGAGGCAAGAAATGCTTCAGGAGGTTGTTCACTAGATGTGGAGGAAGTGTTTAGATGTTGAAAAGATCTAGAGGAAGTGGAATGACCAGAGGTAGATACATATCCAGAAGAGGAACCATCTGAAGGAGTCTTTTGACGGAAATGGGAAGTCATCATAGCAGCAGGATGATGTCTAGAGGAAGACAGTTGGTAATTAGGAGGCTTATGATGTGTCTGTATAGGATGACGACGAAATAATTCACCAGTTGACTTAAAGTAACTGTCATGTGTATCGGCTGGAGGTGAGTCTGGGAACACCAAGGAGGAAGAATATGGGTATGCCCGAGGAACATATGAAGACTGACGGATATCATTTTTCATATGGCGTAATTGATCTTTCAGATTACGGATCTTATATTCCTTTTGTGCGAACTGAGGACCATTATATCCAAGTTGGATATAGTAACAAAGATCTGCATCGATTTTAGCAATTTGAAACTGGAGATCAATATACATGTCTCAGAATTGGGAACCCATGGAGAGTAACTGCTGATCAAAATCAGAAACATGACTGGAGACAGTAGTCAATTTCTGATCAATCTGTTGGAGCACCTTATTTTGAGATCTGGCATTATGAGTGTGCTAGTTAAGAACTTGCTCAGCTTGAGTAGGGATCTTGCATCCTTCAGGAAGGACTTCAGTAGGTTGAATGAAAGATCTGGAGTATAAGTGAGAAGAACGATCTTCAATAGGTTCCAAAGGTGGAAAGTCTTTGTCATAGGAGGAAGCCATGAAGCATGGCAAAGGTTTGGGTAGAACCTGGGGAGAAATGATGGGCTCAGGTTTATTGGATAATAAACCTTCAGAATGTAAAATCTGAAGAGCTTCATCATAAATGGACAAAGGCTTTTTGTGTGGTTCATGTAATCCAATCCAGGGACTGTCTGGGTCATCAAGTTTACGTCTTTTCTGTTGAGGCTTGCAAGGAGAGGGAACATATGATTTGGTATGTCTGCAAGGACAAGATTTGTCACACATAGTGGGATCAACGTCCCAGATGAAGTGTCAATTAATCTTGCTGACATATGTGGCATAGCCAGAAGGGGCAAAGCTGTGTATAGGAATGGATGGTTCAGTAGGGACCGGACGAACCATAAGTGCTTGAAAAAGGGGTGTGGATGAAGGCTCCTTTTAAGGAGGTTGATAGATGGTTTTCACAGTACCATCTGGTTGTGAAAGATTCACAGCATCAGAAGTCAAGATCGGTTGATCATCTTGGAATAATTTTTCGTAACTGGTGATCCATTCCAAGGGCATGATCTGGATGAGTTGATCTCGGGATAATTGCTTTGGGATTTGGAGAATGGTAAGAATATCTCCTTCTCTTTCAGCAATAATCATTACCTTATCGCCGGTGTGGCCGGGGATAGGGAGATCAAGGGCATGATCTTGCAATCGGTAGGCGATCTGATGATGTAAAGTGGTAGCATAAGAAAAGGCTACCATGGGAGCACCACTAAGTTGAAGTTGGACTTTGAGGCAGGTAGACAGGTTTTTATCCCGAAGAGGGATATTGAAGTTTGGTCGAAAGACAAAAGACAAACTTCCAGCATGTAAGGAGGACAAACATGTGCCAAGAACAACATGTTCATACTTGGTGTAAATGGTGTTAAGCAAGGCGAGCTTAGCCACCACTGGAAGACCTTTTCTGCCATGGAGGGTAAGAACAATACGGATAGCACCAAAATGAAAGTGGGTGTATCCTTCAGAAGTTCATTGGTCAATAAGGGTTTGGGGAATTTCGATGTCCATGTATTGTTCAATAGTAGAGGAAGGAATCAAGCAACTGTTTAAAGTAGAGGCTTGAATATACTCTTTTGGAGGTGGTGGTGTGTGAGAAATGAGCACTTTCATTTTTCTGGAGAAAGTGTTTGCTTTTTTAAAGATGTTATAAGGATTGAGCAGGGGGAGATTCGATTCAGAGATTTGGAAGTTTTCTGGAAGGTAACTAAATTCTACAAGATTTTGGATTTTGTTGGAATGAGTTCTTTTTACAGAAGGCGGAAGGATCATAGAAGAAGAGAGTCTGTAAGGGGTGATAATATTATCAGTAGAAGTTGGAGTATGTGAAGTGGGAGCCATTGGTATGAAGCAAGCTTTGGATTTTTACCTACTAATACATATAACTCAATACAGTCTTACTCCATAAAGGAGAATGCTAACAAACAGAGAGTACGTGGCGTTGTTAGACCTCAGGTAGCGCCAATCAGGCGTCTTGGACTAGTAGTCCTCAACCCAAGAGGTTTTCAGCCAATATACCTTACTGTTTAAACCTACACAAGGCTCTAATACCATGAACTGGACACCATAACCAATCTAAGAGCATAGTTTCGGACTCTTCCCATGGGGGCGGCCTTTCCTTACGGCCTGGATGGGTACCGTCGTGACTATGCTCACTATTCACTTATGGATGGGAATCGTAGTCAGGGATCGTAGCATCTGTTCTGATGTGTAGGATCCTCACTTGAGGCAAGCACAGAGCATACTTAGATCATGACAGACTGTATTTCATCATTCGTATAGTAAAGTATTAACCCAAAGGTTTGAAATAAACTTAGAAGGCCATTGAGAGAAAACACGGATTTTTATTGATAGGGAACTGACTCTGCCTGAAGAGGCTGATCCTTTACATATTTATCAGCAAACAAAAGTAAAGCACGCATGGATAAGTATTACATGAGTGGGAAACATGTGGGGCCAAAGCATAAATCATAAAGTAAAGTAGACAAACAACATTATGGTCCTTTGTCATGTGGGACCAAAGATGAAAAGCACAGTAACTACATTATTACAAAAGACAAAGAGACTTTGGTGGAGAATCTCGAGGAGAGTGTGGGGGTCCGGTTGTGGATCTTCTGGCATCAAGGAGAGAAAGTGAGGTTGTAGTTTTGGTGGTCTTCATCGTCTGAATTGAGGGCCCCGCAGATGCGACAAGGAAAATCTCCAAAAGTGTCTTGATCCATAGGGTCTTAGGATTCCTGATAAGGCTCAGCATCTTGGAATGGGTGCCAGCTGAGAGATGGATCACGGGGGACATCTGGTAATATGAACAGTTCAGTAGGTAGTGCTCGATTGGTGTCACAGAGATGATTGAGAAGAGCAGTTCTTCGAGAAGGAAAGAGAGCATCAAAATTGAACAGAGTGTCCCATTCATAGCTTTGGTTGTGGGACCAAGTCAGATGCCTGTGTGAATCGTGAAAATAGGGACGGTGAAGGATCCAAATGCATGTAACTTCTCGAGCCATGTCTGGGGATAGCTTCCATAGATTGTAATAGCCCATGATTCGGGTGAGTTCACGATGCCAACAAGGTAACGGATCGAACCATTGGAGAAAAGTCCAGAGATGAGAGTCTTGCTGATTTGGATCATGCAGATTCGCATATAGGGCCTGGACTGGAAAGTAGATTGCAAAATGATGATGAATAGCAAAACACCAGAGGAACCAAAGGACCTCATAGGAGAACTGTGAGAAAGGCCATAAAGGGAAGAGATCTAGGAAAGGCCTGAGAGGATTCATAAGACGAAAAGGATGGTGATGGAGACGAATCCTAAAATAGTAAACAACAGGTGTGTTTTTGCAAATTCATTGATTTGCTGAATGGTTGGAGCAGTGTTTGGTGGAATGGACCGTAGAAGCTCTGGAGGATAGGTTTCAACAGTAGTGGCTCTAAGTTCTGGAAGATCTGGTGGTGAGGAGGAAGAAGCCATAAGAACAGAAGGAATTGATCTGTATGGTGTGAGGAGCTTGATGTGAGAAGGTCGGGATGACATATCTGCCAATATATTGGTGTAACCCTTAACATGCTTTACAGCGAAATCATATCTGGCAAACCAATCTTTTAGGTGTAATAATAAGGGAGTAGGGGGAATCTTATTATTGAAGTCTAGGATCTAAGGGAAGAAGGAGTTGTCCATATGTACTGCAAAGGTAGAAGTCCGGAGGTAAAAGTCAAATTTCTGAATGCCGTATTTGACAGCAAGAATCTCTTTATAAATGGTATGATAATGTTTTTGAGATTCAGAAAACTATCCACTAGCATAACCACAATAAAGATGGTGTTGATTGCGGTCTTCAAGAAGAATGACACCCCAATAATGATCACTGGCATCAGTCTGAAAGATGAGGTTACCAGTGGAAGGAATAGTCAAAGGAGGGGGATTTTGACTAATCTTTTTTAACTGTCGAATTGCAGCAGTATAAACATGGGACCACGGAGGTGGGTTTTTCTTGAGAAGGGCAGAAAGAGGAGCTGTATGTTGAGTCACATGAGGGAGAAAATGACAGACATAGTTTACTATGCCTAAGAATTGTTGGATTTGCTTTACAGAGAGGTGAGTGTCTAGAAAAGATAATAATTAAAAGGTAAGGTGGGGTCCAGGGCTGATAGAACATTTAGTAATTGTCATTCCTAAAAACATGATTTCTTGTCGGCCAATGATGCTCTTCTTTTCAGAAAGCATTATGCCATGTGAGTGGGTCAGATCATAAAACTGGGAAAGTAATGTTATATGAGCTGAGGTGTCAGTGGAGAATAACAACACATCATCGATGTAAATTAGGGCAGATGAGAGAATAGGGAAAAAGATTCGAGTCATGGCCTTTTGAAAAATGGAGGGGGCAGTTTTGAGGCCAAATGGTAAAACACCATCTCCAAACCTTGTGTAGGTTTACGGTGTTGATACCCAGCATCTTGAACCACATTTCCCAACATCTATCCTATTGACCAAATATACTAAACCTATCCCTGTCATTGCCCTAATTGACACAGGATGTCACTGCACCATGATGAATCCCTCCATTTTACCATCTCAAGCTTGGTCTTCTCATAACCAGCATTTCCTTGCTGCTGACGGCAAACTATTTACTACTAACCCATCCATATATGTCATCAAAGCTAAATGACGTTTTTACTCTCAAAACTAACAAATTCGTTACTTTATTGACAAATTTACTATTTCATTTAACGGTTAAGCTGTTTTGACTATTATTTTCAAAGCAATGATGGTTTGATATTATTTTCAATTATGGGGTTAAATTAATAATAACTCTAAAATTAAAAAAAATATATATATATCATTAGATCTTCATTAATTAGAAAAAAAATTTAAAAAAAAAAAAAAAGAGATCCAATTTGGGATTGGATATTCATAACAAAAAATAAAATAAAATAAAATAACATTGCCAATTCTCCTTGTTCTTCCCCATCCAGAAAATCAACAAATCAACAACGAACATCAACAATAAAAAATCATCAACAATCAATCACCAAAAATCCCTTGAAAATCATCATCAACCCATATAAAAATCAAACCAACCAAAAAATTGAACCAACCAACATCAAATCGACCCAAATGAAATGTGGATTCGTTCTAGAACCCAGATTTCATATGCGTTCATTTTGAATTAGATTCATTCAAAACGAACCCAAATTAAGAATAAGAAGAAAAAGATTTTTTTTAAATTAATTTTAAAATATTTTATTATTTATTTTAAAAGAAAATTAAAAATAAGATAAGAAGAAAATTTTTATTTAATTAATTTTAAAGATTTTATAATATATTTCAAAAGAAAATTTAAAAAAAGATGAAAAGATAATTTTGCTCACATCTCAATTAGCTTTAATGAAGAGGCTGTGATGGCAGTATACTAAATTGTAATAAACCTCAAATATCCCAGTTAACTTTAACGAAGAGTCTGTTATAACAGTATACTAAATCGTAATAAACTTCAAAATGTGACTATGCTGGTAATTATTTTCAAACTGATAGGCTAAATTGTAATTTGATCTTTTATAAACACCTATCTGTTTCTATTAAGTGTTAACTATATAAAAACATGGGATAAGGAACCATGAATAATATCAAAATTCAACACCCGTTGAAAATTGTTTGAATAGGAAATTTCCTTTTTTACTGTTTGTGTTTGTTTGAAAAAGAAAGGGTAGAGAAGTAATTTAGTTTGATTATAATCAGTAATCCAATGTATGGTTGAACAACTGAGATGTATGGTTGAATCGGTACACAGAGTGGTTGAATTGGTATGGCCAAGTGTATGGTGTTGAGATGAGATTTTAAAAGGTTAGCTGAGTATTGACTATGAAGTTGGAACCTTTTTTTTTTCCATTTTTTTCCTTTTTACATCCTTATTTCTTCTTCAGGTAAGAGAAACCGGTTCTAATAGCAACGGTGGAGACAAAGAAATGATTGTGGTGGTGGTGGTGGTGGTTTCTATGATGAGAGGCCCCCAGCAGAAGATGGAGGTCAGTATCCATTCTTTCTTTTAACTCTTTTCCTATTTATGTATCTATAAAACAAGGGAAATCAAATCTAACTTGTTGAAAAACTTTTTTATCTTTTTTCAAAAGTATGTCAAAACCCAAGATATTAGATTCATATTCCAATATGAGTGAGTGAGTGAGCTTGAAAACATACAGGGAAATGAGAGGGTTGATAGTGTGAAAACTAGAGATAACGTTTTTCTTTTTGTATTTGTTTGGTGGGTTTGTGTGTTTATTTTCATGTTTGTTTGGAAGGAAAATGAGAGGGCTGATAGATTGTTTTGTTTTTTTGGAAACAAAACTAACTCCAAACATGTGTGCATGAAAAATTCATGCATTTGTATCTGTGTTTTTGTTTTTGTGTTTTGATGTTTGTTTTGCTTAGAAAGTAAAGGAAATTAGAAAGAAAATGATAAGGGTGCATTTGAATATATTTTTAAACTGGTGTTTTTGAAAAGTATTTTCAAAAATAAATATCATGTTTTGAAAATGACGTTTTCAAAAACGAAAAAGTATTTAGTAGCATTTTTTTAAATACATTTCGAAAACAAAAAAAAGATAAAATGGTGTTTGGGATTATCTTTAAAATAATGTTTTTGAAAGCTATTTTTAAAAATGAAAAAACATATTTTTTTAAAAAAAAAAAGTATTTTAAAATGTAATATGTTTGGTAGAATTTCTTAGAAGTTAGTTTCAAAAATAGAAAATAATGCAAATGTGTTAGATATTGTTTTTTGAAAATAAGTAAACTAGTTTTTTGGAGAGAAAAGTAGTGATTTGTTTTGAAAACATATTTTGAAAATGGTGAAAAAAATATTAAAAAAAATTATTTTCCACTTCTTAGTTATCATTTTTTAAAAAAAGTGTTCCTATTTTTTAAAACACATTTTCAAAAACAACTTACCGAACAACTTTTTCTCATTTTTTGTTTTTGAAAATGAAAAATCATTTTCAAAAATACATCCAAACACCACCATATTTTTATTTTTGTAAACACGTTTTTCATTTCCAAAAACATGTTTTTGAAAACAGGCTACCAAACACATTTTCATTCATTTTTTGTTTTCAAAAATGAAAAACCATTTTTGAAAATTGAAACAAACACCACATAAGCTTTTTTAGTTTTATTGGAAGCAAAACCAAATTTAAACATGTTTGTATGTGTGCGTGTGTGTGATGCAGTATATACACGTATGTATACGTATTTTGTTTTGCTTTTTGTCACTTTCTCGAGAATCAAACATAGGTAATGGTTTCTAGAGTTGAGTTAAAAGTATATGCCAAATATAATTTGTTAACGGTGTTTGAATTTATTTTAGGGATAATCTTATTTTTCCCTCTATAGTTTGGCATAATAACCAAAATCTACCACTAATTTAAGAAATCGCTAAGAACCTCTTTGTCGTTTGATTAAATAGACAAAAATACCTCTTATAGTTTTAAAAAAAAAAAATCTAGAAAATTGCCATGTTATTTAAGGAAATATTTAGAATACCACTTGGTTTTTTTATCATTTTGCATGTGAATGGATAAAATAAAATTTCGACAAATTACAAAGAGGAATTAGCCATTACATTAAACTACAGTGAGAATTAGGATTACCCTTTTTTTTTTTTTTTTCAGCTTAGGTTTTAATTTGATTATTGAGGTGTGAATATCTCATGCTTGATTATGATAATAAGGAAACAATGTCAGACAAAGCTGGACTGTCTTGGCGTTGTGAACAGTATTAGGATCTGTGTTGTGATTAGTAATTAAGACTATCTTTGATATCCTTTGAATGATGTTGACAATGGAAAGAATTGAATTTGTAGAATACAAATTTCAAGAAAGTATCGAAGCTAAATAATTTGAATAATTGATTAGAAGATTAAGAGAATGAAAAAATACATAAAACCTTGTCTTATTGAAATTTTTATGTGATATATCATTTTGAAAGAGATCTCACCATTAAAAGGACAAATATCAACTTAGCTATGGACTGAATTGATTTTGCAGATTTTGGGGTCACCATCTGCTTCAGGGAGTTTGCTTAATTAATGCATTTGTGTAGTCAATAGAAGGATTTCTTCATTGGGTCATGAATATGTGCTTGTTAGATAACTTCATGAAAAAAATTTGCATAGGATAATTCTTGAACAATTAAAATAGTAAGAGTTTGCTTCTTCACTTGCAAGTGGATGATATAATATCTGAATTGAAGTACTTGAGCGAGCTTTTGTAGTGGAGATATTCTCTGGCTTCAATTAATGAGATTTAGATGCTTTGAACATTACTTCTCAAATTTAACAGAACGTACTTGACTTAGCAATGATAAGTTTTGATTAGGAGTATAGAATTTGATGCTTTAATTTTACTCAATTCCTCGCCAGTACAAATTAATTCTTTGTTTGGTGGTAGATAATTGTGAAGTAAACTTTGTTAGATTTTGCATTCGTTTGTCTATTGAACTGTGAACTAGATTTTGGTAAAGGTTTGAAATTATCTAAACTTTAACAATTTGTAAATATTCCAATGCAAATTAGGTGATTGGTAAAAGTCATGTCCCACTCGGATTGGTAAAATATTTCTAATTCCTTGTTATCTCGTTGTTCTTTGCTTTCTATCTCAACTGCTACTCTGCAAGTCCTGTGGTTCATTTCAGCATATTTTTGTATTCCTAATAAGTGCAATAAGGTATGAAAACTTACCACTGTCTTTCTCCTTCTTCAGTGTTATACTACTTAAAAAGTGAATTATCATGAAGCTTTATGTAAAAATGATGTGAAAGCAATTGTTATTACAGTTAAGTCAGTAAAGACAATACAGCTTGGAATGATAGGTCTGATTGCATTATACTATTGATTATTTGTAACATTATTGATGCAATTAACATCTGATTTCCTATGTTATTGGAGCAGGTGCCAAAGGTAAATTTCCTGGTGGATTTGATATTTTAGCTTTCGGAGGACTTTCGAAGAGACAAAGTATATTTTCTGTCTCAAATTTCCTTATATTCTAATGGTATGCCCTTGTCTCTTAAGCTTCAATAATGTACCCTTTACCTTACTTTAGTGAAGCAACCGAAACATGGTTATGTATCAATAGAGATAATAAGTCACATTTTGGAAATTTCTTATTTGTTTGTATCATTGTCTTTTACTGTGTGAGGGTTGTATGCAGAAGCTTTACTTTTCTACATTTGTTATGTAATTGATTGTTTTGTTTTCAGTTTCTACTTAATTTTATTCAACAATCTTATACTTTTTGTTACCTAGGCCTATCATGCACGTGTTTCGACACCTACTGCCTAATTAGGCCTGCTTAAACTTCGGCTAGGAATTCTTCCTAGATTTGGAGGTACGGCTGTTAGGATTTATTTTATATTTCTTATTGTGGGCTTTCATATTTAATAACAATTATATTATGGGCTATCTATTTTAATAGGGCCGAATAAATGATCTATTAATTGGGCTCTAAAAATATCTGTTGAGTATGAGCTTTACCTAATACTAATAGAATTAGAATTAATGAGAACCTAATTAGATTAGTATATAAAGAACACTATAAAGGGTTATGGTCCCCAAGTCAAATCAATAATATTTTG
Organism: Dimocarpus longan; assembly: GCA_022984855.1. Lineage (NCBI taxonomy): Eukaryota > Viridiplantae > Streptophyta > Magnoliopsida > Sapindales > Sapindaceae > Dimocarpus > Dimocarpus longan. Next base: position 13,935,129 of record CM041018.1, read on the forward strand.
CTCTCTTTCTCCTTTCCCCATTCAAGAAAAAAATTATAGAGCAACTAAGGAGATTTGGCTGTAGAAGACACAATCCTACTCAAGTTTATCAACATGGATTTAGGTATGTTTTCTCTACAATAATTCTTAATGATTTAATATGATTTTCTAGATTATGGTATAGGTTTTCACCTATTAAAGTTTATCCAACAAATGGTATCAGAGCCAACTTATGTTAAATTATTAAGAAATTAATTGGTTTGATTTATCGCCATCGATATGAAAGCATGAAGGAATATATATATTTTTTAAATCATTGAAAAATATACCAAATCTGACATGCATCAATAGTCATGTTTTTTTTTTGGGAAAAGAACGGCGATATATATATATATATATATATATATATATGTATCTATTGTCTTCTGTTTTGTTTTGTTTTGTTTTTCTTTTCCGTGTGTAATCAGAATTCACATAGTGCCTTTGTTTTGATTCAAATTGTTAAAGCAAGAATATATATATATAATTTTAAAGTTAGCCGCATGTCATCATTCTAGTTCAATTATTAATAAAAATATATATATTTTTTATTGTTCTCATATAAGTTTGGCATGTTTGTATCTCTGTGTGCTTGTGTTATCTTGTATAACATGACAAACTCGTATAACGTGACAAAGTGAAATTCTAATGTCATTTGACTTCAGATGCTCTTAATTTTATGGAATAAAACAAATATTTTGTTGTTTGTCAGCCTAGTAATTCATGGCCCCCTCAACTTTTATGTTGGAAAGTTATTTGATGGTTATTAAATCATGCATATTTACTGCATAATTGTTATTTTACTTATCAATTTTTGGCTTGTGCATTGAAATTCTATGATATTAGTTGTATATATCAGTGCCAATATATATACATATATAAAATCAACAATGCTAGCATGATAATTAAATTGATAATTGTTTTGTTTTGGTACGAAAATAATAAATATATATATCGTCTGATATTTCAAAATAAATTGATTGAAATTATATGTTGCCAAAGTAACCTCTATAATGTAAATTTGTTTATTTTGAAATATTAAGATGTGTATATCTATTATTTATGTAAATAATGACCGGCCCAAAGGAAGGTTATTGTTTGACCAAATAATGGACATACCTGTTGTAATAAATATATGACGATTATTAAGTTTTCCATGTAAGTAATAAGTCGGTCCAAAGAAAAGCTTACTACTTGACAGGATTAATTGTCAATATTTGATTACTATACGGAGAGTACCACTTACAGTTGATATTGCTGTCTAAAGACTAAATGTCAATATTGTGCTAGGTATCTTGTTTTAAGGCCCACCATTATGAGAATCTTTTAATCATGTCATGTATGAATTGATTAATTGAGTATTTTTTTTTGTGTTGTGACATGATTATTGATTGTGAGCTTGTATTTGATTTTGTTCTCGATTCAGTTACTTCTGCTTCAACAATATCTACCAATATTAATTCCATTCCTGTGCTTAATGGCACGAATCTCAAAAATTGGAAAGAGAACGTAATGATTGTTCTCGGTTGCATGGATCTTGACCTTGCGCTTCGGAAAGAATGGCCTCCATCTCTTAATGAGAATAGTTCTGTTAATGAAAAGGCAAGAATGGAGAAGTGGGACCGTGCTAATCGCATGAGTATTATGATCATGAAACGTTTCATTCTGAAAACTTTTAGGGGTTCTATGTCCGAAGAAGAAAGTGCTAAAAAATTCCTTGAAGAAATAAAACAACATTTTACGATAAACGAAAAGCTTGAAACAAGTACCCATTTGACGAAACTTGTTTCAATGAAGTATAATGGAAAAGGGAACATAATGGAGTACATCATGGAGATGTTTCATATCTCTTCCAAACTAAAGGCACTAAAGTTACAGCTGTCTGAGGATTTGCTAGTGCACTTAGTTTTGATTTCTCTTCCTGTGCAATACAGTCAGTTTAAAGTAAGTTATAACACTCAAAAGGACAAATTGACTCTTAACGAGCTCATATCTCACTGTGTGCAAGAAGAGGAAAGATTGAAGTGAGAATGTGTTGAAAGCGCTAACTTAGTAACTATCTCTAAGGACAAGAAAAGAAAAAGAGGAAAAGAAGCTGCAGTTGAGACATCACACATAAGGTGCAAAAGAACAAGATATAGAGTTTACTTGTTACTTTTGCAAGAAAGCTGGACACATGAAGAAAAAATGTCTCAAATACGCCAACTGGCGTGTCAAGAAAGATATGCTTCTCAATCTAATTTGTTCTGAAGTTAATTTAGCTTCTGTACCTAAACACACTTGATGGATAGATTCTGGTGCTACTACTCATATAAGTGTGTCTATACAGGGTTGCCTGTGGAGCCGAAAGCCAAGTAATGCTGAAAGATTCAAACGATGGCAAAACAGTTATAGTAGAGGCTATAGGAACTTTTAGGTTATTATTAAAGACTGGTCAAATTTTGAATTTGGAAGAGACTTATGTAGTACCGTCTTTCAGACGGAATTTGGTTTCAATTTTTGTTTTGGACAAATTTGGTTATTCTTGTTCATTTGGAAATAATAAATTTAGTCTTTTTCAATATTCTAATCTTATTGGTACCGGTTCTTTATCTTTGCATGATAACATATATTTGTTGGATACAATTGCCTCAATTAATGAAATCTTGCATATAAATTCACGATGTACGAAATGAAAATTAACTGATAGAGATTCCGCCACACTATAGCACAAGCGTTTAGGTTATATCTCTAAATAGAGAATTTAAAGGCTTGTGTCTGACGGGATTCTTGATCCATTTGATTTGATAGTTTTCGAAGTCTGTATTGAGCGTATTAAAGGGAAACAGACAAATATTAAGAAATTAGGTGCCAACAGGTGTTCTGATAACTTATAACTAATTCATACTGATATTTGTGGACCATTTCCTACAGTCTCTTAAAATGATCAACAGTATTTTATTATATTCATAGATGACTATTCAACGTATAGGTACCTATATTTAATACATGAGAAGTCTCAAGCCCTGGATGTATTTAAGGTCTTTAAAGTTGAAGTTGAAAATCAACTTGACAAGAAAATTAAAGCTGTCAAATCTGACCGTGTCGGTATCGTCCCGTAATACACAATGTCAGGCAAACCTAGCATGAATGGTGTTGTTGAAAGATGAAACATAACGCTTAAGGACATGGTAAGTATGATCAATCATTCTTCTTTACCAGAATCCCTCTGGGAAGAAGCACTAAAGACTACAGCATATATCCTTAACAGAGTTCCGAGCAAAGAGGTAGTTAAAACCCCTTATAAATTACGGACAGCTAAGAAGCCTAGTATTAAACATTTACACATTTGGGGTTGTCCAGCTGAGGCAAGGCCTTACAGGCCAAATGAAAAGAAACTGGACTTAAGAACTGTAAGTTACTACTTTGTTGGGTACTCTGAACGGTCAAGGAGTTTTAAGGTTTATGATCCCACTACTATATCATTTTTTGAGACGGGAAATACGAGATTTTTGTAGGAAGTTGAGTTTGTGGGGGGAGATAAAGTTAAAGACATTGTCTTTGAAGAGGAATTTGTTTCTCTTCCTACTATTGCTATTAATAATGATCAGGCTTCTATCTTTGATATTGTTCAAAATGCAAATCCATAATATCAAGACAATGTAGAAGAGCTCCATGTATAAAATGAAGAAATTATACCTGAAGTGCAAACTCAACAACCTCAAGAGGATATGCCATTGAAACGATCCACTAGAGAAAGGAGAAGTGCGATTCCGAATGACTATATCGTTTTTCTCCGAGAACATGAGGTTGATATAGGAATGGCTGAAGATGATCCAATCAACCTTCATCAAGCCAAACAAAGTTCTAATTCTTAAAAGTGGATTAATGCCATGAATGATGAGATGAATTCCATGAAGAACAATGACGTTTGGAATCTCGTCGAATTGTCTGAAGGTGCAAAACCTATTGGTTACAAATTGATATTTAAGATCAAAAGGGATTCAAAAGACAATGTTGAGAGATATAAGACTCGTCTAGTTGCCAATGGTTTCACTCAGAAGGAAGACATTGATTATAAAGAGACTTTCTCTCTAGTTTCTACGAAAGACTCTTTTAGGATTATAATGGCACTTGTGGCTCATTTTGATTTAGAGCTACATCAGATGAATGTAAAGACTGGGTTTCTCAATGGTGACATTGTTGAAACAATATATATGATGCAACCAGAAAACTTTGTATCCGTTGATCCAAGAAAAGTGGTTTGCAAATTGAAGAAATCCATCTATGGTCTCAAACAGGCTTTCTGTCAATGATATCACAAATTTCCTCAAGTTATTATCTCATATAGGTTTGAGGTAAATAAAGTTGAATATTGTGTATGTCATAAGTTCAGTGGGAGTAAATACATATTTCTGATGTTATATGTCGATGACATATTACTTGTCACCAGCAATATAGATTTATTGCACGAAACCAAGAGATTTCTGACAAAGAATTTTGATATGAAAGATCTTAGGGACGTCTCTTTTGTATTAGACATGCAGATACAACGAGATCGCTCTCGAGGTATCCTTAGGTTATCACAAAATAGCTATATCGAAAAAGTACTTAATAGATTCAACATGAAAGGTTATGCATCAGGAGACACCCCTGTAGCTAAAGGAGACAAGTTTAGTCTAAGTTAGTGCCTTAAAAATGAGTTTGAATGAAAAGAAATGCAAAAAATTTCATATGCATCAGCTGTAAGAAGTCTAATGTATGCTCAAGTATGCACGCGTTTAGAATTGCGTCATAGTGGGAATGTTGGGCAAATATTTAAGTAACCTAAGGATAGATCATTGGAAAGCAGCCAAACGGGTTATGCATTATTTACAGAGAATAAAAGATCACATGCTCACATATCGAAGATCAGATCATTTAGAGATTATTGGGTATTCTGATTCCAATTTTGCTGGATGTCAAGACAGTAAAAGATCCACATCGGACTATATTTACCTGCTAGCTGGTGAAACTATTTCCTAGAAAAGTGCTAAGCAGACACTCATAGCTTCTTCCATCATGATAGTTGAGTTCATAGCCTGTTATGAGGCATCTAATCATAGGATATGGCTACGAAAGTTTGTCACAAGGCTATGAGTTGTGGATTGTATTGAAAGACCATTAAAGATATATTATGACAATAATTCGGCTGTGCTTTATTCCAACAACAATAGAAGCTCTATGAAGTCTAAGCACATAGACATCAAGTTTCTTGTTGTTAAAGAAAAAGTTCAGAGTCGTCAGGTGGCTATAGAACATATTAGGACAAACTCCATGATTGCAGATCTGCTTACTAAGGGATTACCACCCAAGGTCTTTATGAGCACACTGCTCATATAGGTGTTGTTTTGATTGATGATGTGCATATTTAGTGGGAGTTAGTATTTTGATGTTTTTTGCAATAGACATTATATATTTATTTTCTACAGAATAAAGTATATGGTTAAATTATAAACTCTGAATGTTATTTGTGTTTGATCTCATTAAAGATTAAAGTAGGACCAGTTGGAAATAGACATGTTTGAGATCACATTGCATGTAATTTCCATGCTACGTATCCATACTCGATCTATGTCATTGAATATATTAGTATGATGATCATTGATGGGTCTAGTTATGAATAAATGTAACAAAGGTTGTTTTGATCTCATACTAATATAGTAGATGGACCAGATTGTAACTAAAGAGATATTTCAGCACGGATAGTTTTTCAGTGCGCACTTAAGATTATAGATAATATAATTGTCTCAAGAGATATATGTAGCCCAAGTGGGAGATTATTAGGATTTATTTTATATTTTTTATTATGGGCTTACATATTTAATAACAATTATATTATAGGCTATCTATTTTAATAGGGCCGAATAAGTGATCTATTAATTAGGCTCTAGAAATATCTGTTGGGTATGAGCTTTAATGTGTAGAAACCTAGTACTAATAGAATTAGAGTTAATGAGAACCTAATTAGATTAGTATATAAAGAACATTATAAAAGGGTTATGGTCTCCAAGTCAAATCAATAATATTTTGCTCTCTTTCTCCTTTCCCCATTCAAGAAGAAAACTATAGAGCAACTAATGAGATTTGGTCGTGGAAGATACAATCCTACTCAAGTTTATCAATATGGATTCAGGTATGTTTTCTCTACGATAATTCTTAATGATTTAATATGAGTTTCTAGATTATGGTATAAATTTTCACCTATTAAAGTTTATCCAACAATGGCTTGTTGATATGAATTGAACATTTATTTTGATTATTCATTAGTAGCTTTATGGTTCAGGTTAGGCAAACTTTAGATAATGTTGATATATTATTACAGTCTGTAAACCACCCTCCCTAATATTAGTAGTACCGTACCTATGTATAGTAAATTAATTAGTAGTGTTGGAGCATGTCGATTTAGATTCGAATGCTAGAATGTAAAAGCTAGAATTTTAATTAGCGTGAGAGATAGTCTTAGAATTTGGACCAATTAGAGATGAACACATCACTCAATGACATTTTGAAATATTAAAACAAATTGAGGGCAAAGTAATTGAGGCCAACCTTAGATATATATATGTATAGATATATATATATATAGAGGTATGTTAGGTTTAATTGAAAAGTTATTAAAAGTTAGCATATTTATACTATTGTTTTATTAAGAGTGGTCACTTTATAATTTTTGAAAGACCAAGGGAACAAGTAGCACTTTCAATTCTCTATATAAAGAAGAGAATATGCTAGAAAACTTGAGAAGCAAAGCAAGTAGAAACCGTGAGACAAGGAAGGCCATTCAGCTAAGTGAGGAAGAAGAAGAGTGAAGGAAAATCAGCCAAGGAGCAAGTGATCTAAGAGTTTTCAAGGTTGAATCCTAAGCTTATGAGCTCAAAAATCAAGTCTCTAGCCTTCCTAGTTTATTCTCTACGAAAATTGGTAAGTTTAAGTATTGATTTCATGAAAAATTTAATTGTTGTGGAGGCTTTGAGTTGGGCTCATAGTAATCTAATTAATTGGTGGTGTTCTTGGCATGTGAAGGATTAGATTTGTAGCTTGAATTGGTGTGGAGGTTGGCTTAACAATTGAAAGCACAAAGGGGTAAGAAACTAGTAAAATTTTTATGTTAGTGTAAAGATTATTTTAAGTGCTCTCCATATGTTTGGTTTAATGCCTAAGTGAAGTAAATTAATTTTGTGATGTGTTTTGAGAATTTAATTGAAGCAATATGATGATTAGAGGCCATGTAAAATTCAGCCCTAGCAAGAATTAGAAGAATTTATATGAGTTTGAGTTGTTTTAACGTTGAAATGCATGAAAACTAGAAAGGAAATCATGGAAATTTAGTAAAGATTAATTAGGATTCATGAGAATTTTGAGTACTATGTCACTTGATAATTTTAGTATATGATGTATTAGTGCCTTGAGAAGGATTTTGCATAAATTAGAGGCATGTGGGAAGGATAGCTCATGCATGGAAGTTGTTAGAGTTGAAAAAGAATATTAATGAAGCCATGAGAGGGCTGTTCAGCCATGATGAAACCAAGCTGTCCAGAAATTTTATGTTGTGTGTTTAAGTGATTTTAATGCTTATTTAGATGATATATGAAGATAGAAATTGAAAGAAATTGAATTGGTATTGAAATGACACAAAAATTGGCAATTAAACTAGTTTAATGCCTAATTGTGTTAATGCATTTCAATGAACTTTAGGAAGCTTTTAAAGTGTGTTTTGAATATGTTTAATATGACAATTAATATGGGAATGAAAGCTTGTAATGTAGACAAGCATGAGATGAGTTAATTAGTATGAGGACTTATAGAGAAATAAGTAGAAAAATTGGCATGAAGTTGCCGAAATGAGAACTTATTAATCAGTGGGTAGAATGTGTGAATTAATTAATTTTAATGAGCTTTATTGAATGATTAGTGTGTAATTAATGTAGGTGAGCAATCGAGTGGTCCATAGATAAATCTGATTAGAGGAAATCGCCAATTTGTGAGTGTCTTTTTAAAAATAGAATTTATGAAACAAAAATGTGTTTTGAAAATAGATTTAATTTTAGTTAAATTTCCTTTCATTTAGTAAATTCATTATGCTGAAATTTATTTATTTTATGCAAAAGATTTATGTTTTGGTACTTCTTAGGGCATTAGAGATATTACCGATCAGAGTACTCCTATCGTGCATGGCATAGTCGGGGCGTGTTACTAACAACGGGAAAATGGGACTTTAGTAGTCAGTCAGTCTAGAGTCGCCCTCTGCACGTGTGGAGTATATAGAGTTAGCGCGCTATCTATTTTGTGGTGATGTAGAATTCCGCATTTACCGGATTTGTGACTTGAGCGATGTAGAATTCCGCCTTGTCACCCTATACGGCATTAGTGATGTAGAATTCCACTTTGCCGTGATGCCTAGAGTACCATTAGAGTATGATTGGCTAGTAGAAAAAAATGAAAAATGCTATGAATTTGATTATGATTTTAGACAGTAGAAACTGATTTTAGAAATTTATAATTCAGCATTTATCATGAAAGAAATTTTAATTCATAGTTAATGCATTTGAATTCATAGTTATTTATTTTAATAGTTATTGCAATTTAAATGAAATCTTATGACACTTACTGGGCTAGTAGCTCATTCCCCACAATTCCCAAAACATTTCAGGTACATATACTGGTGCATCAGAAGCTGGGATCTCGACTCCAGCAGAATAAAAGTGTTGTGGCGTACATAAATAAATAATAGTAATAATGTATGATTTAGCAAATTGATAGAAGTTAAAGTTTTGTATAAAGCTTGTGACTTTATACGTTTATAAACCGGTTAATAATTATAGAATGTTATTTTATGAAAATGACTTTAGTTTCAATTGTGAATTGTTGCAATTATATAAACTGTTGTGACTCATTGTGATTACCGGATTTTAATCCGATGGCAGTAGTTGGCATGTATGAAAATTTATAAGTGTTTTAAAGGTTTTCTTATAGGAATATAAATTTTGGGATTTACAGAAAAACAGCCGTTATGCTGCCAAAATTTTTTTTTCAAACTCCAAATGGGTTTTATTACAATTATATGACTATTTAGTAGTTAAGTCGGCTCAATTTCACGAAAATTCTTCAATCGACCTAAATATCGGCTAGAGGGTGACGGTGGGGTGCCGACGGGTTCCCTATTCTACAAAAATAGTAGCTTAAAAGGATAGGGACCCGTCACAGTCAATTTGTTTTTCCCAAATAAGTTATGAAGACTCTCACATCCATAACCTTCTCTTAATCTGATTTGATAAACTTTGTTTCTATGGTTTTGCGAGTTCTTGCACACAATCTTAAGGCGAGTATTTGATGATAAAAACGAATCTCAAGCTTTGTGCTCTACTTATTGTTGAGCTGGCCTGTTAATTTAATGCATCATGATAATTATTGATGATAAAAGAGCATATACGAGATATTCATAAGAGATGGATGTTTATCTTATAGTTTGTGATGTCTATCATATTACTCTTGTAAAACTCAGTAACTATGTCTAATTGGACTATGCTTTTGTGAAACTTTTATCATGATGTTTTAGTAAGATTTACACGTAATAGACCTTATTGAGTAGTGGTTTATTTACATGACTATGCTCATGATTGATGTTTCGATAACATTTACACGTAGTGTATCCATATAATGAAAAATATTGTTATTTAGATACTCAAATCTGATGTGAGGTTGAACTTGTGTCTGGATGGAACAGAAATATTAAATACAATCATCTTTAATTTATAATATGCAAACGTAGATGCATAAGTGATCTCGTGTTGTTTTATCGATTGAAGGTGGATGTAGAGAACTTGGCAGTAGCAAAAGTCGAGAGTATAAGGACGGTCCATACTTTCAAGATTTACAAGAATTGAGCTAAGGTGAAGGTGAAGGAGATAGTAAATATAAAAAGATCTAGTGTTGTTTTTGTTGCTTCCTTTTTTGCTTATCTATTGCTTGATCATTTGAATCAATTAGATGTTAAGTTTTGATTTTATCTTCAATTATTTTGTGTAAAGTGGTCAATATGGAGGAAGCTATAGGAGGATGCCACTAAGATCTCCAAGACGCCAATTTTTTGGTTAGTTTTTACTCTTAAAGATATGATGGCTTTGCACAAGCAAAATATAATTTGAGGTTTTCGAAAACGGGGCAAAGAGAGCAATGAAGTGTGCCTGCCATGACTTCACAAGGAAAAAATATTGCAATTTTTGCCCAAATTAAAAGCAAAGTTTTGTTTTTACCCACTTTTCTGTAGAAATTTGTTTTCAGCCCCTCAAACAAACTATTTTCATCTTATATTCAAATTTATTAGAATACCCTAAATTTAAAAAAAAAAAAAAAAAAAGGTACCGATTTTTAAGTGGACTTAGGACCTGTTTGAGATAACTTTTATTTTTAGCTTTTAGTAGTAGAAGAAGAGAAGTAGAAGTTTGAGCTTTTCAGATGCTGTTTGGATTATATATTTCGAAAGAGCTTTTAAATTTAAAAAAGCTTTTAAAACTGTTTGGTTGGAATATTACTGAAATCTCTTTTAAATATGATATGACTTTTATACCCTTTTAGAAGAGTTTTTAAATGTGTTTGGATGACATATTTCCAGTTATCACTTACATAATATATATATATATATATATATGTATGTTATTTTTAAACAATTTACCATATAGACATATATGTAACTTATTTTTCAATTATATTTACCTAAACTTTGCTATTTAAAATATGTAAAATAATAAAAATTAAATTAAAATTACACATACATTTACGCATAATAATATATACAAATTATGTCAATAATTTTACATAAAATTATAATGATAAAGATAAAAAAAAAAAAAAAAACAATTATCTAAGTATTAATTCTCTTGCAATTCTATCACGAACAAGACCCATCTCACTTTCTTCTATCGCTACATTAATGTTGAATTCTTCATTTTCTGGCACATAATCTTGATTTTCATTATATGATTGAAACTCAACATCTGCAATAGCCTCCCTTCTTATGAAATTATGTAAAGTCATTGAAGCCGTAACAATGGCTACTTGCTTGTCAAACTTATAATTAGATATGTTATGCAAAATTCTCCATCGAGCTTTCCACACACCAAAACTACATTCAATTACACTACGTAATGATGAATACACATAATTAAATGTTTCTTGATTGCCTCTTGGTTGACCATTATTACGAAATTCTGGAAGATCATATCGTTATCCTTTATATGGAGCTAAATAACCCTTCATATATAGATATCCTGAGTCAACTAAGTAGTATTTATCTGTAATAAGAATTAGACAATAATGAAACAATATTATTCAAAGTAAAAGAATAATTATAGTTAAAAGTATTAGTAATAAATATAACATACCATTAGATGGTTTTGGAAATTTTAACTCAGTGTTTCTCAATGCTTCCAAAAATATTTGTGTATCATGTGCAGATCCCTCCCATCCAGGCCATACAAATGTGAAAAGCATGTCAAATCCACATACTACCATTATATTTTGAGTAAGAAATCTTTTCCTACCAATATAAGGAATCTGTTCATCCACAGGAAGCGATGCACAAACATGTGTTCCATCTATAGCCCTAATGCAATCCTATTAATAGCCATAAAAAAAAATAATAATAATTTAATTTACTTATAAACAAATATATGTGTGCATTTACGTTTCAAAAATTAAATATAAATAACAATACCTTAAAATATGGCCAGTATTTACAATTACTTTGAATGTAATATGAAACTTGATTATAATTTTCAGGTGGCTTAATTTCATCAAAAGTAAGCATGATCATTTTGTTGATTACATTTTCAAATTGTCTACTCACAGTTTCACCTGAATGTTGAAATTGTTCTCAAAATCATTCTATTTCCAACTCCATGCCCTAAAGTCATAAAAAACATACCTACTGCCTCCTCAAGTCTAACCTCTTTAGTGGAAGTTAATCCATAACTTCTTAATCTATCACATAATTTACCAAAGACATGCTTCTCCATTCGAAATTGCTCATGACAGCGTCGTTCATTTCCCTCAAGTATTTCCTTTATGAACATTCATCTTGTATGAGGATAATTTCTGCATAGCTCTTTTATTAAAAAGTTATTATGCTGATATGCAACTGTTCTTGTTACTGCATCAACAAGTTCATCAAACTTCGTACAATTTTTTATAACTGCATCCAATACTTCTTCTTCCATGTCTGTCTTTGAATCAGTATCCATTCTAAATTAGATATTCAAAAAACACCAAATAAGATTTATGAGTTCAAGCTTTAACTAATAAGCTTTGTTTATATCACAATGGACTGAAATCAACAAATTCATATCGACAACATGTTCCACACCAATATTATCTCTAACATGTAAAAAATGTTAGAATTTATTAATCAAATAAACCATCAAAACCTACACTTTCCATTAATCAACAACATAAAACATCACAATATAATTAATAATATTATATTTTAATATAATATATTCATATATATACAAAAGAGTCATATTTTATAAAGTGACAATGCACTTAGATTATTACATAAATAAAGTATGTTCTTATAATACACAAAACATTACAAGTGTATTATAAGAACATCATAAGTGTCATAAGTGTCACCAAAAAGTATGTCAATATACAAAAAGTGACATTTTTCAAAAGTATGTCAATATACAAAAAGTGACATTTTTCAAAAGTATGTCAAATATACAAAATGTGACATTTTTCTTAATCCATCCATTGCTCCCGTAATTAAGATTGTTGCTCTTTCAACCACTTAACTTGGTATTCAGGTTCGTTTAATGCCACAAAGATCTCTCTATTAGCCTTCTTTGCAAACAACCTAATACCTATCATAAAAAGAGGAGATATAGGTTCACATTCCGGAAGAGTTGCTAACTTATCAACAATCTCTTGAACACTACATCTAGGTGGATCAGTACGTATATAAAAACTCCTATTCTTGATGCTTTCACAAAGTTCCTCAAGGTGTTTGGATAATTTTGATGTAGCAGAAATTTTTTTCTTCACTTTTTTGAATTACTTTCTATTTGGTTCAAGTGATGTTTTGTTACGGTTGCTACATTCTACTTCTTCATCATGATTACTTTCATCGGACTCTAAACTAGCAGCTACATCATCAATATTATCATTTATCATAGATGTTTGTGTATACAAAGGAGGCATCAAACCAGAAGTTGGTGCCTAAGCCCTAGCTCTTGTTACTGTAATATCTCGAAACAATTCATCTAACTTGAATGCATGCTCCAATCCTTTCACGCGAAATTTTGAAGTTTCAGGATATTTCTATTATAATTTTTAAAATAGTGTATGAATTATGAAAACATAATTAGAATATACACAAATACAATTCATATATAATTTATTTGGGGATACCTACTTGTAGCTTAGCTTCCCACCATTCATTTGAAGCCTCGACGGTTTGCTTTTCCATATTCCAACTAATTCCAGTCTCTCCTCTTAATAAGGAGTCCCATAGTTGCCTTTCTTTTTTAACATTATCCCAATGATTCTTAAGTTGTTTTCTTTCATATTGTCTACCGGTTGTCCTGATAAAGTTTTCAATAAAATTTTTCCAACCTTGTTTGTTTAAATGTGTTCCACTCCTATTACCTGCTCGAACTTGTTCGACAGCCAAATCAACCCAAATCTCATGTGTTCGTGAATCCTATATTGCATTTGTTTTTCTTTGTGTTCCATCATTTTTCATCTAATAAAAAAATTAAAATTAAATCAAATTAATAATCAAATTTAATCAATTTGAATTATTTTTCTTCTGCATATGATTGCTTTTATATTACGTAGTAGATCTTTTGGACTATCTCCACCTACCTAGGTTCCTCCTAAAGTTACCTATATTTCATATGTCAACATAGCATTTACTGCTTTGTTAATTTAAATCAAAACTTTTATCAATTACAAACATGTAGGCCCACTGTCACATATATTTGACTACTTGTTGAAGTTTTTGACTATGACTTTTGTGCTTGCTATATGGTTTATATAATATTAAACTATTTATTGAAGTTTTTGACCTGTACATTAACAAGAAAGTAAAGATTCAAAGATTCAAAGATATCGAGTGGCATGAACCGTTACTAATTTAAAAAAGGTTGAAGTTGTTCACACTTATCATTACACTCCACAAACTCACTTCACATGTAACATTTGTGTGCGAGCAAGTTCAGTTAACAATGCCAACTTAAAATTCTCTTGTTTTTTATTTGTTTGTTTTCCTCTCTATTATAGGTACTGAATTTATGAGTTAACTTTGTCATAGATAACCAAATTTTAATGTCTTAACCCTTAAAATAACACGGTTCAGAAGAGAAAAATCAGAAAATTTTTAATAATCCTAAAAGAACAGAAGCTATACTGATCTAATCAAAACAAATCTATCAACAGACTTAAAACCAAGACAGCAACCAAGAATTAGACAACTATATGTCAAATGGAGATAAGTTTAATCTAAAACTAAGATGCAGTAGGTGGAACAATAGATGAAGCTTGTAAGCATCAGAAATACAAGGGTTTAAGGAAATAATATATATCTTTACAAAAGATAGCATAATTAGTAGGATAAAATGCAGTGAACAATTTAATATGAGTATCTTTCCATCATTACTCTGTTTAGCTATACATGAAGCTACTGCCACAAAGGATAATTTTTAGTAAAGAAGTTTTAGATGCAAGGCCAAAGGTTTTCAGCTATAAATGTAGTCATTTTAGAGGTAAAAAAAATGGAAGATTACAATTCTACTTGCCATTAATTGTATGTCCTCACATTTGTTTTGGTGAAATGTCATCAAATTTCCCTAAACTCCATGCCAGTATGTTTTCTTTATAAAATTGTATAAAGATAGATATTACACTCTTGAATTGAAATAATAGAAAAATAAAGGGAAAGATATTTTGCCTAATGTCATTGTCGATGCTATAATCAATGTCTCTCTTATGATATCTGATTTTTTAATTACAAATTTCTACTCACAATAAGTTGATTGTTATTTCTCATTAAAGGCTTCTAATAGCACCAGAACTGTTAACTTGAAAATTACAAGAATCTTCAATTGGCAATGAAGTGTGGATCTGTTAAATTATATATTGGTTCCACACATGTGTTCACAAATACGATCATCATCAAGTGAAATCTGCATTTCACATTACATATTCTATTGTTTTATTTTCTCTCCCTTTATTTGTAACATTTGGGTTGCACCAGCAAACAGGAAATCAAATCCCAAATTATTGTTAAACTTATCAAAGGCAATTCACTACCAAAATAAACACCACTATTAAAGAACAGTATCATCTAAACTGACTAGGCAAAATGGGACGTACCTATCTAAAAGAAAAGCATCTTAAAGAAATTTGATGGAAAGAATCACGTCTTTAAACATACACTCATGAAAGCACACATACAGCAGAACTAAAAAGTATATCTTTGTCACTCTATGTATGTGCGTATCTGCAACTACACTAGTTAAGACACAGTATGTAATCATACATAGCATGACAGTTTCTTTCAGACTTCATCTTTAGACATTCCAACTACAAACCTATTACTACTGTATAGAGATAACGACAGACAACTTCTTTTGTTTCTAAATAGCACCAAAATGGCAGGTTGCCTTTGTTATTTACTTTTATGCTTTTTTGACATTAAACTTAATGGAACTAAGAAAAGATGGTTGTTTAAGCTTTAAAAGGTTGCAAACTTCCAATATTTTGAGATCAGCCAGCCAGGATCTAGTTTTTGTTTTAACAATAACCTCTTCAAACAACCCAAACACAAACCTCTTTATGATCCTTCTGGAACAGTGCAGTTTGAAAACCCCATATAGACAAAACAGAAATTTTTATTGTTCCAAAATAAAGGAAAATTAGCAGATTCCTTTTAATAATAATAATTTTTTTAAAAAAAAGGCTTTTTGCAATGGAAGACTGAGATGGTAGTTCTAAACTTAAAAAAATAGTTTTTCAGTAAAACTCCCTTTCCCCCAGTTGTATTGCTTTGAGAATGGCCCAACCTCAACTTTATCTTAGTTCCTAATAGAGGTCATGATATTAAAACCCAGACTGCCAATCCATCAATGCCAGTTAAAGCTCGAACTATAAGAACTGAACTTGGGTAATTCAGCAACAATTATTTTGCCAAGAACATAATTTCTCACTAACAAAAAATTATATGAAACTAAAAATAGCAATTTGAAGTTACAAAGCAACACAAGGAAAAGGAACAAAATCAGGCAGTGTGACCAATTTATGGCCACAGAAGATATCAACTGTATTCAACATTTACCTTTTAATGTGATCAGGAATATCCTCAGAAGCACGTACTGACAGACCCCGTTTCTGCACTTCTATTTTCGTACAGACGGCAGCCTGCCGGCAACCCCACGGTAACCCTCCAGCCTATATTTAATCCGACTGAAAGATTCCCGTGAAGCTAAGCCGTTTTTCCCTATTGAAAACTTTTTTAATTACACATTTATATAATAGACTTAGTAAAAATTTGGGCAGCATAACGACTATTTTTCTAAGATTACCATCCTGCGAATTTGGTAAAAACTTTAAACACTTCTAAAATCAATTGGTTTTTCCCAAACTTCTGGGCCTCAGGCCTTCAATTTATCAATTCACAAGCAACCACAAGCATGTCATAAATTTTCAAAATAATTTAAAACACAAAACAGTACGTCATGCATTTATATTTATTTATACATGTTCAAATATAAGAAAAACTTATATATTATGTCATTTACAATTAAGTATTTCCCAAAATAAGATATATACAATCACAGCAGTACAAAGCACTTTCGACTCAATCTGCCTAATCCTGGGCTGGAGTCTCTGATCCTGATATATCTGTACCTGTACCTGCATCTGCCCCTGGGGAGGTTTTGTTTGTAAAACATAAAACAGTATAAGCTACACGAGCTCAGTGAGTGTTGTAAGTTTTTATTTTCATTTTATCTTTATAAAAATTCCTCCCTTAGTTTTAAAATACTTTATAAACCTCTCATCACTATAACATGAAAAATCAATTTTTCTCTTAAAACCATTTTTCAGATAAATGCATGGATAACTTATTTATGTAAATATCATTCAATTCCATTATAAAACTAAAAGATACGATAAATTATCATATAATTTCAGTTTTCTGCATAAAATATAAATAGTGGTGGCATTATTATTTTTGAAAAGTCTCTGAATAAAACGAGCCAACCATTAATGGTCCGTACCATATGGTATCCTAAGTATGGAGCGGAATTTTGCCTCGCTCCGACCTTCCCGGAATTTTTCCTCGTTCAGACCATCTAACCGGTATTACGTAGCGGAATTTTTCCCTCGCTACGGAGCGGCATTTTTCCTCGCTCAGGTGGAAGCTAGCTAATAATATACCCTATACGTGCATTAGGCGACACACTAAACTGAACAATTAACTCGATACAATCCCCCCTGCGGGTTTCCTCCCGCTGTTAGTGACAGACACTCCCAACACTGCCAATGCACGCTTCGGGTACTCAACCTCAACCGGAAATAACTGTAAGATCTACCAAGCATACCATATGTTCAATATATATTTCCATCAAATAAGTTTTCACCATAAATACTTATCTCGTATAAACTTTTCAAATTTAAGAAATCCACATCTCATATAATCATTTATAGTCCATGCAAAATATTTTTTCATATAATTTCATTTATTTCAAAATCAAAATATAACATATCATAACATAAACTTTAAAACATTATATCCAAAATATTTTGAATAACACTCACCGATTATCGATTCACAAAATCACACGCTTTCGGGTTCCCTTGATTCCAAATATAATTATCGCCGTCCTAAATTAAATCTACAAAGTAATATAATATATAAAATTTTTAGTACGGCTGCCATATTGGAAAAATAGCCCTAAAAATGAATTCTACACTTAAAAACGAGTCCGTAGACACGTCGGGAGCTAAATTTCGAGTTCGGGAGGTCGAAAATCTTACCTCCGCCGTACGTGGTGGCCGACGGCGACTTTCCGGTGGCGGATTCCGGCGACCTCGGTGGTGGGAGGTATGGTTAGGTGGGTTTTGTTGTCCTCGATACACTGATCACGAAAACGAGGTCGATCGGCGTCGAAATCGCTTTGTTTCGCCGGAATCTAGAAAAATAAAAGTTGGTTAACCGCCTTACTTCATCTACTGAAACGAAGACCCAAACGGTGATAAAAATTGACAAAATTGGTACCTATAGAATCTACGTCGCACGAGCTTTCCAACGGTACCAAGATCGGCCAAAACGGAGCTCGGATGAGGTCGGAACGAGAGATTGAAGTTGGGCTCGCGGAGAGAAAAGTTGCTGGAAATCTGAGGAGAGAGAGAGGAATGGCTCGGCTGGAGGAAGAAGATGACGATATAATCCGATCGAATTACGATTTGCCCCCTCAACGTTTTAAAAATTACGATTTCAACCTAAACTTTTAAAAACATAACTTTTTAGTCCTTGCACTATTGCCCAATTTTTATAACATTTTTCAATTTCACCATTTTCTTCAATATTTCTTTTCATACTATTTTCATACCTCTAAATCAATTATTTTACCATTTCTTGAGCTCGAAATCGCATCCATAAATTTCATCATAATCCAATTTTATATTTGGGCACTCTAAATTATTATTTTATTCCATAAATGAGACATACGTGTACAATACGTATATAATACTAAAATAGGGATGGCATATTACAATTTCTTCCCCCCTTAAAGAAATTTCGTCCTCGAAATTTACAAAACTCATCGATGTCTACTGAAATAATTGGGGATATTTATGTTTCATTTGATCCTCATGCTCCCATGTGGCCTCCTCTATATCGTGATTCCTCCACAATATCTTCACTAAGGGAATGACTTTACTACGTAGAACCTGTTCTCTTCGATCTAAAATCTGAACCGGTTCCTCTTCATAAGCTAAATTTTCCCTCAGCTCCACAAGTTGCTCTCTAAGTATATGAGAGGGATCGGAGATATATTTTCGAAGCATGGACACATGAAACACATCATGAATTTTATCCAACTGTGGTGGCAGCTTCAACCTATACGCTACTGATCCTACTCTGTCGATAATCTCATACAGCCCAATATAACGCGGACTCAGCTTACCACGTTTTCCAAATCTAAGTACGCCTTTCCAGGGAGATATCTTGAGGAATACTTTATCTCCAACTTCGAATTCAAGATCTCTACGGCGATTGTCTGCATAACTCTTTTGCCGATCGCCTGCTATCTTGAGTCGGTCCCTTATAACTTTAACTTTATCTGTAGTGATCTGAACAAGCTCAGGACCTATCAATTTCCTCTCACCTACCTCATCCCAACACACTGGAGTCCTGCACTTTCTTCCATAAAGTGCCTCATATGGGGCCATACCTATACTGGTCTGGTAACTGTTATTATAAGCGAACTCCATAAGTGGTAGGTGTATATCCCAACTACCCTTGAATTCCAAAACACATGACCTGAGCATATCTTCAAGTGTCTGGATCGTTCTCTCTGACTGACCATCCGTCTGCGGGTGAAAGGCTGTGCTGAAATTTAGCCGAGTTCCTAATGCTTTCTGTAGACTGGGCCAGAACTTGGATGTGAATCTAGGATCACGATCTGAAACGATAGAAACCGGTGTACCATGAAGTCTTACTATCTCATCAATGTAGAGCTGCGCTAATCTGTTAAGGGGGTAATCACTCCGGATGGGCAGAAAATGGGCGGATTTCGTTAATCTATCAACTATCACCCATATCGCATCATGCCCCCTCTGACTGCGCGGAAGCCCTACTACAAAGTCCATGGTGATCTTCTCCCATTTTCACTCAGGAATAGGGAGAGGTTGCAACAGTCCTGCCGGTTTCTGGTGCTCTGCCTTGACTTGTTGACAGGTGAAGCATTGGGATACAAAAGCTGCTATTTCTTTCTTCATCCCTTTCCACCAGTAATGTTCTTTTAGGGTATGGTACATCTTCGTGCTGCCCGGATGCATGGCGTATGCTGAGGAATGAGCTTCTTCCATAATTTCCTTCTTCAGATCCTCTACATCCGGCACACATAAGCGCTGTCCCATCATTATTGTACCATCTTCCCTGATAACGAAATCTGTTCTCTTTCTATCTTCGATTTCTTTCTTTAATTTGACCAACTGAGGATCCTGTTTTTGCAATTCTCTTATCTGATCCACCAAAATGGGACGAACATGGAAATTAGCTAACAATGCTCCGGAGTCTGCTACATTTAATTTTACTCTCAACGATCTTAATTCCACCAAAAGCGGAAGATACACAGTCTTTAATAGTGCTAGGGAGCTCGTAGGCCTCCTGCTCAAAGCATCAGCCACTACATTGGCTTTTCCGGGGTGGTACTCTATCGTACAATCATAATCTTTAATTAGCTCTAGCCACCTCCTTTGCCTCATATTTAATTCCTTTTGAGTGAGTAGGTATTGTAGACTCTTATGATCTGTAAAGATCCGACAAGGAACACCATATAAGTAATGCCTCCAAATCCGCAATGCAAATACAACTGCTGCCAATTCTAAATCATGGGTAGGGTAGTTTTGCTCGTGCTTCTTTAGCTGTCTAGAAGCATAAGCTACAACTTTATCGTTTTGCATCAATACACAACCTAAACCCTGTCTCGAGGCATCACTATATACCGTGAATCCATCTGTTCCTGTTGGTAATGTCAAAACAGGAGCTGACGTTAATCTTTTCTTCAATTCATCAAAACTTTGCTGGCAAGCTTCTAACCACTCGAACTTTTCTTCCTTTCTCGTCAGTCTAGTTAATGGGGTTGCTATCTTGGAAAAACCCTCAATGAACTTTCTATAATAGCCTGCCAATCCGAGAAAACTCCTAACTTCAGTCACATTTATGGGTGGTCTCCAATTCGTGATAGCTTCAATCTTTTGGGGATCCACACTAAGCCCTTCAGCTGAAATGACATGACCTAGGAAAGCAACTCTATCCAACCAAAATTGGCACTTACTGAATTTCGCATACAACTGGTGCTCTCTCAGGGTCTGCAACACAATCCTGAGATGTTCCGCATGCTCTTCATGACTGCCTGAGTATACCAGAATATCATCAATAAACACAATCACGAACTTATCCAAATAAGCTCGAAATACCCTATTCATTAGGTCCATGAACGCGGCTGGGGCGTTTATCAATCCAAATGGCATAACTAGGAATTCATAATGCCCATACCGAGTTCTGAATGCAGTCTTCGAAACATCTCCCTTCCGAACCTTCAGTTGATGATAACCCGATCTCAAATCAATCTTCGAATACACCTTGGATCCCTGTAACTGGTCAAATAAATCATCAATCCTCGGGAGCGGATATTGATTCCGTATTGTCACCCTATTCAGCTGTCTATAATCAATACACAGTCGTAAGCTCCCGTCTTTCTTTTTCACAAACAAAACTGGAGCCCCCCATGGCGAATGACTGGGCCTTACAAAACCTTTTTCCAATAACTCTTCCATCTGTACCTTCAGTTCTTTCAACTCAGCTGGCGCCATCCTGTATGGAGTAATCGAGATTGGTTCAGTTCCCGGGACCAAATCTATCTCAAATTCTATCTCCCTATCTGGTGGCAAACCTGGGAGATCCTCCGGGGATACTTCTGGAAACTCTCTGACCATCGGAATATCTTCCAATCGAACTTCATCCTTCTTCTGTTCAACCATATAAGCCAAATATCCTTGATATCCTTTACGAAGCATCCTACTGGCTATTATGGCGGTGACCATACTAGTGGCAAGTACTTTTCGAATTCCACGGAATACCACCTCTGGTTCCCCTGGTCTGGCCAATCTAACTTCCTTCCCATAACAATCAACTGTGGCTCGATATCTGGATAGCCAATCCATCCCCAATATCACATCAAAGTCCCGAATATCTAATACAATCAGGTCAACTGGAAACTCTTTATCTTCTATCACAATTCTACTATCCACAATTACCTTCTCGGCTAATAAGGAATTTCCAGCAGGGATGGAAACTACTATACTACCCTCCAAGGACTGTAATTCCGCTCTAACCTTTGTTGAAAATGGTACGGACACAAAGGAATGTGTGGCTCCAGGGTCTATCAGTGCATATGCATCATGATCTAGAACAGAAACCTTACCAGTAATAACTTCTGGAGCGGCGTCCGCCTCCTTCTGTGTGACAGCAAACACTCGAGCCTGGGTGCGGGGTCTACCTGGCTGACCCGCTGAAGACACTCCTCTACCGACTGCACCTGTAGCTGAGACTGAAGTGCCACGTCCTCTGGTCTGAGAGCCTCTACCTCCCTGTCTCTGTCCCACACTGGCCTGTGAAAAGGCTGTTGAAGGTCTAACCTCTGAACTGACTGAGGTGATTAGCTGTGGACATTCTCTCCTAAAATGACCTTCCTGTCCGCAATGAAAGCAAGCTGTGATAGAACTCCTCATCCGACACTCGCCCGGATGTCTCTTCCCACATGTACTGCACTCTGGTATCAAATTCCTGGTATTATACCAACGAAAATCTCCAGGCATTGCCGGTGGTCTAGCTGATCCCTGACTAGATGATGCTCCTTGGCTCATTTTCCTACCACTAACCCATCTGGACTCACTCTGTCTTCTGACAAACTTGCTAGGCACTTTCTGTGGTAGATTGGATCCGCTACGTTTGCCTTCTGGTTTTCCCTGTTGAGATGCGGCTGTTACATTTTTTTCTACTTTAAATGCAGCCTCCACCAGCTCTCCATAATGCGTCTGAGGAACCCATGAAAAATGAACTCTGAGGCTGGGATTCAGACCTGCCATAAATCTCTTACACCTTTGTTCCTCGTCATCTGAGATGAAAGGGACAATCCGAACCAATTCGAAAAATTTCTTTTCATAGTCGGTCACGGATGTCGAGCCCTGCTCCAATCTAAAGAATTCCTCCATTCGGGCATCTTTGTAGCTTTTCGGGTAAAATCGATCTGTAAACTCTCGTTGGAATATCTCCCATGTCACTCCTTCCGGATGTCGCCTCTCCAAGGCTTTCCACCAATCCTTTGCTCTGTCTTCTAAGAGGAAAGAGGAGAACAGAACTCTTTGCTCATCGGTACATCTCATTACTCTGTAAATCTCTATAACCCTATCCAACCATGCTAAGGCACTCTCTGGGTTGCCACTTCCGTCAAATGGCTTTGCTCCCAACTTACAAGCACGTTCTATCGAGCGTTTCGGTTCTTCGAGAGCCTCCCGCGGTTGACGCACTGCCGCCATTAGTATCTGAGCGACCTGTTCTGCATTAAAACCCCCGCCGGTTGGTTCTACGGGTGTCGACGGTCCCGGACGGCTCTGATCTATAGGGGCATTTATAGACCCCGATGCGTGCTCTACCCCTTGGGCGGACGGTAACTCAGGTACAGGAGCCTCTGAAGTGGCTCTACGAGGACCCCTACGACCTCGTCGGTGCATAATGCTGTGATTTCCATAAAAACAAGATAGTGAAACATTTGAAATTTTGAAAATCATATGCATGACAAATAAAATAACTGAAACATGTTTGAGTTGCTTTATTTATAAAATAAAGTAAAATAAATAATTTAATCAATTAAAATCTGATCTCATTTCAAAACCACGCTCTGATACCAACATGACAGACCCCGTTTCTGCACTTCTATTTTCGTACAGACGGCAGCCTGCCGGCAACCCCACGGTAACCCTCCAGCCTATATTTAATCCGACTGAAAGATTCCCGTGAAGCTAAGCCGTTTTTCCCTATTGAAAACTTTTTTAATTACACATTTATATAATAGACTTAGTAAAAATTTGGGCAGCATAACGACTATTTTTCTAAGATTACCATCCTGCGAATTTGGTAAAAACTTTAAACACTTCTAAAATCAATTGGTTTTTCCCAAACTTCTGGGCCTCAGGCCTTCAATTTATCAATTCACAAGCAACCACAAGCATGTCATAAATTTTCAAAATAATTTAAAACATAAAACAGTACGTCATGCATTTATATTTATTTATACATGTTCAAATATAAGAAAAACTTATATATTATGTCATATACAATTAAGTATTTCCCAAAATAAGATATATACAATCACAGCAGTACAAAGCACTTTCGACTCAATCTGCCTAATCCTGGGCTGGAGTCTCTGATCCTGATATACCTGTACCTGTACCTGCATCTGCCCCTAGGGAGGTTTTGTTTGTAAAACATAAAACAGTATAAGCTACACGAGCTCAGTGAGTGTTGTAAGTTTTTATTTTCATTTTATCTTTATAAAAATTCCTCCCTTAGTTTTAAAATACTTTATAAACCTCTCATCACTATAACATGAAAAATCAATTTTTCTCTTAAAACCATTTTTCAGATAAATGCATGGATAACTTATTTATGTAAATATCATTCAATTCCATTATAAAACTAAAAGATACGATAAATTATCATATAATTTCAGTTTTCTGCATAAAATATAAATAGTGGTGGCATTATTATTTTTGAAAAGTCTCTGAATAAAACGAGCCAACCACTAATGGTCCGTACCATATGGTATCCTAGGTATGGAGCGGAATTTTGCCTCGCTCCGACCTTCCCGGAATTTTTCCTCGTTCAGACCATCTAACCGGTATTACGTAGCGGAATTTTTCCCTCGCTACGGAGCGGCATTTTTCCTCGCTCAGGTGGAAGCTAGCTAATAATATACCCTATACGTGCATTAGGCGACACACTAAACTGAACAATTAACTCGATACAATCCCCCCTGCGGGTTTCCTCCCGCTGTTAGTGACAGACACTCCCAACACTGCCAATGCACGCTTCGGGTACTCAACCTCAACCGGAAATAACTGTAAGATCTACCAAGCATACCATATGTTCAATATATATTTCCATCAAATAATTTTTCACCATAAATACTTATCTCGTATAAACTTTTCAAATTTAAGAAATCCACATCTCATATAATCATTTATAGTCCATGCAAAATATTTTTTCATATAATTTCATTTATTTCAAAATCAAAATATAACATATCATAACATAAACTTTAAAACATTATATCCAAAATATTTTGAATAACACTCACCGATTATCGATTCACAAAATCACACGCTTTCGGGTTCCCTTGATTCCAAATATAATTATCGCCGTCCTAAATTAAATCTACAAAGTAATATAATATATAAAATTTTTAGTACGGCTGCCATATTGGAAAAATAGCCCTAAAAATGAATTCTACACTTAAAAACGAGTCCGTAGACACGTCGGGAGCTAAATTTCGAGTTCGGGAGGTCGAAAATCTTACCTCCGCCGTACGTGGTGGCCGACGGCGACTTTTCGGTGGCGGATTCCGGCGACCTCGGTGGTGGGAGGTATGGTTAGGTGGGTTTTGTTGTCCTCGATACACTGATCACGAAAACGAGGTCGATCGGCGTCGAAATCACTTTGTTTCGCCGGAATCTAGAAAAATAAAAGTTGGTTAACCGCCTTACTTCATCTACTGAAACGAAGACCCAAACGGTGATAAAAATTGACAAAATTGGTACCTATAGAATCTACGTCGCACGAGCTTTCCAACGGTACCAAGATCGACCAAAACGGAGCTCGGATGAGGTCGGAACGAGAGATTGAAGTTGGGCTCGCGGAGAGAAAAGTTGCTGGAAATCTGAGGAGAGAGAGAGGAATGGCTCGGCTGGAGGAAGAAGATGACGATATAATCCGGTCGAATTACGATTTGCCCCCTCAACGTTTTAAAAATTACGATTTCAACCTAAACTTTTAAAAACATAACTTTTTAGTCCTTGCACTATTGCCCAATTTTTATAACATTTTTCAATTTCACCATTTTCTTCAATATTTCTTTTCATACTATTTTCATACCTCTAAATCAATTATTTTACCATTTCTTGAGCTCGAAATCGCATCCATAAATTTCATCATAATCCAATTTTATATTTGGGCACTCTAAATTATTATTTTATTCCATAAATGAGACATACGTGTACAATACGTATATAATACTAAAATAGGGATGACATATTACACGTACTGCAACCTTTTTTACAGATTGAGACTGTAAACTTTGGCCTCTTTCCTGCAAGAAATACAAAGGATATAAAGGGAACCAAACAATTTGTCATAGATTCAAAAATATATACATAAGGATTCATAAATTACTAAGCATATGAGTTGAAGATAAAGAGAGAGAAGGAGAAAAGAAATAATAAAGACATGACAAACAATTAATGATATCGAAAAGCTCAAACTATCAAAATAAAAGTCCAGAGTAAAATCATTTAAACCCACAATTTGAACTTTCAGCTTATTATTTTGTTATTTTCACTTAGTTTTCTTGTGTTGAGTAGACAGTGCAGTTGCACTAAAAATGCATAAAGTCTCCATTTGTCAAAAAGCGTTTTCCCTTGTCTTTGATTACTGAATAAACTAATGTTTCAACTTTGTAATTTATCAGGTCTACTCTCAGATACTTGTTAAAAGCGACAAATTCAAAACTGGTAAAGAAAAGTATATTGACAAGGTTGTTAAACAAGAAGAGACGAAGGACATTATAATTGGGAGGATCCCGATTATGGTGAAGTCTGACCTCTACTGGATGAAGGAGACGGATAAAGATGATTGTGTTTTTTATCAAGGAGGTTATTATTGAGATATATTCCTCTCTTTATAGACTAGAATACTGATAATCAAAATGCACACTTCTGATATAGCTTAATTTATTCTTATATATAATCTAAAAATTCAATGAAATACTAGAGATTCAGTGGTCCATTTTATGCCTTAGTAAGCTACAACTTGTTTACACTATAATTTCATACAAATTAAAAACATACATCACTACTACAACACACAAAAAACACATCAACTAAAAAAAAACAATAATGTAAAAAAAAAAATTCAAAAGATTGATAGGTTTATATGTAAATCCTAAAATTTGAGATAATTTCTTTATTATTCTCTTGATGAAGAACTTGAAACAATGAATTTACTTCTACAAATAATTTACCTTGATGAAGAACAGTAGAGGTGATGAAGAATACTAGAGGACAGCGATTTCTCTACCTTTTCATTGAACCCTTGCCATTGATGAGTCTAAAAAATTCTTCTCAAAAAGAAAAACAGAAATCTATATATATGGAGGTGGGGATATAAAAGGAAAATTTTATTTATTGTTCACTAAAATAAGGGTAAAATGGAAATTATAAAAATTTCATTAAAACAATTTGGCTTCCCTTGTTTTCATTTCCAGCCCTTTTTGAGTCCAGCCTGATTTGCTAAAAGCTCTTCTTTGCAAAACAGGATAGGTGTAGCTTTCACTTGAAGAGCTTTTAGACATCATAAGCTATTTTTCTTGGAAAATCCAAACGAGCCAAAAACTGCTTCTGGGCTTAGGATGAGCTTTTGGAGGGTCCAAAAGCTATGCCAAACAGGCACTTAATAACTTATTCTATTCAGACATCATCTTAACATTGCACCTTATCGAAAATCTCAATTTTTAAATCAAATCGAGCTAAATCTAAGCCTAAATATTAGTACCCAAGATTTAAAAAAAAAAAAATCCTTAGAAAATCACAAAAAAACTAAAAAAATTCAACAAAACTCAAATTTTATATGGGTGTAATTTGAGTACTTTGGATATAGATTATAATTAATTTGTTTGAGGGGTTAAAAACAAATTTTTTAAAAAAATGGGTTAAAACAAATATTATTTTTCTAAAATGGTCAACTTTTGTAATTTCCATAAAAAAAATGAAAAACATTTCATTTTGTTCTATGTACAAGCAAAGCATGTCCTTTAACAATTGGCATTTGGGCTTTTGTTTTGGATTTATTGAATAATCTTTTTTAAGCTTAAAAATCCAAAAACTATAATGTATATAGAAGTTTTTAGACATTATAGATGCTAATTATATGAATAGTTATATATCTTCTCCCTTTCATGATATGAAGTAAATAAGATTTCTCTTATTATATTTATTTATTTAGTTACTCTGTTTTAAATATGAAATGTTTGATGTAATTCTTATAACACTTAAAATTTTATTAATCTATAGGATGAAAATGTGTTATGACAGGCTCCTCTTTCTTATACACTAGGTAGCCCACTTGGCAACCTCACAGTAACCTTCCAGTCGGAATCTACTCCGGCTAAAAAGTTCTTGTGAAGCTAAACATTTTTCTTAATACTGAAAAACTTTTTAAAATTCTTAAAATATCTTTTATAACGGAAATGGGCATGAACTTTTTTATTTTTAAATAACATTTGTAAAATAGGGTTTTATAAAAATTTCAATAACACAACGACTATTTTTCTGAAAATTTCGCCCTGTAAAACCATTATAAACACATGTACACTTCTAAAAATCACACTTTCCCAATTTCTAAGCCTCAGCCCCTCTTTCCTTTCACAATCAAACACAAACATAGTTCTAATTTAAAAAACGATTCAAAATCATCAAATTTTACATGAAAAATTATGCACACTTAATTTTAAAATATATAACCAAGTCTTAAGTGTGTGAAAAGCTTTCAAAATAATATTTACAAAATGTGCATTAAATCTTAAAAGATATACATATACATGATACATCCAAAATAGAGGCTAGTGCAATAGCATCGCGTTTTTAGTTAGCCTATACGTCCGACGAAGCTCTTTCCGCTTGATGGCTCGTACCTGGACCCGAGGAGGATTTAATCAAAAACAAGAAAAGAGTGAGTCTTATAACTCAGTGAGTGAAAAACTTTTATAAAACTAAGATATTGACTTGTACAATACAACCTCCCAAAAATAGTTTGGAAATCTAATGATTTATTTCGAACTGCCAAGAACTGTTCTTCTAGTATGCTGTGTAAATATTTATGCTTGTAAATTCAATAACAATTTCATGAGTTGTAAATTCTTTTCGCCTTCTAAATCTTACATCTAGAAATGTACTTTCTTTCTATTGCTTGTCTTACAAGGTAACATAGGGAAACTTATTCATAGCATGACAGAATGTGACCCACCCCATTTCTTGGGTCTTGGCTCTCAAGGGATTCTAGGATGACATTATAACTACAGAACGTGGCTCACCCCCTTTCTTGGACCTCGGTTCTCAAGGGATTCTGAGGAGGCATCACAACAACGGAATGTGGCTCACCCCCTTTCTTAGACCTCGGTTTTCAAGGGATTCTAGGGTGGTATCACAACAACAGAATGTGGTTCACCCCTTTTCTTATATCTCGGTCCTCAAGGGATTTTAGGGTGACGCCACCACTTAATTGAACCGTCCGCTTTGGGCATCTTTCTTGGGCCTTAGCCCTCAAGGGATTCTAGGCCCTAATTAATATTATGGTAACCCAAAGGCATTTATAAGTCTTTCAATATGCCTAAAACTTTTTTATTTTTGCTTAGTATGGAAGCATATTACTATAGCTCGTAAATAGTTTGTTCTTTAATATACAGTTTATGATCGAATTACTTCCTTTCTAAGCCAAAAGCCTAATACTTTTAAAATCACTTTAGCGAGTCTTTTCTATACATGTATATATCATAAACTTACTAAATTACTTTACTTTCAAAATAATTACATTTATAACATTACTTTAAGGAGCTATATACATTATAAGAAAAACGACAACATTCTAAAGTTTATTCGATAAATTATAATGAATCGCATACTAATATAATATCGCAATTATGATTATTCAATTGAATAAATGCATAAAACTTATAAATCCACACTCACAACTTGCTTCTAATCAATCTAACCCACTATTTTACGCTTTTCTTCCGTTCATCATTTCACATACATTATAATACGAGTGAATTTACGTTTAAAATAATGCACACATTAACATAAAACTTTTAACTATATGAATGCATCGAATTATTTTTTTTTAAGTCATAATAACTTTGATTATTTACACACAATACCAATTTGAATTTCTTAACATCAACACATGTATATCACTCAATTATAAGCCTAATTTTCAGACCAACGCATCAACCGAATTTTATAGTCATTTTAATCACTTTGACCGAATTTAAACCAACCTTTACACCATCCATCAATTTCGATTATTTTCGTCCCAATCACACTTAAACATATTCAATATGATGTAAATTCTAATCAAAACCATAAAACATCACATTTTTACAATTACGTAAAGTTTCGTCGTGAATTATTTTTTTAACATTTTGATGGTTTCTTTCGATTTTCAAGATAATTCTAACATCAAAATAACCTATAAAACCAACCAAATCATTAAAAAATTATGGTTTAACATTTTAACACTCTCATAACAAAACCATGGCAACTTGTACATCATTCATTTTTACTTTCCAATTCATCATCCAAATAATCC
This sequence comes from Dimocarpus longan, assembly GCA_022984855.1. NCBI lineage: Eukaryota > Viridiplantae > Streptophyta > Magnoliopsida > Sapindales > Sapindaceae > Dimocarpus > Dimocarpus longan. The sequence continues at coordinate 13,965,592 of CM041018.1, forward strand.
ATAAATCATACAAACCAACCAAAAACAACTTCCTAACACAAAAATATCACCTCAACACTTTCAAACACATCAAAATTCATCATTTTTCATGCCAACACAACCAAAAATAAATTTGGACTATAACAGCCCCTACATGGCCAAATTTCACATGCTTTCCAACATCAAAATTTCATCCATATTCACACCAAAATCACATGCAAATTAATCTCCACACTAACGAGGTTCTAAATCCTAAAATCCAAACATATTATCACAATAATCTTTCAAAATCATAACTCAAACATTTCCACAAAAAAGAGAATCATAAAAACACAAACTTACCTCTTAAAAATCAACTCAAAAACACCTCAAACCCTATATGCAAGCTACTGCCCATATTCTTCCTCTTTGGCCGAATACATCCGTTTACTTTCCTAAGATTGCATGTGCTTGAAACTACTCTAAATTGCTCTAAAAAACCTTAACACGGCTGCTGTTTCTGCTTTGATTCTTCACGGCAACAACCTCCCCTAATTAACCGAATGAGAGCTGTCCTTGATCTTGAGTTTATTTCCTTCATTGATTGTCTTGAAAATCCTTAAATACAACCTCTAAATGAACAAGAACAGCATGCAATTCTTTGGTTCTTCTCTCGGTCTCACACTCACTCTCTTAGTAGTTCCTCTCTCTTTTGCTCTTCTTGGACTTGCTCTTGGTTTTAGCTTGATCAAGTGCAACTCTTTCTTGTTTTGCTTCTTGTTCCTCTCTTGATTACTCTCAATCAGCTCTCCCTCTCTCTCAAGTGCTCTCTCTCGATTTTGAGTGGTATTTGGACCGAATGCAATGTGTTTCTCTTGCTTTCATTTTTCTTCTTTCAAGCTTAATATATATACAATTTCCATTGTGGTGACATTTGTCACTCATGCATGAGATTGGTGTGCCACTTGCCTTACTTCCTTTTCGCATGCATGACACGTGTCACTTTCATGTATCCATCCATGCCACTTGTTATTTCATGCATTCTCTCATTCCGGTTTCGAATTCAAATTCGTTTTTGATCCGTCCAGAAATCATATTTTAATTTAATCCTATATCTGGAACCTATACTTGCATTTGATTTCACTTCTAAATACTCTAAATTATTTTATTTATCCAAAAATATTTTACGTGGTCCTAAATAGAAAAGAATATTTTCGTTTGAAAATCTTCGAATCACTTAAAATTTATTTAAATGGATTCATTTTCACTATGTTTCAATTTTTTTTTAACTCTAATACTAATTTCGAAACTTTTGATTGTCGGGTTCCGTTTTCTGAAAATTTACCATTAATGCGAACACATCTCGTCCGAAAATACTATTTATCAAAAAAATAATTTATTTTTCACTAGACGAAGTTTCGAGTCTTACATATTAAAATTTCATTTTTGTCTCTTACTTATTATAGTTACAGTTAAACTTAGAATTATTAAATAATAATTTTAAGTAAATATATACTATTGATCTAGTAGTTAAATCTAAATATACATCAATATAAATTATAAATAATAATATTTAATTAATAATTTATTTTAACCTTAAAACTTATCTGATAAGAAAAGTGAATACAAATTCAAGCGCGTTCCTTGCATATGTAGCCAAAACTAGAATTGTTAAAAGTGGCGTATTATTAGGTCAATAGAGGGGTGCCGATAGCACTACTTGATTGAAGACACTGGGACTGGCTTGTCAAGTGCTTATTGAATATATTAGATTGCGATTTCATGGTTAATTCTATTTGTATGTTCACTATCTATTTAATACTTTGCTCGTTATCTATTTCTTTATATGTCTTCGCTATCTATTACTATGTTATGAAAATTTTAGTTTCTTTGCTAATTTATGGAAATGAACCTAATTTCTCTACTATCTGACTTCATTTCTAGCTTGTTGTAATTTTGTAGACGAAAAAGTTAGATAAGAGGTTGAAAAAACCTAAGGACCACTACTATGAGGCAATCATAATGAAGTAGAACAAAATCCAAACATTAAATGAAATTAATAATGCACTATCTTCATTGGGGAATAATAGGGTTGAAAAACAGCGTTTTGTGTGTTTCAATCACCTTCTATGTATAGATCAACAGATTAATTCTTCGAGATGATTGTTCATAAATTGTTATTCAAAGAAATCCATTACAATGGAGTGAAGGAGGAAATGCATTTTGCCATGGGGAGATATTAATGTATATTGTCAAATGGGAAATTTTGTCTCATCACGAGATTGAAGTTTGGGTTGCTCTTGAATACGAGTGTGTATGAAGCTGTAGATAGGGGCATTCAAGATAGATACTTGAATAAAGCATAAGTTGTTTGGGTTTAGACCGTTAGGGCGATTGTCGAGAGAAAGGAGTTCGAACGGTCCGGGGATGCAATGAAACTATACTTACTGTTGATGTTGCATAGATTCTTATAGAGGTGGGCAAAAAATCGGGACCGACCCGGCCCGGCCCAAACTGACCCGAAATTATTGAGTTATATTAGTTATTCAGATCGAGTCGGTTTAAAAAGACAAAAATCTATTTAAATTGATCACGGTTTGGTTTTCGGGTCGGGTGGTTTTTGAATCGGATAGGTTGACCCAACCTGAAAACCAACTTTTATATATAAAAGCCAATCCTCTCTAAAATTTTACCCTAACCGCTAACTTCATCATTCATCAATCTTTCTCATTTTATTTTTTCTCCTCTCTCTTCCCTTTTTTCTCCCAAGCCCCAGTCATTTCTTCTCCCTCTCTCTCTCTTCACCACCTTCTTTCATCTCCTCATCTTCTTGTTGTCGCTATAGACAGTCGTGTTTCTTCTCATAGTTTCTTGTGTTGTCGCTGTCTTGAATCTATGGATTAAGCTTTGTTTTTGTTGTTGTGTTCCGATTGGAGGAGATTGACGCTGATCTTTTCTACAAAGAGGAGATTGGTGTCAATCTCTTTTACTGGCGATGATGTAAATAGAGAAAAAAGAAGAAGTAGAAAGATGCTACTGGTTGGTGATAACTGCTGATGGATGGTGAATCGGTAATGATGCTAGTGGTTATAGATTACTGATTTAAAGAGAGAAAATGATGGAAGTTGGGGATGGAAAGAGACGAAGAGAAAAGTGAACTGATGGGTGGTTGGGGTGAGTTGGAGGGCAGTAGTGGTGAGTCTTAATAAGTGAGTTGGTAGGGTTAGTTAGTAATAGGCTTGGGTTTTCATTTGAGTTTTGCATTGGGCCTCTTTGTTTCCTGAAAGCCCATTGACAGGGCCAAACCAACATGAACCGACCTAAACAAGTCGGATCGTGCCGAGTTGTATCATCAGTTTAGGTCGGTTCGGTTTCAAGTCTGAAAACTGATCTATGTTGGTTTCAAAACCAACCCGACCCGACCCATGCCCCATCCCTAGATTCTTATATGGAGCAGATGAGCAGTCTTACGTGCCCATGTGGAAGCTTCGCTTAGTGGATGACTTAGATGCATTCTATAAATTCCTATGTGACACATTAATATATTCATTTTCCATACATTATTAGAAGAATATTTTATCGAAATGATATGAAGGCTTTAAGTAAGGGCAGCAAGAGAAGGGTGCAAATGCTCACCCTAAAGAGACATACAACCTTTATGGATTTACTTGGATGTTGTAGGTATGTTACATGTTTTAATTTACTTTATTTACTTTAATTATTTTGTGTTACTTTCATATTTGATTAGTTTATGTTTATTATTTTGTAGATAAATGTTTTTGAGGTTGTTACTCGATTAGACAATGTTTTGGCCATGAGGAGTGTTGTTAAGGATCACTTTCCTCATATTGTAAGATGGTCATTTATTAGGCAACCGAAAGTTAGTATCATGAGAGGGTTTGGGATTGAAGTAGTAAGACTTGTATCCCTTAATTTGCAAATTATATTTATCATTGTCTGTAATGCTAACCTTAGTCGTTTCATGTTGTGGATTCATGTAGAGACTAAGTTAGTCCTAGATGTAGATGAGAGATGCATAGCTTACTATCGAGATATCGAACAAGATTCATCTTTGAAGGTTGCGGAGCTTTGCTACCTGACGACACGAACATTGTCTTATATAATGGGACGAAGGCAGATGACGAACCATCGAGTGTCTATACAGGAGGCCCAATGACATCTACAGGACTCAAATTGATAATGCCATGAGGTGATCTCTCCACGATAGTTTACCCACCTATTGGCATTGAGGTTGTAGTTAATGATGATGATGATGTTGACTATGACAACCGGACAACAAACTATACCCCTTCAGATTTTCTTCTATTGATATAGTCTAGAGTGTGGTAGTAGTGTGAAATTTTACCCCTTCAGATTTTGTTCTGTTGATTACTAGTATCCAGACTACGACTGAATACCAGTTGGCATTAATACCTCATTTATTAGATTTTCTTCTATTGATTTAGTCTAGAGTAGTGGAGAATGCTAACTAAAGCATTGTCATCAACTTGGTAAGAGATAGTCGATGCTGAACTAACATTCAATTATAAGATTATTGCACACGAATTATTAAATTATTTTGTTATGGATCAACCTAGAACAAAACCATGTTTTGCTAGATAACGATAATTTTTTTGTAAATATATATGTGTGTGTAATTTAGTTTTCATGACTATTCAAATTAACATTTTTAGCATTTTGTAAAGCTGAGTGATGGTTGGGTTTTTTCTCCCCTCAGGTTTGTTTGTTTGTTTTTAGTGGGATCCATCTATTTTTATTTTTTAAAAAATTTAAAACTTTTTAAAAAAATATGAAGAGTAATTCATTTTTATTTTTTAAATTAATCTTCATTATCTATATTAGAAGGATAGTGGAGATTCAAATCAATATTTTTAAAGTTTTTTATCTATTTTTTTATTTTTTTTATTTTTATATTTTAATATTATTTAAAATAAGGGCAAATTCGACATTTTGACATCACACTAACATTTCAGTTAAAAATTTGATGGTTGGGTGGATTTTGGGAAAATATAAAATAAGAATAGGAAACTGAAGATTTAGGCAAACTATGGACTGTGTTTTGGGATTATCCCTCAAAATTATTTTATTGTTCATTTAAAATATTTTAGGGCAACTTACACAAACTTCTTACATTTCGATGAAATTACACTAATATGAGAAATTTGCAATGATAACGTAAGTCTCCCTTGAAATTTCGAAAACTCAACACAAATATCCTTAATCATTAGTCAACCATTAGTCAATTATCATTAAATACTTATTCATAAGATAAAAAGATTAATACATAGGTAATAAATATTTTAATTAAAAAATCATTTTTAATTAAAAAAATATAAATGCTGCAGTTATCTTCCGAGAGACTGGGACTATGCAAATATGGATTTAGTTTCCATCACATGAAGACCGATCCCAAATGACGAAGATAAGTTCTTCATTTGATGGAGATAAAAAATCTAGTCTTTATCATTGGAGACTAGAAAGAGTCATGGAGATTGGTCTCCACTGATAGGGTGGAGATTGGTTTATGATGACATCATTATTCCAATTTTTTAGTTTGTCATTATCTCTATATATATATATATATATATATATATACATACATATATATAGTATTTTTAAAATGAGGATTTCCTTACTTTTTGAACCAACCAATTAAATTCATATATTATATTCTGTCTCCTAAAACAAATTCTCTTTCCTATTTAATTTAAATGTAATGAATAAATTTGATTGGTTGATACTTACTTTTTAAAGCAAAAAAGTTATTCTCATTTTAAAATCCCTGTATATATATGTATATATTGATACACATTATCTCTTAGATTTGATTATTCAAGTAAAATTGATGATCAGTGAAGAATGAGCAATTAAGGCACTTCGAAGTAGACATGATCACGGTTCGGTTCGGTTCCGGTTCCGGTTCCGAACCGACGGTTCCGATTCTGAAAAAGTTAGAACCGGAACCTTAATAGAGATAAAACGGTTTCGGTTCGATTTTGGAACCGATCGTTCTGAAACGGTTTTGCTTTCGGTTTCGGTTCCGGTTCCAGTTCTATAACGGTTTCGATTCCGGTTCCGGAACCTTTTTTTAAATAAAATAAAATTTAAAAATTAATATTAAACTATATTTTGATATTAAAAAAATAAATTTATACACAAAAGAAATAAGAAATTTAATTATTTGAACTTTGATTGAATTTAAAAATAAATTGACAATTTGAAATTTAAAAATAATAAAATAAGATTTTGAAATTTAAAAATAATAAATTAAGAATTTGAAACTTTAAACAATAAATTGAAAATTATAATTTATAGATATAATTAAAAAAAAATTAAAGAAAATTAAGATTGAGAATTAAGAGAATATTGAAACTAAGAGTTAAAATTAAGAGAGAATTGAGATTAATGGAGAGAAAGAGAGTTGAGATTGAGATGATAGGTGTGAGAAGAAATTAAGAATGAAAATGGTATTTATAGAGAAAAGGGAGGGTTTAAAGAGAAATTAAGGGGAGGGGGGTAAAATATAAAAAAAAATGTAACCAACTGTCACTTTATTTTTTTATTTTTTATTTTTTAAAGTGATGCAGTTTTTTTTTTTTTGTTAGAATCGGAACCGAACCGAAACCGCTTGTTCAAAGCGGTTCCGATTCCACCGGTTCTTTGAATCGACGGTTCCGGTTCTATTATTTAAAGAACCGAAATTGGAACCGTTACAGTAGCGGTTCCAGTTCCGGTTTAAAATCAAAACTTGAACCGGAACCTTTGTTCAGGTTCCGGTTCTGAAGACTCGGTTCGGTTCGAACCGAATCGTGGTCATGTCTACTTCGAAGGTTAAGGAAGGTTGAAGGGCAAATGAAGAAGCGGAGGTGTAGAAGGATTGGCTTTTGTGTTTTTGAATGAATCGAGCTTTCATTTTGAAGGATCATTTTACTGTTGAAAACTAGGTATTGACTATGAAGATGGTGAAATGGAGATGATTAAAAAGGAAGATGATGATGAAGACATTTTTTTTTAATGTTTTTAATTATTTATATATTTTATATAAATTTATTATTAAAATATTTGTAACCTATAAATTTAACCAAAATAAAGGGCATTTTAATGTTTTAATACTTTTAACCCTTGATTGTTAGTATTTAATTGTAGTTAATTGATAGTAGAGAATATTCGTGTTGAGTTTTTAAAATCTCAACCAAGATTTATGTCATTACGGTCAAACTTATCGTATCAGTGAAATTTCACCGTGCCTTACGGGATCTGCCGAATATTTTAACTTCATAATTTATTTATTTATTTTTTAAAGAGCTGAGAGAATAATAAAAAAAGAAAATTCCCAGACTATATGTAAAGCAGGTCAAACAGAAGACCAGCTTGTCTCTGTGTGTGTGTGATTTCTAGGGTCTTTGCCACGCCCACCCACCAGATCTCTTGCGGGGAAAAGTAAGTATTCTTTTGAATGTCACAGTTGTGTTTTCATGAAATCTGCAACTGGGTTGTTTGTTTACTTGTTTAAAACTTCTATTCGGGTTTCGTGTAGTTTTGTTTATACGGTTTTGTTGCTGCTGCTTATATATTTGTATGATTTCGATTCATATAGTCTCCAAATGTATGAATGATAACAGTTGTGACTCTTTTATTCACCAACCAACACTTTAGCTCAACATACTTCAATTCATTGTTCACTAACAATACTCAACATTTACATTTTACGTTTGATTTGTTGTTTCTGTTATGCATTTAAGTACAAGCATTCTCATCTCTTAGAGCTATTTTTAACTTATCGAATGAATACTCATGTGGATTTGTTGAAGGTAGTTTGCTTTCTTGTTGTCTTTAGAGCTGTTACTTCAATTTCTTTTTCGTTTATAATTGTATTTCATTTTCTTTGAGATATTAGTATGGATTGTGACACTTTTACCGATATTTTTCTAAAATGAAAATCTGATTTTGGTTGATTTTGCAGGATTTTGATTCTTTTCTTCTGGAATTAGATTGCTGATAATATTTTCGGAGCCAGTAATTCGAAATCTTGATGATCTCGTATGAGTTGAGTTTGGATTCATCTGTTTGATTTGAATCTCCTGTGACTTTTCCGGGGTGCCAAACGGCATCTAAAGGTAAGTACAATTCAATTCTCTTGTTCTTTATTTACTTCATATTCACATGTACATACAAGTTTGAGACTTTCTATATGCATATGTGTTTTATTTTTCCATTCAGCTTAGGAGTAGGACATGGAGGAGAAGTTGAATAAGTTGCTGATACTCTATGCATCCCAAACTGGCAACGCATTGGATGCTGCTGAGCGAATGTGCCGCGAAGCTGAGTGCAGAGGCTGTCCTGTTGTTGTTCGCTCTATGGATGACTATGACATTGTGAGTCTCTTCAAATTTCTTTATGGTTCGTGCGTATTTTAATTTTAAATCCAACATTGTCGACATCTAGATTTTTTGCCAACTTTCGCTTTGATGTGTTCAGTTCTGTTAATTTATTTGTATTTTGATGATATGGCTCAAACATCTTTTTTTTTTTTTTTTGTTTCATACATGTTAGTTGTTACATAATTGTTGGAATTATGATAAAAATGTTGTTAGGATGTAATCTTTATGTTTTAATTAACCATAACGAACGATCTAATCATTGGATTTTAATGAGAAATCAGTTATTAATAAATGGGTACGTCTACCTATCCTTTTTTATTTTTAATTGTTTTAAGTAGGCTTACTAGCAACGTTACTTTATGTTTCCGTGTTTCAGAAATCCTTGCCTCAGGAGGACATTGTAATTTTTGTTGTTTCCACGACGGGTCAAGGAGACACACCGGATTCCATGAAGGTCAGTTGAAATTTTGTCTTAAACATTATGGACTTACATGTTTTTGGGAGTCACCCTGATGTTTAGGTTTGGTTTTTGCTAATGTCTCCTCTTACATGTGTAGATCTTTTGGAGGTTTCTGCTGCAGAAAAATTTAGGGAAGCATTGGCTGAAAGGTGTTCATTATGCCGTGTTTGGCCTTGGTGATTCTGGTTACCAGAAATTTAATGTAATTATTTTAGAATTTATTATCTTAAAAAATATTTTGTTCTTTCTGGTTTGAGTTGTGGAATGGCCTACAAACAGCTTGTACTGTGTTACCTATAGTTAAGAAACCCTCTTTTCAATTCAAATTTGAAATGAGAAGTAAGCTGCTCAGTGTCTTTAAGATAGCCAATAGTTTAAAAAAAGGTCTCATCTGATGTTTACTTTTTTAGTTTATTTTGTTAAAGTTAAACTTTTTCCCTTATACCATGAGTATCATCTGGAAAAGCAATTATGATACCAAAGAGATATTTTGGGGTTAACTAACTAATGAAAAGTCATATTTCATTCTTCAAAGATTTAAGATGTTATGCTATCATTTCATGAAAATTGAAAGTTATAACAATTTAAACATTCTCATACCATCTAGATAGGGATATGTTATCTGATATCTGAATATTGAATTATTCAGAAAATAGATATTCCTGTGTCCTTTTTATCGATATTTCACATTTTTTAGCTCTTTGTTGAACTGGGTCACTAATGTTATTAAAACATAAATGTATTACATGAACCATGTTAGTGTTGCTTGCCTGTAAGTCCATGGACTGCTTCGTTAACTACTTCAATTGTAAAGGAGCTGATCCTTTGTATTGATTGCTGCAGTTTGTTGCTAAAAAGCTTGACAATAGACTTTTAGATCTTGGAGGAACTGCTGTTCTTGAAAGAGGTTTAGGAGATGATCAACATCCTTCTGGGTATTATTATTGTGTAATTTATTAAATAATAAATTGTGCTTGATTTGATATGAAGTTATTTATTTTTCTATTTTCCTTCCGTAGGTATGAAGGTGCTTTAGATCCATGGTTAAGATCTCTGTGGAGTAGTTTGTATCAGATCAATCCCTCATTATTCCCACAAGGTCCAGATTTTGTGACACCAAATACAAATTTGATTGAACAGCCGAAAGTGCACATCACATATCATAAAGTTGAGAGGGCACATTCTCAATTAACAGATGCTTTAGGTAACCAAAACTTTCAGGAATTATATACTTAATGAATTCTCATAGTTGTCTGGATAATTGGTCATATTATCTGTATCTTGTTCTGTAGTACTCCTCCCCAGATATTTGAATTTTCTGATGGCCTATTCTTATGAGATTGTCTGTTTCATCTATTGCTTGAAGAAAGCGAGGTGTAGGAGTCATTAACATCATAGAAACTATTTGTCTTTGTTTGTATGTTTGATTGCAGAAGGTTCAATATGAGAAAATTAAGACAAAAAGTTAGTTCATTCTTCATTCTGTTTTTTTAGTGTTGTGAGTGCTGGGTTCGTCAATTTAGTTTTGATGGCTTTATGATGAGATTCTCTTTCACTTGTTTGTCATCTGGTGATTTTTCATGATTGCAATATTAAGACTAGACCAAATAGGTTATATGTCTTTTTCCAAATTGTATTCCTAACCTGAATACTATTAATTGTTATTAAATTTAAATGACCCCCAAAAAAAAAAAAAAATTGACTCTAGATGTCATTATTATCTTATGTTTCTTATAGGCATAAACATATTGTTTTGCAAATGTTCAGTTGGGTGGGTGAAGGACAGGTCAGGACCTTCCTCTCCGTTGTATGTGAAGATATTCTGTCAATTCTGCCAATGTAGTTTTCGCTTGGACGAATATTTCCTTAGATTTAGAAAGTCTGATTGCATTGGAGTCGTTTGCAAAGAATCTGTTGTTTCCCCACTGAAAACGAAATGTTTCCTGTGATTATCTCAGATTTGAAAGGTATCCAGATGCAATTTGAGAGGGCTCGTTCGATGTCTCCTGTAAAATTTTCAAATTACAAGAATAAGCCTGATTGCTTTCTTAAAATGGTATTGGTAGCATGATCTATTGCAGCATGCGTGGAAATAATTTTTTATTCAACCATATGCTTTTTCATTCTGTTTTTTTATTGCATCGGCAAATATATTATACAATGCTTTTTGTTTCTGAATCTGCATAATATTTATAGTAAGAAAATAGACAGGACTGTTTGTATGTAGTAGTTTCATTTTCCATTATTCAAGTGTTTTCTTTTTTATCATTGAAGTTTTAATTCCTTTGTCTGTTGGACCATGGAGAGTATATCTCCATACAGGTAAGTAGAACTGTCGGTTGTGTTTCTTGTGTGATCAAATAATATGACATGGTTTAAGTTATATGACATGCAGCTTCAAGTGTTAGCTTTTTAAATAATGAACTAAGTTATTACATGTATCATCTTGCTATCAGTTTGCAATATATTAAAATGGCTGTTGCTCGTGAATGTAAATCTGTTTCTCATAAACACAACAAATTTTTGGAAGGATTTTAGATGAAAGAATTTCAGGGGGCAAAAATACCATATTATATAAGAAATAAACACATACAGTTTCACAATTAGATGAAAAACCCCAGCCATTGGTCCCTTGCCTGGAGTTCTTTCCTAATTCCGATAGCATGTCTAATTTTTTATTGTGGTCAAACCTCAAGAGGGTTTTTCTGATACTCCCTGCTATATATAGGCAACGATGAAGTTTCCTAGGCTTGCTTGGGTCTTGGCTCAACCAAAATGAATCAGAGGTTCTGATTCATTTTGGGGGTAAAATGGCATGACATTTGAAGAAATAGTTATCTCCATGTTTTGTTGGTCGTTTGCGAATTAATATGCTAGATACTCTAAATCAAGTGCTTGGTTTCTAGCTCAAATAGAACATTCTCCACGGTTTTGAACATTTTCATCCAGCTTCCTTCTTAGTGACTTCAGTTGATTATGTAAAAGGAGAAAGAGTTTCAAGAAAATAAGGGGCAACATTTTAGGCTTGTTTAATAAGATGGTTATAAATCTGAGAAAGGCAAGCAGCCATCTCATCAGAATATCGGTTGACCTTCCTCACAAAGCATTGAAATGACGAATGTCCTGCTTGTTGAAGTTTGAAACAGGCAAAAAGTTTCATTGCTATCCTTGTTTGGAATAAAATGAAGAGAGGACCAGTATCTAAAAGAAGTCTCCTCTCTCTCACACTCTCTCTGATCTTCCTTAGTTTCTCCCCATGAGCTTTTTAACTACAAGATGAATTATAATTTGAAACCCTCTATTCGAGTAAGACCCTAAATCTCTGTAGCTTAGTTGTGAAATTGAAGGACCAAAAGGGAATAGATATTTTAATTCATTTTTTGTTTATTTAGTCTCAATCATGCCAAATGGAGGATAGCTGATAATCCAATATTAATTTTATTTTAAAGGTTGAATGATGGTAATATAACAACAGATTATTTATTAAGGTTTCAGTTATCTTATTTTAGAGGAAAAGGCAAGAATTTAAGCTGGTGACAAAAGCTTGATTTACAGATACTGACATGGAAAGCACCTTTCACTTCTAAAGGGAAATGAGATGGTAGCAGTCACCAGCAAGAGCTTTCTTTCATCTTATTGTTAGAGGCAAAGGTACACAAATAAGATACAAAACGAAGTGATGTTTGATGATTTTTGGGAAATCATTTTTCTCATTATGTTAATATTTTTCTGGCTTCTCAGTTCCTAATATCGTTCAAATGACTTTGCAATTAATGAGGAACTTATGCTTATAAAGCTGTAACAGAGCATGAAAAAAAGAATGGTTAGGGTGAGTACCTTTAGTGTTTGGTCCTTAATTATTAATGCTAATTTCAAACATTTGGTTAGAGGCTCCTTTGCTGTATGGGATGCTTCTACTTAGGAATAAAAACAAACCTTATCATGATTACAGAATATATCTCCACATCAACAGAATGATTAAAAGTTATCTCGTTTGCTTCTGCTCAATTTTTATTTGTTAGTGTTGTTTTGAAAAACTATTGTTTCTTGTTTAGAGTTCAATTTTCAGGAATTATTGCTTCTTGACCTATGTTTCATTTGTGTATTTGGTACTTCATTTTAACATTTGTGTTTTGTCATTTGTGTGTATTGGGTTAACTTTGGTAACTTCTACGCTCTCCTCTTTCTTTGCCTTCACCACCCACCCCTTCTCTTTTTCTTTTTTAGTACTGAACCCCTTTTTAATCTCATGCATTCTCTAATCCATTGAAAATTCCTCCTATAGATAAAAAATCAACCATTGACTAGAGCAGGCAGTGGAAAAGATGTGCATCACTTGGAATTTGAATTTGTTTCATCAGTAAGTTGTTTTTCATCTGAAGCTCATAATTTACTGCTTAATTTTGAATAAAATGACATGCAGTTTTGGTTTCTACTTTGTAAAAGAAGCTGCATTCTGTGCTTTTCAGGCCATCCAATATGAAGTTGGTGACGTCCTTGAGATTCTTCCTGGTCAGGAGCCTGCTGCAGTAGATGCTTTCCTACAGCGTTGTAACTTAAATCCAGAAGCATTTATCACTGTAATTAGTTCTTCCTCTTGTTGATTTGTTTCAGTGATTCTTATATACATCTGTTCTTCATGTGTGATATGATCTTCATTTCTGTTTTCTGCGTGGAACCACTTTTACAATGTTCTGTTTTTCATGTTACAAGAAAATTGATTGAAAGTATAGATTTTTTTATGACTAACCTATTCAATCTCAAACATGCCTATTTCAGGTTCATCGTACAGATATAAGGGATAGTTTTCCCAACACTTCCATGGATACTACAGAGGACCCAATAAAAGTAAGGACTTTTGTGGAATTGACAATGGATGTTGCATCAGCTTCCCCACGACGCTATTTCTTTGAGGCAAGGATCTTTTTTGTGTTGAATTATTTGTCCTATTGTGGTTCTTAAATCATGGAAAACTATTGAACTAGTAGCAAAATGTGGAGTTTTAAATTGTTAACTATTATATTAGTGGGAAGCCTATAAATTTAAGGGAAAATTGCGCTAACATTGCTTTACTTTGAGTCAAATTGTACTCTCGGGCAAAAGATCATTTAATTACACGAATGTTACCTAGGTAAGGTTGACCACAGTGTTAACTGTTGACCAACTTTGACCTATATAAAAAGTCAAATTTACTCCTTGTTTAAATCTAAAAGGATTCATTTACTCCTATCATATAATAAATAATAAATCTTTATAATATTTAAATATTTTACAAAAAAATCTATATTATAAAATATCTAAAAGGCTAAAAAATATGATGTTTAAAAAAGAAACAGTTGTAGGCTAAGAGAAAAAATTTGGAAAAACTCGTCAAGAAAATTAGAAAATAAAAAGATAAAAAATTTGTAGTCTTAACATTTTTTTTTAAAATTGTTTCATAATTTTTTTGAATCATTATTGTTTCCCCGGAGGCTACCTTCCCATTTTCAATCTCAAGGTATAAATGAAATACACAATTTAAATTTATTCTATTGTCCGATGTTAAAAAATGACAGTAGAATAGTATGTCGGATGAAAGTTTTTCCTGATACTTTGTTCTGCATGAATTTGTGACATGGTGGTACCAGCTGTTACTTAAATACCATGATGATGTATATTTTGGAGTTGTTTCCAGATAATTGGAGGATAGGATCTTCAATTCATTTTAATTAATCCATTGATGTGCCTTTGCTACATACCTGTGTGTTTCTATTGCTTTCTGCCTGAAATAGTTTTTGTAGGTTATGAGTTTTTTTGCAAAAGCTGAACATGAAAGGGAAAGACTTCAATATTTTGCCTCACCGGAAGGAATAGATGATCTATACCAATACAACCAGAAGGAGCGAAGAACTGTTCTGGAGGTAAAATTTAGAGAATGTAATAGATTCTTTGTGCTTTTTCTACCTTTCGCATCATTTATTAGCATCTCTCTCTGGATAGTGATTCTTCACAGATGATTTGTTCTTAATTTTTCCTAGGACCACAAAAATTTAATGTTTTGTCACACGGAACTACTTGGAATTTAAAGAAGTAGGGTGTACATTTTATCATTTTATTTGCTTCTAACTGATGGTCTGTGATTCAATTCACATACCGAAGCACAACTGTTTCCCTTTCAAGAATGTTCATTTCAATGTGTAAAATTTTTTTTTCTGTAATTTCTTTGTTTGTAAAATAAAGCTGAATGTAAATTAATAAAATTTAGTGTCTTGCCTCCCTTCCTTAGTTGCCATGATACTGATATTTGCCTCCCTTCCTTAGTTGCCATGATACTGATATTTTGATTAATAAGAAACTTGGCCTTTTAAATATGGTATTTTCTTAGTCCACTTTTAGAGGCTTCAGAGGAAACCTCTCATGCTCCAACTTTCTTAGTTTGCATAATTCTCCAAAATCTCAAATGCAGTTCTCTCTTTTGCACGCCCCATTTTCTCCTTTCAAATATTTGATATATTTGTTTTTAATATAGGTGTTACTTTTGCTTTGTCATACAGGTATTACAGGATTTCCCTTCTGTGCAAATGCCATTTGAATGGCTGGTGCAGTTGGTTCCACCATTGAAAACAAGGGCTTTCTCTATTTCTTCTTCCCTTTTAGCACACCCCAATCAAGTGCACTTAACTGTCAGTGTAGTATCATGGATGACACCTTATAAAAGGAAGCGAAATGGTCTCTGCTCAACATGGCTTGCTGGACTTGATCCTCAGCAAAGTAAGGACACAATAAATAATAATCTTACCGAAGCTTATTTTAGTGAAGTGCCATTTATCTAATCTGTTGATGTGCTATACGTTTTGTTTAAGCAGGCATATATATTCCGGCATGGTTCCGTAAAGGTTCCCTTCCTCGCCCACCCCCATCACTTCCCCTCATTCTTGTTGGACCAGGAACCGGGTGTGCTCCTTTTCGTGGATTTGTGGAGGAAAGAGCCATACAGAGTTTGTCTGGTCCAACTGCTCCAATTATCTTCTTCTTTGGTTGCCGAAAAGAAGATGGTGACTTTTTATACAAAGAGTTCTGGTTACATAATTCACAAAATGAAGGGATACTTTCAGAAGCCAAGGGTGGGGGCTTTTATGTTGCCTTCTCAAGAGACCAACCACAGAAAGTGTATGTGCAGCATAAGATGCTGGAACAGAGCCAGAGGATCTGGAATTTGCTGGGTGCAGAGGCATCTATATATGTTGCAGGTTCCTCAACCAAAATGCCCTCAGATGTTTGGTCAACCTTTGAGGAAATTGTATCTAACGAAGGTGGGGTTCCAAGGGACTCCGCTGCAATGTGGCTTAAAGCTTTGAACAGGGCTGGTAAGTACCATGTTGAAGCGTGGTCTTGAGCAATTGCCCAAGTCCTTTGGGCTGCAGGCAACCCACTCGGCTTAGCATTGGATTCATTTGATTGAATTGTGAATTGATTACTTAAATTGGATATTTATTACAGGTGACACAGTAAAAGGAGATTAGGTATTGAATAAAGCTTCCTTTGTAGCAATACTAGTTACAGCTTTCCTTTAATAGCAATAAGTGTAAAATTAAAACGATCATAAATGCTTGAAATATATTGCCATTGGTTTAAGGCTTATTTTCAGCTCTAAAACTTATTTTCAAATTGAATTCACTTGCCTTTCAAAATAGGTTGAATTCACTCGTGCATTAGTAATTGGAAAACTTATATTCCTTGGCTATGAGGTTTGGAGTATATACAGTTAATTAACCCATTATTAATTTATGTTAAATCTAAAGGAATATGATTATTCAGATGAATTTCTATATAGCGGAAATGAAAAGAGAAGTAAACTTTATTCCGTCATATTTAATCAAAGTTAATTAATAGGCAATTAACCGTAAGGAGATTTTTCACTCATTGTTCAAACCAATGGATTCGATTTTACATTTCAAGAAATGTTTGTGGAGGTTTTTACTTTGAAAGGACTCTTTTTATGTAGCAATTGGACTGGAAATGTTTAGGATTATATTCTCTCCATTTTTGACCAAGGACAACCAAAACAGAGAACGAAGGAGAAGACATGTCAGAGGCGGGAGCTCTTTATTTATCATATTTGAACTTTTCTTGTATGCCTAGGGTTTCTTAATTTTTCACCAGTTCAACATATGTTATTGGTGTCAATTAGGGTTTTCTAAAACTCAATTTATTATTTGCTTATAAGTCCTTTAATTTAGGTTAAATCATTTGTAATTTAAGTTTATAATTATTTAAATATCCAGCTTAGTAGGGACCCTAAGACAATTTTTTTTTTTTCGCTGGCTTGCTTAAATAGTTAAATAAACGTATCATTAATCAATTTTCTAGATTTAATGTAATTCATGTCACCTTAATTATACTTTTAGAGGATAGACCCTACAGTTGTTGAAGTAGGTGGTGTCCACCTCAATTTTATTAGGTCACTAACAACCTGCAAACAAAGCCAAGAAAAACGGTGGGGAATGTTTGACATCAAGATGGTACCGACACTCCAATGCTCAAATTAGATAATAAAATAAGATAAAAAAAAAAAATTAAGTTTGGAATACTTCTTGTTATGTTGTACGCTCAAGATATGATCGATAGTATTATAGAAATATGTGGATGAAGCAGGATTGAATAAAGGTAGGCAGGCTCAACAAGATGAAGTAACGTGTATAACCAAATGTCGAACGAACTACGTTGAGATTAGTAATGCAAGTGTTTTAGTTTTCAATGTGAAGTGTAGAATGTAAGTTTAACATCAGTGTAGAATGCAAAAGTGGCAGAGAACTAGAGTGTGTATAGTTTCAAGAGTGTGAAAGTCAAAGAGTCTCTTCAGCAGCTAGGCCTGGGAATTTATAGTGAAATAAATAGCCGTTGGAAATGGTTGGAGGGAGGAACCCACGTCCTGAGGTTCCTTTGCACTTGACTCTCACGAATCAAGTGGATTTGACTTGGGACTTTGATAAGTTAAAAGTATACTGGCCTTATTTCTTGGGCTTGGGCTTTTGACCTAATTTTACCACTACAATACTTTAATATTACTATAAAATTATAACTAAATTCAAACATATATATTGCTTTTATAATAAAGTGGATCGATACTAATCAAATATATATTACTATGCTATAAATTAAAAATAAGTTACAATAATTTATTTACTTAAAAGTAATAAATAATTATTTAACATGCCTATTCTACGGTATGTTTTAAGGTTTGAACAAAATTAAACCATATGGAAAATATGTACGGAAGCCCCATGGACCACGTATTGATATTAGAAACCTATAAAAGATTGGATAAATACCAAGAGTTGAATAATATACAACTCAAAAAATTTCAAAAGTCTTCTTTCACACAACCGTGCCCCTCCTACTGTTCCATGAAAATTTTTGTTTGCAATTGAAGTACTAGAAGTTTTTCCACTGATTTGTTATTTTTCAAGTGAGAAAAATTGTGGTCTCTTAACTTTGATTGATGATATTTTATAAAAATGGTGAAACAAAATCCTTTGAGGCATAGAATTCTTTACCATTCATTTTCCTTCCATGAAAAGGAAACAAAAATAAGGGATGAGGAAGAAATTAAATAGAGACGACAACACCTGCATGGCTTTGAAAGTGCAAAAGCATTCTTTTTCTTTTCTACCTAGGTTTCCAAAATTTATTAATATTCTTATCAGTTATGTTATTCGTAGCTCTTGCTTATATAGCTTCAATTATAATTTCCTAACACAATTCATTATATTGCAAGTTAGTCCTTCTATCTGATAAGTATATAATTATCAAGCTCTATAGAAAATCTTAAGACTATTATTTTGACTTCTTTAAATATTAAACCACATATTATAAAGTCATCGTTGAATTTATTGTAATTTCTATTTCTTTAGTTATAATTTATACCACCAATTTATACCGTTGAATTATTGTTGTGAATTGTGTTGCATGACTCGTAGCAATAACTTCTACCATCATGAGTCATGCCATGTGACCATCTAACTACCATCATGAGTCATGCCATGTGACCATCTAACTCACGATAGCTTTCCTGTCATGACTAATAACTGAAAGAAAAAGAAGGATAAGGAATGAAGAAAAAGAAGTACTCCTTGCCAAAGATGAGAGAAAAAGAAGGAAAAATGAAACAAAAAAGGAAGAATAAGAAGAGAGGTCTTAGATGAAAAAGGGAGAAAATTCTCTTGAGAAGACACCAGATGGAGAAGAGAGTGATTTAGGGAAGTTAGTTTTTGTTTTTAAATGACATTTTTATCCAAATATTTTACTTGGGATACAAATGTTAAAAACAATGAGATAGAACAAAAATGCTAACTCTATAAATTTTTCTGCTATTTTTGTCTTTTAGTCCAAATCATAAGTGAACTCTAATATATATACATTATTTGAGTAATTAACTAAATTAACAAAATATCTTTGCTCAGTTATATAATGTATAACTTAAATTATATAACTTAATCCTCTGCTTGGTATTTATAATTAAATAATTTACCATCAACTACATTAAATTAATCTTCTGTTTGGTTCATTGAGTTATATGAATTATGATAGTATCAGGCTCTATAGAGAACCTTAAGACAATATTTATTTTGACTTTTTTAAGTATTAAGCTTTATATTATACAACCATCCTTGAATTTATCGTAATTTATATTTCTTTAGTTATAATTTATATTGTACTTGTTTTTAAAATTATAACTAAAGAAACATAAATTATGATAACTATAAGAAGGGATTATACCAACATAAATTATGAAATCATCATAATTTATAAATTATATTGGTATAAATTATAGTGCAGATGTCACTAAATGACATAAAGAAACAAGAACTAATATTTTTTTCTCATCTCACTATTTTTAACATTTGAGTCTCAATCAGTAATTTTTTGGATAAAATTACCCTTTGAGAAAAAAAAAATTAATTTTCTTCTTTTCAACCTCTAGTGGTCTTCTTCGATAGTTTTCATCATTAAAATCTCTATTTTCATTTCGGTGTTACTCTTCTTTCTTGTTCTTTTTCTTCTTCTTCTTCAATCTCCATCAAATGGTCTTCATTGAAAATGCAAATCAACAAAATTGTTGATACTCAAATTTCTTCTTGTTAGTCATATATGACTTATGACTAACAAGGGTTGTAATTTAATGGCAAGAATTATTGTTGTGAGTCATGTTGAATGACTCATAGCAATAACTTCTGTCGTCATGAGTCATGCTACCTGATCATGTAACTCACGATAGTTTTACTATCGAGATTAACAACTAAAAGAAAATGAAGAAAAAAGAAGGAAGAAAAAGAAGCATTCCTCACCAAAGATGGAAGAAAAATAAGGAAAAAGACAGCAAGAAATGAAGAAGAAAAAGAGTGATCTTAGACGAAGAAGGGAGAAATTTTCTTAGAGAAGACACCGGATGGAGAAGAGAGTGATTGAGATGATGAAAGAGATTGGAGAACATGAAATTAGTTTTTATTTTTTAAATGGTATTTTTGTCCAAATATTTTTACTTAGGACTCAAATGTTTTAACATCAATTGCTCTTGGTAGTTAATAGGTATATAAGATGACTACCGTTTGTTGTTTGCATCTAGATGAAAAATGTGTAGCTGTTATGTTGACGGATAGAGTAAAAATACAAAAACAGAACACCTATTTAGACATTGAAAAACAAAGAACCAAAGGCAAGACTCTTACATTATAGATAGAGGACTTGGTTCCAAATCTAGGTGGTCAAATTCCAACTAGTTGAATAACATATTTCTAGGACTTTAGCAACAATCTAACTTTGTTTTATTTCTATTTTAATGTCTAATTTTACTGTATGAAATGCACAATATATTTAGTTTTGTTTACATTGGAATCAGAGCATTTTGTGTGTTGTTTGCTGGTAGATTAATGATAAAATGACATAAAACTTACCTTTTATGTCGTGTTTAAGACATTTAGAGCATTATACTTCGAACAACATGATAACCTATAAAAACCTGAATATGTTCTTAGTGTTTAATGTCATTTAAATTCATTTTGTTTAGTGCAATTGTATATCATTGGATAAGGCTCGAAAAGTACTTTCCAACGGTATATCACATGAGCGATTTGACTAAGAAACGAGTGAGAAAAACGCATTTAAAGTCAGTCTATCAAAACTGAAATCTAGAAAAACAATTTCAAACGGTTAAAGATGATGAACAGTATCAGGTGCCACGTGGCGGCCAAGGGCAAGGCCATGTCATAGATAACATGTTAATTTCTGGTGAAGTCACATCAAGTGCGAGTATAACTAATCAGAGGAAAAACCTGTAGAAAATATATACGTATAGAGACAGAGCAAAAACACATAACACTTGTTGTTTGAGAGTGAAAAACAGAGAGAAGGGTAAGAATTTTACGTTGTGGATAGAGATTTCCTTCAAATTTTGTAATCGAAATCTAACCATCGGTTGAACAATGCAAACTTGTGTGTCTTCCGTTTCATTTCATTAGCCTATCATATTAATCGTTATTTTTATGATTTTGATGATGAAGTCGAAGAAGTTATCTAGATAGTAGAGAATCCTGACATCATCGATTTTTCTGATGATGTAACCGATGTTATAATCATTTCGGATGAAGAAGAAGGCATCTAGCCTCCAAATTATATGTCTTCTGATGATCTGACTAATATTATAGTCATTTTAGATTACGATAAGGGCATCGAACTATCAGACTATGTGTTTTCTAATGATTCAATTGATATTATAATCATTTAGATGACGAGGTGGATATCGAGATTATTGAGACATCGGACAATGATATGGATGTCAATGTCATGGATACTTTTAACGATGAGGTGGTTAAGGTTATAGACATCTTATCAGACAAGGAGGATTCAGAGATGACAATTGATTTCAATCATTACATGAGAGAGTATCATGAGGAGATTGTTTCTCATACCATTAATCTGCCTGACTGATGTTGTTTCCTTTTATTATCATATTGTAAATAATACTTGTATTTCTGTTGATTATTTTATTTTATGTATAGTGTAATTTTATGGATTGTGTAATTTTTTATTTGTTTATATAATGTTATCCTATTTATAATACTTTCATATAATGATAATATTTATGTAGGTGTCCTAAATTCTGTTAAAGAATGATATTAGGACTGTTTTACTGAAAAACACTTACAAATATGGCTTAGTGAATAATTGGAAGTAGATGATAATGGGTGGCTTGACTACCTTTTTTGTTTTTTTATTCTTATCCAAGGATTCATTTTTTATTACATTTATGAGTGTATAGTTGCTACAACATTATGGTGAAATAATAGTAGATGTACTAGTATAGTTATAGAAAGATATAGATCGTAAGCCTCTAAATATAAATGAATATAATTTTAGGAAATGACTTCACTCTCAACGAATATCATTGTTGAACTGAATAAGGGTGAAAAATTAAATGATGACAATTATGAAATTTGTGATAGAAAAATTCAATAAATTTTTGAAGAGCAGAATGCTCTTGAGACATTGACAAACACTATAGTACTATCTCAGTCATGTACATCTGCTCAAAGTAAAAGAGACATGGAGGTTTATTAGGCTTGGAAGAAAAAAAAAATAACATTGCTCGAATTATGATCCTAAGCAGTATGGATGATGACCTCATATGCATATATGAAGAATATGAAACTGCCCAAGACATGTGGATCGCCTTAAAAGACCAGTATGGTGGTACTTCAACCACTAAACTAAAGAGGCTTAGGAAGTACCAAAATCATACTATGAAACAACACGTTAAGGAAATGTCAAAGATGATCTACTAGCTTAAGAATGCTAGACATAATCTCACTGATAATCAACAAGTTCAGACTATGATCCCTTTTTTTTCCTCCAAATGGGAGAATATGAAGATCAACATAACTCATAATGACAACATCAAAACATTTGATGAATTTTGTGTCATGTTGAGTTGGAAAACAAGTGCCTAGAAGCAATTAAGGCTTCCGATAGGCTTTACGTGGCTGAATCCAGGAAGCGCAAAAGCATAGGCTTTAAACATAAAGGGGGAAAAAAAACTTTAAGAAAGGGAATGACAATACCAACTTTAAGAAAAATGAGACCAGAAAGCGTAAAAAAAGAAAGCGCGCTAGGGCTAAGAAGATAAACCTTGTTTCAACTGAGGCTATTTAGGGCATTTTGCTCGTGAATGTATTGAGCAAAAAAAAGGAAAAGGTACAATGTTAGTCTAACACATTTAATCATGCTTATATTTCTGGGCAAGTTTTACTTACTGAATCTCATTCTTTATGGACTATAAACTTAGGAGCAACTGACCATATAGCTAGAAATAGAGAAGCATTTTATGGAGTATCGTCAAATAAGTTAAGGATCAAAATGGATATATGTGGGGAACAACTCACGTATTGAGGTTAAGGGTATTGGCACTTGCAAACTTGTTTTGTATAGAGGCCAACTACTCTATCTCTATGACATATTATTTGCTTGTTTTGATTTGTCTGTATATAAAAATTGTCTAACAGGAAAAACAACTAAAAAACTATTTGGAAAAGGAATTAAGGCTGAGAATCCATAACAGTTATTTCATTCTAATATATATGGACCTATGAATGGAAGAGTTAGAAATAGTGCTTCATATTTTATAACTTTTATAGATGTTTATATTTGTTATGGTCATATTTATCTAATCTCTTATAAATTTGAAGCATTAGATTGTTTTAGATTATATCTAAACATGATAGAGAATCAGCTAGATAAAATTGTCAAAATCTTACGAATTGATTGAGGATGAGAATACCTCTTTGAACAATTGTGTCAAGAGAAAGGTATTGATAGACAATTGATCATTTATAGGACTCTGTAACAAAATGGTGTAATGGAAAGAAGGAAAAAATTTTTATTAGAGATGATAAGATCTGTGATGGTACAAGCGAACCTCCCAATATCTTATTGGGTATGTACGCTATTAACTGCTGCTTATATTTTGAATAAGATCCCTACTAAGTCAGTATCATCCATATCTTATGAATTATGAATAAGCAAGAAATCTGATATCACTTATATACAACCTTGAGGGTGCGCAGGATATATAAATAACTTGTCCAGTAGATATGGAAAGTTAGGTGTTAGAAGAAATAAATGTATCTTTATTAGATATTCTAAGCACTCAAAAGGATATGTATTCTTAAGAGAAAACTCTAATGGAAGCATAACTGAATTGGAGTCACATGACGTGGACTTCTTGGAGAATGAATTTTATAATAGGGGTGAAGTTGAAAAGAATTTTCAATTTTTGAAAATAAGCGAATCAGATTATGTTATACATTCAAACACTCAACTAAAAGAAGATAGAAAGTTACCTAAATACTCGGTCTCTAATAGGAGTGATAGAGCTATTAAAAGAGCTCCTTCATCTATTCCCAATGGGAGCAAAGAGACTAATGAATTAATACTCTCAAAATCTTCAATTCGTAGAAATTAAAGGTCTTCCTCATCATCGATTTGAGATTAAAAGGAAAGCTTTTATGCTTGTTTCACATGATAGTTAGGGGTGGCAATTTGGAACAGGACATCGGATCGACACGAAACCGACACGATTATTACGAGTTAGGGTTGAGCGTAAACGGGTTGGATAAATTAACGAGTCAATCCGTCTAACCCGTTAACTTATCGTGTCGGGTTAATCGTGTCACGGGTTGACCCGTTAAATGAGGGTAAA
The DNA here is from genome assembly GCA_022984855.1 of Dimocarpus longan. Classification (NCBI taxonomy): domain Eukaryota; kingdom Viridiplantae; phylum Streptophyta; class Magnoliopsida; order Sapindales; family Sapindaceae; genus Dimocarpus; species Dimocarpus longan. The sequence continues at coordinate 13,990,145 of CM041018.1, forward strand.
AATATAATTTAATATCTGAGGGGCATTCTTGTAATTTTTGTGAGAGGTATATATACCTTCAAAATCCAAACCCTAACCATTCCACACATTGTTGCAGCTGCCGCACCCCTCCTCTAGCCTACCCCCACAGTCTACTACACGGCTCCATCGATCGCACAGCTGCACAGGTCATTTCCTCCACGGACCACGCCGGTCATTTTGTCGCCGCGCCGGTCACACATCTGCTTTGTCACCTGTCTCCTTTGGTCATCGTGCCAACTGCCACATCCCCTTTGTCACCCATAGTCTCCTTCAATCGCGGCCACGGGTCTCCTTTTATCACCGTGTCGGTTCTCCTTCCATCCATCATCTCATTCGATCTGTAATTTCAATCACTGCGAGATCTATCGCTGTCGCATCTCCTTCCACGCCGATCTCTTTCGGTCACTGTGAGATCTATCACCGTCGCATCTCCTTCCACGCCGATCTCTTTCGGTCACTGCGCCGCATCTCATTTCGCCGTCCATCATCTCCTTAGGTATGTAATTTCTGTTTTATTTCTGATTTTTGATATTTTAGTTATTATGTTGATATCATCTGTGTGTTGATTATTGATGTTTGAATATTTGATATTATGTTCATATCCCCTGTTCTTCCCCCCTTCTCTGCCAACTCGGCCCCTGCCATATTTCATACCTTGTAGTTTGTAGATCTTCAACTAGCAGTGACACTATGACAGTCTGACAAATTCATGCACGGGCTTATCTTCAACTTGCAGTGATAGATTCATGCATTGTCCTTTTCTTAATTTTTTAAAAAATTGGTTTAATTTTTGTTATGCGAGCGTGAGTCTGGTTTTGTATGTTGGTTTGGTCCGTTTGGAGATTTGTTGGTTTGGTTTCAAGCTGTCGAATGAGAGAGCAAAATAGGATTGTGTTGGTTGACAATCCTATGCCATGTAGTGGTAAAATTTTATTGATTTTGATAAAATATTTATTAATTTTTTTTTTTCATGTTTGAATGTATAATTTACTACTTGGCTAACTCTTAATTATGATCTTTTGACAGGTTAAGTTTGATGGATGTAAATCATGCAATCAAGAGTTGATGTTGTTTTACTATTACGAAGGATTACATTTGTAGATTTATTTTTTATGTTGTTGTGTTTTTTTTTTTTTTTTTTAATATGAAGGATTATATTTGCAAATATGTGTTTAACAATATTTTTGTGAACATTTGTATTTTTATGATTTAGATTGTATTTGTAGATGATTATATTTTTTAGGTCTTATGTATTTTTTATTTTGATCATATTTTTTATTACATCTCTATATTAAAATTTAAATGTATTAACTATTATTAAACGGGTTATAAACGGGTCAATAAATGTGTCGACTAACGAGTCATTAAACGTGTCGACTAATGGGTCATTATTCGTGTTAGATAAACGGGTCATTAAACGTGTCAACTAACGGGTCATTATTCGTGTCGGATAAACGGGTTGATAACGTATTGATTAAACGGGTCATTAACGGGTTAATAAACAATCCATAACTAAACGGGTTAATTGGGTCATTTTCGTGTCAACCCGTTACGATTCGTGTCATGTTCGTGTTGAGGGAGTTCAACCCGTTTAGTTATCGTGTCGTGTTCGGGTCGTGTCAAAAATTATCCTGTCGTGTTCGTGTCGTGTCCAACCCTACCCATCAACCCGAATTGCCACCCCTAAATTGATAGTGATGAACCAAAGAATATAAATAAGACTTTCAGCTGACTTGCTAAGAATTTTGGATTAAAACTATGCAAAAAGAAATTGAGACAATGAAAAGTAACTATGTCTAGGACTTGGTTGACTTACCGTTTGATTAGAAAGTCATTAGAAACAAATGAGTTCTTTATATCAAGCGTAAGGCGGACGGTACACTAGAAAGGTATAAGGCAATACTAATAGTGAAATAATATACTCAACAAGAGAGTACAGATTAATAAGAAACCTTATTCCCTGTGATAAGGTTTACTTCAATTCTCTTTATATTAGCTATCGGACATGGATTTGGAATTGTATCAGATGGATGTAAATACAATAATTTTCAATGGGGAACTGGAGGAAGAAATTTATATAGAGCAACTAGTAAATTTCGTTTCAAAAGGTCAAGAGCAAAAAATTTGTAAACTCAAAAAATTTATTTATAGTTTGAAATAATCATCTAGATAATGTTACCTTCGTTTCTATGAGACGGTAATATCCTATGGATTCTAGATGACTGAAGAGGATCATTGTGTATATGTCAAACAGGGTAAAAAAATAAGTTCATAATTTTGTTTTTATATGTGAACAATATTTTATTGGTTGGAAATGACAATGAGTTTATGATGACCATAAAAGAATAGTTATCCTCAATTTTCGAGATGAAAGACATGAGAAAAACTGTCTATATTTTAGGAGTTAAGATTAATAGAGATCATTCAAGAAGAATTCTAGTTTTATCACAAGAGTCTGATATTAAAAAGATTCTCAAATAATTTTATATGGCTGATTATAAGCTTGTGGACACTCCCATTTTGAAGGAACAAACTCTTAGTATTAAAATATGTTCCAAGACTCCACAATAGCGTAAAAAAATACAAAGAGTTCTTTACTCTAGTGCTATCGGAAGCCTCATATACCCTATGATGTGTATGAGACGTGATATCTACTTTGCAGTTGGACTAGTTAGTAGATTTCAATTCAATCTTAGTCAGAAACATTGGATTGCTGTGAAAAAAATGTTAACTTATCTGAAAGGGACTGTAGATTACTCTCTATGCTATCAAGGTGGTAACATGTGTCTAGTTAGGTATACAGACACTGACTTGGGAGGTGACTTGAATGAGCAAAAATCTACTTTTGGTTATGCATTTTTGCTCAACTAAGGTGTTATCTCTTGGAGTAACAAAAAACAGTAGTGTATTGCACTGTCCACCATGGAAGCTGAATTTATAGCGTATTTAGTAGCAGTCCAAGAAACATTGTAACTTAAGAGATTTTTAAAAAATCTAAATTTAGAGGTTGAAGCGGAGAAGTCGGTTACCATTTACTATGATAGTTAGGAAGTCATCGCCTATACCAAAAATGTAAAATATCACAGTAAATCAAAGCATGTAGAGACTGAGTACAATTTTATCAGAGATATAGTGATAAAGAAAAATGTAATGATCAAATACACACACACACACACACACACACATGCATGGGATGGTTGCGGACTCGCTCATAAAAGTTGTGACAAGATATGTATTTATGTCACATGCTAGGTCTATAAGTTTTCATAAATTGTAATATTGTAATTGTCACTTTAAATTATAACCATTTATGAGTAAATACGTTGAATTTATTACATGATACTAGCACATATTCATTTCACTTGAATTATATAAAGTATGTCATCAAATTGGAGACTGATATTCTTACACGTATAGTAGCTTTGGTTGTTAGGATAGCAAGCCAAGATGAAACATATATATTTTAGAGAATAAACTAGATATTGTTCTCTCAAGAACTTAAAAATATATGAAATGTTACCTTGATCATAGCTAAGATAAGGTTTTACCGCAAATATTAATAATTGAACCGCTTGTGATGTATTTCCATCATCATAAGAACTTAATTAAACCAAATGTAAGTTTCTTGATAATAAGCGCTTAGAAGACGAGCTTTTAGAAACTCAAGTTAAGTGCAAGGAAAGTGCTTGAACTAAAATCTGAACACTAAATAATCACATTATGAAAGATATGTGTGTTCTTATTGAAGGTAAGATTCACAATAACATGCATTTCATATTACGTGTGCTTATAGTGATCGATATAGAAAATTAGTGAATTTATCTTTGATTTTTATTGTGTAAGTTCCATTGAAGTTTATAAAAACTTCTACTTATATCTTCAGTGATTGTTCATTTGATCTCAAAGTAACATAGTGATGTTTGTATAATTAGTGTGTTTTCTATAACCATGATAATGCAGCCTATGTGACATTTTTGTGATGACAATAATTTTTGTTGACAGAGAGACAAAAGTGAGATAGGAAGATTTAATGAATTTTATTTTTCATACATTTACATGCCGATAAATTGTAATTCGAAATCACTGTTGTAATTATATGAAATATTAGAAGATTAAACATGTCATATTAAAGGGATCGAATATGCTTGAACAAATAAGATACTATTAAATCTAGGACATAATAATGAACAAATTTATAATTTCTTATATAGAAGTACAATTAAAATTTGAAAAGTAAGTTTTATCACATATATTATTATTTATAGGTCACATAGTATATATAATCTGTATGAATGTCTGCACTCCTTATCATAAAGGGGCCATTACTATTTTCTTTGTGAGTTTTGTTTGACTCATCTTGTGTGAGTGGAAGATGTGTTAGGTTTGGGCCTTAGATCGAAACCACCCAAGATGACTCAAAATCCGAATCCAAATTCATGATCCAACCTAAAATCTATCAGTTTTTAAGATAACTGATGGGTAACTGCTTTAGCAGTTATTGTTAGTTTTAACATCAACTTCTCTTGGCAGTTAATAGGTATATAATAAGATGGCTGCAGTTTTCTGTTTGCATATAGATGAAAAACTTGCAATTGTTACATTGACAGATAGAGAAAAAACACAAACACAGAACACCCATTTAGACATTGAAAAACAAAGAACCAAAGACAAGGCTCTTACATTGTGATAGAAGATTGGGTTCCAAACCTTGGTGATAAGATTCTGACTAGTTGAACAACATATTCTGGGACTTTAGCAACAATCCGGGTTTATTTTTGTTTTCATTTTTGTTGTGGGTATTTTATTATCTGTGAATAAAAATGGAAAAAACCCAAGGATGAGGCCCAATGCATCGTTTTATAGGAAGAAGCCCATAAAGTGTAGTCAAAATGGTTAAAAGTCAAATGAAGGGGTATAGCCATTCAGTAACCAGTATACCTGAGCACACCTGATGATGTGATTGATCGCTTTAAAATCGCTAAGTGTCCAGAATAACTGTGCGAAGGTTTGATTGAGGGACAAAGCATAAAGGAAATCTGCCCGTAATTAAAAGGCTGCTCGATAAGTGCCTTTTAGAAATTATCGCAGCGATCAGGAAGTCTGATCGACTGCTCGACTGCTCGATAGTCGAAGGAACAGTTGAATCTGCTCGATGGTGGAAACGCCTGATCGTTGAAGCAGTCTGCTCGTTAGCGCTACATCTGGTCGCTGAAGTAGTCTGCTCGTCTGATGCAATGTCTGATCACTGAGCAGACTGTTCGTTAGAATTGACCAGTTGACCTTCTAGAAGACGAATCTATTCAAATCAGGAAAGGAGTCAGTTTACCTATTTTCATGTAAATAGAATCACGATATTCTTGGCAATTGCCATATGCACAATAAAGATAATCTTGAATGATATTATCTTAATTAATGTATATTATTTTTTACCTTATTTGTAAGACTCTTAAGTCAATTCCAATTGTAACATCTCCACTATAAATAGGAGATAAAATTCAGTGTAAAAGACAGAGTAAAATAAATACAATTACTCCGAGAGAGAGAGAAGTGATAATTGTCGTGGATGTAGGCCATTGTTCTTGCTGAACCACGTAAAATCTCGTTGTGTCTTGTTTGTTTTGGTCCTGGTAATACTTGTTTTGTGTGTGGTTTGTTGTGTCGTAGGTATTGGGCTTGGAGAATCGGGTTGACCAAAACTGAGTATCAACAATTTTATTGTCTTAATTTACTGTTATGAAATGCGCAATATATTTAGTTTTGTTTACATTATTGAAGTAATTAAGTAATAATTTAGCAAAACATCTTTCTCCAGTTATATAATATATAACTTCCTCTATTTGGATATCTGTAATTAAGGGGATAATTTATTGTCAACTTCATTTAGTCTCCGGTTTGATTCATTGAGTTGTAAGAATTATCATAGTATTACGATTTATGATTATTTCCTAATATCATAAATTATTCTATTTTCATGGATTTCATAGTCATTAACTTATGTGATTGCCTTAATGAGTATCCATACCAAATAGGCTTGTAAAATTTCTTTAACTGCGTGTTTCCTCCATATAAAAGTAATGAGTTCACCTACCTATCAAGATATTGATTATTAACTGATCTCACTTTAAATCAAATGAGTAGATCACTCATATGATTTCACTACCCTCTTCATATTAACATTGTTACCCTGCAACCATTATGTCTTTATCTACTTCGATAGTAATCTTTATGCAGATGGCATCACATATATGTTTTTCAGTTCATTGTATTTGTCACACTTATACTTTAAGCCCGAGTGAAGACTCTCATTCAGATAAGTAGTCATTGTTATTCCAACAATTTAGAAGTTATAAGCATTACAACATCGTTATAAGTTGGGAAAGATCCTTAAATAGTTGGAACTAAACATTCGTTTATTATAAAGAGCTTTCGATCCACATTGATTTACATGTATTTGCCATCTTTCAATTCATATCCATCTATGTATGTATATGCCCCAATATGTATAAATTGAATGTATTTTATTATAAATCATACCGATGCTCATTTAATATATATATATATATATAAGCATAGATATTTTCTTGCTTTTATAATAATAAATATTAAAATTTATTTAATGCAACTTTTCTAACGTACAATTCTAACAACACTTCTAACATGAAAGATTATTGAAAGTCATATCTGTACAGAGGCATGAAAGATGTCCTCATTAGGCAGAATACCAAATTATTTTGAATTAGTGAGATCCTAAGTATAATTAGGACCCATTTTTCAAGTAGAATTTCACATTAACATTAGACCTAATTAAAAGGGCCCAAAGTCAAAAACCCTTTCTTGACGAAACATACCAACATGGCGGGCTGCTTGTTTGTGATTTAAGCCGCAAATTAGGCCTTTGATGAATGCTATCAATAGTTGCATAATTATTCGCACTAATTTAAAATTAGTTTAAATTCAAATATCAGATAACTGTATTCTTCGTAAAATTAATAAAATTATACAATTAAGTCATATCTCCTTCTAGTTTGCGTGATTGTATACCTTCTAACGGTTATGAGAATTCAAACCTCATTAACCATATTTTACCAGTTTTGTGTGAGAATTTTATCTTTTACTATAAAATAATTACCTAATTATGAAAATAGAAATATGAACCATATAAGCAGTAATTGATCTCAATAAAGCCTGATAAAACTCTAACTTATTTTAACTTAGAAAATAAAAAATAGATCCCTTTTTATCCTAACTCTAAAATTCATAATAATAAATAAATAAATTGTACGAAGATATGTGTAACCAATTGGTCACCTACAAGAAAATTGTGATGATAACTTTTAGTTTCCCTAGTTACACGTCAAATCTTTATGAAAATTGATGAGACGAGTAAAGGAAGCTTCATTTATAAACATATATTTGTTTGAAATATCAAACGGTGCACGTTACACAACCATGTGCGCATAATTAACTTGTACAACACTCCCTCGTACTTTCTCTCCCTTTGCCCCATTTAAACGCGTCTTGAAGCTGTCGTATTACGCACATCAATGATCAATATTTGACTTCCACATTGATTAGCCTGCAATCTCGTTGCAAGCAACATTTCCAGGCTGTCCTGTTGTTTTGTTCATCTAATCTACTATCTTCTTATTTTTTTTTTTCTAATAATGTAAAATGTTTAGAAACAACTACAATAATGTCTATGGCAACAATTATTATTACTCTAATTGAGAATCTTTCTTTTTTATTGTGTGAATTATTTTTCATACGATGTTTATAATGGTTAGGTATGTTAAATCTCATAGATTCTGATCTTATTGGTGTCAAATTTTTTAAAAATTTTTACACAGTTAAATGTTAAATAAGAAAATAGAGACAGCAAATTAGGATTAAGAAAAAAAAGAGAGAGAGAGAGAGAGTGATGGATTTGTAAGTTTATATGCTTACATTTGCAGGCGCATAGATTTAGAAAGAGCAGTTTTGTAGTTTTCTTTGCAAGGATTTTTATTTATTTATTTGTGGAAACTTTGTGTGGATGTTACTGAAACACTAATGATTTATCAAAAGTGAACAAGATAAATAGACGTTTTCTTTTTTTCTTTTTTTTATTTTTTTCGGAGACTTAGAGTGGACGTGGGTCTAATGCAATTACACGATAAAAAGCATATTTTTGACATATCATTTTTTGCTGAAGGCGGGACCCACTTCAGGGTCAGGAGGGGCACGTGTCTCTCTTGGATTTTTCTCTTTTTTTTTTAACTTTTTTTGAAGGCAATTTACCTTACTTGTAATAATTAATGTAAACTTATTTTGTATTAAACCTAATTTTTTATTTCTTTTAACCATTTTTTTTTTCATTTACATTTCACCAATACTGTATCTTATAAATTAATGTATTTCCCTTGTCTTTGTTTTTATTCATTTCTTTGTCTTTTTCCGTTTATTTTTCTTGTCTTCATTGATTGGTTGGTTGTGGTTATGAAGATAAAGTCTTAACATTATCCTAAAATAAATAATAAACCTAATTAAAAAAATTACATAAGTTTAAGTTATATTAATTTAAAAATTTTATCTTAATTTTGTAACTACATTTTCACTTATTCCAAATGTTGTATTTTCATAGTTGGATTGGATGAAAATAGAGAATTATTTCAATAACTATCAAGCTATCACTCTAAATAATTCAAATTTAGTAAAATTAGAATAGTAAAGGAAAAAAAAAAAAAGAAACACAAAAGATTAAATAACAGTTCATAGTAAACAATTTTGATGTAACAAATTTTGGACTTAGATTTGGAAAAAAAAAATTGATTGTTTGTAGGTCCATTTACAACCTTTTAGGTATTAATATTTCATAATTTGCATGATAATTACAAATTATATATTACTTAATTTGAACATGAAGAGGAAAAAAAATCATGCAAAATAATATTACTGTTATATATTTTTATTTCTATTATCTTCTTTTTGGTGATCTAAGTTGACATAAAAGAATATAAAAATCATTATGAGTCCCTTCTAGTATATTTCTCACACCTATACTGTAACATCATGGGTATGAACCGTGTCATCCTTTTCAAATTTAAAATTAATTATAATGGTTTGAAGAAATAAAAAATAATTAATACTGTCAATAGTTTTTGACAGCTAAACCTGCTACTTACGAATTTAAATTCTCTTTTAATAATGAATTAGATCTTGATTGTAACCTTGCATTCAATTCAAGAGTCAAAAGTAAATGACACGTTTTGGTTCAAATTTGGATCATTTTTGCTAAGAAATTTATTTTCATGAAATTTAAAAACCTTCATATATTTTTGAAAAACTTGGAGATCACGTGATTCATTTTACCATAGTTTAACCCATAGAATATGGAATAGAGATGGTTGACCCAAAAACGTGTGAATGTGACCACGCCAATGCCAATAACATCAAGTAGAGAAATTAAATGGTGAACAGAAACATATAATGTAGCTCATCATTGTAAATGTATTGTCGACAAGATTTATCCAGTTGGTACTAAACTTGCATATAATAAATTGTTTTGCATATTTGTTCAAGGGCCCTTTCTTTTGGTTTTGGTCCCCAACGGTCCCCAACACCGTGACAAAAAAATTAATAATCCTTTCTTTTGGCTTTGGTCCCAAACACCTTGACAAAAAAATTAATAATAATAACCACCGATTATAAGGTTGTATATCAAAATAGGAATCGACCCGAATCGATCCGATTTTGGGGTGTTCAGGTCGGTTCCTTTTTTAGCTTGGGTTTATTCGGTTCCACAAAGGAGAAACATTTTTTTTTCCTATTCTTGTTATATTTTGGATTTACAGAACTAAACCCCAAACCTAACCCAATCTGATTTGCTTTAAAATAAAAAGAAAACATTAAGGACACATGCATAAAATCACCTCCTAACCTCACACCCTAATTTACTTTCAAATTCCATTTCCCCATTTTTTATTCTTCTTTTTCATGCTTTCAACACCGTCATCTAATCACTGACCTCATTTATTTCACATTTTTACACTTGTTGACCGATCAACCTTAAACACCCACACTTATTTCTCTTTTCTCATCAGTCGAACACAATCCTCTCTCTTACTATCAACGATTTCTTCATGCCCATTGGCCGATCTTCACATTGACCTTCAATTCGGTCCTCTCACTGTCGCCATCTCTCTCCTATGTTACCAATTTCTTGACTAATTTCATAGTATTCAATTTTTTGTGTCTATCTGTTAATTAGCTTTAAAATAGCCCTAAAACCGACTAAACTCGACCAAACCCGAACCAAACCAAACATATTTGGTTATGATCGGTTTCAGCCCGAAAATTTTCATGTTCTATTTTCAATTTTGAAAACCGATCAATTTTTGTTTCATTTTTTACTCCTATAGGAATCAACTTGAACACTTAATTGTCGACTCCTAATCAGCAATTTAGTTGTTGACGTTTGAAATCAGTCGACTGGGTTCTTAAGTCCCAGTATCTGCAAATAACCCAAAGCAAAGCAAACAAGAGAAATAGAGAGGAAGAACAAAAGAACACAAAACAATTTTTACGTGGTTCAGCCTACACAATGCCTACATCCACGACCATTTTCTCTCTATTCTAGCAGAGTGACGGTATATTAGTTCTCTCGTGTCTTTTACAATGAATTTGTTCCTTATTTATAGTGAAGAGAGATATAATTTGAATACAACCGAAATAGTAAATAGAATTTGAAATTAATAATGTTTCTATAACAGCTTCCACCAAATCAGAAATAGACTCTGTGATTCTCGAGATTAGATTCTACTTCAAAATAGGCAAATTGACGTCTTCTTGGATTAGATTGTTTCAAGCTTCAAGAAGACTCTTTGGACGAGCTCGTCCTAGCTAACCTTGCTACAGGTCATGAGCTAAAGATAATGGGCAAGTTGGGAAATACATTGTGAGCTCCCCGGTCCATGAGTTTCGAGCTCGAGCACAATAATTAAATAATTTACTATTATTAACTTTAGAGTTACTCCACTAAAAATTTAATGCTGTACTTTCAAAATTGTAGATGTTTTACATAATCTGAATTTTCAATGTCCATTGATTTAATCATTTCATATGGTTCGATCATTCACGAGTAGTTCATAATTAGAGTTAGATCATTAAAGTCTGTTATACCTCTCTAATTATATCTTATTCTATTAAATACCATTAATTCTCTAATGAACAATATATTTATAACAACTTATGAATTTATCTTTTCGTTTACTTTTAAACAGAAAGTCGAACGCTCTTATTATTTAAGATCCAAATCAACACTTAAAGGAACTACTCATTTACTTCTTGCAAGAGTGAGTGAATTCCACTATTGTGTAAAATATTTCTAACCACTTATTAAATCACATCTCCAAAGTACGAAACTTATTAACCATAAATCTATAATAATTTACCTATGTAAATTAAAATATATGACTCAATAAATACGAGTTCATAAAACACTTTGGATTAAAAATTAATCCATATCTGATTATCCAATTAATAAATATGAATTCCTTTATTTAAAGGATATTAATAAAAAATTTATTTTTATTATGGTCTAGTCCTATATAATTTCTATTATATAATGTACCTCCATTTTTATATCGTTACATGAACAATCTCTGATAAAATTATCGTATTAAATACAAAATAAATCGCAGTTATAGATTTGTTACAAATAAAGTACTCAATTTTGTTTGCTTTCTACAAACTCTTTAGATTATCGATCTCAAATTAAATCCTCTTGTATATAACACTTATATACTTAATTTAAGACTACATAAGTAATCATAAATGTTACATGATATTTATATGAAACAGACATTTCATAAATGTACATAAATTAAATAAAATAAGTATTGTTTATTTATTATTTATTTTAAATGTTTATAAATTACAAAAGTTTCAGTCCACAAAACCTTAACAATAAAATCACTAAGGTTGAGTACCATTAACGATAAAAATGGTTTTTTTTTTTTTTTTAATTTTTTTTTTTTAAAGAAAAAGGAATTAAAGATAAATAATAAGGTTAGTTTAGTGTAAACAAGAGAAGTGGACATGGAAAAGTTATCATAAATGGAGATGAACCGTGGTCTTAATATCACGATGGGAAACCAAGGGTTGGCGTTTAACAAAATAAATGCACGTTTTAAACACGTATTATGACCACTAAATAAACCCACCGCGTTGATGCAACCCCAGAAAAGTAATTTTATTGAGCAAAAAGATCATAAAAGAGCCACTATTTTTAATGAAAATTATATAACATACCAAAATAGAAGACAAATTTCAATTTTATGATTACGAATAGTTTTCTTGCTTGCAACTTCAATTGTTTTTGTCCCATTTTAGTTTGCACAATATTTATATATGAAATGTTCACTCACATAACAATATTTAACATAATTGCAATATTTCACTTGAAATATTGTGCAAGTGAAAATGGGTAAGTAATGATTCAAATTCCGTTTATAAATAAGAGGGTGTATCCAATCTAAAATTCATTGAAATTTAAAATCTTTTCATATTTGAATGGATTTCACTGAAATCTAGATGTATTTAATTTAGATTTATATAAAATTCTTTAAAATCTATATGTATTTAATTTACATTTATATGAAATTCAATAAAATTTAAGTGTATTTAAAAAGTGATATACCTCATAAATTTCTTTTAAGTGATGAATTTAAATGAATTTAGAAATGATTTTTATAAAGAAAAAGAGTTAATAACAAATATTACAATTTCCTTCATGATTTAACTGGATTGCTTAATAAATTCAAACAAAATTAATATAGATTTTATAGAATTTGTGAGTTCTATCAAAATATATAATTCTAAAAAAATCCATAAAACATCAATAAAATTTAAGTGTATTTAAAAAGTAATCATCTTCATAAATTTCATTAAGTGATAAATTTGGATGAATTTGAAAGTAATTTTTATAAAGAAAAAAGGTAATAACAAATCTTACAATTTCCCTCAAGATTTTATTAAATTGCTTAATGAATTTAAACAAAATTAATATAGATTTTATAAAATCTACTAGTTTCATCAAAATCTATCATTAAATTTTTTTTTTTTTTAAAAAAAAAAACCATAAAACTCCAATAAACATTAGACTGAATAAACCACTTCAAAAATAAATTTAAAAAAGATCTCTTTATTTTGGATTATAAACTATACATTTTTATTAGAGATGAACTTTTTAAAAAAAAAAAATTAGAAATGAACTTATCCTTAAAATAAATTGATGAATCAAAATTGTGTGGTTTGCATAGATCTAATGACATTGATCATGACCTGTCAGTGATTATAATTTGATTTGTAAGTAGAACGGCTGCATTATAAAGTATTGAACATGTGTAGCAACAACGTTGCTAGGCGTCAAAATATGGAAACTAAAAGTCAATGCCAAACTATAGACAATGGATTCATGGAATTGAATGGACGCGATCGTCTGATCCGTTACCTGGGACTTTTCCGTTGGTCCCACCTTGCCTAATTAATTTAATTAATTAAACCAACATAACGAAGAGTTTGAAACAATTAATTATAATGGAAAACATTACATAAAGTGAAGGGATCCCCCTTAATTTGATATAATATCAAAATCCTTCAATACTTTTAAAAGTTTTTAACATCCTCTAAATGATTTACGGTGTTAAATTTTTTAAATATTTTATTCAAATTCATACTCAAATGATGTGATATATAAATTATCAATATCTTATTAATTATTACATCATCTTATGATTTATAAGATATTAACAACTTATATCTCATATCATTTGAGCATAAATTTAAATAAAATATTTAAAAAGTCTAATATTATTTTTTATAAATAGATCAAATACCCTCAATAACATATAAAAATATCTAAAAATCTCTTATTATTAAAGTTGATATTAAAAATCAAAATTAGATGGTTAATGTGGAAGATAAAACTACGGGAACACTTTGATCATTCTGCTAATAATAATAATGGTAATAACAGTAGGAGTAAAGTAGGATTCTTCAAAAGTTAAGAGGGAATTAATGATTATCTTAAACTATAAGGGTAACAGTGGGATTATCCCAAAAGGAAATGTTGATTAAAGAGAAAGCCAAGAAAGGCGTCCGGGGAATTGTAGAAAACGAATCACGTGGAGGAGGAGTTGGGCTCTACACCGTTACACCCTCCCTCAATTTGCTCTTCAATTTTATTGTATCGTAACTCTTTCTTTATTTCTATATTTTTAATGTAAATATACTATAAATTCATTTCACCTTTCTGGTCTCATATTGGCTGTCTCTCTGTCTAAATAGCAGCTGCCTCAGCGGCTGTGATAATTGAGTGTGTGGTGATAGAGGTCAGGTGGGGGTGATCTTGGAGAGATGGAGGAGAGTTTGTGTCAGTGGAGTGTGATCAGATCTCTGTTGGCCATCATTCAGTGGTGGGCTTTCAATGTTACAGTAATTATCACCAACAAGTGGATCTTCCAGGTTTCATTTCTTTATGCCTTGATCTGCTTAATTCTCTTTTCTCTTTTGTTGATTTCCTGCTGATTTGCGTTTTCTATCTTTGTAGTTGTAATTTTTGTTTGTGTTTTGGTTTCTGGGTTTGTGACCCTCATATGAGACTGTCTCTGGTTGCTGTTTGTTGGCTTCAAATTTTGATATGGAAAAGAAACGAAGAAAAAAGACATCTTTGTTTGTAAAATTTTAAATTTAAAATTTCCATGTGGGTAGTTACAAAGGAGACTAATTTATTGAAAAAATAGTTATAGTGTTGATTCATATACAGTCATGACCTAATTATGCAATGAGACATAGTAGTTGGGAATATTATATCCAAAAAGTGCCAACTGTGGTGGATAGTGCACCATTTGGGAATATTATTATATGCACAAGAACAATGCAGCTGTAGACAGAGGAGATAGACTTATGTTAAGGCTGTTGGCTTTGTTTGCTTCTTAGTAGTTGTTTGAAAGACCTGATGAGTTTGTCTGGGAACTGAATTATGGATTTAGACATGTTTATTATACTCGGTAGCAGTCTGTATTCATTTGTTACAGATGTTTGAAAATAGAAACTTTTGTTTCCTGTTGGCTAATGTCGAAAGTGAGACAGAGGAAAAAGGAGGGCAGTCTCTGGTTCCTAGGTGGAGGGGGTTTATTAAACATGAATGTAAAGGTTTAGCTTGGCTTTTGTTGTTAATGCGTTAAGCAATTGAATATAAAATTAATCTTTTAGCTGAATTTGGTAGGATGGAGGCATGGAGAGTTCATTGTAGATACTGCTTTTCACCTGATTAGTTTTGTAAAAATTTATACGAAAGTGTTGCATGTCACATAGGAAGAGGCCACAAGTTTAAATGCCCTTGTGGCTGCCTATCTATGACCTTTACAATACTATCTCATGAACTACCAAGGCTGACGGGTCCGTTAGTCGTCCCTAGTTTAATCAGGTTGGAAGATTTCTAAGTGTTGAAAAAAGAAAAAAGAAAAAAGAAAAAAAAAAAAAGAAAAGAAGAGGGTGGCACACGAAGGTGATAAGAGCATTGAAGCCAGAAGTTATTGATCTGTTGGATAAGTTGATTGCAATTTGGCCTTTTGCTTTTGAGGATGCTGCTTGGATATGCTAAGAGAATGGGCTATGCTGGGAACTAATAAAGGAGTATCTAAATTGTATATTAACCATTTTTCTTATGCTCGTATATGCCACTTTTCACATCTGAGTTGGATTGCTTTGGCTCTTTTCTTTTTGTTTTCCCCCCTTTTTTCACAGATTTTTAAGTAGTTACGTTCTTGGTTGAGTTTTTGAGGAGCTGCGTCTTCGGCAGTGTTTTTGGATAGCTTCCTTTTTCTCTTGCGAAGTTTTTAAGAGTTGACCAGTTGCCCTTTATTGGTAGAGATGCAACCTTTATTCTTAATCCCTTTGGTACCATGTTATGCAACTTTTAGAAAGTAAGGTCTTGAACAATAGTATTTCAGCATTCTAACAATAAGAAATAACTTTCATTCAACTTTTTTTAAGTAATAATATACCAGGGTCCAGGCCTTCTTTATTACTTGCCAGAAAATGATGACATTGCTTTGGACTTAAAATCTTTGGTTGGAGCATTTACATCTATATGGACTAGCCAGAAATTTCTTTATTTGCCATATTACAGGTAAAATATGTCAATATTTCATTGTGTTGTCTAGATTGACATATGATTTGTGGAAGCTTCTGCTGAATAATTGCTTTATTTAAATTTGGATGGTGTAGTGTTTTACGAATAGATATTGCTTACAGTTGTCCTACTCCATATTTGATCTTCAGAGTGGCTATTATATCAACAAGTGTACCAATCAATTTATCTGTCTTTCCTGCATTGTTAACTATTGATATTTTGGTTATTTGTTTGCTAGAGCCCTCATGATGAATTAATGATAGTTGGGAGTAGCATCATTTATACAGCTATGTCAGACCTCTAAGAACGACAATGATTTACTTTCGTTTTGTGCTTCTACAGAAATTGGATTTCAAATTTCCTCTATCAGTTTCATGTATTCACTTCATATGCTCATCCATTGGAGCATATCTGGTAATTAAGGTGCTGAAACTTAAACCCTTGATAGTGGTTGATCCGGAAGATCGATGGAGAAGGATATTTCCTATGTCATTTGTGTTCTGTATCAACATAGTGTTGGGGAATGTGAGCTTACGTTACATTCCAGTTTCTTTTATGCAGACAATAAAGTCGTTTACTCCTGCAACTACAGGTCTTGTGCAAAAATTAATAACATAAGTTCTTATCTCCATTTTCTGCATTTAGTATCGTTGTGGTCATTATATTGTAATAGCATCTGATCTGGATGTATATGGACAGTTGTTTTGCAGTGGTTGGTTTGGAGAAAATACTTTGACTTACGAATTTGGGCTTCTTTGATTCCCATAGTTGGCGGAATACTCCTCACATCTATTACAGAGCTTAGTTTTAATATGCTTGGATTTTGTGCTGCTTTATTTGGATGTTTGGCTACATCGACGAAGACCATCCTGGCTGAATCTCTGCTGCACGGGTACAAGTTTGACAGGTAGTGTTTTTGTTCTTTTGCTTATAATATTATGTCTATTCTTTCCATTCTTCTTGCTTTCTCTATTATTTACAGAAGACATACACATACAATTTTTCAATTTGTTCTGGTCAAGTTGTCTTTTAGGTCCCCATTTTATTTATTCAATTGTAGATTGCTGATATCTGGCAAGGGTCCATGAATTCAGAGTTATCTTTTATTTTTTATTTTTTATTTTTATTTTTAAAAATTAATAATAAAATTAATTTATGAAGTTTTATAAATGCATAAACGAAAGTGTTACTTATTCTTGTGATAGAAAGGGATACATATGTTCCTAGGCAATACTATATATATGTTGGTTTTTGTCATTTCATACTCGTACAGATCTCTGGCATAATTTATTAATATACAATTTATGCTGACTTTTAATCATCCTGGATTGTTGATGCCCTCAAGCATAAACACAGTGTACAACATGGCATTTTTAAAAAATTTTAAATTAGATGCATGAACTGTCAAAAAAAAAAAGATGCATGAAGTTTGTGGAGACAAGAAAGAAAGTTTACTTATTCTTGTGATGGAAAGGTATACATTTGTTCCTAGGCGATATTATGTGTGGATTTGTGTGCTCGCATACCTGTATAAAGCTCTGCCCTTATTTATTATTAATAAACAAGTTATGCTGACTTTTAAATCCTCCTGGACTTTGCTGCCCTCTAGCATAAACACAGTGTACTACATGGCACCATTTGCAACCATGATCTTGGGAATACCAGCAGTGTTGCTTGAAGGTTATGGGGTTATTGATTGGCTGCAGACCCATCCATCTCTTGGACCTGCACTCATCATTATCTTCGGCTCTGGGGTGCTAGCATTCTGTCTTAATTTCTCCATTTTTTACGTGATTCACTCCACAACAGCTGTCACATTCAATGTCGCTGGAAATCTTAAGGTGATAAATGCACAGGAATTGGATTGTTCATGCCTTTTGAGTAGTCGCACATTGGTTATATAAAATCATTAGTAATTATCTGTTGCTTGTGATTAATTGATTAGATTTAAAGACTTGTGCATTCCAAAATACTATGAAACATTATCTATATTTTCTTTCACGAATATCATGGTCCCGAAGTCTGCGTGTATTCACAGTTTAACTGCAGATTCTTGATTAGTTATAATCCTCTTCACACTACATTTGCATGCTTATGATCTTTCACGACTTTTTGCCCTACCTCATTGCTGCAAATAGGCCTGTGTTTGTGGGCATGGATGAATTTCATGTTGAGCTACGATTCAAACCCGTTTTTTGTCGCTAGAATACCTTACTCTTATCATGTTTATTATGTACAGGTTGCTGTTGCTGTCTTGGTTTCATGGCTGATATTCCGGAATCCAATCTCGGGTTTAAATGCTATTGGCTGTGGTATCACACTCATAGGATGTACGTTCTACGGATATGTAAGGCACATGCTTTCTCAACAACCACCACCACCTGGAACTCCACGGACACCCCGAACTCCTAAGAATCGGATGGAATTACTTCCTCTTGTAAATGATAAATTAGATGATAAGGTCTAGTCTAGAGAGTGAGCTTGCACCGAGGTTCAGTGGTTGGTAAAGAAAAGATTTGGGGAACAAAACAGCACCACCTTGTTGTGTGTCATTACTTTAGATCATTCAAAAGATTTTTTTTCTATGTTTTTTCCTTGCTCAGAAATAGAAAAAATATATTCAGGTTCATATGTATTATCAAAACCGCCAATATGTGCCATTATTTATGGTCTCCAATCTTATTAATTTATGAAAGAACCAGCGACTGACTAGCAAAATTTTGATTTAGGCCGATCATGATGATCCTAGTTTGTCTATGCCATGGAATTTAGGGGAATATTGTCTAATTTCCTGGTCAAGAGCTAATGTCATCATTGCTAGACATCCCTCGCTTGTGGCCTAACGACATTAAAATGCCCCTAATATATTTATAATTTATTATACATTAACATCTCTACAATTTCTTTATTTATTTATTTTTTTAAAAAAGCCATAATAATAAATAAAATAAAATCTCAATAATGTCATACTATACAATGACAGTGACTGAGTTGACCGATGAAATAATAAAATGTCATATGCCCCTTCCCCTGCCGATAATCTCTACATTTTCCCAAAGGAAATAATTTAATTATAAATGCAAAACGATTCAATATTTCCTAAAGGTTTGTAAATGCATCAATTTAATCCATTTAACTAAGAATTTGCACCCAAAAAAATTCAAGAAATCTGTTTTGCCCCTATTGTTAAAATAAATTAAAAAAAAATGGATTTTAAGATAAACAGTATAATAAAATTAATTGAACAAAGATTTCGAATAAATAAATGAACAAAAATTAAAAACACTTAAAACAAATTGAAAAAAAAACCTCCCTTTTGGAGATTCAAATTGGTATCCACCCTTTGAATATCCAACTTGATCATTGTTAATGACTCCATCAATGATAGAGATCTAATCAAATATGGATTTTCACCAAATGGATATCCAACCGAATCATCATCGATATGGTTGGACACTAAATCATCGACGATCTGGTCTAACCAAGGACATAGCTATGAATTTTGATCAAGGTGGATTAGAATAAAATTTTTAAATGAACTTCGACGGTATGAAAATATTTTTTGGATTAGAAAACATTGATATATCTAGTTAAAAGAGATATAACAAGTCTTACCTATACCTTAAAATTTATATTATAAATAAACAAAAATAAAAGTAAAAAAATTAACAAGATATAAAAGAAACATAAAATGTAAGTAAAATCAAACGTTAATTAAGTTATAATTAAAAATATTTAAATGATTAAATTTATCAAATATGAATTATAACATAATAACACTATAGTATCAATAATTTTTCTTTAGATATAAATAATCTATATTTTAACAATCACAATTTATAATTATTATTACACTTTAAATTAAAGAGTATATTAAGAAAAACATTATTAGAAAAATATCAAAGATATTAAATTTCAACAATATATTCTCAACTAATATTATAATTAAAAAAAAAAAAAAGCAAAATGATTTCAACAATATATTCTCAACTAATATTAAATTAAAAAAATGTGAACAATTTAAATAAAATTTTACAGCTAATATGATATAAAAATATTACATATATAATATCTAAATGAAAATATAAATATAAATGAGAAAATACAAATAATATTGGAATAAATAGATATTTGTTTTGATATTAAAAGAATTAATAAATAAATATATATTTAAATAAATAGAGTACCTTATTAATGATGATTTGATTGGGATGATTTTACAAGACAAAGAGCCAAGGGAACAAGGAATATGTTATTAAAAAAAACAAAAAGTAATTTTCAATTCAATTATGATTATGGGAGTGGAAGAGCCTAGTAATTGCATGACACGTGGGGGTGAGGCGTTGGAGCAGCATGACACATTGTGCCCTGCTATACGTGGCGAAGATTGTTTTTCGAATGTGGGCTAGCCTACCCTTGACCATAGGCCAGATCACTGTAGATCTAGTCCTACCAGATTTCCTTGTTATCAGTAATATCAGTAAAAGACAATTATAACATATGATCCTTTCTACGATTGAATCTTATGCCACTAAAGAAAATAAAACCTTATCTCACTAGAGGAAATTTGATTTTTCAGATTTTGTTTTATTATGATTTTGACAAACTAGCCAACCAGTGGTGTTCAAAAAGTAGGCCTATTCGGTTCGAAAAACCCATCAGCTCAAAGTTAAATTCGTGGAGCTGTTTAAGATTGTGGTAGCGTAGGGAGATGGTGGTGATATTTTATATCTATAGATTTGCAAGTATAGAGAAGGACCACACACACCCCCATCGAGTTAAATTTTTGCCAATCCTATCACAGCTAGGAATAGATACTTCCCAAATATGGAATTCAAGGTAGTGTTTTACCTTTATTGGATCGAATTCTAGTTGTGGTTTGAAATTCTGCCATAGTGCCCAGCACTTTCAGGTATCAAAGTTTAATTAATTTCCTTCGAGTTGATGTGAACCACCGGTTTGGAAATGCTACCCTTGGTCCAACAACTCACACTCAAATCATATGTATTTATCTTTTAAAAGTATAATATATGAGTTGTAAATCTCTTTTTAGTAGGAGTTGTCATTTCTTTAATCGTGAGAGTAGTCATTCAGACCGCGTTATTAGTGATTTATCTTGATAAATCCTAACAATCATCTGATTTATAAAGTGTCAGCGTTAAAAAAATAAAATGTGTAGATAGCTGAGAAAACACAATAAAGACTAAAAGAAGCTTGCCAAAGGAAAATAAAAAATAAAAAAATTCAATTTTTTTTCCTATTTAAATGTACTTATTTTTAAAATAATTTTTATTATTATTTGATTTTATAAGTATTTTAACATTTTAACTAATAGAATATGATTAAAAAGATGATCCAATGAAATTTGACTCATTTAAAGGTATTTGACAAATAAACTCTTAGCATACTAGCAATCCATGTTAGTTTAAGAGTAATTTATGTTGGGATTTGAATCTGCATATATTTTTATGTTTGGATTTGAATCCTCGTATAACCTACGCTTCAGCTAAATTTTTTCAAATCATTTGACATATAAGCACTATAAATCAATAAATAGTTGAGATGTAATTGCTCTCCAGGTTTACTTTATTCAACAACTAATTATATACTTTCAAAAGCTTAGGAAAAATATCAAGTGAAGAGAAAATCCAAATTCTTCTTGTTGAATGGGGAAAAATCCGGTCTTATTGTACATAGTTAAAATGTCAAAGAAATTTATTTCAATTTGCCCTAGGTATGGATTTTTTTTTCCGTTAGAATCCACTAAATCAACTTCATTTTTTTTTTTTTTTTGACTATATCAACTTCACTGGATGGTCATGTAAAAGATTTCTCTACTTTGATTTACATGGCAACCAAATGGAAACGGAAAAGAATTGTTGAAACCAAGAACCAGAAGTTGAGACTTTGTCAAATAATGAAATTTATTCAATCATGAATTCAAAAGCAGAAAGACAAAGTCATGTGGATTGTTTTGAGATTGAATTGCTTTCAAAGGAGAATGCAAAAGAGAGAGAGAGAGAGAGAGAGATAAAGTTTAGGCATAGGCCTACTAAGGTGTCCAAAGTCTTAAATTCTTATGAATAGCTTGGATACATCTCTCTTTTTTAAGAGGTGTGTGTGAGAGAGAAAGCAATATGCCCCCTCCCTTAAAAGCTGGTTGACTTCAGCTTCCAAAGGAAGCCCTTTTTATCTTAGAACCAAAGAAACTAAAGCTTCTGCTCTTTATTGTTCTCATTTTGGTGGATGGAAACACTTTGTTGGGGTCCTCCTCACTCCTCACCCTCCATATGCACCATTGCCATCTCTTAATTTTACTTACTGTGCATGCACCAAGGCATCATATATATAACAAACACAAACACATGCAATATTTATGCCAACATCACATACATGCATCCAAAACATCCTTTTCGTTTTGTTGATTTTATTTTGCAAACATAATTTTGTTATCTAGAAACTTAAGCATTAATAGTAATAATTGAAAAGAAGATGTCAACGTGTAACTACTTTTTGTTAATCCAACGGCAAATCATAGAAATCCATTGAAGCTTAGTCTAAGATCATATTGAATCTTTGATATTACCAAAGCCATAACTGCTCTTGTTGACAATTTTAGTTTCTCTTTCATAATTTTCTCCTACGACGTACAAATATTCTTCTGCCTAGTTGACCCGTTTTCAATTGTTTTGGGTCAATTGTTGCTAATCAAATTTCAAACTCCTAAAGTCTTTACTTTGTTCTTTCGAAGAGTCCGGATTTCACGAGATTAACAACTTTCACAATACAAAAGGTCACCCACATCTATAAGTAAATGTTGGACTTAAACTTATGTTACAAATTTAAAAGAGGATATATGTAATTATTCAATCAAGAGTGCGTATACCCTAAAATGAAAATTGAATTGGTAAATTAAATTAAAAAAAAAAAACAGATTAATTAACATTATGATTAAGATATTTTAATTCTAGTTATAATATTGAAGCCTTAGAACATGAAAAAATTGAAACTAATTAATCTAGTATTTGAGAATTACAAATCGTTATTTATTAAATACACCAAAATTTTTTAAATCCATAAAATCTAAAAAAAAAAACAAAGAATATGTTATATCATTTTAATAAAGTCTTTCTATGGATATTGAACATAATGACACATATTATTAAGTTTTCTTCATTGCAATAGTAATAGGAGACAAAGTGTTTAATGGGAAAAAAGTGATTTGATCAAGTGTCAACCCACCATGGTCTTTCAGTGATCAGTCCATAATTTGGCAGGGTGATGATCAAATAAATAAAATTAGAATGAAAAATGCAGCCATATATGCTTTGTCGGAGCAATATCTTGTTCTAGCATTGTGTTGGTAGATGATACATTGTATTGTCATTTTCGTTCACTCAATTTTAACCTTTTTCTTGGCATACAATCCAACCTATGGTGGTCCTCCCATAACTATTCAGTATGAAAACGGTCCCTAATAATGTGCCAGACCCAACATCTAACTTGGGACAACTCAGCCAAATTGGCCCCTAAAATCTTCTCCACCACTCCTTGGTCAAGTACGTTTTCTATAGATATATATATAAATCCATGTAAAAATAATAGTGGAGGGCATTTAATGGTTTTCTGATATGATGATGAGAAGTAGGAGGATTACAGAGGATATTATGCTCCCAGTAAAGACAACTATAAGACAATTGCTCCAACTATGCATTTTTGGGCCCTTATGCCTCAATCTTTTGTTTGCCACTATCTGCCCTTAACAATATGTATTGTTAGTATGCCCATGGAATATAAAAATATTTCAATTTGAAACCACAACACATAATTGTGAAAAAAATTTCTATCACAACCTGTAATGTTTACACATATAAAGAGAGAAAAGGGAGAGAAAATACAAGAATCCCATAAGTTTTAAAAGCCAAAAAAAGAAAAGCACTTTTTATAAAGGTTGCTAGATAGCTAATTTGACCCTTGAATTGATGATACAATCGATAGAGTTTGGCTATAGAACGCCTTTATTCCTTGGTCCTCTCTTGGTGAGAGTCCTTATCCAACCTTTCCTCATCACCTTGACTCCACCAGCTTCCACGGCCACCTTGCTGGACCTCTTCCATCTGAGTTGCTGCAACAAATGTCCAATACGCTTCCGCCACCTAAGCGATCCACGCGGCTTGGCGTGCTCTACTACGCTCTGACTACTCTTGTTGTGCTTTGGCTGTTCCTTTGACCAGGACATGCTGCAATGCTCCAATGACACCTTTGAAACTGTGCCCTTTTCCCATGATGCTAATCCATTCTCTTCAAACTTTATTGATATGAATGAGTCTGCAAAAAAGCTTAATCCATTCCCATTTAGTTTTCATCATGGATTCCTTTCTTATTATAACTTGTAACTTGAATTAAATACATTTACTTGATTGCTCTACATATATTTATATATTCTAACATTTTTACCATGTATGTATCTGTGTTTCAACCTGAAACTAGTGACCCCTCTTAATTATATTATATCATTGGCATCATTTTATATAAAAATGTAAAATGCTTCTGTTTTAGATTATTTCATTAAAAACATTATATCTACCAACTTCTATTCATATAGAGATTATTAATTCAAGATTACAAGCAATTAACACATCTCAGATCACCTCAAGTCTTGAACAAAATTACTGAGAAAATTAGCGCTCTCGTAGAATCTATTAGCATTAACATGAACATGATGCAGCAAAACTTGTTCAAATATAACTCGATTCTAATGTATGAATTGAATTATTGCCCAAAGTCCTGCAAAAGAATCCAAGCAGTTGAAAACAAAAAAAGAATCTTCGTCTCCGAACAGGTACACGAACTCTCGTCACTCTGCGCAGCTATATAGCTAATGTTTGACCATTGTTTTGTCATTACACAAACAATAATTCTGTAGATGAAAACTTACAAACACGTGATCTTTGGTTGTTTCTACTTTTGTAAAGATAAAGACGAAGATCACACGCACACACACAAAGAAAACAAATTGCAATCCATTAATATTAATACAAGTATTATTAAAAAAAAAATGGTGATTAGAATTGATTGATTGATTGATTGATGAGTTACCTTCTTGACTGCTGCATGCATCATGATGATCATGATCATCACCGGATTTCCAATGGCGGAACTCGAAGCGATTCAGAAGTGATCTGAAAGGAAACACCTTAGGAAGATTAATGGAGGGTGGCTTCTTCTTGTCTGAGACAACTTTAGCTTTGGAGGAGGAGGAGGAGTGGTGGACATGGCCTTGCTTTGAAGCCAAGACAAGCAGCCTCTCATTCAAGCACAGCGGACACACCCCAACAACAGCCTCTTTTGGATGGAAATAACACCACGAATTGTTCTCATCGCCATACCCATAGTTCATCTTATATTGCTCCACAGGCATGTATGTAATTCAGAGGATTCTATCTAACACAAAACATGTACAAGATATCTAATGTGAACATAACATTTGTGAGAAAAAAAGAGTAAGAGAATGAGTTGTCATAAGATGTGAGTGTATGTGTATATAAATATTTGTAGACACCAGAGAGAGAGAGAGAGAGAGAGAGAGAGAGAGAGAGAGAGAGAGAGAGAGAGAGAGAGAGAGAGAGAATGTTTAAGTAGGATAGATTATCATAAGGATGGCCCCACCAACACTTCATTTTTGGATAGTCAGTCTGGGTAATCTTGTTTAGGGTATCCATTTCAGGGACATTCTACTGTTATACATATATATATATATATACTTTTAGGATATGTTCAAAGTATTGATACATTTGGTAAAAAACAAAATGATTACATTTTAATATTATTAATTATAATTTTTTTATTTTTTATTATATTTAATTATAATTAAATAAGTCAAATCATATTTATAATAATTGACAGGTAGATTTATATTTACCTATTATAATAAAAAAATATTTAGTTATCAGATATAATAAAAATATAATAAATTACATTCAACCATTATTATTATCATTATTATTATTTTATATATCAAGTATATCAATATCTTGAATGTATTATAAAATATGTTACATATATATTCATTTAAGTTTAGGATAATGATTCCGTAAGGTTATAAATCCATTGTCTTATAATTATGTATACGAAAGATTTCTAACAAATTTCCAAATGACTCTCTCTTCGTCAATGTCTTAATAGAGAGCTATGGATTTGAATCAGGCAAATCTAAGTCAAGACCAGTTAACAAGAGTTCAAGTGGGTGGTTTGAATGGGTCTAATTAAAGTTTGTAACAACCACTTGGTTTTAGAACAATAAAAAAAAAGAATTGGTGTAACCCAAAGTAGAGCCAGTGTTTGGCACGAATCTTGTTAATGTGGGGTTGCCAAAATTTGTGATTCTCACTTAATTAGGAACCATAAAAGAGAGTAGGGCAGTGGTGTAACCCGGCCCAAAGCACAATTGGGCATGAATATCCTCTAAATATTGGGTTTCCAAACCATTTCGATCAAGCAAATGATGTACTGTGAAGGTGGCTGAAGTTGCCTGCCTCTCCCATTTTTGGTGTAAATATCATTTTATGTCTCCTCTTGTTTTTGGTTAAAAATCGGTAGACTTGAATGATCAAATAATCCTCCTTAAACTTTCTATATTTTTGTTATATATGTCTCTTCAAATTCATTATAAAAGACCATTTACGAAACCACTTAAACAAAATATTTTAAATGAGGGGGCATTTATTTTGGTAACTCACGAACTTTTGTGTTTTAAGTTAGGTAAATTCACTATATATATATATATACTTTTAAGTATGTATATATTGAAATCAAAATATAAGACATAACATAATATTAAACCATTCACGAATTTCCGCCACAGTTTGTAACATTGGTTTCCTGACAACTCAACCGCAAATATTTCTACCTGAATTGGTGCCTCCATTAAGATTTAATTAATCATCAAATAGTCTTTTATTAGTATATGTATGTACCTTCAAAACCTGTAGCCCACACAAGTTTATCTGGGGTACAAGCACTCGCAAATGGGCACATTTTATGTGCTCGTGTGTCTGTCCGTGTAGAAAATTATACAATTAATGTAAAAATGAATAAATGAAAAGAAAAAAGAAAACACTTAAAAAAAACGAATGCTTTATAGGAAACATGCATCTTAAAAAGGTGTAAAAAGGTTATGGAAACAAGCAAAGTAATGGTCACATGGGGGAGAAGAGAGGGTGTTCGGGTTTTGGTTGGCTTCATGTCAAGTTCACATAATGAACCAAAACTATCGATGTAGGACAGTGGGTCTCCTCTTCCCCAACTAACACTGCTAACCACTGAAGTCTCTTTTTCAATATTTATTGCCTAGTGATTATACCAATTTGGACCTCGACGTTGCTACAAATGAGTCCTTATAATATAATAACTAAGATTGTTAGAGTTAGAGAGTAAGTCAAAAAGCCTATGATCTCTACTAAAGCTATTAGGTGTAGTTTCTTCTCTTGCACATGAAATCACATTGACAAGATGCCTCCAACCTTTAATTTATTCTCTCTTTCTTTGCACCAATAATTTTATGTCATTGTCTACCACAATTAGGCAATCAGATGCTACTGCAATGACTTCACCTATCTTGTCACTACCTGAAAAGTTAAGAGTGCAATGAACATCACATGTAACCATTTATGTTTTCATTTATGATAAAATTAACCATGTGAAGTGTTTTTTTTTTTGGTTGAAAAGTAAGAGAAAATTGAAAGAAACCATAAACTATTTTCCCTCAGTTGTTCAGCTGTCATTCTGTGTGTTCATTCCTAGAGTAACTTACTCTTTGATTGAGTAGGATAAATTGAAAGCAAGATCATCATATTGATCCCTTAGATTGATCTTGTTCAGACTCAGAGGGAGAATTGTCACTGTGAGTTGGTTTCCAAGATATAGAAAAGGAGAGGTTTGCTATTTAATTAGAGAAGGAAACATGGTTGACTATAACCGTTTTCTGCAATACTTGGCCTCTAACAAAGTAAACATGCAGCTCGATGTGTTTTATTTCTCGCATGTAGATTGGATTATGTGACATTGCTTTTGCGATTTGATTATCACAACAGACAATATAGCAACTTTAGATTGAGGTACTCTGATCTCATGAAGCAATGATTGGGAGCCATGTAATCATGGTTTCATACAAAGAAAGGAGTGATAAGGTTTTCCACATAGACTCTGGATGTTGATGTTGTTATGCACAAAGGTGCATAATGCATACACATAAGTGTCCTATGACATTTTTCACGTACACTTGAATATGTTAGATGTTTGTTTTTGCGTTAAGAATAAAATTGATGTAAAAATCATCGCATCGTTATATTATTTGAAATTAGTCTCTTTAGAAATCAATCTTTACATTAATCAATGTCAAGATCAACCTTGATATTAGTGAGGTAAAGATGATGCAAAACTATATTAGCTTTTAGTTTTTTAAGGTATTTTAAAATATCAATTTATACACCGATTTTTTTCTCTTCATATTATATTTTTAATATGTAATTTATTTTTGTTTTATTTTATTAAACTTCACAAGAGGATATATATATATACACACCATTTTTTTATTTTATCTATTAGCATTAGATCAGAACACTATCGGGACTAATTGAGATGAGATTTTAAAACACTACTCGAATTCTTGTTCCTAAAATAATAAGAAGCTACCCACATAAAATAGAAAAACTACTCGTATTTTAGTAAGAAATGCAGATTGAACCCTTAAGTAAGGATGGGATGACCTAAACAATGGCCACCCTGTTTTCTTGGTTTTATATGTTGAACATTGCAAATGAGAATCAATCCTAACCACACACCACACCACCACCCAACCCTTTTTGTTTTTGGGCTTTCTTTCTGAAGAATTCAGTCCCATCTTACTTTTTCGAACTTCGCTTGTGTATATTACCACTAACACGGAGTTGACAGTGATTGGCCATGGTTATATTATACTTATACCACCATGCATGTTTGATATTTCAGCCTTGATATATATTTATCTACTCTTTAATAGGAGTTTACATACTTTTACCAATTGAATTATAAACCATTAATATACCATTCTCTTTGTTTTACGTTTCCAAACACAAAATTCATCCCTGTTTTATTTTCTCAAGCTTCGCATGTGAGTACAATCTCCAACACATTTAGCAACCATATATACACATTGACAAGAAAGAAAAATTATTAAATTAACAGAGCTGAAATAAATACAAGATAGATGATGGAGATGAAAATGACATTGACATCTTGGTTGAGTTGGTGAGGTCTCCCCATGCATTAACTGGCTATATTTATCTCATTTCTTTCCTAAAAATATTCCCAACAAACAAATAATAAACATACAGAATATGAAAGATGATTTTTAAATACATAAGTCACAGAGCAAACAGACAAAGGAAGTATAAAAGGAAAATTGTATTTCATCAAGTTTCTGCACAATGACCATGAATTTATGATCCATATAATTTTGCAAGCTCATCAGCAAATTCCTTTCTAATTGCCTCTCTCTTAATCTTGAGGGCTGCAGTAACCAAACCAGATTCAGGTGTCCACATGTTAGAAAGCAATTTGATCTTGGCAGGGATCTCGAATTTCTCCAAACGTGCCTTCTTGGCAGCCTGTAAAGCAAGAGATTCAAAAAATCAATGGTAAGAAGCATCCAAAATTGTTGCAGAAAACAGGTTTTTCTTCTTGGCCAGATTCTGTTGTTGGGAGCTGAAGGTTCAGGATTTACAGATCCTCAAAAATAAGTGAAAGCTAGTGCAAAGTGTATGATTGAGTGGGAAGACGGAATATGATCACCAAGACCACTGCTTTATATGATCATATGATATGTTTGAAATTCAATGGAAATTTTTTTAATGCTATGAGGTTGCTATCCTCTACAGAACCAATGGTTGAACAGAAAAGAAATAACATTAAAAATAATGTAAAGAACGTAAAATAGACAAAGATGCCCTGATGGGTGAGCAGCAATAGAAAAGATGATAAAATAAAGAATTAATGTATCCAAGAAAATTAAGAAGTGGCCCAGATCAAAGAGATAATGTTAAGATGGTTTAAACTCAACAAATAGACCTATGAAAGAACTGATGGACAGGAGGGAGACTAAAGAACACTCATTAATAGGAATAGCAAGAAAAGATTTAAAAATGGAATCGGAGTTCAACAACAATACAAGTTGCTGAAAAAAATTGCCTAACAGCAGCACCTTAAATGCTTTCTTGGAAACCAGACTGACAAAGACCTCTATAATTTCTTGCCTAAAAAGATAGTGAGTTTATACAAAAGCTAGCTGCATTGCAACAAAGGCTACTTAATCTAAGCAATTTCATGAAATTCAAAAAACGATATTACTCCGAAAGGCAGGAATGGCACAGAAATGCCAAGCCCCTTTGGTTATCACTAGGTTTGAAATTTAACATTGTAAATTTAAAAGGCAGAATTGATGGGGATAAAGGCACCCTAGATGTTTGTGGACTTACTGTGAACTAACTGATCTGCACATTTCTACATGTTTTTAGCCTATGAATTTAATCGAAACCAAATATGGATGCATCAAAAGTGCTCTAACCACTAAACTAAACATGGTCATACCAATTATCTCCTTCTAAAAGATCAGAGACTGCTATGTGCTTATCCAACATCTCAAACATTGAAAGCAAGATTTGAGGTGTGAGACAAAAATGTTGTCTCCCAAGTCCCAAAAGTGCTTTGACAAAATTGTGCCATAACTGATAATAGAGATGTCATGAGAAACACATGCAGGTGTGCTCTTTGATGCTTGAAGAAGGATTGCCTTGCATGGTCCTTAATCAACATACAAAACATACTGTAAAATTACGTGATAGTTAGAGTAATTACTGTGTTACTGTCCTTATGACAGTAATATTTTGAATAAAGATGAGATTAGGAACTATTAGAGTTATCTTAATCTCATCCTAATCTCTTTCTTAAATTTCTAGTGATAAGCTCTGCATTTAAGGAAGTTTATTTCCTTGAATGAAATAAATATGCTATGCTAGTTGAATGAAAATAAGACATTCTTTCTACCCAAAACAGTTTTCATGGTATTAGAGCGGGTGGGGTTATTTTGAACCCTAAATTATTGTATGACCAAATACAGAAAGGCCACGCTTAGTGCTCCTTCTGCCAGTCCAGTATCTTCTTCTTCCAACATTGAGCTGCTTGTTCAGAATAATAATGGAGGTTCTGGTAATGGAAACAATGAAAATGTCCCTCATATGCCCATTACTGGATACAACTATTTGCAGTGGTCGCAATCAGTATACATCTTTATCTATGGAAAAGGGAAAGATGATTACCTTACAGGAACAATACAAGCACTAGAGGAAAATGATTCAAAGTACAAGCAATGGAAGACTGAAAATACTATGATTATGTCTTGGCTTCTCAACTCCATGACTAACGAAATTGGAGAGAATTTTCTTTTATACAAAATTGCAAGACAGATTTGGGATGTAGCCAAGCGACAATACTGCAGTAGCGATAATGTAGCTAAGTTATTTGAAGTAGAAAGCACTCTTTATAGACTGCAGCAAGGGGAGATGAATATCACTCAATATTTTAACAAACTGACTCGCTTATGGCAACAACTTGACTTGTTTGAGAAGTACAAGTGGGACACTACAAATGACAGCAACTCATATAGGGAGATTATTGAGCAAAAATGGGTTTTCATGTTCTTACTTGGACTAAATCCTCAGTTAAATGATGAGCAAGGCAGAATCTTTGGGAGCAAAGCCACTACCCGACATTCAAGAGGTTTTTTTTCAGCGGTGAGAAGGGAGGAAAGCTAGAAAAGATTATGATGGAGAGTTCAAGTACAAAAGCAAAATCAGAAGCATCAAGTACTGACAATTCAGCACTCATTATCCAGAGCAGTTCTCAACAAAATTTTAAGGAAAATCAATCAAAAAAAGGGAGGCCTCGGTGTGACTATTGTAAAAAAACTGGTCATCTTAAGCAAACGTGCTGGAAACTGGTTGGAAAACCAGCTGACTGGAAGCTGAAGTATAGCAGAGAGAGTCAGAGAGCAGAGGAAATCTCGTGACAGGAAGTGAAAGTGATACAACAGTAGATCAGAATTTGTTTAGTAAAGAATTGATGAGTCTCTTGCAGAGTTTATTCGCTCCACAATCTGCTTAATCTATTGTGACTGGAATCAGGTCAGTAGCCCGAAGAGGTAATTTCTTTACTGCTCTAAATGCTAGAAAAAGAATGCAAAAGTTTTGGATTGTGGATTCTGGAGCCTCTAATCATATGACAGGGGATAAATCATTTGAGCCAAATAACAGCAACTCCATGGTTAAAATTGTTGACGGATCCCTACCAAAAGTTATTGGAACAGGTTCTGTCGTTGCTTCACTTGATATTACACTTAAATCAGTGTTGTAAGTACCCAAATTAGACTGCAATATGCTATCAGTAAGTAGATTAACAACAAATTTGAAGTGTAATGCTAAGTTTACTGCCAATCAATGTGTTTTTCAGAACTCAAACTTGGGAAGAACGATTGGCAATGCTGATTTGCATGCGGGACTCTATCTGCTTCAGGTTGGAATTGACTTTAGCAAGCAATCTTTTTCAGCTAGAAATGTATCTTGTACTAATTTGTTGAAAAAATCTATTAGTCTCAATAAGGACACTGATGTTTTCTTATGGCATTTTAGGCTAGGACATCCTAGTTTTGTGTATTTGGAAAAGTTGTTTCCAACTTTGTTTCAAAATAAAAGTGCTCAATCTTTTCAATGTGAGGTATGTTCTTTGTCCAAACAAACCCATCAAAATTATCCTATTCAAGGCTACAAAAAATCTCACCATTTGCTTTAATTCATAGTGATGTTTGAGGTCCTTCTAGAGTTCCCAATATCACTTGAGTCAAGTGGTTTGTCTCCTTCATTGATGATCATACTAGACTCACATGGATTTATTTAATGAAGGAAAAAACAGAAGTGCATCAAATATTTCAAAACTCTGTTAAAATGATCTAGAATTAATTTGACACAAAAATTAAGATCTTAAAAACTGATAATGACAGAGAATTCTTTAATAATAACTTAAGTTTTTATTACAAGAAAGAATAATTCATCAAAGCTCTTGTTTGTGCTGAGACTCCTCAGCAAAATGGTGCCTCAGAGAGGAAAAATAAACATATTTTTGAAGTTGCAAGATCTCTCATGTTTACTTGCAATGTTCCAAAGCATTTTTGGGGAGAGGCTGTGTTAACAGCAACATATTTAATTAACTTATTAACACGGACTTCCACCTAGAGTTTTGAACTTTGAAACCACATGCCATGTTCTTTTAAAAATTTTTCCAAAAACAAGACTTATTTCTGATCTTCCTATCAAAGTCTTTGGATGCACCGTTTTTGTTCATGTTAACCAATCTCATAGAAGTAAGCTTGACCCTAAATCTCTTAAATGTTTGTTTGTTGGATATTCACCAACTCAAAAGGAATTTAAATGCTATTCTCCCATCACAAGAAAATTTTATGTTTCAAAAGATGTTACATTTTTAGAAACTAAACCATTTTTCAAAAATAAAGATGGAGGAGAGTAAGTATTTGATCATCATGAGGAGAGATTCGATAAGCCCTATAGTGAGTTATCCAACTGCTTTGAAAGTCAATCCTATCCATTACTTGATATAGCCGAAGTCCCTTCCAAGAGTTTGTGTCATCAAGATAATCATCTAGAAACTGTTGATATATCACATCAAGTTAGGAAACCATTCTGCCTCATACAGAAAATAGTCTGTCCACTGAAAACAGTCCTAACAGCCCTAGTCAAAAATAGATTCTAGCTGAAAAAGAATTGCTTGTACATACCAGAAAGCGAAAAGGCCAAGAGCAGACCAGAGTTCCACCACAAGTTGAGCAAAACCAAGAGTCCAATCCGGTTAAATCAGTCCAAGAAAAGCTCATAAATACAAGTCAAGAGAAAGCTGCAACAGAACAGGTTGGTAGCCCAGTAATAGATACTGACAATGATGGTAGTGAGCTACCGATTGCATTAAGGAAATTGCAATAGACCCCCTGTACCCTATCTGCAATTACATATCATATGATGGTCTTTCCACATCTTTTCCGGCTTTTTCAGCTAATATTATGAAGGCTACAGTACCCAGAAATGTTGAGGAAGCTTTGCAGATACCAGAATGGAGAGCAGCGGTAAATGAAGAGGTTAGGGCACTTGAGAAGAACCAGACATGGGAGATGACAGAACTGCCAAAAGGGAAAAATCCAGTTGGCAGTAAATGGGTATTCACTATAAAAGACAAGGTAGATGGAAGCATTGACAGGTACAAAGCGAGATTAGTCGCTAAGGGATTTACACAATCATATGGGATTGATTACGTAGAGACCTTTGCACCAGCCGCAAAGCTGAATACAGTTCGAATTTTGCTCTCCTTAGCAGCAAGCCTTGACTGGAAACTTCATCAACTAGATGTCAAAAATGCTTTCTTGAATGGAGAGCTGGAAGAGAAGGTGTATATGCACATTCCACCTGGTTTAAAGAGTCCAGCAAACAAGGGTAAAGTCTGCAGATTCAGGAAGTTGTTATATGGACTGAAACAGTCCCCACGAGCTTGCTTTGAACGTTTTACCAAAGCAGTAAAATAGAGTGGTTTTATGCAGTGCCAATCGGATCACACCATGTTTGTTAAACATGCAACTGCAAGTAAAACAACGGTCCTCAGTGTTTATTTAGATGACATAAGTCTCACTGGAAATTGTGAGGAGGAAATCAGGCAGCTAAAATTTTTCTTGGCAGAGGAATTTGAAATAAAAGATTTGGGAAGTTTGTGATACTTCCTTGGTATGGAAGGAGCAAGGTCTAAAGAAGGGATTGTGGTTTCTCAACGCAAGTACGTTCTTGACCTTCTAAAAGAGACAGGAATGACTGATTGCAAGCCGGCTGAGACTCCAATGGACTATACTGTCAAATTAAGACAACTTGAAGGAAGCGCTCCTGTTGATAAAGAAAGGTATCAAAGGTTGGTTGGGAAACTAATCTATCTCTCACAAACTAGACCAGATATAGTGTTCTTTGTTAGTTGTGTGAGTCAGTTCATGAATATACCCAACAAAGAGCACATGCAAGCTGTTTTCAGGATCCTAAGATACCTAAAGTTTACACCTGGCAAGGGACTGTTTTTCAAGAAGAATTCAAGTAGAAAAATAGAAGTTTTCACAGATGCGAACCGGGCAGGTTCAATTTCTGATAGGTGGTCCACATCTGGTTATTGCAATTATGTGTCGGAAAACTTAGTTACTTGGAGAAGCAAAAAACAGTCTGTGGTAATAGTGCAGAGACTGAGTTTCGTGCAATGGCACATGGAATTTGTGAAGGAGTTTGGTTAAGAAGAGTATTGACCGAGCTGCAAGTATCAATAGAAGGATCTTTGTTGCTGCACTGTGAGAACCAGTCAGCTATTAAAATTGCTAAGAACCCTGTGTTACATGATAGAACAAAGCACGTAGAAATTGACCAGCATTTTATCAAAGAGAAGATTGAAGAAGGGAGTGTCAACTTGCTCTACATACCCACTGCGTCTCAAACAGCTGATGTTCTAACCAAACCTTTGACCAGGACAACATTTGAAAATTTATGTAACAAGCTAGGAATGATTAATATTTATCATCCAGCTTGAGGGGGGTTGTAGAATTATGTGATAGTCAGAGAAACTACTGTGTTACTGTCCTTATGACAGTAATATTTTGAATAAAGATGAGATTAAGAACTATTAGAGTTATCTTAATCTCATCCTAATCTCTTTCTTAAATTTCTAGTGATAAACTTTGTATTTCTAGTGAAAAGCTCTACATTTAAGGAAGTTTGTTTCCTTGAATGAAACATATATGTTCTGCTAGTTGAATGAAAATAAGACATTCTTTCTACCCAAAACAGTTTTCACATACCATTACAAGTGAAGCATGCACTTCCTTCAAGGTTTCTTCTTTATCACACAACTCTGCAAAACTAGCATAAACAAT
Source organism: Dimocarpus longan (assembly GCA_022984855.1). Taxonomy (NCBI): domain Eukaryota; kingdom Viridiplantae; phylum Streptophyta; class Magnoliopsida; order Sapindales; family Sapindaceae; genus Dimocarpus; species Dimocarpus longan. Next base: position 14,026,390 of record CM041018.1, read on the forward strand.
CCCTTGCTTTGCAGCCCAGTCTTCCACTGCAGGCTGGGCAGCCACCACAAGAGCCACACAGTAACTGTGAAATGGATCAACATGCAACATTATACTGTCTACATATGAGCTCACAATGAGAGCAGCTTCAACCTGCAGGAAAAGAAATATTAGTCCCCAGCAAAGTCTTATGAACATGCTACATTCTCAAAGCAGCTTGAATACCTTTCCTAATGAAACATACTCTCCATGCTGAAGTTTGACAATGTCTTTTTTCCGGTCAATTATCTCAAGACAACCATCAGCATGAAATTGCCCTATGTCCCCGGTATAGAACCACCTCATTCCTCTCTCATCATCCTTCAAATAACATAGGTATGGTAAGCAACTCGAAACAATTTTATTTTAAGAGCAGTCAGTCTGTATGAAGTAGGACAAATAAGGAATAAGGAGAATTTTTTTAATTTTAAGTTTTCCTGTTTTAATTAGTTTTAAATTAGGAAGTTAAGAGTCAATTAGGATTCCTAACTCTAGTAGTTTTAGAATTAGAGTCATTATAAAAGGTTAAATTCTTTGAGTTTAGTATGTTATTGATTATTTTCTGGAGTAATGATAGAGTTTATGATTCAATTTTATCCTTTTTTTACTGTTTATTTGTTTCGATTTCGAAACAAACTTCCGCTGCACTAATATAGATATCAAAACTTTTTTCAGCAAACAGAAAAATATAAAAAAAAATTAAAAATAAATAAATAAAGTGATCAAGCAATCCATAAAGGTAAATTACAACCAGCAAGAAGGAAAGCCTATAACTTTACAGGTATCAAGCATTTGAAACTCTACCTTGTACACTTCTTTTGTTTTCTCTTCATTTTTGAAATATCCAACCGTGACATTTGGACCACCGATAACTATTTCCCCACGAGGCCTAGGTGAATCACTGGTTAAATATCCGCCTTCAGGCCAGTCTATTAACTGAAACAGAAACACCTTGCATCAATAGATTTATAAGCAAACAGCACATAAACCTCATAATGTAATGACGAAACCAATAGTCCACTACATTATCATTAAAAAGCAATTCTTATAAAGAAAGCATTGGATTGAGGAAGTCCCATAGGAAGGAGCACTAACAAGCTTATGATAAATTACAACACTAATAAACTTGATAAAATAATATCAAGTTTATTTTTTATTTTTCATGTATATAATTAATTTTTGCTAAAAAATTTAAAATATGATAGCTAACTTTTGTTATAATATAATCTTTTTTAACTTTCAACGTTTAATAAAAATTTATATTTTTTTTCCCTTGTATATAATGGCTGAATTAGAGATAAAGAAAGACAATTCATGTAAATTTTTATTAAGATTGAACTCATAAAAAGGCTAAATGTTATTTTACATTATATTAAAGACAAACTAAGGGTAAAAGTATATTCTAAACAGTTTTATTAGGTCCCATTGCTAGAGCTAATGACATTTGACAGTTACAGGAATTAATTTAGCCAAATTTCAAACAAGTATTCAAATGGTAGCACTTAAAAACTTTGAGACCATTTTAATGGTCAGAGAAATTAATAAAGTCAAATTTCAAACCAGGATTCAAATGGTAGCACTTAAAATGTTTGAGACCATTTTAGTCAAAAACAGAAAAGTAGTAAAAAAATTTGATATAAAGTGAACACGAAAAAGACTTATTTGGCAATTGCCCTATTGGCAATTAAAATGAATTTCATCTTATTTGAAAAAAAACTGATATTAAATTAAATTTGTTTCTTGGAAAAAGTAATCTACAATAATTATATTTAACAAAATTAATTTAAAATAATTCTATTTCTATTTCACATTACAATTTTCCTTTTTAAAATAAATAATCTCTTTAATCATAAAATAATTAATTAGATTTTATTCAATCCAATTCTAGTCTGTATCAAACACATAATATCATTACATTTTAGTCAGATCTTATATTGCACCAAACAAAGAACAAGAATTACATCTAGTCCCATTTAGTTCAACATATAATAATTTAGCTCTATCTTGCGCACTAAACAGGCACTAAGAGAACTTTAAAATAATTTTAAGAAAACCTTTTAACATTTAGAAATTTGAAAACTAATCCTAAACAGAGTTCCCAAGAACAATAATTGAATTTGCCTACCGTTTTTACATTAGAATGCACAAATATTGCATAATTTAATCATTTATTACCTTAATGAATGAGCAAGGAAGTGGACAACCAACACGACCTACAGAATTATCATCAAATTCTGAGAAAGTTCCACCAGCACAAGTCTCGGTAAGACCATACCCTTGGCCTATTGGAGCACTGGAAAAAGTCATACAAGAAGAATGTTAAGTTTACAAAAGAAAAAATGATAAAAAAAAGGATAAATCTAGTGCCACAAAGAGTGTTGATATTACAAAAGGAAAATTATGAAAAAAACATGTCGAGTGACAAAATGTTAGCATGTGTGTATACTTTGAGTGAGTTCAAGTTTTGAAGATGTCATACTCAGTTGGATAGAATTAAAATGAAATATCGACATGTATTTTATAGAATTCTACCTGTCTGAGGAAGGTGACAGTTTAAAAATCACTTTTTTCTAAAGAGGTGAGTCCTAGAAATGATTTTGGTAGCAGTAGCACTAGTCACCTGACATCAGAAGTCCAAAAAATTGTGCTGCAATTACCTATTTACTCCTGAGCCAGAGGGAACAGAACTTAATAATTAGTAAATCACCTATTTACTCCATGGCTGCTGTTCATTGATTATTTTTTCCAATCTTGCTTTTTAGTTTTCGTTTTTGTTTGTTCTTTTGATGGAATTCTGGTTCACTTTTGTATCCTTTTTCTTCTTTAATAAATTTTTTGTTTCCTATCAACCAAAACAAAAGAAAAAAAAAAGGTTAATCACCTAAATACGATTAGCCAAACTTACCCAAGACAAATGTTGATAAATCTTTGAGTATCCCCAGAAAGTGGAGCGCCACCAGAAAGCACAAACCGGATGCGACCTCCAAGAATTGCTCGAACCTTTCTAAACACAAGAAAGTTCCATAAAAGCTTTTCCAGGCCCCAAGCCCCAAACCAGCTACCATTAATTGCAGATATCCTACGAGAATACGCCAAGTCAAACAGTATCTTGGCAAGCCCACCTTTTGCATCTAGCTGAAGCATTAAGAAGATTCAGTATTCATGGAAGAGACCTTGTTTCAGAAATCAGGTTTAATACAAAGCACAGTATGTTTTAATGTCAAAGTTCACCAACCTTCTTTCGCACACCATCTCGAACACGGTCAAGAATTGCTGGGACAGTCGCCATCACCGTTGGCCTCAACACTGTGGCATCACCCTTTGTTCCTTTTTTTATCTTGTTTGATGTATCAGTGAGAGTCAAAGGGGTACCATATCCAATAGCACTTCCAACAGCAGCAATTACATGCTACAATAGAGATAAAGAAATTAGCCAGAAGAGTAGATAAAAATACAGAAAGAAAATGACCATGTACAGAACAATGCTCATGAAGTTAACTACTCTGATCCTGCAATTTAACTTCTGTATAAATGTTCTATACCTCAGCTGCTAATTCAAGAATATGAGCAAGTGGCAGGTATGCCATATAAACATCCTTGCTTCCAAGGCCAGGGACAATTGTCATGACGGCAGAAACCGTAGCAAGGACATTGCCATGTGTCATCATCACACCCTGTAGAGAGTCAAATGTCATAAACGCAATGAATGCTACAATCTATATCAAATTCAAATGTTCAAACATCAAGGATAGTACTTGTCCCTAACTTTTGACAGTCCATGATGACAAATATATTCCAATATAATTAAATTACAGCCTTAAATCTGGAATAAAATGAAGATCTCAGGTTAGCATTTATAATTATAATAACAAAATGTAAGAGAACATTGCGGCAGTTTGCATATGGATATGCCAAACCCAAGAATTGGGATGAGGTTTTGATCAGGATGGGTTGATGAAGATGGGTAACAATGTTTTCAAAGAAGAAAGCCAGAACCAATCAATGGTTTTCTAGAATTCAATAAACCATCAAGAAACCGATTAGAAATTAATAAAATTAGCTAAGATAAACAAGCATGCTATGAAATACAAGACCTACAATTAATAAAGATGCTTCTAACCTTTGGTAATCCAGTACTCCCACTTGTGTACATTATAACTGCAATATCAGCTGAAGCAGGAAAATCAGCATCGATAGGATTTTCCTGGCCATGACTCAGAACATCAGCAAATGTAATAATCTTCCAGTGACCACTCCGCTGAACTGACAAGGCATTTGATGGGATGTCAACATCCATACAAATCACACGCTTCACAGTGTCAAGTTGTCCACTTATGTCTATGAGTTTTTTTAGTTCTTTGCTCCCACAAACCACAGTTGTAACCTCTGTCTGAGCAAAATCAAATAAAATCTCAAATTATACCCTGGATAACAGTGAAAAGCACATACAAGGAAATGGGAAATTGATTATTCGTGCTGTGCTAATTCCAGTAGTCCCATTCTTCATATCCATTTCATTCAATATATGTTCCAACAAGTAGGGTGCAGTACTACAATGAGTATGAAAGAAAATGCCAACAGACAAGAAGCATTTTCCCATAACCTGGCTAGATAAGACACTGTCAATAAAGAATTACTAACAAAAAGGATAGGATAATCCTAGTTTTCCTCCTGTAATTTGACATAGTAAACAAAATCCCCTAGTTTTATAAGAAATCGCTAAAATTCCTTTTATTAATTTTTGAAATAGGTCAAATACCCTCTATATTGTACGAAATTGGCCAAAAAACCTTTTGTCGTCAAAGTTAACGTTTAAAATCAAGATTTGACCATTAGTGTGGAAAGACAAAACCATCAAAGCAAGATAAAAATAAAAAATAACATAAATTAATTAATTAAATAACTAAAAATTAGAGGACCACAAATCGACATCTCATTAAGTGCAAGATAAAATAATAAAAAAATGAATATTGAATAAAAGGATAATTTAATATTTTTTTTTCAAAAAAGACAAAACTAAAACAAATTTTTTTACAAAAAATAATAATGTCATCTGCCACTATACATCACAAGGATGGACGGTGGAAAACAAAAATATTTTAAAGGGAAAAAAAAATAGTGAAGATCTAATCCCAGATTGGATCTGCACCATCTATCTTCAAAAATAGATGGTAAAGATCCAGATTGGATTTCTACCAACTATTCATCCACATGGAAATGAATAGATTCCATGCCACTATCATCAACATGGACATCCGACGAACATACCAGATACCACTATCTGGAAGTGGATCCCCATTCCCTTATCATCAACCCACCATCATCATCTCCCCATCTCACCACCAACCGAACCCCTCATCATCACCACCCTCCATTGTGTCAAAACCCATAATCATCACCATCACCGATTCTCGTCTTTCTCTCATTAAGAACAGAACATCATCAAGCCAACAACTCCTCATCAACACAACCTAACAACTCCTCATCAACATCATCAAGAACAAAATATCATAAAGTCGTTCAGTTCCAACTTAGATCTGAGATGGAATGGCTCTATTTATGGGTTTTCATCGCTAGAAATCCGGTGTTTCTACCACTGCAAACCCATTCTAGGTCTCCATAACTAGAGACTCAGACTCTATGGTTGGAGACACAAACCCACCTAGGTCTCCATCGTTTGAGACCCAAATCGAAATGGGTCTCCAATCAATTTTTTATTTTATTTTTTTTCTTTTCTGTGATAAAGGACGAATGTTCTTCATTGATGAAGATGAAGAAAAATTTTGAATTTTTTTTTCCCTTTTTTTTTTTTTTTTTTGCAATGAAGAATAAATGTATTCATTCTTTATTGCTGAAGAATAGTTCTTTAGCAATGAAGAACAATTTTGAAAAAATAAAAAATAAAATGCTTTTATGCGATGAGGAACATATGTTCTTCATGTTCTGCTCTTCATCCTTGAAGAACAGTTCTTCAAGCAATGAAGAACAATATTGAAATTTTTTTTTTTTTTTTTACTTTTCTAAGGTGAAGAACAAATGTTCATGTTCTGCTCTTCATCGCTAAAGAACATATGTTTTTCAACAATGAAGAACAATTTTGAATTTTTTTTTTCTTATTTTTTGCGATGAATAACCGATGTTCTTCTTGTTCTGTACTTCATCGCTTGAAGTGTTCTTCAACAATGAAGAACAATTTTTTTTTTCTTTTCTGTGATGAAGAACAAACGTTCATCATGTTCTGTTCTTCATCACTAATAAACAAATGTTCTTCAATGATGAAGAACAATTTTGAACAATTTTTTTTTTTTTTTATTTTGAATATTATTATATTAAATATCTTGAGAGTGAATGGGTCTTTTTGCCATTTACTAAATTAGGGGCAATTAGGTCTTTTTCATTATTGTGCATGTAAAAAGGCATAATGTAAAGGCAAGGGGTAAAATGAGATTATTTGAAACCAGCAGGGAAAGATTAGTGTTTGCATCAAACTATAAGGGGGAAATGGGATTATCCAAAAGAATACAAAGAGAGAAAAAAACTGAAAAAACCGTGCTTTAATTGTACAAAGTGGAGATTCAAGGTTGGATTGCTAAAATTATAAAAATTAAATTGAAAGTACATATATAAAACTTATATATATTTTTGCTCCCTTGTACTACAATTTATGATCTAGAAATATAGACAAGTAGTGTATTCAAACACTCACAAACACTTTCGACAATATTTTATAAAACGCACACACACTAACACACATAGATAGATAGATAGATAGAACCTCATTTAAAGAATGACATAGAGCCTCCTCCCCCAAAGATGCATATATGGTCACCACTGTGACATTGCGTCTAAAGCAACCCTGATAAAAGAAAACCACAACTACAATGTCACATTAACACAAATACATAGGCAGGAGCCAATGAAAATGAGTTGCATCTTTGTTAGAATCAAAATAAATGAATGTTCATAATATTTCCGAAACATTAAAATGGAACTAAATGATCTCCTCAAATAGTATCGTAATATAATAAGAAAGCATGTGACATGAAGAGATATAGCTCAATCACATTATATGTGTTATATTATGCATCTTAATCTTTAGTTACATTTAAAATAAATTAATAAATGTATAAAGACTAATAAAAAAGAAGAAGAACAAAAGAAAAAAAAAAATCAAAAGTACTTATGATTTTCACAAAATGTATGAAGTACATAAGATAAACACCTGCAATGCAAGAAACCATTCTTCTCTTGTATCAGCAAAAATTGCAACTCGTTCTCCCTTCGCATGCCCAATTTGGGCTAAGCCAGAAGCAAAGTTGCATGCAGCTTCAAATGCTCTGCCATAAGTTAGCCACTCATACTCTCCCAAGTGAAGCTTCTCAAAGGACCTTCCATCTTCAGAGACTTCAAGCTCCCTTGAAATCAATTTCCTAGTCCCAAGTAAGAATTTTTCTGGGTGCTGCTTGCATGAATGCTCAAAAAGTTCAGCAAGAGTAGAGACACCTTCCCATGCTGATCTCACTGGGGAAGGAAACCGATAATTTCTAATAGCATACCCAGGTTCCCCACCAACATCAACAGGCAATCCTCTTTTTTTTGAATTCTTAGAATTCCGAAGGAGAAGTGTAAACACAAGAGGAACAAGGGCACCAACAATATAGGGAGTCATCTTTCAGAGACTGTATGACCCAACAGAATCTACCAATTTAAACCCTAAAGGAAAAAAAAAAAAATCCATCCATTTCAATAAGTCTACCAGAAACACTAAGCAATCGCCACATATTTATGATCATAAAATCAAAATGTTAACCGAATGCTAGGGTTAAATATATCCAATTGACAATCAACTACCAGCATAAACATCAAACGTGAGAACGGTTATCGTTGTGGATAAAATAGAATACGCATACATACAAAAAAGTTAGGTTGAACACCTGATCACCAAAAATAAAACAATTTAAAAAAAAAAAAAATTTATAAAAATAACAATAGTTATGAAGCAAACCCCTTCCAACCAAAGTTGGATTCGAATTTAAATTCAAGACCTTTTCTGTAACTACAAAAGACCTTCCCAGCTAAATTTATAAGTACCGACAAAAAAGTATAAAATCATAACAAAAGAGAGTGCTTAGAACAGTATATATCGTATAATCAGCTTTCACTAGTCTAAAATGCCACATACGCTGATGCTAGACAGATTATCTTTTGAAAAGCTAATGCAGCTTATTAAACTATGATTGAGTATCAACAATGTGAAGAAGTTGCAGAACTAGCTCTCAATCCAATGCATTTCAAATTCCATGACTCTGTTTTTTTTTTTTTTTTGTGCCTCCCTCTAAAAATAAAAACTTAATATTTACAAAGAAGCAACAAGATTGAAATGCAGCCATTTTACCCAATTATACAAAAAAATAAATGGAACGCCTTGAAATTGTATAGTGCCTGAAACCCACAATGAATCCACAACGTCAAAAACAAGAAGCCATTTTTCAAGCTACTTATGTTGACCAAATTAGCATCAGCCTTGGTAATGATAACATGATTTGAAGAGAATATGGTTTTACACGTTAGAAAAGAGGAATCAAATGTGGTGATTGAGAAGAGAGAAATGAAGACATACCAGTAGCAGTAGTAGCAGTAGCTGAGCATTTGAACGTAAAAGCAAGTTGTGGCGGAAATACCGAGACTGAAGAGGTTGGAGTTTCAGCAACTGCGAGGGCGAGGACAAGGACACATTCCACAACCATTTATATTCCTCTGGGCCGTACACGTGGGCTTTTTTTGCTTCAGTTGGTCTTTATCTCGATCGTATAATCTTCTCATGCAGATTGGCGCATCATGTGGTCCACATGTCATGCAAATTCCCCCCTCTACTTCTCCGCTTGGCAATTACTTTTTCATTTTCATTTTCTTTTTTTTTTTTCTTCACTTTCACTTAAGGGTTTTAAAAAAACAAAAAAAAAAAAAAAAAAAATTGATGAGTAATGGTCTGTCTGTTAGATACCAATTATTATTTTTATAATAAGTGAATAAAACATAAATCGAATGATGAATTTTAAATTCGATTCTTGAATAAGATTTCATAGAAAATAAGACTAAATTTTCAAAAGAAAATAGTATTAAGTTATATTTAACACGCGAGATTGGAATGAAATAGTTTTAATTAGATTGAAAAATTATTATCCTATATTTGATAGAATTTGGAATGGAATAAAATTTTATCACATTATGTTTGGTGCAAATTATGATTAGATTGAAATAAAATTAATTAAATATTTTATAATTTATTTAAAATTTATTTTTAAAAAATTATTTTAAAAGATTTGAAAAAAAAAATGAAGATGTTTGATGTAAATCGAGATTGAATTGGAATAAAATTAATTTAAATAATTTATAATATACTTAAAATTTGATTTTAAAAAATTAAAAAATAATGCAGATGGAATGCACATTCCCAAATGCATCAAATCTTATCATTTCGGTTGGGAATAAGCACCCCCATGAGAGAAGGATTTGTGGGAGTTTGGGATTGGGTTTAGGATCTCACCTATTGCTCTCCAAACATTAGATTTGAGAGTTTTGAATATTTTAAATCTTAAACTCACTTCAAATCTCATGTTTCAAACATATCTCTGTATAACACTAAAGAACTGAAAACTTATTTTACTAACACCAAATAACATAAATAAGTTTTAATAGCACCATTTTATTGGTCATAAATTTTAATGACAAAATTATCCTTATTTTAAAAGCTTAAAAGCCCTGAGAAAACAACTTCAATGTATTGTTAATAATTCAAAAGAACTGCTTTTACATGGGTTGCCATACAGAGAAAACGTAGAGAGAAAGAGGAACTATTAGTTCACAAAGGCGTCAAGTTCGACGCTTTTGTGAACTAATAGTTAGCAAAGGTGTCGCCTTCGCAATACAAAAACAAAGCTCGACAATGAAAGAGAACAATGGACTTTGGACAAAAGTTGACAAAGACAATTATGCTGTTCGGATGGCGATGCTTAATGAACGTAAAGATGAAAGGAGTTGGACAACCATGAAAGTTTGAGCAAGGGAGGTTTGAGTGACGACCATTTACAAGAAGAGTTGTTAGTCTGGTCAGCCATGGAGGTTGTGGCAATTTCAGGTCCGATGGTCAAGCTTGAAGATGTAGTAATTATTTGATGAAGCTTAGTTATAAGTTGACTGGAAATCAATGTTGCAGCAAAAAAAAAATGGCAAGTCAATGGTTGAATTGAAGAAAATAAAAAATTGAAAAAAAATTTATTATTTTTTCAATAAAATATATTATTATCTTTTTACCCGGCTAAATATGACAAAAGTAATTTTATAGGTATTGATTGTATCAAATAATGATGTATAGATGATATGCTTAGTTACGACTAAATTCTCTATCTAAATAATAGACAAGATTAATGGTAGATACCGATTGTATCAAATAATGTTGTACGAATGATATTTAGAACATTTTTAATGCAGTTATCTATTTAAGTTAAATTTCTTATTGTTATGGGTAATCTAACGATTAGGCCAATTGGACCGAGAAGGATCTACAGTATGGGCCCAATAATTCGATTACCCAGCAATCTATCCATCCCTCTAATCTCATGTCTAATCGCTGATCTGATCGTTTGACTATTCGTCATCCTGTTCGTATTTTGGGGTCTCCCCACTAGTCGTCAATCTGATCGTCGATAAGCCCGATAGCCTACTCGGTAATCTATTTGTTATTCTGATCGCGAATGTAATCTCATCCAGTTTTATCTTCGGACTGCTTATTAGTTCGTGAGCGAGCCCGTCTGTAATCTAGTCAGCTGTTCGCTCTATCTAATCGCACAACTGCTCGACAGTTGCTGATCTTATATATCTGCTCGTTTATGAGGCTGTTCGTTTATTAATCTATCCGATTGTGGGAGAATTCAGTTGTGACCTACATAATCGACTCTCAGAACGTCCTATACTCCGAAGCTTTATTTGCTCGCTAGCGCGATGGGGTACCCTGCTCGCTGAGTATCCAGTCTCCGCCATATCTCCCAAACCGCGAGTCAACAGAAGTCAAAGATACTATGCAACATGCAGCTTAAGACGTGTCATACACGCCATCTCTGTCAGAAATTACAGTCAAGATTACGATGACCTCACCTAACCCGCATAGGTTAGCCGCCTGAAATCACACTTGGGCAAAGCTGAGACCTAACAGTTTCAGCCGCATTTAATATAGTTTTGACCTCATTAAATGCACTGTCAGTCGCATTAAATGAAATCCCGGTGCATTAAATGTAATCCATCATTGTAATCTCAGTTTACTATAACTTTGTACTGTAGAATTTTAATTGTAGCACCTCCCCTTATCTATAAATAGGGGAGCAAATTTCCTTGTAAAAGGGGCCTCAATCTTGAGTGCTGTTACTCTGTCAAAATAGTGAGAGAGTGTACAGTGAACATAGATATTTTTTTGGGCCGAACCACTTAAAAAATCCTCTGGTATTCTCTTCTTCTCCACTGACCACCTTTTATCTACTTGTTGCTTCACTTAATAACCATCTCACAACGAACAACATGAAACTGTAGTTTAGGCCCAAAACAAATCTTGGTCGGCTAATTCCCAACGTCGACACTTATCATATAGAATGGATAGATAATGAGATGAAAAAAATAATTTTCAATGCAATTATCAAACCCAAATATTAAATTGATTGGTAAAACATAATTTAGAGAATACAGGATAAGTTTTGAATTGATAAACTCTCCTAGAAGTATGACTAAAATTTCTCAAAATTTTCAAACAATTAAAAATATAAAAATTTATCTTATTTACTCTCATCTTAATTGTAAAATATAAAAGATAAGAGAATATGACATATTTTAGAATGATTAGTCAAAAGTGGATGCATATTTTATTTTAGATTATTGCATTAGAGATAAAAATATACATTTCTATATTTTTCTTGCTAAAATGAATCCATATTAAAAATAAATAAATAAATATTATTAATGAATCGTCATTTTCTTCCCTATTGATTCAAGAAACATTACTTTACTCTTTCTTTTAACTTGAATTAATATTATTTCAGGAGGTTTTTTGACCTTTAAAAAATCATCAAGAGAGAAAATAATAATTCATTAATTGTTAGGGGAAAAATGATAATAACTCTTCAAAAAAATGATCGATGTGTCATTAATAGAAACTCAAAAATATATAATACCATCAGACATGCTCCTAGCTACATAAATCCTCTATCTAAAAGATATGACAAGAATAGTTATAGTTACCTTATATATCGAAATGATAATGTACATATAATATGGTAATTATATATTAATTTATCACATTATTAGGGCAAAAATTTAGATGGATTTTAAAACAATATAGCATTAATCTTTCAAAATCAACAAAAACAAGAGAGATTTATTATTTTTAACCAAATAAAAAGAAAAATTTTGTTTTTATCGAGTTTAAAAAAAAAAAAATTGTTTTTGATCCCTCAAACAAATTATTTTCATTTTATACCTAAGATTACTAAATTATCCTTAAGTTAAAATCACCCAATTGTCCTAACTCGAAATTACCAAAATAGTCTTCTTCTTCCTAACAACATCATAACCTCTTTTCTCTATTCCATTCATAATTTTTCTTCTTCTATTCACCATTGTAGCTGAAAAACAAACCTCCTAACAAATAATTCTTTATTAAAGTTTCTTCATCCATTGAAGGTTTTTATCCATTCAAGTTTCTTCCATTTGAAGTAATTTGAGTTTTAAGGGTAATGTATGTGTTTTGTTGGTTGGTTTTTAGGTTGTTTTGTTGAGATTGCAAGCTAAAGACTTTAAGAGTGATTTAGTTGTGATATGTGGTATCCGTTAGGTAGATCTATAGTTTTTACAAAATCTATGATGAAATTGGTTTTTCATTTGAATCGGTTTTTCAGACAAATGAAAATCAATTTAAGCACAAAATCTGTTTTTCATTGGGATTAAAAACCAATATCAGTTTTTCATTCCAATAAAAAATCAATTTAAGCAATTTTTTCATATTTTTAATATTTGTTGTGTTTTGGATGTTGTATTGAATCTTATTAATATATGTGGTTAGATATGATTATATTTTATTCTATTTGGTGGATTTGGCTAAAAAGTGTTGTGAGTGCACAATAAATCTATCAAACGGTTTTTTAGTGGACTAAAAAATAAGTACCAATTGTGTTAGCATAATTTTGATATTTCTTATACTTTTTATATTAGATATTGATTTATAATGTTAGATTTAGTTTGATATAATTGTATTTTATAATATTAACCTATTGGAATGAAACTAATTTATTAATATTCTTTGAATGTTACAGGAATGGCTCAAGAGACTATCGTAACCAACTTCAATAGAAAGTGGAATAGATATAACTACGTTGGAAGTAAGTCGATCATGTGTAGGGTCCTCAAAGATAGTAGTTTTTCATTGTTGGTGAACATTGTATACAGAGAGGTTAACATTGATAGAAGAATATGAGATATTCGTATTTATTATTTACAGTAAACTATGACAAATGGCCAAGTTGAAAATATACGTATCATATCTGATCATGGTGTGGTTAGTTTGATAGCGGTGAAAAATATTGATGTTATAGAGATTTATGTAGATAAAATTGTGAGCGATTTTAGAGCTGGAGTTAGTAGACATACCATTTGTCCATATGTCATTGACTCAATACCAAATATAAAACATGATGTGGTAAATACGGACAGACCTATAAATCCGCATATAATTGAAAGTCAATTTTATCTTACTTTAGGTATTGATAGCAATCGGGTTGATGCTTTTGTCACCTCATTTACATCTATGGAAAGTTTCATTTGCGACATTAATAATGACTATATCAGTAATGTTAGTGATGATGAAGATCCGAACACCGATGATGATGGTGATAAGACATAGGATAACGACGAATAGCAAACTCTAGATAGTGATGAAGAGAAAACTCAATTTAATAATGTCATTGAGAATGAAGGGTTTCCAAAAATAAGATTTTCAGATTTACAATTTCAAAACAATCTTTCACAATCATATTGGATTGTTTCTAGAGTAGAACTGTATGACATTGAGACTACTTCAAGTGTTATGTCGATCATCTACCAACGTAGTACATTGTATACAGGTGTGTTTTTTAATAGTAAACAATAAATGAGTATAACCAGTAGAGAATATACTTTGAAAGTCAAGTTTAAATATCAGATTTGACGTTCAGACACGGAGCGATTTAAAGCCGGTTGCAAGGATAAGAGTTGTAGCTTTATAGTTCATACAAGATGTAGAAAAGGTTGTTTGATGTGGTTCGTATTGAAGTATGTGGCGGAACATAGTGTCATCAGACTGCTATGGAATCACATATTAAGAGTTTGAAGGCTACTGTAATCAGAAAATTGGATGCAGGAAGGGTAGGGAGAGATATTTATGCATCTAATTGTTTGATCGGAGAAATACTAGAGTAATATGGTGCGCAGATCTTGTACAATAAAGTTTGAAAGACTTTACAATATGTAAACAAACTAGCATATGAGCAAATGGATGAGTTATATCAATAGCTTCCATCCAAATTTGAAATATTAAAATTATTAAACTCCAGTACAATGATAGCAATTGAGAGAGATGAAAACAATCAGTTTTTGTATTCATTCATTGCATTTGGAATCTCTATTGAGGTTTTTCGATCTTACATGAGATTGATTGTTGCTATTGATGCCACTTATTTGAAGGGTAAATATAAATGAGTTTTTTTTTTTTTTTTTTTTCAATATGTAAAAATGAGTTGGAGATGATTTATTTTATTGCTTTTAAAATTGTTGATGGAAAGTTAGATTGTTCATGGACTTGGTCCGTAAGAAAATTATGAGGGGTGATCGGTGTGTTAAATAATTTGCTTATCATATCCGATTATCATAAAAGCATTTCGAATGGGATAAGCATTGTAACACCCATCCCTCAATCTTCGGTTATACGAGAATTGAAACGAATGGTATTACCTTTCTTACTTAAATTCATTTAAACCATTTGCAAAAATTCATTTATTCTTCATTTTAAATTGTTTTATTTTTCGAAAATCCGGCTAAGTTTCCTCTGTTTTTCTGAAAATCCAAATTTAAAACTTGCAGAGAAAATATAACACTTCTAAAATATCCAATCCTTAACTTCCATTCGGATCTTCCGTCCGATTCCAAATCACTTCAACACGTAAATATTTATAATAAATATTTCTTTAAAATTCAAATTCCACAACAATAATACATCACACGACATCTTTGTCAAATAATATACATAATTTACAAAACGTCATCAACTTTAATACAAGTTATACTTTACAAATTTTTGACGTTAAAGAAATATACACGTACATGATGGTGCCCATGCATATATACACATATGATACAAAAATGGTTACTACCCAAAAATGATATCGAATGTGACTAGTGAGAAATCTGTAGGAGCTTCGTCTTCGTCTTCAACTTCAAACCCGATTCAACTATCTGCGCGTAGTAAATCCAATTAATATTTCTACTTAGAAAGTATACATATATATAATAAGATCGAAAGACATGCACAAACTAACAACTTTTCGAGAACATATACATCAAATATGATTCAAATTAAACTTTAATCACACAAATTTTTCAGAAATTTTTTATTAAACACATTTACAATATTGCCCTTATAAAATAAATTATCAAACAAATTTACAAAATTGTTCTTATTAAATTTCTTAGAACCCTTTGTAAAATCTAATACAATACCTTGGATCGATAACGGGTTTTCCTGGCATCGACCACTTGGTGACTATCCGCTAGTATAAATGACATCCCCGGCATTGAACACTCTGTGACTATCCACCGGGACGCATTTCACAACCTTTTTCTATTTCTAAACCGAACATTCGGTGTCTCTCAGGGTTCGTAATTCAAAGTCGATAAGCATTCGTAACGACACAGTACTACCAATAATTACCCTATTATCATGCCAACTATCAATCCCCATCTACTGGTGTATAGTTTTACTTGAGCCCTATAAACTTTTCAAAATTATAAAATTTTTAACTTTTAACAAAACGTTAATCGCATAAACTTTTTAACACATATTTAAATCTATTCTTTGAAATTCTTTGGAGCATCACTTATGGTCATTTCAAATGACCATTTTACCCCTAATTTTAGTGTCACACTTTAACAAAACAATAGTCACTCTTTTCTTACTTCAATTCGGCCTCAAAATAGGCAATTCTCAAATTTCTCATTTCGAATTTCTAATCTATCACACGTATCATCAAAACATCATATAATTAACACATAAATGAGAGCAAAATGATAAAAATACCCCTAGGTTATCCCATGCATAACATTCGCCCAAGGGATGTATTTTTTTCAAATTTTTGTTTCACTTAATTTTTTCACATAAATAATTCAAACATCATTAGAATAACACGTAAATGGGTTTAAAATGACCAAAATACCCCTAGATGTTTCTTTGCACCAAATTCGGCTTAAAGGGTTTAAATTTTAAAATTTTTATTTCAACTTGTTTTTCATCTCAAAACTCATTCCAAAAACATCCAAATAGCATATAAACATTATTCATACCAATTTAACACATCACATAAACAAAATCATCAAAATTCAAAGAACTTTTCTCAATTCAAGCTTACTAACAAAAACAAAATTGTAATACAAATGTACACCAACCTTTTGAACTTGCTATTTAGCTTTTTCACACCCTCAAATGAAGCTCAAAGCTTCTCTTTACCCTTGCTTTGAGCACCTTTTTCCAATTGATCACATAGGGTTTCAAAGAAATAAATTTTCAACAACAAAATCAAATCAACAAATCTATATGCAAAAACAATTATATCTACATGATTATGAAAGCATCTAGATCATACCTAACTCAAACTCATCATAAAAGCCACAACTTATAGCACATACCTTAACTTGAACCATTTTCTAACAAAATTCAACTTGGAGTCTTGGTGGGTTTTTAATGAAATTAAGGGTGGTAGGTGATAGAAATGACATGATTTAGAAGTGATTTAGTGATTAAAAGATGAAGAAAAGTGAAGAAAAATGAAGAAGAAAGAGACGACAATGGAGGAAGAAGAAGTCTGTAGAAAATGAGAAAGAAAATGGGTGAAAATTTTCAATGCACTCTTCTATTTATAATGACCAACTTCTTTAATTTTCACTTTAGCCCCAACCTTTTTTTAATTACATTTAAACCCCACATCACACTTGTTAACTCCCCATTGGATAATCTTGACAACACATTATTCCACTAACTCCATTCCACCACACATTTGTCACATTTTCATTTGATTCCACC
Organism: Dimocarpus longan; assembly: GCA_022984855.1. Classification (NCBI taxonomy): domain Eukaryota; kingdom Viridiplantae; phylum Streptophyta; class Magnoliopsida; order Sapindales; family Sapindaceae; genus Dimocarpus; species Dimocarpus longan. The sequence continues at coordinate 14,043,776 of CM041018.1, forward strand.
ACTTTTGACTTTTAGGTGGCAATTTCCTATTAGTTCCAAAAATATTTTCATGCAATGCATTCTAACTTACACTTATTTGATTATCCAATGACATTTTTCTATCGTTTAATCTCTTCCTTTTAATCTTTAATTAAATGCGTTACTAATAAAAATATCTCCAAAAATTAATAAATTCCCTAAATAAATAACGAAATAAATAATATCACACTAATTCACTCGATTTCTAATTTTAATCTCACTTAGCGAATTTATTTATTTAATCAACGAAAACAAATTATATGAACATAAATTTCGGGGCGTTACAAACGTAGCTTTTCCTGAAGTTTCACACATGTTGTGTTTTTTCTACTTGTGGCAAAACTTTAAGTTACATTATAAAAAATGTTCAGATGTGAAAAATACATTTTACAATACAACATAAAGTTATATGTCACATGACTACAATAAAATATCAAAAGAAATTTAGGCATTACATTTGATGACACATGCAACTTTGGTTAAGGTTAGAGTGAGCAGGTGGTCACAAACTCATTATTAAAGAAGAATATATGAAATGATAACCACCAACATTGCTGAATTGCTCAACAATTGCATGATGCAACTACGCCTTTTGTAAATAATAATTGCACATGAATATTGGAGAAATATAGATGGTTTAACAATAGACGCATTGCTGTTCAAAAACTCATAACTTATGTTACCACCGTTGTGTATGATCATATCATATTAGCATAAAATTTATAGATGGAAGGTAGTGTGCATCCCGTTACAGAACCGATCATGTACAGTGTCATGCATACTAACAAAAGCGATGCGCTGGTTGATATTCAAGCGAACATATATAGTTGCTTGCAGTGGAATATAAATCAGTTGTCATGTGTTCATACATGTGCTGTAGCCAAGTATTGTAATTGTGCGATATTACTTTCGATATTTAATATCATATCGTACAGTTAAATTTGTGATACATGTCAGGCTCAAGAACATCAGTTATGATACACTTTACAATCAATATTATAGCGCAGAGTGTCTGAAAGCTGCATATGCACGTCTGATCAATCTCGTCCATAAATTGGCTAGTTGGAATGTTTCTATAGAAGTTAGAAGCATGATTGTGTTACTACCCATAAGAAAATGACAAACAAGTAAGTCAAAGGAGGTTCGGATTCCTTTAGTTGAAGAAATTCGTTGTACGCAAAAGTATGGAAAATGTGGTCAATGGGGACATAACCATCTTCGTTGCCTTAACCCCCTTACATCTACTAGTGGAGGGACGTGTGCGAAAACCCAGAGAGCCAAGCTGCTACTGTAGAAGCTAGGATGAATGCAAATGCTTGTGAAAATGTCGTGCCCTCTTGAAGATACCGCTTCTGTCATGAGACTGGATACAATCAATGTCGATGTATTCAACGAGTTCCTACTCCCAATATAATGTTGGGTAATAATGAAAACAGTTATTAGACATTAATTTAAAACTTCTGTTTCATGTATGTTATATTATTTTTGAAATAAAATATTACTTGATTAAATTACTAATACAGTGGTACCATTATCGAATAATCAAAATACAAAGGAGAGACAATTAAATATCAATTTTAATAAAAATTAAATTACTAATAAATTCATATTTAATGGATGAATAAATTAATTGACAATAAAATGGGAGAGAAAGAGATAAAATAAGGGGAAACCATTAGATCGGTTTTTAAGGGGCCTGAAAAATCGAAACTACTTTAAAAAACTAATCAACAACTTTTTTATTTTATTTTCTCCTCTTAATGAAGGTTTCAATGGGCAACAACAGCCTCCAAATCGCTTCAATTTAATGGATTAAGATGAATTGCATAAATAACTTACGTAATGACTTCATATGGTGACACTTTAGCGAGACATAACATTAAGCGACTATGTTTCACCTTATACAAATCTCAATTTTGATTCATCCAACCATGTTTGTTGTAATGTTGAACCATTGTAAGACATAACATCAGTTCTATGGTTTTTGTGTCTTCTGATCATTAAGAACATTCAAATTTGATGGGACAAGGGGTAAAAGGGTGAGAAAACATTGGGTTGATTTTTCATGGGGTTGAAAAACTGATTTTGATTTTTTTAACCCCTTTAAAAAAATCGATCATGCTTTTTCTTGATTTTCTCCCATTCAAATGGCTTTCAATTGGGCAACAAATTGCCCCAAATTACTTGAATTTAATCAATTAAGGTGGAATTGGGAAAATAATTGACATAATGTCTCCATATAGTGACACTCCAATGAGACATGGCATTCGGTGATTATGTTTCATCTTATGCAAATCTCAATTTTGATTCATCCAATCATGTTTGTTTGTAATAATGATCCGTTGTGGGATATAACATCAATTTTATGATTTTTGTGTCTTGTTGGTTATTAGAAACCTTTAAATTTGGTGTGTAGAAAGCATCGAATCGATTTTTTAAAGGGGTCAAGAAACTGATTTCAGTTTTTCAACCCTTTTAAAAACTGATTTGAATGTTTTTTCGTTTTCTCCCCCTGCAAAACCGATTGCGATTGTCCAAAACCCATAAAAAATCGAAAGTTGCTTCTGAAATTATTTTAGATACATGTTGCCTTGTAGTTGTCTTTTGACTTTATGTTTTCTTGTTAGCAATTATTTACGTTACTCGACTTGAATTAATATAATATCTTAAATAAATTATAACATATTAACTAATTATATACTTAGCAATATTAACCTGAATAATTAGTTAGTATTTATATATATAAAAAAAAAAAACCCTAAATATTAATCGTATTAGGAGAAAACTATAAATATTAACAATATTAGGTGTACTCGAAACGCCAGGATATAGCCATAAATATTAAAGGTTTTTGGCGGATTTTTCATCAACTCCTTAGTAATCACCATATGGAGGTAGTAGACCAGCATATTATAACTTAATGTATCATAAATGAATGAACGCCACGCCTCTGCATTCTCTATAATGACCCACATAAAGTGAGCAATGGTAGCCCTATCATCATGCCCTATGAATAGATGGAAAGGAGATCCTTACATTAGCTAACTTCAACAGGTCCTCATAATTTATCATGTCATCAACTGCACGGCCCTGACACGTTGTATGACTCTTTACCTCGTGAAATGTAACTAGACTGGGTACATTCGGTGACATTCCATTGAACAATCGACATGGGAGACTATTCTTGTTATTTTGTATTATACTGAAGATTTTTCGATCGATACCCTCAAAAGGAAGTTCTGTCACCAATAAGAACTCATGTTTTCCAAATATATATGTTCTCCTCATGATTTCAAATCACATTTTATCGCGGTGCCCACCGGGGACCTCCACCTCTAGCAAGAAACCCTAATATCATGAAGAGAGCAATCGTATTGTTACTGCTTATCTCCAAAATATGTCTGAACAAGCACTCTCCTATGAACTGGTTGTACAAACCTCATCTAGTAATAACTGCAATTATTTTATCAAGTTATTTGTGATCAATATGTGTATTCCCAGAAAAACAGTAAATGATTTGTATTAGTTTACAAAAAAATTGTAATTAAATATCCTAATATACTTTTATTTTCATTTAATTTAATTATCCCTTATATATTTCTTATTACTAATTTCCATTTTTAATTTATTAAATTGATTGGTTTTTTACTAAGTGTGAAAAATCGGTCAATGTTATTGACTGGTTTTTCACACCCAATAAAAAATTGATTTCGTAAGTTGGTAGATTCCTATATTTTTCAACCTAAATCGATTCAAATTTAACCTAATCTAACCCTATTCATAATTATCCAACTTTTGTAACATAAACAAATCTAAAAATGGCAAAACAAAATCAACACATCACAAATTTTCAATATTCGACCAATTGGCTTTTTACTAGGTGTTAAAAACCGGCCAATGTTATTCATCAGTTTTTCACACCTAGTAAAAAAATGATTTTGCAAGTTGGTGGATTCCTTTATTTTTCAAGTCAAATCCAATCAAATTTAACCTAATCTAACCCAATTCATCATTACCTAATTTCCATAATGGAAAAAATCTAAAAATGGAAAAACAAAATCAACAAATTACAAATTATCAATATTCAACCAATCACTTTTTTATTGGATGTGAAAAACTGGTTAATGTTATTCATCGATTTTTTACACCTAGTAAAAAATCGATTTCACAATTTAGTGGATTTCTCTATTTTTCAAGCCAAATCCAACCACATTTAACCTAATCTAACGCTATTCATTATTAGCCAACTTCCATAACACAAAACAAAGCTAAAAATAACGAAACAAAGATCAACAAATACCAAATTTTCATAAATAAGCTAATTAGTTGTTTACTAGGTATGAAAAATCAGTCAATGTTATTCACCGATTTTCCACATCCCATTGAAAAATCAATTGCATGAACATGAAGACGACAATGTTGCTTTCATCAGAATCTACTATTTTCAACCCAAATCTAACTGATTCTAACCCTAATCATTATAACTCAACAGTCATAACACAAAAAATATCTCAAAATCGCAAATCACAATAAAAAAATCTCAAGTTTCAAACGTAATCCAAAGGTCACGTACCTTGGCAAATGGAGGAGGTCAACAAGCTCCGCGACGATCAGAAAAGCTTTGGCAAGGTTGACAACAGCACGAGAATGGCTGGAGACGATGGAAATGGCTCATCGAGTGTCGATCAGGTCTAGGGTGCAAAAACAAGTCGATTTTCAAGTTTTGCGATCGATGGTAATGAGAGTTGATCGATTTCTTAACCTATTATACATAGGGGTTGTTTCGTAATTACACACTTCGATTTTTTATAAAATTTTAAAAGTTAAGGGTTTATGGGTAAAATTATGCAAAGACATTATGGGTAATTTGGAGTATAAGATGGAATTAATTTGTTTGAGGGGTTAAAAACATTTTTTTTTTTTTAAAATAGTGGGTAAAAACAAATATCATTCTTTTGGGTAGTTATAGTAATTTCCATCAAAAACAATAACCCAGATATCAATTTAACAAATAATACAGCAAAATACTTCAATGGTCAGTTGAAAGCCCGAAACAAAGAGAGGAAGACAAGACAAACAAACAAGGTGACCAATACGGTTTTAAGTTTGACCTCCGACTTGCCTAATGCATACAATGATATAATTAAATGAATATTAGGATAGAATAAATTTTAAATCAATGACGAATAAATGTTTAATGCATACAGTAAAATAATCGAATGAATAATAGTATAGTGTGAGATTCAAATCTGTGACGAATATTGCAGTAAGAAGAATCAATCATTAATTTCCAATGTTGGTAAACCATTTTTGACCCGAATTAAGTAAAATAATCCTTATCTTCAGCTGTATCCTTCCTACTCTGTAATTAGCAAAACCAAACCAAAATATTCAACCAAGTAATTCAGGGACCAAGAAAAATATGCTATTGAATTACTTGTTTAATTCTCAACTAACCTAAGTCCCACAACAATAACAAATGCATTGATTGAACATGGCAGGTCACAATCACAACTAAACCAATGTGTCAAGCATCACTTAGGCTGGCAAAGGCGGTTGAATTTTAAGAAGACACATTCAGCACCTGTAACACAGCGATATTACATGATGTTGTGACCTGCCTGCTTGGTGAACCAGGCAATGTTATTAAATTAACAAATTTCATTTTCTTCCAAATAATCATAAAACAGCTCAACTATATTACAATATCTGATTCTGTTGAGTTTGATGCTCATCACGGACTGCCACTGTGTATGGTGAAAAATGAAATGAAAATATAAATTAAAGAAGACAATGCTACAAGGACGTACACTAATCTAGTTTTATCTTCATCCTCCATTCCCAGTATCAGTACTTTGTGAATTTGCTTGGGATGAGGCCCCTGAAAACATTTCCATCATTGATCTCAAAGCTCCCGATAAATCCTCTGACACTGGTTCTCCAATATTCAGAACAACATTCCCACCAAATGGTGTTCCAGGCTCATCAGATCCGCTTAAGTTACTATCCTCTCCTTGCCTGTTCTGAGAAGGCTGCCCATGGAGCATATTTGCAGCCATGTTCATAAGCATGCTTGTGTTGAAAGGCATATTAATCACAGGTGGTGTGCCATGACTTCTGAATCCTGCTGTTGACTGGTTGGATTCTTGATTATTATGACTAGAGCTCGTACTCTGAAAAGTAAAAATGACAGCTTTTACACCTTTTTTTGGCTCTTTGGTAGGACAATAAGTTTACATGCAGTTCGAAGGATTAAACAGGAAAAGAAAACAGAGCATTCGATAAAAAAAATGTTACCCAATATGTGAAATTTGGCCTCTGACAAATGATGGTAAAGTTTTATCATTGGATTGCTTTCCCATTTCTCATACAGAGGGACATTGTCGCCAAATATGTTTAAGTATGCTAAAGAAAGATAGTATGACTTGCAATCTAATTATAATAGACAGATCGTATTTGGTTTACCTGATCCTGGCCTCTCCGTTGCTGCTCTTCTTTCAATTTTTGCTCAGCCATCTATGTTTCACAATGACAATGTGAACCATTATAATACTAATGAACAACGTAACAACAATAATAATATCAGCAAGAGGGAAGAAGCAGCAGAACCAACCCGAATATTCTCTTTGACAGATTCGCTGTTTGGATCCAATTGCAAAGCTGCACAGGTAAAATCTCAAATATTAGAGACTGGATACATTATCACTAAATTATGATCACACCCATATTATTGCACCAAACAGAGGCTAATTTAATCTACTGACAATATTCTCATAAAAATTATCACAGTAACAAGAAAATGTGAAGGTGAAATTGATTTTTCTACAAATTTCACAAAAAGCCTAGAATTACAATTATTAATTGCTCATTGTCCATTTGTTTGAACATACATGTAGATGATAAATATATCATCTACTAAAGCAAAATGATAATATCATTAACGATCAGTAAACTCGAGTATCACAGTCAGTAACTATCAAAAATACAAAAATGATGATTAAATTTGGCATTCCGTCTTAGACAGATTATATACCCCTATTCATCAGTGATTAATGCATAATCAACAAGAGGTACTTACAACCAATTGATAAAACTTAAAACTATTAATTCTCATTGGAACTACAATATATGACCATGGATAGAGACAATGCTTACGCAACAACTCACAACAATCATTACCAGTGCCTTTCTCCTCTCACTACTGCCAAAGTGCCCAGATAGCCAGATCTGTTGGACATCATAAATACCACTAGATCTCATGAGGTTTTTTTGGGTAAATTCTCTTTGTATTTCCTATCATAACTATTATTTCATTAGGCCAAAAATTTGAATTTTTTCCATAAATGCAAGGCCAACTACTTCCATCCAAAAGCATGGTTTGAGCTAAAAAACACTGGCGTACCCTTTCCAACATCTGCAGTGCTGCTAGTGCAAAATATGAAACCAAGTACAAATCATTTTTGGGTTTAGTTGTGGATAGATTGGTTGACAATGACCCACTAACGTAAATTGGTATATTGTAAACTAAAATGGAACTACTGAGGTATTTCTGCATTGATGCATTCACATAAGAGTTTTTGAATTGGACAATCAAGATTTCTTGCTCCAGAAGATATACATTGGGTAATTTTCTAGTGCAAATCATTTTATGTCCACATCATCCACACATTAAAATTTTAAAAAGTTCTTATACAAGGAAATTACTTTTTCCCAAATTTTCCTATGTTTTCCCTATTTGTTAAAATGTTTTAACTAAAAAACTCTGAAAATAATAAAGCTGCAGCATTAGTGAACTCAAAATATTTTCCAATTTTTTCCAAAAGCAAATTTCATTTTCATGCAAAAAAAATATATATATATCATCAAAATTCACTAAAATTCACATTGACTTTATAAATTTCAATGATATATATGTATCCCTTTTCTCCTTAATGCGCATTGACATAGTAAATTCAGCTTCTTAACTATCGGTCATTAGATTTATTTACTTTGACTTAATCAACACCCACTTACACTTAATCAGTGGCTCACGAACCTGCATTAACTATATAAATTTTGAAGTGTATTTGGGGGAGAATTTTTGTGTGTGTGATCAACATCCACTTATGCTTAAAACAATGGCTCACAACCTTGCATTAACTTCATAAGTTCCGATGCAAACTTAGGAAATAATTTTGTTTTTGTGAGCTGTTGTGTGTGTCTAAACATAAATTTTCTATCAAGGTCATCACAATTTTGCCAAAATTAGTTCATCTTGATTGTCTTTTTTTTGGCAAAGTTTCTATCGTCTTGGTTAAAGTTTATCAAGATTGTAACAAGGACAATTAAGATTGGTTTTATTAAAGTCATGATGAAACAAGAAAAGGTCATATATAGCGCAAAACATCTAGAAACATAGGCAACTAACAGAGTAAAGAAGCAATATATATAAGCTACAAATGCATAAAAGAAACATTAAGATTAGAAGTATGGTCCGAGGTTTAATAGGAATACTTAAATGTTCAGACAAACCTCTCTTAAATCCTTTTTCAATGGCATCACTATAGTGCCCTTGTGCATAATATGCTAAACCAAGACGACTGTACGCCTTACTATAATTTGGGTCAATATCCATTGACTTGAGACAATCACTAATTGCTTCTGTATATTTGTGGATCTGAGTATAAGCAGCTGCCCTGATAAGCATACAACAAACAAAAAAAAAATCAAACACAATTGTAAAAATTAATATGTGAAATTGTTGAGACCTGCATGAAGATAGAAAGTGCTTAAGTGAACTTTAATGAGTTAAAAATGACAATTTAGTTGTGACGGTATCCTTTAAATAAAACTCCTAGACAACATACCAATGTTTGTAAAGCAAACAAGAATTGTCCATTCTTTATTTTCCTTCCCCTTATTAAGGATTAAGATACACGAACTATCAGAAACAAATATAAGCAAGATTTTCCCCATCTTTGCATATAAAATTTATTAAAAATAAAATAAAATATGAAATATCATCTGAGATTGTTTAATCAAAACCATTTGAATACTACTGTCCAACATGTTACATATCACAAACAAATAAGCTAATATAGCAGTCAAGAAAAAGATATTTAAATTGTCGTAATCAAGACATATTATATGTAAGCACAGACCAATGACTAAAGAGGTCAAAGATTAATAACTTCTTAGGATGTTTAACACCAGTAGAAGCAATGTAGAACAGTGCTCAGACAAGGGGTTTTAAATAAATTTAAAACATAATGTTGCAAAACTTCTCACGGTAAAATAATTAAATACTTGTAGAATGCTCTTTATATTTCCATCCTTATCTTCCCTTATTCTTCGGGTACAAGCTATGTTAATTTACCAAAAATCAACAGTAAATTCATCTGACTAGCGCTAATAAGAGATTAACCATATTTGTGTGAGAAAAACTACATGAGAAGCTAGAGAAAGTGGGAATAAATCCCATATAACAAGATAAAAGAAAGAGAAAGGCTTATATGATAATTAATGTCACAATCCTATAGGCTAATCTTTGGGTTGCAAGGTCATCCAATAATATATAAATCACTTCGCAAAAATATAAAAAGTTTAACATGGTACAACACACATATTCTAATCAATAATACAACCAATGCACAGCGAATGCAAAACTAACACCAGCTAGAATTTCCTAATTTAGTTTTGCCAAATTGCAAGTTAGTACTATACCTGTTACAATAGTAAACAGCAATATTTTCACAAAGCGCTATCGCAAATGAATACAACTCAATAGCATCAGAGTATAACTTCAACTGCATGGCTTTGTTACCTGAAAGCAAAATAAATATAATCACCCAATAAATTTGTATACAGATTTAACAGCATAAGATACTCTAAGGATATCGTATATTCTTTAAATGCTCTAACATCTATGCCTTAGAGAGTGTCAGTGAATTTTATGCATTTCAATGTGAAATGTTTCCATCAGTAGTGATTTATTTATCTGTTACTATACCAGCAATAAGATATTTCAAGCCAAAAATTTTACTGTAAAGAACAAATAACAGAAAAATTATCCAGTGTACACAAAACACAAAAAACGACTTTCTAAAACTCTTGAAAGACTAAACATTTTTTTTTGAACCTAAAGCATTAACTGCAAACAAACTTAAGGCATATAATTATATCAATACCTTGACTTTTGAATGTCTCAGCTAGGTTCTTCAGATTATATGCCTGAGATCCAGATTTTTCCATCTCCTGATATGATGTGCCAGATACCTTTTTCTTGTTAATTACGGTATATAGTGGAACAAGAATAGCAAGCACTTGTATACTACCAGATATACAACCTTAATACAAATTCCCATTAAATGGAATACAGAAATAACCTTCCACATACCATTAGCTGGTATTAGACACTGACCAAGAAAAGGCGAGAAAGAAAGAGAAAGAAATGATAATTATATACAATTATGTCCCATAAGGTCTACATGTTAAAATTATAGGATATCAAGGGAAAAAAAAAAAAAAAGGAATGATAACAAACACCTTCAACAGCTTTTTAACATTGTACATTAACAGAAAGAATGAAAATTAAGAATGGAAGCAATAGCTAAACTAAATCCTTCCTCTTCATTTAAACATAAGCAGTGAATCCCAAAAGAATGAAAAAATATAAAACTTAAAAGGTTTCTATAATCCATAAGCTTTCTAAACAATGCTTGAAAAAATTACCGACTCAACATTTACTCTCTTCTCAATTCTCCATAACATTACTTCCATGCTTCCAAGCCACAGCTAATAATAACAGACTCCCCCTTAAAGCGAATAGCTTAGGCCACATTCATCACAGGAGTTGTTAGCTTAAACGGAAGAGATACAAACAGAGCAATCCTAGAAAGAAAAACTATGTCTGAAATGTATGTTAAGCCGCATTAGCCTATCACTATCTCCAAACCCTTTTTTCGTGCTCTCTTCTTCTCTTCACAAATTTTGCAAGGCATCGATCATTTCCCCTGTTCATATGTTAGTAAGAAATTAGAAGGCTATGCCTTCTTTAGAATAAAACCTCCAGTTTAGCTGCCCCACAGTACAATCTAAAAAGGGAGGGTTTGAAATCTTCCATTTTGCTAATAGTTCATATATTCAATCTAGCTATGTAATTTTCAGCATGAACTAGTATTTTAATTTGCCGCTACACATAAGCAAAGACCAATCCTCAAAGATATATTATTCAAATGGAAAATGGAAGACCAAACACTAAACCAAAACATATGAAACAAAGTAAAAGGTTGAGAATGAGGATCTCAATTTATAACGAAGTAACAATTAAGCAGTTAAAGCAATGTAGATTTAATATTCGTTCAGCCCAAGCAACACATGTATTTACTAAGCAAAACAACCAAATCTTACGTTTAGAGCATCATGAAATAAACGCGATGCTTTATCCACTTGGGATGTGTCATCACTCCCATCAAGCATAGTCTTAAAGTAGTGAATTTTCTCAAGAGCAGAAATAAATTGCCCAAATAGCTCGTCTCTAGAGAAGACCCCTGCCAATACCAAGAAACAATCAACAACTACATAAACTAAACCATAATTACTTAAACTGTTCATAAGACCGACATTATTAACGTAACCGTAATTGGTAATAAAACAGATGCAAGCCTACAACTCTTTTCAACTATCAAAGACACATAAGGCTACCTGAAGAGTGAGGCTCTCTCATCCAATCCTCCTCATCCTTTGGAGGGGCAGACGAGGAACTTGGAGCATCAACTGCAGTAGCTTCAAGAGCATTAAATATATCAATTAAGGAATCAGGTTTTGATTCGGCATCACCTGGAAGTGATTCAAGTCTAAACACCTCCCTCAAACATTCCCTCGCAACCTCAAGGCCTTCAACATCAACCCCCGGAGCAGGTTCAACTATCAACACAATTTAACATCAAACCTAAATCAATTAGGATTTGATCTAGTAAAAGTAAACAAATTAATGTATAACAGAATAAAAAAAACACGAATCAATTAGAACCAGAATTCAGGAAATCGAGGAATGAGCGGACGATTCGGCGAGAGACTGGAGCATCGGTCCTCAACTTCAACTCGGCCATTTTAATTCTCTCACTCTTCTTGCTTGCTCTTCTGTTGTTCACGCTTCATTACATTAGCGTGGATGACTTGTCTTCGAGTCTTCAAGGGCTACATGCACACTGGTAATTTGGGGGTCCATGAAATTACCATCAGCTCCCTCGGGCTTTATGCTCGCTCATCTTAATAACTATCCTCGTCGCACGCGGTACTCGTTCCTCGATAAAAGTGATTAAATGTTTTTGTTAATTCTGAAAAATTATTCTAAAAAGAGCAAAATGCACAAAATTTTCATTAGATAAGACTTTAAAAATTGGGAGCAGCACATAAATGGCATAAAAAACTAGGGATGTAATATTTGTGTCCCTTTTGACTAAAACCAACAATCAGATCATTTTTTAGGGATGAAAGTACGAAAATACCCAAAGTTGAAGAGTTTTTTTTTGCCACACAAGTGAAGTAACCTTTCAGTTACTGAAATCAGCCGCCGTCTCTCCCCTTCTTCATCTCCTTCAACGTCTCCCCCTCTTCGTCTCCTTCAACGTCTCCCCCTCTTCCTACTCTTTCTATCTTCCTTGGCAGACCCGTACGACATTTCCCTCTCTTCTCAGTGACCGAGCCTTTCAGCTTTCTCCTTTCACTTACTGATAACAGCCGCTGTTCAACGTCTCCCTCTCTTCCTACTCTTTCTATCTTCCTTAGCAGACCCGCACGCCATTTCCCTCTCTTCCGCTGTGACCGAGCCTCTCAGCATTTTCCTTTCACTTACTGATATTAGCCGCCGTTCAACGTATCCCCTTCTTCGTCTCCTTCAACGTCTCCCCCTCTTCCTACTCTTTTTATCTTCCTTGGAAGACCGGCACACCACTTCCCTCTCTTGCGTAGTGACCGAGGCTTTTAGCTTTTTCCTGCTGTTGATGGATATTTTGTAATGCTGTTGATGGATATATGGAGTAATTGACGAAAATGATGTAACACATTTTTTATATTAATGTATATAAAGTTTCTTTGACCGAGGCTATATAACATTTGTGGTTTTTACTAATATAGTTTGCATTATGTTGAGGTGTTATGATTTTCATGTGTAAGGGTATATTTCGTTAGCAAAAACCAGTACCCAAAACACTAGGCACACCAAGTGTGACGAGTGTGATTAACACCGGTCACACTTAGTGTGAGTAGTGGTGGCATGCTTTGGTGGAACAAAAACAGAAGCCAATCCACTAGTCACACCAAGTGTGACGAGTGTGATTAACACCGGTCACACTTGGTGTGATTAGTGGTGCATGCCCTGCTCGAACAAAAACAGAAGCCCATCCACTAGTCACACCAAGTGTGACGAGTGTGATTAACACCGATCACACTTGGTGTGATTAGTGGTGCCCTGCCTTGATGGAACAAAAACAGAAGCCAATCCACTAGTCACACCAAGTGTGACGAGTGTGATTAACACCGGTCACACTTGGTGTGATTAGTGGTGCATGCCCTGCTCGAACAAAAACAGAAGCCCATCCACTAGTCACACCAAGTGTGACGAGTGTGATTAACACCGGTCACACTTGGTGTGATTAGTGGTGCCCTGCCTTGGTGGAACAAAAACAGAAGCCAATCCACTAGTCACACCAAGTGTGACGAGTGTGATTAACACCGGTCACACTTGGTGTGAGTAGTGGAATGACTTCTGTTTTTGTTCCACCAAGGCAGGGCACCACTAATCACACCAAGTGTGACCGGTGTTAATCACACTCGTCACACTTGGTGTGACTAGTGGATTGGCTTCTGTTTTTGTTCCACCAAGGCAGGGCACCACTAATCACACCAAGTGTGACCGGTGTTAATCACACTCGTCACACTTGGTGTGACTAGTGGATGGGCTTCTGTTTTTGTTCAAACAGGGCATGACACCACTAATCACACCAAGTGTGACCGGTGTTAATCACACTCATCACACTTGGTGTGACTAGTGGATTGGCTTCTGTTGTTATTCCACCAAGGCATGACATCACTACTCACACCAAGTGTGACCGGTATTAATCACACTCGTCACACTTGGTATGACTAGTGGATTGGTTTCTGTTTTTGTTTCACTAAGGCAAGGCACCACTAATCACACCAAGTGTGACTGGTGTTAATCACACTCGTCACACTTGGTGTGACTAGTGGATGGGTTTCTGTTTTTGTTCAAGCAGGGCATGGCACCACTAATCACACCAAGTGTGACCGATGTTAATCACACTCGTCACACTTGGTGTGACTAGTGGATTGGCTTCTGTTGTTGTTCCACCAGGGCATGCCATCACTACTCACACCAAGTGTGACCGGTGTTAATCACACTCGTCACACTTGGTATGACTAGTGGATTGGCTTCTGTTTTTGCTTTATCAAGGCATGCCACTGTAGTCATGACATTGTGGGTCACTATTATAAAATAAAGCCTGTATATAGTATCTATCTTTAATAAAAACATCACCAAACACAAAGTCACAACCAAGTATAATGTCACAGTAAGTATGAATAAATTTTTGCAATTTGTTACAAATAAAAGCAACGGTACTTACACAAACAAAATACAAGGCTATGTTTCAGATTGTTCTAATACAGTGGGTCGGGAAATATTATTACAAGTTTTGCTGTTGTGTCCTGGTTGGTGGCAGGTGCGACACTTTTGTCGTCTTCTTGCTTGGATAACGGAGGCTTCACTATTGTTCGTAGGGGGGCGTTGACACGGATGTGGATTACGACAGTTTTGTCGATAATAGCCTTTTTGCCCACAGTGGGAGCATTTCAAAACCCTTCCACTCTCGCCAGCAAATGGAATTCTTTTCTTTCTAGGCCTGCTAGCTTGCGGACGCCATGGTGGTGGTAGAACAATCATGTTTCGGATGTGTTCTGGCACTGTCCATTCATTCGGGTCAGGAACCGGGAAGATAACGCCAGCATATGCAGCCAATAAATTGACTGTTTTATAACACTCGGATATGTAAGGAATGAATGACCTATTACAATGCCTGTAGCAGTAAAAACAATATTAAGCTATCTCTGATTCACCACCCTCATACTTATAACCAATCCATTGTCCACCATAGGTGACTATAATTCTACTTTCGTCCATATCACTATACACAAATAAATGATCGACTTTAGTAATTAAGCTCGAAATCAAGACTAGTAATATATCGTTACTCATACTTTAATAAACTGAAGTCATTAAATTACCCAATAAATGCTCATAATATGACACTAATAGTCACGCTGAAATGATATGCATTACTAACGCAAGTTATCTTTGCTTCACTACTGTTTTAGCTACTAGTTTTTTTTCCTATAAACTCATGGTACCACTAGTCACACCGAGATAACTAGTATTAATAACACACGAGTATATTGGTGTGACTAGTGTTTTGGCTACTGGTTTTCTTTCGATAAATCAAGACATGACACCACTAGTCACACCGACGTAACTAATATTAATAACACTCGAGTATATTGGTGTGACTAGTGTTTTAACTACTGATTTTTTTCGATAAATCAAGACATGGCACCACTAGTCACACCGAGGTAACTAGTATTAATAACACTCGAGTATATTGGCGTGACTAGTGTTTTAGCTACTGATTTTTTTAAAAAAAAATCAAGACATGGCATTACTAGTCACACTGAGGTAACTAGTGTTAATAACACTCGAGTATATTGGTGTGACTAGTGTTTTGGCTGCTGATTTTTTTCGATAAATTAAGACATGACACCACTAGTCACACCGAGGTAACTAGTATTAATAACACTCGAGTATATTGGTGTGACTAGTGTTTTGGCTACTGACTTTTTTAGAGATATCAAAACATGGCACCACTACTCACACCGAGGTAACTAGTATTAATAACACTCAAGTATATTGGTGTGACTAATGTTTTAGCTACTGATTTTTTTCGCGAAATCAAGACATGGCATCATCACTACTCACACCGAGGTAACTAGTATTAATAACACTCGAGTATATTGGTGTGACTAATAATATTATTAACATTATAAACCCTAAAGCCAATTCCTACAATTTTATATCACCATAGCTAACTACAATAACTAATAATAACCGAAAAACAAGTGTTCAGAAGTTAACTTAACATTACCCATAGTGTGGAAGATGAAGATTGATGGTGTGAAGAAGAAAATGAAGATGGATGGTGGCTCTGCAGAAGAAAATGAAGATGGATGGTGTCTATGCAATGAGAGACCAAAAGAGAAAAGAGAGAAAAGTAGATCTGCCGAATAAAGAAATGAAGGATGAGCAGAAAGTGAAGAAGAAGAAGCAGCGGCTGTCTTCACGGTAGGTGGCAAAAATAAAGAGAGAGAGAAAACTTTAAAAAGAGATAAATAAGTTTTTAAGGGTATTTGTGTCCAAAAAGAAAATGGTTGGGACATAAATGTTAAGTTTTTTAAAATGGGATAACAATGTCTATGTATAAATGTAATGTGACTCCTGGTGACATTTCCTCTTAAAAATTTATAATCAAAGTTTGGTTTTTATAATACAATTCCCTTGAGTCATCAGTGTCTGTTAGTCAATATCAGGTTGATCAATGGTAGTTTCGTCCTTTACTAATCTATTTTATTTAAAAAAATTAAAAAAGAGAAGATATTTTTTTTTTTAAAAAAATGATAAAATCTCACCAGACCCTATCTCTCTCCTCTTTCCTTTTTTCTATCAGACCCTCTCACTCTCTCTAATATCTCCCTTTCTTTCTCTTGTCTGAGTTCGAAACTCAAAAGAATATCATTAGCCGACGTTGTCGTCTGGGTTCTTCATCATCATCAGCCACCGTCATCTTCTTCATCATCATCGCCAGTCGTTGCTGGATTCGTCTGGGTTCGCCAATCGCCGTCGGGTTTGTCTAGGTTTGCTAGTTGCCGCCGGGTTCGTCTGGGTTCGCCAGTTGCCAGTCGTCGCCAATTAACAAGATCTAGATTTCTTATGATGGATTGTGTCTTTTTTCTTTTTTTTTCTTTTTTTTTGTGTTGTTTGTTCATGGGAATGAAGAAGAAGGTGAAGATGATAAAAAAATCTGGTTTATTTTTAGGTTTGAGTGAAGATGATGTTTGAGGTTTTTGGTTCGGATGTGTTCGAAGATGATGCTTGGATGGGTTTGTAGTAGGTGGGTGTTTGGGGTTGATATAGTGGATGATTGATTGATGATGTGTTTGAGGTTTACAGATTGATGTATGGATGAGTTTTTACATATTGTTGTTGCAGGTAGTGACGATGTACAAGGTGAAGGGTGCAAGGAGTAAGGAAGAAAAGGAAATAGTGAATAATTTGTTCATCTGTCATTGAAGAGTTAGAGAGGTTTCTGGATTTAGGAGATGAAGGTCTGAGTTTCTAAGTGAGTAGACAAATTGATTTTTTTTTTTTTCAGTTTTTTATTTGTTTATTTCTTTATTGAATTAATTTTTATTCTTTTAAATTTTAAAAGAAAAAAATTTAATTTTAAGAACTAAGAGCATTTATATCTTTACAATTTAAACCAAAATTGACCATCAATTTTAACACATTTTAACTGTTAAGTTGGAGCTATTTTGTTATAAAACTCAAACTTCGTATTCTTCTATTTAACGTTTTACCTCAGAGAAGTTTTGTGCATTTTGTTCATCCTAAAAATATAAAATATGGATAATCCTGTATGAATTTAATTCTTCTATCCCCACTATGAAAAAAAAAAAAACTGCACAAACATCTGCATGTTTGACTATAATTTGTCCAACAGTAAACATTAGGAGGTTGGTTTTGTCTCTGCAACATTTTTTTTTTTAAAGTAATATATCTTTCCAACATTTTATTTATAAACCATTTTTTTTTTCTTGAAAAAAGAAGGTAAAGGTTCCATCAATAAATTAAAGGAGTAAAATACTGGCAAATTCCTTGAATTAGGGGGTTGTTCGTTTTTTCTACTTAAGACTTAATAGTGCTAAATTATACCTATTAAATTATTTTTCATTTTTTTTAAGTGATCAAACACATAAAATTATCCAAAAATAACTGAAAAAAATTAAGTAAGAATTTTTAACTTTTCACTTAATTATAAATCACTTAATAACATTTAAAGTTTTTATTCTAAATCTATCCTCCCTAAAATAACGTAATTTTAATTTTATCTTAATTTTATATTATTCAATTTTTTTTCCCTCAATACTTACAAAAAAGATATTTGAAAAAAAAAAAAAGTCTAAATACATCTTATCTTAAATTGTCCTGAAATTAAACTAATATGTTTTAATTAACAATTTAAACATTCATTTTTTAGTTATTTTCTTAAATATATTAATATATTTAAATATATAAATATGGCTAATACTACTATAGTTTTTTTAACCATATTTTAATTATGAATAAAATATTATTAATATGTATATAAAAAAAAATGTTTTAGAATTTATTAAATTATTTACTTGTAAATATTTATATTAAATTAATTAAAATTATATAACAACAAATAGTCAAAAGGATATAAATATCAAATTACTAGTTTTCAAACAATATTAACTTTAAAAAATAAATAAATTTACAATATATTCAAATGTAAGAAAATAAAAATAAATAAATAAATAAATATGTTATTCAGATTTCATATTTCAATCATTATTTAATTTTCAGTCTTTAGATAAAAAAACAAACGACCAATTGATCTTTTGATAATCACAATCAACTTTTTAAAAATAAAACAATGACTTCCCTTCCCATCGATTAATCAATCTTTAAATTTAACGGTTAAGATAATCAACTTGCCAAAGGATAATCTAGTTTTTGATATTTTAAATATTAAAATAGCAAAAAATAATATTAAAAAAAAAGAAAAGATTAAAATTTAAAAAAAAAAATTAAAATGTTGTGTTTGGATCTCCACTATCTATCTTTTAAAATGAGTGGTGAGATTATTCCTTTATGAAACAAAATTTGTATTTTTAAAACAAGAAAATAAGTAAAAACAAACAAAACTTTAAAAAGTACCCCAAAAAAATAGAAAAATACCAAAAAAAAAGGGAACGAAACTCTTTCATTTCCCTTTTTCTTTATTTTTCTTTCAATTAATTAACTTGCTTTTAAATTGTTTTTAATTTTAAAAATATTATAAAAAGGCAACATCATTTTTTAACTTTGCACTCCAAAATATTAACTAAAGGTTATGTCTAATGGCAATTAAAAAATTAAATATCGATTTCAATAAAAATATCGAATTTATAAATTTATAAAAATATCACTAAAAATATGAAAAATATTTTTAAATTATAAAGAATATCTATAATATCGGTCCACTCAAAATAAGAAAAGATCAGTTGATATATTAAGTATCACTTTATATTTAGTTCCTTATTAGTAACCAATATTTTTCAAAGAAAGTATGTGCAATATAATAAAATGTTCCTCGAGAGCACAATCACGAAATATTTGTGCAATTGACCAAAATAATATAGGGGTCAACTTAATGGAAGGCTTAAACGCCGTTAAGTCCGAGAGGGATGTGAGCGTATAAAAGCATTTAAAAAAAAACAAAAAACTTATCTATCCATGCGCAATTATGCCAAAAACCTGGGGGAAACGTGAATGCAATTCTCATATAACAAAAGTACTTAAACACCAACGTGCACGTTTGCTTTTATTCCAAACTATTCTTGCCGATGCTTGATTTACGGCAATATGCTTTAAAACATTTTGTACAGTTTTCTAATATAACACTATAAATTTTTGTGTTCTTTATATATATTCCATGATCAATGCATCTCAATTTTAAATTAATAGGACCATAGATTTCAACCATTTATTACATTATCTTTTATAAAAATATTTATTTTATTTAATTCAAATAAAATAAATAGTTAAAATTAATTATTCGAATAATTTAAAAACTATATCGCACTAACTATAGATGCACATTATAAATAGGAATAATTTGAAAAACCCTTTGACCTTTGACATATTGTCCATTTTTCATTACATAATTTCGTTTTAATCTAAAATATAGTTTGACTTTAAATTAAACATCTAAATTACCCACAAAAAGAGTATGAAAGAATGATAATATCTCTGACAGTTATAAATTCCGTTAAGTTGAAACCGTTAACCGTTTGACTCCGAAAGCAAAAAGGAAAATGAAAAAAAAAAATGTAATTAAAACATGGAAAAATCCTAAAAATCCTCTGACTTTTGACATATTATTCATTTTCCATCAAATAGTTTTGTTTTCACCCAAAATCCTTCGTACCTTCAATTTTTTAACAAAAACATTAAAAAAAGTTAAAATATTGAATATATCATTGGTTTAAATAATATTAAAATATAAAAGTCAAAAAATTAAAATAAATAATATTAAATTGACCCAATTGACCTAATAAAAAATGAAAAACTAAAATAGAAATTTTTTTATCTAAAAACAAAATAAAAACAAAAATGAAATTTAAAAGAAAAAAAGAGCTCCAATCTCCAAAAAAAAAAAAAAAACTTTACAAACAAACGAAACATTATCTAGAATATCAATAAATCTAAAACTTCATCTGAAATGACATATAATCTCAAACATCATCTAGAACATCAGTAAATCTTTACCAACATTATCAACAATCACAACATCATCATCTAAAAAACAAATTGGAATAAGGGAAAAAAAAAAAAAATTATCTTCAACCCATCTTTAACGTCAAAATCATCAAAAATATCAAACTCTAATCATCAATTGTCATTAAACCCATAAATATTGAAAAAAAAAACACCCCATCAAACATCATCAAACAAATGCCTGAAAGCCCAAAAAATTAAAAAAAATGAAAGCCAAACATAAAAAATCATCTAAACCAAATCATCAATCGTCACCAAACCTTTATTGGATTCATTTGGGATCAAACTTAATTGAACAGATGAAATTGAAGATTCAATTGGGTTCAAATCCAATTCAATTTAAGTTTATTGAATCCAGATAAAATTTCATAACTTCATATGGGTTCGACCCCTGAAGAAAGTTCATCTGGGTTCAAACCCAAATGAACTTTCTTCTAGATTTGATGAACCCAGATGAAACTACATTTAGACTTAAACCTAGTTGAACCTTTAATTTTAATGTTCAATTGGGTTCGAGCCCATATGAACCCAACAAATGTTTGATGACGATTGATGATTTGGTTTAAATGAATTTTTATGTTTGGTTTTCAAGTTTTTTGGGCATCCAAGCGTTCACTTGATGCTGTTTTTTTTTTTTTTCTCAATCTTTGTCGATTTGATGACAAGTGATGATTAAGATTTGATATTTTTGATAATTTTGACGTTCATGGGTTGAAGATGATTTTTTTTTTTTTTTGTTTTGAAAATATGTCACTAACGCTTTTAAATATTAGATTGACAATCTAATCTCATTTCAATAAAATTAACAATTGAATCTCAAGTCTTATTTTTTTTTACATAAATATCCTTGATAAAATTTGTGAGAATACTACATTTTTTGAAAAATGACTCAATTGTTACATTTATTATAAGAATATTTTGACATTTTCACACATGATTTAGGACTCAATTGTTATATATTTTTAAAAATGACATAAATATTAAGTCATTAATTTAATATGTTATTTTTGTATTTGTCCTTTTTTTTTTTTTTTAGAGATAATGATGTTGATGATGTTCTAATTGTTGATGACGTTGATAAAGATTTATTGATGTTCTAGATGATATTTGAGGTTAGATGTCATTCCAGATGAAGTTTTAGTTTTATTGTTGTTCTAGATAATGTTCTAATTATTGATGATGTTCATAATGTTTTGTTTTTTATTTTTTATTTATTTTTTGTCTTGAAGATTGAATCTCTTTTTTTTTTTTTTTCTAATTTTTCTTTTAAATTTCATTTTTTTATTTTGTTTTTAAATAAAAAATATTTTAATTTGTTTTTTCATTTTTTTATTTGGTCAATTGATTTAATTTAATATTATTTATTTATTTTTATATTTTAATATTATTTAAACCAAAGATAAATTCGATATTTTAATTTTTCTAATAATTTTGTTAAAAAATTAACGATATTAAAGATTTTGAATATAAATAAAACTATCTGATAAAAAATGGATAATATGTTAAAAGTCAAATTTCTTTAGGATTTTCCCTTATTTATATATATATATATACACACATATATATATGTACGTACATGTGTGTGCATATATACATATATATATATATATATATATATGTTAACTAACACTCTAAATTGGCCGAGACCAGTGTAACGCCAATTGCATCAATCTAGTACTATACTGGTATATTATATTAACTAAAATTTTGTAATTTAATTTCATTTTATATTTTATTCTTAAACTCAAAATCAAAATCAAATAGATAATTACATATTAAAATCACAAATTAAATTTAATATACTACTTCCTTTCTTTAACTTTAAAAACATGTGAAATTAAAATTTGTCCAACCTGAAACCAACTTTTTTGAGAGAATCTGAAATCATCTTGAGAGAAGGTTTTAACTAAATAAAAAATTTTGTCCAATATTACCGTAAAACAAATTAACAGCGCCCACATACAAGCCTGAAGCCTATTTTAAACATTCTAGACCTGAACCGCACACAGCCTGCAAGCGTGGCAGGGCCCAAAAAAAAGACACAGCCCCCAGTTCGACACCTCTAAGCAACATACAAATGGAATCGAGAATACACAGAAATCCCTTTAAATCTTATAAACAAAATGCCGGGAACATACAGAATACAATCATTGCTCACCTAGCAGGCTACTTAAACCTTTTCTTCTCTCAAGATAGTATGCAGGTCATTTAAGCTTTTCGTCTCCTTGTTCTTCTGCCAACCTATACCAGTGAAACATATATTAGTTTAGCACAACTGTGGAACCAACACATCCAGAGGACACACCCAATTCAAGTTACAACAATTTCATTCTAGGTTTTAAATGCAACGAGAACCTTGTACTTTGGCAAGAATTTAGCAAACATTACCCTTACTATAAATAATCTAGGGAACAATTTCTAGTTAGGAAATCAGATAAAAATAATATTGTAAGCTCCCAGATCTTGAGAAGAATAAATTTTTGTCTTTCAGTTGATATCTAATGTTGTGCCCTAAACACACATATTAACAAGATCCATAACCTAATCTCATCTTCATTGCCATACATCTACACATTGATTGGTGGTTTTATTGGTTGAAATCTGAAGATGGTCGACAGACAGCACAAATGAAGTCTGAAGTATTTAGTAAAGGAAAAACAGCACAATTATCATCCTGACCCTATTTGGGCTCGAAAGAAACTTTCTTTTCTTAGTTGGTAAGATAACATTTTATGCATCAGTTAAAAACATTTCAAGAGAAAAAAGTTTAGAAGCAAAAACACTCCTTTTTCTGGTTATCATCTTTATATTTACAAGGAAAAAAAAAAAAAACTTTTACCAGGTTTAAATTAGCAGTCTTAAAAAGTTTCCACTAGGAACAATTGCAATTCAACTAATGTTTTCCCAGTCCTAAAAGCAAGATAACATATAATGAGAAAAAGAACTAAGGCTTACAACATCTTCATCTATATTGATAACTTCCGAGGCTGATGTCTCTACTGAAGCTTTTCGTCTCCTCTTTTCGTTTGCTGCAATAAGACATTAAACAGTTATCCACAAATTTACCTCTATAAACCCTTGGAAGCATTTCGAATGCCAGGTCTGACTTCACCTATGATAATTTCAGCTTTTTACTGCTTTTTACATAGTAACTCGACACAAATTCATACCAACTTTTAAGAGACTAGAGACATGTCCATGAACAAAAATATAGGTAGTATTTTGGAACCACTACGGTCACAGCTATAAAATCAATCTACTTAGTACAAATCTCAACCCAAACCAATTATGATCATAACATCCATTAAGAAAAATACTCCAAACATGAAGCAGACTGCTTTAGGCAAAGGCCTACAGAGTAATCAATGGCACATAAATAAATCCAGATATTATTACCAGCCATTCCGCAAGCAAACTTTCCTTGCTCCTGTATTGATAAGGTTTTTGATTGTTGGCCAGCATCATCACCAACCATATCAACTGCCTCGTTTATACTACTGAAAAATGAATAAGATAATAATAGCTGTAACAGGTATATATGAGCTTATATAGAATCAATTAAAATGAAGTGCACAAAAACACCAAAGATGCCCTGATTTACAAATTGTTGTGCAAACATAGACCCTCAGAAATCTCAAAATAATTTCTTGGGCTAATGAACTCAGACCATATCTCACAGAAGTTATCAATGCATAAAAGATAGAAATGATTCTCACAAACACAGAAACTTATATCACAAAAGGCAGTAAGCACTATGTCTTGCGCTTAGCTGGGCACAGAAACGACAAATAGAAAGAAAGAGGGAGAATAAAGGCTCTAAACTGGGAGAGACAGAGGTGATAAATAGAAACTACAGGAAAACAAACATAAGATACGAGAGAAACTTTAAGTGCTATGTCCCAGATTGCCCTTTCCCTCCCACAATGTTTAGTGAGAGGAAGGGATTCCTAAAATTAATAATGAACAAGAGGAAGAAAAGCAAAAATTATGATCTAGAAACAAATCAAGTCCCAGCTTTCAAACGGCTTTTAATTGATGGGCAGGGAATGCAAAAAAAGTTACGGTGTGCCAGTAACTTTTTTTTTTAAAATTTCATTTTCTATTTTGTTGATTTTCAATTGAGAACAAGAAGTTAATTTTTTATTTTTAGGATCCAAAACATGTCTGGTAGAATTAACAAAAATCGTACTTTGCAAATGAAAAAAATGAAAATTTGTTTGATGCACAATGTTAAGGTGAATGTTATTTAGTTTTTCTTTTTTTGTTTACTTCTATTCCTTTAATGAAAATGAAATTATAATTGTTTAATTTTGATTGTTTGGTTGTCTTCTCATGGAAAAAGTTCATCCATGGTAAAAGGTAATAATAATAATTAACAATATACTAAACTTCGATAAATAGATACAATTTTAATTCTTTAAATTAATTAAGTAATTATTATTAGCAGTTGATAATATAATTACATATTACCCATTTTTTATAGTTTTAATCATGTTGAAATATTTTAATAATTTTATTCATTTATTTTTTAAGTTTTGGACTGCTATGTAATTATGCATATAGTAAGATTAAAAACATAATTTTAGGCAATCAGCTCCACAACCTTTTTTATTTCTTCTTCTTCATTCTCTCTATACTTTGACATGATCTTAGAGCTTGGTTTGTCCTAAGGGTCCAAAGTTTGAACCCTCCCGCATGATAAAATTGAAAAATTGAATTTTTTATTTGCTATAAGAAATTGTTATGTGTTTGTATTTAGCTTGAGCCTCATGACAAGTCTGTTGGTCTTACACCTGAGCAAATGGGTTAGAGAGCTTATACAATATTGTTAGGCCATTTTATAATATTGTTAAGTCCTTTCCTATCAACTTAAGCTTGTAGGTTTGATGATTACAAACAAAATATCAAAGCTTGGTTCCAATTAAATTAAAACGCTTGCTTGTAGTCAAGATATTGCCAAACAAACACCATTGCAGGTTTATCAAAGATGGAACCTGCGAGTTAGTAACAACACTATTCAATTGCCATCTAATCTACCAACTAAACCTTCTATGAATAATTCTCCTCCACACCCCAATTCTTCCATTATGGTGTCCATTGACAATTCAGGTAGTACATCTTCTAGTTTTTTTTTTTTTTTTTTTTTTTTATAGGAAACAAAGATTTCATTAAAAAAGACAGAAGTTACAAATGTGAACTAGCAGTCCACCAACAAACAAACAAACAACTACGAAAACTAAAAACAAAATTGAAAAAAATAATCAACAAACAGTAACCTCCCAATCTAGTAAAATAAGAAATAACAATAAATCTTTGAAATTTTCACCATAAGAAGCCCAAAGAAAAGCCAAATAATATGTTTTATCCCCTAAAAAGTTCTCCTCTTCTTCGATTTCATTAGAGATTCTTATGTTTCTTTCCTCCCAAATAACTCATAAAATGGCGAAAACTCCACAATATCAAAAAATATTAGTCTTCTTTACTCCTAAGATTTCAAATTCTTCCAATAAGAGAGAACATAAAGATTTAGGAGTAGTCTATTTTAAACCAACTACAAAAAACTTGTTCCACCACCAAACAATGAAGAAAAAGATGATCCAAGTTTTCCCCCCAGCGCTTGCACATAAGACACCAAAAGAGAGAGAGACAATTACTAGGAAATCTTTTTTGGATAACATCACAAGTACTTAATTTTCCATGAACAATAAGCCAAATTAAAAACTTGAAGAAACACCCTTAAGTAATGAAGTGAGGGAACAAAATTCCTCAATCTCCCTATCATTCAAATTTCTCCTAAAATCGAAGCACTAACCTCTATGAATAGAAAAACGATCTGATCTACTTAAAACTGAAACATTTTAAGAATATGTGAGCTTGTACAATCTTGAAAACTTTAAATATAGAGGCTGAGAATCCAACCAACAATCCTCCCAAAATCGAATTCGAGCACCGTTTCCAACTACACTCCTCAAATTACCCGAGAAAGCATAGAAACCTTGCATAATAATTTTCTAAGGACATCGGCTAAAGCCTTTAAGAACCACGTTGAACTCCGAACCATTTCCTTGAAGTCCATACTTCCAATCACTTTATGCCACAAAGAATTTGGCTCCAAAGAAAACCTCCATAACCATTTGCTTAGCAATGCCAAATTCTTCATCGCAATATTCCCGATCTACAAACCATCTTTATGTTGAGGGCAAGTGACAACATCCCATCTTACTAAATGAGCTTTCCTTCCTTCACCACTACATCGCACAAAAAATTACTCATAATCTTCTCAATTCTTTTATCATCGCAATAGGCAATCTAAACAAGGAAAGATAATAAACAGGAATGCAATGCAATACAACTTGAATCAAGACCAATCTACCACCCTTGGAAAAAAAAACATTTTTCCATCCCTCTAATCTCTTCTCAACTTTTTCCACCACCGAGGCTCAAAACTCAAAAGATTTAGGATTACCTCCCAACGAAATCTTTAAATATTTCAACGATTATCTCCCTACCTCCCACCCCAACAACGTTGGCCAAGTCAACTAACTTCCTATCATCACAATTAATGTCCGCCACCATGCTCTTAGCCAAATTTACCTTAAGCCCAGAAATCCAACAACACAGTCAAATCATTGCAACCAAAGAACCAAACTTCTCTTCATCACCAGAAGAAAAAAAAATGGTATCGTCAGCAAATTGAAGGTAAGAAATGACAACATTCTCCTTACCCACACTAAAACCTTCCATCAGATGAAATTCCTTTGCTCTATCAATCAACCTTCCCAAACAATCCGCCACAAGAATGAACAAAAAGGGGTCCTCTAGAAGCAAAAACTTTCCCCCAGGTCTCCCATTTGTCATAATCGAAAAATTTGCAGACTTTAAGCAACCCATGATCCCAACTTCTCCACTTTTAACCCAAAACCTTTTGCTTCTAAGATGAAGTCCAGAGAGTCCCAATCCACATGATTGCAAACTTTTTCAAAATCAATCTTGAAAACAACACCTTCTCTTTTCTTCATTTTGAATTCCTCCACCACTTCATTAGCCACAAGAATAGCATCTAAAATTTGTCTACCTTTAACAAAAACAGACTGACAGCTAGAGATAGTACTGTCCAACACCTTTTTCGATCTAAAAGAAAGAACTTTGGCAACAATTTTGTACAAACTAAAAACCAAACTAATTGGTCAAAAATCACCAATTTTCAAAGAGTTGGATTTTTTTAAGATAAGACAAATGAGTGTTGCATTGGTGATTCTATTAACAATCTCATTCTCAAAAAATTCCAAGAACGCATCCATCAAATCATCTTTAATAATCCTTTAACAAGCATGAAAGAAATAGAAATTAAAACCATCCGGGTCAGGTGCCTTTTCTTTGCTACAATCTATCATAGCCTTCTTCTTCTCAAAAGATCTTTCCAACCAAATAGCTTTATCTCTAACAATACAGTCTAAATTTAAACCTTAAATAGTTGGTCTTTCCACATCTTCTTTAGAATACAATTTCTAAAAGAATCAAATAATTTCATGTTCAATAGCTCCCTCCTCTTCAACAATAAATCCCTCATTTAACTCAAGCTTATCAATACAATTCCTCCTCATTCTCCCATTAACGACTTCATGGAAAAATTTAGAATTGTCATCCCCTTCTTTTACTCATTTAACTTTAGCTTTTTGCCTTCATAACATTTCCTCCTTTGTCACCTACTTCTCAAGCTTTAACTTCAACTGAGATATTTTCGATCTCAAAGAGTCACAAAGCGAACCTTCAACTTCAAATCTATCCAAATCGAGGATTCTAGACTCAATTTTTTTCTTCTCTTTGAAGATGTCTCCAAAGACTTCCGTATTCCAAATTCTCAACTTCATTTTGATCCATTCAAGCTTCTTCATAAACCTATAACCCTTCCAACCTTGAAAATCCATTTCACTCCACCGTTCCACCATATTTCCAACAAAAGATTGATGTCCCAACTAGACATTCTCAAACTAGAAAGGAGGAAGGCCCTAATTCCTATGCGAAGAATCCAACAAGATAGAACAACGGTCTAAAATCGTTCTCACTAATGCACTTTGTCTAACCAACCCTGGCTAACTCTCCCCAATCATTCAAAATAAAGGAACATATCAAGTCTGCAACAAATCACACTTTATCTAAAATTAGACCAAACGAACTCCAAATAGTTCCTAACAGCATCAATCAAATTAGTTTCTCGAATAAAACATTTAAAGTCTTTCATGCTTCTAGTTTCCCTTCTCCCTAAAGACTTTTCAGAAGGAAATCTAACAACATTAAAATCTCCACCAATACACCATCTCGGAGAGCATAACCCAAATAATTCGAACAACTACTCCCAAAACGCCTTGCTCTCTCTTTTCTTATTCGAAACGTAAACCCTTGAAAGCCACATCAGTACAATTCCACTGGAATGACCTTCTGAAGGTAAATAAACTAATTGTTTGAATCTTGCTCCCTAAACACTTCTAATGTTACTATGATCCACAACCTATTTTTTAGACTCAATTAAAATAACCACATCTGAATTGACCTTTCTAATTG
Source organism: Dimocarpus longan (assembly GCA_022984855.1). Lineage (NCBI taxonomy): Eukaryota > Viridiplantae > Streptophyta > Magnoliopsida > Sapindales > Sapindaceae > Dimocarpus > Dimocarpus longan. The sequence goes on from CM041018.1 coordinate 14,073,024, forward strand.
CCTCCTTAATCATCCTTTTTTCTCCCAACACCCTGATCCCCGCACATTCTAGCTCAAAATCTTCATAAAAGTGCATGAGAACCCTTACCCCTTTTCTCCTCTCTCGTAATTCAAACCTCACTAAAGATTCTGCAATTCCTTACTTCTTTTCTTCTTTGAGCCCAACTCCACAAGAGAAGAATTCTGAATTGGTTTAACATGATAAGAAAGAGTTAAGTTCATCTTCTTTAGTAACAACATACATTTTTCTCCATCCTCAGAATTTACAAGACCTTTTTCTTCTTCACTCCTAACTGTCTGATAACTTGAAATTTCTTCTTTTACATCTTGATTTGCTGTCTTTTTCCTCCTTTGGTATTGAAAAAAGGTTCCAACCCTACCCCTTCCCTCTATGCATCTCAAACTACGGTCCACAGGCAAACCCAAAATCTGCTCCTCAAACAACAAAGCCATATTCAAATCCCTCTTCCCTGTCAGCCTCCTTCTATGAATCAACCCCCTCTTTTGCTTGGCTTCCTTCCGATTCATTGTTCGAGTCCACCTCTTTAGCGAAACTCCCTTGATTCAAATCAAACTCCTTACCCATTATATCTGTAAGCTCGAGAGGTATTTTCGATCCAAACCTTTGATTGACAATTCCAACTTCTACCCCCAAACTTAAGCAATTCGAGCTACGGCATCTGATGAGGAAAGGACCATGATCTTTTTCATCGTCATCTGAAACCTTAGCCCCCATATTATCGACACCAATAGGCTTCTCTTCATCAAAATCGGAGTCGATTGACCGTAGAACTGAGGCTTCGCCAAAGATGCGACTTGAACTCCTCACTTGAGCAACCCGAAACATGATCACTAAATGAAAATGGTGTAAAGATTTTCGGTTAAAAGAGCCAACTTTGGGCCTAACCCATCCATCAAAAAACCCGAATGACACATCCTCAACTCATTAACACATGGAGGTCTAGATACATTTGCCCGATTCAACAAAAAAAGAATCGAAGACTCGATCTGATCCTTATTTCATCCGGTTGCATCCCAAGGCCCACCCATTCCTTTCAATAAGGCTCTTTCCCCTTTTCCTTAAAATGGGCCCAATCACTTATATCCTTCAAGCCCCTCAACCCACCCATAACATTGATCTTCTCCTTTAAAAGCCTAACAAAGTCAACAGACACCTTTTTAATCAACATCTTCTTCTCATTAGGCACTGCACATTCTGCATCTGCTCCCTATTAGACCCATTTTCGTTAAAAACTCTAAGGTTAACCCTAACAACACTTGTCACTTTCTGGTCAACGCCTTGCTTTTGTTTCAAATCTCTCAAACAATCACTCTCTTCTCGAAAAACAACAGACCCATCTTTCTTCACCTCTACCATTTCAATGCACCTATTATCTCTCTTCACCCTCCACATCCCTTTTGTTTGCTTCCTGAAAAAAGATCCGATTTGAACTTTTGAATTGCCCAACCCTTATTTGCTGCCATGTGCCTCTTTCCCCCTTACGACCCCTTCGTTAACCTTGCAATTGTGAGTGAAGCTGGAGCTGCCACTGTAAAAAGCATGATATTTAGAGAAAGGTCTGATTCTAATGTCTAGAGTACTATTTCCATCCTTAATTCCTATTACGATAGGAATAAAACCATTTTCCATCTTACTCACTTTAATCTTTGCCTCACCTAAAGATTGAAGAAGCTCTATTGGTTTATTAACCTAAATGAGTCCCCCATAGAAATCAGTAATTTTGCAAAAGGATTTCCTATTCCATAAATGAAATGAAAGCTCTTCAATGGCTATCCACCTTTCACCAAAAGCCAATCTATCCTTGACACAGTTAATATCAGGGCTCCATTGCTGTAAAGAAACAGAAATAGAGCCTTTTAACTAAGATTTTCCCAACTTACCAATTCTGGTAGCCTCCCTAACATCATGGCAAAAGAAGATAGTTTTATCATCATAGAATGGTTTCAACTCAACCATAAAACCTAAAAATTTTGACAACACCTTCTAGCTAAAGCTCCAGTCGACCCAACCATCCATCTTGGTATAGACCACTGCTCTTATCCATTCACCATACACAAGACATTCAACAAAGCTTACTCCCCTCTTAACCCATTCAGCCTTTCTCCTCCCATTTTCATCTTTACTAACTTTGCTAACTAAAGTATTACTCTTCATCTTTCTGACCCTATCAAACTTCTCCACCTTTACCACCTGAAGGAAAAATGCTTGAAATCATCTTTGCACAATCAAATCACCCAACAACATTGATTCCCATCGGAACAAAGATGCTCTTCAAGCCCGATTTGCCAATAACTAGAGAGACATTTAAGAAAGCTCCTTTGTTGTTTTCAAACAGATTAATCCATATCTGATACATATTGAATCTACGGATGTGGAAGAATTTCCTATCAGTGACATTTCGAACTGCTTCTAATAAGCAATTCCCTAGCCAAAAAGCATAATCCAACCCCACCTTCAACTCAAAAGCACCATGACTATTCCTCTCCAAGAGCTTGATTACATTACCAGCAAAAAGCTCATCAAATTCTAAAGAAAAGAACTTACTCTCAATCCTAATTTGCCAAGCTAAATGAGAAAAATGACCCGAGCTACTCATCTTCACTCAAAGATTAATGAGAAATCTTAGAGAGAAGAAGAGAGTACATGACAAGAGCATTGACATACAAAAGTAATGAAGTAAGTAGCTCATTCAATCCAACACCCATGTTATAGTTATAGCTTGTAAATGGCAAATCTTACCGTCAACTTGTTAACCGTACATCTTCTATTACTCTTGTACATGTTACTAAGGGTATGTTTGGTTACGTTTTTAAAATAATGTTTTTCAAATGTATTTTTAAAAATCAAAAACATGTTTTGCAAATAACGTTTTAAAAAATGATAATGCGTTCGGTAGTATTATTTAAAATACATTTCGAAAACGAAAAATGATAAAAGTTGTTTAGTATCACTTTTGAAAAAATACAAAAAAGACAGTGCAAATGCAAGCAAGCCAAACTCTTTTGAGACCAAACAAACACGTCCTACAGACAACATTTTATCAAAAACTTGGTGGTGTTCTTACAAAACAAAGGTGATGATCGACCGCGAACGATCCTACTTAGGTAGTTGTTCATGTTGAACATGTATATACAAAAGCCAACCCATCTGTAGTTTCTCTCTTTTTCTCTCCCACAAAAACCTCTGCATCCAATTTTGTTCTACTCTCTCCATTTTTCCTCCTCGAAATGCTCCTCCTCATCGAAGGCAGCTTTAAGGTCAAACTCTCTCTATCTCTCTATCTAGGTCCTTTTTTGGTTTTCTACTTGTTTCCTAAGAAAATTATTAAAAAAAAAAAAAAGATTTTTACTCTCATTTGGAAAAGATATATATTTTTTTTTTGTGAAACCCAACAGTTGTTTTAGATCTAGGTTTAGTTTCTCTTGGTTTTGTTGATTGAGAATCTATTCCTATCTGGGTTCTTGTCAAGGTATTGGTACAGTCATCCTCTCTATATTTGGTTAAAGAGAAAATGAACTGTCAACAAAGAAACATCATGGCGGGCTATGTTGTGGTAGTAGAGGAAAATAGAGGTTTGATGCGGTGGTTTGCCCCAAACCTATCATGGTAGGCCTCTTAAATCCCTCTATTAGACCAAAATGTTTTCTGAGATTTTCTATCCTCCATAGAAGTGAACAACGAAAAAACTTTAGCTTTTAAGTTATACCGTGCCAAAAAAAAAAAGTTTTTGAAAATGATGGAAAGCAAGAAAAAAAAAATATTTTTAACTCCCACCTGATAATTTTTAAATACCTGTTTTCCATTTCCAAAATTGTGTTTTTAAAAATGATTGCCGAACACACTTTACGGCCTTTTTCATTTTGGCAATCACATTTTACCACCCATTATTTCATTTTTGAAAATCCTAAAAAACCTAAAACACATTTTGTTCATTTGCTTTAGCTTTACCCTCTATATCTATACCTAAAACCTACAAAGAGGCTCTTGCTCACCCAAGGTACAAGTAAGCTATGGAGGGAGAATGGGTACTTTAGTGAGATGTGGTACATGGGAACTTATTGACTTGCCAAAAGTTAAGGTAAGGTTAGTTGCTACAAGCTATACTCAAAATGTTTGGGGATTTTAATCTCGCTGCTTGTCAATTTTGCTTAGCATCTTTACCAATAGGATGTTAAAAATGCATTTTTATTTTATTTTATTTTGTTTTATTTTTTTTATGGTGCATTTAATGAAGAGGTGTATATAGAGCAAGAGCAACAACCAAAATCTGTTGTTTAAGAGGAGAATGATAAAGTATGTAGATTAAAAAATTCTACCTATGATTTTAAACAGTCTTCTAGAGCATGGTTTGATAAATTTAGTAATGTCTTGGTTTCTTTTATGTTTTGTCAATCCAATTCTAATCTTTCAGTCTAAAGGAAGTTGTGATACTTGTGGTTTATGTGGATGAAATTGTTGTGTCTTGGTAGTGATGCTGCAACCAGTATTGAAAAAGTTAAAAGACTATTTAAAGCAAAATTTTCACATCAAAGATCTTGGAAGGTTGACATACTTCTTGGGTATTGAAATTACTCATGGAAAGGATGGAATTAGCTTGTCTCAAAGAAAGGATGTACAAAATCCACTATAAAAGATTTGTATGTTCGAATGTAAGCTGATTGAAACTCCTATGGAACAAAATGAAAATTTAAGGATAAAGATAGTCCAAAGTTCTCAAACAAAACAAGGTTTAGAAATTTAGTTGAGAAGTTGATCTATTTAACTATTCCTTGTCTGGATATAACATTCTCTGTGAGTGTTGTGACTCAATTCATGGAATCTCCTAAACAAATGCATTGGGAGGCTTTATGTAGGGACTCTACGATACTTGAAAAGCACAGTGGGATTTTGTTTGTTATACAAAAAGACTATTATATCCACTTGATGTTGTTAGTATTTCTAATGTTGATTGGGCAAGTGTGGTGATTGACAGAAGATCAACTAGTGACTTTTGCAAATTTTTAAATGGTGGGTTAACTTAGTTACTTGGAAAAGCAAGAAACAAAATGTAGCGGATAGATCAAGTGCTGAAGCTGAATATAAGGCGATGGCTCATACATTTTGTGAGCTAACGTGGGTAAATATCTACTCCAAGAACCGGGATTCTCAATTAACAAGCCAATGACTATGTATTGTGATAGCCAGACAACTATTTATATACCTAGTAACCCTCTTTTTCATGAAAGAACCAAACACATAGAAGTAGATTGTCACTTCATTCGAGCAGTGAAGTTTCTACACCTTAATGTCATGTTTGCTAATCAAGTAGGAGATAATTTTACCAAGGCATTAGGAAAGAGAGTTTTCTAATATGTATTCCAAGTTTGGTCTTCCAAACTTATCTACTCCAGCATGAAGGAGAGAGTTCAAGTAATTTAATGGTACCATTTTCTTTCTTTTATATATTGGGTTGTTATATAATTTTACATATATTAAGAGTATAAGTAGAATTTTAGGGCTCTCAATTTAGTACACAAACTTTTTTATTTTTTTCTTCTCCATACTTTGATAAATCAATTCTACTATTTTTACATAGGGTAAATTTCATTTCGTTCTTAGGTTATGGGAAAGTGTCAAATTTTAGATTATGTTTTGAATACAAAATTTACAAAACGCATCAAATTAGTCCCTCTCGTCAGTCAATTAATGGTTAAACTAAATGGACAGCATAAAAAGACTCTTTTTCCTTTGTTCTCAGTTAGAACATTGTAATATTTAATATTAAATAAGGGCAAAACAGTCTTTCTATTTATAAATAATTAAAATCAACTTAAAAATATAAATATAAATATAAAAAATAAAAAATTAAAGGAAAAAAAAAAAATCATCATTGATCCGTTATTTTTTTGAAAAAAAAAAAATCTCTTTTTTTTTTTAAATAGGAAACAAGAAACTTTATTAATAAAAGAAAAGAGATACATCTGTGAACCAGAAGTCCACCTTAAGATAAACAAACAAAGTCTAAACCTAAAAGTAACATTGGAAGAAACAATTAATACATAGCAGCCTTCCAATCTAATAAAATAAGAGAGAGAGGCAAATGTTTAAATTCTTCACTAGAAGACGTCCAAAGCGAAGCCAAGTAAAACGCCTTATCCCTTAAAAAGGTTTCCTCCTCTTCGACTTCTTCAAAAATTCTTCTATTTCTTTCCTCCCAAATAACCCATAAAATAGCGAAAACTCCACAGTTCCAAAGTATCCTAGCCTTCTTACCTCCTCCTAAGGCTCCAAATTCTTCCAATAAAAAAGCACCTACAAAATTAGGGGCTGCCCACCTCAATCCAAGTAAAGAAAATAACTCATTCCACAACAAGCCAACCACGGGACAATGAAGAAAAAGGTGATCTAAATTTTCCCCCCAACTCTTGCACATGACACACCAAAAAGGCGAGAGACAAATATTAGGAGTTCTTTTTTGAATGATATCACTTGTACTTAATTTCCCCTGAACCAGAAGCCACACTAAAAACTTTACCTTGTTCGGAGCCTTTGACTTCCATATCAAGTTGTCATACTCAAATGTAGGAAGAGAATCATCTTGGACTAACTTTTCAAAAAAGGTTTTGCATGAGAAGATGCCATTGGAACTTAACCTCCACACCCTATAATCATCCGATCCATGATTGAGGGAAACACCCTCGAGCAACGCAATAAAAGAAGAAAATTCCTCAACCTCCCTATCATTCAAGTTTCTCCTAAAATCAAGGTGTCATCCTTTATGAATAGAAGAACAATCCACTCTACTTATGATAGAGACATTATGAGAAGACGTGAGCTTGTACAATCTTGGAAACTTTAAGCTAAGAGGTCGGTTTGACATTATGAGAAGAAAAAAAATCTCTTTTTCTTCTTTTAAAAGTTTCTCTTTTTCTTCTTTTGATATTTTTATTTTTATTTGTCAAGTTTATTTTAATTATATTTGATCTTCACTATCCATCTATGAGATGAAGGGTAAAGATCTATATTTTCGATTTTCTATTTTAATTTTCTTTATATTTTAATTGCATTTTATCTCCACTGTTCATCTCAATGATGGACGGGGGAGATCCATCTTTTTTAAACTTTTGTTTATTTTCTTCTTGTTTTAATTGCTTTTAATCCACATCATACACATGACATTCTCTTGATCTTGACAGTAAAATGTCAAGATTGCCCCTATTGATCAAAGTCAACATTTGGCTACTGGTGAAGGGTGAACTAATAGCAAGCAATAATTTGACGTGTTTCAGAAACTTTAGGGAATATTTGATGCGTTTTCGAAACATAATTAAAAATTTAACGCTTTCCCAAAACATAGGGATGAAAAAGATATTTACCCTTTTATATAATTAAAATGATATACATAATTTAATCAACATCAGGTCCTAGGAACGAGAGAGAGAGGAAAACAAAACTGCTGAAAACATCAATCGGATGTTTCCAACATCCAAAGTGTAAGAGGGTTTTCTGTCATTTCCTGTGTTCTCAATATTTTGTTTTAAAAATTGTCGGACAGCTTTTATAAATTATTTGAACTTCGAAAACAAAAAAACAGTTCCCGGGAATGTAAACAAAAGGCCCCTTAACATTTGCACTAAGAATATTGAAGAATCAAGAGTTGGAATTATCCTTGGAAGACGGCCACTAATAATATACATCAAGCCAGAAAGTATCAGATACACAGGTATTTTAGATGAAGTATAAAAGATTTGTTAAATATATGATATATATTCTTGTGTGCTGCTGGCTGTCTGATGTATATGCTGTCAATTGTCTTAATTGTCTAATAAGAATGCTACCAGCTTGAATATTGTAAGCTATTCTAATGCTGACTTGACTGATTCTAAAGCTGACAGAAGGTTTACACGTGCAACTGTTTTACCCTTTCGATTGATAATCTAGCAACTAGGAGGAGAAAGAAACAGAAAGTGGTAGATAAAGCTAGTGTAGAAGCATAACACTGTATGATGGCTCATACAACATGTGAACTTATGTGGTCGAAAGCCTTCTAAAAGAACTAGGTGCAGTGCAGATGTTCGAGCATCCCCTATGTTGTATTACGATAACCAAGCCACAACCTACATGGCTTGCAATCCAATTTTTCAACAGACCAAACATAGAGGTAAATTGTCACTTTACTAGGAGAGAACATGATGGCAAGAAGAGTAATTACACCATATATCATCAGAAGATCACATTAGAGACATCTTAATTATGGTTATTCACAACAAAATATTTCTACATCTTTGTTCCAAGCTAGTACTGAAATAATCTATACTCCAGCTTGAGGATTGCTAAAACTAAAATATGAAATCCATGAGTGTCACTAGCTGTCTAACTAACATGCTTTTAGCTGTCTTATTCATTAAGTGATTTAAATTCCAATTTTATTCTGGTTGTGATTCTATATACACACAACATTTCTTCTTCTCTTTCCTCTAACTCCGTCCCTATGAATATATTTCTGTTTGTTAACATGACTTTAATAAAAGAAACACATTAAGGTTTATAAAGGTTAGGGTGTTTGTTATAGCCCCAATTACAGTTACTTATCATAAAAGGAAGGTGCAAGTCAAAGATTTGACAACTTGATTAGAGGAATTAATTTGGGGATGGGATCAAAGATTGTTGGGATATGTTTCTTGATCGTGGGGATTTGATTTGCTTGTCTTTTATTATTTACAGGGAAAGGTTAGGAGTATGAGGGCATCCTTTATGTCTTGAATATTGTAAGCAAAGTAGCTATGCTTAGAGGCTAAGTGTAGCACTTGCCTTAACCTCTTGGTGCAGCATGAAGAGAAATTATCCTTGTTCTTTTGTTATTCAATAATAAAACTACATTGCCTTCCCTTAATTTTACTTTGCGTTAGCGAGGTTTCAACAGTGTTTTTTATATTTGTTTAGTCATGTTGGTCAAAATTACAATCATGTATTTTTCAAGAGTACTATAAATATTAGTAAAGGTTGATGGACGAGAAAAAGCCGTTTTCCCCTAATTTCTGCATCATCTTCTCTAGAACTCAACTTCTTTTTTTTTTTTTTTTTTTAACTTAACGTATCTGTAACATGCAAATCACAAAAAAAGACACCTAAAGCGCACAACATAGATACATGTATATGCAATAGAAGAAAAGGAAAGTGAGAAAAGGAACAAAAGAAATCAGCTCCTATATGAACCACAAATTAAAATGGGGGGATAAAATGGAAGCCACACAAATATTGAAAAGATTAAAAAAAAAAGCAGCATTGCCATGTTCAAAACATTCAAGTGAGAGTATTAAGAACTCACTCATGCTGCGAATGAACGGTATTTATATCCTCCTCCAAGAAAACTTCCTAACAAAATAGAAAACAGTAAATCAAAAGAATCTATTCTATTAGTGAAATTGATAGAAAAAAATCAACTGCAATTTACATAACCAAAAAATTAAAAAAACAAATATAAGTTTGTCAAAAAAGAATTTGACATAACTCAAACAACAAATGGAAAAGAATACAAACTAAAGAATTAGATTTGTATAGATTCGAAAGATGACATTCTGTTGCTTCAAATGATGAGGCCGCTTTAAGAAAATTAATATGCAGCAGGACTATTTTAACTTCATTCATTAGACAAGTAGAGGCCATTTCTTTTGATTGCATTGCCAAAATTGTAGATATAATCTGATTATTCTTACATTCACATGTTTTCATGAGCTGTAAATGTTGATATTCAAGCAAAACAAAATCAAATTCGTAAATATTTCAAAAATAAAAATTAAAAATCAAATAATAATTTATATATATTATGTTCGAAGATGAAACCAACAATACAGTAGTATAAAGCACATGTATTTTACCTTGGAAGTTGGATTTTGAGTTTTAAGGCCATCCACAGTGCCCAAGTAGAAACTGACAAAGTAATCATCAGTATTTTATATAGAATGGCTTCAATTATTTTGTCAACTTATCTTCTTCTGCTAGAAGTCCTCACCGTCTATCAGTTGGAGATACTGATTTGATCCGCTTCCCAAACAAGGCGTCACGCTTAGCACTAAATTCCTATGCAATTCAAAAATATCAATACTCGAGAATTAGGAAGGTAAGCAAACTAAACAATGTCATGGTATATAATCTGATAAAGTATTTACATACTTTTGCACTGCAAGGGTCCTTGAACTTGGCACTCTGGGATTTCAACACTTCAGTAGTAACACTATTGATTGGCCCAACATTTTCCTTCAAAGAACAAGCATTTCCATCTCTGTTTTGAGATGAAACTTGTGGTTCAGTATGAGAAGGTCCAGTAGTAACAGAATCACATGACGACCGTAGTCCTGTCTCCAAAATTACTTCACAAGTTTCAGATGCACCATTTTTGGAGTTGCTTACAGTAGTAGCATACTTATTGTGCAATTCTACAGCTCCAAGTGCTACTGGGGATGCAGCTCGCTTTCGTTTACATCCCATACTAGTTTCCTGCCTCACATTTTTCTTATTGGGCTTTATTACCTCACTTGTTCGCAGATCAAATCGCTTATGTGCTATCAAGTTCAATGTGCTGTTATCAGTAACATCTAACTGCTTACCATCTTCATGATTCAGTTGGCTACATTTAGGAAAAGTATCCACAACTCTTTGAACAAACGTTTGATCAAACTTGAATTGAGAAAAACAGTCCAACTTACCCTGCATAAAAAAGTTAAAAATAAAAGATAAGAACGTGTTATAAAGTTCCACATTTAAAACTTTGTATCACGTAGAAAACTTGCCTCTTCACTCTTCTTAGCAAGACTAATCTGATATAATGATGATGGTAAAAGAATTGGTCCAGGAAAACGTGAGAAAGAAATGCCATTATGGTTTAAATCTTTTATGATGGAGATTCCAATGTCAGCTAGAATGTGTAAATTCTGCATTGTGAGAAACCCTCAGAATCAATATAAATTAAAATTTAAAAATCAAAAGAAAAATAAAATTTATGAGACAATGCTTACAGGAGTTTTTTGAGCATCAACAGCATCCACAGCTCTTTTAATAGCACAAAGAACATCATGAACAAGATCCATGTCACCATCAACAATTTTAGCACTGACTAAATACTGCAAGAGTGAAAAAAGTGGACTGCAAAAGAAAAATAACATCACCTTTATTAACAGACACAAAAACATGACTAGGCAAACCATGAATCTAGAAAAGAAAAGCTGTCTTCGGACATAAACCTACCCAAAAAACTGAATAACTCTCTCTTTATCTTGACAGTCTTCAGGTGGGAAACCTAGATCATGTGCAAGAACATGAATCAAGAATACCACAATGTATGCCGGGTGATCAGTAATCGATACAGTTTGCACCGCAGAGTTTTGGCGAATTCGAGCTTCTTTGCTGTAATCCTTGATGAATTCTGCCATATATTTAAAGGACTACCACAAACAGTGTCAGCAGAAAATATCTGACAAAATCAACAGCTAAGAAGAATCAGTAATACTATATAATTTACATAAATGAGATATAGATACATACATCATTTCGCAGATCCTTGTGACAATCGGAGGTAGCCAATGCAAATGCACACGCATATCTAATAGGTATAACACGCGCTTTCAACAACTTGTGTGTTTTATCAATAAAAGACCTCCGAACAAATGTTGAAGGGTCCTGCAACATGATAAGAGTTAAAAACTTGATTAATTCAGAAAAAATACCAATTTTTAAGTCCCTTGGCGGAAAGGCACATTCTTAGGTTATGAACTTGTGTCACTGCAAAGTTTGGTATACACGTAGCATCACTGACATCATAAATCTTAAGGAACAGATGAACAATAATATTAGTAAAGTAAATATATCCCATTGCCACCATCTACACAAGGTCATCAGTGTGAATGCATGTTGTTATAAGTGACAATCCAAAATCAGATTTACTTGTGAATTTATCTGCTTTTACACCCATAATCTATCATCATATTTTTTTCCCAATCATAATATTTCATTAACATCATGGTAAAACCAACTAAGTAATTCAGACACTGACATTGAATCAAGCAACTTTTACAAACTTGTACATACTTCATAGTTTTAACAGAAAAAGAGTTATCATCCCTTATAATTATATGTTTTTTTTAGGTCATCAAGTTTTGTATAGGCCTGTCAAATCAAATTTTCCAGAGCTGTACCCAAATTTTTTCTCTTTCTGTATACGGCTTGTTTTATCTATACTTCACATATTTTCATCCTGATTAATACAATTTCTGTTCCTGTACCAGGAAACAGAAAAGTTTGCCCATAGGCAGCAAGTACAAAAAGGTTAGGAAGTTATAAAACCAAAATAGGAAATTAAAAAACCTCGGACAATGATAAACCTCATAGGTACTTTAAAAGCCATAAAAAATAAAAAATAAAAGAATTGAGATTACCAGCTGCATGTGATTTCAAACTTAACACATTCAATATATTCATGTAAAAGGGAGGAAAAAAAAAACTCAGCAAAATGTTAAGTTTCAAACTTCAGTGCTGTCTACTGAAACTAGTCCTACTGCAATGTGTTTCTCTAACCTTTGTCTAGATCTATATCTGAGAACATTTCACAGAAGTGAAGATTTTTCCATCTAACCTGTACATATCCATAGTTGATCTCTAATCAAATGCCTTTTGAAAATAAGATTCCAATAGATACTTCAGAACTTTTTTTGCTACACTGGCTATTCCTTATGCACAGTTAGACCAGCTTACCTTAGCCATCACAACTGTAGAACAAAATATCTCTGGAGAAATATGCAAGTCCCATCTCCTGGAAAGGCGGAGAACAGATTTTGCGGCAGCTAATCTGATATGAGCATCATCACTTTCACTGCAGCACAAGATTTTTACCATGCAAATAAGCATTTACATTAGTCAACTACTAATGTTTGACACCCAGAAGTACAAGGGCCTAACCCATGATGCAATCAACAAATTACCAAAGATGACATAACTTTGAGAAGCAAGATCTCCTTGGAAAATTACATCGACAGTTTGTTATTCCAAAATTATTGTTTTCCTTCAGATAGGAACCAACATGACTTAATCATTGATTCAGTAGATCATAGAAAACTAAACCGCTTTTCAACATTGCAAAATAAGTTATTAACGATAAGACTTGAGCTAAAAAGCCTCATTTTTCATTCTACATTCTTTTCCAAGAAAAACCGTGTCCCAAGAGCTTAAGATTGTGCAGCTTTGATAGCAATTATCATGTCCTCAATGCTTTATAAAAGTAAAGATATGTAGTTCAAAAGACAAGTCAAGATAAAGAAAATTCATATCTAGTAATTTCTAATTAAAGATGTTTGAAAGCAAAGATATTGCAGCAAACTTCAGAACCATACCATGAAATGTGATCATTGAAAATGTCAGCCTTATGAAGCATCTTCAACAAAACATCAAGTAATCCACTAATTTTCCGTTTGACATGAGATCCTTGATTTGGCAAAAAGCTTTTGACAAGTGTTTTCAGCCCATAAACCTGCAAAAGCAGGAGATTAAACTTATCATAAAGAGAGTTATCTATGGTTGTGGTAAAATTTGTTGACAGCAAACACTGTTCTCTTTAATTCAATTAGAGCTTTACAGCTTTTGCCCAAAGTTTCCAGTTCGATGTTAAATTGATATTTTGAACGCTCAATTCATAGCATTCCCACTTTGAATAGAGCAAGTCTCATAATGGAACCAAGATCAAATTCAACCAAGGTCTAAGGATAACAACTATGTTTTTTTTTCCAAGTATCACAAAGTAATTGGCATTTTTTTTTTTTTTGATAGGAAACAAAAACTTTATTAATAAAAGAAAGAAGATACACCTATAAACCAGAAATTCACCTTAAAACAAACAAACAAAGTCTAAACCTAAAAGCAATATTGGAAGAAACAATTAACAACTAGCAGCCTTCCAATCTAGTAAAATAAGAGAGAGGGACAAATTTTTAAATTCTTCACTAGAATACGCCCAGAACGAAGCTAGGTAAAACGCTTTATCCCTTAAAAAGGTTTCCTCCTCTTCGACTTCTTCGAAAATTCTTCTGTTTCTTTCCTCCCAAATAACTCATAAAATAGCGAAAACTCCACAGTTCCAAAGTATCCTAGCCTTCTTACCTCCTCCTAAGGCTCCAAAATCTTTCAATAAAAAAGCACCTACATAATTAGGGGCTGCCCACCTCAAACCAAGTAAAGAAAATAACTCATTCCATAACAAACCAACCACGGGACAATGAAGAAAAAGGTGATTATGGAGAATTTGATTCGGACTTCTTAAAATATTTGTAGTAATAGGATTTTTAGATTTTGATTAGGTTCAAAATATAAAGATATCTTTTATCTCATTGGATATGAAATCAGCATAGTTTCTTAGGTCACCAACATCATTTTTATTTAATTTATCCTTATCTTAAATTTCATTTATAGTTTCAATATAATGTTGTGATTGAATAGTAATAAATATTATTATTATTTTTTGAATCACAACATTATATTAAAAATAATAAGTTCTAGTTTCAAATAAATAATAATAAGTCCTTCATATAATAATAATAATATATATAAAAAAAATAATAATAAAAAAAATATTTACGAGTTTCAATTTCACTTTAAGGTCACGCTCTCAAGTAGGGCTTGCATTACAAGTTGGTGGGTTATGTTTAGGTCAACACAAACACGACACAATTATTATATGATCAACACGAACACACAATTATTAATTGGGTCAGACCCCCTCAACAAACATTAACACGACACATTTGATCTGTTTCTTATATTTATAAGTCATATAAACATGTTACGTTTAAAAGATAATTTTTAAAAGGTTTGATCTATTTAAAAGATAATTTTGACCTATCTAAATGACACTTCTAATTTATTTTACATATTAATCATAAAAAGTAACATTTTTAAAATCAGTAAAATAACTTTTAAAAATTAAAATTATGTTTTTATCCCACTTAATCGTGTCCACATGAAACATGTTATTTACAAAATACACAATAAGTTTATTATATGGGTTAAATGAGTTTATATGATTAGTGACACAACCCGAATAGCCAAAACTTAACCTACTAAATCAGTCCATGTCATGTTACGTGGTTGTAACTTGACCTAAATCGTCAGCCCTACTTTCAAGCCCCACAAAATCCATTAGTTTATGCTATGTCAATCTCCTTCTAACCCAATAAGAAAAACTGTCTATAAAACTAATTTTATTCACTTTCAATAAAGACCAACAGAGTGATACCTTGCAGCTCACAAAAGCATAAGGACCATGATCATAGGAAGCATCTCACAAAGCCAGTTGGACAGCAATATCACCACCACCAATCTCAACTGTAGCTCCATCCACTTTCAATTTGCTAAATTTATGACAAGACATAATGAACGATGCAAAAAGAAGGTTTGTTTGCTTTCATCGTAAATCTAAGCTGTCTTGCCTCTAACTAATTTGAACTTGCATGCACATTATGTACCCCATATAAATTTTTTTGTCCTTGTTTAATCAGCTTAGGTCAAACCAAATATTAAATAGTCCAGGCCCTGGTGATAGTCAACAGCCAATCTAAGAAATCAACATAAATACAGTAGACTTAAACTACTCGTTACAAATTGAGTTTCTGTTATTTAAAACACACCTTCAACTGGCTAGAAGCACCATCATGCCCAGAACTCTGATTGCATGAAATTAAGAAATCTGATGGTTCCACCTACACAAATAAAATTCACATTACTTAGTCAACAATTATTTATAAGCATATGGAGCACATGAGAAAATATGAAAAGATTTATCTCCAACCAAAGTATTCTGAAAAGGCAAATACATATAAGACTATGTATTATATATCACAAAAATTACTTGAATAACTTTTTGATAAATGTATGGTGTAATATCTTCATCTCGAGTCTCAAAAATTGAAACAGAATATTGTGCAAGGCAACCCAATGACTGCAGGACAGTAGAAATGTTCCACCCAATATGTAGAGAATCCACAAGTTTCTGCACAGAGAGACGAATCAAGTTAGATTATCAGTTCAAACACACATATCCAAATTGAGAAATCAGCAAATACAAAAGCATATACATTAAGAAATCACATAGAACAAGTATACATCTTTGCCTTCTTAAAATGATAATTATAAGAATGATGCCAAAAGTGTCAAAGGAGCGATGCTGCACCCTTAGAAGTTCCATTTATGCTACTGCTATTTGGAAAACAAAAATAAATCACTTTCTTAGATGATAAATTTTATTGAACAAAAAATAACGAGAACAGAAAACATATAGATGAAAATGCCAAAAGAAATATCAGCCCCATTAATACAAATATAGTAAAAAACAAAATGACATTCACTTCCCTTTTGCTCTTCCAAAACGAAGCTGATGTTTGAAATTGAAAATAAATGAGTATATGTATTACATCAGAAACAACTAGCTCTAAACTGAAAGCAACAGAAGGCATTATTCTTCATGTTGACATCTAAAAGGATGTAAAATGCCATACTTCAATCCAATTTAGACAGAGACTTCATCGCAAAGAAAGAGATTCCAGGAGGAAACATTCAGCAAATTAGAAAATGTAAAGCTGAACCAAATATGCATTATAGCATGACCACAATCAAATTTTCTGGAAAATCATCATATAAACCCGTATGCATTTGTAAGACATCAACAAATTAATGGGAAAAAAAGGTAAACCGCATCAAGCACAGAAAAAATAAGTTGATCAAATAATATCCAGCAGTGTTAATTTGGAATAAGCTGAGGAAAATATACCTTGCACAATTCTGTTAAAGCAAATTCAGCAGAAGTACCACTTAATGAAGCAATAGCAGAAACAGCATATTTGGACTGAGCACGAGTTCCCTCAAGGCACATCCTCTCCAAAAAGCAATGAAAATCACTACAACGACAAACAAAATGGTGCAGTGGAAGGTTGGTTTCCAAATCAAAACTGGTAAACTCAAATAAACGATAGAACACAAACTTTAAGTTTGTTATTACTGAGCAAAAATAATGAAAAGCTACTAAACATAAACAACTCAAGTCTTTTTATAATGTTGCTAATCCTAAACTTAATAGAAATAGGAATCCTAATATAAAAAGTAACCCTAAACTAAAAATAACAACGCAGAATATTTAGGATTCTTAAACTTGCAGGAATCCTAATCTTGTCCTATATCACAAAATTAACATATATGCAAGCCATCAAATAAGAGCTTTAATAATAGTGAAAGTAAAACCAATGAGATGTTTAAACTCAAAAAAGTACAGAAAATGTAGAAGAGCTCCACCAAATTCACAACCAACATCTAAAAAACTGAAGTTACCAGAATTTGACAGAAATATGAGGGCCAGCTTTTGCTAAAACTTCAATCAGCTTATCATCAATCAGATCATTCGCCTCCAACAACTTCTGAAAGTGCTGCTCTGAACCTCTCAGTAGCAAAGGAAAAACACTGATAATAGCCTACAACAGGTGGAATGACAACGTCATTAAGCAAACAATATCAACAAAAATTCATTCAGCAAGTTTATGCATGTTACATCTAGATATCTATTAATATACCATTGTAATGATATTATCAAAGTTTTACACTATGAAAATATATATGTGTGTGTGTGTGTCTGTATATATGTATATATGTGTCTCTGTGTGTGTGTGTGTGTGTGTGTAGCTAGATAGATACATATATCTATAAGAGTCACATGTGTCAGGCGGCACTTCTTCATTCAAAACTTATTTTCTTCTTTCTTCTAGACTCTTCAGCTTGATGTTCAAAAGGCTTGTTATATATTTTGTTACGTTCATAAACATGTTACACTATAGAAGAATAAAAATAAAAAGAGGTGTAGTTTGATTGAGCCAAGGCTGCAATAAAGAGTACTGGACTTATTTTCACAAACAAAACCAGATGGTTTATGCTGACTCAAGTTTTATGCAACTAGAGGCTCACATCCCAAGGTCTGCGAGTCATAAACTAAATAAATCATGCCTTCAGACCCATATTGCGCCATGAATGCCCACTCAAGCTTTCTCCTTCATCTTCAATTATCAACTTCTGACCACTCAAATGTAGTTTATTGGATTTTACTCTCCATTAATTTATCACTCTGTGGCGATCAGTAATCAGTGTAAATGCAGATGAGATTCTGCCATATTTGGTGGGCTTTGCCATCAGCAATTATCTCATTCCTATATCTTGTACTAAGATGAAAAATGTATATTGCCATTTCACGAATCAGAAAAGAAAAACACTAGTAAGATCCATTGAGATGTAATTCTTACCAGAAGAAGCTTAACAGCAGAAGCCTCCAAATGCTTATCACCTAATCCATTGCAGGAAAGATCATCCAAGATACATCGTACATGCTCTGAATCAAATATATACAAGCACTTTGAGCAAAGCAAATGTAAAAATTCATAATCTGGATGTTTGTCTCCAATGAATTTCAGAAATTTATCCTGAAAATTTGAAAAGAAAAAAACAAAAAGGTCGTCAAGTTTAAGCCAAGAATAGAAGGAATTTAAATGAAAAGGCAACAAAGCAGTGAATACCATATTACAAATGATGAGATGCATTTAAACAAGTTAACTAATTTGGTTAATAAACCATAATAAAATTTTTCGCTTAATAGAAAGATGCCAACCTTAGCTTTAAAGAATAATGACAACATTTAAATGCATACAAAGGAGGGTACCATATAACACATGTTGACACACATTTAAGTTCATTAATCTGGTTAACAAATCATAGATTATTCGAATATATAGTCACGGAAGCCAACTTTGTTTATGAAGAAAAAATCAAATGAGGCAGTGAACAATAAGTAAATGCTAAACAATTAGACATGTCATGCATGAGCAACGAGCTAGAAAGCATGAAAACAACAGAACAATGTATTAATGTCTAAGCTTGAACAAATTTTGTTAAATCACAGGCTCCTCATTTAGTTCATTTGGTAATTATTGACAATCATAACTTATTCCACCAGCTAGGTCCCCCTCATCACAAAACATGACATAACAGGAATGATTTTCTCAAATGACAGTAGTGCAAACTGTTAGCAAGCAGAAATATGAACCCCCCTGACTCCTGTTTTAATTATGTTTGGACAACAGATCAAGAAGTGTTTGTGCTTTGATGACCTTTATATATTGCATTAGCATATCATGCAATTACATCAAACCTAATTAAGCTATGTCTTAGTGTGAAGATTTGGCTAAACAAGCTTAGCGACTCCTTCACATTGCTTCAGATGTTGAGGTTTCTCATATTGGAACACGACTCCTATGTTCAGTAGCTATTATTAGGTGGTAGGATTGGACTTCAAAAAGTCTTGAAGTCCAATACTGCACAATCCCAAGCTGTGGGATTTTAATCCCAGGCAAGTGGAACTTCAGTCTCACCTTCCCCCACAAGGTATGGGGAGAGCAGACTGGACTTATATAAAAGAAACAAACAATAATATTTTATTAAAAAAAAAAATCCAGATAGCATAAATTATTTTATTTTTATTAAAAAATTCAATAAAGTAGTTTATCAAAAACAACTCATTCCTTAAAGAACTTTAAAATATTTTCTTTCATATAAACAAATTAATTTTTAATTTAATTAAAAATTTAACTTCAATAATAATCTTGTTCTACCCAAATATAAATTTGAATATTATATTTTATTTAGAAATTGTGATATATCCAAAGTCTACTGAATTCCATATGCAGTTTATCCAATCAAATCCTAATTCCAAATCCTATCCCATCCTATACACTAAATGGGACCTTAACAGACAAAACTCATTGTATGGTAGACTCCGTTGGAATTGTCAATAAAAAAGGTGCACATTTCAAAATAAGTCAAGTCACAATTTTTATAGAGGAATAAATTATATGCAGGTCTGCCAATAAATGAGGACCACCAGATATGCGTACATACAAAAGAAGAACAAAATATATATAAATTCAAATTTCTCTGAACCAGGTTTATTAGCATAACTTGGGAAACTTGTTCAATTCCTAAACACCATAAACCATTCTACTAGTGAGAACCCCAAACAGAGTTTGTTTCAAATGAATAATTCATGGAGAAACGAGCTTCCTAGAACACAAACATATGCCTGATATAATATCAAGAAAGCACCAAAGATAAGTCAAATAAGAAATTCCGCATGCTCTGCAGGTCATCAAACAACATTCAAAGGGCATGAGGGTTGCACCAAATTGTCAGTTGAATTAAACACAAGAAAGAGAACAAGGTAAACAACGCACTTTTGCATCCTGGCCCCCTTTAGTTGTCAGTTGATCCAATAATTCCTCCAGTGCATTGAAAATGTTATTATCTTTCATCTTGTTCAATCTCTGAAAGCACTCTTCTGCTTTGGAAGGATCTGGAAACAAAGCTGACATTTTCACAAAAGAACCTTCCAGTCTCTTCCGCGTTTCTTCAGGACAGTTCTCCTGCTATGTATAGTATCATGCTCCATTAATCAGACAACCAAATGATCAATTATAACCCAAGCTGCTTACCAGTAACAGACTGAGTTATCACCCATTCACACAATCAACTTGTATATGTAACCATAGTGTTTGGAAAAAAAAATTAATAAATAAACAAATAAATACATATATCAGCAAGACCAACATATACCACAGAATTAGTTTCTAATTTCAAGGGATAAGTTTCTGATTTTATTTCCTAATTTCTAGGGATTTTTCTAATTTTATTGCTTAATTATTTAGTCAATTTATCCCTTGAATTAAAGGATCATCTGTTAAGCTAGAATTATGGAATTCAATGGCAGGACTTTTGTCAAGCTTCCTATATATTCCAGTGTTTTCATCAGTAAAATAATAAAAATGCAGATAATTTCTTCTCAACTTGTTTCGTATCAGAGCAAGGCTCTGGATCTGATTCTTGAATGGCCAAAACAGTGATGACCAGGGCTAGAAGAACAACTAATTCTTTTGAAGAAACTACGTAGAGTTCTACTTTAGGGACAGCCGTAAGCGACGAATAGTGGAGCAGACCATAATTTCCAAAATCCTTCATTTCCTTCATTCCAGTTTACTTCTCACAAGTTAAATGGAAAAAATTACCAGGAGTGGGCTTAATCTATGAAGTTGGAGATCAATGAAAGGGGAAAGCTTGGACATTTGACAGGAGAAGCAACCAGCAGCCGTAGCTCCTAATCTAACCACATTGAGGTCAGAAAACTCGTTAGTCACTGCCTGGCTTATCAACTCGATAGAGCAAACCATAGGTAAACCTTATCTCTTTCTACCCACCGCAAAAATGTGTGGGAGGAAGTAAGAGAAACCTATTCTGATTTAGAAAACTCATCTCAGATTTTTTTTTATTTGAAAACAAAACTCTGGCAATCTAAACAAAGAGAATGTGAAGTCACTAAGTACTACAATGAGATGGTTTCACAGTGGCAAGAATTGGATTAATGTTATAATGATGAGTGGGATTGTCCTACTGATAGTGTGAAGATTATGCAGAAGAAAATGATCGTGTTCATTTATTTCTAGTGGGTCTCAATCATGATTTGGATGAAGTCAGGGCTCGAGTTCTTGGAAAAAAAACCTTTGTCATCCCTTCGTGAGACGTTTTCTAAGATAAGAAGAGAAGAAACTAGAAGAGAGGTTATGTTAAACAATCGAGAACCAAAGCTTATGACAAAAACCGAGAACTCGGTTCTTGTTTCAAGGAACTCTAAATCAGAAGGTGAAAGGAGAAAAAAACCGTAGTGTGATCATTGCAAGAAGCCATGGCACTAAGGAAACATGCTGGAAGATTCATGAAAAGCCTCCAAATTGGAAGGAGAAACCAGGGAGTGAAAACTGAGCATTTCAAGCCTCCCATGAAGAGAATCAGGGGCAACAAGTCAATTCAGAAACGTCTTCATTCATAAAAGAACAGCTAGAGCACTTGTACAAACTTTTCCAATCTCCACAATTTATAGTAAACCCCTCTAGTTCTTTGGCTCAGAAAAGGTAACTTTGTTACAGCTCCTTTTAGTGTCAATTGTAAATTTGTAGTCAAACAAATTCTTGGATCATAGACTCCAGAACAACTGATCATATGACAAGTTGCTCCAATCTTTTCTCAACTTACAGCCCTTGTGCAAGGAAGCAAAAAAATAAAGATTGCTTATAGTTTTCTCTCGGCAATAATTGGGACTGGATCCATTGTTATATCTCCTTTCTTAACTCTGCATAACATCCTTCATGTGCCTAAACTGTCTTGTAACTTTTTGTCAATCAGCAAGTTAACTAATGATTTCAAGTGTCGAGCTCATTTTTATTCCTCTCGGTGTGAGTTTCAGGAACTGGCCTTAGGGAGGATGATTGGCAGTGCTAGAGAAAGCAGAAGTCTCTATTGCTTTGAAGAAGGAATTGATTCAAGAGGACAAGTTCAAAGTACCTGTTTTAAATCTATTTTTGTTAATAATAATGTTATACTACAGCATTATAGATTAAGACATCCAAGTTTTCATTATTTAAAATATTTGTTTCCTAGTTTGTTTAAAAATCAAAATCCATCTTCATTTTAGTGTGAGATTTGTGAATTAGCGAAACACCACTGATCCTCTTTTCCCTAAAACCATACCAAGCATCTAAACCATTTACATTAATCCATAGCGACATTTAGGGACCATCTAGGATTTCAACAATTTCTGGGAAAAAAAAAAAAGGTTTGTCAGCTTCATTAATGATCACACAAAGGTAAGTTGGGTATATTTACTAAAGGAAAAAACTGAAGTAGAAAAGGTTTTCAAAAATTTTTATGCCATGGTGGAAACACAGTTCCAAGAAAAAATCAAAATTTCAGAGGTGACAATGGTAAAGAATATTTTAATAAGATCTGAGGCAAATTTTTCCTGGAAAATGTTATGATACATCAAAGTTCTTACAATAACACACCACAACAAAATGGGATTGCTGAACAGAAAAACAAACACCTTTTAGAAGTT
The DNA here is from genome assembly GCA_022984855.1 of Dimocarpus longan. Classification (NCBI taxonomy): domain Eukaryota; kingdom Viridiplantae; phylum Streptophyta; class Magnoliopsida; order Sapindales; family Sapindaceae; genus Dimocarpus; species Dimocarpus longan. Next base: position 14,096,033 of record CM041018.1, read on the forward strand.
GCCAAGGCTATGTTGTTAACAAAGAAAGTCCCTAAGTATCTTTGGGTGAAGCTATTCTTATAGCTACATACCTAATAAAGTGAATGCCTACAAAAATCTTAAACTTTCAGACACCTCTATGTGTTTTTCAAAAGGTCTTCCTAGGTCTAAATTATCTTTTAATTTGCCACTGAAAGTGTTTGGATACATCGCATTTGTTCACGTTCATGATCACAACCAAGGCAAATTGGATCCAAGAGCAAGGAAGTGTGTATTTGTAGACTATGCCACAACACGGAAAGGATAAAAATGCTATGATCCTATTTCCAAGAAGATGTTTGTCATTATGGATGTTACCTTTTTTGAGTCTAACATTTTTTTGAACCTCATCTTCAAGGGGAGACACATCATGAAGATTCTGATGGTATGTTTACTTCACGGACTAGGAAATAGAAATAAGGAATGAAAATTATTATTGATGTTTACTAACTTTAAAATCACATGAATTTTAGGTTGTGAAATGGGATTCTCATTCTCCCTATCCCATTAGGAATCCTATTCATATTCCCTTTTACAAGTTAAAAAGTCTTTTATATCCATTATTATGTTTATGAACCTGTAGTTAAGTCTTTTTTTATATTTATATATATGAATATTCACATATGCTAAAATTTTAGAAACAACTTTTGATTCAAATTTTCTTATATATATATATATATAGTAATTCTACCATTAGTACCTCCTAATTCTAAAAATTAAAATCGAACAATTTCAACTATAGACTAGATATAATTGATAGAAAAAGAGAAGACAAAAATGAAAATAAATAATTATACTATATTAGAGAAATAAAATTCTACAATTCACTTCAACAAATCATTATATTAGAGTAATAAATTAGAAATTTTATTACTGTAATATAACATAATTATTTATTTCTATTTTTGTCTTCTCTTTTTCTGTCCATTAAATCCAATCTAAGGTTGAATTTTTTTTTTTTTAATAGAAAACAACACTTTATTAATAGAAAACAAAAAGAGTACAAAACTGAACCAGAAGTCCACAAAAAAAAACAAAAAACAAAAAACAAAAACAAAACTAAAAAGCAAGATTGGAATAAACAATCAAAGAACAACAGCCTTCCAATCAAACATAATGAAAAATAATGATAAATCTTTAAAATTTTTACTAGAAGAAGACCAAAGAGAAGTCAAATAAAACATTTTATCTCCTAGAAAATTTTCTACCTCTTCCACTTCTTCAAAAATTCTCCTATTTCTTTCCTCCCAAATCACCTATAGGGTAGCAAAAATTCCACCATTCCAAATAATACTAGCCCTTTAATCTCCTCCTGAGGCTTTAAACTCTTCCAAAAGGAAGGAACATAAAGAATTAGGAACAACTCACTTCAAACCAACTAAAGAAAACATTTTGTTCCATAACAAACAATGAAGAATTAGATCGTTTGATCCCAACTTTTTTAAAATTATGACATACTAATGGTAGAATTACTCTCTCTCTCTCTCTCTCTATATATATATATATGTATATGTATATGTATATGTATATGTATATGTATACACACACATATAGAGACAGAGAGTTATTATCACTTTCCTCCCTAACAATTAATAAATAGTCATTTTCCCCTCTATTAATGCAAGAAACATCATTTTGCTCCTTCTTTTGACTTGAATTAATACTATTTCAAGAGTTTTTTTGACATTTTCAAAATCCTCAAGGGAAAAAACAATGATTCATCAATTGTTAGAGGGAAAAATAATAATTACTCATATATATATATATATAGGTGAAACTATAATAGGTTGGACTTGGATCTAAGATGAAATAATATTTTATGTCAAAAAAAAAAAAAATCACAACTTGATATACAATATAGGTACACAATATGTTTACAATAATATTGTTAAGAAAATATAGAAAATTTATATTTTTAGCTTATTATGACGAGTTATATAACAAAAAGGAGGCACTTCATTTTAAACACAATTTTGCAAAATATACACAATGATGCTTTTGCAATAGGCAAAATCTCAATGGTTATATTATTTTTTCTTAACAACAAAATGCTTATAGAGTACATAATTTTAATCAAAGGCATTTTTGTAACTTGTAATTAATTCATTCCGATTCCAATCAAAGTAAACATCTCAATGGGAATTCCGATGATTCCGATTTCTATAATTGAAGTAAACAACTTATTCTGATTCTAATTTCTAGCTATTTCGATTCCTAACCATTCCGATTCCAAATCATTCTGATTTCAAATCATTTCAATAAGGTGCAAGTAAACGCACCATAAGTACTTGGATGTTCTTCAACAAAAAAATGATACATCCAAGACATCTAATGATGATGGACCAATTTTTTTCATAAATGCAGAACGTAATGTTTTCACTAACAAAATCCTAAGTCAAAATTCTATGGAGCCATCTCGTAACCTTGATAGTACCAACAATGGAAATAAAACAGGTACTAAAGAATTTCTTGTTTCTTCCTTTTTGCCTTTAGGTTGTCATTTTGATTGTTTGTTATTTGGTGGACTTCTGGTTCACAGATGTATTTTCTTCCTTTTATTAATAAAGTCTTTGTTTCCTATAAAAAAAAAGAATTTCTTGTTTACTCATGGAAGAAACAAATTTGAAGCAATCAGACTAATGCTCCTTAGCAATGTCAAGAGTCTGAACCAGAGGTTAATCAAAATTCCACCAAATCTCCAAGTAACTCTTATACCAAACCTGTTCAAACCAATCCACCTAATTCTAAGTCTATTCAATTTGAGTCTAGTTTCCCTGATCTTAATGTTCTCATTGCAAACCGAAAAAGTGTTACAACTTGCACCAAACATCCCATGTCAAACTTTGTTTCTTACAAAAATCTGTCGCCTACCTTTTCTGTTTTTACTTCACGATTGTCTTGTGTGGAAGTTCCAAAGAATGTACAGGATACTCAACAGGTTCCTGAGTGCAAGGAGACTATTCTCGAAGCGATGAGGGCTCTTGAAAAAAATAAAACATGGGAAGTCATGGATCTGTCGAGAAAGAAGAAAATAGTTGTATGTAAATGGGTGTTCACAACCAAATATAAGTTAGATGGATCACTTGATCGATACAAGACACACTTGGCGGCCAAAGGTTTCACTCAAACATAAGGTATTGACTACCTAGAAACCTTTGCACCTATGGTGGAACTGAACACTATAAGGGTACTTTTGTCAATTGCAGCCAATCTTGACTACCCCTACAACAGTTGGATGAGAAAAATGCATTTCTTAATGAAGACTTAGAGGAAGAAGTTTACACGAACCCGCCACAAAGTTTCGTTAAGAAGTTTGGATCGAAAGTCTGCAAGCTTAAAAATCCTTTTACAAACTAAAACAATCACCAAGAGCCTAGTTTGAGAAGTTCACTTAATCTATCAAAATCAAGGATACATTCGAGGACAGGCTAATCACACCATGTTCACAAAGTACTCTACCAATAGGAAAATAGTCATTCTTATTGTCTATGTGGACAATATCATCTTGACTACGGATAACACAACAGAGATGGAATGATTGAAAAGGTGTCTTACATCGAAGTTTGAGATTAAAAACTTAGGATCATTAAGATATTTTCTCGGAATGGAGGTAGCACAATCAAAGAAAGAAATTGCAATCTCACAACGAAAATATATCCTTGATCTACTCAATGAAACAAGAATAAATGGTTGCTAACCTACAGAAACCCCAATTAATCCAAACCAAAAGCTCGGAGACAACAAAGGTGATCTAATAAATACATCACGGTACCAAAAGCTAGTTGAGAAGCTAATTTACTTGTCACACACGAGTCATAATATTGCATTTGCAGTGAGTCTTGTAAGCTAATTCACACATTCCCCTCATGAAGAACACCTTGAAGTCGTGTACAAATTCTAAGGTACTTGAAGAGCTCAATAGGTAAAGGCCTATTCTTCAAAAGGAACGAACAACAAAGCATTGAGGCATATACAGACGGAAATTTTGCAGGCTCAATAACGGACAAAAAATCAACATCAAGGTATTGTACTTTTGTGAGGGGAAACTTAGTAAGTTGGAGAAGCTAGAAACAAAGTATGGTTACTTGAAGCAATGCAGAAGCAGAATACAAATCTATGGCTCATGGAGTTTGCAAGATGTTGTGGCTAAAGTGAGTCTTAGAACTAAGGAGACCCATGACCACGCCTATTAGGCTTATTGCGACAATAAAGTTGCTATTAGCATTGCACACAATCTAATTTAATATGACAGAACAAAACATGTTGAGATTGACAGACACCTTTTAAAGGAGAAGCTTGATGCAAGGGCTATTTGCTTGCCATTCGTTCCAACATTGCAACAGACAGCTGATATTCTTACAAAGGCATTGTTAAGACCTAACTATGAGTCTCTAATCAACAAGTTGGGCATGATAGACATCAACACACGAACTTGAGGGGGGGTATCAAATACTTAGGAAAATTAGGGATTAGAATGACCTAATTAGTTCCTAATTTCTGGATTAGTTTCTGATTTTATTTCCTAATTTCTAGGGATTAGTTTCTGATTTTATTTCCTAATTTCTAGAAATTATTTTCTGATTTTATTACTTAATTATTTAGTCAACTTATCCCTTGAATTAAGGGATCGTCTGTCAAGCTAGGATTATATGGCAGGACTGTTGTCATGCTTCCTATATATTCCAGCGTTTTCTTCAGTTAAATAATAAGAAGAATTCAGATTATTTCTTCTCAACTCATAGTAACCATAATATTTGGAAAGAAAAAGAGAATAAATAAACAAATAAATACATATATCACCGAGACCGACATCTTGAAAAGCCCCAACATTTTTCAAGAAAGAAATATTTAGCAGAATAAAAAGCCAAATCTTATAGATTTTATTGATCATCTCTAATATCATGTGTACCAACAATCACACATATCTGGTCATAAGTACTGATTGAGCATGCTTTAATAACACAAAAGTATCATTATAATTTAGTATTTGACAACAATAGGGTGCAAGGGCTGAAAAGCTATGATTCTTCTAAGAACCATGAAAGTGGTCCTCTCATCAATATTAAACATAGAGCAGTGTACCTTCTCTTTCTTTCGCAAAGACAAATAAAATTGCATTTCGGTTCGTAACCTGAAAACATACGGAACTGGTGAGCACAACATCCTTTCAACCTAATTATAGCAGTACTTGTGTACTTATACCTTTGTTTCTGAGATAGAATAGAGCTCAGTGCCTTAACATGAAGAGGGGAGAAAAGAGAAAACAAATGAACCCAGTGCCTTGTCCTCTCCTCAATTTCAAGGACAGGAAATAAATCATCCATAAGAACTCGCTCAATGTTCTGAGACCTGGAAATTTGATTTAAAATTAAATTTGACATTATAAAACTCTCATTCTGATATGATAAGCCATAGGGTGCAAATAAACAGACCTGAACTCCTTATAATCTTTATCATAACAAAGCATCAAGATTTTACATGGAATCTGTTCAAAATGATTGATTATTGTCATGTGACCTTCTGAACACTTTTTACAATAATCTCGATATACTTCCAGCAACTTTTGCAAGGCCTTCTTTCTAACAGACATCTTCACAGGAAAAAATATATATATACATAGTTGAATGTCAGAATAGCCTTTTTTTTTTTTTTATCTGCTAGAAAACAAAAAGTTTTGGGGCTCATTTACCTTCTTATCTCGAATTCTTTCAGTGGCTTCTGATATTAGTTTTGGTGGAACGAATTTCAGGTTAGATCTGGCAATATCACATGCAACAATCACAGCCTCCATTCTCACTCTATCATCAAAATCTAAAAGCCGACTTTCAAGGGCAGCTGCTCAATTAACAAATTATTAGCATAGGTACTCTGTAGATTCAAATTTTAGGCCTCTAGAATCAGGAAAGATAACAAAATAAAACAGGAATTCAAGCTCCAAATATCTTACTGAGAACTTCATGTGATTCTTTTCCAATTGGATTAGCCAAGTAGAAAGCTTTGGCGCATCGTAGGACAATAACTCTAACTTCAGCTGATTTATCAAAGAACCTTTTCAAAAACTCTGTAAAAAGATCATGATATCTTTCTACAATATGGTTTTCTGGTAGTGCAAAGAGTTTTCCAATTAAATTAATAGCTTTTATTCGGACATCCACCTGATCAACCTACATATAAATGCAAAAATATCTAGGAAAATAAAGATCCATATCTAGAAAAAGCAGAATCCGACAGAACAGTTATGGTGAATAGAAAAATCTTGAAAACACAAATAATCAATCCATAATAACAAGAGGATAGAAAATTTTAAAACAAAAGCATATAAGATAGCCATACCAGTAATTCATGGATCAAGTTTGGGATGACAGGAAGAAGCATCTGAGGAGCACATCGAAAAATTTCAAACATTATTTCATGGTAAAATTCTTTGAGCTCACTCCCTACAGCATCTCTGTCCAAAAAACAAGATGATAAAAACCCATGAACAAAGGGCTCAAGCTGTTCCACACAACTTTGGATGACAGAAACAGCCAGCCGAGAAGCAGCAGAAGGTACATCCTAAAAATCAAACAAACAAAAAGAATAAACCAATTTCCAGACCTATGCAGAATTTCATACACTATTGCATATTATAAAATAAAAAAAATAAAAAAATTAAATACTCCCTCTAACACCAATCACCAAGCTAAAAATTTTAGATGAGCCAAAAATAAATAAATGATAGCTTGTAACTATATATCAAAAAGTAAATATAAAAATTAGACCATACTACAAAGCACAACATAGTCAAATCTTTTTACGATTAAATTCTGCAAAAGCGCATTATGTAAATCTAAGCATATTTTGACTACTGTTCCATGCAAAGCAAATGATTAAACTACATAAATCAATGGAAATAATTTAACCAAACTCTTACCTTTCCCTGCTTTACAAGATTTTGCAAAATTGCTTCCAAAAGTGGCTGAGTAACTTCCTCATTTAATACATGTGTCATTATAGACAAGATGTCATCAATCAAATTTTGTTGATGATGTTCACTGCAAAGAATGCAGTACAAGGCCATCACCATCCATCATTGCTCATAAAGTAAAAATGACAATGAAACCAATAAAGTTAACAGAACTCATAACACAGATGATTGCCAACAGAAATAAAAATAATAATAATAATAATATAAATAAAAATAAAAAGATAACTATCCAAAAGCAACAACTAAAATCAAGAGATTATTAAGCCAATAAATATTTAATACAATGGAAACTTAAAGGTAAATTTTGCTTTTTAAAATTTCATTATTACAATAAATATAAATCAAACCCTTCCCCACCCTAGTGTGACCAAGACTTGAACCCAAAACCGTACAACAACAAAGGACCTTAAACATGTAGATGTAATGGATTCAGTGGAGACTCTCATTTGATAAAATTGTCAAATTATAACATCAAGAGTTGCAGATGATACAATTAGGCATACAAAGTATGTAAATAAGAGTAAAAGAGATCTGTAATAATTTCATCAAGCAAGCATGAAGTTATTTTTCTAATTTCACTAAATAAATTATTCTTATAACAAATGACATCAATCCAATAATTGTTGGGAATAATGGTGATTTATATCAAGTTAACCCAGGTGAACATAGCCAAAAGAAACCAAAGTGTCACGTTCAATTATAAATTAAAGATTATTTAATCCAACAGCAATAATACATACTTGTCTAAAAGGACAATTAAGAATTTTATCTATGATTTACTGGGCTTGTGCAGAGACCCACCTCCGCCCAGGTAAAATTTACATACTAGGGAACATTTGAATTAACAGATATATAACTTCGCAAAGTATGATAGTTCAAATTCAACAGTCAAAATGAATGAGACTAAGTTAACAAAAGGAACCATTAAAACAAATATTTGATTTATTTTCATAACATGGAAATTTAAAAGAAAAGAAAGAACAATACTTAAATACTAAAAGTGAAGAGAAGGGACGAAACTCAACCTGACAATAGAGAAAAAACTCTTAAACATTTCAAGGACCAAATCACTGCAGTCAATATCCAGCATTATCACAAAACATTTACATCGAGCCACAATCTCTAATATTTTAACTCTCCTTGAAAAGAATGGGCAAGTTGTATTGCCTAGCTCCTTAAATATGCTAACAATAAGCTCAAAAATTCCCTGAAATGAAAAAATTTCAAGTAAGTTGCAGACACACATGCAAAACAAACATTCATCGCACACACTTAAAAACATTTACCCTAAGATATTTATCTTCAAACGGAGGCTCAGGTGCCAAGATCCGGAAAATTTCACTGACACAGATTGCTACAAACACCCTAACATCTTTATCATTTTGCTTAAGAAGGCCATGCTTAATGATAGATTTCCTCAGCGGTTTCGTTGCAGCATCAAACCTTTTAAGAGCTTCTTGCTTTGCTGAAGCTCCAGGCTCTGAAGGCTGTTCAATTTCCGACAAAGCAGTTGCAGCTTGCTACACCATAAATTATAAAACATAAGAAATCGAATCATACCATAAATCACAGGATCTGACCACCTTACTGAATAGATAAGTTTACACATCAATAACAACCCTTAGATATTCTTCAGTAACCAACCTTACAACCAATTCAAGAGTTGTTATTGATGACTAACCTTACATAATCAGTAAGTAACCAAATCCTAAATGACAATAACAAAAGTTTGATTTAAATATCCAAATTCTTATCAATTAAATAATAATAATTAAAAAAAAACAAGTGTCACCAAAAATGCTGGATTTCAGGTTGAAATTTTTGAATCAGCTTCAGCTTAAAGGAACCCACATTCCATAACATAACTTCAAACCATAATTATAATGATATGCACCGCGTTCTCTTCCACTTCCTAGTACCAATATTACTTGATCAATGTTTCCATTGCATGTTTACAACCAAATTAGACGAATAAATTTTATTTATATATTTTTATTTCTTTTTATTTTGGGTTTCAGATAATCAGCGAAATCGTACAGAAGTTGAAAGTAAAATGCAATAAAACAGAGAAATGAGGACAAAGACGAACTTGAAAACAACAAAATTGCATGGAAAATTATATATATACACATATAAAGGAAAAAAGAGGGAGCGTAGGTTACTTTGAGGGACTTAAGGAAGAGACCCTTGTTGAAGCGAGTGAGTCGAGTGAGTTGGTTGCCGATATCGGAAAGGAGTTGCAAGGATGACTTCTCCATTTGATTGCCACAATAGATTAAGGAAGCGACGGTGAGAGAGTGAGTGAGTGTTGTGAGATTTTCTGGTATTTGACACTTGCTTTAGACAAGATTGAGTGACGGACAGATTCACAGAAAACGCCTTTCTTTTTTGGTTCAGCAGGGAGAATCCCGCGGATCTGCCACTACCAAGCCAAGAAAGCCTTAAACTGAGTTCTCATAAACAAATCGAAACCAAAGTTTTCCAGGTTATAATAGAAGAAAAACTATTATATGTATGTGTCCATATGCGTGATTGTGTAAACAGAAAAAAATATTACAAAAGAAGTAATACGTGAATGGATTCTTAAATAACAAATAAAAAAATTCTATTTCATCAACACTTTTCTCATTAAAACATATTCTTTTAAATTGATCATCAACAGACTCACTTCGTTTATCTGGTAATTACTCTATGACTCACCCAAGTGAATATATAACTTGTCTAACAAAAATACTAGTGCCTAGTTTGAGAATGATACAAAACAACCATCTTGACACCAAATCGACATGGTTCATGCTTGACAGTGGACCAAAATCATAAAATATTAAACAACCACCATGTTCAAATACCCAGAAACAATCGGTGCATACGACAAAAAATCAAGTCTCAATAAAAACAAAATACCCAGAAACAAAATCACAACCAAACTTGAGAGTTGATGTTGGCGTACCTGAGAAACACTAGATTAAAAAAAAAAAACGTAGATGCTCTGGTAGAGAGAGAGATGGAGATGTTCTGGTTGTCGATGTACCTGAGAAAGCCCAGATCAAAAAAAAAGAAAAAAAAAATCAAAGCAAAACAGAGAAATGGGAAATCAAAAGACCCAGAAAAATAAATGAAAGAGAGAGAGACGACGATGGAGAGAGACGGAGATGTTCTGGTGATCGCACAGCAGATGACACAGCGGCGATGGAGGGAGAGAGGGGCAGTCGAGCAGAGGAACGGCGGCGATGGAGATTGCAGAACGGCGGCGATGGAAATTGCAGAGTTGAGAGAGTTTTGTAACTTTTGTTAGGATTTTATATTTTATTTGAAAAAGGACCCGGGTAGGATGTATATAAAAAACGGGTATTTTTCGGGTCTGATAAAAACCCGCAAATAGACCCATATTTTACCCGTAATTATACGGATCCGGTTCTTTTATGGATATTTTAAAAAGCGGTTCGGGTAGACCCTGTCCATTTTGCCATTACAAACCCAGATGTTTTTTATTATTAGATATAGGTTGCTGAATTAAAAAATTGATTCTGCTGCTTAACATGTAATATAATTATATCTTTTGTCCATTACATGTAATGTACCTGTCTTTTGAATCTTTGTCTGCTTATTTAAATGTATAACACATTTATTTAATGCTAAATGGGTGAATAGTATATAACTAGAAACCAGTAACTTCGACTTACCTGCATCTGGTGGCAGTAGTTGAAACCTCTGGTGTAATAATGTACGTACTTTCACTAAAACCAAATTTTTTTTTTTGTTATATTTTTTTAATATTAATTGAATTTTTTAAACATATTAAGTAGTTAAACAATATGACTAGTCATGGAGAAAGTCAAATGAATACTTCAACTGGAAATAATGATGTTGAGAATATTGAGTTTAGTGTTCCGAAAGTAGCCAAACGAAAGCGAGAAACATCATTTGTTTGGACACACATGTCTAAAGTTGAAGTTGATGGTGTTAGAATGGCTCAATTTAATTTTTGTAGGAAATTATTGAATGCTAATCAAGGGTCAGAAACATCTAGTTTAAGAAAACATGTTCAAAAATGTCTTAACTGCTCCTTATATTCCAATACAAACAATGACAAGGAGAATGATTACCAAATTTGAAAAGTATTGGAGCGATATACCTGGTATAATGGCTGTTGCAGCATTCTTAGATCTTAGGTCTAAGATGTTGCAAATCGGTTTTCATTTTCAAAAGTTGTATGGCCCTAATGCAAATCGCCAACGAGAAAATGTGCTTGAACTTATAAAGACATTGATAAAAGAGTATGAGGAGAAATATGTGGATGCAACTTTAGTTGAACAAGTTGACGATTCTTCTATTATTCATTCTACTAATGTCCTTGGGGATGAGGATGAGGCTGAATATGAACGATATAAGCATAAGTGTGATGAAGCTATAGGGTTGAACAAATTGGAGTTACATAAATATTTGGATGAAAAAACTGAAAATAATTCTCCTAACTTTGATATTTTGACATGGTGGAAAGAAAATAAAGGGAAATATCCGATTTTGGCTAGAATTGCCAGAGACATCATAGTCATTCTTGTGTCTACGGTGGCTTCTGAGTCCGCTTTTAGTACTGGAGATAGATTCTTGAGTCCACATCGTAAGAGATTACATTCGGACACATTGGAGGCATTGATGTGTGCACAAAATTGGATATGAGCTTTATTTCGAGGTATGAAAGTGGTTAAAAATTTAATACATTATATATATTATTCGTAATCTTTAATTTAATTTTTAATTTTTTTACTTGATTTTTTTTGTTAGGTAGCATTCTAGAGGAAGAAATATATCATAAACAAGATGAAGAAGAGTCCTCATCATCTTGATTTTATTTTTATATTTATATTTATAAATTTTTTTGTTATTTTGGAATGTAAATTAATGATAAATTTTAACTTTTTGTTTAATTTTGATTGTGGCATTTTTTTGTAAAAATGGGCAAGAACGAATATGAAATGAATTATGTAATATGAAATTAGTTTAATCTATTTTAGGAGACAAAATTAACTTTTCTTTTTGGGAGGGGATAAAATTTCGATTCTAACGAACTTCTTAACCTATTATAAATTTTGGAAAAATTTAGAAAATTGTTTTAGAAAAAAAAAAATTAATCAGGTTGACCCGGTTAAATCAGATTGACTCGTCAAACTGGGTTGATCCGGTCAATTTCAGGTCTGATCCGGTAAAATCCGAGTTTGGTGCGGGTTTGAATAGACCCATAAAATATATGAGTCGAATTTGTACAAGGCCCTCAAATTTATTTGAGGGTATGGGTAGGGTCTGAAACAAATAAAAATGAGGGTCCAATGCGGGTCTGGGCCTGGTGCGGGTCCAGACCCGCATTTTGCTATCCTTAATCCCACCCTTTGTGCGCGTGGGAATCAAGTGCCAATGTTATGTCGGACATGCTCATGAATCATGATCAAGATCAACAGTTTTAATTGGATGGATAAAACCTCCTCTTAGCTTATTTTATTTTTATCAAGAAAGCAAACATGAGACAAAGTTATACATTTTTTTTATCCTTTTTATATCAGCTGACCTCTACCGTCCATTAACGGTGGATTCCTTCATAAACGCGTTTGTAATATTTATTTGTGAAAATTACAAGAAATACCCATTAAAATAAGTTCAATTTTGTTTTTACCCTATATTTTTTTTAAAAAAAATTTAAACCCTCAAACAAAATAATTTGATTTATATGTATATATATTTTAGTTTTCACATAATCAACGAAACCGTACAGAAGTCAAAAGTAAAATGCAATAAAACAGAGAAATAAGAAAAAAGAAGAACTTGAAAACAACGAAATTGCATGAAAAATTATATATATACATATAAAGGAAAAAAGAGGGAACGTAGGTTACTTTGAGGAACTTAAGGAAAAGGTTCTTGTTGAAACGAGTGAGTCGAATAAGTTGGTTGCCGATATCGGAGAGGAGTTGCAAGGATGACTCCTCCATTTGATTTCCACAATAGATTAAGAGAGTGAGTGAGTGTTGCAAGATTTTCTGGTATTTGACACTTATTTTTGACAAGTTTGAGTGACGAACAAATTCACAGAAAAAGCCGTTTTTTTTTTTTCAGCAGGGAGAATCCCGCCCTTAGTGCTCTTGGGAATCACCTGCTAGTGTTATGTCGGACATGATCAAAATCAACGGTTTTAATTAGATGGATAAACCACCCTCACCTCTCCCCCCCCCCACAAACTTATTTTATTTTTATCATAAAAACAAACACGACACAAAGTTATACATTTTTTTTTCTATCATTTTTATATCAGTTGGCCTCTACCGTCCATTAACGGTGAATTCCATTATAAATGCGTTTGTAATATTTATTTGTCGAAATTACAATAAATACCAATTAAAATAAGTTCAATTTTGCTTTTACCCCATATTTTTTAAAAAAAAAAAAAATTTGACCCTTCAAACAAAATAATTTGATTTATATATATATATTTTTTGGGTTTTCAGATAATCAGCGAAATTGTACAGAAGTTAAAAGTAAAATGCAATAAAACAGAGAAATGAGGACAAAGAAGAACTTGAAACCAACGAAATTATATGAAAAATTATATATATATACATATAAATGAAAAAAGAGGGAGCGCAGATTACTTTGAAGGACTTAAGGAAGAGACCCTTGTTGAAGCAAGTGAGTCGAGTGAGTTGGTTGTCGATATCGGAGAGGAGTTGCAAGGATGACTCCTCCATTTAATTTCCACAATAGATTAAGGGAGCGATAGCGAGAGAGTGACTGACTATAGTGAGATTTTCTGGTATTTGACACTTGTTTTTGACAAGTTTGAGTAACGGACAGATTCACAGAAAACATCTTTTTTTTTTTTAGTTCAGCGGGGAGAATCCCACCCATTGTGCGCTTGGGAATCAGGTGCTAGTGTTATGTCGGACATGATCATGACTCATGATCAAGATCAACGGTTTTAATTGGATGGATAAACCCACCCTTCCCAACTTATTTTATTTTTATCAAGAAAACAAACACGAGATAAAGTTATATATTTTTTCTATCCTTTTTATATCAGCTGACCTGTACTGTCCATTAACGGTGGATTCCATCATAAACGCGTTTGTAATATTTATTTGTGGAAATTACAAAAAATACCCATTAAAATAAGTTCAATTTTGTTTTTACCCCATATTAGTAAAAAAAAAAAAAAAATTTAACACCTCAAACAAAATAATTTGATTTATATATATATTTTGGGTTTTCAGATAATCAACGAAACCGTACAGAAGTCAAAAGTAAAATAAAACAGAGAAATGAGGACAAAAAAGAACTTGAAAACAACGAAATTGCATGGAAAATTATATATATATATATACATATAAAGGAAAAAAAGAGGGAGCGTAGGTTACTTTGAGGGACTTAAGGAAGAGACCTTTGTTGAAGCGAGTGAGTTGAGTAAGTTGGTTGCTGATATCGGAGAGGAGTTGTAAGGATTGACTCCTCCATTTGATTTGCACAATAGATTAAGGGAGCAATGGTGAGAGAGTGAGTGAGTGTTGTGAGATTTTCTTATATTTGACACCTGTTTTGGACAAGTTTGAGTGACGAACAGATTCACAGAAAACGACTTTTTTTTTTTTGGTTCAGTGGGGAGAATCCTGCCTTTCATGCGCGTAGGAATCACGTGCTAGAGTTATATCGGACATGATCATGACTCATGATCAAGATCGACGGTTTTAATTGGATGGATACCGCCCCCCCCCCCCCCGGGAAGCTTATTTTATTTTTTATCAATATAACAAACATGAGACAAAGTTATGCATTTTTTTCTATCCTTTTTATATCAGTTGACCTCTACCGTCCATTAACGGTGGATTTCATAAAAAAACGCATTTGTAATTTTTATTTGTGGAAATTACAAGACATACCTATTAAAATAAGTTCAATTTTGTTTTTACCCCATATTTAAAAAAAAAAATAAAAAATTAACCCCTCAAACAAAATAATTTGATTTATATATCCATATTTATATTTTTTTTTTTAGGTTTTCAAATAATCAACGAAACCGTACAGAAGTTAAAAGTAAAATGCAATAAAACAGAGCAATGATGACAAAGAAGAACTTGAAAACAACAAAATTGCATGAAAAATTATATATATACATATAAAGGAAAAAAAATGGATCGTAGGTTACTTTGAGGGACTTAAGAAAGAGGCCCTTGTTGAAGCGAGTGAGTCGAGTGAGTTGGTTGCCAATATCGGAGAGGAGTTGCAGGGATGACTCCTCCATTTAATTTCCACAATAGATTATGTAATACCTCGATGATTATTTTCGTCCGATTTATATTCGTTGATTTCATAAGTAATTTATTAAACGGAAATAAATTTGAATTTAATAAAAATAAATGATTTATAATATAATTATTAGTATTATTATTATTATTGTTAGTTTTCATTAAAATAAATTAATTATTTTTGAATAAAATAAAGTTATGAATAAATTTGAATAAGTTAGTGGAAGTGTGACGTGTCAAAAATGTCAAATGGGATGTTAGTATATGAGCAGGGTTGAAAGTGTAGAAAATAAAAAGTTTTGGGGTTAATTCGTAAATATCAAAAATTTTGGGGTAAAATCGTAATTTTAGAAAGTTGATGCTTATATATACCCGATTGTTTCCAGATTTCTCTGCCTCTGTCTTCTGCCCAGCCCAGCCGACTTTTCTTCTCTCTGCTCCCGTGAGTTGTCTTCATTTTTTTTCATTTTGTTTTGGTTTATTTTTGATTAATTCCTTTAATCTCTCAATTTTTCTATGATCTACTTGTTTCTAAACTTCAAATTCCTAAAACCCATCTATTTGTCAAATTTAATTTCGGGTTTAATAGGATTTAATGAAAAATATGACATGGGTTTGTGATTTATGATGATTTTTGTTTATAAGTGTGATTTGTATATATATATATATATGCTTACATATATATATGTTAGTGTGGGATCTATTTGAAAAAAAACATATAGATAATAAATAAATCAATAAAAAGAGAGAAAGATAAAGAATTAGAAAGGGGGTGTTGGATCGAGGAAAAAAAAAAAAATGAGAGTTGTGTGATGATTTGAGTTAAAATGGGTTTTAAAATTTATATGCAGATTTTAATGAGTTGGTGTATTTGAATGATGCATGAAGAAAAGTAATTAATTAGTGTATTAATTTATTGACATTATATTTCGATTTATGATTTGATTATCAAATATGTATTTTGATAACTATATTTATATTAAAAAAAAAATCGAGTTATACCAATTTTGTATATAAATGATTTAAGATTTGAAAATGATTAAAATGAAATGTTTTAGTATATTTACGTATATTTCAGTGTGTATTATGTATTAAAAATAAATTAATTATTCCGTAACCTGTGTAATATTGTTATTTTTAATTGAATTAATTTCATGTTTATATGAAATCATAGCATAAATAATTTTCTGATATTATGTAATGGAAAATAAAAAGTTGAGAAAAATATATACTTGACTGAAAATAGAAATCGAGTGTATTGTGAAATTTATTGTAATAATAATAATTATAATAAAAGTTTATTTGAACTACGAGGGCTTTGATCCCAATGATAGGATGGGTACGTAGGCGTTTGAGATGATATCTCAAACTCAAGCCCAAAAATATCTATGTACATTTTCTTTGAAAAAAATCAGTATTTATAAGTTTATGAAAGATTATAAATTTGATTGAAATAAAATATATTAATTATTATGGGTTTTTGATTTTATGTCAATTGGATATATTTCGAATGATGTTAGAATAGAATTTAAATTGAAATTTTGTTTGATTATGAAATATATGAAATTATCTCGGTGAATTGGAATAAAGGATTATTTGAATATGATTTTAATGGATTTTAAATAAAAACGAGAAAAGAAACAGATACGTTCAGTGTCTTGACCGAGCGGATATCGGAAGAAAGACACGAACGTTTTGGGAAGGATTTGATGAGTTCCTGGAATGAAAAATAGAATTTTTCGATGTTCATCTTGATAATTTGATTATATATATGTATATAGAAAAATGCGTGTCTCAAATTGTATTTATTGCTTTTCGAATAAAATCTTTATATAGAAATAAAAGTCATCAAAATATTAAATTTGTGATTAATAAATAAATTATAAGGGCCCGCGTAAATCTATTCACCGGTAGGTGGGGATTGGTAGTTGGCTAGCCAATAGTGTGAATTCTAGCAGTACTGCACCGTTACGATTAATATCAGACGTTGTATGACGGACTTTGAGAGGCACCGAGTGCCCGGTCCTGAAACGGAAATAGATTGTGATATGCAACCCGGTGGATAAACACCGAGCGGCCGTTGCCGGGGTTGCCGTTTAGTCTGGTTGATGCCAGTAAACCCGTT
The DNA here is from genome assembly GCA_022984855.1 of Dimocarpus longan. Taxonomy (NCBI): domain Eukaryota; kingdom Viridiplantae; phylum Streptophyta; class Magnoliopsida; order Sapindales; family Sapindaceae; genus Dimocarpus; species Dimocarpus longan. The sequence goes on from CM041018.1 coordinate 14,113,431, forward strand.
ACCGATCCATGGTATCGTGATAGAATTTTACAAAGGGCTCTAATTAAATAAAAATGGTAATATTGTAATTTTGTGTGACAAATGAGATCTGAAAATATTAATGTTGAGATTTTTAGTTATCAAATAATATTATGTGATGAATTCTCCGATTTATTATAATTTTTAAATGATTAGTTTATATATATTACGCAAATATTATTGAAATTTGTATAGTGTGTTCTGATTTTTATTTAACGATAATATGTTGGTCTCGAAAATATAATTGAAATATGATAGGAAATTGAATTGAAAGAATAAAAATGTAAATGTGTTTAATGACGGATTTCAGAAAAGTTTATGTGATTAGAATTTATATTGATAAATATTGTGTTTATATTGAACCTTATGGGATAGACGTATTTTTAAGAAATTGATCGTTTATGTATTTCGTTTGATCTGATTATAAGCTGATGAAAAGCTGAAAGGAAATGACTTATTGATTTTGTCTGTGTAATTATGATTAAACGATTGATTAGTAATTTTCAAACGAAAGTTTAAAAAAATGGCGTTAAAAATATTAATTGAGAAAATATGTGAATTATCAATAGATATAACTTATTTATATGTTTTGCATTTAGAATTTTTAGTAACTTAGATCATCAGCGAAACTGATGATAGTTTGAAATTTTATAAAACATAAATTGGCAACTGGTATTTCGAGACTTAAAGATTATTAAATGAAATTGTGTTATATTTAATAAGAAAAAATATTTTAGAGATATATATATATATATATGAAAAATGATTATTATGTAATTAATAAGCGTTATTAGTAATAAAATCCTTACAAATCGAATTGATAGGTTTAATAAGAAATAATTTGTAAGTTATGTATATAATTTAATGAGTATAAACTATAACATGTTATAGTGGTGGATCTTGATTAAATATCAAATTTTAATTATTTGCGTGTTGAAGTGATTTTGAAATCGGACGGGAGGTCCGAATTGAAGTTGAGAAATAAATTTTATAGAAGTGTTATCATTTTATTTACAGGTTTTTAAATTTTTTATTATCAGAAAAATAGGGGAGACTCTGCCGAATTTGCTAAAACTATACACGAGAAAATAATATTAAAGTTTTTCAATATCGTAAAACTTTTAGTGGTGATTCCATTTTCTTTAATAAGAAATTTTCAACTAAATGAATAAATGAATTTTCAGTTTGGAACCGTAATGCTCTTCGCCTCGAATCTCGCGTCGACGGGAAATCGGGGTGAGGGGTGTTACAGATTAAGGGAGCGATGGTGAGAGAGTGAGTGAGTATTGTGAGATTTTCTGGTATTTGACACTTGTTTTTGACAAGTTTGAGTGACGGACAGATTCATAGAAAACGCCTTTTTTTTTTTGTTCGACGGGGAGAATCCAGCCCTTTGTGCGCGTGGGAATCACATGCTAGTCTTATGTCGGACATGATCATGACTCATGATCAAGATCAACGGTTTTAATTGGATGGATAAAACCCCCACTTTGCTTATTTTATTTTTATCAAGAAAACAAACACGAGATAAAGTTATACATTTTTTTCTATCCTTTTTATATCAATTGACCTCTACCGTCCATTAACGGTGGATTCCATCATAAACGCGTTTTGAATATTTATTTGTGCAAATTACAAGAAATACCCATTAAAATAAGTTAAATTTTGTTTTTACCCCATATTTAAAAAAAAATAAAAATTTAACCCCTCAAACAAAATAATTTGATATATATATATATTTGGGTTTTCAGATAATCAGCGAAACTGTACAGAAGTTAAAAGTAAAATGCAATAAAACAGAGAATTGAGGACAAAGAAGAACTTGAAAACAACGAAATTGCATGAAAAATTATATATATATATATATATATATATATATATATATATATATATATATAAAGGAAAAAAGAGAGAGCGTAGGTTACTTTGAGGGACTTAAGGAAGAGGCCCTTGTTGAAAGGAGTGAGTTGGTTGTTGAAATCGGAGAGGAGTTGCAAGGATGACTCCTCCATTTGATTTCCACAATAAATGAAGGGAGCGTTGGTGAGAGAGTGAGTGAGTGTTGTGAGATTTTCTGGTATTTGACACTTGTTTTTGACAAGTTTGAGTGATGGACAGGTTTATAGAAAACGCCATTTTTTTTTTGGTTCAGTAGGGAGAATCCTGCCCTTTATGCACGTGGAAATCATGTGCTAGTGTTATGTCGGACATAATCAAGATCAACGGTTTTAATTGGATGGATAAACTCCCCCCCACCCAGCTTATTTTATTTTTATCAAGAAAACAAACACGAGATATGCATTTTTTTCTATCCTTTTTATATCAATTGATCTCTACCGTCCATTAGCGGTGGATCCATCCTAAACGCGTTTGTAATATTTATTTTTTCATTTGTACATCAATTGATCTCCACAATCCATTTTTAAAAATTCATATTTTTTTAATAAATGTTTTTTTTTTAATTTCCCACTTTTAATTATTTTTTAAATTTTATTCTTCATTTTTTTAAATTTTTAATTTTTTATGTTGTCTTTTGAAATAAAAGGATTAGAACATTTCTGTAATTGCATAAAAAATTAAGGCCGATCATTAATTTTAATACCTTTAACCATTACAGGAAAGGTTTCTTATTATAAAACGAAACTTCATCTTTGTGCATTTAAAACCTTATCTCGAGGGATCGGGTGTAATAATACATACATATATATATATATATATATAAAATTCTCTCATAAATAAATTTAAAGCACAATTAGGCTGTGTTATACAACCTGATTTTACTTATTTTACTTATTTTGAGAGAATTTCGTCTAATTTTGATATTTTGTTACTTTCTGTATTTGTGCATTTACTGAAATGATATCAATTCATAGTTTTCCACCGTTGTCATCATAACAGTCACTAGTCCATACTTTCTATTTACATACTATAATCTGTTAAATAGTATTATTGTAAATCCAAATGTCTAAAATTTAACAATTAAACATCCAGTGGTTTACAGGTGATTATACACATTCAAAATGAATTTCTAACCAGAAAGCATCAATATTATGGAATGTTGTTAACAGGGAAGACCTGTGACTTGCGAGTCTCACCTGCAAGCTTGAAGCATTGTCTGAGTGCCGCTCTTGCATTCAATTGAAGTAAGAAATATAAAATGGTACAGAGATAATATGCCCTGGCAAATTCCTCAGTCATTCAATTCAAACTCAAAAATATCAAAAATTCTTGTACATTCAGTTTTTGGAAATCCATTACTACATTCGTTTAACCATTCAACTGCCTTCAAAACTCAACACTGCTTTTGGATAGTCATATACATAGACAAAAATATAGGGCAAAAAGACACAAAACATCTATACATTAATAATCACACAAGAGAATTCAGTATAGTTTGTGTTGATGCCATTCAGAGATCATAATAATGAAGAACATCACTCAAACATGGATATATCATGAGATCAGTGGAATACCAGATTCCTGAGCAGACGAAGGTTGTAAGGCACGAATTCTAATATCATATTTCCTACGAACGGCAACATCATTGCCTGAGGATGAATCTGATCCATCCAATACGGGTGGGTTACCTGAGGTTTTATCATCATAAGCTTTTCCAATATGGTTACCACACTTACGGCAAAGAAGTTTGGTCCTATCACGGAAAAGACCCCAGGAGTGTCTGAAAAAGTAGGGAATGCATTGGAATTCATCAACCTGAGTAAATCTGCTCTCATCTATGTCAAAGAATGATATGATCCCTCGCTTTATAGATTTATTATATTTTGAGCCGATGGTTGCCGTGTTCCGATTACAGGAGCTAAGGTTCAGCTCATAACCACAAGAACCACAGCTGCACGAGAAAATAACTATCATGTTCTATTTCTACAATTATACACAACATTGAATAGCAAAAATTACCATATATTCAACTGGGTTTACATAAAAAATGACTATACACGGTCTTTTCTGTTAGCGCAACTCAAAATGCTATGTTCTATTCTCCTTTGCATTTATAAGCAAGATTGCTGATCATCAGTCAGTTTCATTCTTAAACCCTCCAAATAATGATCAAGAAGGCATAAATCACAAAGGGGGTCAATGACACCTAGAAAAAAACAAGTAGAGCTAAAAGACACTATGAAACAAATTAAGGTTAATTTCTGATATTTTCCAATCTTCTTCATAATCAATGTCAAAATATTGAACGTTGAGGACGTCACTTTAAAGTGAAAAAGGTTATGATGTCTTTTATTCTATAGGAACTGGTAACGAGTCAATCCAACTCCATGAGGTTTCCAAGGTAGTTTAATAAAATGTTAAAGTTTATCAATAAAATTCTTGTTAACCCATCTGCCTTTAATGGATGACATCAAAATGAGAAGATAATATTCAAGAATAACAAACATTTATAAATAAATCCACATAGAAGCATATATCAAAATTTATAGGTCCTGATTGTAACAAGCAGGTCGTGTGTTGTGTTTTTAGAAAAGAACAGTAATGAAAAACATAAACAAGGGCATAACTGGTAAAACTATTGCCCTTGAGATAAGTTGCATTAATCTTGAAACATTTAACAACATTATTTGACCGTTCAAAACAGACACTGTTATAGGGCAGCAAGAGATTTATTTGAACATTATTTGAGCTGTTAAGGTCCTTAATTTGGTCAAAGATTAAAAAAAAAATCCTCTAAAAGCCTAAATCAAGCTAGTGGAAATGACATTTAACACAAATATCAATTCTATGTTACCGATGGGCATCCATTGGATATTAAATCTATCCAGTTAGTAACATATAGTCATTCACCTAGTAAGCTGGTCATGTGCAATAGTGAAATTGCCACAAACGCAAAATACAGCAAATGAAGGACTGCAGAAAAACAGGAGGAATCAACACGCTCGTGAAAAATTAAAAAAAAAAAAAAAATCACAACCCTGGAGGAAACACCAAAAGGATTCAACAATACTCTCATTACCAAAAAGGATTTCAACAAGTGACTCAGTGTTTAGAAACTAACCATGAAATGAATTCATCTAGGGGATGCAAAGTTATGAGGAAGAAAATCCCCTTTATAACTAAATTGTATTCTAAATAACACTTTGGTGACCCTTCACAAGATTAGGGACTGATACAGTAACAAGTTTTCCCACCAAGAACAAGTAATTCCCAGGACACCATACCCAAATTTTCATCACTAACATAAATGAAAGTGCACAATTACTTCACTTTGAAGAAAGTTGCAACTCATAAAATCCATTGAGAAACTCAGACGACAGAAACAAATAACATAACCAGTGACATAGTCTTTCAATTTTCAGGTTAAAATAGTTTTGGCTGAACCTCCTGTGAATAATTGACCATGACTTCCTAGTAAGTAAGTCCAAAGTTTGCATCATATACATTAGAATCAGAACTCAGAGGCTCTCCTGATGTATACACGTTGCAAATATTGTTTGATACCAGGTTTATTTATTTATTTATTTTTATAAATGAAAAATGAAAGAAAACACCCTAACTCTCATTCTGGCAACCCCGAAGCTTAGGTGATTAATGCCAGGATTTGAAGCAACTATTAAAATAAACATCCATAGCAGCAAACCAAGTAGCTCAAAATTATCAAAGCTACCTGAGATGCAACAGACTAATATCTAATTCCATATAAAAATACTGAATTGCAACCCTGCTAAAAATTAGTGATCACCAAACTACAGATATCAAACTGATTCAAGTGTACGCATGAATCCACAGAAGTTAATAATACCAAAGAGAGTATAAACGATGCTCACTGTGCTGAAACCATTCAATTAAATCGTGTAAGTTGGTAGTTTTCGAAAACATGCCACCAAATAGCTCTCCGTCACTCCTCACTCTCATTATAAAACATAATAGCTTTGCAAATTAAACACAAAGCAGACATTTCTTGTTCGCGTTTGGTTCAATTCAATAGCCAAAATTCCGTTTTAGCTGCATATATTTGGCGATTCATTATAACTACAGACATTTGAAGCATTTTATTTTTCAATATGCATATTGTCCCCTCCATCAATTACGCGAAATCACCGAAGGGTTTGATTTATAGGGACCCCTTAATTTTGTTGGAGCATAAGAGTATATCCAACTAAATATTTTACAAAAATTGATGGAACCCCAAACAACTAATTCCAGGCTAAAACTATAAAACTGTATCAATATTAAGTGTTGAAATGATTCAATCTGCAAGTGTTCAGCATCATTGAAGATCATTAACTAAAATGAGATACTAGGGTTCATCACTTGCATTTAAGTAGATAAATTATGTTAAAAACATTTTCACAATACACACGCAATAGAAAACATCCCTGACTAAGCAACTAAAGACCCATCTTTGAGAGAGAGAGAGAGAGTACCTGTAGCTAACATGTCTTTGAGAAGAAGAAGAAGAAAAGGAGTGATGGTGATTTCCGTTGACAAACACGGATTTGTCCATTAAAGAAGTAAGCAAGTATCAGTTCCTTGAATCGGAAAAAGAAGTGATTCCCACTTGAGAGACAGACAGAGACAGAGACAGCGGTGTGGTGTGGGTGGGTGCGTGCGTGGGCGTGGCTGCAGTGGCCCCTTATATGTTCTTTTCTTTCTTTGTAACGGCAACAATCATTAACTGTTATCATATTTCTAAAGTAAAGTCATTAAATAAGACGCGTTTCAGCGTTTGTTTGGCAATTGGTAATGCAAAGCAAGAAAAAAAAAATTAAATAAAAAAAAAATTATTTTTTATTTTTTGATTTCCATAGTTAGTAAATCCTATTAAAAAAAAATCAAATTATACGGTGCCCAATGTAAACTTAGATATTAAGTTTCTTTTGGAATGGAAAGTTTTATTAGTAAACATGTCCCAAATTTTTAGGTCAAAATCAGCCATTATCAAAATTATAAATAAAGATTGAGGTGAAAAATTATTACAAATCTTATAATTTTTTTCCTGACGTTACAAGCATATAGTTACAGTTATCGAGACCTTCTGATATTAACTTTGAGGTATAGCTAGAATCTCTGTCTTTTAATAGACGTAATGATCTATTCACACAAAATAGAAAACTATCTCATACCTTGGTGGGATTTTGGAAATTACCCACACTTATAGGTAATACTGTTGCTGAAACCTTATCTCTTAGATTTTTTGAAAGCAGGGCAGATGGGGTGGTGCCACTGCAAGCAAGGCAAAATGAGGTGGTATCACCGTATCATCCCACTTGGGAGCAAATTTTATAAATATTTTTGAGATGTAATTAATAAAGATTGAAGAGAAGAAAAAAATTGTTATAAATATTTTTTAGATATGACCGATGTAAATGAGACGGGCGACTAGTACAGAATATTCTTGTTTATAAATAATGATGTTGTTTAGTAAAGCTTAGAAGGACATGATGAGTTAGGTGAATATTGCAATTTATTATCCTTTTTTTTTTTTTATTTTACTTTAGTGATTCGGTTTGCGTACAGCAAATGATTAATGGACTTGTTGGTTGGTACTGCTAAGTCAATGATTCTCATTTGTTTAGGGTCTATTCTACATTTTGAAGCAATAAATAAAAAAATATATATTACATGTATGTATTGTAGAATATAAAATTTATTAAGCAATGGTAGCATGTCGGTGGCTTAGTTGGATAGAGCTCAGTGACATCATGCCTTAAGGTCACGTTTAGCGTCTGGATAAGATTGAATAAAAATTGGATTGGATTGCATGTTATCTCATGCTTGATGAAATATAGAATAAGATTAAAAATAATGAGTAAAAACTTGGATTTTAAAGTAATTTTTCAAGAGTTTCTAAAATTTTTTGTAAACTAACTAATCAAACTTAGCTCCACAATTGTCATCGTCACTTGCCTCCTCCATTACCACCCTTATTCATCAGTGATCTACAACATCGAAGAAGATGCCAAAGAAGATCGACGACCGGTGATGATGCAGAAACCACTCGGAGAAGAAGACAAAGACGAGCGAGTGCAGAAACCACGATGGAGAGGAAGACGAAGAAGAACAACGAGCACAAAAACCGCTAACGAAGACAAAGACGAAAAAGAAGATTGAAGAGCGCAGAACCGCGATAGAGATGAAATGGAAGGAGAGAGAGGTGAGCAAGAAGGACTAGTACTGGTGTGTGGAGAGAGTGGGAAAGAAAAAAGGAGATGAGGGAGGAGGAGAAATAAGTGGAGGAGGCAGCAACGAAGGGGGAGCCGATGCATTAGACAAGGAGTAGGTGATGAGATTATTTTAACTCATATGATTGAATGGGTTAAATTTATCTCAAACTAATAGGATAAATTAGTGAAGGGCGAGTGGAAGCACTAAACATGGGTATGGACCAAAAAGTTATCCAATCATAGTCTAACCTATGTAACAAACACAACCTAAGTGTATGGTTCTACACTCACAACCTCTCTCCCACTAAATAATCGTGTGGGTTGTCCCCCATCTTGTGTGAGTCATAATCCACTTATACGGTGCTCCCTCCCGTATAAAAGTTACTCCCCAGATCGTATTTCAGAGTCTAATCTCGCTTAGTCTTGAAAGATCTCTAACCTTGTATCAGCCATAAAATATATTATTATTATTATTAAGTAATGATTTAGCTTCAAATGGGCTCATTTCTATTAAAACTTAACAAATTATTAAAAGGCTCATTGTATAAACATTATTAAGTTTGGCTTAATTGCATGGATATGAAATTTCTACACAAAATAGTATAAACTATTAGTTGTCTTCAACAAAAATACTTTGGGATGACGGGTTCGACCTGTATCCTGTTAAACCTCAAATTTACTATAATTGGCCAAAAGAAATATCCATTTTATGTTTTTTGAACAGGTTTGTATTGAAACTTAAAAGTTAATAAAAGCAGCTTGAATGGTACAAACATAACTGAGCATGTAACTTTTAGGCCTAATTCTGCACAAATATCCCATACCATCAATTGTATTAAGTTAAAAGTTATAATAGGATAACAAAATATCCTTTACATATCTTATAAAATAAAATGTATAACAAATTGTTTAACTGTATATATTTATCATTTTATTTATTTTAAAAGTATATTTTTTATTTTATAAAAATTATAAAATTACGAAAATTTAAAAACAATGATGGTGTATTTACTTCAATTATAGAAATTGAAATGTCTTAAAATCAGAATAAATTATTTACTTCTATTGCATAAATCAAAATCGAAATCAGTGGTATTTACATTGAGCTGTTTACTTTACTTTGAAATTAGAATAGATTATTACAAGTTATGAAAATATTCTTGTTGAAAATATTTTATAGTCTATCAAAAAAAAAAAAATTCTTAATAATTTATTGTAAGTATATTATGTATCTATATTTTACTTTTTATTTTTGTTAATGTTAATGAATTCCAAACTATCTATAATATATGAAATCCATTATAATTTCTTTTTTCATTGTTTTTTAATAAAAATTCCATATATATGAAAAACAAAAATGACCACTATATTTTTGTTTGACAAAGAGTATAATATTGTGGAATTTTTGTTTAAAAATAATGCAAAAGAAATTATAATGTGATTTCAAATTATACATTAACTTTAGATTACTAAATTGCTAGTAATCTTTTCAAAAAGTCTTTTTAATAAGGGGTATAAAATTATTTTTAATTTGAAAAGAGAAATGAAAATGAGATTCTCGAATGGGATGAAGGGAATGAGATTCTCAATTTATAACTCTAAATTAACGTGAGACTCACTATTTCACTCTCATTTCAGAACGATTTTAAAGTAAGTAAATACTATCAATTATTCACATTTTTCACTCTTATTTCACATTTCATCAAGTAAACACATCCTAAAATAAAATCTCCATCCCATGGAGCTTCCTCTCCCTCATGAAGAATATCATATCTATTCCATCGTAGAGCAGCTATGGGCACTCGTCAATGATGGAGAAGATTTGCTCCATAGGGGGAGAAAATGGTTGTCAATGACAGACGAAACTAAATAGTTAATTGCTAAATGACTGAAGTTATGCTCCCTCTTTTCTTTTTTTTTTTCATTTTTATGAAATATCATTAATTTATTTACTTCATAATAATAGAGTGAAAGTAAATATTATAACTTGGGGTGGGGGGGATGCGTATGACTTCGTAGCATCTGCTACTTGGTAGTACATCCATGCTAAACCTCAGGAGACAAGATATTTAAAGAAGCATTTACTTTGATGCAAGAGATCTAGTCAATTAGGTAATTAATGGACATCTTAAATGAACTATTTCTACTATTTATAGGTCTATTAGGTAGGATAGAGCCGTAGAGGGAGCTTTGATTGGTCCTGTGAAGATATATTATAAAAAAAAAAAAAAATGAAACCAAGAATGAACCTTGAAAAGAGCCTGCTCGAATTTCTTACCTACTTAACAACATGAAACATGCGTGAAAATGAGTTTTAATGGAAGGGGAGAGAGAGTAATTTGATTTTACATAAATGAACTATGAGTTTATTGTAAAGATAAGAAGCTTGACCATCTATTCCTCATCTTCATCCGTGACAAATTTACCAGTTCCAGGATTCAAAGCAGCAACGAAGAAGAAGATAACGTTGAATAAAACGAGTGGTTCGATGTCACTGATGGGAATTCCAGTCTCAATGTTGAGTTGGGCAAGAGCACCCTTTCCTGTTATGATTTCTCCAATCAAAGAGAAAGCAATACCAAGCTGTGCCAATCTTCCTACAAACAGCTCATTTGCCTTTGTGAATCCAAAAACGGGACCTGCATACCAAAAAGTACATCATGTACATTATTAGCATTTATCACATATAAAGTTGTGCAGTGATCAAATCAAGCAATATATGTCTTAAAAAGAAATGCAATTGAATACCTCCTTCCTTGAGACCAAGTGCTGTCCTGAAGCTTTTGCCAGGGGGGATCACAGCCCTATCAAGTCCAGTTGGGGGAGCATCATCCACGAATTTTCCGCGATCTCCAAGAGCTCCAATGGCTCCAAGCAGTGTAAACAGAATGAAAAACAGTAGTAGGGGCTCTGCTTCATAGATAGGAATTCCAGTCTCTAGATTCAATTGTGCTAATATACCTTTTCCTGTTATTGCCTCTCCCAACAATGAAGCCTACCCACACATACATACATATATTCCAAACACATTAGTGAAAATAAAAATATAAATAAAAAAACAGCCTTCCATGGTTCTTGTTTTATGTTCTTTTTGATGCATAAAACACCAACAGTCTTTTTCTCTCCTCTGTCTTCTTCAAATCACATCTGTACTGATAATTTGTTCTCTCTCCCATCCTTTTTCACTTCCTTGCGTACAAAGACTTTTATCTAATCGAAATTGACTAAATTTAGTTGCCCTTTTAATTATTTTGATGGAAATCATATATTCCTTTTCTCTTCTTCACTTCACATTTGAGTTCAAGCTTTAGACCTAAGACTTCTATCGAACTGAATTTAACTAAATTTGGCCTTCTAAATAATGTAAATTTATTCTTTAATTAATTCGTTACCATAAAAAAAGTTCATCTTTAGTTAACATATGCCCTTGAACATGCACACGTTAAACTGTACTACAGCAACCCCATAAACGTATAACTGTTTTACCTCTTTAGCCCTTAAGAGGCAATGCAGATAAAGACAAGAACATGTGGGAATTTATTATTATTATTATTATTTTTGAGAAAAGAATATGTGGAATTGATATAACAAATTCTACTAATTTTTCTATTAAAATTTCAGATACTGCCACGCTAGCCAATAGGAATCAATTTGATAGATGTATAAATTATCAACTCAAGTCGAAAAAGAGTCTACTGTAGGATAGGGCAAAATAAAAGAAAAGAAATCATATAATATGTGATGAATTGATGATGAGCAAAAACAATAATGTTTGTACGGTGGAATATTATTTATTGGAAGCAAAAGGAACTCACAGCGAAGCCAAGCATGGCAACACGACCCACAAAGAGCTCATTAGCCTTGGTAAAACCAATCCCTCCAGAAGTGCCAAAAATACCATCTTCAACCTTTTGCTTTGGTGCTGACACAGCCTAAAATCATCACAAGAACCAACCCAAATAAAGAACAACAATATTTAACAACACTTTGACACAAAAGGAGTTAAATGCAAAGAAAAAGATACCTTTTTGGGGGGAGGGGCTTTGGTTTTTGATTTAAAGAGAGCAAAAGTAGTAAACGTAGATGGAGATAAAGAAGTAGCATTATTATTGGCATTGGAGAGGAAAAGAGAAGACAAGGATTGAGGCCTCAATCTTTGGGCTTGAAATTGGAGTGAAGGGTTTCCGTTAAGGCCCCCTGCTTGGACACCAGACATGAGCAGCATTGTTTGAGCCATGATTGATTTCTCTCCTCCTCTTTGATTTCTTACTAGCTAGCAAGCCTTTACTAATTGTTAGTTTGTTCTCATAGCATTCTCTTTTAACTGGCACCACACTCGTTTAAATGCCACAAGTGTGGATATGGTGTGAAGAGTTAGTGATGGGCAAATAGAGTGTCCACGTCTATATGATTCTAGTGATAATGTCTCTACTAACATTTTCTTTTTAATAGTATGTACCTCAAAACACATGTCAAAGCACCCACCTCACCCTCTTTCTCACCCCTCAATTTTTTTTTTTTTTTTTGACATAGTACAGTACATCATACAAATACTAATACCACTAGTTGCACTGTCTAAATGGAAACACATGAAAAGAGACCCAACACACACAAGGAGTGGCGCCCAAATGAGAGGAAAGACAGCTGACAAACACCCTCACAAATGGGCAACCCAGCTCGAACCCGCAAACCTATAAGTGAGAAAGACCTGCCTTTACTACACTGGCAGGCGACTACTCTCGGATTTAAATAATTTTACTGTATAAACTGAATACAACTTTGTATAAAACAGTTTACAAAATAATTTATTTTCTTAAAAAAAATTATATTAGTTTTTGAAAGTGGCATTTAATTTTGGAAACATCTGTGCATTTATCATCATTAATTTCAGAACATGGAAATTACAAATCTTGAATTGTGAAAAATCAATGAGACACCCTAAACTTCAATTTGAGAGTTAAATTGGGTGTAATAAATGAATGTTAAGATGGTGCGATAAGGGAAATGAAGAAGGCTTGGGTCGGTGGAGCAGGGAACTCGACAAAAGACACGTCCGTATTTCATGGAATATCCTCCTAGGTTGCTACTTGCTATTTGGTCTCTCACAAGGCTCAATACCGACTAAAAGACTTCGACAAAGCTACTTCCGAAAAAAAAAAAAACTCAACCAAGTTGCTGGCAATGTGCACCGTTCGTTCACACGCAACGTGGCACGTGTTTTCACTTTCTTCTTCTACACTAATATAAGACAGCCTGGGACAGAGATATCTAGAGTTGACAAGTCCTTGTTTGACACGTCATATGCAACAATCAACTTTCTTACTTCTTATATCATGCGATAGATTCTTCACTAGACCCATGCCTCTCAAATAATTTCATACGGGACCAAATGGACATGCTACCGTGGTGGACAGTCCGCTTTGCCCATGCTTCCAAGGGGTGTGTTCAACTCTCCTCAGTCCTCACCCAGCAACTTGGCATAATAAGTGGTAATTTTTCTGCTTCTTTATGGATAGTTTCCTATTCTGAAAGTAGATTTTTGAACCGTATGCTCTCCACAAACATCTTACTAATGCCAGGAGTTACTGTAATTGAGAATATGAAAAAAAGTTTAAAATCATTATCGAATTGTAATTTTCATTTAACATTTATTAATATAAGGGTTCAAAATTTTTTATCGTTAAAACCACAAAATCACTAAGTATGAGCAATTCCTCTCATATGATGAAAGTTATACACCTACCGTATCATAACAATTGATATCCTCATATCTACAATAAATTTTTAATTCGAAACTTTTCATATCTTTAATAAATTTTTAATTTGACGTATCAAATTTCGTGTATATATATATATATATATATATACACACACACTTTGAGGTCACATGACCTACAATTACGGGAGTCATAACATAAGAAAATCACGAAGTAAGGAAGAATGCCTAATTTCAAGTTTTTAATGAATTGAGAATAATTTTGGCATCTTGTAGGTTGAATTTGAGAAGGCTTTTACAAGAGGAGTTATAACAATAATTATTTGAGGATTCGTAAGTGTGGCTTCATATGAAGATAAAGAGTTATAAGGTTGCTCACATGACATATGAATGTTGAAGTTATAATATGCTAATGGTGCGTTTACTTCACTTGGAGGAATCGGGATAGGAATCGGAATGATCTGAAATCAGAATGACTTGGAATCGGAATGAAGTATCGGAATCATATAAGTTGTTTACTTTAACTACAGGAATCAGAATAGGAATCAACATTATTTCCATTAAACTGTTTACATTACTTTGGAATCGGAGTTGATTAATTATAAGTTACAAAAATGTCTTTAATTAAAATTATGGATTAATTATAATAATGTGTAATTTTTTATTATAATATTTTTTTAATATCAAATAAAATATTACATATTATAATAAAAAAAAACTTAATATTATTTTAATAGTTTACTAACTTGGCGTGCAATTTTTTTATTATAATATGTAATTTTTTTTAATATCAAATAAAAACTACATATAATAATAATAAAAAATTACATATTATTTTATTAGTCCATCATGATAATTAAGAAATTGGTGATGAAAAATTAATAGTGTGCAATTTTTTATTACAATATGTAGTTTTTTTTTTTTTTTTTTAACATCAAATAAAATAAATTTTTCTTTATTTTTTTAAGAAACGGTATAAGAGACATTTTACTTTGATAAAGGGAATGAGAATGAGATTTTCAAGTGGATTGAGGGGAATGAGATTCCCATTCCACAATCTCCAATTGATGTGGGGCCCACACTTTCATTCCCATTACGGAATGAATTTTAAGCAAGTAAATATTATCAATCAATTTCATTCTCCATTCTCATTCCTCAATCCATGAAGTAAACACACCATTACGCTTGACTCACAAGATTGGAATGAAATAAAATGAATGTGATTAAAAAAGTACTGTCTCATGTTTGATAGAATTTGATATTTGATTAAAATTATATTATATTACGTTTAGTGTAAATTAGAATTGGATTAGAATAAAATTAATTTAAATATTTTATATTATACTTAAAATTAATTTTAAAAATTAATACAACGTCATCCTTCCAGCAAACCAAAATAACATCATCCTTCCACCAAATCGATTGTCTTTAACTTCATCAAAAACATCCAAATCAACACCTAAAACAACAAAATCCATATTATCTTCCACCAGTAGCATCCTTCCACTAAATCAACGCAAAAAAAATCAAAAAAAAAAAATCAGCACAAAAACACAAAATGAACTCTATCTATTCTTTGGTTTATCATTCTTAAAAAATATATATATACACGCACACATACCATCTTTGTTTTTGGGTTCGATGGAGCCCATAACAAACTCATAAAAAAATAATAATAAAATTGAAGATTGAAGGTGGGGATAGAGGTGAAAAGGATGGTGGCGAGAGAAAGAGAGGGAAAAAGACGAAAGAGAGAAGGTAGAGAGGAAAACAGTTGTCGCTGCTGCTTCATTACTAGAGATGAGAGAAAGGAAGAGTGGTTTGTCATAGTGGTAGGTAGGTGTGGTGGAGCCTTGGAGATGAGAGAGATGAAGAGTAGGTTATCACCAGAGATGAGAGAGTTGTGTGGGGAGAGATTGGTTGGTGAGTGTTTGATGAGAGGATGAATTGAAAAAATATATATATATTTTTGCCAACATAGTAAATGGAAAACCCATGATTGAGCTTGAGTTCTATTATGGATATTTTTAGGATCACCTAAAGTGAGCTGGTAAACGCACAATGATTTGGCCCAATAAGCTAAGGGGTCTGTTTGCCTAACTCTCAGCTCGCTCTCAGATTACTTGTCAAACAGCTCGTTCCCATGATTCCTAATGGCGTCCAGTCCATAGAACCCAGATCGCTCATTACTATAGCCCTGAGGTCGCAGATCATCCACAATCACAGTTGCCCAAGATCGCCTAAAGTAAGACTCAACTCTTAACTTGACGTACACGTCAAGATGATTGTTTCATATTAGTGGCCGCATGATTTAAAGAAAATTTCAACCACTAAGCATGGGTTAGTGTCAGAATCCAGGGTTTGCAGGAGCTAACCTTAACTGATGTCAATCTTGGAAAGTATGATTAATAATATTTTCTTATTTTAATCATATTTAATTGTACTTTCCCCGTCTATAAATACAAGATGACTTTCATTGTAAAGGGGAAGAGAGAAACACTTAGAAAATATTGTTACCCTGCAAAAAAAAAAAAAAAAAAAAAAAGGTCATGGATGTAGGCTTTCTTTGGGCCGAACTATATAAAAACCTTGATGTTTCTTGTTTTTCCTCTGCCATTTTCTTTGTTCTTAGCTTGTTTTTTGCTTAATGTTGCTTCTATTGCAGTATTGGGCTAACGAACTCGAGTTGACTGATTTCGAACATCAACAGGTTCCATTTCCTAAGTTGATAGGGAATGGAAGTAGGTTCAGGAATGAAAAAATTCTTTCTCTTCCCTACTACATACTGCTCCAAATGTGGGATGTGAGAGGATAAAAAAAAAAAAAAATCTCAATCCCACCCTATTTTTCATGTACCAAATATAGTCTAAGTTGTCATTCGAAAGAAAAAAAAATGCAATGAGTAGAAATTGGCTCACTAGATGAGGGGCAAACAAGCAAAAAGTTGTTCGACAAATTTATTTCTAGTTCACCCCATTTTGTTCATTGCATGAGTGCAAAGTTGTTAAATGCATTAAATTTTTTAGAAAAAGCATTTCTATTTAAGGAGAAATCAAACTAGTATTTTCTCATTCAATTGAATCACCTACACATACATAAATACACGATACATAGATACATACACATAATAGCGAGGAGGAAGTTTGAAAGGACAAATAGAAAGAATTCTTATTTTTTGGTTAGGGCAAGGTTTACGATTTGTCAAGAAAGAGAGAAAGGGGGAAAATGTTTGCATGAAAAATATATATATATATATATGTATGTATGTATATAAAATAAAACATACCTCTTGAAGTATGCTCAAAGAGAAATAGATACACATTTATCATTTTATTTTTATTACACCTAATCATAAATTGCCCAAGATCTTAGGATAAAATGATTATTTTGTCCATGAATAAAAACATAATAATAATAATAATAATAAAGAAAAATATTATAGAAAACCAAATTGGTTCTCCATCATCAGATGAGATTCATCCAATGGTGGTCTAATTTGGATCTTTACCAACGACGTTTAACAAATTTTTTTTTTTGAAAAAGAAAAATGAAAAATGTGGTAGAGGTCCAATAATTTTTTTAAAAAATGAAAAATAATATCTTAAAGAAATGAAAAGAAAAAAAATGATCTTCATCTTGTTGAAAATCTTCATCTGGCTGAAATCTTTAACTAGGTGAAGATGAAGAGCCGTTTTGAAACTGTTAACGTCAGGAAAAAGTTCCCTTAGTCAACGAGGTTGTTTTAGGGCCCAAGCTCACAGTTTCGTACGGTCAATGGGTTGCATGAAGAGCAATGAGAATGAGATGGAGAGGTTAGAGGCGAGGAGGAGAAGACACGAAAGATTTTTAGAGTGGTTCGGCCCAAAAAGATGCCTACATCCACTGTTCACTCTCTCACTATTTGGGCAGAGTAACGACACTCAGAAGATGAATCATTTTTTACAGTGAAAACCGTCCCCTTTTATAGAGGAATGGGACGTGCTACAGTAAACAGAATAAGACAAAAGCAAACAGTTAACTACAGTTACACTGACAGACAACATTTAATGCGCCGAAATCCCAATTAAAACGACTGACAGTACATTAAATGCGGTCGAATCCGTCGCATCCGAGGTATGCCCAAAGGGAATTTCTGCTGATCGGGTCGGATATGCAATGATGGGTTGTCGAGGTTGAGATCATAGCTTCTGGTAGAGGTAGCGTGCATGGCAAGCCTTGGAACTGTACTTTGCATGGCGCTGTTGACTCCTGTTGACTGAAGACCTTCAGAAGCGAGGCGGAGACGGATCTTCCAGTAGATAGAACACCGAATCAGGCGGGGGAACAAGAGGGTCTTTGAACACTATCTTCCAAGAGGATCGAGGAGGCGGGTCATGAGTCGGTATATCCGTAGCTGGATATGGCAGTGAGGTGAGTGATGACATGAATGAGGGAGTCGGTGCGTGGCTACGCTCAGAGATTAACAACCAGCTCAATCGGATCATCTCGAATGAGAAGGACTTGCCGGGTATTTCTGACGGGTGGCCCCTCTTTGAGGAGTACCTCGGTTGGGCGGGGTGGTAGAGAAGAAATCGGTCAATCGTGGCGGATAATCTGGCTAGCTGACTTGGCTGTCATGGATGGCGGATAGCGGCAAGTCTAAAAGATGAAAGCCAGCGGCCAGCGACAAGGACCATTGGTCAAACTTCAGCAAATAAAGCTGATAGAGAATCAAGGTGATCTGAGCGGCGGAGAAGATAGCAGTCACGGCCTGCCTTCAGAATAGGGCGTCTGCGATTAGAGTCAACGGTCAGGCTGAGCGATAGCGATCAACGGTCACGAGAAACATCCACTAGTGGGACCTCGCTCCAGGAGAAAGGGCTGGAGGGATGACGGATAATCTGACTTCTGGGCCACTGGGCCTGTACTGTAGATCTGTCTGGGCCAGGTTATTCTGACCTCTATTTTATCCATAACATAAAGCCCCCTGGCTCTTGGTGCTTAAAGAGGACCAGGAGACATATATTCCAGAGCGAGCAGAATAGGCAGGAGCAGTTACAGTACCTTTTGAATTCCACTTTTATTGCCAGGCCACGTGGAGCATCCCCAGACAGCGGTTGTTGGCCATAACGCGCGCCGTGCGCATTTAATGGACGTCACTCAACTAACACGTTGTATGATGACAAAATCCCGGGAACCGCGCCACATCGTCAGATTGGGGGCGGTTACACAGCTGTCTTCATCCAACGGTTGGGGCTGAATTATTTTAAAAAGAAGAAACACCCCTCCATATTCTTCTTCTGGCATTTTCAGGATTCATAAGCATTCCCATCGTCTTCTTCCTCCGCTCTGATTCTTCAACCATGTTCAGAGGTTATCGTCTGCAACTTCCGGCGACCACCATACTCCAGGTTAGGCTCTTTTTCCGTTCACATTGTTCTCGATACTGTTATTTTCCATTTTCTGTGTGGCGTTCTCTCTTCTGAGATTCTGGACCAGGTGGGGCGGATAACCTTCGTATTGCTTCTGGTCCGGTATAGTCTGGTAATAGCATAGGCTAACTGGTTCGTTTCTTATTCTTCCTTTTTTCAATCCTGGGGGAAAATCTATAGAATGAGGCCCTTATCTCCTCCCTTTTTGGGACTTCCTAGGCGCACGGCTTGACGTTTAGGTTTAGTCCTCTTAGGCTTTTCTTGGCTTCTTTTATTGATGTCAGCGGCCTAACTGGCTGTTTCTTCTTGTAGATGTCAAGCCGTGGACTCCGCTATCGCCGAGTTATGTCTAGTGACGAAAGCTCCGGGGGGAGGTCTTCTCAGCACGATGGGGGCTCCTCAAGTGCAAATGCTCAGGGTAGCGAGGACACACCGAGTTCCTCTGGGCGAGGGGGGACCTTTGCGTACGAGACTTTTTACCAATATGACTCCCAGATGACCGTTAAAGAACTCAAAACCGTGGCCGACGCATACCATCTTCCTTCTACATGTCGTGTCATGGTTCCCGCTCATCGCGATCATGCGGCTGATCCCCCCGAAGGATTTATAGCGATCAGCCGTCATCATGTGAAGATGGGGTTTAGGTTTTCGGTTCCCCCATATTTAATAAATCTGTTAAATAATCTGGAGATAGCCCCTTTCCAGCTCACACCGAACTCCTATGCACAGATTACCACCCTGGCCTACATCTTCCTTAAAAACGGTCTTCCGCCACCAACCTCAAATATAATTCAAAGCCTCTATTTCTTTAAATCCACCACTAACCTTCACGATACTAAACGAGACGGTATTTATTATATCAATGCTCGTAAATCCCCCTATAAGGCGTTTCTGCCATCGCAAGCTGGTAAATCGAATGTAGGGGATTATAAATCCAAGTGGTTTTACGCCACTTGTCGGTCCCTGCAAGAACTTGTTCATTGTGATTTCAACAATGGTCCTGGTAGGCTTATTTCAACTCACAACTAGGGCGTTCATACATTTGTCTTCAGGCTTCATTATCACTGACATTCTTTATCTTGGCATGCAGCTTTTGTCAAAGGAGCGGTCTGTCTCACAAATGAGGAGACAAGAACGTTGAAGAGATTCATAGAGGTGAAGGATCCCGAGGACGATTTTCTTCCAGAAAATTCTGTTTTGAGAAAATACGGACTCGCGCCTGGACTTGAGATTCCGCCCCTGAGGTTGGCTTTTGACGTTAGAAAGCGAAAGGGTCGGGAAGTCAAATCCGTTCTCATAGAGCCAGGCGAAGGAACTTTCGCTCCAGCCCCAAAGAAGCCTAAAATTATGGTGGATCTCGACATGGTCTCTCCCCCTTCCTCGCCTGCAGCTGAAACGGGGGAGCCGAAGGTGGAGATGATGGGTTCGAAAGAGCCCCTAACGCAGGATGCAGACCTTCTGGATACGGTGGTCGATCCGTCCACTGAGAGGCCGATACTGAAATATACGAGTGGGGCCAAGAAAATCGTGAAACAGGTAACCCCGCCCAAGGGTGCCGTCGGGAAGGGAGTTTCAATTTCGGAGGCTGGAGGTGAGGACGAGGAGGCCCTGGAGCCCCCTGCCAAGCGCCAGAGATCCAAAGACAAGGGTAAGGGAAAAGTGGCCCTGACGGGAGGAGCTGACGGAGGACCGACTCCCGAGGCCAATGCGGGAGAGTACTTCGACGATTTGTTGGACCGACTGCCAGCGATACTGGGCCCCCACAAGCCGGATATCTATCAGAAACACATTCGGGGCGACCAGCTGATTGACTATACTGCGCGCTGCGGCGTGCTTGTAAGTTCCGTTTGTTGCCTTGCAATTATATATCGTATCCGTATATGTCGTTAACGTGTTATCTCCTCAGGTTTCGCTGGCCATGATGAAGATGCGTCGGGAATTCCCCGACCTGATTGGAGAAAAAGTTGCTCTCGAGGAGGTGAACAGGGAGCTGGAGATGGAAATCTAGGGCCTCAAAGAGGGGTCCGCAACTGCGGAGAAGACCATCTCTGAGCTGGAGCAGAAACTCAAGGGAGCGGAGAAGACCGCAGATAAGGAAAAAAGCCTTCTGTTGGCGGCCTCTGATTCACTCGCGAAAGCCACTGAGGACGTAGATAAGATCAAGAAGGAGGCTGCCATTCAGAGGAAACGAGCAGATGACGCCGAGAAGAAAAGTGAAGCAACGCTGAAGGACCTAACCGTGGCGAGAGATGAACTTGCTAGGGCGCGGGAGGAGCATCGCAGAGCGAAACTCCGGGCCAGACAATCTGGGGAGGAGGCCACTAAAAAGACAAGCAGCAAGTTCTTGTATACTTCGTGGCTGCGTCACCCTACGCTAGATTATTCGTACCTTGGGAAGAATGCAGTGGAGGAAATAAAGAAGTATGAGGCTCGTGCTGCTGCAGATGCCCAGAGGAAGGCCGCGCAAGCCGCTCAGAAGGCTTCTGACCCGCCACTCGCTCATACCGGTGCCCCATCAGTTCAGGGTGGTCCTTCCTCAGCTCATCAGGAGTTGGCAAAGGATGGGGGGCAGGGTTCATCTCCTCAGGGTGCTTCCAGTAGCAAAGACCCCAAGGACATCCCTTCCAGCTCTTCCAAGGCTCCTACGGACACTCCGGCCAGTTCTTCCAAAGCCCCTTTAGACAAATGATTTTAATACTTTCCATTGCTGTTGTTAAGGCTTATCTTTAAACATCGATATGATGGTTGTCATTATTTTTGTCCTGTCTTTGGAACAATTTGTAATTACTGTTTCATCATTGTCTAAATAGGATTTCTTTTAATCTGCTTTGTTGCTCTCTCATTTTCATAAATGCAATAATAATAGATCGCGGATAGATATACCCTGTCAGATAAACAACAAATTAAGAACAATAAGGGGGCTGACCGCCTCCATATATATATTTGGGGAGATATAATTAGAAAAATGATTTTTTGGATTGTGGACGATGTCCAGCAGAACACCTCCAACACACATAATAATCGGAGGGGTAGGAGAGAACCCTCGAAGACGGACGAACAATTTTGATCCCCCAATACGTGGTCATAACACTTTCAATATATATACACATGTATGATAGAAGGCAAGATAGATAACAATGAATGTATTGAAGAAGAGAGGAAACCAGATGGATAATAGGTAAACCGTCATCGCGTCTTTTCCTGATCGCAGTCGGAGTTTATGAAAGGTTGCGTTCAGAAAGTAGGAGTTTAACCAACTCAATACAATAATCCTTTCCAGCTGCGCTCACAAGGTTATACCTGAGTATCTACGGCGAGAGTTGTGGAGGTTAGGATCCCGACTGCACTCACAAGGATTTAGCTTGAGCATCTACAGCGTAATGAAGAAAACCTCTCCAGCTGCGCTCATAAGGATATACCTGAGCAGATACAGCGAGAGTTGTGGAGGATGGGATCCCGGCTGCGCTCACAAGGACTTAGCCTGAGCATCTACAGCGTAAGTCGGGCCGAGTGTCACTTCGATCGGGCCTTTTACTTTTTCAGAATCAGGGCTGAGTGTCATTTCGATCGAACCCTTTATTTTTGCCCGTGGGCGAAGGTGGAAGGGGAGGCCAGTCAGTGAGCGGCGATTAGGTGCGCGGGCTCGTGGCCGTTTTCACCCCTCCTGCCCCTTAGGGCCATTAGATGTTGAAGCTTTAGGTTGACGCATGGTCGTTTGGTGGTGTACCTTTCGTAAGAACACATGTAGGCATTTGATGTTAGAAATATTCCATTACAATTGATAGACGATTCTCATTATATCTATACATGGTTTGTTTTTATATATGCGACAGAATAGCGATAGTAAACAACAATACAACACTCAAGTGTAGTACGTCCTCAGGTGGATGGCGTTCCAAGCCCTCAGCAGGATTGCCCCGTCCATGTCCGCCAAGTGGTAGGCTCCGTTGTTTAGGCTCTCATAGATCATGTAAGGTCCTTCCCAGTTCGGCCCCAACACTCCTTCACTTGCTTTGCGAGCACCGGGCAGGATCTCTCGTAGGACAAGGTCACCTGGTTTGAATTGACGTACCCGAACCTTTTTATTGTAGTGCCTGGCCATCCTCTGCTGGTAGACGACTACCCTAAGGCGAGCAGCTTCTCTTGATTCCTCGAGTAAGTCTGAGCTGGTGGCCAGGAGCTGGTTGTTGTCGTCGAAGTTGAAGCTTACCCTACGGTGACTGTAGACTTCGAATTCCGCTGGAATCATGGCTTCAGACCTGTAGACCATTGAGAAGGGGGTTTTTCCAGTAGTACTGCGGGCGATAATGCGGTAAGCCCACAACACTTTCTGTAGCTTGTCAACCCACGCTCCCTTTCTGACTTCAAGTTTAGTCTTCAGGATCTGCTTGATGATTTTGTTGACTGCTTCCACCTGACCATTGGCTTGCGAGTGGTCAACTGCAGAGAAGCTTTTGATAATGCCGAGGCTATGGCAGAACTCCTGAAACTGCTTACTTGTGAATTGGGTTCCGTTATCTGTCACCAGTTGCTAGGGGACGCCGAACCTGCAGATTATATGATCCCACACAAACTTCTTAATCTTCGTCGTGGAGATCTCAGCCAGCTCCTTTACTTCTGCCCATTTGGTGAAGTAATCAACGGCCACAACGACATATTTACACCTTCCTCGTCTTACTGGAAGAGGTCCAATTAGGTCCATGCCCCAGATCGCGAAGGGCCATGGACTGATCATCTGACGGAGGTAGGCTGGTGGAGCTCGGGGAACCTTAGAGAATCTCTAGCACTTGTCACACTTCTTCACCAGGTCGATGACGTCCTTCTTCATTGTCGGCCAGTAGAAACCTTACCTGAGTGCTTTCTGAGCTAAGGAGAGCCCTCCAGCATGGTTGCCGCAGTGTCCTTCATGTATATCCCTCATCAATGCAGTGCACTCTGGCTCATCAATGCACCTGAGAAGAGGGGTTGAAAGGCCCCTTTTATAGAGGACATCACCATAGATACAGTACCTGGCCGCTCTTACTCGCAGATGGCGTGCCTCCATCTTATCCTCTGGCAGTATGCCTTCTTGCAAGTAATTGACAAGCGGGCACATCCATGATCCATCCACCACTGTCAGAGTCATCATTTCCATGCCAGACTTGATACTTGGTTTAGGTAGGAACTCCACAGGTATGCTTTCGGCGCAGTCTGTATCTTGAGCGGATGCCAGATGAGCCAGGGCATCTGCGTGAGAGTTTCGGGCGCGCGGGATCTGGTTCAACTCGAATGCTTCGAAAGCCCCCAGTAATTTCTGAACCTTCCGCAGATAAGCAGCCATCTTCGATCCCTTGGCCTGATATTCCCCTTTTATATGGCATACCACCAATTGGGAATCGCTGAAAACCCTGAGTCGCTCAACCAACATCCTTCTGGCCAGACGGAACCCTACCAACAGCGCTTCGTACTCCGCCTCATTGTTAGTTGCCCTGAAATCGAATTTAAGGGCAAAAAGGAACTTACCCCCGTCTGGATTAATCAACAGGATTTCGGCTTCAGCGCTCCTCTCACAAGAGGACCCGTCCACAAAGAGCTCCCGGTATGGTCCTTCAGAAGTTTCAGCTTGATCGTCTGCCGGTGCTGTAAACTCAACAATGAAGTCTGCCAGTGCCTGACCCTTGATCGCCGGCCTTGGTTTGAACTCGATGTCATATTGGGCGAGCTCAATGGCCCACTTGATGAGTCGACCGGAGGTGTCTGGTTTTTGAAGGATTTGCTTCAGAGAGTACCTGGTTAGGACTTCGATCTTGTGTGCCTAGAAGCATGGACGCAGCTTCCTGGATGCCATCACTAGACAGTAGACGAGCAGCTCCATTGGGGTGTATCTGGTTTCTGCCTCAACCAGCTTCTTACTTACAAAGTACACCGGCACCTGTGCTCCATTTTCTTCTTGCCTTATCAATGCTGCGCTCAGGGCATGCTGGGAAACCCCCAGGTAGATGGTCAGAGTTTCCCCTTCTTTCGGTTTAGTAAGCAGTGGAGCGCGCCCTATGTATTCCTTCAACTGCATGAAGACGACTTCACACTCATCGGTCCACTTGAAGTTCCTGGCCTTCTTTAACACCTCAAAAAACGAAACACATCTGTCGGAGGCCTTGGAGACGAAAATGCTTCAGGCCGCAATCTGGCCGTTCAGACTCTGAATCTTTCTTGGCGACCTCATGTCCGGCAAGGCTTGTATCTTCTCCGGGTTAGCTTCTATTCCCCTGTTGTTTACAACGAACCCAAGAAATTTACCTAAGGAGACCCCGAAGACGCACTTGAGAGGGTTGAGTTTTATTTGATACTTCCTCAGGATCCTGAACATTTTTTCAAGATCGCGGACGTGATCGGCGTCTTTCTCCGACTTCACAAGCATGTCGTCCACGTAGACCTCTATACTCTTCCCGATCAACTCTTCAAACATTCTGTTCACCAGTCTCTAATAAGTAGCTCCTGCATTTTTTAGGCCGAAGGGCATTACCTTGTAGCAGTAGAGCCCCTGGTCAGTGGTGAACGATGTGCATTCCTCGTCTTTAGGGTCCATGAGGATCTGGTTGTAGCCCGAGTAAGCATCCATGAAGCTAAGGAGTTCATGTCCCGCTTTCGCGTCCACCAGCTGCTCAATTCTGGGCAGAGGGAAACTATCTTTCGGGCAAGCTTTGTTAAGGTCCGTGAAGTCTATACAGGTTCTCCACTTCCCATTTTTCTTCTTTATAAGCACGGGGTTAGCCACCCATTCCGGATATTGGACCTCTCAGATGAACTTGTTGGCCAGGAGCTTGTCCACTTCTTCCTTCAGGGCTTCGCTGCGTTCTTGATTCATTTGCCTCCTCTTCTGGCAGATCGACCGGTGGCGGGGGTTGACGTTCAGCTTGTGAGTCATCACGTTCGGGTCAATTCCCACCATATCCCCATGGTTCCAGGCGAATATATCTGTATTTTTCTTGAGGCAGTTAATTAGTTGATATTTTACCTCCGGGACCAAGCTTCTACCCAGCTTGAGACACCTTGACGCATCAACTTCCGCAACCGGGACGTCCTCAAGCTCTTCTACTGGGCCAGTATTTTGATGTACGTCGAATTCCCTGGGATCCAAATCGTGACTGACCCCTGACGAAGTGATTACCTGCAATTCCCGCTCCGAAACCGCCTCTGCCTTTTTCCCCTGGGACCCCTTTCTGATTGCGTCGACATAGCAGCGACGAGCCATGGATTACTCGCCCTGCACACATCCTATGCCATTGGGAGTTGGGAACTTCACCGCGAGGGCCTTGGTGGAGATAACCATGTCAAGATCGTTCATCGCCGGCCTCCCCATTACCACATTGTACGTCGAGGGAGAGTTGATGATGAGGAAGTCCGCCAGCACCGTGGACTGCTTGGTTTCATCGCCGATGGTCAAAGGCAATCTAATTTGTCCAGCAGGAATGACCGAGTCTCCAGTAAATCCGTAAAGGGGTTCAGGGGATGGTTTCAGCTGATCGTCACCGATCCCCATTTGATCGTAGCAGTCTTTGTACATGACATTCACGGAGCTGCCAGTGTTTATCATGATCCTCTTCACCACCGAGTTACCGATACGCGCCCTGATTACCAAAGCGTCATTGTGAGGGAGGCGGACATCCCGCACGTCTTCATCAGTAAACACAATGTCCTCCGCCACCTTTTTGGCTTTCTTGGTAGGTCTCCCTGACTCTCCCTGCTTCCCAGGCTGGACGCGTCTTGCCTCTCGTACAAATCGTTCCTGAGATCGGTTAGATTCTCCTGCTCGCGAGGGTCCCCCATGGATTGTATGGATGGTCCTGACGAAGGGCCCTTGGGTAGAATTCGGCTCTGGCTGGTTTTGAGCTGGAGGGTCTTCTGAACGCTGGCGCGGTCGTTGCTGCTGAGAAGGTCGCCTTGGGGGTCTTATGACATAATCCTTCAGGCGGCCATTTCTGATTAATTCCTCGATGGCATCTTTGAGAACCCAACAGTCGGAGGTATTGTGCCCAATGTCGTTGTGGTAGACAGAATTTGTTCCTGTCTCTTCGCCCTTCTGGACCTTGAAGGGGAGCCGGCCGTCCAAAATTCTCTCTGTTCTTCTCAATCGCATATATTCGGTCTTGAGTATCCGATAGGGCATTGTATGTATTGTAACGACTTCGATACTGTGGCCGCTCTGATCCCCGACTGCTGTCCGGTCTCCAACAGTCTCTGGCTTTCTTGGCAACCTGCTGGTTTTCCCTTCGCCCTCCAGGGTGGCTTCCCCCGTTGTTTCTTTTTCTCCCATGATTGGAAGTACCAGCTTCGTCCCTCTGAACACTGGTCTTCCTAGGATTGGTCACTTCCTCCTAACGGATTTCCTTTTTCGCTCGCTTATAGAACTCTCTCAGGTCCTTGATGGGGGACCTATATATGCTCTCGTACAATTTACCATTCTTCCTCAGACCAGACGAAATGGCCGACAAAACCCCTTCATCCATAGGGTTTTCCACATTCGTCACCTCGCGCCTGAACCTGTTAATATATTCTTTTAGAGGCTCACCTGGGCGTTGGCAGACGGTAGAAAGGTGGCAGGGTGGTGCAAGACGCCTCTTCAGTGCCTTATACTGGTTCAGGAACTTCTGCTGGCATTCGTCCCAATTGTTGATGCTGCGCGGGTGGAGGCTCCTGAACCACGTCCGCGGAATGTCCCCGAGAGTAGCTGGGAACACTCGACACTTTACGAGCGGACTTGTTGTCTGGAGGTCTATCTGGATGCTGAAGGCGTCCAGATGATCGTAGGGGTCAGAATTTCCTCTGTACTGGGGAATGTTGGGGACTTTGAACCTTGGAGGAAGCGGCTCCAGCTCAATCTTTGCAGCGAATAGGGTCATTTCCCCGGCTTGGCCCCTCTGTTCCTGTACCGCAGGTCGCGCTTCCAGTTGTCGGACCCTTTTGAGGAGTTCTACTACCAACGTACCCCGTGTTTCAGTTCTTCCAACGACGGAGTGCCCATCTCTTCTGCTCGGGGATCGATTGTTTCTACCAGCTTGCCCTTCAGCATCAGGTGCTGGTCCCGTTCTATCTACATGGGCCGGGATTTGATCATGATTGCGGCCAGCCTACTCCGGCCGATACCCATCGCGGGCTCGTGGGGGTTGAGCATTAGAATGCACGCTGTAGGAATGGACAGACCCTTCTCGTTCAAACTCTCTGGCACCTCTCCTGCTCACATTGGGATCTTCCGCGTGCCTCCTACGGGGAGCATTTCTTTCTGGAACGGCCTGGGGAGGAACTTGAGGAGGTTGGACTTGATTCCGGAACAGGGTCCTAACTTCACCCATAAACTCCGCGACGGTATTCTCTAGCCTCTCTTGTCGTCGCTGTATCGCCTGCATTGCATCTCCGCCTGCTGCATTACATGTAGGTTGGCGAGTTGGGAAGGGGGGGATACCTTGAGCGTCTCCCGCCCTTGGCACGTTAGACGTCCTTGCGCCATTATTGGACACTCATCTAGTAGGCATGGCTGGTTGATGGTCCGAAGCTTCCGCACGGTTTTCTGTTGCATTAAAGTCTCTAGGAATCCTCCCTCTAACCATGGCGAATGGAGAAACAACTGTGAAAGCTAATGGGTGGAAAGGTGACGAAAACTGAAGATGAGCCCCTCCTTCTAGCGCCAAAAATGTTAACGTCAGGAAAAGGTTCCCTTAGTCAACGAGGTTGTTTTAGAGCCCAAGCTCACAGTTTCGTACGGTCAATGGGTTGCATGAAGAGCAATGAGAATGAGATGGAGAGGTTAGAGGCGAGGAGGAGAAGACACGGAAGATTTTTAGAGTGGTTCGGCCCAAAAAGATACCTACATCCACTGTTCACTCTCTCACTATTTTGGCAGAGTAACGACACTCAGAAGATGAATCCTTTTTTACAGTGAAAACCGTCCCCTTTTATAGAGGAAGGGGACGTGCTACAGTAGACAGAATAAGACAAAAACAAATAGTTAACTACAGTTACACTGACAAACAGCATTTAATGCGCTGGAATCCCAATTAAAACGACTGACAGTGCATTAAATGTGGCCGAAAATTCATTAAATGCGGTCGAATCCGTCGCATCCGAGGTCTGCCCAAAGGGGATTTTTGTTGACCGGGTCGGATACGCAATGATGGGTTGTCGAGGTTGAGATCTTAGCTTCTGGTGGAGGTAGCGTGCATGGCAAGCCTTGGAACTGTACTTTGCATGGCGCTGTTGACTCCTGTTGACTGAAGACCTTCAGAAGCGAGGGGGAGACGGATCTTCCAGCAGATAGAACACCGAATCAGGCAGGGGAACAAGAGGGTCTTTGAACACTGTCTTCCAGGAGGATCGAGGAGGCGGGTCATGAATCGGTATGTCCGTAGCTGGATATGGCGGTGAGGCGAGTGATGACATGAATGAGGGAGTCGGAGCGCGGCTACGCTCAGAGATTAACAACCAGCTCAATCGAATCATCTCGGACGAGAAGGACTTGCCGGATATTTCTGGCGGGTGGCCCCTCTTTGAGGAGTACCTCTGTTGGGCGAGGTGGCTGAGAAGAAATCGGTCAATCGTGGCGGATAATCTGGCGAGCTGACTTGGCTGTCACGGATGGCGGATAGCGGCAAGTCTGAAAGATGAAAGTCAGCGGCCAGCGATAAGACCATTGGTCAAACTTCAGCAAATAAAGCTGATGGAGAATCAAGGTGATCTGAGCGGCGGAGAAGATAGCGGTCACGGCCTGCCTTCAGAATAGGGCGTCTGCGATCAGAGTCAACGGTCAGGCTGAGCGATAGCGATCAACGGTCACGATAAACGTCCACCAGTGGGACCCCGCTCCAGGAGAAAGGGCTGGAGGGATGACGGATAATCGAGCTTCTGGGCCACTGGGCTTGTACTGTAGATCCGTTTGGACTAGGTTATTCTGACCGCTATTTTATCCATAACAGAAACCATATCAAACTTGACCTGATTTTAAAAATCAAATTGTCAGATCATTTTTTAAACCAAATTATCGATAATATAGGTAACTTTTTGGTTTAAAACCCAAAAAATCATATCAGCGAGAATGACAACATCTTCAACTCAAGATCGACGAGAGAGTAATAACATCTTGAAGATATGAGTTTTGAACCCAAATATTCAAGTCTTATTTTTTTTTTATTATTTTTTTTGTTTTATTTAAGGTTTTAGATCTTCAACTTGAATATATGAAACTCTCATATATTATTATTAACAAATTTTTAAAAAAATTTTTTAATTAAAAATTATGTTTAATTTTATTATTAAATTATTAATATATTATTATTTTGTTTTTGTTTTATTTATGTGCCAACTAATCTATTTATAACGTCGAAGGCATTTCAATCATTTAACTGGATTGACTCCTAGATGAAGAGATTATTAACGGCTTGGATCAATTAACACAAAAAAGAACTTAAGATGTTATGTACATAAATATACTTTTTCTCTCTTCTTTAATGAAAATAAATGTTATTATTATTTTTTAAAACAATAAATATTATTATTTATTTTGAATGTCTCACATATGTCCTCTCTTTTATTTCCGCTCTTGTACTTCATCGAGTTAACAACTTAGCCTTAACCTTTGAATCCGCTTGGAAAACTCATCAACACATTGTCTCTAACCCATGATATGTGGTTTTTTCTTTTTTTGGCTTTTTCCGTTAATATTTGAGAATATCTTATGATCATATTTGCCTAGCCTATTCTGTTAATCATCTTCAATAGCTAGCATCAGTGATAATTATTCAATTGCTGCTGGATATGTATTAATAATATAAGTTGTTTTATTATTTTTATCTTGAAATCATGTATTCTTATATGGTTTTTAAATTTCGATTATGAACTCAGTGAGGCTATCAAATTGCATGTCCAAGCTTTCTTTTCTTTTATTTTTCTTTTCATCAAATCGTGATGATTCTTAGACTATTTATGAACTGACGATATATATTAAAATATGATTTTAGTATAAACACTTTAGTTCTTTTTGTAGTAAAAAATATTATATGTAAAAAAATAAATGATGATTTGAGTTGAAATTCTAGAATTTGAATGAGCTAGTGAGAGAGAGTTTGTTTACGAGGAGTGATAAGATAAATAAGGAGTTGAGTAGGTATAGAACTCTATCAAGTGATCAACCAAGTAATTAAAAGTTAATTATCTTCTGTTGTGTATTCTTCTAAATTTCAAAAGTATTAAAGATAAACTAGTCATGTGTACAATTGTATCATCTGTACAACTATTATATATTTCTAAAGGAAATACAGTTAGTTTCCAATCAATATACAATTCCAAAGTCTTAACTTGGTGTCAGAGTACCAACTACAGACACACGTCCAGTTCCAACGCCATGTCTAGTGAGTCTCCCAACACGTCAAACACTACGTACAATTTCATCCTCAGATTCCATTTCCACTAACTCATCATCTGTTTCAATTCCGACTTTGCCAACATTTCCAATAACCGATTTTTTTACATCTGTTCAGGGAAAGCTTAGCCACTTTTCAGTAATAAAACTGGACAAATACAACTACCTTTTGTGGAAGTCTGCAGCGCTACCCATCATCTGCAGTTACAATCTTTATAGTCATATGTTAGGAATTTAGCCATGCCCACCTCAATTCATTTCTACAACTACTGATACTCTTCCTCAACACAATCTTGCTTTTGAACAATGAATCATGCATGACCAGCTCTTGTTGAATGGCTCCTAATATCTATGACAGAGTCAATATTAGCGAAAGTTATTGGTTGTCCACCTCTTATGAAGTGTGGTTTAAGTTAGAGATCATTTTTACAAACCAAAACGTGACAAACACCCAAAACTATCGACAATGAATGCTACGGACCGTGAAAGGTTTGATGTCAATTGATGAATACTTGACAAAAATGAAACGCGTTGCTGACCAAATGGAAGTCGCGAGACATTCAATGTAAACATTTGAATTGATAACAAATGTTTTGGCAAGTCTTGATCGAGACTTTGACGATATGGTGTCGCTAATCGCCCATTAGAAGGCACCATCAGCCTGTCGGAAGTGGAAGCCATTCTTATGACTTAAAAAGAGTCGTATTGAGCGACTAAAAGCTTAAACCACAGTAAGCCAAGCTCATCTTGCTACCGATAACAAAGTAGTAGAATTTTCAAAACCAAAAGACCAAACCCCACAGGGAAAGTGTCACATGTCTTCTTTTAGCAACTATGACCTAGGAAGGTCACGTGAAGGATGTGGTGGTGATTGCTACAATCAAAACAGTAGTCATGTCTACGTGAAACTCGACCACATTGCTGCTATATGTTATTATAGGTTCGACCAAAATTATAACAATTTTTGGTGGCTCGATCAAGTACTGAATCAGAATATCGTGCACTAGCAAATTTAGCTGCAGAGATTACTTGGTTCAAGTCCCTTTTGATTGAAATCAAAATGCCCTTGGCTAGTACTTATATAGCTTGGTGTAAGAACATGACTGCTGGAGCTCTTACCATGAATCCAGTGTTTCATGCTTGAACGAAACACATTGAAGTGGATGCTCACTTCATCATAGACATGGTTTTTCGTCGTGCATTAGAAGTTCGTTATGTTCCCTCCTATGATCAGATTACTGATTATTAGACAAAGCATTGACTTTTTCATGTTTTGACTATCTGAAATCCAAACTTGGAGTGATATCATCACCCTTCCGTTTGAGGGGGCTGATAAGATAAATAAGGAGTTGAGTGGAGATAGAACTCTATCAAGTGATCAGCCAAGTAGTTTACAGTTAATTATCTTTGTTGTGTATTCTTTTAAATTTCAAATGGAGCTCTTACTGGCGGTTGACGGCTTTTTTTCTGTTCTCTGTAACCGGCTCTTCTCTCTCTTTTTGGTTCTTTGTTTTTGCGATTTCGTCAATGTTCTCTGACCTGTGTTTTTGGTTCTCTGCTTATGTTTTCTGTTTTTGTGATTTTGCCAATGTTCTTCAACCTTTGTTTTTGGTTCTCTATAGTGCTTATGTTTTATGTTTCTTTTCTGGTTAATCAATTTATACATTAATTAACCAGTTTTTACTTAAAAAAATAATTATTACTATTTTTTTTAATTTTTTATGCATGTGCTGTGTGATACTGATTAAAATCTTCTGAGAACAAAAGTTGTGTTTATATTAGTATTTGGTATGACTTTGAGATTTTTTTTTGTCCATGTTTATATAATTATATATATTTTTTCAAGTTTAATCGGTGGTCAACGGGCGTCCGTTGACCCATTTAGGCTACCTAGGCGCTAGGCATCAGGCGATCAGTAGCCTAATGCCTAGCAAATTTTACAACATTGGTTAAAACAAAATGAATGATTAGAGTGATTCACTAAACAATTGTTAATTAAAATATTTTTTTTATTATTTTAGTTAAAATTTAGAGAATATGTCGGAGATGCTTGTACATACTAGATTTACTCTTATTGTTTAAATTCAAAGTTGCACAACATTCTAGATTTACATGTTATAGCTAGAAAATTGATTTAATTTGATAAAAACCCAATTCACCATTTGGATAGTGTCGATGTCTGGAATTGGTTAACCCAGGTTTCTGACTTAGTACCTACAAATAATACAAAACAGAACTAAAAGCAGAGAGACAAGAGAAAGAACAATGACAAGAGAAAGAATAGGATGCAAGTAGATTGTTATATGGTTCAGCCTAAAAAGATAACTACGTTCACAACTGTTTTTCTTGTTATTTTAGCAGAATCACACTGTTTGTTACAATGAAATTTCAATCCCTATTTATAAAGTGGGACGTTACAATTTTAGTATAACATAAACAAGAAAGAATCTAATATTAATTAGACTTTCAAAACTGTATCCACCAATTTAGAGATTAGATTTCATCGAATCAGAAGTTTGATTTTATCTTCAAATTTGCTAGTTGAGTTTTTCTTAAATTAGGCTGTTTCCTTTATGAAAAATTCCATAATTGTGCACTTTAAGCCACGAACTAAACCTCACTCTGGACGACCTGGAGTTAGGCATTAAACAGCTCTCACCATGACTGAACAACGACCTAAAAATTAAAATAAGCGAACTTAAAGCTAGTCAATGTGAGCTGAACATCCTGAGTGCTGAATCTCTTATCTGCAAGCTAGATGTCGCATGAAATGAGAGCTCGCTTCTGTGAGCTGGATGTTGGCAAGCTGAGTTTTTGTCTATTGGGTCGGTTCATTGGACCAGCTCATTAGACTTTTACCAGTTCATTCAGGTAGTCCTAAAAATGTCCACAACAGATAGCATAGATCCAATTCTTTTTAAAAAATCTATTTTCAATTCTATAGTACTTTTTTTGTTTTTACTAAAATTGTAAATTTAATTTTAATTAAAGATATCCAGTAATTTTAAGAATTATAATAGGAGTATTTTGGTCTTCTTAAAGGTTTGACATGGTTAATGGTCAAGGATGGGATGACAAATATGGTTAAAAGATAAAGTCGATTTCAAGTGTATAAAAAGGGCAATGAGGGTCGTTTCAAAAAAAAAAAAAAAAAAAGAGGGCAATGTGGGTGAGCGTTGCGTAACTGCTGTTTGCTCTTATTTATTTAATTGTGTAGACTTTTGACTTTTGAGCCGAAGAAGCAGCATCCTATGCTGTTTGAACCGTCCGATGATGATATTAGGATTGATTTAATGAATAATAAATCTAACCACAGAATCTATCATAAGATTTCTACAGCCCTCTTTTAGGAAAAAAAAAGAGATTTCTAGAGTCACAAAACAGCCAAAACAAGATGTTCAAAAAAAAAAATAAAAAAAGGCCAACACAAACAAGAAAAACCCCCTTGGCTGCAAATTCAAAATCTATTGCCTATCCATTAATGTTGCTGCTGCTGCTGCTCATGCAAAGGCGGGAATTAATGCAGCTCAATTTCAAAATACAAAATAAATAAATATAAAAATAAATAATAATAATAATAATAAAAAAGCAATTCAAATTTCTTTTAAATTATTTTTCCAACAGCAAAAAGCTGAAAAGTTGTCTTTGTGGTCTCTCATTCTCTGGAGCTTGCACAGCTTCACATTCACATCAGACACTCACATGCTCTCATTTTATTTTAAACATTTTTAAAACCCAAAAGCCAAGAAAGAAAGAAAGTGTGAAACAAGAAATAGAAACCCACCACACTCTCAGTTCAAAGGAAAAAAAAAAAAGAAAAAAAGAAACCCACCACACTCTTTGCTGCCTCTGTTGCTTCTTATCTGACATTCAACTGATTTTTCCAGTGTCTATTTTATTACTTCTCTTTATTGCAATATTAAACTTTTTTTAATGCATTTCTGCTTCCCATTCTGATCTCCAAACTTGTTCTGGTCTCCAGTCAAGCAGGTATTTGATCTGGGTCTGTTTTGTTTTTTTGATATTACTAAATAACCTTTATTTGTTCAATTTAGTGAGTTTAAGAAAGTTATGAGCTTTAGAGCTTTGGTGGGTCACTCTTATATGGGTCCATTTTATTGGATGTACCATGGTTTTACAGTAGCCACTGTTTTATAGATTTTTATTTATCTTCCTTTTATGGAGTTTGTGGGAGATTTTGAAGTGATTTTATTAGATGTGTAGTTGTCAGTTTGTGATTTAAGTAATGGGTTCAAAGCTTGGTGGTGGTTTCAGGTACCTTTCTTTTTTATGGTGTTGGTTGTTGTTATGGGAGTTTGTAATTGCTCTTTATCTACTACATTTATGTGTCTTGGTTAATTTGTTTAATTTTCAGCTACAGTTGTGTCCTTGAAAATGCTATTTTTTGTTGTCGTATTGGTTAGTTAAAGGTTTGGATTTAAAGCAAAGCTGAGAGAATGATAAGTCAAGTAATCTTTTTGTTTAATCTTTGTGATTGTTGTTGAAGTAGGTTCTTCTGTGTTTCTGCTTTATAAGAGTGGAAACATGTACTGATATAGCTTATTCAACAGTGTTTGCAGAGCTAGTTGTGAATTGTGATGTGCTGCTAACTGTTGTT
Organism: Dimocarpus longan; assembly: GCA_022984855.1. Classification (NCBI taxonomy): domain Eukaryota; kingdom Viridiplantae; phylum Streptophyta; class Magnoliopsida; order Sapindales; family Sapindaceae; genus Dimocarpus; species Dimocarpus longan. The sequence continues at coordinate 14,149,711 of CM041018.1, forward strand.
TGATTGTTGAACCTCATAATGGAAAAGCGAAAATGGTTGTGGAAAAGGAAGTCCTCTGAGAGAAGCCCTGGAGAAACCGAGAGTTCAGGATCGATATCTTCTCATTCTGAGAGATACTCCGATGATCAGGTGGTAAAACACACCTCCCTTTTATCCATTTATTGGCTTTTGCAAAGACTGAATTGTTATTCTTATTTCTAAACTTGTTTAACTCAATTACACAAGACTGTCTGACGTTTCTTTTGAATTGCTTTTTTGTTCGCTCTATATATTTCGTTTTTTCAAAGAATTTAATTGGTTTAATTATTGCACCTTTAGTTACTTGTCCTTCCAATGATTTTGACCTACAATCTGTCCATATAAATAAGTCTTGCCTAAAGATGGAGTTTAGGTGACTTTTGGTACTTAGAATATTCTTCTTCACTAGCGCTTCAGTTTTCCTATAAGAAGGGAAAAAAATTGGAATACTTGCATATGTATATTCTTGTTAGTTTTTCTTCCAAAGTCATAAAGTCAATAGAAAATTTCTCAAATTTCTGCAGTATGGTTTTTTTTCTCTCCATTTCCGTTATTATTATTGGCTTCAAACTAAAAATTGATGGTCAAGCAAAATCAAAATCTAACGTATTTTTTTCTGATAGTTCATGCTAGAGATTATCATATTTATCCAATTCAATTAGATGTGTGAAGTCTCCCAATCCCCTTTCGTAGGTATAGAAAAGTTTGTTTATTGTAATCCCCATCTTTTGATTTTAAGAAAGTGGTTAGTTGTCCAAAAATAAGAGTAGTGCATCTCTTTTGTCTATCTCAAAGTGTGGATGTGCTACTTAGCTCATAGGATGGAATAATGTGGGACTTGTTATTTGGTATCACGTGTTGCTGCCATTGCTGCCTGCTAATGGTATGTTCAGTGATGGTTGAACTTAAAAAAATTGATTCTGGAAAAATAAAACTCAGCTAAGTTTCACAAGCATTAACCAAACTGGTAGCTTTGATCTTTGGGAGAGCTTCACCCGTCTCCCTCCACATTTTTTTTTGAAAAATATTTATGATAGTTAGGAGAGGGGAAGTCTTTAGGCCCAACAAGGCATCAAAGAGACTTGATCTTATAAATAATGCTTTGACAGGTAAGTTGCAGGAGGTCTAGTGAAGATATAGGGAGGACTGGTAGAAACAGTGTAAACAACTATAACTCTATCAGCATTTGTAGTGAAACTAATTTTGATATCCAAGTAAACAGAAAAGAGTTGTCAGTGAAAATTGGTGAAAGGTTGGTGAATCAAAAGTATAAGCTAAGCTTTGAATTTTATGACTAACCTAGCTCTGTAGTCATGATTTTATATGGCCTTCAAATCCTTTCATATTGGTGTTTAGGGTAAAAGAGTGAGCTCTTTTTGTTTTTCACAGGAAAAGCATATTGAATGGGGATGTGTAGTGTACTCAAGATATAGTCGATGCAACCAAATAAAGAAGGAAAAAAGAAACAGAAGAAAAGACTTATGTTATGTCCTATAATTTACTGAACTTTCATGAAAAATGTTTTCAGTTAAAAAGAAGACATTTTAGATGCTCCTTGGACTGAAATGCATCATTGACGCTGTACAACCCCTTTAGAAGTAGAAAAACTGTGTTGGAAATGTCTTAAAATGGTGGCAACCATACCGTATATTTGTTTCATATTGTGAGAAAAGTTTTCTTTTTGACTTTTAGCACTTAAGGCACCTTATTTCTTTTCTCTTTCCTCTGAGACAATCAAATTTTTATTGTGTTCTAGTACCTACCCATGATCTGGGCATTTTTAATAATTTCCTGTGTATGTGCTTTTAATAATTGCTTTGTGTATTTTCTAATTGTTAAAGCAGGAAGCTCTAAAGGCATCACCTAATCACAATGCCCAATCACCTGAAGTCACATCAAAACATATAGCCACTGGGGAAGATATAAATGATGGCGTTAAGACTCTAACAGAAAAATTATCAGCTGCTCTGGTGAATGTTAGTGCCAAAGAGGACTTGGTAAAGCAGCATGCCAAAGTTGCTGAAGAAGCTATTGCAGGTATTAGTCATGCAGTAAGATGGGTATAGACTTCTGCTCTCTTCTTTTGAGCATGGCCAATGAAGTCTTGTTCGCATCATGGGTGGATAATGCTGTTAATATTTTACCAAGAGCTCATACTAACGTGGTAGTTTACATTATGAATTTTCTCAGCAAGGCATTGCAACTGTGCATTATTCTAAGCTTCTTTAATCATATAAATTATCTTATAATATCCTATGTAAGAGTCTCAAATACTAATTTTTTGGTTCTGAGTTACAAACTTAAGCATTTTGGTCTAGTAATTATCTACAAGATTGCAAAAGCTAGGAAGTCTAGATTTGAATCTCCCAACATGATTGAATTTGTATTTGTTGCCTGTATTTGTTTACAATTTAATGTGTATATATTTGGTGACTTTGGTCTAAGTCCATGTGATAAGTTTCTGGGTTTACACATCTAGGGGTGTGTTAGAATGCTCAATTATTATTGTCTTGGTCCCTTGCAAAATTAAGCTTTTGAGTCTAGTGGTTATGTAATGCTGTGGATTTTCAATTATATTTAGGCTGGGAAAAGGCTGAAAATGAAGTGGCAGTTTTAAAGCAAAAACTTGAGGTTTCAGTACAGCAGAATTCAGTGCTGGAGGATAGGGTGATCCATCTTGATGGGGCACTCAAGGAATGTGTAAGGCAGCTAAGGCAAGCTAGAGATGAGCAGGAGCAAAAGATCAATGAAGTTGTTGAGAAGAAAACCCATGAGTGGGAGTCTGTGAAATCTGAAATGCAGAATCAACTTGCTGAACTCCAAAGCAAAGCAGAAGCAGTTAAGTATGAACCACCCATTCACATTGATCCTGATCTTCTTGTCAAGCTGGAGTTTCTGGAGAAAGAGAACTCAGCTCTCAAGATTGAGCTTATGTCTCAGTCTGAGGAGTTAGAAATCAGGGCAATTGAGAGGGACTTGAGTACCCAAGCTGCTGAAACTGCCAGCAAGCAACATTTAGATAGCATAAAGAAGGTGGCTAAGCTCGAGGCTGAGTGCCGGAGGTTGAAAGCAATAACTTGCAGATCTTCATCGGTTACTGGTCATAGATCTGCTACTGCTTCTTCAATTTATGTTGAATCTTTTGTGGATAGTCACTCGGACAGTGGGGAACGCCTTAATGCTGTGGACATGGACACCCGCAAGATGGCTTCGGCTTTAATTGCTGAGCTTGATCAATTCAAAAACGAGAAAGCTTTTAATAGAAATCCACCAGCCTCTTCTATCGAGATTGATTTAATGGATGATTTTCTTGAGATGGAGCGGCTTGCTGCAATGCCCGATAGTGGAAGTGGAAGTTATTTAGAATCAGAAGTGTTTGCCAAGAAATCCATTGATGCAGAAAGTTCACTGAGAACCGAGCTTGAATCCATGATACATCAGACAGCTGAACTGGAAGAAAAAATAAGAAATATGGAAGGGAAGAATGCTGAACTGGAAGAAAAGCTAGGAAAAATGGAGGCAGAGAAAGCTGAAATGGAACAAATAATCGAAAAGATGGCAGAAAAAATAGGAAATACGGAAGCCAAGAATGCTGAACTGGAAGAACATCTAGAAAAAATGGAGGCAGAGAAAGCTGAAATGGAACAAATAATTGAAAAGATGGAAGCAGAGAAAGCTGAACTGGAACAAAAAATTGAGAAGATGGAAGCACAGAAACCTGAACTGGAACAAAAAATTGGAAAGATGGAAGCAGAGAAAGCTAAAATGGAACAAAAAATTGAAAAGATGGAAGCAAAGAAAGCTGAACTGGAGATGACTCTATCCAAAAGCCAAGAATGTACTGATGCATCACACTATCAGCTGAGGGAGACTAAATTAAAGTTGGAGGAGCTCCAAAGTGAGCTGAATTTGGCATACAAATCAAAACAGCATGTTGAATCTAGATTCATTGCAATGGAAGTGGAGGCTCAAACAATGACTGCAAAGATTGATTCATTAGATGAAGAGATTGAAAAGGAGAGGGCTTTGGTGGCACAAATTACAGTCAAGTGTCAGAAATTGGAGGAAGAGCTACTGAGAACAAAACAGGAACTTGAGCTCCAACAGAATGCAAAATCAAATGCAGAGTTGAAGATAAAGCAGGTAGATAGATCATCATTGTTAATTATCTAATGATGTAATTAATGTACAGTAGAGAGAAGCTATTTTACATCAACTATAGAACTTTCATTTAATGACCATATGATATGCCTTTTGCAGGAGGACGTGGCAGTAGCAGCCGGAAAACTTGCTGAGTGCCAGAAAACAATAGCATCTCTAGGGAAGCAACTGAAGTCTCTGGCAACATTGGAAGACTTCCTCATCGACACGACAAGCATAACAGAGTTGAATAAGGGAGTAGCGCCGATTCCTAAAGCTGGTGTGGAACCATGGAAGTTGCATTCTAATGAAACATTTTCGCCCAAAAGAGATTTGCATTCTTCTAGTAAAGGAGCCGACAGTTGTGGTCCTTCAATAACTAAGAATGATGGGAACACTCCGTCATCTTCATCTTCTTCTACTTCATCTGCTGTGTCTTCGAATCATGTCGCTTTTGAGAAGAACCGAAATGGGTTTGCCAAGTTCTTCTCTCGGACTAAGAATGGAATACAACTAGAACTTTAGCCAAGTAGGAAACAGAGGACCAACATTGATTTGTTCTCAACTGTAACATGGAATCCGTCTTTTAGAAGGTGCTGGTTAAATGCTGTTTAGTCAGTAGTAATTATTTTATTTTCATTTTTCTTCATTTATACATGGATTGTTGTCTGTCAACCGAAAATTTGCAATCAAAGTTTGGAATTTGAATTGTTTTCCCTTCCTTTTCCTTTTAAGAAGTGTGGTTACCATCAAACTATGATCATTTTTGTTTCTTTGAGTAGCTAATAGAGCTTCGCTTAGTATTCTTATATCAATTATGATTCATTTACATGAATACAGCGACGTCATAATTTTTTTTATAGAGCAAAATAGCATATGAGTACTGAGGTATAAGACAAAAAAGAAGCACTGCTATTACTGTAGCAGTTTAGTGTTTCCATAGTTCCATCGTCCCAGGTGTTTGATTAATAATATAGAGAAGCTGAAAACGCAATGAAGGATTTTGCAGTTGTCATGACTCATGAAAAATATTTGATGCTCTCTGATGGATACTCCGTTGGGTTAGATCTTTAATTCTAAGCTGGTATTGCGAGTGGAAATACCAATTATAATTTGTCAGGGGTAGGCCTATGCTGGTGTCTACTCTCAAAAGGCATCATCAAAAGAAAATAATTGGAGTGAGAGAGATTCCAACTCCCGACCTCAGGATCACTCAGAAGCAATGAGACCTACGCGATGGCCAACCGCGCGACAACGGGGCAGAGGTGAGTGTCAAAATCTTTTTATACATAAAAGAAATACTATTATTTTTTGAAAAATCGTCCGAGGCCATTCAGCGTTTCATATGATATTATGATCCGTGGATGCACATGAAAAAAAAAAAAAAAGTGGAAAGTAGACTGTTTTACGTCCTTTTCGAGACAGTTCTTCAAATGGTGGGTTCCATCTCATATTATCGACCATTGATAATTCAATAATTAATTTTTAAATGTAGATTTAAATTAAAATAAGATCATATCTTTCCAGTTATTATCCTTTGATTAAGTACTATAATTTTGTTTTTTTTTAAAAAAATGCTATAATTATGACGTGGTTTAAATATTTCCTTTCACAACAACGAAACTTGTCAAAATTAAATATTAGTTGTATAGTATCTTTTAGAGGAAATGTCAGCCCAGGTCTCTTTCACTTAATGAATAAACATTTTTATCCCATTTAAATAAACTTAACATTTGTGTCCCAACCCCATATTTTTTGGACACAAATACCCTTAAAAACTCATTTAAGGGTTTTCAAAGTTTCCTGTCTTCATTTTGCCGCCGACAGCTCCTGAGTGTTCTTCATTTTGCCGCCCCCGTATGCATTCATTTCTGGCAGCCCTGCTTCTTCTTCACTTTCTCCTCCTCCTTCATTTCTCTGATAGCCACTGCTTCTTCTTCACTTTCTCCTCCTCCTTCATTTCTCTGGTGATCTACTTTTCTGTTTTGTTCTCTCTTCGCATTTGAGACTACACGGACACAATCCGGCACCCACCATCCATCTTTATTCGCTTCTGCACTAGCCATCATCCATCTTCATCTTCTATACTACGGGTAATGTATCTTAACTTGTGTACACTTGTAATTTTCAATCATTATTTATTATTGTGGTTAGCTATGGTGATATTGAGTTGTAGGAAGTGGCTTTAGGGTTTATAATGTTAATAATGTTATTAGTCACACCAAAAGTGGAACGAGTATTAATAATACCGGGCGCACTTGGTATGATTAGTGGTGGCATGTGGAGATGGAACCAAAACAGAAGCGAAACCACTAATCATACCCAGTGGAACGAGTATTAATAATACCGGATGCACTTGGTATGATTAGTGGTGGCATGTGGAGATGGAACCAAAACAGAAGCGAAACCACTAATCATACCCAGTGGAACGAGTATTAATAATACCGGGCGCACTTGGTATGATTAGTGGTGGCATGTGGAGATGGAACGAAAACAGAAGCGAAACCACTAATCATACCCAGTGGAACGAGTATTAATAATACCGGGCGCACTTGGTATGATTAGTGGTGGCATGTGGAGATGGAACCAAAACAGAAGCGGAACCAAAACAGAAGCGAAACCACTAATCATACCCAGTGGAACGAGTATTAATAATACCGGACGCACTTGGTATGATTAGTGGTGGCATGTGGAGATGGAACCAAAACAGAAGCGAAACCACTAATCATACCCAGTGGAACGAGTATTAATAATACCGGGCGCACTTGGTATGATTAGTGGTGGCATGTGTTTTCGTTCCATCTCCACATGACACCACTAATCATACCAAGTGCGCCCAGTATGATTAATACTCGTTCCATTGGGTATGATTAGTGATTTCGCTTCTGTTTTGGTTCTATCTCCACATGCCACCACTAATCATACCAAGTGCACCCGGTATGATTAATACTCGTTCCACTGGGTATGATTAGTGATTTCGCTTTTGTTTTGGTTCCATCTCCACATGCCACCACTAATCATACCAAGTGCATCCGGTATTATTAATACTCGTTCCACTGGGTATGATTAGTGGTTTCGCTTCTGTTTTGGTTCCATCTCCACATGCCACCACTAATCATATCAAGTGCGTCCGGTATTATTAATACTCGTTCCACTGGGTATGATTAGTGGTTTCGCTTCTGTTTTGGTTCCATCTCCACATGCCACCACTAATCATACGAAGTGCGCCCGATAGTATTAATACTCGTTCCACTGGGTATGATTAGTGGTTTCGCTTCTGTTTTCGTTCCATCTCCACATGCCACCATTAATCATACCAAGTGCGCCCGGTATTATTAATACTCGTTCCACTGGGTATGATTAGTGGTTTCGCTTCTGTTTTGGTTCCATCTCCACATGCCACCACTAATCATACCAAGTGCGTCCGGTATTATTAATACTCGTTCCACTGGGTATGATTAGTGGTTTCGCTTCTGTTTTGGTTCTATCTCCACATGCCATCACTAATCATACCAAGTGCGCCCGGTATTATTAATACTCGTTCCACTAGGTATGATTAGTGGTTTCGCTTCTGTTTTGGTTCCATCTCCACATGGCACCACTAATCATACCAAGGTAGACCATATATGTTGATGGGATTTTATCTAACTGTAGAATAAAAGTTTAACTATTATGTTTATCTGTGCTACAGGTATTGTAATAGGTCATTCATTCCTTACATTGACGAGTGTTATAAAACATCAAATTTATTGGCTGTATATGCTGGCGTTATTTTCTCAGTTCTTAATCCGGATGAATGGATAGTTCGAGAACACATACAAAACATGATTGTGCTACCACCACCATGGCGTCCGCAAGTTGGTAGGCCTAGAAAAAAAAGGATTCCTTCTACTGGTGAGAATACCAGAAGGGTTTTGAAATGCTCTCACTGTGGGGAAAAAAACCACTATCGACAAAACTGTCGTAATCCATCAAGATGTCAACGCCCCTCTACGAACAATAGTGAAGGCTCCGTTACCCAAGTAAGAAAATGACGAAAGTGTCGAACCTGCCACCAACCAGGACACAATAGCAAGACTTGTAACAATACTCCCCGACCCACTGTAACAGAACAATTTGAAACATAAGCTTGTATTTTGTTTGTTTAAGTACCGTTGCTTTGATTTGTAACAAATTGCAAAACCAGTAGGATACTTACTGTAATATTATACTTGGTTGTGTCTTTGTGTTTGGTGCTATTTTTATTTCAAATAGACTACATAAAGACTTTGTTTTAAAACAGTGACCCACAATGTAGGGACTACTGGTGCCATGTCTAGGTAAAATAAAAACAGAAGCGAAAACACTAATCATACCAAGTGGAACGAGTATGAATCATACTAGGCGTACTTGGTATGATTAGTGGTGCCATGTAGAGATGGAACGAAGCAAAATCACTAATCATACCCAGTGGAACGAGTATTAATAATACTGGGTTCACTTGGTATGATTAGTGGTGTCATGTGGAGATGGAACGAAAACAGAAGCGAAATCACTAATCATACCCAGTGGAACTAGTATTAATAATACTGGGCGCACTTGGTATGATTAGTGGTGTCATGTGGAGATGGAACCAAAACAGAAGCGAAATCACTAATCATACCAAGTGGAACGAGTATTAATAATACTGGGCGCACTTGGTATGATTAGTGGTGCCATGTGGAGATGGAACCAAAACAGAAGCGAAATCACTAATCATACCCAGTGAAACGAGTATTAATAATACTGGGCGCACTTGGTATGATTAGTGGTGCCATGTGGAGATGGAACCAAAACAGAAACGAAATCACTAATCATACCCAGTGGAACGAGTATTAATAATACTGGGTGCACTTGGTATGATTGGTGGTGCCATGTGGAGATGGAACCAAAACAGAAGCGAAATCACTAATCATACCCAGTGGAACGAGTATTAATAATACTGGACGCACTTGGTATGATTAGTGGTTTCGCTTCTGTTTTGGTTCCATCTCCACATGGCACCACTAATCATACCAAGTGCGCTCGGTATGATTAATACTCGTTCCACTGGGTATGATTAGTGATTTTGCTTTTGTTTTCGTTCCATCTTCACATGGCACCACTAATCATACAAAGTGCGCCCAGTATTATTAATACTCGTTCCACTGGGTATGATTAGTGATTTCGCTTCTGTTTTGGTTCTATCTCCACATGGCACCACTAATCATACCAAGTGCACTTGGTATGATTAATACTCGTTCCACTGGGTATGATTAGTGATTTCGCTTCTGTTTTGGTTCCATCTCCACATGGCACCACTAATCATACCAAGTGAACCCAATATTATTAATACTCGTTCCACTGGGTATGATTAGTGATTTCGATTCTGTTTTCGTTCCATCTCCACATAACACCACTAATCATACCAAGTGCGCCCAGTATTATTAATACTCGTTCCACTTGGTATGATTAATGATTTCGCTTCTGTTTTGGTTCCATCTCCACATGGCACCACTAATCATACCAAGCTTGGTATGATTAATACTCGTTCTACTGGGTATGATTAGTGATTTCGCTTCTGTTTTGGTTTCATCTCCACATGGCACCACTAATCATACCAAGTGAACCCAGTATTATTAATACTCGTTCCATTGGGTATGATTAGTGATTTTGCTTCTGTTTTCGTTCCATCTCCACATAACACCACTAATCATACCAAGTGCGCCCAGTATTATTAATACTCATTCCACTTGGTATGATTAGTGATTTCGCTTCTGTTTTGGTTCTATCTCCACATGGCACCACTAATCATACCAAGTGCGCTTGGTATGATTAATACTCGTTCCACTGGGTATGATTAGTGATTTCGCTTCTATTTTGGTTCCATCTCCACATGGCACCGCTAATCATACCAAGTGCGCCCAGTATTATTAATACTCGTTTCACTGGGTATGATTAGTGATTTCGTTTCTGTTTTCGTTCCATCTCCACATGGCACCACTAATCATACCAAGTTCGCCCATTATTATTAATACTCGTTCCACTGGGTATGATTAGTGATTTCGCTTCTGTCAAAAGTGTTCAAAAGTTAAGATACATTACCCGTAGCATAGAAGATGAAGATGGATGGTCGCTACTGCAGAAGCAAATACAGATGGATGGTGGGTGGTGGATAGTTTTGTGTAGTTGAAAATGCGAAGAGAGACCAAAAGAGAAAACAGATATAAGTAGATCGGTAGAATAAAGAAATGAAGCGGGAAGAGAAAGTGACGAAAAAGCATGAGCTGTCAGAGAAATGAAGGAAGAGGCGAAAGTGAAGATGAAGAATAAGCAGCGACTGCCAGACAAATGAAGGAGGAAGAGAAAGTGAAGATGAAGAATAGATGAAGAAAAAGGAAGAGAAGCAGGGGCTGTCAGAGAGGAGAAAGTGAAGATGAAGAATAGATGAAGAAAAAGGAAGAGAAGTTGGGGCTGTCAGAGAGGAGAGAGTGAAGAACCAGACTGGGTTGTTAGAGAAATGGATGAGGAGGGGGCGGGAAAAATGAGAAAATGCAGAAGAACCAGACTAAGAGAGAAAGAAAAGTTTGAAATGAGTTAAGGGCAGCTTGGTATTTTCATACCCAATTTAGGACTCAATTGTTATGTTTACTAAAAAGTGACATGAATGTTAACTCACTAATTTATGAGGCCATTTTTGCCCCTGTCCCTATGTTTTATATATTTACCTGTAATGCGCTTGTTGGTAAAGGTATTGGCGGTGTAGCTAGTGAATGTTCATATTATGTACGTATATATAAATTTTATTATAAAATAAATAGAAATAAAACAAACTGAAGTAGAGAATAATAGGGGGAGAGAGAGAGCGAAATTGTAATTGAGAACCGAGAAGAGAGTAAATGAAGAGAAGACGAAATTGGGAGTGAAAAAATTGTTTTCTCTTAAATTCAATCATATGTTGATATATATTTATACATTTTCTGTTTTTGGATAAAAACTTTAACAATTCCCAACCACTACCTTAAAAAGTTGTTTCTTTAAATCGATGATATCCACTCAATAATTCAAAACACTTCTCTCGTTGGTATACATTAATTTAAGATTGCTTATCTCATTAAAAATCTTACTAGTAAAAATCCAATGGGACAAAATTTGATCAAATGAAAAAAGAGTGTAATATACAAAACTCTAAAAGAGAGATGATATATTTCCCTTGATAATCCTTCTAGGATGACACTATTTAAATTTTGTAAATAAAAACCCAGTGAGACAAAAACCTAAGTAAAAGATATTTTAAAATCTATCGGATAAAAAATATAGTAATATTCTTAATTTAATAATATTTGAATGTGTTTAAAGGGACTGCTTCGTTAAAAATTTTGTTAGAAAAACCCAGTTTGACAAAATCTGATCGAAGGAAAAATGAGTACAATACACATATGTCTATGTTGACTTAATATACTTCTCATGAAGGAATGCTTTATAGTCAATTATGTAGCTTACATAATCGACGTATTCTAATGCCGTAAGTCAATTTCTCAAATGTTGATGTTGGTAATGGTTTGGTGAATAAACTTGATGTTTTGGTGAATGTTGATGTTGGTAATGTTTTGGTAAATAAACTTGTAAGATTATCCATTGAGTGAGTTTGTTTAAACCAATCTACTAGTTTTGTTGGAGCTCATAAGTAAAAAAGAACTTTGGTGAGATGTGTTTAGTTCTGTCTCTCTTGATATATCTTCCTCTGATTTGAACAATACATGTAACATTATTCTCATATATGATTGTTGGGGAACTTGATGCAGTAGATAGTTCACATGTACTTTAGATATGATGAATGACTATATTTCTCGGCTTGCTTCATGAAATGCAAGAGTTTCAGAATGAGTGGATGATGTAGTAATAAAAGTTTGTTTAGTGGAGCGCCATGAAATTGCTCTATCATTATAAGTGAAAAAATATCTAGTTTGTGAATGAACTTTGTAGGGATTTAAAAAATATCTGACAACGGCATAATCAATCAAACTTGCACCATTAATTGATTTTGGATAGAATAATCCCAAATCTATTGTTCCACAAAGATAATGAAAAACATGTTTGTTTCATTCCACTGATGTTATGTTGGTTCATAGTTAAACCTGACCAATAAATTTACTAAAAAAACCATATCAAGTTTAATACATTGTTATAAAATATAATAAAACACCAATTGCATTTAGATATGATACTTCTGGATCAATTATCTGTTCATTATCTTTTATAGGTTGAAATAGATCCTTCTTAAGTTCAAGAGATTGAACACCATAAGAGTACGTAAGGGATGAGCTTCATCTATATTCAAATGTTCTAAGATTTTTTCAATATATGCTCTTAGATGGATAAGTACTCTATGAGATTTATACTCGATCTTCAAATCGAATCAATATTTTATTTACCCTAAGTCTTTCATCTCAAAATTCTTTTTCAAATATTTAGTAGTTCTAAAGAGCTCTTCAAGAATTCCAATTAAATTCATGTAATCGACATATACTACTACAGTTTCAAATCTAGATTTTGATTTTTTTTTATGAATACGCATGAATATATAGGATTATAAATATATCTTTCATATATCAAGTATTCGCTAAGACGATTATACGATATGTACTAAGATTGTTTCAATCCGTACAAGAACCATTGGAACTTAATTGAATAAATACTATTAGCTTTTAATTTATATACTTAAGACATTTTAAATCCCTAAAAAATTTTCATATAGTTATCAGTATTAAATGACCTATATAAATATATTGTTACTACATTCATAAGATGTATTTGGATTTAGTTTGAGATAGCCAAACTTATTAAAAATCTAAAAGTAATCATATCTATCAAAGGTAAATATGTTTCATCATAATTAATTCCTGATCCTTATGAGAAACCATGTGTAACAAGTTTTACTTTCTTATGATCTCATTTTTTTCATTGCATTTCCGCACAAATACCCATTTGTATCAAATAGGTTTGACGTATTCAGACATCTAGACTACATGTCCAAATACTTTACGTTTGGTCAAAAAACTCAATTCTACTTGAATTTCATCTTTCCATTCAGGCCAATCATGTCTTTGTTGATACTTATCAACAGTATGTGATTCACAATCATCGTTCATAATTTGAATAACAACTGTATATTAAAATATACTATCGATGATTGTTTCATCACGATTATGATTATTTCATCATGATTCCACATATCTCCTACAAAATTCAATGAAATTTATTCATTTTTTTTTTAGAATTTTGTAGTCCTGCGGAGATTTGTACCTCTTTGAGAGTTTCAATCTCCTCAGGAGTTAATAACTTTTTTGGAGTTGATTTTTCATAATTGTGGATTTTGTAACTTGAATATAATCGTGAATTTTCATTATTTGATTCTAGGGAATATTATCTTTTGAACCAACTGGTTTACCACGCTTCGATGTACAGTAGATGACTCATTTGCTGCATTTTGATTACATTGTTTAACAAGAACAATTATTCTAGTTAGTGCATTGACAGCTGGTATATATGATTTTGTTACTCTAACTGCATCTGTAAGTGTATCTGACAACTGATTCATAACATCTGGAGATATAACATCTGAATATTTAACTATCTTTCGTACTTTATTTTCACATTGGGTGGTACGAGGATCTAGATAAGATATTGTTGTCACATTCCGTGAGAGTTTATTTTTCTCTCTAATAGTAACAATTTTCTCATGTTTCTCTTCAGGAGAAATTTTTTCTCCCCTTAATGATGAGAAAGTTGTATTATCAAAATGATAATTTGCAAAATAGTCAGTAAAAATATCACATATCAATAGCTTAAGATATCTGATAATTGAAGGTGAATTAAAGTAAAAATATATCCCCAAATAATGTTGAGGTCTCATTTTGGTTAGTTGAGGCGAAGCACTAGAAACTTGTATAACACAACCAAAAAATGCATAAATACAAAATATCAGATTGGTGCCCACGCACAGATTGTAGTGGAGAGTATTGGTGATAGATTGGAGGCTTATATCATAAATTTCTTTGTAATAAATTTTTTTATGAATATATCTGAAATTTCAGGTTGTCAAAAATTTCATATATACTATTAGAATCTTAAATCCAAAATCATGATGACTTCAAGTTTAATCTAGAACTTCAAATTCTATTAATTGAAATCCAGAACTTTAGGTTCTGATTGAATTTATTCAGAACTTCAGATTTTGATATTGTATAATAATAATAATAGTAATGAATAAAATTTGTAGAGTTACACATATAATAAATAACAATAAATTAGATTGGCATATACGTATATATAATGCACAACAATAAAAAATATTAGCATAAATAAAGTTAGTATAATGAGTTAGTATGACCGTACATTCATTAAGTAATCATAGTCAAAATTACAATAATAATAGTATGTAAATAAATATAAACATTAAGTAAATAATTTATAATGAGAATTTATTTACTTATTTGGATCGTACTGATAACGTGTTATAAAACTCTTAATCATTACCTTAAAAAAATTGTTTATTTAGATTGATAGAACCCACCCAATAATTCATAACAAATTTATATATTTATCACTTAATATTATATTTATTTTATTTTGATCCCACCTAAATATTATATTTTAATATATTGGTTACAAATATATGTTTTTGAGAAAGTATAAATCCTTATAATGAAATTTGAGCTCCCAACGTACATGGTATTCATATCTCCGCCAACAATGTGCATGTCGTAAATACCTATATAAAAGGGTATGACTTTGAAATTGCCGCTTTATTTTTTTTTTGGTTTGATGGTTCTTATAATATTTTCTCAATACACTTTTAAGCATGTTATCTAGAATCTGACATGAGGATATAATCAATTAAATCAGTTCCAAATATGTTATTTTTATTGTTCGTATAATGTATCACACCTATATTTTGTTTTGAAATATTACAATTAAATTACAGTTTGAGATGGAAATACCACTAAACAAATCTCGTTTTGTTATATCACATCTATATTTGATAGGAAGATTTCATCTTAACTTTTTGTTCATATGATTATAAGGTAATAAGAAATTAACAAATTAAAATTATTAGGTTTTAAGAAAAATAACAATAATATTTAAGCATATTCTGAGAAATGAGAATCGTCTAAAATTAAATAATATATATAGTGTTTAATAATTTACTCTCCCGGTAAATATATTGGTAGACGTGTAAAGCGGAATTCGGTTAAAAGCATCAAAAAGAATAAATTGTATGACTTATAAGAATTCAACAAATGGGTTCCATGGTGTAGTGGTTAGCACTCTGGACTTTGAATCCAGCGACCTGGGTTCGACTCCCGGTGGGACCTCTCTCTTTTGGCATATTTGGTTCGTTTAAATTTTATCTGGCAGTGAACATCTAGCTTCCAACCCCATCCCCATATAACACTAAATACTAGTAGCTGCATTTTTCAAACACATCTCTTCCTTATCTTTCCTCAGCAATTCTCTGTTCTCAACTTCAAGCTCTAAAGTTTCAATCCCCATAGTCTTCAAAAGCTTTTAGCAGTTGCCAGATGTATGGCTTAATAGGTAGATGTTTTTGAATCTTGTGTTTCCTTTTTAGAGATTATTAGTTACAATATTATGTTAGAACGTTAATGGAATGTACTGTTACTATACAAACTGGCCATCCAACCTAAAAATTAAACTCAGAGAAAAATAATCCTACACTATTATTTAAACACTCTTAACACACCTACATGCAAGGCCGATTTGAAAACAAATTCAAATTCAATCACATGAGGAAATCAAACCCTTAACACTCTTTTAAAAACAAATGAAACTTTTAATTGTAAGTGACTAACCACTCAATCCAAACATAAAAGCGGTTAAGAAAGAGCCAGAGTAAAACTATTTAAACACCGAAGATAACTAGTTTTGGCTCGCTATATTTGTCATTTCTACAGAACAATTTTTCGATTGGCATCCTCCAGGGATTCCTAAGAGTATTGCTGAAAAGCACAAATTAAGGTGAAAACCCACTAATAAGAACAATGAATTGAGTATGGGAAAAGATTTGTAAGACAAATTTTACACTATTTTTATCACTATCATCTGGGTGGCCTTCACTGTCCGAAATAGATAATGTGTTAAATAATTTACACAACTTGTGGAGGCTTTCCTAAAAAAATTAACTTGCTGTACAAAATCAATGATATGATGCAAATTTTGGGATACAATACTTTGTGTTTGAACTTTGTTGCGTTAGTCATTCATCATGATGACGATTCATTTGCTGAGAATTTCTCTCTCTCCTGAAGGCACTGAAGAGATCAATGCCGAGGAAGGTATTGAGCAAATTCATGCCTGCCATGCCAATCAGTGCGAGTGGCAACTCAATACCCGGTTCAAACTTGTGGGCGTCTCTAATCAGCTTGACAGTGATCAGAATGTGAGATGCACACCTTGCAATGATGAACGTGAGCCAGTTGAGCATCCATTCCACCCTTACAATTCTACTCTTGGCATCACGAATACCAGCCATCCTTCGCACTTTCCTCACATGTAAAAAGATGGAATGCAGCTGCATTAACAAAATGAATTTCACCCTTAATACTGTAAACACTAATAGATATAACTGCAACGAGATTTGAAAATTTTGAGTCTTCTTAACATTTAGTGATCCTACCAATTGTATGAAGACCAGAACCAAAAACAGCAAGCTATCACTACAAAGCTTAGCCTAAGCTTGCACTGAGGAAACTTGACTGCTGAATTAGAGGGCACTCCTCAAGAAAACAATCTACACCAAACAATCTAGGGGAAGGGAAGGCATAACATAACACAAGTAACTCACAGTTGCTTTCATCACATGACACTAAATTTAGAAATTATGGAGTATTTCTCATAAAGTGGATTTAGTATTGAGCACATTTTGAGTCTACCCACACCTGAATTGTTTTTTAATTATTAAAATTTACGGATTGCTGTAAAGGGCATTAATAGAAAATTGAGAAATTTGTACTACTTTAAACTTTCAAACCTCTGTTTACATTTGTATAAGGTAAATCAACTTACACTACAGGGACATGCATACATGTAGATTGCAGAATGAAGAGATCTCTAACCATCCATGCCATATATTTGTAAAGGATATTACAGCAGGCAATAATAGCAGTAACAGCAGGCAGTAGGTGATTCAGCTAAGTTAGATGATGCTGATCTGGCAGATGACTCAGCAAAGTCAGTTGTTCAAAGATCCTAGGAACAAGTGATTTAGGTCGAACTGGATGATTCAAGTCTCTTGTAGTTATAAAACCTGTTATCTAACAAGCATGTAATGTATGAGAAATACTGTTACTAAATAGCTCCTTTTCTTGAACATCAGAATTCTCTATAATCCTTTTCATTTTAAAACCATTCCTCTGTTTCCACAATTAAAAAAAAAATGTAAACTTGAAAATGTCTTGGGGTATACCCAATATGATTCGAATCCAACTAGCCTCAGAATGTTACAATGTTCAACACAAGCAAGCACTCATTACAATTGAGGCTTGTTTATTACATCACTGCATTGCTAAAAGACACAAATAGATTTTGCATAAAAGTCAATATTTCTTTTACTTTATGATGCTTAATTAATCTTATGAGGCTTAATTCTCCGCATGTGTAAAATATTTTATAGTTAGAAACTTGTTTCAATGACTCTACAACTCTAATTTAAAGCATTCTTCTGATTCATTTTTGAACCAGTGAAAGAAATATAGGTAATCTGCAAACAGAAAGAAAACCTTAACAAGGAAGATAAACAAAAAAGAAAAAAATATAGAAGATGGGAAGACAACATACCTCACAAACAAGGGTGAGGATAAGGTAGTTGATGGTGACATTTCGATACAAAGCAAGAGTAAAACAAACAAGCAGCACCAGATGATGCACTAGGATGGAAGGGATCAAACCACTGTACAATCTGTATTTGAGCATATCCCACTGATCATATGCAAAGTAACCACATGAGAAGCATAAAGCAGGGTATGCCCATTGCCAAGTACCACCAAACAACTCTGAGTGTTCAAACATTCCACTTGAACCATTTCTTAGCCACTGATTAACCAAAATGAATACCACTGCACAGGAAATAGAACTACATTTGAGATTATTATTGGCAACACAACAAAGGAGTCGTATCGCAGTTAAGAAATCGATACGAGTAAAATATTTGAGCATCTAAGTATACAATGAATAAAAAAATAGATAATGCAACAGCTAGTTGGCTAACCCAGGATTGCTAAAATCGTTAGGCGTGTAATTTGTTCTCACAAGCTCTAAGGTTCAAACTCTCATGGGTGTCTACGTGACCAAAGGCAATAGATTATTGCTTTCTAAAGATTATAGGGTTCCGTGGGGCCTTCAGTTTCAAACTTGAATTGGCAAAGCTGATTTTCGAATGATTTCTGGATTATCCAAAATGAAGAAAAAGAAAACAGCAAGTTGTCTACATCACAAACTCATATACATTGACTACATCCTCCAAGTATAAGCTTCTTAAGTCTTGCTATCAATTTGATGTGGATAACAAAATGTTACCACCAAACAAATGCCTACAATTCTAACAGATAACACTCACACCAACACCAACTTCCAAGTGCCAAACAGTGTCCTCCATACATTCTGCCACATATAAGAGCTATCAGCTTGCTTTCCATAATGACCAATTTCTGATAATAAAATATCACAACCATATCTTCATAGACTTTATAATACAAACATCACCTTTCCATTCATGTAATTACGAAGAAGAAACTGAAAAGCAACATTCTAAAACAAAGAATGAGCATCAATAATTAACATCATTAGGTCATATAAAAAACAAATAAATACCCATTACAATAAATGAAAAAATATATGAAATGGAACCTGAAACGGATGTAATGGTGGAATGGAGAAGAGAGACAGAGGTATTGACAAAAAGAGGGTCACGAGAGACCAAACAGCGAATGACCCAGTTGGCTGTTTGGTAAAAACTAGTACCCAAGATGATACACAGAAGGACTTTGCGGTGGTTGAACACTATTTCAAACAAAACGGAGACCAACCAGAGAAGCAGAGTAGAGGAAAAGAAGATCCCTGCCTTGTTATTTTGTTCATAGCTTGTGTTTGCCATCAAAAAAGCTCTGTACTTATTTCAAAGAAAAAAAAAAAGCTCTGTACTGTAATCTATCAATACGAGAGAGAGAGAGAGGTACAGCTGATCGTGTAGCTTTCACACTGCCCCCACTGAGGGAGAGCGCATCGCATGTGCCACGCTGGGATTGCTTTTACCACCCGTAACCTTTTCGGGTTGTCCCTTGGCTCACTACCCGAGATATCCCATTTGGTTTTCACTTTAAGTGGCGATACTTCCACCCTTCAAAAATTATCTTTGCACCCTTTTACTGTAAAAAATTTAAAAATTTTCCAGTTATTTTTGAACTCCATTTCATACGAAAAATACTCATTTATTTTTTTCCCTTTATTTATAAGTGAAGGAAAAATTGATTTTTGAATTTAATGCAGAAATATGAATTTTTAAAAAAAATTTCAAATAAAAACACGCTCAATCAGTGCTAGTAATAACAGTTCAATAATTAAATTAATAAGATCGAATTTTATTTTGTATGAAAATTGAATTGATCCATTTTAATTTACAGATTCTTCACCACTCAATCTTCCTTGCTATGACTCTTCACAAAAGAAACTGTGTGTGGACACAATCTCGAAGAATTATATCACGAAATTTTTTTATAAAAGATTATTATGTAGAAATAAAAAAAAACGATTTTCTTGATTTATTTTGAGATGGAAAAATATGGTGTTTTTAATTAATAGAAGTTTTTGATTTAAGTAACCAAAAATTCTCCTAATTTTGTTACCAACATAAAACATACTTTTATAATGGTAAGTTAGAGTTTTTCTAATTTAACAAGGAATATAATTTTCTATTTAAATTGAAAAACTTAATTCAAATTCAATAAGGAATCAAATTTCTTATTAGTTTAAAACTTTTTACTTTTAATTTAATATGGAATCTAATTCCTATTAAATTAAATTACCATTTCCATTAATTAAAAGATTTTTCATTAAATTAAATGATTCTAAATCATATATAATTTAATGACACCATTTAAAATTGAACTCTTAATCTCTACAAATAATTAAATAATTACTTATATTTAAATAATCAAATTATTTAAATTATTTGTGAACGTGTTCATATAATTGTATGTACACATATAATTGGACAATCCAATTATATTCTTCCATTTGTTTCTTTATGTGGTTGTGAGCTAGTAAGGGGATCAAATGGACCTACAATTTGAACTTCAATAATATCGAAATTATTAATTAAATTCTTTAATTAAATAATTCATTATTATTAACCTTAAAGTTACTCCACTAAAAAATTAAGATTATACTCTTAAAATTGTAGATGTTTTATACAATCTGAATTTTCAGTGTCCATCGATTTAATCATTTCATATGGTTCGATCCTCCACAAGTAGTTCATAATTAAAGCTAGGTCATTAAAGTCCGTTATACCTCTCTAATTATTTTTTATTCCGTTAAGTACCATTAATTTTCTAATTAACAATATATTTATAACAATTTATGAATTTATCTTTCCATTTATTTACAAATAGAAAGTCGAGCGCTTTTATTGTTCAAGACCCGAATCAACACTTAAGGGAATTACTCATCTACTTCTCGCAAGAAGGAATGGATTCCACTATTATGTAGAATGTTTCTAGTCACTTATTAAATCACATCTCCAAAGTACGAAGCTTATTGACCATAAATCTATAACAGTCTCACCCATGTAAATCAAAAGATATGACTCAATAAATAGGAGTCCATAAAATACTCAGGATTAAGATCAATCCATATATGATCATGTAGTTGATAAATATGAATTTATTTATTTAACGGATATTAATAAAAAATTCATTTTATTATGGTCCAGTCTTATATAATCTCTATTATATAAGGTGCCTTCATTTTCATGTCACCACATGAACGATCCCGAATAAAATCATCGTATCAAATACAAAATGGACCGTAGCTGTAGATTTACCACAAGCAAAGTACCTAGCTTTGTTTGTTTTCTACGGATTCTTTAAATTACTGATCTCAAACTAAATCCTCTTGTCTATAACACTTATATACTTAGTTTGAGACTACATAAGTAACCATGGATGTTATATGATATTTGTATGAAGGAATTATTTCATAAATGCACATAAATTGAATAAAATAAATATATTTTATTTATTATTTAATTTAAATATTTACAAATTACAAGCTCTTAGGGCACATCACCTTAACAATAAGTACATCCCATTTATATCTATTTTATTATTGATTTAATTTTTGGCGGCATCAAACAAAGTTTTCGATTAAAGAAAGTGAAGAAAATGAGTAAGAACAAGAAGTTATAGTTGTAGGCATAGTTTAAAATATCCGCGATATTCCCGATATTTCCGTCGATATTTCCGTAAATCAAGGGTACCGATATCGATAGGGGGTGTAATCTCCTATCCGTCAAAATATCCTGGAAATATCCGCGATATTTTCGTAAAATATCCTTTCCGTGAGCTTGTAGTATAAATTTTACAAAATATCGAGAAAATTTTCGGAAATATCCGTGAAATATCCTGGAAATATCGGTTAAATTTTTATAAAATAAAAGTGAAATTTAAGCTTTTCAAATAAGAATTTGTTAATCTTTTATCAAATAAATAAAATGAATAATTGCAAAAAATACCCATTTGGTAAGGATAAACTCAAAAATAAACTTTCTTATTTTATTGTTATAAAAAAGACATTGGGTGGACAAAAATATCCTTAATAAAATGATAGTAATTTGAATCAATGTTAGGATTCCCAACCTTAAAGTTGGGAATCTCAACCTCTATGTTGGAAGTCCCAATCTTAGGGTTGAGATTCCCAATCTTAATTTAACATCCAGGTTGGGAATCCTAACCCTAAGAATAAAATTCCGAATGTGGATTTGAATCAAGATTAGGACTCACAACCTAAAAGTTGGAATTCCTAATCTAGAAGTTGGGATTTCTAACCTGAAAGTTGAGAATATGAACTTGAATGTTTTATCAAGGTTAAGATTCTCTATCTCGAGGTTGAGATTTTCAACTTCGAAGTTGGGATGTAGGTTGAGATCTCAACTTCGAGGTTAGGATTTCCAACCTCGATTCCCAACCTTGAGGTTGAGATTCTCAACCAGATCGTTTGGTAGAAAGAGTGACAGACAAAAAATGATGGGTTAAGGGCATTTTCGTCCAAAAAAAAAATATTGTGCAAAGATTTTAAAAATAAAGGTTATTTTTCAAATGGATTATAAAAAATTGGTTAATTTTCAACAAAACCCTAAATAAAATAAGTTTTCAACCCACGTAAAGAATCTCATTTTCATCAGAAATCTCATTATTATATTCCATTTTATAGTCAAACTTAAACATCTCATAATTGTTATTCTATTTTAAAAATAAAAACTCTTAAGCCATTGCTATTGATAGAATTCATAATGAAGACAATAATGATAATAGGGATAATAGTGATGATGATGGTGATGATGACGACGACAATGATGACGATGATGATGACGATGAAGGAAATAATTATGCTTTTACTCAAAGAAATGATACTGATACAGGTTTGTCATTGAACCCATTTACTTGTGAAGAACAATACACTCATTGCACACAAGATGAAGACCATGGGTGTAGAGCTGCGAGTCCAGGCATAAGGGGCTATTGGTAAGGATTACACAAGGAGAATCCATCAAATGCAGTTAGGGATGTCACCATCCAATGAAGATAACATTTCAACTACTTTTAAATCTATGAGTTTAAGGTCTAATGATGATGACCATAGAAGTTTTGGGATCTCCAATGATCATTACATATAATTTTCTATCCATAACATATGGTAGGAAGAAATCAAGAAGCTTATTCATGACATGTTCATGATTATATTCAAAACCATTCAAATTATATGTCATGGTATCAGTATTATATAAATCTAGATGCTAGCTATACCATGTATGAACCACCTAGGACTTCATTTTGGTATTAAAATTTGCATGATTTATGTGATGCAAATTAATTGAAAAGTTTTAATGGAAGTTTTTTATATTTTCATATATCTCCTCTATATATTATATCAATATTTATACTTTTTAATTGTTACTTTTTAGATAGAATATGATTTTTTTCATAAATATAATATGATTTTTGGTTGTATAAATGATTATTTTAACATTACCAAAAGTTTCATTAAAAAATATTATGTTTTTAACTAAATTTCCGTACTTTCCGTAAATTTTACGTAAATTTTCGTCGATATCGATATTTTCGATGACATTTCCACCGAATTGTAGTACCGATATTTCTGTCGATATCGATATTGTCAACATTGGTTGTAGGGGAGTTAACAGAAGAGACACATACCTTAGAGAAGATATTGCAAGAAGAGAAGAATGAAGAAGAAGAAGATGAAACAGTGACCATGACGACGACTACGATGACCCATGAAAGATCTGAATCGGAAGAAGCGAAAAAGATAGTGGAACCAGAAATGGGTCAAGAGTCAAAAGAGAGAGAAAGTGAGAATATACTATCAGATTGCTTGTTGTTGATGATCTATGAACCCAAGCTATCAATGTAGGTATCCAAAGAGACATGGGTTTGTAGTACGGACTTCGTAAGATGACATCTACCATAGGAAAAGCAATCACCGCAACCGCAACCACAACCATTGTTTCAATAACACCACCAAATAGTCAACAAACAGACTACTGTGATTAGCCTAAGAAATAGGTCAACATTGACTTTCCTCTTACATAGTAGCTCTACCACAATCAGATAATATAGCCATCCTAGTCTTCTTACTTCTTTCTAACGACTCCTCTAGCTCTGACTTCGGCTCATGGTGCCCAGTCAATTCATATGATGGTGGAGTAGAAGTTGGGAGAGCTAAGCACTCTTATGAGCTATTTGTGTTGATGCCCTGCAAGTCCGAGTAGATGGTGGAACATTAGAGTCGTCTGACCGTCGCTTTTGATGCTGTCAAAAATCAAATCAATAATAAAATAGGGGCATACTTGTAATAAAATGGCATAATAAAATTAAGAAAATAGATATTTTTTTTGTATTAATTGGAGTTTAAAAACAAACTAGAAAAAATTATTTTTTTATTTTTTTTATGGCAAAAAGGGTGTACAAATAATTTTTAAGGGGTGGAAACATTGCTACTCTTTCATTTTTCCCCCTTTTTTCAAAGCATTCAAAATTCATTATTGTTTAAAAACTTGGTCAAGTTGGCTGAGTACTCGTCGCTCGGTCGGGATCGGAGCCGAGAACTCCTAGATCGGGGGGTTCAAATCGGTTCCTGTAGAAAATCGGCCCGACTCGGGCCCAACTTGGCCCAATTCGGGCCGACTCTGCCCAGCTCGGAATCGGCCTACTCTACTTTTTTTTTTTTTTTTTTTTTTTTTTTTTTTTTTAAATTGTTTTGCCAAAACGGTATCGTTTTGGTCCTTGTAAAATCGGCCCAACTCTGCCCAACTCAAACTTAGCTTCTTTTTTTTTTCTTCATCTTATTTTTTTGTTTTTTGTTTTTTTTTTTTGCTTTCAAGTTTCACCACTCTTTTATATTTTTCATATATATTTGCTTAGGGCCGAATGATGATCTGATGATTGAATATTGATAGATTAATAGATTATACAAACTATATTTGTTTAGGGTTTTGTACATTTGTTATATAAGGATTTAAATTCTTATGTTATGTGTTTCAATTCATCTTATTGGTTTTATACCTGTGTTTGAGAATGAAAGAAATATGAGAGATTTTAAGTAGTTTAGATTGATAGCTTTTTGAAGTATTGTTATTTTTGTATATTACAAGTGGAATTATTGAAAAAATAGTAGTTATATTACCAAAATTTTTAAAGTTGTAATTACGTAATTGTGTTAAAACTGGTTTTGAAGGTTGCATGAGATATATTTAATGAGTTTTTATGGTCATATGATTATATTTTAATCCTATAGAACATTTTTAAATTTTATTTTTTACAAATTTGATCTGGTTTGACCGTGGGTCAACGATTTGACCGTTGACCAATGGTTAAACTGAGTACTCGCCGAGTACTCTCCGAGTTACCTAGTATTCGCTGCCTCGCCGGTCAAGTCGCGAGTAGCGAGTTTTGGAACATTGAAATTTATCATGAGGATGTGATTCTATTGTCACATCGCTTGGAGCTTTTTCTTTTGAGAAAACTTTAATTTAGTTCCGAAGTTCTAACGTTACCTCTACTTTTTAAACTAGTTCGCTTAAATACCTTCTATGGTATTTAAATTATCAGAAAACCCTTCATTTTAATCCCTAACATTAGTCATTTGTTAGTCAAATGTAATATCGTAATGATAATTTTATCTTTAGACATCTATACGCCACGTGCCAAACAAGGGAAAACTTCAATATAGTCCTTAAGTTTTGACGTTATTTCTACTTTTTAAATCAATTTGCTTAAATGCTTCTTATGGTCCCTAAATTATCATAAAACTATTTATTTTAGTCTTTGACGTCAAATTTCTATTAGTTGACCATGACGAAAGGGCAAAAAGACACTTTTACCATTGACAGTTCACAGATTAAAAGAACAATTTTTCCCTTATTAAAAAGAAAGATCTACAATTTTGTCTCATTATGTTTTACCCTTGCTATTTAAAATTCTAAATTATTATTTCAGAATTTGAGATTATATTAAATTATCATTCACCATAATCCAATAAAAATTTGACATATGTCACATAAATTTTAAAATTTTAAAAATAGATAATTTACAACCAATTAAAGTCCAACACATATCACCATTTTACAATTAGAATATTTAATTACTACAACAATAAATAATGACTTTGTTTACAAAAATTTGAAAATAATTCATTTACAAAATATGAAAAAATAATATATTTATTTTTTTGAAAAATATGAAAATAATTCATCTTTGATCTCTCTTCTTCATCAATTTTCATCTTCAATCAACCATATAATCAACCTAATATCAAATAACACTTCAATCAAAATAATAAAGAAAAGCTTTCCTTTCTTTCATTTTTTTTCTCTTTTTCAAAGAAACAGATATTTCATCTATTTAGATGGTATTTAAACCTACATGATGTGAGTCTGAACTGGTTACCGGAAAGAGCCTGTTCTTCAAGATAAAGACATTCCTCAATGACATCTTTAGTGAGGCCTATAAGAACGAGATCCTCGCTGTGCTCAATGTTAATGGCTGGGGGAAGTTGTTACTGGCGAACCATATCGTGAAGGGAAGCTTGAAAAGAGTAGATGAAGTCATAAGCGAAGCGTAGAGCATTAATTTGGATCTTTTTATCCAAATCAAAGCCTAGACTCATCAGCGATGCAACATCTGTTCCATTATATCTATCTTTGATGGAGCATCTACTCCATCCGCTGATCAATGCTAGAGCTTGATGCTCCATTAGCGATTGTCCATCAAGCTCCATCATTGATGGAGCATCTCGATTGCTTTAATTAATTAATTTTTTGTTTTTATTTTGGTACTCCAATTTGTGTTTCTTGTTTTTTTTTTTCTAGTAATTCAATTTTAATTTTTTAAATATTTTCATATGTTTGAATGTTTTTAATTATTTTTTAAATTATAACCTATAATTTTTTTTTGTTTCATTTTTATTTTTTATATTTTTGAATATTAATTTATTATTATGATTAAATTTTTATAAGTGAAAATTACCAACAATACCTATTATGAAAGGGTGATTTTTGTTTTTACCCACTATTTAAAAAAAAATTATTTTTAATCCCTAAAATAAATTAATTCAATCATATACCCAAATTACCCATAATGCCCCTACACATTTTTACGTATAACCCTTAACTTTTAAAATTTTGTAAAAAACTAAATGTGTAATTATGAAGCAACCCCTATATATAATGTGTAAAAAATCGATGAAAACTCATTATCACTGATTGCAAAACTTGAAATCGACCTTTTTTGTGCCTGGTACTTGATCAAGACTCAACGAGCCCTTTCCACCATCTCTGACCATTCTCTCATAGTTGATGACCTTGCCAGAGCATCTTCAACCATAGGTGATGTAAGCCTCTATTCTTAATTTTTGGACTTCCTAGTATTAGTAGATAAATTAAGGGGAGAGATGTTAAATTTCATAAATATTACCTTTATAAGTGATTTTATGATGTTAGTAGAAATTTTAGAAGTTAATTAAGCTTAATAGTAAGACAAATTTAAAATAAGGGCAAAATGGTCATTTTGCATAAGAGAGGCCTATAACACTTAGCCAAAAAATTTGAAGCAAAAATTGAAAGAAAAGAGAGAGGGGTGGATGGCAACTAGAGAAGAAAGAACCAAAGCTATTTCCAAGCAATTTAAAGCTCCAAAACAAGAATTTGAGTTAATCTAAGCTAGAAAATCAAGATCTAAGCAAGATTAAGGTAAGTTATCATCATTTACTAAAGTTGATGTTAGTTAGTTCATGTGATATATTGATGGTTAGGTTGGTTTGTTGTTGTGTAATTGATCGGGGTTTTGATCTAAGCTAAGATTAAAGCATTAAAAAGGAAGGTTGAATTGAGAGAAATCATGCATTAGATGAAAACTTGGGTTTATGTAGGAGAAACCCTAAGTTGTCATTGAAACCTTTGTGAAGTGATTTGCCTTATGGATAAGATGTTTAATGAAATGTCTAAGAGAATTGTTAAGTAAAAGTCTTAGAAAATGAAAGAAATAAATTGGTGTGTGTGTAAGTGTAAGTCACGATCACAAGGATGGTTATGTGATTTCATTGAGTTTTGATGTAAATGAGCTTGAATTCATGCATGTTAGAATTTAGAAAATGCTATGGAAGTGATAGAATTGAAAAAGGAAGAGAAAGAATACAAGTATGTTAGTTAAGGTAGATGAAGGGCATTGATGATTATCATACGATATCACTTTCTCTTTGCATTTTCATGTGATGTATGATCATAATTGAGCATATATGAGTCTAAGAAACTTAGTGAAAGGAGAATTGAGTTTAGAATATAAAAGTGGTGAAGTTTGACATGAAAAAGTAGTGAAAAATAAGGTTTTGGCTAGGAACCTTCACCTGATGGCTATTTATTTTCGAATTCACTTTGTGGCTAACCTAAATGAGAGATAGGGAGTTGATTGGAGCGAAAATGGAAGGAAGAAAAGCTAGGGAGTTGATTGTGGCTAACCCTAGCATGCATTCGGCCAAGAGGGGTCTAAAATTGTGATTTTTTATTTCGAGTTTCAGAAAATTATTTTGAGTGTATGGGGGTATTCTTAGGTGATAATAAATGAGGTTCATGGAAAGAAATCGAATATTTAAAGCGTTGGTTAAGTTAGAGCTTAGATAAGAAAGTTGTAGTAAAAAAGGTTTTCAAATGTGTTAGTTGCATTGAAAGCTCTATTTGTAGTTTTGAGTAGTTTATTTTAGCATATCTTGAATGAGAATGTGATGTGTAGGTGAGGAGCAAGCAAGTGGAGCACGAGGAACCCATTGAAGCTCTCTGTTAAGCTTAGAATTCAGATGAGTGCTACTAGCTCACACTATGAATGTTTATGTTGCACAATATAAATTTATTGGTTGTTAAAAAGTTAATGCATAATTTATATTATACAAGTTCTTTATTTGATTAAGAAGATTATTATATGTGTTCCAAAGTGATTTTGAAGTAAAATAGCTTTTATGTGAATTGAGCTTATGAGCTCTAGCTGAAAGTTTTGAGAGAAAAGTTGTTTTGTGCCTATTGCACTTAGTGAAAAAGAGTTTTCAAAGGTCATGCGTATACCCTCAGATTTATAGATTTTCTTGCGCTACGATTTATGATGTCAAAAATTTTGCACGTAGTTGCTAATATTTATATAATGTCTTGTACTACGAATTGCGATGCAGAAAATTTCACACGTAGTTGTCGAGATATTTCAGTAGCGTCACAGTTGGTGTTAGTTGAAAAATTACCATATGACATACCATATTGAGTGTCAAGCTAGTTGCCATGTGGTCATAATAGTTAGGGGTACGAATGATGTTTTTAGAAAGAAATGAGTTATGTTGAGAATCATGCGTATTTACATAAGTTTATAATTGTTTATTTAACAATCACTAAATTGCTTTAATTGTTTTGAGATTACATCATTTCCGTCTTATGTTGTATAAACCCTATTTAGGTGTTAGCGCGGGTGATCGAATGAAATAGCTCATTCATCAAAATAGGTGGGCGCACTCGATGGATGCATTGCATGGATCATATTTGTGTTTTGTTAAAACTAGAAATCAAGCATTGACATGCATCACTTTTGCATCATTTTGTAACACCTATTTGTAAATTTATATTACTATATTTTGTGATGTAAATAGTTTTGTAAAGTTTTTTATGATATGAAAAACTTTGGTTATCATTTATGGTTTTATGAGAATGAATGCATAATTGATGAGATGCATGTTTATGAGAAAATGAAGTTGGGTTGTGGTTGAAAATGTTTTGGGAGTGTATTTTATTTACAGGAATATTAGAAATCTTAGGAATGTAGCCGTTATGCTGCCGGATTTCCGTTAAAATGATTTTCGATTTTGAAAACGAAATGGCCACTTTTATGACTTCAATGTAAATGAAAATTTGAATTTAAATGAACCAACTCAATTAGTTTCAAAACCATGAAATTAAAGTAACTTAAAAGCAAAAAAAAGGGACAAGTTTTCAGGGTTCGCTCCATGGATTTCTTTTAGCTGCTTATAGGGTTTAAGAGAGGTTCGTTGGAGTGCCAGACAAGGCCAACCAGATAATAGCCTAGAGGAGATTTGGATTGGGTCACGTCAAGTTAGTATCAAAGCCTGGTTTTGTAAAGTTTGAGATAGAATTTAGAAAGTGTTTCGAAGTTGTTGTATGCATGAGACTTTTCAGATTGCATGAGTTATAAAGATTCAAGTTTGAGCATTGCATGATTTCTAGAGTTGTTTTCATGCATTGTTAGTATTCTAACTTGTGCATTTCATGATTTTTGCATTGCATATCTGAAATAGAAATTTGGATTTCATTGCATTTCTTAACACGAAGTTTGGAGTGTTAGGTGACCTCTTCCGTTTGCCAAGGTATGTGAAGTTTGGATTTCATTTGAAAGTTTGTGATTTTTTTATTTTGTTTTGTGATTTTGAGATTTTATTTGTGTTATGGATGTTAGGTTAAGATGATTAGCATTAGAATAGGTTGGATTTAGTTGAATTTGAATTGAAAATATTCGATTCCAATGATAGCAACATTGGCGTCATCGGTTCGATTTCTCTCTTCAGTTTTTCCCTTCAGTTTTTCACTTCGGTTTTTATTTCGGTTTTTTCATTGTGATGTGAAAAATTGGTGTATAACATTGATCGATTTTTCACACCAAATAAAAAACTGATTGGTTGATTTATAAAAACTTGTTGTTTGTTGATTTTTGTTTCTATTTTTGGCTTTGTTTTGTGTTATGGAAGTTGAGTAATAATGTATGGGTTAGATTAGGTTAAACATGGTTGGATTTGACTTGAAAAATGGAGGAATCCACCAAATAGTGAAATCGATTTTTTAGTGAGTGTGAAAAATCGATGAATAACATTGACCGATTTTTCACATCCTGTAAAAAATCGATTATTGAAAATTTGTCAAATGAAATGAAAATAAAAGTACATTAGGGTATATAATTACCATTTTTTTTATAAAGTAATACTTGTCATTTGCTATTTTTCTTTCCTATAGATTGAATTCAAGTATTTACATAGTTTGCAAACAGTTGACAAGAATACGAGTAGGAATATACACATTGGTCACAAATAGTCTGATAAAATAATTAAGTTATTACTGTACAAGATTTGTATAATTGGTTCATAGGAGAGTGCCCATTCGGACATAATTTGGAGATAAGTAACAACAATACGACTGCTTCCTCAATGATATTATGGTTTCTTGCTAGAGAGGTGGAGGCCTTTAGCAGGCACCGTGATGAAATGTAGTTTGAAATTGGGATGAGAACATATAGGTTTGGGAAACAAAATTTCTTATTAGTGACAAGACTTCCTTTTGGGGGTATCGATTAAAAAATCTTCAATATGTTGTAAAATTATGATAACAGTCTCCTATGATGATTGTTCAATAGAGTGTCGCCGAATGTGCCCAGTCTAACTACCTTTTTTAAGGCAATAAGCAATACAACGCACCAAGGTTATGCAGTTAAGGACGTAATTAATGATGAAGATCTATTAAAGTTAGCTAATGTAGGAATTGCGTTCCATCTATTCATAGGACACGATGATAGGGCTGCCATTGCTAACTTTATATGGGTCATTATAGAAAATGCAGAGGTGTGAAACTTATTCCCTTAGGGCACATTATGCTATAGTACGCTGGTGTATTGCCTCCATATAATGATCACTAAAGAGCATATCAAAAACTCCACTTAAGACCGTTAATATTTATAACTATGTCCTGATATTTGAGGTACACCTAATGTAGTTAATATTTATAATTTTCTCCTAATATGGTTAATATTTAAGGTTCTTTTTTTTTTGATATATACTAACTATATGTTTTTTTTTTTTTGTTTAATCATTTTTGCATTATAGTTGTGGCTAGTCGAAAAATTTTTGATGTTGAGAGAAAAGGTAGAGAACAGTAACCAGTCATTAGAAAATGAGCTACCAAGGAACAAGAGACGAACACTTAAGAGAATGTTGAAAGACATAGAAAGCCTTAAAGGTTTTCCCCTATAAGTGGCCAACTAACCTAAATTAGTTTCTATTTTTCAATTGTTTTAACTATCATTATTTATATTAAGTGTATATAATACAATATAACTATATATATGTACATATATATATATGTATATATTACAGATAGTTGGTATAGCGTAAACCATTAAGCCCACCAACATCGAAAGAGACACGAATTATTGGAAATCTTTCAATTAGAAGCATTTGGTTGGCGAAGAGGTACATAAAGTTAGCACTAGAGATAGTGATGATGATGATGACGACGACGATGATGGTGCACGGTGTGATGATGATTATGAGGTGGAAGTTAGAAGGGGTGATGATAATCATGTGGTTAAGGAATTTACAAGGAAGGAAAATGAGTGGCATGAAGACATCCCAAGCGTATAATTCAAGTCAGAGGATACATTTGCAGAGTTCCAGACAAAAATATCACATGATGTACGAAACGTATATCCTGAGGTACGAATCTTTTCTTTATTTTATTGTTAAGTGAATATCCATTTGCTTGTTAAGTGAATATCCATTTTAGTAAATGAAAAAATTGTAGACATGTTGTATAGTAGTATGGAATTGTATAAATAGACGGAGTATCTAAATATAATAGACGAAGTGTAACACTTTTCCCTCGATCCCCAGTGGAATGAGAATCGAGGGGAAGGATATTATATTTTTTACTAAAATTAATTTAAACCGTTTATTTTATTAAACTATTTTATTTTAATGAAAATCCAGTAAAGTTTTCTCTATTTTTCTAAAAAACCCAATATACCTACAAAGAAAAAAAAAACCTCATTTCTAAAATATTCATTTCTCAACTTCCATTCGGACCTTCCGTCCGACTCCAATTCACTTTACCACACAAACATACATAAGAAAATTTCACATCCATAGGATTTAGTACCAAATCAAGTTATAAACACTATTCAATTTACATAATTTACAAATCATTTTAAAACTTTATGTAAACTAGTCTTTACAAAAAAAATTACACTTTAGTTAATTACACATTTCCATGAACATACACATGAAGATATACATAGGTGTTTCCAAAATGATGTTTACCCCAAAATAATGATGGATGTGACTCGTGCGAAATGCTGCAGATATATCTTCTTCGTCTCTATTTATGAGCCCAAAATCAACTACCTGCGCGTGGTAAATTCAACGCGCTAAGTATTTTTATTTAATAGGTGTACACATACAATATTAAAATCGTATTTGTTTTCGAAAACAGTACATGGTAATATAACGAAACGTACAATCATTAAATATTTATAATAAACACACACCAATTCAATTAAGGGAGAAAATATGTAACTTAAATTTTCCGAAACTAATTGCTTAACATATTTACGTTATTACCCCTAGTTAATGTTTGGAGCCCTTAGTAAATTCTGACACGATACCTTAGATCGATAACGGGTTCCCCCGACATAGGACTCTTGGTGCCCACCCGCCGGGTCACAATTTACAAACTTTTACCATTTATGGACCAAACATTCGGTGCCTCTTAAGGTCCGTAAATCAAAGTTGATAGAAAATCGTAACGGTGCAGTATTGCTAATAATTACCCTATTGGCATGCTAACTGCCAATCCTCACCTACCGGTGTCTAGTTTTACTCGGGCCCTCTAAAATTTCCATAATTACTAAAGTTTCAATTAAAACAAAATTTTTATCGCGTAATTATTAAATCACGTTTTTAAATCTGTTTTTTGAAATTCTTTGGAGTATCATTTTTTGTCATTTCAAATTACTATTTTGGCTCTAGTTTTAGTATCAAAGTTTAACAAAACTATTCCCTTTTCTTTCTTGCACATATTTGGCCAAAAAGGGGAAATTTTCAAATTTTCTTTTCAAATCACTAATTCACCACACATATCATCAAAATATTATTTAATTAATATATAAATGGGTATGAATTGACAAAAATACCATTTGGTTCTTCTCTAGATTGCATTCGACGAAGTGATATCATTTTTTTTTCTAAATTTGCTTTCAACTCAATAACTCATCATATAAGTTATACAAAGACCATTGATTTAACACTTAAATTGGCTTGAAATGACAAAAATACCCCTAGGCTTTTCTCTAGTCCATATTCGACCTAACAGGGTTAAATTTTCAAATTTTTGTTCCAATTGGTTTTTCATCTCAAAATTCTTTCCAAAGACAATCAAAGGATATATAAATATCATTCAAACATAATTACCATATCAAAAGAACAAAATCATCAAATTTCAATTGAATTTTCCATTTTAAAGATTACTAATAAAAGTGAATTTTTAAAACAAGTGTATATAAACCTTTTTGGGCCTAATTTTAATAACTCATCCATACCTCCAAGAGAGCTCGCAACTTCTACTTATCATTCTCTAAGCTTCCCTTGGTGAGTTCTCCACCTAGGGTTTTAAAAGAATGCATTTAAGAGCATTAAAAGCAAAACTACTAAATTAAATGCAAACTTAACTAGCTATTCATGTTTACGGATGCTTATACATGCTGACTAACCCTCTCCTGGCTCTTAAACAAAAACCCACATCACATACCTTAACTTTGCACTCTTACTAATGAGAATCAACCTTGAACTTTTGATGGGTTTTGATGAAATCAAGGGTCTAGATTGATAGATGATGGAAAGAATATGATTTAGAAATGATTTGGTAACCAAAATGGAAGAAAAATTGAGAGAATAGTGGGAGGGAATGGACGGCAAGAAGAAGATGATAATGGAAAATGATTTTTTTCTATCTATTTTTTACTTTTTATACTATCTCTTTTTGTCTTCTAAAATCACCCCCATTTATTTCCCATATTGTCCCTTGATCACACATGCTTGAATTCCATTGGTTCTTAATGCCAAGTCATGATTCTATTAAACTCTTTCACCACACACTTATAAATAGCTCATTTGTTTCCATAACTTTCAACTTTTGTTTTGTCAAATTCCTATTGGTCCAAAATAATTTCCTATGTCATGCATTCCAATTGCACTCCTTTTGATTGTCCGATGACATATTTTCATTCTTCAATTGCTCTCATTTAATCTCTAATTAAATCCTTTACTAAGAAAAATATTCCCAAAAGTTATTAAATTTTCTAAATAAATAAATCTATATATATATCCCACTAATTTCACTTAGATCTACTCTAATCCAATTTATTGCATTCAATTCTCTAATGCAAGAATACTAATCATATGGGAATAAATTTCGGGGTGTTATACGAAGTGTAATTATTTAAATATGCAGGTTATATTTTCTCGGATACTCCAAAAATAGGGGAGGTTTTGTCAAAATTGTTTTGCGATGTGTACACTGTGTAAAATAATATATATATTCTACAGGTAAAACGGTTGTTTGAGTATCTTATGGATTTACAAAAGGCACCAAATAAGAAAGTAAGTATGATGAATAAGATGCAGAAGACAACCCACAAGATCGTAAGTTAGATGGATAGAAGGTTGAGATAAATGGATGAGCATTTAAAAATTCCTAAGTCTCCGGTTGGTGGACATGATCCGGATGACGATGATGAGGATGACAATGATGATAATGGTGGTGGGAGCTTTGTCCAGGATGAGCACATCTATAGCTCACCACTATCACTACCACCATATTAGGATGAGAGGGTCCATCGGTCACCTTTTTATGAGGACGAGATGGTCCATTAGTGACCTATCCATAAAGACCAGTCGGCCCTTCATTAGGAGGACCAGAAGGTCCATTAGTATTCGGGTGTCCATCAGTCACCTCTCCGGCAGGAGTACCAGAAGATCTACCATTCCCAGAAAGTCTCAGGAGATCCATTATTAGATGTAGAGGTTGAGCATGGTGATGAGTAGGTAAATATAGTATTTCTATTGTGTTACAGTTTCACATATAATTCTAAATGTCTAATTGATTGTTTTGATTAGCATACAATTGTAGAATGAGGTTATCCTAGAACGGGGTAAACGAAAGACAAAGCTAGTTGTATCTTTGTGGACACCATACACGGATCCCAAAACACCGAAAAAGAAAAATAAATTGCCCGAACTACAAGTCGAAGAGGTGGCGAAGTCTGTAGGCTTCTATATGGCTATCTACAACGAATACAAAGCTTCCTCATCCTTGGACCTCAGGTATGGATAAAAAGCATCATTGACCTCAGGTATAGATAAAAAGCATCATTGTACTTTCATCTTGGTTGCTAATATAATAAAATTTACAATATATATATTTTTTATTTTAGGTGTGCGGTTGATCGTTATAGGTGGTGTGTGATACCGAACCTATTACAAACTCTCGAGAATGAGAATCATTGGTTGAGTTTAGAGCATATCAATTTTTATTTAATATGCTTGCGAAAGAAATGGTTGAATGAGGTTGAGAACACTAGATACATGTAAGAGTTTCTTGTTTGTAAGCGTTTACAATTCAGTTATACTTTTTAATTTCTTGTCATGTATCTCTGAAGTTAAATAATATGTTTAATTTTCATTTTGCAAGTATTTATGACATTATACTATAAAGAGCATTACATCCGTAAAGGAATAAAATTTGATTCGGTTACAACTAATGTACCCCCAGAGTGGTTTACATTCGGTAGTGGTTAGATAGACGCATTAGCCTCGTAGTGGCATGTTGAAAATGTAAGTGTTGTTCGATGATTAAGAGTTATTATTTGATCATCTGAATTAGTCTTATACCACTAAAGTCTTCAAACTGCAAGTGTTGGTATCGTGTCGTTTGAATCAAAACACTAGGTCCTCTATCCGGTGTACCTCAAAGAGAAATAAATATTATTATATGTTTCCCTTGGACATATTGACTTTGTTGAACGGAGTGAGTCACTGGATTCACTAGTGTCTTTGATGTCCATCTTGTTGCAATTCATTGGATTTTATGAGAAAACCCACATAGATATGCCATTCGTGGATGAGCGGTGAAAACTTAAGCGTTTTATTGATAGGATCCAACCCGGATTCCTACTAATAAATCCAACGATCCTGCAGGACAGCTCACGAGATCCTTCTGAAGCCCAACTGATAAGGCCCAAAAGGATATCATGGAGCAAACCTGTAACTATCTCTCAAACTTTAAACATATAAACATTCATTCATATTAAAGTTTTATTACAACTATGCAGCAGAGAAACATATAATTTAAAATATTATCATAAAAAGACAATTATTTAAAACATGCATGCAATTAATAAAGTGCTACAATACCTATTCCTAAAACTGAAAAATATATAAATTATATGAGTAAATTTAAATAGTAAATTTTACACAAAAAGTTATGCTATGTCGCCGGTCGAGACCTACCTAGTCTGATCGTAGCTTTTTGGTACTTGGATCGTCTGCACCTACACCTGGGGAGGTTTTTGAAATAAAAATATAATGAACTATAAAGCCCAGTGAGTGCGAATACATTCATAAGAATTTCCTCCAAAAAATGTTTTGAAAACATTTTTCTTTGATTAAAACTATTTTTATTTCTAAAAGATAAAATCATTCTTATTTCTAAAACTTTGGGATTTTATAAAATCTCCATAAATTTAAAGTCTTATTTAAAAGGTTTAAATCTTTCTAAAAATGTTTTCTTTCCAAAATTTATTTTAAAATGGTATGCTAGTTATTGCTAAAAGATCTAATGGCCACCCAAGAAAGCTAAAACCACAAAGACAGTCGGACCAGCTCTGTCCAGTGTGGGGTAGGGTCACGTGGCGTAAAGGCTAGTGTTGCACATCATGACAAATGCTACTAAGACGTCTCGTACATACGTGGCTGAACTATCATTGCTCATCGTGCATCGAGAAATACTCCACGAGTGTAGCGGGTGACTGACTCGACAGACTCGATCCCCCTAATGTTAGCTGGACTAACCCTTCCAATACCATGCCATACATTGTGGAGTATACCGGTTGAGTCTAAAGCTAGAAGGCCTCGCTATAAATACTCGGGCCGTCCACTAGGTTTGAAAACCTTTTTTCTTTTTCTTATAAATCAAATCATTTTCTTTATCATCCTATAAAAATAAATAAATAATATATAATGCATACCATATCTAAATAAATCTTGTATGCTAAAGCATGAATTATTTATGAGCTTAAAAGAATAATAATTTAAATAACTGAAAATAAGAAATTTGTTAAATAAATTAAAAATATTGAAAATATTTTCACACTTACTACTTGCTACCCAGCTACTGCATTTCTACTCTCAGTGACCTTCTCCTCTAGCTTGCTGCTCCACCTTTCTCAGCTCGAGCTATCCCTTCGAGCTTTAGCTCTAGCTCCAGCTCTCATTCAACTCCAGCTCTAGCTCGCATCCAGCTCCAGCTCTAGCTCTAACTCTGCTCCAGCTCTAGCTTTCATCCAACTTCAGCTCCAGCTCTAGCTCGTATTTAGTTTTAGCTCTAGCTCTAGCTCGTTCTTGCTCTAGCTCTAGCTCTCATCCAACTCTAACTCCAGCTCTAGCTCTCACTCTAGCTCTAGCTCTCATCCAACTCCAGCTCCAACTCTAGCTCGCATCCAGCTCCAGCTCTAGCTTTAGCTCCAGTTTTAGCTCTAGCTCCAGCTATAGTGAGTTCCTTCACATCTTAGCTCAAACGAGCTCCTCCACTCAGCTCACGCACGCGAGCTCCTTAGCTCCACTCACGCGACCTCCTACTCTCAGCTTACTTATGTTAGCTCCTCCTTTCAACTTTCTTTCTCTCTCTTTTCTTTCTCTTTCTCTTTCTCTCTCTCCTTAATCTGCCTTTCCTCCCATTCCATCGACTTACCACTCATGCCTATTTATAGGTGTGGGTCAAGCTTACTATTCCTGAAAATTATGAAAATGCCACATTCTAGAGAATTCTCCTAAAAATATCTGACATTTTTCTCTTATACCCCTCAACTTTAATAATTTACACTTATTTCCAAATTTTTCAAAATTTCTCAAATTCTAAATTTTTCATTACTAAACACTTAATTACACATGAACAATAATATTCTCAGAAGAGGGTATTACTTTTTTCCCCCCTTTTTAAAATTTCATCCTCGAAATTTACATATCTCTGATGGGATTCTGTACACTACGGCTCATTATGCTTTCGCTGCGTCACTCTGATTCCGAACTGTCACTCTATTCAAGTGTCTGAAACACCTTGATCAACCTTTGGGGAAATTCATGATTGAGAAGGCCACAAGGCTTGTTAAAAGAAATCTCATCCGTCGTAAGGAAACATAAGTGAGGGTATTGAAAAAAATTTAGATCGATGACAAACACTCGCTTAAAAGCAATTGAAGCTGGTTGAATTTCTGAAGACAATATCATTTGATGTTCAATCATAATAAACACTAAGAGAGAAAGATGGCTGATCAAAATGTCTACCAAAGGAATCCACAAAGGAAGTTATCACGAGAAACAAGGGTGACAGAATCACACATCGTATCAAAAAACAAAAAAGCAAAATTGAATAACAAAACAACAACGTGTGAAATAAAGTAATAGCAAATTTGATGTTAAAATCGAAGTTCTAAACCGTGTTTGGCAAAAAAGGTCAATAGCAAACAAGATGAAAATGAGAACAAGAACACAACTTGGCAACAAGAAACTAAATCAAAGTAATAATACTATAAACAATCAAAGATAGAAGATGAGTTCGTCATTCGAATTCATCGAAGAAGGGGCCTCTAAGATAAAAGAGTTCTTGCGGAGTACCAAAATTATGCCAGTAAAATATCCCCAAGGTATCTTTTCTTAAGGATCATACAAGTCATCACAATAGTCA
Source organism: Dimocarpus longan (assembly GCA_022984855.1). Classification (NCBI taxonomy): domain Eukaryota; kingdom Viridiplantae; phylum Streptophyta; class Magnoliopsida; order Sapindales; family Sapindaceae; genus Dimocarpus; species Dimocarpus longan. The sequence goes on from CM041018.1 coordinate 14,189,507, forward strand.
AGATGCATGCGATAAGCGCTTCCATATTTCACAGAACATCGCAAAGACTCAAGCCTATACGCGGGGCCTCCCTGACCATCCTGCTGGGGTTACTCCTCTACTTGATACTCTGTTGGGCTGGTCGGAACTAGTTGCACCTCTAGCTTGGAAACTCCTCTGCTTTGGTTCCTAGCCTTTGCTTGACTGCCATGGTGCTGCGGTCTTGGTCTCTAGTCTGAATGCTGCAGTTGTCATCGGACAATCCTTCATAAAATGGCCCTCTTGACCGCATCTAAAACATATGGTGTTACCTTGAAGACACTCACCCGGATGCACCTTTCTGCACCTCCGGCACATAGGTTAATTCTTCTATCTCTCATTACTGCTTCCGGATCCAACTGACTGCCTTACTGAGCTTTGACTCAATTGTGACCCTTGGCTTAATCTTCGGCTACCTGATCCAGCTGATGAGTCCCCACTTCTGGTGAATTTGCTGGGTCATCCTGAAGAACCTCTAATCCATCTGCGTTTTAAAGTCGACTGCCCTGATCTAGGGATGGCCTCAAAGCTTCTTATCACTCTGATCGCAGCCTCTACCAGCTCTCCGTACTGAGTGTGAACTGTTGAAGAAATGTAACCTTGGATCATCGGATTCAAATCCGCTGCGAACCTCTTGGTCTTCTAATCTTCATTATCCGCGATGAACGGAACCATAACAACTAGCTCTAAAAATCTTTGCTCGTAGTCGGCTACAGAGAGCTTACCTTGCTCTAATCTAAAAAATTCATCAATTTTAGCGTCTTGGTAGCTTCTCGGGTAAAACTTATTCGTAAACTCTTGCTTGAATTACGTCCGGCACACTCCGGCTGGATTCCACCACTTTAGCACTTTCCACCAATCTTTAGCTCTGTCTTTTAATAAGAAGACGACGAAGGCTACCATCTGGTCTTCGGAGTAACTTATCACCTGAATTTTTTTTTTGCTGGCCTCTAACCATGATAGGGTGCTTTCCAGGTCTTCGGTCCCTTTGAAAGATCTAGCACCTAACTTCCTAGCGCGTTCGATGATAACTCTTGACTCCTGCGGTCGATGTAGCGTCGTTGCCAAGACTCGAGCTAATCGCTCCACGTTTACATTCCCACCTACGTGCTCCTCAGGTCACGAAGATCCAGCTTGATCTACGGGTACGTTGATAGACTCGTCAACGTGTCCCTCCTTCGGTGCGGGTACCTCAGTCGTTGCTCTTCTAGTAGGTGGTCGACCTCGATGATGCATGATACTATGAATGCATAAAAATCATGTAATACATGAAGTAGAAAATGGCTTTATAAAAATCATGTAGCTATAGGAAAATGTTTTCTAAAATAACTTTTTCAAGCATTTTCTAGCTTTTCTCTAGAATTTGTTTAAAACTCTGGCTCTGATACCAATCTGACAGAACGCGACCCGGATTCCTACTAATGAATCTAGCGATCTTGCCGGACATCCCACGAGACTCTTCTTAAACCAAACTAATAAGGCCCAAAAAGATATCATGGAGCGAACCCATAACTATCTCTCAAACTCTAAACATATAAGCATTCATTATATTAAAGTTTTATTACAATTATGCAGCGGATAAACATATAATTTAAACTATTAGCATAAAAAGGTAATTATCTAAAACATGCATGCAATTAATAAAATGCTATAATAACTATTCTTAAAATTGAAAAATATATAAAGTATATGAGTAAATCTAAATCATAAATTTTACATAAAAAGTTATGCTATGTCATCGGTCGAGACCCACCTAGTCTGATCGTAGCTCTCTAGTACCTGGATCGCTTGCACCTGCACTTGTGGAGGTTTTTGAAATAAAAACATAATGAGCTATAAAGCCCAGTGAGTGCGAATACATTCATAAGAATTTCCTTCTGAAAACATTTTTCTTTGGTTAAAACTATTTTTATTTCTAAAAGGTAAAATCATTCTTATTTCTAACGCTTTTGGATTTTATAAAATCTCTATAAATTCGAAGTCATATTTAAAAGATTTAAATCTTTCTAAAAATGTTTTCTTTCCAAAATCTATTTTAAAATGATATGCTAGCTATTGCTAAAAGCTCTAATGGCTATCCAAGAAGGCTAAAACCACAAAGGCGGTCAGACCAACTTCATCCAGTGTGGGGTAGGGTCACGTGACGCAAAGGCTAGTGTCGCATATCATGACAAATGCTACTAAGACGTCTCGTACACGTGTGGCGAAACTATCATCGCTCATCGTGCATCAAAAAATACTCAACGAGTGTAGAGGGCGACTGACTCAACAGATTTGATCTCCTTGATATTAGCTGGACTAACCCTCCCAATACCATGCCATACATTGTGGAGTATACCGGCCGGATCTAAAACTAGAAGGTCACGCTATAAATACTCGAGACGTCCACTAGGTTTGAAAACTCTTTTTCTTTTTCTTATATATCAAATATTTTTCTTTATCATGCTATAAAAATAAATAAATAATATATAATGCATATCATATCTAAATAAATCTTATGTGCTAAAGCATGAATTATTTATGAGCTTAAAAGAACAATAATTTAAATAAACGAAAATAAGAAATTTGTTAAATAAATTAAAAATATTGAAAATATTTTCACACTCACTACTTATTACCTAGATACTTTATTTCTGCTCTTAGTGACCTTCTTCTGTAGCTTGCTGCTCCACCTTTCTTAGCTCAAGCTACCCATTCGAGCTCCAACTCCAGCTCTAGCTTGCATCCAGCTTTAGCTCTCATCCAACTCTAACTCCAGCTCTAGCTTGCATCTAGCTTCAGCTCTAGCTCTAGCTTTCGCTCCAGCTCTAGCTTTAACTCTAACTATCATCCAACTCCAACTCCAGCTCTAGCTCACTCCAACTCTAGCTCTAGCTTTAGCTCCAGCGAGCTCCTCTACAACTTAGCTCAAACGAGCTCTTCCACTCAGCTCACCCACGCGAGCTCCTCAGCTCCACTTACGCGAGCTCTTACTCTTAGCTCACCTATGCTAACTTCTACTCTCAGCTCACCTACGCTAGCTCTTGCTCTCAGCTCTTTCTCTCTCTCTCGCTCTCTCTCTCTTCTTTCTCTTTCTCTTTTTCTCTCTCCTTAATTTACCTTTCCTCTCCTTCTACCAACTCACCACTCAGGCCTATTTATAGGCGTGGGTCAAACTTATTATTCCTGAAAATGACGAAAATGCCACATTCTAAAGAATTCTCCTAAAAATATCTGATATTTTTCTTTTGTACCCCTCAACTTTAATAATTTACACTTATTTCTAAATTTTTCAAAATTTCACAAATCTTAAATTTTTCATTACTAAACACTTAAAATTCTTTTCATTATTTCTCCAACGGGGTATTTTAGTACATTTCTTCATTTTGTACACATGAACAGTAATATCCTCGGGAGAGGGTATTATATTGATAGATCGTATGTGCCTTAGTAATCTGATGGTTGAGTAAATTTATAACTTAATTAATATATATTCTAAATGTTAAAATGTAAATATCATTTAATTAAAATTTATTACTTATATAGGATGAGTTGTAAAGCATTCGTGGCAATATAAATACGCGACCTTTTACAGTCGAAATAGAGTACATGAAAATCCAAACGACTCAATAAGGTTGTAGATGCCATTGCATTGAGGGCGGAGATTGTTAAGGATTTATGTGTATTTTCGACACTGTTGCATAAAGTAAATAAATTTGAGAAATTGATACTAGACTCTAATGGAGAGGTTGTATATAAGTACATGTATTAATTTATATATTAATGCATTCATTTTGTTCATTACTAGATTATGAAAATAATATACTAATTATAATTATTCAGGTCAAGCAACTTTTGATTTTTTATAAGGCTTGGACAACTACAATCAATTTTGCAATGGAAGAAAATCAAGAAAAATCATGATTGGTTTTTAAAGGGGTTAAAAAACCAATTTCGATTTTTAAACTCCCTTGAAAACCGATCCAATGTTTTTTCCCCTTTTTACCCCATTTCCAACCAAATTTGAAGATTTTTAGTGACCAAAACTACACAACAATCATAGAACTAATGTTGTATCCTACAACGGATCATCATTACAAGCAAACATGGTTGGGTAAATCAAAATTCATATTTGCACTAGGTGAAACATAGTCGTCTAATCTCATATCTCACTTTAGTGTCACCATATGGAGTTATTATATAAGTTATTTACTCAATTACATCTTAATTAATTAAATTGAAGTAACTCAGGGCCATTTGTTGCCCATTAAAAACCATTTGAAGGGGAGAAAATCCACAAAAATCATGATTGATTTTTTTAAAGGGGTTGAAAAACTAAAATTGGTTTTTCAAGGGCCACTTTAAAAAACGATCCAACAGTTTCTACTAATTTTATCCATTTCTCCCCTATTTTGATGTCAATTACTTTACTTCATTCATTAAATTTGCATTTGTTAGTAATTTAATTTTTATAAAAATTGATAAAAATTTAATAATCTCTTCTGCTTTTTGATTATCAGAGTGTAATAGTATCTCTGTATTATAAATTGAGTAAGATTTCAAAATATAACATAGCATACATAAAATCAGAAGTTTCAAATTAATGTCTATTCATTATTTTCATCATACCCAACATTGGATTAGGAGTAGAAAACTGTTGAAAACATTGACATTAGTTGTGCCTAATCTCATGACAGAGGTGGCATCTTCGGAAGGGCATGACATTTCCACGAGCATTTGCGCTTGTCTTAGCTTCTGTAGTAGCAGCTTCGCTCGTCTGGTCTTTCGCACTTACGACTACGCTTATCCTTCTGTTGGCGAATGTAGGAGAGTTAGGGCAACAAAGACTGCTGTGTCCCCTTTGACCACATTTTTCACACTTTTTCATACAATGAGCTTCTCCAACTAAAGGAATCCAAACCTCTTTCAGCCTACTTACTTGTCTTTTTATATGGGTGGTAGTACAATCATGCTTCTAACTTCTATGGGAATATTCTAATTGGCCAATTTAGGGACAAAATTGGTCGGTCGTATATATACAACTGTCAGCTACTCTGCGCTATAATATTGGTTGCAAAGTGTATCATAATTGATGCTCTTGAACCTGACACGTATAATAAATTTAAGTGTTACGATATGATGTTAAATACCGAAAGTAACAACATATAATTACGATACCTGACTACAACACATGCATGAACATATGACAACTAATCCAGTTTTCACTACAAGCAAGTGCATATGTTTGCTTGAATATTAACCACTGTATTATATTTGTTAGGATGTATGACACTATACGTGATTGGTTTTGTAATGGGATGTACGTTACCTTTCATCGATAAATTTTTTGCCAACATTATTTGATGCTATGCAGTGGTGGTAACATAAGTTATAAGTTTCTCTGCAGTAACACGTTTGTTATTAAACTATCTTTATAGCACATTTTCCACATATTCATGTGTAGTTATTATTAACAAATGGCGTGCTTGCATCATGTAATTGCTGAGAGACTTTGCAATGTTGGTGGTCATTATTTCAATTTTTTTTGGGACAATGTGCTAATGACCATCTACTCGCTCTAGCTTTAACCAAAGTTTCATGTGTTTTCGGATGTGTTATGAATAATTTAGCGATCAGAATAATCGGGCCCAGAAAGATCTACAGTGCAGGCCCAGTGGCTCAAAGGCCTAATAATCCGCCATCTCTCCCAATCAGCCTTCCTGACGGAGGGCCCATTTGTGATCGCTCGTCACGACCGCTGATCACCTACGCTCAGCCGGACCGTTGATTCTGACCGCAGGCACCAATTTTGAGAGCTGGCTCTGACCGTTATCTCCATCCGTCATTCTGATGGTCAGTCTTTTCGTCAGTTCTGTTCGTTCAGTTTGACCGCTGGTCCTGATCGTTGACCGTTGGCTCTCATCACTCAGACTAACTGTTAGCCGCTGGCCGTGTCTGCTAAGCTTGCTCGCCAGATTATCTGCCATGGTTGACCGCCTGGCTGTTCACCGATTTTGCCCGTGCAAGATATCCGCCAAAAGGAACCATCCATCAGAAATGTTCAACAAGTCCTCCTCGCCCAAGATGATCCGGCTAAACTAATCGCTAACCTCTAAGCGTGGCCGTATATTGGCTCCTTCACTAGCGATATTGCCCGTCTCACTGTCATGACCAACTGCAGACGTGTTGACTCATAATCCGCCTCCTCGACTCTCTAGGTAGCCAGACTTATCAGAGATTTATTTATTCTCTTAATTGACTTGGTATTTCGTCTGCTGGAAGATTCATCCCCGCCTTGCTCCTAAGAGTCCCAAGTCAACAGAAGTCAAAAGTGCCATGCAGAGTACAGTTCCAAAACGTGCCATGCACGCTATATCAACCAGAAGCTGTGATCAAGATCTCGATAGCCCATCATGACATATCCAAACCAATCACCAAAAATCTCCCTTGGGCAGACCTCAGAAGCGACGGATTCGACCACATTTAATGTATTTTCGACCGCATTTATTGCACTGTCAGCCGCATTAATTGAGATCCCGACGCATTAAATGCTGTCCATTATTGTAACTGTAGTTAATTGTTTACTTTTGTCTTATTCTGTTTTACTGTAGCATGTCCCCTTTCTCTATAAATAGGGGATGAATTTCATTGTAAAAGGGATCCTGGATTCTGAGTGTCGTTACTCTACCAAAATAGTGAGAGAGTAAATAGTGGATGTAGGTATCTTTTTGGGCCGAACCACTCTAAAAATCCTTCGCGTCTCTTGTCCTCGTCTCTGATCTCTCTTTCTCATTCCTTTTGTTTTGCATGCATTCTACTGAACATACGGAACTGCAGCTTGGGCCCTAAAACAACCTCGTTGACTAAGGAAACCATTTTTCGATGTTAACATTTTTGGCGCTAGAAGGAGGGGCTCATCTTCAGTTTCGTCACCTTTATACTCTTTAGCTTTCAGAGCTTTTTCTTTGTTTGTCATGGTCAGAGGGAGGATTCCCAGAGACTTCAACGCAACGAAAAATTGCCAAAAAGCTTCAGACCAACAGCAGGCTATGTCTACCGGAGGGATATCCAATGCTGGTGTAGAGACATCCAAGTGCTTGTGACGGGAGACGCTCAAGGTATACCTCCTCTCCCAACCCGCCAACCTGTGCTTAATACTGCAAGGGGAGATGCAATTCAGGCGTTACAGAGGCGATAGGAGAGGCTAGAAAATACAGTTGCGCAGTTCATTGGTGAGGTCAGGACTTTAATTCGGATGCAAGTCCAGCCTTCCCAGGTTACTTGAGGGAGGCATGCAGAAGACCCTGACGTAATTAGGAGGGACGTCAGAGAACCAAGGCGAGAGGGATCGGTCCATTCTTCCAGTGTGCATTCCAGTGCTCGACTTCCACGGGCCCGCAATGGACACCGGCAGGAGCAAACTGGCCATAATCATGATCAAATTCTGACCCGCGCAGACAGAATAGGGCCGAGACCTAATGCCGGAGGACAGGGGGCCAGAGACAACCGATCCCCAAGTAGAAGGGACAGACATTCCGCTATTGGAGAAACTGAGACGCGGGGTACATTAGTTGCAGAACTCCTCCAAAGAGTCCGTTAGCTAGAAGCACGACCCGTGGTGCAGGAACAAAGGGGCCAGACTGGAGAAAGAACCCTGTTCACTTTAGAGATTGAGTTGGAGCCGCTCCCTCCAAGGTTCAAAGTTCTCAACATTCCCCAATACAAAGGGAACTCCAATCTCTATGATCATCTGAACGCTTTCAATATCCATATGGACCTCCAAATGACAAGTCCGCTTGTAAAATACCGTGTATTCTTGGCCACGCTCAGAGACATTCTGCGAACATGGTTCAGAAGCCTCCCCCCCGCAGCATCAACAACTAGGAGGAATGTCAGTAGAAGTTCCTGAACCAATACAAGGCATTGAAGAGGCGACTTGCGCCACCCTGTCACCTTTCTACCATCTGTCAACGTCCAGTTGAGCTTCTAAAAGAATATATTAACAGGTTCAGACGTGAGGTAATGAATGTGGAGAACCCTACGGATGAAGGGGTATTATCAGCCATCTCATCAGGATTGAGAAAAGATGGGAAACTATACGAGAGCATATATAGGTCCCCTGTGAAGGACCTGGGAAAATTTTATGAGCGGGCCGAGAAGAAAATCCAATAGGAGGAGGTAACCAATCCTAGGAAGACCAGTTCTCAGAAGGACGAAGCTGGTAGTTCCAGTCATGGAAGAAAAAGGAGCAATGGAGGAAGCAACCCTGGGGGGCGAAGAGAAAATCATCAGGTTGCCAAGAAGGCCAGGGATTGGTGAAGACCGAGGAGCAGTCGGGGATAGGAGCGACCTCGAAAACAAAGCCATTACAATACATACAGTGCCCTGTCAGATACCCAAGACCGAATCTATGCAACTGAGAAGAATAGGGAGAATTTCGGGCGGTCGGCTCCACTTTAGGGTCCCGAAGGACGGAGAGACAGAAACAAGTTCTGTGTCTACCACAACGATATAGGGCACAATACCTCGGACTGTTGGGCGCTCAAGGATGCCATTGAGGAGATGATAAGAAATGGTCGTCTAAGGGATTACGTTGTGAGGCCCCCGAGGCGACCATCCCAATAGTAATGCCCCCATCAGCGTTCAGAAGACCCATCAGCCCAAAATCAGCTAGAGCCGGATTCTACTCAAGGGCTTTCTGTCAGAACTATCCATACCATCCATGGAGGACCCTCGGGAACAGGAGAATATAATAGGTCTCAGGAGCGGTTTATGCGCAAAGCCAGACGCGCCCAACCTGCAGGGCAGAGAGAGTCGGGAGGACCCACCAAGAAAGCCAGGAAGGTATCAGAAGACATCGTGTTTACTGATGAAGATGCGCGGGATGTCCGTCTCCCTCATAATGACGCCTTAGTAATCAGAGCGCGAATCGGCAACTCGATGGTCAAAAGAATCATGATTGATACTAGGAGTTCCGTGAACGTGATGTACAAGGACTGCTATGATCAGATGGGGATTGATGACGATCAGCTAAAACCATCCCCTGAACCCCTTTATGGCTTCACTGGAGATTCGGTCGTCCCAGTTAGATAGATTAAATTGCCCCTAACTCTCGGTGACGCTACACGCTAGTCCACAGTGCTGACAGACTTCCTCATCAACTCTCCCTTGACATACAATGTAGTAGTGGGGAGACCTGCAATGAATGATCTTGACGTGGTCGTCTCTACCAAGGCCCTCGCGGTGAAGTTCCCAACTCCCAACAAGGTAGGATATGTGCAGGGTGAGCAATCTCTGGCTCGTCGCTGCTATGTAAACGAAATCAGAAAAGGAGTCTAGGGAAAGAAGGCAGATACGGTCCCGGAGTGGGAGTTGTAAACAATCACTTCGACAGGGGTCGGCCATGATTTAGATCCCAAGGAGTTCGATGCATGTCAGGGTAATGGCCCGGTGGAGGAGCTTGAAGACGTCCAGGTCAGTGAAGCGGATGTAACAAGATGTCTCAAGCTGGGTAAAAGCTTGACTCCGGAGGTAAAGGCCTAATTGGCAAGCTACCTTAAGAGTAATGCAGATGTGTTTGCTTAGAACCATGAAGATATGGTGGGGATTGATCCGAATGTGATGACCCATAAGCTGAATGTCGACCCTCATCATCGGCCAGTCTGCCAGAAAATGAGGCAAATGAACCAGGAACGCAGCGAGGCTCTGAAAGAGGAAGTGGACAAGCTCCTGGCTAACAAGTTCATCTGAGAAGTCCAATACCCAGATTGGGTAGCTAACCCCGTGCTGGTAAATAAGAAGAACGGGAAATGGAGGATATGCATAGACTTCACAGATCTAAATAAGGATTGCCCGAAAGATAGCTTCCCCCTGCCTAGGATTGATCGGCTGGTAGACGCAACAGCAGAGCATGAACTCCTTAGCTTCATGGATGCTTACTCAGGCTACAACCAGATCCCCATGGACCCCAACGACGATGAGTGTACATCATTCACAACTGACCGAGGGCTATACTATTACAAGGTAATGCCCTTCGGTCTGAAAAATGCAGGGGCTACCTACCAGAGATTAGTGAACAAGCTGTTTGAGAAGCTAATTGGGAAGAGCATGGAGGTATACGTGGATGACATGCTCGTCAAATCTGAGAAAGTTGCTGATCATGTCCAGGACTTTGAAAGAATGTTTCAGATCTTGAGAAAGTACCAGATGAAGCTCAACCCCCTCAAATGTGCTTTCAGGGTTTCCTTAAGTAAATTTCTGGGTTTCATTGTGAACAACAAGGAATTAGAAGTCAACCCAGAAAAAATCCAAGCTCTACTGGACATGAGATTGCCAAACAACGTGAAGGAGATTCAGAGTCTGAACCGCCAGATAGCGGCCTTAAGCAGATTCGTGTCTAAAACCTCCGACAAGTGTGCTCCATTCTTTGAGGTGCTGAAGAAGGCCAGGAATTTCAAGTGGATTGACAAATGTGAAGCTGCCTTTATACAACTGAAAGAGTACATAGGGCGCGCCCCGCTGCTGACCAAACCAAAAGAAGGAGAAACTCTGACCGTCTACCTGGGGGTATCCCAGCATGCTCTGAGCGCTGCCCTAACAAGGCAAGAAGAAAATGGAGCACAGGTCCCGGTTTACTATGTTAGCAAGAAGCTGGTTGAGGCGGAAACCAGGTACACCCTGATGGAGCTGCTTGCTTACTGTCTAGTAATGGCATCCAGAAAACTACGCCCCTACTTCCAGGCGCACAAAATTGAAGTCTTGACTAGGTATCCATTAAAACAAATCATTCAGAAGCCAAATACCTCTGGTCGACTCATCAAATGGGCTATTGAGATTGCCCAGTATGACATCGAGTTCAAGCCAAGACCAATGATCAAGGGGCAAGCACTCGCGGATTTTATTGCTGAGTTTACCAGACCCGTGGACGATCAGACTGAAACTTCTGAAGGACTGTATTGGGAACTCTTTGTGGATGGATCCTCTTGTGAAAGGAGCGCGAGGGCCGAAATTCTGTTAATCAACTCTGATGGGGGTAAGTTTCTCTACGCCCTTAAATTTGGCTTCAGAGCGACTAATAATGAGGCGGAGTATGAAGCATTGTTGGCAGGGCTCCGCCTAGCCAGAAAGATGCAGGTTGAGCGGCTTAGAATATTTAGCGATTCGCAGTTGGTGGTCTGCCAAATAAAAGGTGAATATTAAGACAAGGGATTAAAAATGGCAGCTTATCTTCAGGAGGTTCAGAGGTTACTGGAGGCTTTCGAGACATTCGAGTTGAACCAGATCCCGTGCGCCCAGAACTTTCATGCAGATGCACTGGCTCATCTGGGGACCGCTCAAGATACAGACTGCACCGAAAATATACCTGTGGAGTTTTTGCCTAAGCCAAGTATTAAATCCTGCGTGGAAGTGATGGCTCTGACAGTGGCGGTTGGATCATGGATGAGCCAGCTGGTCGATTACTTGCAAGAAGGGAGACTGCCATAAGATGAAATGGAGGTGCGCCGTCTGCGCATAAAAGCAGCCAGGTACTGCATTTATGGTGATGTTCTCTACAAAAGGGGCCTCTCAGCCCCCCCTGCTAAGGTGTATTGACGAGCCAGAATGTACCATGTTGATAAGAGATATTCATGAAGGGCATTGCGGAAACCATGTTGGGGGACTCTCCCTGGCTCAAAAGGCGCTCAGATAGGGGTTCTATTAGCCGACAATGAAGCAGGATGCCATTAACCTGGTAAAGAAGTGTGATAAATGCCAGAGATTTTCTAAAAATCCTCGGGCGTCTCCAGCTTATCTCCGACAGATGATCAGTCTGTGGCCTTTCCCTATCTGGGGCATGGACTTGATTAGACCTCTCCCAGTGGGTTGAGCAAGGTGCAAGTACGCCGTCGTGGCAGTCGACTACTTCACAAAATGGGCAGAGGCAAAGGAGCTGGCTGAGATCTCCACGACGAAGATTGAAAAGTTCGTGTGGGATAACATAATCTGTAGGTTCGACATTCCCCAGCAGCTAGTGACAGATAATGGGACCCAGTTCACAAGTGAACAATTCCAGGAATTCTGCAGTAGTCTTGGCATCGTCAAAAGCTTCTCAGTAGTCGACCACCCTTAAGCTAACGGTCAGGTGGAAGCGGTCAACAAAATCATCAAACAGATCCTGAAGACTAAGCTTGAGGCTAGAAAGGGAGCATGGGTTGATGAGTTACAGAAGGTGTTATGGGCCTACCGCACTACCTTCCCCAGTACTACAAGAGAGACCCCTTTCTCAATGGTTTATGGGGTCTAACGCCATGATTCCGGTAGAATTTAAAGTCTACAGTCATTGAAGGGTAAGCTTCAACCTTGATGACAACAACCAGCTCTTGGCTACCAACTCAGACTTACTTGAAGAATCAAGGGAAGCTGCTCGCCTCAGGATGGCTGTCTACCAGCAGAGGATGGCCAAGCATTACGACAAAAGGGTCCGGGTACGTCAATTCAAACCAAGTGACCTTGTCCTACGAGAAGTCCTACATGGTGCTCGCAAAGCAAGTGAGGGAGTACTGGGACTAAACTGGGAAGGACCTTACGTGATCCACGAAAGCCTGAAGAACGGAGCCTACCACCTGGCAGACATGAACGGGGCGATTCTACCAAGGGCTTGGAACGCCATTCATCTAAGGACATATTACACCTGAATGTTGTATTTTTATTTACTATTGCCGTTCTGTTACATATGTAAAACAAACCGTGTACAGACATAATGAGAATTATCCATCAATTATTATGAATTATTACTGACATCAAACGCTCGTGTGTGTTCTTATTTAAGGTACACCACCATAAATGGCAAAACGTCAGCATAAAGCTCCAACATCTGATTGCCTCACAAGGCAAGAGGGGCTAAAACGGCCACGAGCCTACGCACCTAATCGTCGCTCGTTGATTGGCCTCCCCCTGCACACTCGCGCGCGAAAAAAAATAAAGGCTCGATCGACATAACACTCAGCCTAACTCTCGCTGTAAATGCTCAGGTTTAACCTTGTGAGCGCAGCTGGAGAGGTTCATCTCATTGTGAGCGCAACTGGAGAGGTTCATCTCATTACGCTGTAAATGCTCAGGCTCCGGCCTTGTGAGCACAGCCGAGGTTTCAACCTCCATAACTCTTGTTGTAAATGCTCAGGTTTAACCTTGTGAGCGCAACTGGAGAGGTTCATCTCATTACGCTGTAAATGCTCAGGCTCCGACCTTGTGAGCGCAGCCGAGGTTTCAACTTCCACAACTCTCGCTGTAAATGCTCAGGTTTAACCTTGTGAGCGCAGCTGGAGAGGATCACTGTACCGTATAACTTAGGTATCGATCCTACGAGTGCAGCCTGCTGTAAATGCTCAGGTCTAACCTTGTGGGCGCAGTCGGTTGTATATGCTCAGGCCCCTACCTTCTGAGCGCAACCCTTCATCAATTCTGACAGCGGTCAGAAAAACACGTTAATAGCCCGCTTATTCTCCATCTGGTTTCTTCTCTTCCTCAGCACACTTCTCATTATCTATATTGCCTTATATTGTGTATGTGTCTATATTGGATGCGTCACAACCACATGATAACACGAGAACATGACTACTTATTCATCATTTGGGTTAATTTCTGCAAGCAAGCCAATTGGTCTACTACTCCTAAATCTGGTGGTACCTGTTCGACAGTGGAAATCGAGTTATCTATACATCTACGGGATTTCTCTTCTGCCCCCCAGGTTATTATTCGTATTAAGGGCCATCTGCTGGAAAAACATCCGTAACCCTAAGTATGACCTTCCTTATTATACCTCCCCAAAGGTACATGCAAGGGCGATCAGCCCTTTTATTATTCTTATTTGCTGTTTATCTTGCAAGATATACCTATTCGTAATCTACTCTGATTACACATATGTATGAAGATAAGAAAGCAACAGGATAAATTGAAGGAAATCCCACTGATATAACGATAAATCAATAATTACGAAGCATTCTGGAAATAAAGAAAAATAGTAACTACAACGATATCGATGTTCAAAGATAAGCCCTATTAGCAGCAAAGGAGAATGTTAAAATTATTTATCCGGAAGGGCTTTTGAAAAGCTGGCAGGAGTGTCCTTCGGATCTTTCTGGCTGGGGGTTCCTTGAAAAGACGAACCTTGTCCTCCGCTCGGAACTGATTCGTGAGGAATTGAGGAGGGACCACTCTGGCTGGGGGTTCCTTGAAAAGATAAACCTTGTCCTCCACCCAAAACCGATTTATGAGGAGATGAGGAGGAGCCACACTGGGTTGATGGAACACTGGTTTGAGCGGACGAAGACTCAGAACCCTTTTTCAAAGCCGGAGGAATTGTCCTCTTCTGGGCAGCTTGTGCAGCCTTCATCTGGGCATCTCTGGCAGCACGGACCGCATACTTCTTCACCTCCTCCACCGCTTCCTTCCCGAAGAATGAGAAATCTAGCTCAGGATGATGTAGCCACAAGGTGTACAGGAATTTGCTGCTCGTCTTATCGGTTGCCTCTTTCCAAGCTTGTTTGACCCTGATTTTCGACTTGCGATACGCCTCCCGTATCTGAGCAAGCTTATCCCTCACCACGGTCAGGTCCTTCAGCGTCTTCTTATTAGTTTTCTCGACATCATCAGCCCATTTTTTCTGAAGGATGGCTTCAAGGGTGACCTTATCTACATTATCAGTGGCCTCTTTGAGCGAGGAGGAAGCCATGAATCGAAGCTTTTTCTCATTCTTCACAGACTTCTCCGCACTTTTAAGCTTTTGCTCCAGCTCAGAGATAGTCTTCTTGGCAGCCGCGGACTCCTCTTTGAGTCTCCGATTCTCCGCCTCCAGCTCCCTGTTCGCCACCTCAAGAGAAGCCTTCTCTCCTGCCAGGTCGGGGAAATCCCGACGTATCTTCATCATAGCCAGCGAAGCCTGAAAATGGAGCATATTAGCAGTATGTATGAGCGTGAAGTATAAGTATAGAGTAAGGAACAGGATTTACAAGTACATTGCAGCGAGCGGCATAATCAACCAATTGGTCGCCGCGGATATGCTTCTGATAGACATCCGGCTTGTCAGGTCCCAGTAATGTTGGCAGCCGTCCAGTAAGTCGTCGAAGTATTCCTCTGTATTAGCCTCAAGGGTTGGTCCTCCATCAGTTCCTCCTGCCATGGTTGCTTTTCCTTTGCCTTTGGACCTCAGACGCTTAGCAGGGGGTTCCATGGCCTCTTCTTCCTCACCTTGAGGGACAGGGACCCCTTTCTCAGCGGCATCTCCTGGTGGAGGTATGTTCTTCACAAGCTTCCTCTCTAAGGTTTTAAACTTCATCACAGGTTGTTTGTCAGAGGGGCCAACCATTGTTTGAGGTGGATCTGCAGCCTGCGTTGGGGCCTCATTCGAGCCCGTTATCTCTACCTCGGGCTCTCTTGTTTCAGCTGTTAGCGAGGACGGGGGAGAGGTCATTTCGAGGTTTACCATTGTTTTGGGTTTCTTGGGGACTAGAGCAGAAGTGCCTTCTTCGGGTCCTGCAAAGACAGATTTAACTTCCCGACCCTTTCGTACTCCAACGTCCAGGGCCAATTTGAGAGATATGGTTTCAGCTCCAGGTGTGAGCCCGTATTTCCCCAGAAAAAAGTTGGATGGAAGGTAATCGTCCTCGGGGTCCTTCACCTTGGCGAACCTTTTAAGCGCCTCTGTTTCCTCGTTTGAAAGATTGACCGATCACTTGATGAAAGCTGCATACAGGGAGAGAAAATGTCAGTAATAATGGGGCATAAGGATGTATGTGTACGCGCTCCAGCAGCGAGCAGAAATGTGCTCACCAGGATTGTTGTTAAAGTCAAAATTTACAAGTTTCAGCAGGGACAGACAGGAAGCATAAAACCACCGGGACTTATAATCCCCTACGTTTGATTTACCAACTTTCTATGGTAGAAGAGCCTTGTAGGGAGAGCTACGAGCGATTATGTAGTAAATACCGTCTCGTTTTGTGGCGTGAGGACTGGTAGTGGACTTAAAGAAGAAAAGGCTCTGGATTATATTCTATGTTGGTGGCGAAAGACCGTTTTTAAGAAAGATGTAGGCCAAGGTGGTTATCTGAGCGTAAGAATTTGGTGTCAGCTGGAAGGGGGCCAGTTCCAAGTCATTCAGCAGGTTAACCTAACCGGGAACCGAGAACCTAAACCCATACTTCACATATTGGCGGCTGATCACTATGAACCCTTCAGAAGGATCAACCGTATAGTTACGGTGAGCAGGAATTATGACGCGACACCCGAAAGGGAAATGGTATGCCTTGGCCACGGTCTTAAGCTCATCAAGGGTCATCTAGGAGTCATATTGATAGAAGGTCTGATAGGCAAAGGTCTCCCCTCGCCCAGAAAAACTCGACGTATCCCCACTGCCCTGAGCGGTTGGGCTCGAAGAGTCCCCGTCATGTTGAGAAGACCCTCCCTCAGAGCTTTCTTCATTAGACATGACTCGATGGTATCGGAGTCCACCACTTGACATCTACAAAAGAAACAGCCAATTAGGCCGCTGACAGCCAACCAGACTCAAAGAACAAAAGAAGCCTAAGTCTACTAAGCCTAAGCGTCAAGCCGTGTGCCTAGGAAGCCATAAAGGGGGAGATAAGGGCCTCATTCAGTAAAGTTTCCCCCCAAGATTGAGGAAAGAAAGGAAAAGAAGCGAGCAAATTACCCCATACTATCATCAGACTCTACCGGACCAGAGGCAATACGGAGACTATCCGCCCCAATTGGTCCAGACTCTCAAGAAAGCAAGTATTACGCAAAGAATGAAAAACAGCAATAACGAAAACGATGCGAGCAGAGAGAAAAAGCCTTACCTTGAATGTGGTGGTGATCGATAGTTGCGGACGAAGACCGTTGAACGGAGATGAAAAATCGAAGCAGAGAAAGAAAGTGATGAAGTTGTCTGTGATTCTTGAAAATGCTGGAAGAAGAAGAAAGTGGGGCGTCGTTACTCTTTTTAAAATGATTGAGCCCCAGCCGTTGGATCAAGACAGCTGTGTAACTGCCTCCAATCTGACGATGTGGCGTGATTCTCTGGATTTTGTCATCATGCAACATGTCAGTTGAGAGACGTGCATTATATGCGCACGGTGCGTGGTGTGACCCGTAACTGTTGTCTAGGGAAGCTCCACGTGGCCTGGCAATAAAGCGGAATTCAAAAGGTACTGTAACTGCCTTAATTTTGTAACTGTTCTCGCCTAATATGCTCGCCTTGGAATCTATGGCTCCTGGTCCTCTTTAAAGCACCAAGAGCCAGGGGGCTTAATGTTATGGATAATTTAGCGATCAGAATAATCGGGCCCAAAAAGATCTACAGTGTAGGCCCAGTGGCTCAAAGGCCCAATAATTCGCCATCTCTCCCAATCGGCCTTCCTAACGGAGGGCCTATTTGTGATCGCTCATCACGATAGCTGATCGCCTACGCTCAGCCTGACCGTTGATTTTGACCGCAGACGCCAATTCTGAGCCCTGGCTCTGACCGCTATCTCCATCCGCCATTCTGACCATCAGTCTTTGTGTCAGTTCTGTTCGTTCAATTTGACTGCTGGTCCTGATTGCTGACCGTTGGCTCTCATCGCTCAGACTGACCGCTGGTCGCTGGCAGTGTCCGCTAAGCCTGCTCACT
Organism: Dimocarpus longan; assembly: GCA_022984855.1. Lineage (NCBI taxonomy): Eukaryota > Viridiplantae > Streptophyta > Magnoliopsida > Sapindales > Sapindaceae > Dimocarpus > Dimocarpus longan. The sequence goes on from CM041018.1 coordinate 14,207,148, forward strand.
AGATTATCCGCCATGATTGACCGCCTGGCTGTTCGTCGATTTTGCCTATGCAAGATATCCGCCAAGAGGAACCATCCATCAGAAATGTTCAACAAGTCCTCCTCGCCCAAGATGATCCGGCTAAACTAATCGCTAACCTCTGAGCGTGGCCGTATACCAGCTCCTTCACTCGCAATATTGCCCGCCTCACTGTCATGACCAGCTGCGGACGTGTTGACTCATAATCCGCCTCCTCGACTCTCCAGGTAGCCAAACTTATCAGAGATTTATTTATTCTCCTAACTGACTTGGTATTTCATCTGCTGAAAGATCCATCCCCGCCTTGCTCCTAAGAGTCCCAAGTCAACAGAAGTCAAAAGTGCCATGCAGAGTACAGTTCCAAAACGTGCCATGTCGGCTATATCAACCAGAAGCTGTGATAAAAATCTCGATAGCCCATCATGACATATCCAAACCAATCACCAAAAGTCTCCCTTGGGCAGACCTCAGAAGCGACGGATTCGGCCACATTTAATGTATTTTCGACCGTATTTATTGCACTGTCAGCCGCATTAATTGAGATCCCGGCGCATTAAATGTTGTCCATTATTGTAACTGTAGTTAATTGTTTACTTTTGTCTTATTATGTTTTACTGTAGCATGTCCCCTTTCTCTATAAATAGGGGACGAATTTCATTGTAAAAAGGATCCTCGATTCTGAGTGTCGTTACTCTACCAAAATAGTGAGAGAGTGAACAGTGGATGTAGGTATTTTTTTAGGCCGAACCACTCTAAAAATCCTTCGTGTCTCTTCTCCTCGTCTCTGATCTCTCATTCTCATTCCTTTTGTTTTGCATGCATTCTACTGAACATACGGAACTGCAGCTTGGGCCCTAGAACAACCTCGTTGACTAAGGAAACCATTTTTCGACGTTAACAGGATGTAACGCCCGAATTTCTTCCAATATTCTATTATAGTCATAGGGCACACAATTGTATGTTGTATTGTAAAATGCATTTTTTATATCTGAATACTTTTTACAATGTTGCTTAAAGTTTTGCCACAGGTGGAAAAAACACAAAATGTGTGGGACTTCAGGAAAAACTACTTTCATCCCATTTGATATGCTTTTATGATGATAGGATACGATAAACAAATTGTCTGACACATCGATCACTTCTCGCAATCTTCTTAATAATCAAGTCCATAAACAGTTTGACTCTCTATTAGCAAATCCAAAAGCAATGAGATAAATCAGCTCTGACCCATCTTTACATGCCATGAAAAAAAATCATTCCTTTATATTCACTTTTCATATGATGACATCAATAGCAACAACCAGTCTCATGTAAGACCAAAAACTCTTAATGGAAGTTTTAAGTGCAACAAACGAATACAAAATTCGGTTAATTTTATCCCTCTGAATTGCAGTCATTATACCAGGGTTTGATATGCTTTCAGAAAATTGTATGCAAAAAAGGTGGGGAGAGACATTTATACACTTAATTATTTGATCGGAGAAATTTTAAAGCAATATGGTATGCAAATCTTATATAGTAAAGCTTGAAAGACTTTACAATATGTAAAGAAACTAGGATATAGACAAGCAGATGAGTCATATAAATAGTTTCCATGGTTGCTTGATAATATATGTGTTCCGCCACGTACTTCAAAACAAACTACATCGAACAACTCTTTTTACATCTTGTACGAACTATAAAGCTGCAACTCTAATCTTTGCAACCGGCCTCAAATTATTATGTATCTAAACATTTAACCTGATATTCAAACTTGGCTTTAGAGTATATTCCCCAATAGTTGTACTAATTTCTTATTTATTATCAAAGAATTCACCTTTATATAACGTACCACGTTGGTAGACGGTTGACATAGCGTTTGAAGTAGCCTTAATGCTATTTAGTTCTATTTCAGGAACAATCTAGTATGGTTGTGAAAGATTGCTTTGAAATTGTAAACCTAAAAATCTTATTTCTGCAAACCCTTCATCCTTAACGACATCATCAAATCGAGTTTCCTTTTTGTCACTATCTCGAGTTTGCTCTTCGTCACAGTCCAATGACCTAATGCCATCATCATCTGTGTTCCGATCTTCATCATCATTAACATCATTCATATAGTCATCATCAATGTCGTAAATAAGACTTTCTATAGATGTAAATGAGGTGGCAGAAGCATCAACCTGATTGCTATTAATCCCTAAAGTAAGATAAAATTGACTTTCAACCATATGCTGATTTACAGGTCTATTTGTATCTCCCACATCATATCTTATGTCTGGTATTAAGTCGGTGACATATGAATGAATCTCTCGCAATCTTTATGTAATTAGGCGTTTGTGTCTATGTAACTTTACCTCAAAAATCTCTATGTAACTTTATCTTAAAAATCTTTTGCAATCTTATTGATATAAATCTCTCTAACATCAATATTTTTCACCGCCATCAAACCAATCACATCAAGATCGGATATAATACATATTTTTTAACTTGGCCATTGCCATACTTTGCAGTAAATATTAAATGCGGATATCCAATCTTCTTCCATCAGTGCCAGCCTATCTGTAAACAACATCCACCAACGATGAAAACCTACTATCTTTAGGGACCTTACAATGATCGACTCACCCCCGGCGTAGTTAGATCCATTCTACCCTCTATTGAAATTGATTACAATCATCTCTTGAGCTATTCTTGTAACATTCAAAGAATCTTAATAAATTAGTCTCACTCCAATAGGTCAATATTATAAAATATAATCATATCGAACCAAATCTAATAATATAAGTCAATACCCAGCATAAAAAATACATGAAATGTCAAAATTATGCTAATACTGCCTAACTCAGCTTTTAAATGGATTAAAAAACCGGTATTAGTTTTTTAGTTCATAAAAAACCGTATGGTCAATTTTTTATACACTAACAACACTCTCCAGCCAAATCCAACCAAATAGAACAAGATACAATCATATTATATCTAATCATATATAACATTAAAATTCAATACAAAACATCAAAACATAACAAATATAAAAAATATGAAAAATTTGCTTAAATCGGTTTTTTAGTGGAATGAAAAACCGATATTGGTTTTTAATACCAATGAAAAATCGATTTCGTACTTAAATCGGTTTTCACTTGTTTGAAAACTGATATTAGTTTTTTAGTCAAATAAAAAACCGATTTCGTACTTAAATCGGTTTTCACTTGTTTGAAAAACTGATATTAGTTTTTTAGTCAAATAAAAAACCGATTTCGTCATAGATTTTTTAGAAACTACTTATTTGCCTTATGGTTACCATATATCACAATCATATCACTATAAAAGCCTTTAGCTTGCAATCTAAACAAAACAATCTAAAAACTAACAAAAACACATATATTACCTTTAAAACTCAAATAACTTGAAATGGAAGAAGAAGCTTCAAAACCTTTAATAGATAAAACTTGAATGGATAAAAGAACTTCAATGCATGAAGAAGCTTCAATGAAGAATCCCTTACTAGGAGGTTTGTTTTTTGGCTATAATGGTAAATGGAAGAAGAAAAACGATGAATGGAGTAGAGAAGAGATAATTTAGTAATTTTGAGTATAAAATGGAAGTAATTTATTTGAGAGGTCAATATATATATATATATTTTTTTATAGCTAGGTGAAAATAAAATTCCTTTTTATTTGGCTAAAAAAATAAATCTCCCTTTTTATAATTAGATATTTTAGTCCTAATTGAAAATAAAATAATTATATATTTTTATTTTCTTAATATATATATTTTTGTGTTAACATGTTATGTGTGGATGTCTAAAGACAAAATTATCCCTATAACATTAAGTTTGACGAACAATTAACTAAAGTTAGCGACTAAAATGAAGAGTTTTTTGATAATTTAGGGACCACACGAGGCATTTAAGCAAGCATATTTAAAAAGTAAAGATAATGTCAAAATTTAGGGATTAAATTGAAGTTTTTTCCAAACTATTAGGGCTAATAATGTATTTTTGTTCTTTTCGTCACATTCAACTAATTGAAAGTTGATATCATGGACTAAAGTAAAGGGTATTTTTTTTTTTTTTTTAGTTTAGGGACCACGAGAGGCATTTAACAAAACATGATTATAAGGTCGAGATAACACCAAATTTAAGGACTAATTTGAATTTGATGACAAATTCATAAGTCTTACTTTCTATTGCAGCCTATTCTTCTTGTCCCTTCATAAATTAATAGGTCTCTTTGACATGATTCATACCATGATTTTAAATATAAATATAAATATATATATATAAGGGTATTGGTCAAAACTAATATTTTATTAAACGGAGAAAAGAAAAATACAAGGAAAAGCAAGGTATATAGCCAAAAAGAAATAAAAAACAATCTTTAAAGAAATAAAACCAGACCATGGATAGGGAAATATAAATGATTCAGTCGAAACCAAATAATTGTTAATCAAACCCCATAGAGGACCTCATTAAAGCCTTTGCTAAAAAACTCTAATGGGAAAAACCTGACAAGGAGAAAAGAGTGTCCACTCCTCATAGCCAAAACTAATTGAAATCGATATCAGCTATTGCCAAGTAAATCATTATAAAAGAAGGAACCCGGGAAAGCAAGAGTCATCCACCATCAAGTAGAGCAAACAAAAGAAGGAGAGTGAGAGGCTAAAGCATCCCCAGTCGAATTTCTCTCACGATATATATGAGTCACTCAAAAATCCATCTCCTGTAAATAAAAAAGACATCTATCCCTAGTTGGTCGCTAACAATAAGGAACCTTAGAGGAATGAGTAAGAAGAAATGAAACCATATAAGCTAAATCACTCTCCAATCAAAACTTTGTCCAGTGATAAATCTAAGCATACTAATTAGTATGAATAGAATCTACTAACTCTGCCTAAAAAACATAAACTATCTTTAAAGAAATAGTAAAAGTACCTTTGAAAAACCCACAATAAGTTCGAAAAACTCCAATACAACCAACTAAACCACGGGAGCCAGAAGTAGAACCATCAATATTAACCTCAATCTAACCTGAAGAAGGAGAAACCCAAATAACCTCTATAATACATGGAGTATTAAAAGAATTAGTTTAAACATGGAGCTTACACAGAGCCAAAAGATGGTCAACTAAATTCCGTATAACCACAGAACTGATTGAGTCTGCCTCCTAAATAAAATGCTGAACAAATGAGAGGGTCTCATGAAACGAAGGACGCTTACCATCAAAAATAACCTTATTACGTGCAAGCTAAATGATCAATAAAATTGGATTATACCCGTCTTCCAAAGATTTTGAAGTTGAAAGCAAAAATTAGTAGACATAGTAGTTTACCATAATTCAATAATAGACCCAAATAAGGAAATAGAATGACCAAAAACGGATGATAAAGAATGCCAAAGGCTTATCATAAAAGGGTAGCACAGAAATAAATGCTTTAAACTCTCCTTAATAGGCCAACATAAACAGAAATAAGAAGGAAAAATAAAATCATGATGCTGCAAAAATAGATCAATAGGTAATCTATTATGTATGACTCTTTAAAGTAGCATAAATTTGGAAGAAGAAATGAAAGTAGCCAAATATGTCGTGCCTAATGAAGATGAGCATGTGGTGTGGTCAAAAAAGTATAAGCATCAACAGTGGTTACTCTTCCATTCACAAAAAGAGTCCATACTTTTGAATTAGAAGAAATACTAATAATTACCTACTCTATATCTTTAACTAGATCCTGATAAGTTATACGGACTATAGGAAGAAATTACCAACTATCAACATAGTAAATTTCGCTGATGCTAGTATTTAAAGGCAGCTTCGAGAGAAGCAAGTTAGAAGTCCTATCTATAAGAGGTCCCTTCATCCAATTATCTATAAGCACAAATGTTCTTAAGTTAAATTATTATTATAATAAAAGTTGAAATTGTAAAGTAATATATATTTTAGTCATTGTAATATTTCATTAATTATATTTAAAAGGAATTTACATAACCTAAAGTTAGAACAACTTTCGAAATATGGTACTTTGAGAATGATAGATTTGGAATAATATATTTAAAATACCATTAAGTAATTTGACATTCAGATAACACTTAAAAATTGTAGTTTTTATTTATTTTTTATTGGTTTTTAGGTAGTTTTAATTGGTTGACGACTTAAAAAAAAAAATCACTTAATAGGTGTAATTCAGACCCATTAAGTGAAAAATGATAAAAACAAACGACTCCTGCATTATTTAATTTTCTACATCATTTAGAAGATGTGCGATGAATTGAAGTAATATTTTTTAATTCTTATACATGTATATATTTCAATGATTATTTTTTTTTTTTTAATGATAAGTATTTCAAACACTTTTAATAAAATTTGAAAGAATTTATTATGCTTTGAAGTAATCATTTACATGGATGATAAAGGAATGAACTGCACTTACAAATAAAAATTGAAAACTTTTAATTGTAATAATATTTTCCCATTTTTGAAATAAAATGTTAAAAAAGGTATATATTAGAAAAAAATGGTGCATAAAATATAAATATTTAAAAGATATATTTTAATTTTTTGACAGTACATTTAAAACTGTCATCAAAGTACATTTAAATTCCATTAAAGTACTCATATATATATATAATATTTTAAAATTTAAATTTGAGATGTTAGGATCTATTATTAAATAATTATACCATCAAAATACTTTAATATGATACAGCAGTCCCATGTATTAATGAATAATATCTTATTGATGTCATTAAATTGATTGCCCATTTAAAGAAGAAAAACGAATATATATATATGGGACAGGGGCAAAAATGACCTCATAAATTAGTGAGTTAACATTCATGTCACTTTTTAGTAAACATAACAATTGAGTCCTAAATTGGGTATGAAAATACCAAGCTGCTCTTAACTCATTTCAAACTTTTCTTTCTCTCTTAGTCTGGTTCTTCTGCATTTTCTCATTTTTCCCGCCCCCTCCTCATCCATTTCTCTAACAACCCAGTCTGGTTCTTCACTCTCTCCTCTCTGACAGCCCCAACTTCTCTTCCTTTTTCTTCATCTATTCTTCATCTTCACTTTCTCCTCTCTGACAGCCCCTGCTTCTCTTCTTTTTTCTTCATCTATTCTTCATCTTCACTTTTTCTTCCTCCTTCATTTGTCTGGCAGTCGCTGCTTATTCTTTATCTTCACTTTCGCCTCTTCCTTCATTTCTTTGACAGCTCATGCTTTTTCGTCACTTTCTCTTCCCGCTTCATTTATTTATTCTACCGATCTACTTATATCTGTTTTCTCTTTTGGTCTCTCTTCACATTTTCAACTACACAAACACTATCCACCACCCACCATCCATCTGTATTTGCTTCTGCAGTAGCGACCATCCATCTTCATCTTCTATGCTACGGGTAATGTATCTTAACTTTTGAACACTTTTGACAGAAGCGAAATCACTAATCATACCCAGTGGAACGAGTATTAATAATACTGGGCGCACTTGGTATGATTAGTGGTGCCATGTGGAGATAGAACGAAAACAGAAACGAAATCATTAATCATACCCAGTGAAACGAGTATTAATAATACTGGGCGCACTTGGTATGATTAGTGGTGCCATATGGAGATGGAACCAAAACAGAAGCGAAATCACTAATTATACCCAGTGGAACGAGTATTAATCATACCAAGCGCATTTGGTATGATTAGTGGTGCCATGTGGAGATGGAACGAAAACAGAAGCGAAATCACTAATCATACCAAGTGGAACGAGTATTAATAATACTGGGCGCACTTGGTATGATTAGTGGTGTTATGTGGAGATGGAACGAAAACATAAGCGAAATCACTAATCATACCCAGTGGAACGAGTATTAATAATACTGGGTTCACTTGGTATGATTAGTGGTGCCATGTGGAGATGAAACCAAAACAGAAGCGAAATCACTAATCATACCCAGTAGAACGAGTATTAATCATACCAAGTGCACTTGGTATGATTAGTGGTGCCATGTGGAGATGGAACCAAAACAGAAGCGAAATCACTAATCATACCAAGTGGAACGAGTATTAATAATACTGGGCGCATTTGGTATGATTAGTGGTGTTATGTGGAGATGGAACGAAAACAGAAGCGAAATCACTAATCATACCCAGTGGAACGAGTATTAATAATACTGGGTTCACTTGGTATGATTAGTGGTGCCATGTGGAGATGAAACCAAAACAGAAGCGAAATCACTAATCATACCCAGTGGAACGAGTATTAATCATACCAAGTGCACTTGGTATGATTAGTGGTGCCATATGGAGATGGAACCAAAACAGAAGCGAAATCACTAATCATACCCAGTGGAACGAGTATTAATTATACCAAGTGCATTTGGTATGATTAGTGGTGCCATGTGGAGATGGAACCAAAACAGAAGCGAAATCACTAATCATACCCAGTGGAACGAGTATTAATAATACTGGGCGCACTTGGTATGATTAGTGGTGCCATGTGGAGATGGAACGAAAATAAAAGCAAAATCACTAATCATACCCAGTGGAACGAGTATTAATCATACCAAGCGCACTTGGTATGATTAGTGGTGCCATGTGGAGATGGAACCAAAACAGAAGCGAAACCACTAATCATACCAAGTGCGCCCAGTATTATTAATACTCGTTCCACTGGGTATGATTAGTGATTTCGCTTCTGTTTTGGTTCCATCTCCACATGGCACCACCAATCATACCAAGTGCACCCAGTATTATTAATACTCGTTCCACTGGGTATGATTAGTGATTTCGCTTCTGTTTTGGTTCCATCTCCATATGGCACCACTAATCATACCAAGTGCACTTGGTATGATTAATACTCGTTCCACTGGGTATGATTAGTGATTTCGCTTCTGTTTTGGTTTCATCTCCACATGGCACCACTAATCATACCAAGTGCGCCCAGTATTATTAATACTCGTTCCACTTGGTATGATTAGTGATTTCGCTTCTGTTTTGGTTCCATCTCCACATGGCACCACTAATCATACCAAGTGCGCCCAGTATTATTAATACTCGTTCCACTGGGTATGATTAGTGATTTCGCTTCTGTTTTCGTTCCATCTCCACATGACACCACTAATCATACCAAGTGAACCCAGTATTATTAATACTCGTTCCACTGGGTATGATTAGTGATTTTGCTTCGTTCCATCTCTACATGGCACCACTAATCATACCAAGTGCGCCCAATATTATTAATACTCGTTCCACTGGGTATGATTAGTGATTTCGCTTCTGTTTTGGTTCCATCTCCACATGGCACCACTAATCATACCAAGTACGCCTAGTATGATTCATACTCGTTCCACTTGATATGATTAGTGTTTTCGCTTCTGTTTTTAGTTTACCTAGACATGGCACCAGTAGTCCCTACATTGTGGGTCACTGTTTTAAAACAAAGTCTTTATGTAGTCTATTTGAAATAAAAATAGCACCAAACACAAAGACACAACCAAGTATAATATTACAGTAAGTATCCTACTGGTTTTGCAATTTGTTACAAATCAAAGCAACGGTACTTAAACAAACAAAATACAAGCTTATGTTTCAAATTGTTCTGTTACAGTGGGTCGGGGAGTATTGTTACAAGTCTTGCTATTGTGTCCTGGTTGATGGCAGGTTCGACACTTTCGTCGTTTTCTTACTTGGGTAACGGAGCCTTCACTATTGTTTGTAGAGGGGCGTTGACATCTTGATGGATTACGACAGTTTTGTCGATAGTGGCTTTTTTCCCCACAGTGAGAGCATTTCAAAACCCTTCTGGTATTCTCACCAGTAGAAGGAATCATTTTTTTTTCTAGGCCTACCAACTTGCGGACGCCATGGTGGTGGTAGCACAATCATGTTTTGTATGTGTTCTCGAACTATCCATTCATCCGGATTAAGAACTGGGAAAATAACGCCAGCATATGCAGCCAATAAATTTGATATTTTATAACACTCGTCAATGTAAGGAATGAATGACCTATTACAATACCTGTAGCACAGATAAACATAATAGTTAAACTTTTATTCTACAGTTAGATAAAATCCCATCAACATATATGGTCTACCTTGGTATGATTAGTGGTGCCATGTGGAGATGGAACTAAAACAGAAGCGAAACCACTAATCATACCTAGTGGAACGAGTATTAATAATACCGGGCGCACTTGGTATGATTAGTGATGGCATGTGGAGATAGAACCAAAACAGAAGCGAAACCACTAATCATACCCAGTGGAACGAGTATTAATAATACCGGACGCACTTGGTATGATTAGTGGTGGCATGTGGAGATGGAACCAAAACAGAAGCGAAACCACTAATCATACCCAGTGGAACGAGTATTAATAATACCGGGCGTACTTGGTATGATTAATGGTGGCATGTGGAGATGGAACGAAAACATAAGCGAAACCACTAATCATACCTAGTGGAACGAGTATTAATAATATCGGGCGCACTTGGTATGATTAGCGGTGGCATGTGGAGACGGAACCAAAACAGAAGCGAAACCACAAATCATACCCAGTGGAACGAGTATTAATAATACCGGACGCACTTGGTATGATTAGTGGTGGCATGTGGAGATGGAACCAAAATAGAAGCGAAACCACTAATCATACCTAGTGGAACGAGTATTAATAATACCGGATGCACTTGATATGATTAGTGGTGGCATGTGGAGATGGAACCAAAACATAAGGGAAATCACTAATCATACCCAGTGGAACGAATATTAATCATACCGGGTGCACTTGGTATGATTAGTGGTGGCATGTGGAGATAGAACCAAAAAAGAAGCGAAATCACTAATCATACCCAATGGAACGAGTATTAATCATACTGGGCGCACTTGGTATGATTAGTGGTGTCATGTGGAGATGGAACGAAAACACATGCCACCACTAATCATACCAAGTGCGCCCGGTATTATTAATACTCGTTCCACTAGGTATGATTAGTGGTTTCGCTTCTGTTTTGGTTCCATCTCCACATGCCACCACTAATCATACCAAGTGCGCCCGGTATTATTAATACTCGTTCCACTGGGTATGATTAGTGGTTTCGCTTCTGTTTTCGTTCCATCTCCACATGCCACCACTAATCATACCAAGTGCGCCCGGTATTATTAATACTCGTTCCACTGGGTATGATTAGTGGTTTCGCTTCTGTTTTGGTTCCATCTCCACATGCCACCACTAATCATACCAAGTGCATCCGGTATTATTAATACTCGTTCCACTGGATATGATTAGTGGTTTCGCTTCTGTTTTGGTTCCATCTCCACATGCCACCACTAATCATACTAAGTGCGCCCGATATTATTAATACTCGTTCCACTTTTGGTGTGACTAATAACATTATTAACATTATAAACCCTAAAACCACTTCCTACAACTCAATATCACCATAGCTAACCACAATAATAAATAATGATTGAAAATTACAAGTGTACACAAGTTAAGATACATTACCCGTAGTATAGAAGATGAAGATGGATGGTGGCTAGTGCAGAAGCGAATAAAGATGGATGGTGGGTGCCGGATTGTGTCCGTGTAGTCTCAAATGCGAAGAGAGAACAAAACAGAAAAGTAGATCACCAGAGAAATGAAGGAGGAGGAGAAAGTGAAGAAGAAGCAGTGGCTATCAGAGAAATGAAGGAGGAGGAGAAAGTGAAGAAGAAGCAGGGCTGCCAGAAATGAATGCATACGGGGGCGGCAAAATGAAGAACACTCAGGAGCTGTCGGCGGCAAAATGAAGACAGAAAACTTTGAAAACCCTTAAATGAGTTTTTAAGGGTATTTGTGTCCAAAAAATATGGGGTTGGGACACAAATGTTAAGTTTATTTAAATGGGATAAAAATGTTTATTCATTAAGTGAAAGAGACCTGGGCTAACATTTCCTCTATATATATTATATATTACTATAATATGATATGTTACGTTTTTAAGTTTTTCATTTGTAATAGCTATGAATGGTGGAGATGTTTACAAAACAAGTAGTAGTAGTCTGCGTGTAGGGGAAAGTTCATATAGGTGGAGGACCAATAACATGGAATCATTTTCCAGGCCTTTAAGGGAAGAAGACGATGAGGAGGCATTGAGATCAGCCGCACTAGAGAGACTACCCACTTCTGCTCGTTTGAGGAAAGGAATATTGACATCTTCAAAAGGTGGTGCTAATGAAATTGACATCAACAACTTGGGCTTCGAGGAAAGGAGAAAGTTGACAAATGTTGTAGAAGTTGATAATGACAAGTTCTTGTTGAAGCTCAGGGATCGCATTGGTAGGTAAACACATTACATGACAACGTTTTTATGTGTACAACTTTTGTATCTTCATTTATGCATGTATGCATGTATCATGCATGCCTGTTTTTTTGGAGTTCCTTTCAACCAAAAGCAAAATTACTTTGTTTTGGGAACTAAAGTGCTTTACGAGTAATAATTTTGCATGAAAAATTGTGTTCTTATATATTGTACCTAAATGTCAGTGTAAATGGTATTGGATTTTACTCAAAGCTGGTATTGATCTGCCCAAAATCGAAGTTCAGTTTGAGCATCTAAATGTTGAAGCAGAAGCATACGTAGGTAATCAATTTTGCAGATATAAATTATTAATTTTGTGAAAATTGTATTTGCGAGTTATCATTAATTTTTCTTAACTCCATCCTTTTTTTTTTTTTTTTGGTTTGAAGGGTTTCTTGAACTATTTTCATATTATTTCAAGTAGAAAGGAACACTTGATAGTTCTTAATCATAAAGCCGAGCCGGTAAGATTTCAATTTCTGTGATTATTCGTTTATTTTTTGGTTTTGCCTTGAGTGCAATTAGTTTGTTATTATGTTAAGTTGTTTTGTTGCGGTATGACATTACTTTTGGGTCCTCTAGGTTGTGGAAAGACTATACTATTGTTGGCTTTGGCTGGAAAGCTTGATTCTTCTGTAAAAGTGATCATTATATGGTTGAATCTTAAAATTCTACCTCAGGAATCTGGATTTTAGCATTGATTTTGACACTTTGATTCTATTTATAATTTGAGAAATGAATTGTTATCGTGTAGGTTGCTAGTGGGGTGACATATAATGGTCATGGAATGAATGAATTTGTGCCCTAGAGAACTGCTGCTTATATCAACCAACATGATGTTCATATAGGAGAATTAACTGTGAGAGACCCTGGCCTTCTCTGCAAGATGTCAGGGTGTCGGAACTTATTATGGTTAGTTTGATAGGTTGTTTTCTTTTAATTGGGTTTCCTATAAAATTCATAATGTATGTACTTATTATAATTGTTGTTTTATAATCTACAGACACATGTTAGCAGAGTTGTCAAGAGGAGTAAAGGCAGCCAATATTAGGCCTGATCCTGATATTGATGTCTTAATGAAGGTGATATTTGGACAGCAACTTTAACTTCTATTATAGCCAATTCCAAATATCATCTTTTCTCCAACTTTGCTGTCCAGTTTTCTTGCTAATTCAAAGTCCTTCACTTGTATCGGTTTTGTATTTTGTGTTTAGTTAGTAATTGCTAATTAGAGTTTGATGGAAACCAATCTGCAGTCATGTAATCTAACTTCTTATTCATGTCACAGGCAATAGCAACATAAAGCCAACAAGCCAATGTGGTCACGTATTATATTCTAAAGGTAATTCAAACCACTTTAAATTACATTTATTATCATTAACTAAGATGATAGTCTTATTTAATCACTTTTTTCTTTACATATTTACAGGTATTAGAATTAGAAATTTATGCTGATACCATTGTAGGTGATGAAATATTAAGAGGAATCTCATGAGGACACAAAAAGTGAGTGACGACAGGTAATTGCCAACTTCTCTAGTCTTGTTCAGGCAAATAAAAACTTCAATTCTCAATTTTAAATGAAAGGTATGAAAATTTTCAATTGATTGAATTGAAGGTGAAAAGCTGGTTAGACCAGCAAAGGCACTATTTATGGATAAGATATCTACTGGTTTGGATAGCTCAACAACATTCCAAATCGTCAAGTATCTCAGGCAATATGTTCACATTCTTTATAGCACCCGCTCTTATCTCTCTTCTATAGCCAGCTCCAGAGACTTACAATCTGTTTGATGATATAATCCTTCAATTAGATGGCTAGATTGTATACTCAGGTCCCCATGAGCAAGTGCTAAGACTTTTTGAATCCGTGGTGTTGGGTTATTGGGCTGTTGGGTCGGGTTCATCCAAGATGACCCAAACCCATGATCTGATCCAAATAAAATAGATTTAGATAAGAACAAGTAACTGTTGGTGGTTACTGGCGGTTATCAGAAAATAACCGTCACTTCTATAAATACTTGATGTATTTCATTTTGTAAATAAGGATGAGAAATTATTTTTACAACATACATGCAAAAATAGAGAGAATACATGGCAATGTTCTTACACTGTGATTTGAGATTTCTTTCCATCTATGTGATTGAAATTCGACCAGCTGAACAATTCAAAGAATCCAGAGTAATTTTCGCAGTACAGAAATGGGTACGCTTTTGGTTCAATTATATTGTTTTTATATCGATTTTATATATTGCTATGAATTTCATTTATCGGTATTAGAGCCTGGTTGAATTGTTTGCTGGTTTAGAATCATATTTGAGTAATTAAAATACCATGAAACTTAATTTTTCCATATTGAAAACCTAAGAAATAGAAGTATGAAACCCGAATCTATTATTAGGCATTTATGGTTTGTTCGGTTTGTAACATACCCTCCTGATTCTAATATGAGATATGTGCAGAATAATAGTATATGTCCTTATTATTGAGATAATAAAATAAATTAAAGTGTCTAGAGGTGATTAAGAAAATTTCTGGATCGTCTGGGAATGATTAGTAAAATTTTCAGAGCATCCATAAAGGGAAATATCAAGGTTCTCGAAGAGCTCGAATGGGTAAATTAAGTTCCGATAAAATTCTAGGATTTTTCAGGAAGGGTTATTAAGATTTTCGGATAGCCTCGGATGTATAAGTTTTGCTCTTGATCAAGGAATATTAGAATTAATTATTCGTTCGGATTCGGATGCGTAATTGAATTTTTATGAAATTCTTGGATAGGATCGGGGATAGTTTTAATTTCGAAATCATAAAATAATTTAGAGCGATCGGATCCGAATAATTATTCAAATACTAATGAAGTTTCCAAAAATGAAAATGGATTTTAAAAGAATTTCCAGGTGGACTCGAAGCGAAAAGCGGAATGGAAAGCATGGAAAGTAAGTGGAGAGCGAAATCCGTGCATGAAAGACACGTGTCATCGTGTATGAATGGAAGCGAGACAAATGGCATTCATGCAAAAGAGAATGTGACACTTGGCAAATAAAGATTAAACAAAAGCAATTGATAAATGAAACACATGAGATGTTCTCTCGGTCACCATTGTCTTTGTAGCTTTCAAACCGAAACCAATTTCTATAGAGAAAGTGAGAGAGAACCGAGAGAGAGAGTTTGAGAGAGTGAGAGACCGAGAGTGAGTTCCCCTTTTTGCTTTCAAAACCGAGAGCCTCCATCTTTTTCCTCTATTCCCCTCCAAAACCGAGATCTGCATGTGTCCCATTCAGTCCCCGTTTTTGTTTTCAAAAAAAGCTGAGAGAATAAGAGAAACCATCAACCCAAAGTGAGCAGATCTTGCATGTAAGCAAGGATGGAAGATCTGCTGCTGCCGTGGAGCTACTGTCAGGCCATGGATGAGCTGCTGTCGTGACCTGTTGCTGCTGCCAGACCATAAACTGCTGCTGCCAGGAGCTGTTGCTGCCGAGCGCTGGAACTGCTGCTGCCAGGTGCTGTTGCTGCAGAGGGCTGGTGCTGTTGCTGCCGTCGTGAGCTGCTGCCGAGCAGCTACTGTCAGGCTTAAGGTGGAGCAGAATCAAGAAGAAGGCAGTACATGCAAGCAAGGAAGGGGTGTTCACTGCCAAGAATGATCTAAGGATGGAAGCAGCTGTTCTTGAAGATTTGAAGTGGTGTTTGAGTGTTTTCCTAGCATGCAAAGGTTCCATTCAAAACCAAGAACAAGATTAATCAAGTCTAAGTTGTTTTCCTAGGGGTAAGACTTTATTCCATGATTTTAATTGTGTAAATGAATGGATGGTTGTGAGATAATATTTGGGTTTGAGTGTTTAGAATCTGTAAGTGTTGGATGATGGCTTACTTGTTGTTTTAACGCAAAAAGTGATGAAGTTTTTGATGTGGTAGTGTTGTTGGTTCGGCTAAGGTGTGAAATGGGCTGTTGAAATGTTGTTTGATGGTTTTATCATGAAGAGCAAAATACACCAAGCCCCCCTCAGGTAAGACATAAATACAGTTATAATCAAAGATTGAGTTTAATAACACAATAACCCCAGTTTAACGGTCAAAATGAGTTAAAGTTAACGGTCAACTTTAATTTAAAGTGTAAAGACATAAATGCCCTCCATTTTTTAAATTAATTTTTTTTTTTTAAATTTAAAACACTCAATCTCAACTTTCATCTTCATCAGGAGGAGATCATGAAGGTTTCTACTCATCCAGAAACCTTCATCTCCCAAATATCAATCTGCATCCAGACATAAATGACCATTCCCTGCAAAAACTCACATCAATATGTAAAAACCCAAACATATCATTAATCATCTGCAAAAATCCAAACACATCCAGATATCATCTTCAAACACATCCAGACATCATCTTCAAACAGATCTGGGTTCGAACTCAGACGAACCCAGATCTGGGTTCGTCGAACCACGTCTGGGTTCGTCTAACCATGACAAACCCAGATCTGGGTTCAGCGAACCACGCCGAACCCAGGTCTGACGAACCAGACGATGAAGACGCGAACCCAGATCTGTCGAATCCAGGTCTGACGAACCAGACGACGAAGACGCGAACCCAGATCAGATCTGGGTTCGCGACGACGAACCCAGATCTGATCTGGGTGCGCGACTACGCGAACCCAGATCAGATCTGGGTTCGCGTCGTTCGAACCCAGATCTGATCTGGGTTCCACGAACCCAGATCAGGGAGAAAAGAAGAAAAAGAGGAGAAGAAGAAGAAGAAGAAGAGGTAGTCCGATCAGGTAAAGGTAGAGAAGAAAAAGAGGAGGATAAGAAGAAGAAGAAGAAGAAGTGGTGGGAGGGAGATCAGGTTTTGGAAAAATGGTTTTAATAATTTTTGTTATCAGTAAATGACGAAATTACCCTTGATCAACCGAGAGTTGGTTAACAGATACTGTTGAATCGGGGGTATTGTGTTATTAAACTCAATCTTTATTTATAACTGATTTAGGTCTTACCTGAGAGGGGTTTTGTTTATTTTGCTCTATCATGAAATATATATTGAGATTTAGATAGTTGCTGTGTTGCATGCGAAGTTAGTGAGATGGTTGCTGAAAACGTGATGACGAGTGTTTGTGTTGTTTCGACTATGGTAGAGATTTGTGATTGAAATGTTGATTGTTATGGAATATAGTGTATTGGTGTGTTATGGAAGAATTTTGATGTTGAAAAGTTTGCATATTTTGGTTAATTAGGGGCTGTTATATGTTCGGTTAATCATTGGATAACGGACAGCTCTTCGTGTGTAAGTTTCGAAGCGTGTCGATTATTATTCGTGAGGTAAGTTGTGTTTTTTCGAGCGTTACTTCGTTAGAAATATTTTGCTTGTATCTTGGATGAAAATTGATGATATTATGATTGTGTTTTAGGATTTAGAACCTCGTTAGTGCGGAGGTTTATTCGATTTTGTTTCGTTGTGTTGACAGTTAATTTTCGATGTTGAAATTTCGTGAAAATTTCGTTGTAGGGGCTGTTATGTTGTGCTTTTATTTTCAAGTTCGTTAACATGAAAAATGATGCATAATGGTGTATTTTAAAGGATTGAATAGTCATTCGTTAATCGAGAAAATTGTTTCCGAGCGATTCGGATAAGTTTTTCGCGAATGCGAATGTTAGTTAGTTGCGAGTTTCGTTGTCGAATATGGAAATGTAATTGATGTTTAGCAAGCTGCCATTTATGTTATTAAGCTCTTTAAGACGATAAATGTTGACATTAGGATAGTTTGAATTATAATAAAGTCAATCGGATAGTTTTGTTTCGCACGATTATAAGAAATTGTTGGTTTTCGGAGTCGAATCGGTAAATGAATAATCGTTTAACTTGCTACCATGATTTTCTTTGTTGTGTTTTAAAGTGTTTGAAGATTCGTGTTCCATGATTTAAGTATAGTCTCGAGTAGTATTAACGATAATATTAACTATAAGTTTGATTAGAATCGAAGTAATCGCGCGAAGCGCTAAAAGCGATAATCCGCAGTAGATCGGCGAAATCGTATGAGTTTTACGTTATTCGTTTAGATTCGATTATCCTTTTTGTTGAATCCATGAGAATGTGACTTCGATGATGTTGCTTGAGATTCGAATAGTGTAGTTATGACATGCTTATTTTAGAATGTTATATTATATAGGCATCGATAAGGCGAAGGAAAGCGAAGTTGAAGAAGTAATGCGAGGTAGAAAATCCGGACGTTTCTGTGAGTTAGAGATTGGTGAGTGTAAATTGTTTTATGAAATGATAAATGCACTATGATTTCTACGCTTTATGAAAGATTGAAACGTTTTCAATATTTAAATGAAGTTATATAAATGTTGCACGCTCATAAATGTTTTATATATGCATCTAAAGAATTACTGATTGTATGAATTTATTATTGAAATGCGCTTTTTATGTTTTAAATTTTTAATTGAAGAAATATGTTATAGAACAAGTATTTTAGCATGTTAGTGTATTTCAAAATCGATGGCTACCCAATCCCCATTATATGACTGAATTATGACTATTATGCAGCCGAAGTGCCTTATTGCGCGTATGACATGTCTGTGGGGAAAAGTCCACTAACTATGGGGGGATCGAGTCTGTCATGTCGCCCTTTACGCGTATATAAGGTACTATTATGACTGATGCCCTATGTGCGGTGAGCTAACATTCCATGGCATAGTGGTTATGATTGAGATTGACCGTTCCCACCATCGGTGACCTAAGACCGGGCGGTGATCATGATTTCCCTGGGTTCCATTGGATACATGTTTTATAACTGAGGATATGATTTATGAATTTATGTATAAATTATGATTATGTTATGAATGAATTTCAAATAAGTTATGTCACGTAATGAAAGTTTTTGTTGCATATAATCCAATTTTCAAGCAAACACGTACATAAATGATTATGTAGTAATATGAAATTCATGTTTTGAACAACTCATTTCAGAACTTAGAAATTTATAAAGGATTTTTGAAAGGAAAGCTTATTTAGAAATGCTTAACACTCACTGGGCATTTTTAGCTCATTATTTTCTTGTTATTTTATGAAAACTCCTCAGGTGTAGGTGCAGGTGCGAGTCCTCCAGGCGGCAAATCTCCAGCTCAAGAATAGGCGAGCTTATCAGACAACCATCACTGTGAAATTAAAGTAACTATTTTGATGTATAACGGATTTAGTGTAATATACATGTTTAAGTTTTATAATAACAATTACGATGCCACGCATTTGAAATGTTTTAAATTTGAAATGGTTTTGTTTTGAATACTTGAATTGTGTTTGAACATTGATTTTGAGATGGACTTGAGGTCCCATTTTGAAGTAAAAAGAATGTATGCATTTAGAAATGTTTATAAATTATTTTACAGGTATTTGAAAATGTTGAAAATATCGAAGAAACAGTCGTTGTGCTGTCGAAATTTTTTCACCCTAAATTTTAAATGATTAAGAAACGAAACTGTTTTACGGCTTTACTTCACAGAATCCTTTTGAGTCACCTGCATAAAGACTGCAAGGATTCTGTGGGGTGCCGGGAGGGCTCCGCTCGGATCTCTACAGGGGAAAATCCAGGTTGGGTCCTTTTACGATTTTTCTTCTTCATGTAATTATTATACCATTAGAAATGACTCAAAAAGATCTTTCCAACGATATATTATAAGCCTGATTTAGATTAAAAACAAAGGAGAAAATAGAAAATCAAAATATGAAAAAATAGTTTCATAACCAAACATGTTAAAGAACAACAAAAGCTCATTAGAACACTCTCATTCAAGGTGAGTGTGATTCACCCAAATCTTAAATTGCAAACTAAGGGCACAAATGAAACCAGAATGAAATTATAAATAATTTGGCATTGGTCCCACCGTGAAAGGTGGTCGGCAACACGGTGCGTGTAGTACATGCACAGCTCTTACGCGTGAAACTAAAGCCAGCTAAGAGTTGATAACGTGTGCGCCACGCAAGCGACAAGTGGTGCCACGAGACTAACACGCGGGGTTGACACCCAATCGCCACGTGGCTTGCCAATGTTACGACATGTGCCGTCCTCTGAATCGGCTACGTGGTCACTTGTATGCACGACATGTGTTGCTTGGTAAATTGTCGGGAGACGCGTGGCCTAATACGGAGTTGCCATGTGGCTTCGTGAGCATATGACGCATGTATTTTGGACACGTGTCTTAATCCAATCATGTTATGTGTCACGTTGACGTCAGTGCCTGTATAGGAGGTGTATGGAGACATGTTGCGGTACGTGCATTACGCCGTCGGTGCTTGATGGCCATGTGCCGCCACCGTCGACGGTTTTCGACTAAATTTTTTTTTCTCCTCTTTTCATCCCAATTGTTTATTCGCTCTAATTGTGAGCTGAATTTAAATGTCATAGGTTTTTTTTTTTTTTTTTTTGTTAAATTGTATTTAATGTAAATTTATGATCCATGTATATTTTTGTTTTTGGTTATGAAATATATTTCTACGGGATTGAGTTGACTGATTTTAATGATGAGCTATCTAATGACATGATTATGAGCATTGTCCTATCAGATGACGAAAAGATTATTGAAATCTCAAATTATCGACCAAGACCTTGAGATTAAATAAATCTCATACAATTAGCAGAATCATGAGATCAAAGAGATCTCAGACGATAAAATGAGATCAAAGAGATCTCAGACGATAAAATATTGTAGGTCATAGAGATTCCAATAATGAGATGTCTGAGGTTATAAAGATCTCAAATGATACTATTTAAATTGTGAGTGTCTTAAAATCTTGTAGAGCATGATATAGGGACTGATTGCGCAAAACACTTACATATATGGTTTGGTGAATATTTGAAAATTGGATGATAATTGGTAGTTTGACTACTTTTTCGATTTCTATCCAAATATTCTTTTATGATATTTATGAATGTATAGTTGCTACAATATTTTAGTGAAATTATAGTAGAATTGCTAGTATAGATGTAGAAAGATATAGATTATAAGTCTATAAGTAGAATAAATGTCATTTAAGGAAATGACATGTGCTTCGAAAACATAGTTGTTAAACTCAACACGGATGACAAATTGAATGGTGATATCTATCATATTTAGCACCGTAAGTTTCAGTATATGCTAGAAAAGCATTTGTAGAGTATCGTCGGATTAATCGAGAAACAAAATGGATCCATATGGGGAATAACTTGAGAGGAATTGGCACCTGCAAAGTGATTCTGTAAGGTGACCAAGTGTTATGTCTCCTTGACATCTTCTATACTTCGAAGATTCGACTAAATATTGTCTCTGTAATTGTCATTTTAGGTTTAGGATAATGTAAAACTTTTTATAGCTACTGTTTGAGGATTTATTTAGATTAATGGTGATTAAGTACTGGATACCTGATAGGTGGTTTCATCATATTAAATATCAAATTTGACAGTACTATTAATGCGATAGTTGTTTTTCATTAATTACTTTCATTGATGTTGTCAATATTGATGTTTATATTTGACATGCTAGATTAGGACATATCGGGCGGAATTTAATGAATAAATTGGCCAAAAAGAGATTTTTTAGATTTTCTCAATAAGATAGATTCACCTATATGTGAAAGTTGTCTAACAGAAAAAAAAAAAAAAAAAAAAAAAAAAAAAAAAAAAAACTAAGAAACCATTTGGAAAAAGAATTCAAGCTGAAAATCCATTGCAATTAATTCATTCTAATATTTGTGGACCAATGATTGTGAGAGCTAGAAATGATGCCTCATATTATATAACATTCATAGATCATTACACTCGTTTTGATCATGTCTATCTGATCTCCTATAAATCTGAGACATTATATTGCTTTAGATTATATTTAAATTTGGTAGAGAATCAGTTAGATAAAATTGTCAAAGTCCTGTGAACTGATCGAGGACAAGAATACTTCTCAGAACAATTTGAGACATTCTATCATAAGGAAGGTATTGATTGACAATTGACCATTTCTAAAACTCCGTAACAAAATGATGTAGCGGAAAAAAGGAATAGAATATTACTGAAGATGGTAAGATCTATGATGGCACAAATCAAACCTCCTAATATCTTACTAGGAAGATGCGCTATTAACATCTGCTTATATTCTTATTAGGGTCCTTACAAAGTCAGTATCTTCCATATCTTATGAATCATGGATAGGTAGGAACCTAACCTTACTTATGTGCGATCTTGGGGTGCGCAGAATATGTACATGATCTTTCCAGTAAAATATGAAAAGCAAAGTGCTAGAGGAAATTAGTGTATTTTTATTAGATATTTCGAGCACTCAAAATGATATGTACTCATAGGAGAAAACTAAAATGGAAGTATTATTGAATTAGAGTCACAATATGTGAATTTTTTAAAGAATGAATTTCTTAGCAAAGATGAGGTTGAAAAGAAATTTCAATTTTACGAGTTAAACAATTCGAATGTTGTTCAATATCCAAACACACTAGAGAAAGATGAAGAGTTGTTTGAATGCTCCATCCCTAGTAGGTGTGACAGAGCTATTGGAATAGCTCGTACATTTGTTCCTAGTGGGAGCGAAGGGACTGACGAGTTAGTACTCTCGAAACTGTTAACTCGTAGAAGCAACCATAAGACTATTCCTCATTGTCGATTTGAGATTAAAGGGGAAATTTTTATACTTGCTTCATATGATAGTGATAAGCCAAAGAATTTGAATAAAGCTCTTAACTTACCTGCTAGAGATTTTTTATATTAAAGTCATGCAAGAAGAGATAGAGTCAATGAAAAGTAACCATATCTAATATTTAGTTTACTTACCACTTGATGGGAAAACCATTGGAAACAAATGGATTCTCCATATCAAGTGAAAGATAGACAATTTAATAGAGAGATATAAGGCGAGATTAGTAGCAAAAAAATATACTTAACATGAGGGTATAGATTGTAAAGAAACCTTCTCCGCTATGGTAAAGTTTGCTTCCATTCGCCTTATATTAGCTATCGTCGCACATATGGACCTGAAATTACATCAGATGGATGTAAAGACAGCAGTTCTCAATGGAAAATTGAAGGAAGAAATTACATGGAGCAACCAGTGAATTTTGTTTCAAAAGGCCAAGAGTTGAAAGTATGTAAGCTCACGAGATCGATCATGGCTTGAAACAATCCTCCAGACAGTGGTATCTCTATTTCCATGAGGTTGTCATATCCTATGGATTTAAGTTAACAGAAGAGGACCATTGTATGTATGTTAAGTGGGTAAAAGATAAGTTTATAATACTATCTGAACACGTGGGCGATATTTTATTGGTTGGCAATGACAAGTAGTTTAGGATTATCATAAGGAAATGATTATCCTCAACTTTCAAAATGAAAGACATGAAAGAAACTACTTATATATTTTAGGAGTTAAAATTAGTAGAGATCGTTTAAGGAGAATTTTGGCTTTATCGTAGGAGCCATGCATTAAAAATTCTCAAATGATTCTGCATGGCTGATTGTAGGCCTATGAATATTCTCATCTCGAAGGATTAAACTCTTAGTCTTGCAACGTGCCTTAAGATTCTATAAAAGTATGAAATAAAGCAAAAAGTTCCTTACTCCAGTACCATTGGTAGTCTCATATATGTTATGATGTATACGAGACTTGATATCTGCTATACAGTTAGACTGGTAAGTAACTATCAATCTAATCCTAGACAGAAACATTGAATTGTTATGAAAAGTATATTGGCATATCTGAAAAGGACTACTGAGTACTTTTTATATTTGGCAATATGCATATTGTTAGGTATATAGACGCTGATAAAAGAGGTGATTTGGACGAACAAAAATCTATATCTGGTTATGCATTTTTGTTTAGTCAATGTGCTATCTCTTGGAATAGCAAGAAGCTGTCATGCATTACGCTATCCACCATAGAAGTTGTATTTATAGCATGTTCAACTGCAGTCTAAGAAGCAGTTTGGCTCAAAAGATTCTTGGAGAATCTAAATTCGAAACTAATGTATAGAAGCCAGTTATTGTATACTATGATAATTAGGTAGTAATTACCTATGTCAAAGATAAGAAATATCACAGTAAATCGAAGCGCGTAGAGACTAAGTGAAATTTCATCAAGGATATAGAGATGAAAAATGATGTAACAATTAAGTATATGTCTACGTGTGAGATGGTTGTGGATCCACTCATAAAACTGTGACAGGAGATACATTTATGTCACATGCTGAATTTTTAGGTTTGTATAGATTATAATGTTATAATTGTTACGTTAAGTTATATATGTTTTATGATTAGATACGTCATTATGGTTATATAAAACTAGCACATATTCATTTCATATAGATTATATATGAAAGTATGTCGTCAGGTTTTGAGACTGATATTCTTACACGTACAGTTGTCTTGATTGTTAGGAGAGCAAGCCAAGATGAGACATATATATATTTTAGAGGATAAAAATGAGATTATTCTCTTAAGGGTTTGAAATATATGAAATGTCGTCTTGATTGTAATCAAGATGAGGTTCTACCTAAATTAATTATTGAACCGCTTGTGATGCATCCTTATCATTATGAGAACCTGATTAAACCAGATGTGAGTTTCTTAATAAAAGCGCTTGAAGGGCGAGTTTTTAGAAAATCAGGTAAGGTGCTAGGAAAGTATTTGAACTAAGATCTATACAGTAAATAATCTAATTATAAAAGACATACACATTCTTATTGAAAGACAAGATTCACTGTAACATGCATTTCATACCGCGTTTGCTTATTGTGATTGACGTGAAAAATGAGTGAATTTATCTCTGATTCCTTATTATGTAAGTTCTATTGAAGTTAGTAAAACTTCTACCTATGTCCTCAATGACTGTTCACTTTGTCTCAAAGTAACAAGGTGATGTTTATATCATCAGTGTGTCTTCTATGACTATGATAATGCGGCCTATAAGACATTACTATGGTATCAGTAATTTTTGTTAACCGAGGGACGAAAGTGAGATATGAAGATCTAATGAATTTTATTTTGTTCCTATAATTACTACTCGTGATTAATTGTAATTTGGAATTGTAATTGTAAATATATGGAATATTAAAGGATTGAGCATATTACGTTAAGAGATTAAATGTGCTAGAACAAATAAAATTATATTAAATCTAGGACATAATAATGAACAAATTTACAATCTCTTGTATGGTAGTACAACTGAGATTTGAAGAAACAAGCCATATTACATACATTGTTGTTTATAGGTCATACGGTATATTTGCTTGTATGAATGCCTATACTCCTTACCCAAAATGGGTCATCAGTGTTTTCTCTGTAAGTTCTATTTGGCTTATCTTGTATGAATGAGAGATATTGGGTTATTGGATTGTTGGGTCGGATCCACCCAAGATGGCGTAAACCCATGATCCGATCCAAATGAAATAGATTTTGATAAGAACAATTAACCGCTGATGGTTACTGGTAGTTATTAGAAAATAACCGCTACCTCTATAAATACTTGATATATTTCATTTTGTAAATGAGGATGAGAAATTGTTTTTACAACATACATGCAAAAATAGAGAGAATACATGGCAACATTCTTACACTGTGATTTGAGATTCCTTTTCGCCTATATGATTAGAATCCGACCAGTTGAACAATTCAAAAAATCCAGAGTAATTTCACATACAAATGAAGCTACCAATTTGATTACTTTCCTATCAAGTTTCATTCCTATTAATGAGTTTGACTTTTCGTATTAAACAATTCAACCTTTTTGAAAGGACCCGACTTGGATTTCTCCTATAGGGATCCGAGTGTAGCCCTCACGGTACCCCAACGGAAATCTTCGAAGTCTTCATATCGGTGACTGACTTAAAGGACTCTGTGGAGCAAAACTGTAATACATTTTAATTTCTTTAATTATTTAAAAATCGGGCTAGAAAAATTTCGACAGCATAACAACTATTTTTTCCGACATTTCTAACCTTTTCAAAATACCTGTAAATTAATTTTAAACACTTCTAAAAAACATACATTATTCTCTGCTTCTAATTTGGAACTCAGGTTCATCTCAATGTCCAACACAATCACAATTCAAAGTATTTAAATCAAACTAATTCAAAACTTAAAATATTTGAATATATCCAAAATCGTAAGTATTAATATAAAAATCAAGAATATTTACATATACAAAATTTGTTATACATTAAGACATTTACTTTAATTTCACAGAGATAGTCGTTGGATGTGCTCACCTAACTTTGCATCGGAGATTTATCGCCTCGAACATTCGATTCGGCACCCTTTTCATAAAAATAAAATAAGAGATGGTAAGTTAAAATGCTCAGTGAATGTAATGTATTTCTAATTAAACTTTCCTTTCAAAATATAATCTCCCTAAAATCGTTTGGAAAATCTACGTTCCCTAATAATTTATTTCAAAACATAAATTTCATGATTTTGCATAAACATGCATGAATAAAACTACTTGAGTTCTTAAATACATGCATTGTAAAAATTCATTTGATAACATATCTCATTCGAAATTCATTCGTAACATAATCATGAGTTCTTAAATCATAACCTCAATCGTAAAACATGTATCCTATAGAACCCAGGAAAATTATGATCACCACCGAGTTATAGGACACCGGTGGTGGGGACTATCAATCTCAATCATAAGCCATTATGTTGTGGAATGTTACCTCACATTGTATAGGGCATTAGTCATAATAGTACTTTAAATACGCGCAGAAGACGATACGACAGACTCGATTCTCCCATAGTTAGTGGACTTAACCCCAACTAACATGCTATACGCGTAATAAGGTACGTCGGTCACATAACAGTCATATCTCAATCATATAATGGAGATTAGGGTAGTCATCGGTTTTATAAACTTTCTTTAACTGTCCTTAAAAGTTTAATTCACATGCTAAAATTAATCAATTGTAAAAACATATCTCTTTGATTTGATGCTAAAGGTATAAAATCACATTTTATCACTGAATTTATGCAATAAATATTTCTTTAGATGCATATATAAAATATTTATAATCAAACATCATTCATATAAGTTCATTGAAATATTAACATGCTAAAATCTTCGTAGAGCATCATAAAAACGTACTAAAAAGAATGCGTTTATCATTTCGTAAAATAAGTTACGCTCACAGATTTCAAATTCACGAAAATTTCGTGACTTCCTTACTCACGATGATTTTATAATTTTTGATTCCTTCACCTTTTCGATACCTATAAAATTTAACATCCTAATATAAGCACATTGAAACTACGCTATTCATAAAATCATTCCCATCAACATACATTCAATCACTCAAGACTTAATTACACAATGATTTTTGAAACATCCTTTTTCACATTGTATCATCGTCAATAATTCACGTTTACGTTCCGTTTGAATTTCTTAATATTCAAACATGCCAAACACCTCATTTCAAGTCTAAATTTCCTGCAACCGAATCCATGAATCTTATTTTATTTTTCTCATCAAAATCACACTTAAACATAATGTCTAGGGTGGTAAATGCAAGTCCATAACATAAAATATTATACTTTTGTAATTATGCAAACTTTTATCGCAAAGTTGCCTTTTACATTCTAATGCATTCCTTTGATATTCAAGTCTTTTTTTTTTCATCAAAACAGCCCCTAACATCATTCAAAACATTCCAAAACAATTTTCCATCACCTAAACATTAACATGACACCGTAGTATCAAAACTTTTCTTCCATCAAAACATCACATGTCTTCCAAGTTTTAACGCTAAAATTCACATCAAACAACACCATATTCACATCCAAATGAACCTCCACAATAATGAGGTTCCAAATCCTAAATCTCAAATATATTATCTTAACCAAACTATTCACAAACTATCTCATAGAAAACTTAATTTTTACCTTCCAAACTAACCTAAAATAGGTGGATTTTGCTTCTAGTTTGCTATATCCTTTATGCATGCATTAAATCCTTCTGAAAATAGCTGCGAAACCATCCAAGATGCTTGCTGCCCCCCCTCGATAAATCACGGCAGAACAACCCCTTAAATGCTTTTCCACTTCGGTTCCTCTTGCTTGAATATCTTGGTTCTCCTCCAAGCTTAACCGAATGCATCTTTCTTCACTTTATTTTTCTATGATCGAATGGGCATATGCCTCTCTTAACTTCACTTTCTTGCTCTCGGTTCTTAGTGATTTTGGAGTTGACCAATCCTTCTCTTCTCTTGATTTCTTTGGTTTCTTGGTGAATTTAAGCTCTCGGTTTCCAAGTTTCTCTTTTCTTTTTAAATTTGTTTTGTGATCGAATATGGTAGGTGCTTCTCTTGTCTTTCTTCATTTTTAATATATATGGCTATCCTTTGAATGACACATGGTGCACATGCATTATGCATTCATGCCATGTGTCTCATAATTGCTTTAATTTGTGACATTTGTCACACATGCATGCTATCTGACGTTTTCGACTCACATTTTTCGATTTCCATCTTTTCGTATCCAAAATCATTTCTGATCCATTCGAAAATTATACTAAAACTTAATAGCACTTCCGCACTATCCGAAAATTCTAACGAAACTAAATTCACCTATTCGAATTATCCGGTAATTCCATTAATCTTTCCTATTCCACCCAGAAATTATACTAGAATTAAAATTTTCATTCAAAATCATTTTCGGTCTATGCGAAATTTTATTATTCACCTCTAGACTATTTAGAAGTTTAATCATAACTTAATTTATCATTTTCATACTTTTCGAGAATTTTATTTATTATTTTCGGACTATCCGGGATGTTCTGAAAATTCGATTTTTACATCCGGTCGCTTCAAATTATTTTATTAATCACTAATAAGAATTCATAATGTTCGGTACAAGGATCAGAATCAAATGTTATACTCTTAATACATTTGACTTTCCTAATTAAACAATTCAATGCTTTGATTGATCTATGCTCCATGGTAAGTGATGATTAGGGCTTAACAATTCTATCCATTTCAGCAATTGCTTTGTCCCCAAGGCAAAACTTTTGGTTCTCTTCATTATCTTCAGCTACAATCATGACTCCTAAGTGTGCTTTAGGACAAACATGATTTGGTAAGTATTGTCTTTCACAATGAAAGCACTGATTTCTAACGTGGCAAGCTCACATCTCGGTTGGAGAAAGGGTGAGATTTCCTCATCCATTTCGTGGAAATTCTTGGTTGTGTTGGAGTGGAAATTCTCGATTGACTGACAATTTTTTACTATTGTTTAGATAGTGAGTTGGTAGGTTCAGTATGAGTTTAGTTATATAATGGATAACCCACAGGTCGTGGGTTGTTGGACATGGTTTGAAAACCGCGGGTCGCTTTCTTCTTCCAAATCTGTAGCCAACTTTATTGTGCAACCTATTCTTGAGGGTCATGTGTCCTTATCTTGCTCTTGATTTCGTCCATTAATCCATTGAAAAAGTTGCCTACATAGGCCGAATTCGGCAGTCTAGGTATGATTTTGGCGACGTATTCAAACTGTTGGGCATACTCTTCTATTGTCGATTCTTGTTTCAAACTAGCCATCTGTTTATACAGATTTCTAGCCTTTTAACCATAAAACCATTGCATAATTTCCATAGACAGTTCTTTCTATGTGATTTGTGGTCTTTTGCCTTTCATCCAATTTAACCAATGAATTGCTCCATCTTCCATAGCTACGAATGCTAACTAGACTTTTTTTTTTGTTCAGTTCCCAAAACTTTGAATGCTAACTGGATTTTGTTTTTTGTTCAATTCCTAAAACTTTGAAATATTGCTCTATATGATAGATGCATCCTACCGGATCTTGGGCATTGAAATTGGGTAGTTCTACTTTCTTAACCACCAATGAAACTTATCATTGGCCGAATGAGGTCTATTTATTGTTGTGAAATCCACGTTTTGCTCTAGTGTCACAGCCATCGTGATTGTCAAAATAGTTTCAGTCAACCAACCATAACAACACTTACCACCAATAACCTGCATTTTGTTTGACAGCATTTTTTTGCTCAACTTAGTGAGTATATTTTGAATAAAAACCAATTCGGACAACTTTCCATCCATGACTACCATATGATTTTTTAATTCTGACACATTCTTTTCAAGCAATTCCACATGACTCTTCATTTGAGTACTAACCATTCAGTAGGTCCTTCGTGTAAGGCTTTGATACCAATTATTATAAACCGCACTAATCTAAATTTAATAAAAGACAAACAAGAGAATTTTATTACTAGGAAAAACAATAAAACAAAGATAAGACTCTTAGTTCTACATTAAGATATTAAGGCAAGTGTTACACTAGCCTTTAGCAGAGCTTCTCTGCATACAACATATGAACTCCAAGATGCCCTAATACTCCTAACATCTCCCTGTAAATAATTATTGAAAACTAAAATATATCCCAACAATCAAGGTCCCTTCCCCAAAATATCTTCTTTAATCAAGTTGCTAATTTGATTACTTTTCCATCATATCTCATTACTATAAATGGGTTTGACTTTCCGTATCAAATAATTCAACTTTTTAATATTTTTGACTTTTCTTATTAAACAATTCAACCCCTTGATTGATATATATCGCTCATGGTTAGTGAGGATTAGGGCTTAACAATAAACTCTAAGGGTTCTGATGCCAATTGTTAAGAACCTTGCCAACATAAGAAACAATAATACATTCTTATGGTAACTAACAATAATTGGGGGCTGAACGATTGTTAGTAACCTTGCTAACAGAAGAAATAATAATAGAATGATAGGAGAATTTTATTGATGAATAATAAAGGACAAAATACAATGAAAATAACTCCCAATGCTACATCGAAAGGTCAAGGCAAGTGCTACACTTAACTTTTAGTAGAGCTACTCTATAAACAAAACACAAAACTCAAAAATACCCTAAAATTACTAACATCTCCCCTTTAAATAATTATTGAAAATCCAAAAGTAAATCCCAAAAACATATCCTTTAAACAAGCTACCAATTTGATTGTGTTTCATTCAAGTCCCATTCTTACTAATGGGCTACATTTTTTGTTTATAAGCCTTTAGATCTTTGACTTGTTTTTTTCGCTTATGGTAAGTAACAATAATTGGGGGTTAGACAATACTCCCCCCTTAACAATCGCCTTATCCTCAAAGTGAAATGACGAAAAGCGCTCCTATAATTCTTGCACATCTTCTCAAGTAGCTTCATTCGGAGTCTGGTCTCACTATCGAGCTAGAGCTTGACAATTAGTGAGACCATATGAATCAAATCTTGAAAAGCTAAAACCCGTTTTGGAATGAAAGTGGCCAAAAGATCAGTTTCTAAATCCATCAGAAGGTTCGCTAGTTGCATTGAAACCACCCTTAAAGCTTTCTTAACTAGAGAAACATGAAAAATGGGATGGACCTGAGAACCTTTAGGCAGTCTGAGGCGATAAACATCATACCTTATTTGTTCTTCAAGTTGGAAGGGTCCAAAAAAACTAGTTGACATTTTGGGTGCACTTGATAAGCCACAGACTATTGATGGTGAGATTGTAACTTGAGATAGACCCAATTCCAAATGTTGAAGAAAACCTATCGACGCTTGGTGTTTACATATTGTGCTATGCCCATTCAAGATTATATTGAAGTTGATAGATAATCTTGTCCTGCTCTGCTAATTCTTGTCTCACTATCTCTATTGTATTTTTACTTGGTAAGAACTTAGTGAAAGTAGAAGGAAGGTAGTTGTAAACCACCTGAGAAGAAGTCATTTTGATAAAAGCCTGAAAAGATGTATTATAACAATACTTAGCCTAATATACCCAACAACTCCATTACTTTAGTTGGTCCCAAGCGAAAAAATGGAGACAAGTTTTCACACACCAATTCAACACTTCTGTTTGCTCATCCGACTTAGGATGATAAGCCGAACTCATGTGCACGACCGTATTGAAGGGGAAGTATTATAAAGCCCCAAATTATTGTTACTTACCATAGACGGAATAAGTAAGTCAAAGATCTAAAGGATTGACTATAAACGGAAAGTGCAGCTCATTAATAGGACTAGGACTTGAATGGAAAGTACTCAAATTGGCAACTTGTTTAGAGGAGATGTTTTAGGGATTTGCTTTTATGTTTTCAATAATTATTTAAAGGGGAGATGTTAGTAGTTTTAGGGTGTTTTTGAGTTTTTTGTTTTGTTTGCAGAGTAGCTTTACTAAAGGCTAAGTGTAGCACTTGCCTTGACCTTCCGGTGTAGCATTGAGAGTTATTTTCATTGTATTTTCTTCTTTATTATTCATCAATAAAATTCCCCCATCATTTTATTATTATTTCTTATGTTAGCAAGGTTCCTAACAATTATTAAGCTCCCAATTATTGTTACTTACCATAGAATGTATTATTATTTTTTCTATTAGCAAGGTTTCTAACAATTGGTATTAGAGTCTTTAGAGTTTATTGTTAGGCCCCAATCATCACCTATCATATGAGACATAGATCAATCAAAGGATTGGATTGTTTAATAAGGAAAGTCAAAAGTATAAAAAGGGTTGAATTGTTTATATAACACCCCGAATCTGAACCGATAATCCAAACCGATCTAATAGATTATATATATATGTGTGTGTCTCTAAATAAAGTTTTTAAGTGGGATTCAAATAAAATCATAACGGGTTCAATTAGAAACTTAAATTAAAAGTCCAAAAGGGAAAGTAACTTAAGTGAGTCCAATTAGAAACTATACTAGTATGACCCAATTCTTTTCTAAATATATCCAAGTGTTTTTCTAAATGCACCCACCTAAGGACAAAAATATAAAAATGAGAATGTAAGAGGGGTAAAATTATAAAGAATGAGTATGTAAGAAGGGCAAAATTATCCACCATAAAAAAAAAAGAGATTATAGGATTTTTGAAGGGCAATTGATGGAAAAAGGAAAGAATTTTTTAGAAAGGACAATAATGGAAATAAAATGTTATGAAAAGGACAAGATTGAAAATGCAAAGGAAAGAATTATCTAGAAATGACAAGAATGGAAATAAAATGATATGGAAAGGGTAAGGTTGGAATTTCAAAAGGACATTTGGTTATATTTTTATAAAAAAGTGAGTGGTGAAAAAAGTGGCTAAGTGTATCAATTTGTAGCCATTTATAAGAATATATATATATATATATATATATATGTGTGTGTGTGTGTGTGTGTGATTTCATGTGAAATTAAAAGCCAACCCCCCCATTTCTTTAAGCTTGGTCGAAAACACCCCAAAGGAAGAGAGAAAAATCAATGGAAAAAGAAAAGAAAGAAGGAAGGAGAAATAATAAGAGACGAAGGAAATTAAGAAGGTTTGGAGAAGAAAATATGGTGAGAAACTAGAATCAATTTTCTTAGTTTATTTATTGTAGATCCTAAATAAGTTTTGATTTTGTTTTAGGTAAAAAGGGTTTCAAGGAGAAAACAAGTGTAAGAGGATTCCCATAGAGCTTGGAATAATCTAGTGAGTAGATATTTTCTCTTAACTTAATTTATAAAAGTACTTTTGTTATGTTTCAACTTTTATTTAGTTTTGAGATTTAAAAGTGTTTTGTGATTTATGAATTTTGAAATATTTTGTAATACTTTTAAAGTGTTTTTTGAGAATTTGAAGCTTGTTTTAAAAATGATAGATTATAGTTAGAATACTTATCGAAGAAAGTATGAATTTTGGAGTATGTTTTGAGGTTTTAAAGTATACTAAAATCTATGAATTTTCGATTATGTTTTTATAAACTTTAGATTATGTTTTATAAATTTTATGATATGATTTGTGATTTATAAAGTATAGATTTTGTTTTGAAAACTTAAAGTATATTTTGTATTTAAGATTATCGTTTATGATATTTAAAGAATACTTTATACTAGAAACCATATTTGATGGGATCCTTCCCGAATGCCAGGGATAATTTTTTTTTTTTTTTTTCATTTTTCTAATGAAAATTCGGCAGCATGCCGACTGTTTATTGAACTATGCCACCCTGTAAATTTAAAGATAATTAAAAATACTTCTAATGACAATCAATCTTAACTACCATGGGCCTTCGGCCTTCATCTCAATACCAATTCCACCATAAAAAACCACAATCACAAAAATTGATTGAAAACTAAAACTTTCTAACTTTCATTTTCATAATACAACTTTATAAAGTTATGCCTCCAAAAACTCGTATTTACATTTACTATTTACATAATGTTTTAATACAAAACATGCACATTATATAAATATGAACTATACTATGTAGTAGAGGTCGTCGGTCAGTCAATATGCGCGTCCGTATGAGCCTCGTCTACTGAACGACTCGCTCCTGTACCTGAGGGAGAATTTTTAAGAAAAATATTGAAGGAAAACTGTGAGTAAAACTCAATAAGCTGTAGTAAACTTTCAAATTAAAATAATTTAGACTCATTTTTAAAATTAAGTTTCTCCCAAAAATTGTTTAATAAAGCTAAAGTATTTTTTAAATACTTTATAATACTCATTCAAATTTCTTTTTTAAAGCTCGTTGATAACTTTATATTTATAAAGTTATTTTATCTTTTTAAATTTGAATTCTTGCTTAGTTCTTAATATTTTTATTATTATTAAGTAAATTATTTAATATTTCTTTTATTTTTATTTTCAGAATAAAATTGGTTAAAAATGCGCATGTGGACCCCACCAAGTAATATTGTTCAAGACAAGATCATCGTTACAAAATGAATATCATTCGCAGCAAGTTCATCGCCTCAAGAATTACTCGAGTCGGAGATCGCATAAAGAAATTATCGCGATTTAAAGATAGGGTATTCTAGAAATAAATATTATGTCATGCTGATGTAAGAAATGATGTAATCAAAATTATGATGTAAGCAATGATGTAATAGAAGTTGACTTGAATGGGGTAGGTGAACGATGATGTAAGCAATGATGCAATTTGAAAGTTGACTTTGAATGGGGTAGGTGAAAGATGATGCAAGCGATGATGCAAAATGGTGGAAAATCAGGAAACGATGATGCAATCGATGATGTAATTGGAGGTGAATTTGGCCTATAAATAGGCCTTAGAATCACCATTCTAATCATTCCATCACAAACCAAAACAATAAGTAGTTTAGAGAAAGAGAGAGAGAGCTTGGAGAGGAGGAGCAAAGAAGAGGAAGAAATTCTACGGTGAAGCTTCAATCCACTAAGTTTTCCTATCTCTTGTTATGTTTAATTTTCTAGTTTTTGTAAATTCTATTATGGAGTAGATTTGTTTTCTAAGGTTATGATGTAGCCTAACTTTGATGTTCCAAACCTTTGTTCAATTCAATTAATGATTTTCTATCTTGGTTGATGCATTTAATATTGTTCTTAATGCTTCTAAATAATTGGCCACTATTTAGTTGAATTGTTAATCATAATGATAGCGGAAGCTGATTTATGTGTCTAGTTCATTGTATTTAATGTCATAAATTACATGTAGGATAGGAATATACCTGCATGGTTTGTGTAGTCTATAAAAGAGATCCATAAATCTTAATGAATCCTTTAATGTTTTGACTTGCATGGGAACATAGCAGTTAATCTTTATAGAGTATTTTCCTTAGACATCGGGAGGGGCTATGTGAATAATTCAGGGAATCTCGACTAGCAACTGGATAGTTAATTTTTGTTAAAAAGAACAAAGAGGAGGAACAGATTAGTTATGGTGAAATCATAATCTTAGAGTTTTTATTCATTGAATTAATTTTCATTTATTTTCAATTGCAATTAAATTTAATCATAGTTATCAACTCATTTACTCAAATTTCATTTACCAAATAAAAGTTGAGTTATTTTAATTTTGGGCATTAATTAACAACAATCCTCGTGGGACGATACTTCTCTCACTACTTTATTACTTGTTCGGCTCGTTCACTTGCAATTTTGCACAACAAGTTTTTGGCGCCGTTGCCGAGGATTGTTTGTTTCAATTAATACTACTACTACGTAACTCAATTTTTAATTTGGTCATTTATTTATTTATTTATTTATTTTATTTGCTTTATTACTTGTGAGTTTTATGGTGTATGAGAAAGTCTGGGGGCGAAGTTTTACCATTTGACCCAGAAATTGAAAGAACTTATCGTAAGAACCGGAAAGAAGTAAGGAAGGCTGCAAGTACTGCACTCATGGATATGGCTGAAGGACCCAACAACACACAAAACATTGTACCAATAGATGCTGAAATTCGAGCATTACGAGATTATGCTCTACCCACGGTGGGTAATACTTCAGCGATACGGCGACCAACTATTGCTGCTAACAACTTTGAGATTAAGCCAGCAATCATCCAGATGGTACAAAACAATCAGTTCAGTGGGGCTCCGAACGATGATGCAAATGTCCACATTGATAACTTTTTGGAAATCTGTGATACGTTCAAACATAATGGTGTTACTGATGACGCCATCCGTTTGAGATTATTTCCATTCTCCCTTCGAGATAAAGCTAAAAGTTGGCTCAACTCGTTGCCATCATGGAGTATTACTACATGGGACATCTTGGCACAAAAAGTTCTAGCCAAATTCTTTCCACCAGCCAAGACTGCAAAGCTGCGAACCGAGATTGCCACATTCAGACAGCTTGAGGGAGAATCATTGTACGAAACGTGGGAAAGATTCAAGGATCTGCTAAGACGGTGCCCACATCATGGAGTTGCTGACTGGTTGCAGCTACACACATTCTACAATGGTTTAGGGAGTTCCACAAGAACATTGGTGGATGCCGCCGCTGGTGGAGCACTTTTGGGGAAACCCCATCAAGCTGCTTGGGATTTACGAGAAGAAATGGCTGCAAATGCCTATCAGTGGCCATCAGAAAGAGCAGTTCCGAAAAAAGTTTTTGGAATACAAGAAAATGATGTCTTAACCAGACTTTCCACTCAGGTCGAGACATTAGCCAAGCAACTCGGAAACTTGACAGCAAATGCAATTTATACTCAGTCAGCATCCTGTGATTTTTGTGGAGGAGACCATTCCAACGGGCAATGCGATGAAAACCAGACAAGTCAAGCATTTTTTGTGGGCAACAGACCGCAAAATAACCCATACTCCAACACATATAATCCAGGATGGAGAAATCATCCCAATTTTTCATGGAAAAATAATGATCAACCCAGACAGTCATATCCACCACCACCTCAACAGCAGCAGGCCAACAAACCATCGCTTGAAGAAGCACTCGCTCAGCTCACCGAAAGGACTAATCAATTTATGACAAGAACAGACATCACGCTTCAGAATCAAGCTGTCTCCATTCGAAATCTAAAGGTACAAATGGGTCAAATCTCAAATCTACTAACTGCAAGACCTCAAGGAACCTTACCAAGCAACACAGAGACCAATCCTAGGGAGCATGTTAAAGCTGTCACATTACGAAGCGGTAAAATGCTGAAAGAGCCTGTTAAAGGAACAGACGAGAAAGAAGGACCTAGCAAAGTAGAAGAAGAAGTGATGGTTGAGCAAAAAGAAGCAGAGAAGCCAAAGTCAAAGTTGTTTCCAGACAATCCGCCACCATACAGACCACCATTACCTTTCCCTCAAAGATTCCAGAAGCAGAAACTAGATAAGCAATTTTCTAAATTTCTTGAAGTTTTTAGAAAATTACAAATTAATATTCCTTTTGCAGATGCTCTCGAACAGATGTCCAGCTATGTGAAGTTCATGAAGGAAATCCTATCAAATAAAAGGAAGCTGGAAGAACATGAAACGGTAGCTTTGACCGAAGAATGTAGTGCAATCTTGCAGAAAAAGCTACCATCTAAACTTAAAGATCCAGGGAGTTTCACAATTTCTTGCACCATTGGTGATTCATTCTTTGATAAATCATTATGTGATCTTGGTGCAAACGTTAACTTAATGTCTTTCTCTGTTTTCAGGAAACTAGGCTTGGGAGAAGCAAAACCTACTACAGTATCTTTACAGCTAGCTGATCGATCAATCAAGTATCCAAGAGGAATTATAAAAGATGTACTGGTAAAAGTGGATAAGTTTATATTTCCTGTGGATTTCATTGTACTAGATATGGAAGAAGATCAAGAAATACCCATCATTTTGGGTAGGCCATTCTTAGCAACATGAAGAACTCTCATTGATGTACAGAAAGGTCAACTTATACTAAGAGTTCAAAATGAAAAAGTGACCTTTAATGTACTAAAAGCGCTCAAACATCCACATGATGTTGGCAACTGCATGAGGGTAGATGTGGAAGAATGTATCAAAGAAAATGCTAAGCTTTACAAAGAGCGCACCAAAAAGGGGCATGATCCACGTATCCTAAATAGGGAGTTCACTCTAGATCGTCGATTCAAAGTCAACAGAAAAAGACTTAAAGCTTACATGGATGGTGGAGAGCCTCAACAGAAAGCCACTATTGCACTTTCAGACCCAACTTAAAGTGCTTTTCAACAGTCAAACTAACGACTATAAATTAAGCGCTTCTTGGGAGGCAACCCAAATTTTTTTTTCTTAGCTAGTTTTCTTTTGTTTGTGTGTTATTGTGTTCTTTGTGTGTTTTTGTTTTTCTTTGATAATTTTCTTTTCTTTTTCAGAAATGGAGACAAGTCTTGCAGCACTCAAAAATCATTTCCCTACTCTGCCTCAAGATGTACTCAGAAAGTTTACAAGTGCAGACTCGAAAGAATGAGGGCACTAACATGTTTAGGTCTTCCAGAGCATATTCGAGGGATCATTGAAGCTAAGGTACATCTAACAGGTGAGTTGAATGATTCATTCATTAAACGTTTACCAGGATTGGGAAGAAGTTCTTACTCAAAGAAGAGAAGAGCTAAAAGAATGAGAGTCTGTCATAAGTGTGCGAGATGGAGCTGCGACACAAGCTGTAGAAATCATGGATATTTATCCATAAATCGACAAGATAAACTTAAATGCATAAAGGATGGGTTGAGTAAGGAGTCTCTGGATAACATCCGTGAGACTCTTGAGACACATCCTTGTGGGAAAGTTCAACGCATTCTTTTAGATTTATGGGAGTTATTCAGTAAAGAGAAACAGCGTTATAGTCTTGGGAATCTGACTTTAAAAGACCCTGTTTGCCAGTTTATAAGAAAACTGGATGGGAAGCCGATCCTCAACTCATAGAAGTTGTTTAATCCGTTTCTGGACGTAAAACCAGAGGAAGATGTGAGCCACAATCACAACTACTGTAGCATCAATTTTTTTTCTTTGTTTAGTAGTCTGTTTCAAATTTTTTGATAATTGTGTTTACTTTTCCTTACCCGTCCTTTTGGATTTTTAGGTCGTTTCAAACTTTCTTGATAAGTGTGTTTATTTTTGTCGTTTCATCACCTAACATTTTTTATTTTTAGCAGCTCTTTTCAAAATTTTTCGATGTCTGTGTTTACTTTTTGACGTTTGTGTTTACTTTTTCGATGTTTGTGTTTACTTTTTGACGTTTCGTCGCCGAACTTTTTGAATTTTGTATTTTTAGCGACTTGTTTTAATTTTTTTTTGAAGATTGTGCTTTCTTTTTGACATTTTTACACTTAACGTTTCTTTTTCCCTCTGACCAATACTGTTTAGCATCGTAAAACTGTTCTTTTTCTCTTTCATCTTCTTTAAATAAGTGTTTATGACTGATAACAAATAATTCGTTTTCTCTGAAAAAAAAATGGCAGAGTCCTCGAGCAGTAAATTCAAAAACATCTGTGTTTTTTGTAGCCCAAAGTCTGGTATGAGTACACAATATTCAAAGACAGCTGCTGAACTTGGTACGGTTTTAGCTACCATAAACATAGATTTGGTGTATGGAGGAGACAGTTTAGGACTGAGGGGTTCTGTCGCGGTAACTGCAACTGTTGAAGGTAGGCAAACCATCAGTGTCGCAGTAAAGCCTTTGGCTGAAAGGAAAGATATCATCGGAACGAGTATAGGTAATGAGTTTCAGGTCACGAGCATACACGGACGAATGGCGTACATGTTACTCAATGCTGATGCCTTTATCGCATTACCTGGTGGTTTAGAAACATTTGAAGAAATCTTTAACATTGCGTCCTGAGCCCATTACAACATTCACAAAAAGCCATTAGGTTTGCTTAACACTAACGGTTTTTATGATGGTTTATTGGCTTTTCTTGATCATGCTGTGGAACAGGGTTTTATGACTCAAGCAAACCGGCGTATTCTAGTCTCAGCTTCCAGTGCTGATGAACTGATTGACCAATTGCAAGATTTTGTACCCGAAATTGATCCAATCATGTCGCAGGTGGTTTGGACTCTTGAATCAAGCGGTAACAAGAAGCGTGCACTGGATCTTACTCTTCGGTTGTAACTTTCTTATCCTATGGTTTTATTAATAGCATTTCTATTTGAGTTTTTCTTCTTTTTATCTTACTAGACATTGGGGACACTGTCTCAAATAAGTTTGGGGGTAGAGTTTGCTATTATTAAAACCATAAGATTCAAAAACTGGTCCGAGTTGAAATCAAAAGATGGCAGAGTAAGGAGTACTTTTGTGCTCTTGATACGCATCTTTGTTTTCATTTTCAAAAAAAAAAAATGCAAAAAGATTTTCATTATTTGTTTTATTATTTTTTCTTTCTGCCCTAACAAGTCGACTAACTACTTTGTATTTATTAATGAAGTCTTAATGCATGTTTTTGGTTGAATATCTTTACTAAGGAATAGCCATGAACATCTTTGCATGATTTGAGACTTTTGAATGTCATGATCTTAGTTAATTGAGTGGATAAATATCATGTTTACATGAACTGTGGACTATTAGTGAAGATTATCCTTGGTGAGGATTGGAGCCTTTTAAACGTTTTATTTTGACAGATTTATTTGTTTCTACTCTTAAACACTCTTCACATTGTTCTTAATAGATGATCTCTATAGGTTTTGTATTGAATACTGAGAACAAATCATTATTGTAGATAACATGAGTTGCTTTGATTTGAAAATTTGATCGACTTCTTAGAAGTAATATAGGTTAATTATACTCTACAAAAGCCTACTTTCCTACTTTAAATTGAGACACATCATAAAACCTTTGAAGCCAAACACTTTAAAGATTTTTCTCTGTTTACCTTTATTAAATGACCCTATTGAGCCTTTAAATTTAGTCATACCTTATGAAGTTTGGGATCATGCGATGAAGTAAAAGAGGAGAAGGGAATTGAAGTGTTAACATTTACACAATGTGTTTCTAAAAAAGAAAAAAAGAAAAAGAGAAGTTGTGATGAATTAAGGAGAATAAATGAAGTACTTTGGTATGATCATATGTTCTTGTTGAACCTGTACCTTAAAATTTCTTACATGTCAATTAACCATAGCCCAAATACAATCTTTAATAAAGCCTATTGATCTTCAAAAGAAAGTCCAATTTGAGAGTTGAAGTCTGTCATCATGCTCTATCTACGTTCTTAGTATTCGATTCCAATCATGAGATCTATTCACTTAAAAGTGCGGTTCTTTTAAACGTCTATATTCATATGTGATGTAAATGACGCTTGCTATGCCTTTACATAACCTCTATCACATATGATTGCATGAGTGTTTGCTTTAGGATTTATGAGGGTTATGAGAGATATCTTGTGAGGATTAGAGTCGAAGCGAAATAAGTCCATAATATGTGAATATGATGTTTTGAAATGAAATTACTTTGAAAGTGGTGTGAGACCGTTGATAATAATGTTGTAGATCATTAGTGACTTATCTTTAGTCCTGATTCAAGATCATACATGTATGAGACTTCTGTTGATTTGTATTTAGTGAGATGTTGATAAGTTATGGGTGGAATCTTTTAACGTTTGTGGGTATCGTTGCTGGTAAACCCTCAGGAGACACAACTCCTCCTACTAGGGACACCCAACTCCTCCTACTAGGGACACCTAGGGGTTTAAAGGCTTGTGGCATATACTCAATGCTATCGTGTTTACCTACGAAAATGGATTGTGATTTAATTTTTGTGGTTTTAGCTTAGATTATTAGTTTTAGTTTTACTTGAGGACAAGCAAAATCTTAAGTTTGGGGGTGTGATAACTTTATATTTATAGAGTTATTTTATCTTTTTAAATTTGAATTCTTGCTTAGTTCTTAATATTTTT
Source organism: Dimocarpus longan (assembly GCA_022984855.1). Classification (NCBI taxonomy): domain Eukaryota; kingdom Viridiplantae; phylum Streptophyta; class Magnoliopsida; order Sapindales; family Sapindaceae; genus Dimocarpus; species Dimocarpus longan. The sequence goes on from CM041018.1 coordinate 14,249,545, forward strand.
ATTATTATTAAGTAAATTATTTAATATTTCTTTTATTTTTATTTTCAGAATAAAATTGGTTAAAAATGCGCATGTGGACCCCACCAAGTAATATTGTTCAAGACAAGATCATCGTTACAAAATGAATATCATTCGCAGCAAGTTCATCGCCTCAAGAATTACTCGAGTCGGAGATCGCATAAAGAAATTATCGCGATTTAAAGATAGGGTATTCTAGAAATAAATATTATGTCATGCTGATGTAAGAAATGATGTAATCAAAATTATGATGTAAGCAATGATGTAATAGAAGTTGACTTGAATGGGGTAGGTGAACGATGATGTAAGCAATGATGCAATTTGAAAGTTGACTTTGAATGGGGTAGGTGAAAGATGATGCAAGCGATGATGCAAAATGGTGGAAAATCAGGAAACGATGATGCAATCGATGATGTAATTGGAGGTGAATTTGGCCTATAAATAGGCCTTAGAATCACCATTCTAATCATTCCATCACAAACCAAAACAATAAGTAGTTTAGAGAAAGAGAGAGAGAGCTTGGAGAGGAGGAGCAAAGAAGAGGAAGAAATTCTACGGTGAAGCTTCAATCCACTAAGTTTTCCTATCTCTTGTTATGTTTAATTTTCTAGTTTTTGTAAATTCTATTATGGAGTAGATTTGTTTTCTAAGGTTATGATGTAGCCTAACTTTGATGTTCCAAACCTTTGTTCAATTCAATTAATGATTTTCTATCTTGGTTGATGCATTTAATATTGTTCTTAATGCTTCTAAATAATTGGCCACTATTTAGTTGAATTGTTAATCATAATGATAGCGGAAGCTGATTTATGTGTCTAGTTCATTGTATTTAATGTCATAAATTACATATAGGATAGGAATATACCTGCATGGTTTGTGTAGTCTATAAAAGAGATCCATAAATCTTAATGAATCCTTTAATGTTTTGACTTGCATGGGAACATAGCAGTTAATCTTTATAGAGTATTTTCCTTAGACCTTGGGTAGTTAATTTTTGACTTGCATGTGAATAATTCAGGGAATCTCGACTAGCAACTGGATAGTTAATTTTTGTTAAAAAGAACAAAGAGGAGGAACATATTAGTTATGGTGAAATCATAATCTTAGAGTTTTTATTCATTGAATTAATTTTCATTTATTTTCAGTTGCAATTAAATTTAATCATAGTTATCAACTCATTTACTCAAATTTCATCTACCAAATAAAAGTTGAGTTATTTTAATTTTGGGCATTAATTAACAACAATCCTCGTGGAACGATACTTCTCTCACTACTTTATTACTTGTTCGGCTCGTTCACTTGCGATTTTGCACAACACTCGTTCTAAATCTCTTTCTAAAACTTTATCATGCTCTTTGGAATGGTAATCTAGGGAAACTACTCTTGTCGTAGCAGTATAAATCTCTCACTCGCCACTAGGAATTAAGAAATTTATCCTGTATAGTCGCCAATACGGGAACTCTGGGCACGTGCTACCCCCACGCAATCAATTTGAATTATATTACCCTATACGTGTAGAGGGTGACTTAACTATCTCTCTCTCTCTCTAGAGTCATCCGGGCTCCACTCTCAGTTAGTGACTCTCTCACATCTATCGTATACGCATAGGGTATTTGACCGGGTACTCAACTAGGGCTAGGGTAAATTATAGGCATACTAAAATACTTTTCTCAGTATTCTAAAATAAACTCGTTCTTTAGACAGAAAATGTTAGGACCAAGTCCTTCATACTTACGAATATATATAAATATCGATAAATACGTTAAATGTGAATGTATTTTTAAAATATTCCACCATTGTGAGAAAATTTTCTTATGTAATGAAAGTGAACAATTATAAGTTCAATTTGATGTTTATAAGGTTAATTTGATGAATTGATAAGTATGGAATATTTTAGAAATATTATTGAGAGGAATAATAGTTAATTTAATCGATATTAAAATCGTTATGGAAATTGACGGATTTAACGTATTTATTTTTATGGGATAAATTTTTTTTTTTTTTTTTTAGAAATATAAGTGATGAGGATTAAAAGAGGTCATTAGGAAGTGTAAATTATAGATTAAAAATGAGTATGGACATGAGTGAAAATAAATAAGTAAAGTACATAAAAATAGTAATAAAAGAGGGGTGTAGGTGTCAAAATTGGAGTGAAAGTTAAGCTGGCATAATTGAGAATAATAGAGAGGCTTTTGGGCAATATGTTAAGCAATATTAGAGTGTTTCTTCCAGCTCAGATCTGGCACAGCAACCAGACACAAATCAGACCCGAAAACACCAAATAGCAGAACTGAAGACAGCCCAAAATCTCTCTCGCGCGATCATCCCTCTCGGCCATCAAGTGCAGCCACCAAACCGAACACCCAAGGGATTTCTTCACGGTCAGATGGAGGCTTGAAGAAGCAAGATGAACCTTTGATTTCAGCCCAGAAAACCAGATCTGGAAGTGAGGAAGACAGCTTGGAATCGGGAAGAAGCTGAAGTCGCGATTGGCGTTGATGAAGCTCGGCAGACCGTGAGTGAAGAAGCCAGATTTCGGGTCAGCTGAAGCAAGCAATGGATGAGCTGAAAGGAGCTGGATGAAGCCAGCAGATGGAGGAAAAATGCAGGGGTTGGCGTGAAGGAGATGATGCTCAGTAGGTAAGAGAAATAACTTGAGATTGTGTGATGTTTTTCTTGAGCTGTGTTGTCCCTTTCGTGTTATTGTTGGGTTTTTGTTGTAGCTCAAGTTAGATTCGAAAAATGGAAGCTTTGGACTGCTGTGGGAGTTCATGACCAGCTGCTAAACTCTCAGACCAGTAAGTTAGCTTGGCTTTTATTGATTTTGCCTCATGAAAAATTGAAATGAAATAGGTGATGGTGTAGAGATTTTGTGATGGGTGTGTGTGCCGTGAATGAGTGAAAAGAATGGGTATTTGTGTGATGTTCTGTCGGCAGTATGTATGGGTGTGTGTATGGGCTGTATTTTGTTTAAATAAAATGGAGATTAATTGGTTTTAAGTGTATAAATGCATGATAGAATGTGATTACGCGTTGAAACCGAAAGAAAATCGCGTATTGAGTTATTCGTGTGATTTTCGACAAAAGTAAAGACAGCTGCATATAAGTAGGAATTTGTGTGATTTTAAGTTGATTTTAAGGTCCTACATATGTGCTTGAATGTATATTTGAGGATGATTAAGTCATAGATAACAAATTTCATTGTATGGAACGCATTTAATACTCAAAGGTAATCACGCGGACGTTTTACGTGCAAGCTGTCCCATTTATATTTTATTTTGTTTTGGTGGTTCCAAGTGTGTAATTAAATGTGTTGGAACATGAAAACTTTATGGAAATGAATGGTATAAAATAAGGGCTAGAAATGGGTTGAGTTATGGCTTAATTAGTTTTAAAGAATTCCATTAGTGTTTATATTGGAATGACGTAGTAAATAAGTTGGTGATTTAAACGTTAGGTGAATTGGAAGTTTCTTTATCGGACATCGAGACGTGTAAGAGGTGAAGAGAGTTCCTCAAATTGGAAGTTAGCGATCGGGAAGTGCTTTGTGAGTAGAAGTCTATTTTTTTTCCTTAAGCTTAGTTTGTTTAAAGCTTATGTTCATGTTATATGCATTTACTTCATTATGTAATTAATTTATATATTTTAATATAGTTAGATCCTATTATATGAATTGTTAAAGTAAATATATTTTTATGTAAAGAAATTATGAGATTTTATAGTTTTTAGGCTTTATGCCTTAAAAACTAGATTATTTAATATATTTTCTTACGCCGATGGTTTACCCTAGCCCCAGTTGAGTACCCAATAGAATGCCCTATGCGTGTATGGTAGATGTGACAGAGTTACTAACTGAGAGAAAAAGAGTCAATTGAGCGACCCTCTGCACGTATAGGGTAGTGTAGTTTAAACCGATTGTGTAGGGGTAACGCGTGCCCAGAGTCGCACATCGGTAACTACACAGGGTAGATTCCCTAATTCCTAGTGGTTTAGCTAGAGATTTATGCGGCCACGACAGGAGTAGTTTCCCTGGGTTACCATCAAAGCGAGAAATGATAAAGTTTTAGAAAGAAATTCAAAATGAATTTCAGAAATAGTTTTAATTGAAAAGAATAAAATAAGTATTTTAGAAAAATACTATAGTTTATAAATCTGTTATTTATTTATCTCACTGAGTTATACTCACCGTTTGTGTGCTATGTATTTCTTAAAAATTTTCTCTTAGGTGCAGGAGCAAGTCGTCCAGTTGGCGAAGCTCAGACTGACGCGCGGGTTGACTGACGGATGACTACATTCCATTGTATAGCTCATCTTTTGTCACATGCATGTGTTGTATGTAAATTATAATATAAATATTTGTAAATATAAATACCAGATGTTGGATGCACATTTTACGAAAATGTTTGAAAGAAAATCCTAGTTCTCCATTAATTTTTGCAAATATAATTATTGTGTGTTGGAGTTGATTTGAGTAAGGGCCGGAGGCCCCTAGGAATTGAGATTTGTGTGCTATAGAAGTATTTTTTTAAAATTGCTTTTAAATCTACAGGGTGGCATTGTCGAATATACAGTCGACATGCTGCCGGATTTTTATTAGAAATTTAGTAAATCAGTTTTAAGTAAGTCACGGTGCTCCGATGGAGTTTCCTTGAGTCAAAGTTAGGGCTCGTTAGAGTTCTGTCGGAGTGCTACGGGATACTTCATGGATCCAGAATAGAGATTCGGGAAGGGTCCCGTCAGAAAACTTAAAATTTTTAATTCTAACACGTTCTCGGTATAAATATATACTCAACTCAAAACTCACATTCGAGAATCTTAATATAACTTCAATAAATAGCTAAATTACATAATGAAATAAATTCATATAAACATGAAATAAAATTTAAACAAAACAACGCTAGGAAAAACTAGATTTCCACTTCCGAAATGCCCTCCGTCAAATGACGATTCTCCTCTAAATGTCTCCGATTCTTTTCGCTTTCATCCTAAAACATTAAATACTCATTTAAAATCACTAAACTCACTAATACAAAATTATAATTAACTTCCAATGCAACTAACTCTATGAAATCTTCTTTACAGCTAAACTTTCTCAACTAAGTTTTAACTTATCCGATGCTTTTAAATTCCGATTTCTTTTTATAAGTTCTATTTATTATCATCTAGGAATACCCCGGTATGCTCGAAATAATTTTCTGAAGTTTGGAACGAAAAATCATAAAATAAGACCCCTTTTGATCGAATGTGATCTAGGGACCAATCCCTAGGTCATTTTCTTTCTGTTTTCACTCCAATCATTTTTCTAAATCACTTTTAGGTCAGCCATAAAGTGAATTCGAAAAGAAATGACTGTCGAGTAGGCGTTCTTAGTCAAAAACTATATTTTTTCAACACTTTTCAATACACATTTTTATCTCAAACCTGCAATAAGCTCATTTCCTTTATATCTAATATTCTTTTACTCAATTATTATCAAATATATTCATTTCATGCATCAAAAAAATACTTTTACATGAAATTCTTTAATGCCTTTCAACTAGGCTAATAACATTAACTTGTCCCTACACTTTTGTTTACTCAATTTTATCACTTCTATATGGTTTCTTAGTCTCAAATATGTCTAAATTTAAGCTCAAAACATGGAATGAAAAATGGAATCACAAAGCCCTATCTTAGCCGTGAATTACACCTCACAAGCATCCTTATTTTTCTTTCAATTTCCATCAAAATAAACACACCAAAATCATCACTAATCAACCTAGTTTCAATCCATAAAATCAAATTAAGATTTGAAGAAAAATAGAGAATGGGTCTCTAGTTCATCTAAGTTGATTCAAGATAAGAAAACTCACCTTTATACTTAAATCTTACTCCACACTTGCACTAATAGCTTTGGTTAATGACAAGCTTCAATTTCATTATAAAATCCTTGAAGAAATTGGTTGAGCTCTTTTGATTTTCTCTCTTCCTTATGATCGGCACAACACAACACACACCCCTCTCTCAGTTTTTGAAAGTGAAAGTAAATGAAAATATTGCAAGAGGGCATATATTTATAGTGGTGCTCAATTTATCAATTAGTCCCTCTTAATATTTACTAAAATAGCCCTTAAACTTTGTTAAATCTTACCTTGACCCCAAAATAGATAAGATTAATCATAATTAATCCATTTGTAACCTTATAAACCACTTATTCTATCCATCAATCAAAAGATTCCAAATAGCTCACTAGGCACCAACATTTCTATCACACTTGACTAATTCCTATTAGAGGAAATTTTATAACTTTTTGACTTTGGTTGTGAGCTTATGTCATCTCATACTCTCTCATATCACTCCTTAATACTCTTGGGCCTTCTAATCAACATCCTATTCATAATGCGAAAATAAGTTCAACTTTAAAGGCTACTACTGGAGTGATACTAGTAAACCGTAAATAGAATGGAGAGTTTACAATATTTTTGATGATTCTTGAATATGTTTGGTGATTTGAGAACCTTATATTATGTATTAGATTTCCAAGTTATATTTTATAAGTTAACAAAGTAAGTTTGGATTATATGATTTTCAAAATATGTTTTACAATTTAACAAAGTATGTTTTGATTATATGGTTTTAAAATATGTTTTTACAATTTAAAAAGTAAACTATGCTATATGATTTATGAATTAATTATTTGATTTTGAAATCTTAAAGTACATTTTGTAAGTTATAGATTTAAGATTATGTTTTTTGATTTTTAAAAATGTATCTTATGATTTGTGAAAATTAGAAGTTATTCCTTTTGGTAAATTTAAAGTATGTTTGATGATTTGTGAACTTCATAATTTGTATTGAGTTTTCAAAGTGCGTTTTATAAACTAATAAAGTAAATTATGTTTTATGGTTTATGAATAAACTAATGAATTTATGAAAGTTTGTAACGTGCTCTATAAAGTGCATGAGAAACTATGATTTTTGATAAATGTATGCATGGATGAGATTCTTGTTAGAAACTAAATTTTTAGTATGGAAAGTTTTACAAAAATTGTATTTGAAATTTTACTTGCAAAAAAAAAAAAAAAAAGATTTGAGAAAAGAAAGAGAAACAAAAATATTTTTAGAATAATAAAGTGTACCCTTCCCTCTAATGGTCAGAGCGGGCATCACGTGAATAAGACCTAAAAGTCGCCTACCACCACATACTAATGCAAAAGTTAGAAAGATGAGACACTAGGGGCTCCAGAGAGATTCAAAGTCATTTAGTCGCCTAGTATATGGATGACAAAGGTTATCCTCCACTCTCTGCGTGTGTGTTGGGTATCTCCACCACATATGATAAAAATCCCCCATTCATAGAGATTTTCTCACCCTTTACATGTGAAAAGACCCGACCTGGATTTCTCCTATAAGGATCCGAGTGGAGCCCTCTCAGTACTCCAACAAAAATCCTTGTACTCTTCGTACCAGTGACTTAAAAGGACTTTGAGGAGTAAAGTCGTAATACAGTTTCATTTCTTAATTATTTAAAACTTAAGGTAGAAAAATTTTAGCAGCACAATGACTGTTTTTTTATATTTCCAACTTTTTCAAAACACCTGTAAATCTATTTATAAACACTTCTAAATTTATACATTCTTTTCCACTTCCAATTTAAACCTTAGATCTATCTTAAAATCCAAATTCAACTACAATTCAAGCATTTCAATCAAAACCATTTCAAACTTAAAAACATTTTAATATGCATAAAATCATAAGTATCGATACAAAATCAAAAGTAATACAAAATTCATTATACATCAAAATATTTACTTTAATTTCACAGTGACAGTCGTTAAATGTGCTTGCTTAACTTTGCGCTGGAGATTTCTCATCCTAAGTACTCATTTGTGCATCTGGGGAGGTTTTTCATAAAAGTAAATAGGCAACAGTGAGCTAAAAAAGCTTAATGAGTGTTATGCATTTCTATTTAAACTTTTCTTTCAAAATTATCTTCCCTAAAATCATTTGAAAATCTAAGTTTCTTACTGATTTATTCAAATCATAAATTTCGTGATTTTATATAAACACTAATATAAATTTGCTTGAAAACATAAACACATGCATCGTTAAAACTTCATTTCCATATCATGCTTCATCCAAAATCCATTCATAACATAATCATAGACATATAAAGGATAGCATCGTTCATAAAACATGTATATAATAGAACCTTGGGAAATCATAATTCATCGCCCAGTCCTAAGACACCGGTGATGGAGATAGTCAATCTCAATCATAAGTCACTATGCTGCAGAATGTTATCTCGTTTTGCATAGGGCATTAGTTATAATAGTACCTTAAATGCATGCAGAGGGCAACACGATGGACTCGATCCCCCTATAGGTAGTAGACTTACCCCCCACTGACTTGTCATACGCACAATAAGGTACTTCGACCGTATTATAGCCATATCTCAGTCATATCATAGGGATTGGGATAACCATCAATTTTGAAAACTTTCTTTAACTTATACTTATAAATTTAATTCGTATGGTAAAAGAATTTTATAATAAAAGCATATTTCTTCGATTTGATGCTAAAAGTGTAGATTACGTTTCGCCCATAATTTCATACGATAAACGTTTCTTTGGATGCATATACGCCTTGCCTACAACATTGTAATTTCATAATTTTAAAGCCAAAATGGTAAAAAAGAAACTAATAAATCATTAATTTTTTAAAATTTTGAAGCATTACTTACTTCAAATTGTTCAGATGTTTTTTGTTCAACAAATGCTTTCCACTCTTTTACATTTGTTACAAATTTTGAAGCATTACTTACTTTAATGCATTTTTTTTTCTCTTTGTTTTGCTTGCTTCTCTAATTTTTCTAGTGATAACACACTTGTGTTGCCTCCATAAACTCTTCATTTTCTTAAAGATGTAATCTTTACTAGAGTCATATAACTTGAAATATTGTTATGTCATTTAGAACAAAAAATATACAATTAATTAAATAAAAGACAAATAATAAAATACATAAATCACTATATTAGGCAAAAAAAAAAAAAAAAAACAAAGAAAAACAAAGAATATACCAAAAGAGATGACCACGACATATCTTTCATATGAGAATCAATTAGTTTCCAACTCTCAAATGTGACGGGTATATGCTCTCTTACGAGAGTTCAAATATATGATGTAATTTTGTTGGAAGAATCATTGATAGAACCCAACCCGGATTACTACTAATGAATCCAGCGATATTGCCGGACACTTCACGAGACCCTTCTGAAGCCCAGCCCAAAAGGATATCGTGAAGCGAATCAGTAACTATCTCGCCAACTCTAAACATATAAACATTCATTCATATTAAAGTTATATTACAACTATACAACGGATAAACATATAATTTAAAATATTATTATAAAAAGGTAATTATCTAAAACATGCAAGCAATTAAAAAAGTGCTACAAAGTTTATTTATAACTTTGAACACAAATAGAGGCTGCATAATATCGTCAGTCAAGACCCATTTAGTCTGCTTGTGGCTCTCTGGTACCTGGTTCACCTGTACCTGCATCTGGGGAGGTTTTTGAAACAAAAACATAATAAGTTATAAAGCCTAGTGAGTGCAAATACATTTATAAGAATTTCCTCCCAAAAATGTTTTAAAAACATTTTTTCTTTAGTTTAAACCATTTTTATTTCTAAAAGATAAAATCATTCTTATTTCTAAAGTTTTGGGATTTTATAAAATCTGTATAAATTTAAAGTCTTATTTAAAAGGTTTAAATCTTTCTAAAAATGTTTTCTTTTCAAAGTCGGTTTTAAAAATGGTATGCTAGCTATTGTTAAAAGCTCTAATGGTCACCCAAGAAAGCTAAAACCACAAAGTCGGTTGGACTAACTCGACCCAGTGTGAGGTAGGGTCACGTGGCGCAAAGGCTAATGTCGCATATTGTGACAAATGCTACTAAGAAGTCTCGTACACGCATGAAGGAACTATCATCACTCACCGTGCATCGAGAAATACTCCACGAGTATAGAGAGCGACTGACTCGATATATTCGATCCCGCTGATATTAACTGGACTAACCCTCCCCATACCATGCCATACATCGTGGAGTATACCGATCGGATTTAAAGCTAGAATGTCACGCTATAAATACTCGGGCCGTCCACTAGGTTTGAAAACCCTTTTTCTTTTTCTTATAAATCAAAATTTTTTCTTTATCATGCTATAAAAATAAATAAATAATATATAATGCATACGATATTTAAATAAATTTTGTGTGCTAAAGCATGAATTATTTATTAGCTTAAAATAACAATAATTTAAATAAATGAAATAAGAAATTTGTTAAATAAATTAAAAGTATTAAAAATATTTTCACATTCACTGCTTGTTACGCAGCTACTTTATTTTTGCTCTCAGTGACCTCCTCCTCTAGCTTGCCGTTCTACCCTTTTCAGCTCGAACTACTCATGCGAGCTCCAGCTCCAGCTCCAACTCTAGCTCTAGCTCCAACTCCAACTTCAACGAGCTCCTCCATAACTCAACTCAAACTAGCTCCTTCACTCATCTCACCTATGCGAGCTCCTCAACTCCACTCACGCGAGCTCCTACTCTCAGCTCACCCACGCGAGCTCCTCAGCTCTACTCACGCGAGCTTTTACTCTCAGTTCCACTCATGCAAGCTCCTACTCTCAGCTCTCTCTCTCTCTCTTTCTTTCTTCTCTTTCTTTTTCTCTCTCTTCTCAATCTATCTTTCCTACCCTTCCACCGACTCACCACTCACGCCTATTTATAGGTGTAGGTCAAGCTTGTCTCTAACCCTTAGATTTTTTAAAAATTACAAAATTACCACATTTTAGAGAATTCTCTCAAAAATATCTGACATTTTTCTTTTACGTCTCTCAACTTTAATAATTTACACTTATTTCCAAATTTTCTAAAATTTCATAAATCTTAAATTTGTCACTACTAAACACTTAAAATCCTTTTTATTATTTCTCTAAATGAATATTTTAGTACATTTCTTCATTCCGTACATATGAACAGTAATATCCTTGGGAGAAGGTATTACAATCATCAACCATTTGGCCATGCATATTGTAATCAACTTCAATAGGGTCATTACCTTTCAAATTTGTCATATGAGTTACACCATGAGTTTTCTTTTTTGTTGCATTGTTACTAACTTGTGTCTCTTGTGTATGTTGTTTGTTTTGAGTACTTATATGACTTGCAAATTTACTTTTAGAATTCAGTTCTTCATTTGTAATACTAATCGCCCGATTATTAGTTCGAGTTATGAAGGCAGAAATTGCTTGATGTTGCTTTAATATTCTTTTCTCTACCTTTTTTTAAGACTGTGAATGACAAAAATGAATAAACATGTTAAAATATGTCGATATAATTTGAAATTAATATTTGAAAGAAAATTCATAATGGTTGAGTTTTACTTACTTCTGCCATTTTGATGTTCTTCACCAAGATACTTCCTTCAAAACAATGTATTGCTCAAATATACCTGCAAAATTAAACTATCAAATTACAATGACCTAACTCCAACCGAAAACATAATACTAGTGGCTACTAACATGCTAAAGAGCTTTTATTGCATAAACAAAAAAATATTTACAATTTAGAGTTGAGAGATCTGATAGTAATTTCCTATGTCAATTTCCAATGCACTATTATAAACTTGCACGTATATATTTCCACTACCAACTTTAAGAATTAAAACACTCTGTTGATAAAAAAAAATAATAATAATAAAGGGAATTAAAACACTTAATTGATCATTTTGATTTCACCAATTCATTATCAGTTATCATAAACATTATTTTGACTAAACAAAACAATGGCCTTCCGACATGATAATTTGGTTCTTGAATTTTCATGTTCAATACTTCTTACATTACTATAAATTTGGGTAGTAAAATGCTCTAAAGGCAATTCAATTAATGTCACACTATCCAAATATAGTAACATCTATCCAAAGTTGACATAAATATAAACAGTGGTTATTTAAGTATTATTAAAAGAATAACTTTAATTTTTTTGAGATTAGCATATTACTTAGATCATATTTTTGGACTCTATTTCTTTGTAAATCTTTTAGAGTTTTTGGTTAGTGTTTCTATATTAAAACACTTTCACTTTAAGTTTGAATACTTAATAGTTGATTGTCCATGTTCGGTAAAAGAAGAAGAGACAAGTAGTTGTAAGTAAACAAAAAACTGGCAGGCCTGGGGAATACAATATATATATTTTTCTATAGATTAATTGTAAATTCAAGCCAAAATTTATTCAAAAATGAAGACTCAGCCAGACTGGTCAACTTAGAGTTATATTTTTGCCTACTAATTTCTGCAAAGCGGAAGTGAGTGTAAATGGCTTAATATGAGTAGTATAGTGGTATAGAAGAATCTAAAGGAAACTGTCATGTAGAGGATTATTTTTCTTATATGTAAATACATTTTGCAATATATTTTTATGGATATATGTATATATGTATATATTATTTTGACCTTCATTTTGCTTTACGTTGGATATATGTATAATTTGAATTTTGAATATATATATATTTGACCTTCGTTTTGCTTTACATTGGATTTATATATGGTCGGAATTTTGAATTCATTTTGCTTTATCTTGGATATATATAAAATCTGAATATTGAATTTCATTTTGCTTTATGTTGGATATATATATTTATATATATATAATCTGAATTATGAATATATATATATTTGGCCTTCTTTTTTTTTTTTTTAAGACATATTTGACTTTCATTTTGCTTTATGTTGGATATATATATATATATATAATCTGAATTTTGAATTCATTTTGCTCTATGTTGGATCTATGTATAATTATTAGGTTGGGTTCTCTCATATGTAGAGGCCCAACAAGTCTTAACAAGCTAAATTGAGCCCATATGGAATTCCTAATGGATTTAGGAATCATAACCCTATTTAAATTTTATTTTCTTGATCAATATAAATAAGAGAAGAGAGGGTTTGGTGGCTGTGAGAGTTTAGGGTTTTTGGAGGCAGAAAACAACACAATATCAAGTGTGAAGAGAGAAAATCGTGTGGAAGAGAGGAGGAAAGAAAAGAGTGAATTTTCTGCACAAAAATTCATCCCGTGCAGTTTCGGAGTTACTACAATATATTTTTCGTTAACCGTTGGATCGTGCTGAAATTTGTACAGAACATTCATCTCTTTGGGATCTTGATTTTGAACGGTGAAGATCGGAAACGAAGTTGTCATTTGTGAGATATACAGCCCGTAACAGAGCTGTCAGGTTTTCACGGTCATTGTCAGCGCAGCCGTTTTGTAAAACAGATATCTCTTTCGTTCACCGTTGGATCGAGCTCAAATTTGGACAGTATACTCAACACCTGTGATTCTAAATTCTGGACAGTGGAGATCGGATTTCAAGATCCCAATAAAGAGCGACGCAGTCCAGAACGTTCTGCTGAGTTTGTGATTTTTCTCTTCACTTGTTATTTAAACTTGAATTTGTGTTATTATGGAACCTAGATAATTGTTTCTTGGTTTTGGTTCCTATTTGATGTTAAAACAGTTTGTTACTCTCACATTTGATTATTAGTGGAGATTTTTGGGTGGACTACAATCCCGTGGTTTTTACTCCTCGCATTGGGGAGGTTTTCCACGTAAAAATTGGCTTGTGTTATTAGTGCATGTGGTGGTGATTTTATTTGCTCATTATTTGATCGTTGGTGGTATTTCTATTGTGGTGGATTTGTGCATTACTTAGTGGTTTTCCATATGATTCATTCAGGGGGAGAAAAAGTTCCGTTGTGCAATTTGTTTGTGTTTGGTTTTTCTCCCATCAAAGTGGTATCAGAGCTTGGTTCCTAATTTTGTAATGATGAATATGGAGAACAATTTGAATCTAAGTAGAATGATTACTCTGAATGGTTCGAACTTATCATATTTGGAAGGGAAAGATGGAGGATCTTTTGTATGTGAAAGATTTTCACTTACCTGTTTTTGCTACAGAAAAGCCTAGTGATAAATCTGATGCAGAGTGGACTTTGCTTCATCGGCAAGTATGTGGTTTCATTAGGCAATTGGTGAGTGACAATGTTTTGAATCATATCAGTGGGGAAACACATGCACGAACTTTATGGGTCAAGCTTGAGGAGTTGTATGCCAGAAAAACCGGGAATAATAAATTGTTTCTGATGAAGCAATTGATGTATTTAAGATATCATGATGGTGCTCCTCTGACAGATCATTTGAATACATATCAGAGGATTATAAATCAGTTGGCTGGTATGGGTATCAAGTTTGATGATGAGGTACAAGCATTATGGTTGCTTGGTACATTACTGAACTCATGAGAGACTTTCAGATCTTCTTTGTCGAACTCTGCTCCAAATGGAACAATGACAATGGATTTGGTCAAGGGTAATATTCTGAATGAAGAGACGAGAAGAAAAGCACAAGGGTCTACTTCATTTTCAGAAGTTCTGGTTACAAAAAGTAGAGGGAGAAGTAAAAGCAGGGGTCCGAAGAATAGAAGTCAACACAGAAGTAAATCCAACAAGTTTGCAAATGTTGAGTGTCACTACTACCACAAAAAGGGACATATAAAGAAAAATTGCAAGCAGTTGGAAATGAAAAATAAAATAACACAAGCAAAGAAAAGAAGAATGAAAATAATAGCAATGATGATAGAGTTGCTACCGCCATTCATGAAGACTTTCTTCTTATGTATGATGTTGATTCCATTAATTTTGCATGCCATGAGACTAGCTGGGTGATTGACAGTGGTGCCTCCATTTATGCTACATCGCGGAAGGATTTCTTTACATCTTACACACATGGTGATTTTGGGAGTGTAAAGATGGGAAATGATGGCACGACAAAAGTTGTTGGCATTGGAGATGTGAGCTTGGAGACAGATAACGGCTCCAGGTTAGTTTTAAAAAATGTAAAACATATTCCTGACATTCGTGTGAATATTATTTCTACAGATAAACTTGATGATGAGGGATACTGCAACTTCTTTAGTAATGGTCAGTGGAAGCTCACCAAAGGTGCTATGGTTGTAGCCAGAGGTAAAAAGTGTTCTACCTTATATTTGTTGCAGGCAAAAATTTCAAAGTCCATCATCAATGCAATTCAAGATGAAGACAAGGTAGAACTTTGGCACAAGAGGCTTAGACACATTAGCGAGAAAGGCTTGATTGTTTTAACCAAGAAAAAGCAGCTACCTGACATGAAAAATATACAGTTGAAGAGATGTTCTCATTGTTTAGCAGGGAAGCAGAACAGAGTCAGCTTTCACAGCTCTCCACCTACAAGGAAGTCGGGTATACTTGATCTAGTGCATTCAGATCTCTGCGGCCCTATGAAGACGAGATCACTCGATGGAGCCCTATATTTTGTGACTTTCATAGATGATCACTCGAGAAAGACTTGGGTTTACACCTTAAAGACGAAAGATCAAGTATTAGATGTGTTCAAGAAATTTCAGGCACTGGTTGAGAGACAGACTGGGAAAAAGTTGAGATGCATCAGAACTGATAACGGGGGAGAGTATACAGGTTCTTTTTATGAGTATTGTAGACAGCAAGGTATTCGACATCAAAAGACACCTCCCAAGACTCCTCAGTTGAATGGTTTAGCTGAGAGGATGAACAGGACACTAGTAGAAAGAGTGAGATGTTTGCTTTCACAGGCACAGTTACCAGGATATTTCTGGGGTGAGGCTTTGAGTATTGTTGTACATGTTCTTAATCTCACACCGTGTGTTCCTTTACAGTTTGATGTACCAGATAGAGCTTGGAGTGGTAGAGATGTTTCCTATGATCACTTACGTGTTTTTGGGTGTAAGGCATTTGTGCATATTCCCAAAGATGAGAAATCTAAGCTTGATATGAAAACTCGACAGTGCATCTTCATCGGTTATGGTCAGGATGAGTTCGGATATAGATTCTTTGATCCGGTTGAGAAGAAACTTGTGAGAAGCAGAGATGTAGTAGTTGTGAAAAACCAGACTATACAGGATATTGAGAATGGGAATTCAATGTCCGATGACAATAATGATTTGGTCGATTTGAGTTCAGCTTCTTCAACAAGTTTGCCAACACAGGTTGATGATCAGCAGGTTGCAGTTGATACAGGTGGTTCTTCACAGGCAAATGAAGATATTGAAACTAATGAACAGGTGCAAATTCCTGATGCTCCATTAGATGTACCACTCAAGAGGTTTACCAGAGACCGACGTCCTTCCAATCGATATCTTACAAGTGAGTACGTGTTATTGACTGATGGGGGAGAACCCGAGTGTTATACAGAAGCCTTGGAAGATGAGCACAAAAAGGAATGGCTTGAAGCTATGCAAGATGAAATGCAGTCACTTCATCAAAATCATACTTTCGAGTTAGTAAAACTGCCTAAAGATAGAAAAGTTTTGAAGAACAAATGGGTTTACAGAATTAAGCATGATGAGCTTAGTACTCGACCTCGATACAAAGCCAGATTGGTTGTCAAAGGATTCAACCAGAGGAAAGGCATTGATTTTGATGAAATTTTCTCTCCAGTTGTGAAGATGTCATCCATCTGTGTTGTGCTTGGTTTAGCAGCCAGTCTTGATTTAGAGATCGAGCAGATGGATGTGAAGACTGCATTCCTCCATGGTGATTTAGAGGAAGAGATTTACATGGAACAGCCGAAAGGTTTCATTGTAAAAGGAAAAGAGAATTATGTGTGCAAGTTGAAGAAAACTCTTTATGGTTTGAAACAGACACCGAGACAATGGTATAAGAAGTTTGAGTCAGTTATGGAGGAGCAAGGCTACAAGAAAATAACTTCTGACCATTGTGTATTTGTTCAAAAATTCTCTGATGAATTACTGCTTTATGTTGATGACATATTGATTGTTGGCAGGAATGTTTCAAGAATTGATAGGTTGAAGAAGAAATTGAGTCAGTCTTTTGCTATGAAGGACTTGGGGCCAGCAAAGAAAATTCTTGGCATACAAATTGATCGTGATAGAAAGTCCAAAAAGTTATATATGTCACAGGAGAAGTATGTTGAAAAAGTACTTCAGAGATTCAACATGGACAAAGCTAAAGCAGTTAGTACTCCACTTGGTGCACATTTCAAGTTGAGTACGAAGCAGTGTCCTCCTACAGATGCCCAAGAAAATGACATGGAAAAATTTCCATATGCTTCAGCAGTCGGGAGTTTGATGTATGCAATGGTATGTACTAGACCAGATATAGCTCATGTTGTTGGTGTTGTTAGGCGGTTTATGTCTAATCCTGGAAAACAGCATTGGAATGCTGTCAAATGGATTATGAGATATCTTCGAGGTACTTCCAGTTTGAGACTTGGTTTTGGTGGTGAGAAGCCACTGCTAGTTGGCTACACAGATGCAGATATAGTAGGAGATGTGGATTCTCGTAAGTCAACGTCTGGTTACTTAATTATCTTTGCAGGTGGTGTTGTAGCTTGGCAATCGAGATTCCAGAAATGTGTTGCACTTTCTACCACAGAAGCAGAATTCATTGTAGCAACTGAAACTTGTAAAGAGTTGTTATGGATGAAAAAGTTTATAGTAGAGCTTGGTTTCAAGCAACAGAGATATGTGTTATTATGTGATAGTCAGAGTGTTATTCACCTTGGGAAGAATTTAACCTTTCATGCAAGATCGAAGCACATCGACGTGAGATACCATTGGATTAGAGATGTGTTGAACGACAAATTATTAGAACTTGACAAAGTTCATACAGACGACAATGGATCTTATATGTTTACAAAGGTAGAAGCTTGAGGCCTGTAGGATGATCGTCAGAATGGCGAACCCCTCCACATAATCGGGAAGGGGGAGATTTGTTGGGTTGGGTTCCCTCATATGTAGAGGCCCAACAAGTCTTAACAAGCTAAATTGAGCCCATATGGAATTCCTAATGGATTTAGGAATCATAACCCTATTTAAATCTTATTTCTTTGATCAATATAAATAAGAGAAGAGAGAGTTTGGTGGCTGTGAGAGTTTAGGGTTTTTGGAGGCAGAAAACAACACAATATCAAGTGTGAAGAGAGAAAATCGTGTGGAAGAGAGGAGGAAAGAAAAGAATGAATTTTCTGCACAAAAATTCATCCCGTGCAGTTTCGGAGTTACTACAATATATTTTTCGTTAACCGTTGGATCGTGCTGAAATTTGTACAGAACATTCATCTCTTTGGGGTCTTGATTTTGAACGGTGAAGATCGGAAACGAAGTTGTCATTTGTGAGATATACAGCCCGTAATAGAGCTATCAGGTTTTCACGGTCATTGTCAGCGCAGCCGTTTTGTAAAACAGATATCTCTTTCGTTCACCGTTGGATCGAGCTCAAATTTGGATAGTATACTCAACACCTGTGATTCTAAATTCTGGACAGTGGAGATCGGATTTCAAGATCCCAATAAAGAGCGACGCAGTCCAGAACGTTCTGCTGAGTTTGTGATTTTTCTCTTCACTTGTTATTTAAACTTGAATTTGTGTTATTAGGGAACCTAGATAATTTTTTCTTGGTTTTGGTTCTTATTTGATGTTAAAAAAGTTTGTTACTCTCACATTTGATTATTAGTGGAGATTTTTGGGTGGACTACGGTCCCGTGGTTTTTACTCCTCGTATTGGGGAGGTTTTCCATGTAAAAATTGGTTTGTGTTATTGGTGCATGTGGTGGTGATTTTATTTGCTTATTATTTGATCGTTGGTGGTATTTCTATTGTGGTGGATTTATGCATTACTTAGTGGTTTTCCATATGATTCATTCAGGGAGAGAAAAAGTTCCGCTGTGCAATTTGCTTGTGTTTGGTTTTTCTCCCATCAATAATCTGAATTTTGAATTTCATTTTGCTTTATGTTAGATATATATATATATATATAATCTGAATTTTGAATATATATATATATATATAATTTGCTTTATGTTGGATATATATATATATATATAATTTGACCTTAATTTTGCTTTATGTTGAATATATATATATATACATATAATCTAAATTTTGAACTTTTGGCTTTTCAAATGTGCATTCTCAATAGATACTGTTAAAGACATTGAACTTTGATTAAGTTTAGAAATTCTAACAAAAAAAAAAAAAAGGTTAGTTTGTTGTGAAATATCTTAATAATTAAGTTTAGAAATTCTAACAAAAAAACAAACAAAAATCAATTTCTTAAACGTAAATTCTTATTAATTAATCACTTAAAATAATGTTAGTTTGTTGTGAAATATAAACTTATTTGTAGCATTCAATATATATGTTGTCATATGTAGCATTTCTAGCAACATACTACTCAGTGTGTTGCAAAATACAAGTTTTTAACAATATACTAATTTGTGTGTTACTTAAAAATTAAGTATATAGTAACATCAAAAAAGTGTGTGTTGCCACCATATGTAGTATTTTTAACAACATACTACTTTGTGTATTTTAGAAAACAAGCTGTTTTAGCAACAACCATAAATTATATGTTATTATATGTACCTCGTTTATTGCAACACTAGTGTGCAAGTTGCTGTAAGTCTTTTTCGTAACATGCATTTTTTATGTGTTATGATTGATAATAATAGGCAACATGTGCCTATTATGTGTTATTTAATGTGTGTTGTAAAAAGTCATTTTTCTTGTAGTGGAAATAGAACCTGCATAATTAAATAATTACACTTCGTCTATTATGTTTAAAGACTTTGTGTCTCTGTCCCACTCCATACTACTATACAACATATTCAAAACTTTTGCATTTACTAAAATTGATATTCACTAAACAATAAAATAAATAGAACATTTGTACCTCACGATGTATATTTCGTACATCTTGCAACCTTTTTTGTTTGAAACTCTGAAAATGTATCCTCTGATTTTAGATTGTATGCTTTGGATGTCTTCATTTTGCTCATCATCCTCTTTTGTAAACTCATCAACCATATGATCATCATCACTCTCCACCTCATCATCATCCCTTCCATTCTCTACCTGATAATTATCATCAACTCATACACCATCATCATCATTATCGTCGTCATCATCATCATCATCATCATCGTCATCATCATCCTCACTTCCTCAGCCGCCAACTTTATGTACATCTTCCATAATCAAATGTTTCAAATTAAAAGATTTCCAATAATCGATGTCTTTTTCAACGCCAATGGGCTCAAGGACTTACGTCATGCCAACTATCTACAATATATACATATATATAGTTATATTATTATTATATACTTAATATAAATAAAGTTAGTTAAAACAAACAAAAAATTGAAACCAATTTAGGTTAGATTCGCCACTTATAAAGGGAAAATCATCAAGACTTTTATGCCTTTTGGCAATTATTTTACTCAGCTAGTTTTGACTAATATATGTATTTCCACTCGTATTCTTCTTAATTGTTTGTTAACTATATTTATACTTGAAATCCATTTGTATAAAGAAAAATAACAAAAGTTTAGTATTTTGGATGTGAAAAATCGAATTGATTTTTAACTGTGTCTAAAAAGCCAGTCGATGTTATAGATCGGTTTCTTACTTTAGTTTTTCACTTCGGTTTTTTACATCTAAGTGAAAACAATTGTGAAAAACCGAAATAAAAAATTAATCAACTGTGGAAAACTGAACCGATGTCGACGACGCTACTATCATCGGAATCGGCCATTTTTAACTTAAATCTAACCAAATCCAATTTATTCTAAACTTAATCATCATAACCCAACATCTATAACATAAAAAATATCTCAAAATTGCAAAACAAAATAAAAAAAAAATATAAACTTTCAAATGAAAACCAAAAGTTCGTATACCTTCGCCAATGGAGAAACTCACCGGTTATCGAAAATACCCTAACAAGGTCGAAAACTACGAGAGAATGACTGAAAAAGGTTGAATAGGCTCGTTGGGTCTCGATCGGGTACGAGTCGTGGAAAACGGGTTAAGGTTCACTTTTGCTCAATGATGAAAATAACTTTCCATTGAGATTTTTTACACCTTATATATATAGGAGTTATTTCATTATTTTATGTTTCGCTTTTAAAATTTAAGGGTTTAAGGGTAAAAATGTGCAAGGACAATATGAGTAATTTTGGTATCAGATGAAAATTAATGTAAATAACATAAACTAATTAATTTTGATATACAAGAAGAATTACAATTTGATCACGTTCATGAAATAAATGTGTTATACAATAGTTTCACTTCCAAATCATCAATAATTGCACAATACCATTCCCATTCATTGTTCATATATGTGTATAAAAAAATGTTCAATAAAAAAATTAATTGAAAAAAAAATGAGCAAATTACGCAACAACCCCTGAAAGTTAGTCTAATGATAAACGGAAACAATATTTATCTTTTATTACATCATCCTCTCTTGTACTAATAATTTGACTGTGATTGAGCATGAAAATAAATGTTTGACTATCAAAATAGGAATGAAAGACAAGAATGCCGTCACATGATGATTTTAGAAAATCAAAACTAAAAAAATAAAAATTGAAAATATTTAAAAAAAAAAAAAAAAGTGAATCTGCATCGTTTATTATATTGATAGACAGTAGAGAATAATTTTAGAAAACCAAAACTTTAAAAAAGAAAAAATAATTTTTATTTAAAAAAAAAATGGAAGAGAAACCACATTCGTCTCTCTCTTCCAAACCCACCAAATTTATCTCTCTCTCTTCCAATCTCGAGACTCAACATCAATCCACAATCATCAAGCACAAGAAAAATTGAAAGAGAAACCAAAATAAAAATTGAAACCACCATTGATTCATCATCTGGGTTTATTAGAAGAAGAACTTTAACTGGTGGTTTTGCCAACTGCATTAATGCTTAAAGACACACTCGAAGCACCACCACCAGTGTTGGAGCTCATTCGGTCCCTTAGTCCTTTGAACCCATCACTGGAATCCGATGAAAACAACAATTCGATGTCGTTTTTCGTATTGGAGAATGATTTTTTCTCTACTATGGTGGTGGTGACGAGTTAAGAGGTGAGTTTTCAGCGGTATTTGTGGGTGGAGATGATGGAGGAGAAGGGTTTAGAGAAGGAAAATGGATGGAGAGGGTTAAAGGAAAATGAGCGGAGGTGGAGATGGTGGGGATTGGTGGCCAAGTCCATATTTGGTTGTCGAGAAAATGCGGGAAAATTTTAATAGGTTGCAAGAGAAAGTGAAATTTTTTTTTAGAGAAAACAGAGAGAGGTTTCATGTGACAATCAGAACTCAAGTTTATTTATTATTTTTTTTCTTTTTTTAATTTTTAATTTATAATTTTTAAAATTTTAAATAATTTTAAGTATGGAAGGTGAAAAT
Organism: Dimocarpus longan; assembly: GCA_022984855.1. Taxonomy (NCBI): domain Eukaryota; kingdom Viridiplantae; phylum Streptophyta; class Magnoliopsida; order Sapindales; family Sapindaceae; genus Dimocarpus; species Dimocarpus longan. Next base: position 14,271,890 of record CM041018.1, read on the forward strand.
CCAAACATCTATTAAATAATGTAATTTTTAAAGGAAAAATAAAAAATAATTGAAAATGACCATAATACCTTTAATAAACTTAACTTTGATAATTAACTGAGATCTTAATACAAGAAAGGACATTGTAATAAAGACAAACGTTGTTCCCGTTTGTCAATAGGCCAACTTTCAAAGGTTTTTATGTAATTTGCTCAAAAAAATATATATAAAAGCACACAAAATATTGAAAAATTACTAGTTAAGAAGAGTCTTCATAAATTTTTGCTTAAACAAGTAGGTAGAATGAAAGTAGAGTGTTTTGCCAAAGAAAAGTATATCAGGATTTTAAGTTTAAGGAAATAATGATTCTAACATAATATAATACGGTTAATAAGGTTATATTGGATATTTTAATTTTTTTAAATTTAAATGAGAATGACAGACGTACGAGAGAGAAATGAGAAATTAGAAAATTGGAGTTTTGACGTATTAATGCTTTTTATATAATTTGTATATTTATTAATATTATATTATCTATTTTTACTACAATACCCTCTCACTATTTATGTATTGTTTTGAGATTTCAACCGCCTACATGGCAGCTAAATTGGCAAGCTACCCATCACCTGATCCTAAGCACCTTTTATAGCTTTAATTATTGTTCATGCATGCTTAATTGATTTGAGTGTGTATTAAATTTGTTCGTAATCTTAAAATCAACATACTGTTAGGTTTCATCTTCACCTAGTCTGAACATAGTTAGATCAGAATACTGTTTTATGTTCACATCCATCTAAAGTAGACAACAGTACTTAGATTCTGCACATTGAATTTAATTTAACAATTGTTAGTCAATGTCAAATAGGACTTTTGTGCAATTAATTAAATAGTTCATGGAGAGTGCAAATATAAGTAAATTTTAAAGGGTACTTAGTGCAATTTACTTTTAAATTTAATGGCTTTTTTAAATAAATGGACACATAATAAAGCACAGGTATCCAAACTTTTTGAAAATAAAAGCGAGAAGAGACAGCGGATGGCTATAAGCATCGTGGCGTCCCACCTATGAAAGTTTATTTTATTTAGATTAAATATTTATGATTCGATCTGTATCTAAAATTTTTGAGTTAAAAGTAATTTTTTGACATGATATAAATTTTTCTTTTTCATTTAACTTTTTAGAGCTTCAATATTGAATCATACTTTAAATATATTGATTAAGAATATTCAATAAGTTATATTGTATGTAATATATCCATGGTATGCGTAGAACAAATCCAAGAAGAGATAGTGAGATAAAAAATGGTATCTCGAAGATCCGAGGTGGCAAGAAATGGAGATAAAACAACTCCCCACACGGGTTGAGAGCGGGGAGACACATGGGGTGAGAGCTTGTGGATGTCTAACGCTCCACGTGTGCGAGCAAGGAGTCCACGCTTGTCCACATGGCATCCAGTGGGAGGCCAACCGCGATCGCGCGAAATACCAACCTCTTATCAACAAAATCTCCAAATTAAATCTCCCTCACTAGTCTTCCTCTACATTTCTTTTTCCTTCTCTCTCCACACTGCGTGCAGTTCAAACGCCATGTCCACTCTTGCTGCTGCTGTTGCTCTTTCTCTTCCCATCTCTCTAACTAGACCCGCCAAGTTTAATACTGCGAAGGTTTTTTCTTTTCTAGCTTTTCTTGTTTTTCTGGGGATTTTAGTTAAATATATTTTATCTGTCACCTGCATGCTTATTTGTTTGGTTGTTTTAGCTGATTGGTTTGTGTTGGTTTGAAGGGTGTTCGAGCTCGATTTAGGGTGTTTGCTGTTTTTGGAGAGGAAGGTGGGGTGGTTGACAAGAAGAACCCATGGGCTACAATCTTTGATGTGGAGGATCCGAGGTCTAAAATGCCACAATGTAAAGGCAAGTTCTTGGACGTCAACCAAGCCCTTGAAGTTGCTAGATATGATATTCAGTATTGTGATTGGCGGGCTCGACAAGATGTCCTTACTATTATGCTCCTCCATGAAAAGGTCTCACCTATTTCTGGCTTTTCTTCACAAGTATTAATTGGAGTTTTATTGTTATGTTTGACGCTTGATGGGCTTCTGCTTATATATCTTTTTACTTTATATATAAAACTGACACCTCTCAGGATGAGATTTGAAAAAGGAATGTCAGGCTGATCTTATAATTAGAATATAAATTTACGTCCTTTCAGATGATTCTCACTCTCATAGATACTGGTGGCAGGTAGTGGAAGTTCTTAATCCTCTAGCGCGTGATTACAAGTCTATTGGCACTATGAAGAAAGAGCTTGCAGAGTTGCAGGAAGAACTAGCTCAAGCGCATACACAGGTCTGGAACGTTAGCCATTTATACATGAAGTTCGTTAATCTGAATCTGAAATGCATTGACCTGTCTGGGCATGCATTCATTGAAAAGATAAATGAAACTGTAAAATTTATGGTCTGTCCTATCATTGATCTTGTGCGGAGTTGAGTTTCCAACTTTTATCTCATAGCTGATTTTCCTACGAACAATAACAGGTTCACATATCTGAAGCAAGGGTTGCCACGGCTTTAGATAAACTAGCTTACATGGAAACGTTGGTTAATGATAGGCTGTTACAAGACAGCACCACCACGGAGTCTGATCAACCGTGCCCTTCTCCGAGTACGTCTATGCAATCTCTGAATAATGTGAAAGAGAAGTCCCCACGGAAAAGCTTGAATGTCTCAGGTCCAGTCCACGCTTACCGTCCCCACATGAAGAACTTTTGGTACCCAGTTGCTTTCTCCACTGACCTCAAGGATGATACTATGGTGAGTCCTGCAAAACTTTAATTTCCAGTTAATTTAATAATTATGAACCAGCAATGATATGTGTTCTCTTTTGAAAATGTGAAAACAATTTAAATATCTAGGGTGCTGCTGTTTCTTTTTTTTTTTTTCTTTTATTTTCATTTGGTTCCATTATACTGAGGTGTTTACACTGGAAGTAAGGATTCTCTGCTAAGTTTTTGTTTTTGTTAAGCCTTTTATTGGAGGAGTTTAATTAAGTTCCATACTCGGTGTTTTCTAGAAAAGAGAGTGGGGGTGATGTGTTGTCTTCTAAAAATAGTTGCACAAGATGTTTAATACGGTACTTACTGCTTCTCTGTTTCAGATTCCAATTGATTGCTTTGAGGAACCATGGGTTGTCTTTCGTGGTAAAGATGGGAAACCTGGCTGTGTTCGAAATACGTGTGCACATAGAGCATGTCCTCTTCATCTTGGTTCTGTAAACGAGGGCCGCATACAATGCCCATACCATGGTCAGTATAAGTTATAGAAATTGGTTATGGTCAATTTTTAACATATATGATGGGCCTTCAAATCAACAGTTCTTGTAATATTGACTGCCGAAGAATGTTGCTGACTTATGGATTGTTTGTTTCTCATGAATACAGGGTGGGAATATTCAACAGATGGTAAATGTGAGAAGATGCCGTCTACACGATTGCTGAATGTGAAAATAAAATCATTGCCATGTTTTGAGCAAGAGGGAATGATATGGATTTGGCCAGGTGATGACCCTCCAACAGCCACCCTTCCTTCCTTACTGCCTCCTCCAGGATTTGAAATCCATGCTGAGGTAATTTTTTGAGGCATTGAAATGCTTCCAGATAATATGAATATATGAATCACATGAACGATGCTTTCAGGATCTTGTGAAATCTTCTCAAATGTCTTGTGTCTTCAAATGGCAGATTGTGATGGAACTTCCCATTGAACATGGTCTTCTTCTGGATAATCTTTTGGATCTTGCACATGCTCCATTTACTCACACTTCCACTTTTGCCAAGGGATGGAGTGTTCCCAGGTTTGTTCTTGCAAGTTTAAATTTTAAATTTTTACAATTTATTAATCAGAAATAAACCATATGAGAAAAACCCAATCACAATATGCAGTAAAAATGTTGGGCATCCTGGAGAAATCATTTCATTTTGGGCTGTATATAGAAATTACATGTCAAGTAGAATAATTCTTTTCAAAAGAATAATAGAACTGACAAAAATTTTGTTGCTTCCCTCTAAGGTAATTTCCCACTATTTCTTTTCTTAATAATTAAGTTCTAGGAGCTGTGCTTCCAAGTGATATGCATACTAGAAGGAATCATTTTACATCCATTTGGATTTTTAAATCTTCTATATTGTGCCCTATGTTTGGTTAGTTCTTATCTGGAAAATGATAGGAAAGTATACTTTGTTTTGTCCGAAGAAAATCGTCATGAACCTTCTGCTTTTGTGTCATGCTTGGTATGAAAATTTTCAGCTTGGTGAAATTTTTGACGCCTGCATCTGGCCTACAAGGATACTGGGACCCTTACCCAATAGATATGGAATTTCAACCACCGTGTATGGTACTGTCAACCATTGGGATCTCGAAGCCTGGAAAATTGGAGGGACAAAATACCAGGCAGTGTGAGAAACATCTTCACCAACTTCACGTCTGTTTACCTTCATCGACCAAAAAAACACGGTTGTTATACAGGATGTCACTAGATTTTGCTCCTATACTGAAGCACATTCCTCTGATGCAATATGTCTGGAGGCATTTTGCAGAACAGGTGAAACAGTTGTTCATAGTACACTTTTCCTTTCCTTTTTTTTTTTTTTTTTACACTTTTCCATCAGATGGGAATTTGGGTTTGGATTGGGGAATTAGGCTAATGAGATACAAGCCGTTACTTGCGTGTCTGGTTGATTTCCCACCGCAAGTGTTCCACGGTTTTGAAAGGCATGATATGGGCCGTTTTATGGCAATGCCTCTATACAATCTTTTAGCTGTTGATGTTTTGAAGCATTTTCAGCATAGCATCATTTGACCACTAATAATGCTCTATGCATAAAACTACATTGTTACTATGACAGATTGTAAATCTGGAAATGCATTTATAATGGCAGTTGTGGCTATTGTAATTTTTTACTAATCGTTTGATGTGTGATAACACAGGTGTTGAATGAGGATCTAAGGCTAGTTGTTGGGCAGCAAGAGCGAATGATAAATGGGGCAAATATCTGGAATTTGCCGGTAGGCTATGACAAGTTAGGGGTAAGGTATAGGTTATGGAGAAATGCTGTGGAGAGAGGAGATAAGCAATTACCCTTCAGCAAACCAAAGTAAAAATTACTTTCAGACAATGGTTAGTTAACTTTATTGGTGGCTCCAATGCACAACTAAACTCTTATTACTCAACGGCACACCTGCATACAGATTGGCTGACAAAATTGTGCAGTTTAGAATTAGTGCTCTGGGAAGAAGCCCAGGAGACACCCCGGAAACTGTGAATTTTTCTGAGGCAGAAAACAAATGGTCTCCGCATATAAAGGCCTTTGTGTACAGTGTCATTCTTGATTTTTATCCACCTGGATTTTGAAGTGAGGGTTCTTGATCTCTGTTTGTCATTGCATAACTGTTAATCTGTTCAATAAAATCCAAGATTTGCAATTACTCTGCTCATGTATGTTCGCTCTTCGGAACTAAAACAAAAACTTATTTTTCACTGTCAACTTGGGTTTTCTGGGTGTTCAAAGTGTGACTTAATAATAGGGGGTGTTTATTTAGCTGGATGATATTTCAGTTTTGACGACTCCTAAACTGCTCAACACGAGAAAATTTTCAGGTGATATGGTGGTACAGACGAATTAAAAAAATTGTCATTTTTTTTTTTAAAAATTTTTTTTTTTCATTTTAATTAATTTATTTAATTATCTGGTCATATCTAGCTTAGCTATAAGATAATCTCACTAAACATTTTTTCCTCTAATACGAATTTGTTGTCATATCATATCATGTAATTCGTGCATGATGGTTTTTAACTGACAGAATCCATATAATTTTTTTTTTAAAAAAAGGCAGAATTCATAAAAAAAGAAAAAACCCAATTAGCAAATCAGTCATGTGGAACACAAACCACATGTAAACTATATAATAAAAAAAAAAAAAAAAAATTGCACTCACAGAGGTGAGCCACAGGAGGGGCAGAAACGGAAATCAGGCTCCACAAGTCGGTCACAGAAACGGCACCTCAACTCATCGGATGGTGGTGGCAGTGTCTTAGAATAATGAGGTGGAAAAAAGATATTACAATTGTGACAATACATTAGAGGATCCTTGGCCGGCCACTTCCACACTGGAATGAAAAACAGCTTTAACACTTTATCATATTCAACGAGATCGGCGCTTGAGCCGCAGCTAATGCACCTGCCCGCACCCGATTTCAGCACCTGACGCACCTGTTGATTTACTCCTCCCACGAAGAAGAAGAACATGATTTCCCTTTGTATTAGATTTTTTCTTGTTTTCAAGCTTAGTATTCTCAATAGGAAGAAAGTGAAATATAGAGTTCTCGTCGTCAAGGGGAGTTTACTAGAGGGTTCTGGGTTTTTATGGTCTTATCTTTTTCTTGTGCAGTATTTGCAAAACCCATAAGATCCATGGTTTTAAATATCGGTTTCGAGTCTATGGATATATCATATATGCAGGCCAGGTCATATGAATATCAATTAAATACTCGGTAAATATCATTTTCACCCTATTTTTTGAGAAGATGTCAGATTTTTAATTATAGTTTCAAAAATACATTTAATCATTCCTAATATTTTAAAAAAGTGTTAAATTAGCTTAATCAATCAGTCAACTAATGGTTAAATCTAAAGAACATCACAATAGACTAGGATAAAATTGTTATTTTTAATCCCGACTCAAGATGTTGATACATGTATGAACCAAGTAAATTGAAAAAAGTTTAAAAGAATCAAAATTTAAAATAAAAAAAGAAAAATTTTAAAAAAATAGATAATTAATAAATAAACAATTAGTAAAAATAAAAAATAATTAAAAAATAAAAAATAAAATCCTTCAAAACCTTGAATATCTGGTTTTAAAACAATTAAGAAAAATTTTTAGTAAAATAAAAAATTAAAGAATAAACAATTTATAAAATTTTAAAACTAATAACAAAAAAGAAAAAAAGGGAAAGAAAGTTCAAAATGATTTTGACTGTAGACTTTTAGTTGTTCGAACCCAGATGATTATCTACATATAATCATTTTGAAGGATCATATTAATGATTATGTTGGCACCGTCATCTGAGTTCAAATGCCAAGAAGTCTAGAATTAGATCATTTTGAACTTTTTTTTTTTTTTAATTTTTTCAAGAATTAAAATCGTTTTAGTCTACAAATTTTAGAAAAGAGATAAATTTTTAATTGTATTTCAAAAAAGATAAAATAAATCCTAACTTTTTTTTTTTTAAAAAAAATATTAAATTAATCTCTCTCGTTACTTAATTGATAGTTAAAGCTAACGAAAAATAAAACAAAAAAACTCTTTTACCCTTTACCTTTTTTATAACACATACAATAACCATTTTACTCTTAATAAAACTAAAAGTTACAATTATTTAAAAATTAACAAAATAAAAAATAAAACTAAACTCTAAAATAAAATTAATTAAAAAATTGGAACTAATTAACCCTTACATCTTCATTATCAATCCAATCATCACATCAATCTTCCTCTTTAATCAAACAACACCAACACCATCAATTTAATCTTTCATCCATCACAATTTCAATAAAAAGTCATTTGAAAACGAAGATAATATCAAGAAAAAAGATCACAAAAAAAAAAAAAAAAAAAAAAATCTTTGAAATATTCAAAAAGAAAATTTATAGTTTTTACCTAAATAAAAAGAAAATTTTTGTTTTTACGCAAATTTTTAATAAAATTTATTTTTTACCTCTCAAACAAATTATGTCCATTGTATATCCAAAAATTACCAAAATACTTTAAGTTTCTATTACCCAAATGCCCAACTTTAAAATTATGAAAATAGCTTTCTTTTTCCTCACAATATCAACCATATTTTCTCTTTTTCATTCTTCTCCATTCATAGTTTCTAATATTTGATTTACTATTGTAGTTGAAATACAAGCTAGTAAGGGATTATTCATTCAAGTTTTTTCATCTATTAAAGGTTTTTGATGCATTCAAGTTTCATCTATTGAAGGTTTAAAAGTTTCTTCTTCCATTTGACTGTTAAAAGTAATGTATGTATTTTTTCGGTTGGTTTTTGGGTTGTTTTATTTATATTTCAAGCTAAAAGATTGTAAGAATGTTTTGGTTGTGATGTATATAATATTCGTAAAAATCTGCGATGAAATCTGTAAAATCTGTGACGATATCTATTTTTTATAACTAATAATCGGTTTTTCATTGTATGAAAAATCGATTGAAGAGGTGTACCGGATTTTCAATGATTGAAAAATAGATAACGATTTTTCAGTGACTGAAAAACCAAAATTAATAATTTTTTCAGTGACTGATATTTTATGTTTTGAATGCTGTATATTAAAACATATTATATGTGGTTAGATATGATTGTATTTTATTTATTTAAGTGGAAAGTATTGTGAGTGCACAATCAATGCATTTAAATCAATTTTTAGTGCAGTAAAAACCTTGTTCCAGTTTTTTTGTCTACTTAAAAATCGAGTTAGGTAGTGTTAACATAATTCTAATATTTCTTGAGTCGTTGATACTAAGTATTGATTTATAGTGTTAAATTTGATTAAATACGATTATATTTTGTAATGTTACCCAATTGAAATTAGACTAATTTATTAATAATATTATTTAATTTAAATGTTATAGGAATGACTCAAGAGATGATTGTGATCAACTTCGACAAAAAGTGGAATGGATATAATTACGTTGAAGGAGAGCTGATCATGTGTGGGGTCCATAAAAATACTAGTTTTTCATCATTGGTAGACGTTGTGTATAGAAAGGTTGGTATTGATAGAAGAATGTGGGATATTCGTATATACTATTTACCACAAAGAACTACAAATGGTCAAGTCAAAAAGATACGCATCAGGTCCGATCTTAGTGTTGTTGATTTGATGGCGATAAAAAATATTGATGTTAAAGATATTTATGTCGATAAAATTACGAAAGATTTTGGAGCTGAGGTTAGTAGGCGTACCATTTATCCAATTGTCACTTATTCAATACCAGACAGAAAACATGACGAGGCAGATACGAATAGATCTGTAAATCCGCATATGGTTGAAAGTCATTTTTATCTTACTTTAGGTATTGAGAGCAATCAGGTTGATACTTCTGTCACCCCATTTACATATACAGAAAGTCTCATTTGCAACGTTAATGATGACTATATGAATTATCGTGCTGATGATGAAGATCGAGATATAAATGATAATGGTGATGAAATACGGGATAATGACGAAGAGTAAACTGGAGATAATGATGACGAAAAAACTCAATTTAATAATGTCTCTAAAGAAGAAAGGTTTTTAAAAATAAGATTTTTAGGTTTACAATTTCAGAACAATTTTTCACAACGATACTAGATTGTTCCTAGTGTAGAACTAAGTGACATTGAGACTACTTCAAGCGCTACGTCAACCGTCTACCAACGTGATACATTATATAAAAGAGAATTCTTTAATGGTAAAGAAGAAATGAGTATAGCTATTGGAGAATATACTCTGAAAACGAAGTTTGAATATCGGGTTAGACATTCAGACACAGAACGATTTGAAGTCGGTTGTAAGGATAAAGCTCGTAGCTTTATAGTTCATGCAAGATTCAGAAAGGGTTGCTCGATGTAATATGTCTTGAAGTATGAGGCGGAACACATGTGTCGTAAGACAGCTATGGAATCATCTATGAAGAGTGTGAATGCTATTGTCATCGAAAAATTGTTGCGAAAAATGTGGGGAGAGATATTTATACACCTAATCATTTGATTGGAGAAATGCTAAAGCAGTATGGAGTTAAGATCTTGTACGGAAAAACTTGAAAGGCTTTATAATATGCAAAGAAACTAGCATATGAACAAACAGATGAGTCATATCAACAGTTTTTGTCCTACTTTGAGATGTTAAAACTATTAAACTCGGCATAATGATGGCAATTGAAAGAGATGAAAACAACCAGTTCTTGTACTCCTTTACTGCATTTGGAGCTTCTATTGAGGGTTTTAGGTCTTACATAAGGTCAATTATTATTGTTAATGCCACTTATTTGAAAGATGAATATAAATGGGTGATTTTTTTTTTTTGTATACAAAGATGGGTCAGAGATGATTTATCTCATCACTTATGGATTTGCTGATGGAGAGTCGGACTGTTCATTAACTTGGTTTTTAAAAAAATTTCGAGAGGCGATCAGCGTGTTAGACGATTGTTTATTGTATCTGATCGTCATAAAAATATATCGAATGGGATGAAAATAGTTTTTTTTTACGTCCCACATGTGTTATGTTTTTTCCATTGTGGCAAAACTTTAAGCAACATCGTAAAAAGCATTCGGATGTAGAAAATGTATTTTACAATGCAGCATATTATTATGTGCCTGATGAATATAACAGAATATTGAAAGAAATACGGGCATTACATCCGAAGACACATAGAACTTTGGTTAAGGCTGAGAAGAGTAAGTGGTCACGAGCACATTGTCCAAAAAGAAGATATGAAATGATGATCACTAACATTGCAGAGTCGCTAAACAATTTCATGATGCAAGTACGCTGTTTGCCAATAACAACTGCATATGAATATGTAAGAAATGTGTTGTAGAGATAGTTTAATTATAGACTTATTGTTGCTGAGAAGCTCACAACTTATGTTACCACTATTACGTATGATCGTATCATGTTGGCAAAAGATTTATCAACGAAACGTAGTGTACATCCCATTACATAATTGTTCATGTACAGTTTCATGCATCCTAGCAAAGGAGAGATGATAGTTAATATTCAAAAGTATACATATACGTGTATGCAGTGAAACCTAGATCAGTTGTCATGTGTTCATGGATGTGCTGTGGCCAGGTATGGTAATTGTACGTTGTTACTTTTGGTCTTTCATGTTATATCATGACACTTAAATTTCTGATAAATATCAGGTTCAAGGGCGTCAGTTGTGATATACTTTGCAGTTAGTATTATAGCACAAAGTGGTTGAAAGCTGCATATGCAATTCCGATCAATCTGGTCCCTAAATTAGCCAGTTGGAATGTTTCTACAGTAATTAGAAGCATGGTTGTACTGCCACCTATAAGGAAACGACAACCAGGTAGACCGAAAGAGGTTTAGATTCCTTCAGTTAGGGAAAATTGTTATAGAAAAAATGTGGAAGATATGGTCAGAGGGGACACAACCATCTTCGTTGCCTTAACCCCCATACTTCCACCGGCAGAGGGACGAATGTAGCCATAGATGTGGAAGCTAGCACGAGCTCAAATGTTAATGAAAATGCCCCACCGTCTCGAAGATGCCGCTTGTATTATGAGACTGGACACAATCAATGTCGATGTCCCTAATGATTTTTTATTTCAAATCCAAATGTGGATAATGATGAAAACAATGATTAGACATTAACATTAAACTTCTATTTCATATATATTTTATTTTGTTAAATATATATATTATATTCGGATCGATTATTTAGTTTCTAATGAATGAATGAAAATTTATTCATAATGCAGTCATTAAAAACATGAAATAAGTAAAGATCAGTTGACATGTAATTTAATAAATGAAGTTTAGTACTTAAACATGAAATTGCATCTTCAACCACCAATCGGTAACTAGGAACCTTCAATGTGTTGAAAGGGGGTGACAAGGGAAGGAGATATAGGATAGATTTTCAGTGTAGCTAAGAAATCGATATCGATTTTTGATCAACTATAAAATCGATCACAAATTTTTTTTATTTCTAGTTAGATTGGTTTTTTATGTTGGTTGAAAAACCGAAATCGATTTTTTAGGCATTATAAAAAATTGATCCTCACTTTTCTCCATTATTTTCTTCCCATATGGTTTTATATGACCAATATATATTCTCAAAATTGCATCAAGTTAACCAATTAACATAAAATTACAAAAATAACTAATTACGCGACATGTTGACATGGAAGTAACATATGACAGTCACATGACAATATTTCAATACAAATATTAATGTTAATCCATCCAACTATATTTGTGGGTAATGATGATCTATTATAAGATACAATATCATTTCTATTGTTTTTGCATCTTTTTACTTGCTTGAAACCATAAAAAATGGTGGAAAGAGGGACAAAATTGGAAGAGAAGCAGGGATCAATTTTTTACGGTGGTTTAAAAATCGATTTTGGTTTTTCAGGTATTGTAAAAAGTCGATCCTCCCTTTTCTTCGATATTTTCTTCCCAGATGGCTTTATATGACCAATAAATGATCATAAATTGCATCAAGTTGACCAATTAATATAAAATTGGACAAATAACTAACGTAATTACGCGACATGGTGATATAGAAATAACATAGGACAATTACATAACAATATTTCAACAAAAAATGTATTAATGTTAATCCATCCAACTATGTTTGTGAGTAATGATAATATGTTATGAGATACAATATCATTTATATTGTTTTTACATCTTTTTATGCTCATAACCATAAAAGAGGGTGAAAAGAGAGGTAAAATTGGAAGAGAAGTGGGGATCAGTTTTTTACGATACCTATTTTGGTTTTTTAGGCTTTATGAAATATCAAGTTTTTCACTGTAATGAAAAATCGATTTTGGTTTTTAAACTATAACAAAAAATCGATCCATTGATTTTAAATTGCATTTTATTGATCTTTAATACTTAAAAACATGGAAGTAACAAAATTATTTAAATAATGAACATATAATTCTACAATTTTACTTATATACAACATTCCCATCAGAGTCTACTATCCATTTTCTAAATTCATTTACTTTATACATTTTCGAAAACATATATATATATATCTCGTGCAATCCCTGCCCTCAATGCAATGATGTTTATAGTTTTATCGGGTTTTCTTGATTTCCATGTGCTCTCTTTAGACTGCAAAAGGTCGCATATGTACATAATCATATATGCTCCATAACTTGTCTTGTATCATTAATAAATCAATTAAATATCATAACATATAGACTATAAATATATATATATTAACTCAGTTATAAACTTATTCACCAATCGGGTTGCTGGGCACAACTAATCTATCAATACGCTCAACTTTCCACTGCTCATCCACGACTAGCATATTTATCTAGGTCCTCTCATAAAAGTCTATAAACCGCAACAGGATAAACATTAAACATAACAACGGCTCAAATGGCTGGAGCCGTTCGACTACGTCAATATTTACTAGGGAATCATATATTAATATTTTCTGCTCTCTGAGGCACACCTGACAGAGGGTCCAGTGATTTTGATTCAGATTACATGGTAATAGCACTTGCAGTTTGAAGACGTTAGTGCTATAGGACTAGTTCGGATAATCAAATAATAAATATTTTGGCGTCAAACAACACTTACATTATTAACATGCCACCACAGGACTGATGCATCTATCTTCCCATAATCAAATGCAAGCCATTATGAGGGTAGAGCAGTTGTAGCTAGATCAAATTTTATACCTTTGCTAATATATTGCTGATTATAATGTATTGTCATAAAAGCCTGCATAATAAGAATTAAACATGTTATATAACTTCGGAGACTCATGACATAAAATTGTAAATTCATAACTAACTAAAATATAAACATTTACAAGTAAAGAACTGTTATAGACGACGTATCTACTGTTCTTAGCCTCATTTCATCACTTTTTTCATAGGCACATCAAATACGAATCGATGTGTTCATTAGTCAACCATAGGTTTTTATTCTCAAGTGTGACTAATGTGGTCGGTATCACGCATCACCCATAATGATTAACCGTACACCTAAAATTCAAAAAGAAAAAAAAATAAACATTATTGTAAATTTTCTTACATTGACAACTATGATGCAAGGATAATTATGATTTTTTTTAAATACCTAAGGTCCAAAGATGTTAAAGTTTTGTATTCATTATAGATAGCTTCTACGAGGTCTACAGACTCCGCCACCTCCTCGACCTGTTGTTGAGCCATTTTCTTTTCTTTTTCGTTGGTCCAAGATCCGTGTATGGCGTCCATAAAGGTGCCGCTAGCTTGGTCTTTCATTTGCCTTGTTCTTGGATGCCCTCATCTTGCAATTATAAGCAAATAAAAAACATCAATTACACTTTTACAATTATATGTCAGACTACAACACACTAGATATATTATGTCTACCTGATCATAACTACACTCAACCTCTGCATCTAATAGACCTCTTAAGTCCTTCTGAGAGTCAGACTGGATATCCTGCTCTTCTTGTTGATGGGGTGACTGGTGAACACCTTATGACTGAAGGACCTCTTGATTTTCCTCATGGATGACTGACTGGCCCGCACCAATAGGTGATTGATAGACCACCTCGTTCTCATGGAGAGGTGACCGATGAATCCCATCGTCCTAATGTAGAGGTGATAGTGGTACTGATGATGGGTAATAGATGTGCTCATCTCGGACAAAGCTTTAACCATTATCATCTGGATCATGGCCACCAGTCGGAGACCTAAGAATTTTTAAATACTCTTCCACCCATCTCAATCTCCTATCCATCTCCCTTACTATCGTAAAGGTTACCTTTTACCTCTCATTCATCCTACTTAACTTTTTATGAGTTGCCTTCTGTAAATCCATCATATACTCAAATAACTGCTTCACATGTATAATAGAATCATATATATTATTTTACACGGTGCACACAATTGTAAAAAATTTTGACAGTCTCCTCTGTTTTTTGAGTATCCAAGGAAATATAACATGTATATTTAAATTACACTTCGTTTATTATATTTAGAGACTCCGTCTCTCTATCCCACTTTGTATAACAAACATGTCCACATATTTTGCATTTACTATAATGGATATTCACTGAATAATCATATAAAAAAAAGATTTGTACTTCAGGATGTACGTTTCCTACATCACGTGACTTTTTCGTCTGAAACTTTGAAAAAGCATCATCTGATTCGGATTGCACGCTTAAGACGTCTTCATTCGGCTCATCGTCACCCTCCACCTCATCATCACCCTCCATTATGACATTATCTATAACACCCTTCCCCCAACTACCATTAGAATAGAAATCGAGACCAAGGACACTACTTTACTTACTAATTTTTTTTTTTTTTAAATCCAATAGAATTCCGCCTGTTTTTCTGAAAACGCAAAATTTAAAACCTGCAGGAAGACGATAACACTTCTAAAATAATTATTTCTCAACTTCCATTCAAACATCTCGTCTATTTCCAAACTCAATTCACCACACAAACATATATATATATATATATATATATTAACCATCAATACTTTTAGATAAAAACCATATCCATTAAAGTTTAATACAAAATAAAACATACGTAAGAATAATAGTTTACAAACTACTTCATGGTACAATACCAAAATTTCACTTCTTACAATTTTTACTCTTTACCAAAGTAATACTTTACATAGTTTTACACAAACTTTCCCATTTATAAAACTTAGTGCATACATATGTGGAAATAAATGTGATGTCTACCTCAAAATACAGATGTGACTTGCTGGAAGTGTTGTAGATATATCTCGTCTTCAGTCTTTATCTATTCTGCTCAATCTACTACCTGCGCATTGAAAATCCAGCGCGCTAAGTATTTCTACTTAGTAAGTGTACACAAAAATATAAGTCATAATTTTTCCAAAAATATAACATTATAACCTCAGAATATACAATTATCAAATTTATCATAATAAAACCACAATTAGACAACTAAACTAGTAATTATATATATTAACTTTCCAAAGCCATTTCTCATGCAAGATTTCATAATTACCCCTGAAAATTTCTAAAGCCCTTTATAAACCCTAACACAATACCTTGGATCGAAAACAAGTTTCTCCGGTATCGAACACTCGATGCTTACCCGTCGAATCACATTTCACATAATTTTGTAATTTCGGGATTGAACACTCGGTGTCTCTCAAGCTCTATAAATCAAAATGAATATATATTCATAACGATGCAGTACTACTGATAATCACCCTATTGGCATCCAATTACCAATCTCCATCTACCGATGTTTAGATTTACTTAGGCTCTTGACAATTTTCAAAATTATAAAATTTTCAATTCAAACACAATTTTTATTCGAAACACCACTTTTGACAATTTTAAAGTACCATTTTACCCCTAGTTTTAGTCTCAAAATTTACTAAAATCATTCCTATTCTTCTCTAACTTACATTCGGCCAAGGGGTGAAATTTTCAAAATTTTCTTTTCAACTCACTATTTCATTATTAAAATCATTCAAACATAATTTACTCAACACATAAATGAGCATGAAATGATAAAAATATCTCTTGATACAAATCTAGCATACATTCGGCCAAAGAAGAAAATTTTTAAAACTTCCTTTTTCACTCACTAATTCATGATATAAATCATTCAAACATCATTTAGTCAACACATTAATAGACATGAAATGATAAAAATATCCCTTGATAGCTCTCTAGTATGCATTCGACCTAGCATCCTATTTTTCCAAATTTAATTTCCAATTTATTTTCGACTCCATGCATCATTCCGAATACATCCAAATAATATATAAACAACATCCAAGTATCCTTACCAAATCAATTGAATCAAATTCATGGAATTTTCAAATATTAAGCTTTACTAATAAAAATGAATTTTCAAAGTAAGTGTACACCAACCTTTTAGGCATTAGCTATGACTTTTCCACACCTTTAATGAGAGTTTATAACTTTTCTTTATCTTTCTCTTGGCTCCCTTTAGTTAGACCCACACCTAGGGTTTCCAAGAATACCTTTATTAACATTTAAAAATCAAATACACTAACTTAAATGCAAAAATAGCTAGATTTGCATGTTTATGAGTACATCTTTATCATTTATAACCTCAACCCATCCATATGATTTTACCTTGATTTGGCACCTCTCTAGTGAAAACCAACTTTGAATCTTGATAGGTTTTGATGAAATTAATAACTTGGATGCTTGGATGATAGAAGGAACAAGTTTTATGGATGATTTAGAGGCTTAAATTTGAAAGAAAATGGAGAGGAATTGAAGAAGAAGTGGACGCCTAAGAAGAAAAATGAAATGGGTTCAAGCAATCTTCACTTAAATACTACTTATCTTTAATGTGCAATTTTACCCCTTATTTCACGATCCAATATTCTCACCGGTTATTCTTCATATGACAAGTCAAGTTGCATCTCAATAGTTTCGGACGATACGACATGAGAAGGGTCTGATCTGTATCTTATTTGCATAGATATATGAAAAACATTATGTATCTTATCCAATTTCAATGGTAAAGTTAGCCAGTAGGCTACCGATCACACATGGACCGATAAACCTAGAACTTAACTTGTCATTCCTTCTGAATCTCAACACTTTCTTCCATGAAGATACCTTGAGGAAGATTTTATCTCTCACTTCATATTCTATGTCATTCCTTTTTAAGTCCGCATAGGACTTCTATCGATCGGATGCGGCTTTCAACCATTCCTTAATAATCTTAACTGTTTGCTTTATCAATTCAGGCCCTACCAACTTGTCCTTACCCAGTTCAGTCCAATACAGAGGTGTCCTGCATTTCCTTCCATATAGTGCTTTATATGGTGCCATGTCTATACTTGATTAATAATTGTTATTGTAATCAAATTTTATCAATGGGAGGTATTCCACCTAACTCCCCTTAAAGTCAATAACATAGTTTCTGAGCATATCTTCTAGCACTTGAATTGCCTTTTCAGATTGTCCAACAATCTGCGGATGGAAGGTTATGCTGAAGCTCAATCGAGTACCTAAGGCTTCCTGTAATGTCTTCCAAAATCTTGATGTGAATCTCGGGTCTCTATCTGATATTATGGATATATGCACTCCATGCAATCAAACTATTTCCTTGATATACAATTATGTTAATCTATCCAGTGAGCAATCCGTTATGACTGGTAGAAAATGTGCTGACTTAATCAATCTGTCCAAAATCACGCAAATCGCATCGTGTTTATTACGAGTAAGAGGTAATCTTGTGATAAAATCCATGGTAATACGATCTTATTTCCATTCAGGTATAGGTATTAGTTGTAGTAAACCCGATGGAACCTAATGTTTGGCTTTCACCTATTGGCAGGTTATGCATTTGCTTACATAATCTACCACATCTTTCTTCATGTCGGGCCACCAATACTGAGCTTTCAAATCTCAATACATTTTCGTGCTACCTAGGTGCATTGCATATGGACTGTTGTAAGCTTCCGTTAGAATTACCTTTTTCAATTCATCATCATCTGGAACATAGATTCTCTCTCTGAAGTATAAGCAATCCTTTCTAATTACAAAATCAGTCTCCTTCATGGACTTGATTAAGGATTGCTATAAGCTTTTCATCTTTTTTTTTTTTTTTAATTTGCTGAAACAGACTGGGCCTGACTCTCAGTTCTGCTATTATTGCTCTATCTTCTATCATCCTCAGTTGGGCATTCAAAGCTTTTAAGGTAACCAAGGATTTCCTGTTAAGGAATCAGCTACCACATTTGCTTTTCCTGGATGGTAGTCAATGATGTAATCATAGTCTTTAAGCAACTTCATTCATCTTGTTGTCTCAAATTTAACTCTCTCTGAATGGGTAAGTACTAGAGGCTTTTGTGATCTGTATATATATAACATCTCTTTCCATACAAGTAGTGCCTCAATATTTTCAAAGCAAAAACTATGACTGCTAACTCCAGATCATGCGTCGGATAGTTTTTCTCATGACTCTTTAGCTGTCTGGAAGCATAAACAACCATCTTTACTTCCTGCATCAACACGCAACCGAGTCCATTATGTGAGGCATCATAATAAACTATAAAATCCTTACTGGATACGGTTGGGTAAGGATCGGAGCCTCCACTAACATTGCCCTCAACTTCTCAAAACTCTCATGACATTTTTCTGTCCACTCAAATATGATATTCTTGTGGAGTAATTTAGTCAATGGAGCTGCTATGGAGGAAAACAATTTCACAAACCGTTTGTCGTAGCCGGCCAAGCCCAGAAAGCTTCTAACTTCAATGACATTTTTAGGAGGTTTCCATTCCAAAATTACTTCAATTTTCTTTGGATCAACCTTATACCTCGATGGATACTATGTGTCCTAGAAAAGCAATTTCGTTTAGCCAAAATTCACATTTACTCAACTTGGCATATAACTTCTTCTCTTTAGGGTTTGCAACACTACTTGGAGATGTCTATCATGCTCTTTTGAAGTCTTAGAATATATCAGGATGTCAACAATTAAGACCACCATAAATTGATCCAGATACGGATGAAAAATGCGATTCATCAAATCCATAAAAGCTGCAAGTGCATTCGTCAGACTAAAAGGCATCACCATAAACTTATAATGTCTGTATCGTGTCCAGAAAGCTGTCTTCAGAATATCTGATCTTTTCACCTTCAACCAATGGTACCCTGAGCGAAGATCTATTTGGAGAAAACATCGGCTCCCCTCAATTGATCAAATAGATTGCAATCCTAAGCAAATGATACTTATTCTTGATTGTGACTTTATTCAATTGTCAATAGTCTACACAAAATCTAAACGACCTATCTTTCTTCTTTACAAATAATACCAGTGTTCCCCATGGTGACACACTGGGCCGTAAAAATTCCTTGTCTAACAATTCTTGCACCTCAATCTTTAACTCCTTTAATTTAGTGGGCACCATCATATAAGGGGTAACAGTTACCGAAGTAGTTCCTGACATAACTTCAATCACAAACTCTACCTCCCGTTCTGGTGGCAAGCCTGGTATCTCTTCTGGAAACACATCTAGAAAATCACATGCGGTGAGTATGTCCTAGAGGTTCAATCCAAACCTCTGAGAATCAACCACATGTGATAAGTATGTTTCACACCCTTTTATTATCAACTTCCTAGCAAAGGTGACTGAAATAATATTATAGAGGTAATCCAACCTCTCTCCCACCATAGTCACTTCCTTTCCATCCTTAATCTTGAAAGTAATTCTTTTTAATTAACAATCAATCATGACTTGATGTTTGGATAGCTAATCCATGCCTAAAATCACTTCGAAGTCACGAAAATGCAATTCCATCAAGTCCCCTAGAAATTTATGTCCCTAAATTCTTATTGGACATTCTCCGTATACTCTATTCATGATCACACTGTAACCTAAGGGATTACTAACCAACACTTCATGCTCTGTAGTCTTTGCCTATAGATTTCTCTCTTGGGATTATAGTGCATATGTATGAATGTGTATCCTAGATCTATCAATGTATTTACAGAGGAATCAAAGATAAAGACTATACCAACTATCATATTTAGTGCATCCTGCTCTTCTTAAGCCCTGATAGCATAGGCTCATGCCAGAGTACGGATATCCTGTCTCTCTATTGTCTCATGCACCCCTCTCTAACTACTCTCTTCATCCTTGGCCTAACTAGGTCTCCTGTCTCTTGGAGCTATGAGAGTTGATCTCTCTATCTACGAAGCAGAGGTAGTCTTGTTTTTCGAACAATCTCTCTGAAAATGATCATGTGAACCACATCTATAGCACGCCCCTGTAACTCTTCAGCACTCCCTCGCATGTTTCTTGCCACAGTACTTACACGAGGGTGAGGTTGGTCCCCTAGCTGTACTACTTGGACTGCTGACTACTGAAGCCGTCGACTACCTTGATCTACCCGAAGACTCTTGCCCCTGCTTATAAGGGTGTGACTAGCCACTCGCCTGAGGTCCCTTGAATTTCTTTGCTGGTCGGAAAAAACTGGACTGTCCTTGACCTCTTATCTGCTGGGTCCAATCTTTTCTAGCTTGTTCCTCTTTCTTTATTCTCTCTACATTTAAGGCCACAGAAACCAATCTGGAGAAGTTCTTTAACTCCAAGGCTGTAATCTGAAGGCATATATAATCATTCAAGGCATCCTCAAATCGTCTACATCTATCTACCTCTGTCGCCACTATCTCTTGGACGTACTTACTAACCGTATAAATTCCTACTCATACTCTATGACCGTCATATGCCTCTACTTCAAATTGATAAATTCCTTCTTTATGTTATCAATATGAATACAGCTAATATATTTCCTCCGAAACTCTCCTTGAAAGAACTCACAGGTCCTCTCCTCTGGCTTTACGATGTGGGATACGGACGTCCACCATTGATAAACGTCCTCCTGCAATAGAGAAATCACGCACTCTAGACTCTCCTTTGGGATGCAGTACAACTGCTGGAGGATCCTCTCCTCCCACTCCAACCAATACTTAACTGCGGATATTTCTTCATCTTTTCTATCATGGAGGTCTGTGGGCCTATATTTAGCAAACATCTCTATCATTGACCTCCGCGGTGTAGCTCGTGCTATGTTTTGAAAAAATTTCGCCATCTGCTGCATAAAGGCTAGCTGACCTTAACCCTCTAGTCCAACCATCTTTCGACTCAAAGACCCGTCGAATGCTCCTTCTACTGCACTGGCGGGATTACTCTGTCTACTCTCATCACCACCCTTAACTCTTTGGGAGTCGGAGGGTTCCATTCTTTACCTTATTCAAGACAGAAGAGAAATCTGCAGGTTAGAGTCACATCCTCCTAGGTTTATACGCAATGTAATGCATGTTCATACAAATACCAAATTTTATTGTCCATAGATAACTAAGTCTAGGAATGCCTAAACTATAGCTCTGATACCACTAAAACTGTAATACTCTTCCCTCAACTACTATTAGAATGGAAATCGAGATTACGGACGCTACTTTACTTGCTAATTTTTTTTTTTTAAATCCGACATAGTTTCACCTGTTTTTTTGAAAACTCAAAATTTAAAACCTACAAGAAGACAATAACACTTCTAAAATAATTATTTCTCAACTTCCGTTCGGACTTCCCATCCATTTCGAAACTCAATTCACCACACAAACATATATATATATATACACTAATCATTGATACTTTTAAATAAAAACATATCCATTAAGGTTTAATACAAAATAAAACATACGTAAGAATAATAGTTTACAAACTAGTTCATGGTACAATACCAAAATTTCACTTCATATAACTTTTACTCTTTACCAAAGTAATACTTCACAAAGTTATACACAAACTTTGCCATTTATAAAACTCAGTGCATACATATGTGGAAATAAATGTGATATCTACCCCAAAATATGGATGTGACTTGCTAGCAGTGTTGTAAATATATCTCGTCTTCAGTCTTTATCTCTTCTGCCCAATCTACTACTTGCGCATCGAAAATCTAACGCGCTAAGTATTTCTACTTAATAAATATACACAAAAATATAAGTCATAATTTTTTCAAAAATATAACATTATAACCTCAAAATATAAATTATCAAATAAATCATAATAAAACCACAATTAGACAACTAAACTAGTAATTATACATATTAACTTTCCAAAGCCATTTCTCATGCAAGATTTCATAATTACCCCTAAAAATTTCTAGAGCCCTTTATAAACCCTGACACAATACTTTAAATCGAAAACAGGTTTCCCGGCATCGAACACTTGATATCTGCACGTTGGATCACATTTTACATAATTTCGTAATTTTGGAACCGGATACTCGGTGCCTCTTAAGGTCCATAAATCAAAATCGATATACATTCATAACGGTGTAATACTGTTAATAATCACCCTATTAGTATGTCAATTACCAATCCACACCTATCGATGCTAGGTTTACTCAAGCCCTTGACATTTTTCAAAATTACAAAATTTTCAATTCAAACACATTTCTTATCGCATAAATGCTTAATCATATTTTGATAACCATTTTTCGAAATTATTAAAAGCATCACTTTTGGCTAGTTCAAATAACCATTTTACCCCTAGTTTTAGTATCAAAATTTACCAAAACCATTCATATCCTTCTCTAGCTTACATTCGACCAAGGGGTGAAATTTTCAAAATTTTATTTTCAACTTACTATTTCATTATATAAATCATTCAAACATAATTTACTCAACATATAAATGAGCATGAAATAACAAAAATAACCTTTGATACAAATCTAGCATGCATTCGACTAAAGAATAAAATCTTTAAAACTTCATTTTTCGCTCACTAATTCATCAAATAAATCATTCAAAAATAATTTAATCAACACATTAATAGGCATAAAATGACAAAAATATCCCTTGGTAGCTCTCTAGTATGCATTCAGCCTAGCATCCCTATTTTTTCAAATTTGATCCTAATTTATTTTCCACTCCATGCATCATTCAAAATACATCCAAATAACATATAAACAACATCCAAGTATCCTTACCAAATCAATTGAATCAAATTCATGAAATTTTCAAAATTTTCAAATATTAAGTCTTACTAATAAAAATGAATTTTCAAAGTAAGTGTAGACCAACCTCTTGGGCACTAGCTATGACTTTTCCACACCTTCAATAAGAGTTTACAACTTCTCTTTATTTTTTCTCTTGGCTCCCTTTAGTTAGACCCACACTTCGAGTTTCCAAGAATATATTTATTAACATTAAAAATCAAATTTACTAACTTAAATGCAAAAATAGCTAGATATGTATGTTTATGAGTACATCTTCATCATTTATAACTTCAACCCATCACTAAATAAAAAAACCCATATGATTTTACCTTGATTTGGTACCTCTCTAGTGAAAACCAACTTTGAATCTTGATGGGTTTTGATGAAATTAATGATTTAGATGCTTGGATGATGGGAGGAATAAATTTTATGGATGATTTAGAGGCTTAAATTTGAAAGAAAATGGAGAGGAATTGAAGAAGAAATGGATGGCCAAGAAGAAAAATGAAATGGGCTCAAGTAATCTTCACTTTAAATACTTCTTCTCTTTCATGTGCAATTTTACCCCTAACAATATCATTAATTACCATCTTGTCCCTTGTCACAAATGCATGCATTTCATTGGTTAAAAATCCAACTTACTAATCCACTAACCATTTTGACATCACTTTCATTCAATTGTCAACTATATTACATCACCTTTTTACTTTTGGTTTGGCAATTTCCTATTGGTCCAAAAATAAATCTCATGTGATGCATTTCTAATTACATCCCTCTCTTGTCCAATCATATTTGTCTATCATTCAATGTCTCTCATTTTTAATCTCAAAATTAATTTCTTACTAGGAAAAATATCTCCAAAAATATTAAATTCCCTAAATAAATCTCAATATATATATCACACTAATTGCATAAAATTCCAATTTAATTCAACTTTTTACATTCGAATCTTTAATTCAAGAATACTAATCATATGGAAATAAATTTCGGGTTGTTACATTATCCTTTCCAACCTCCACCTAATAATCATCATGACCATGTACACCATTATTGTCATCGTAATCATCATCATCATCACTCTCACTCATTCTGTCGCCAACTTTATGTACCTTTTCCATAACCAAGTGATTCGGATTGAAAGATTTTCAATAATCTATGTCTCTTTCAATGTCAGTAGGCTCAAGGATTTGTACAATGTCAACTATCTACATTATATACATATATATTGTTATACTATAGTCATATACTTAACATAAATAAGGATAGTTAAACAAACAAATAATTAAGACTAATTTAGGTTACGTTTGCCACTTACGGTAGAGAAATCATTAAGGCTTTTCATGTTTTTCGGTGTCGTCTTAAGTGACTATCTCTTACATCTTGGCAAATTATTTTGCAAATACTAGTTACTTTTTGGTATCTTCTCTTTTAACACCGAAAATAATTCTACTAACCACTACTATAATACAAAAATGATTAAACAAAAGATAAATATATAGTTAATATATAACCATATATATTAACCGTAATAGAAGGAATCAATAAATATTAAAAGTATTAGTTATATCTAAAACATTAGGACAAAGCTATAAATATTAATGTTACGTGGTGGGTTTCTGATGCGCTCTTCATTCATTGCTAGGTGAAGGCAGTGGAATAGGACACTATAGCATAATATACCCCAAGAGAACAAGTTTCACATCTCTGTATTCTTAATTATGACCCACATAAATTGAGGATTTGTTGCCCTGTCATCCTACCCTATGAAGAGAGAAAAAGTGATCCCTACACTCACTAAGTTCAAAAGATTTTCATCATTTATTACATCTTCACCTATACGGTCTTAGCGGCTTATCTAACTTCTTGCCTCAAGAAACATGATTAATTCGGTTATATCCGACAACACTCTATTAAACAATCGTCATAGGAGACTGTTCTGGTCATTTTGTAATGTATTAAAGATTTCACAGTCGATGCCCCCAAAAAGAAGTCTTGTAACCAATAAAAACTCATGTTTCCTAAATCTATATGTTATTCCCCCAATTTCAAATCACATTTCATTATGGCATCCACCCACCTCCACCTCCCTTGTAATAACTCATAATATCACGGAGGCAGCAGTTGTATTGTTGGTAATTTTTCAAATATGTCCAAATGGACACTCTTCTATGAACCGATCATACAAAGTTCTTCTAGTAAGAACGACAATTATTTGACTAAGCAACATTTTACCAATGTGTGTATTCTCGCTCATTTCCTTGACAAATTTTTGTAATCTATATTATATCTTAAATCCATCTGTAGGAAAGAAAAACAACAAAAAGGATCAATACTAGGATGTTGAAAACCTAATCAGTTTTTTACAATATCTAAAAAATCGATTTTTTATATCGGTTTTTCAGTTCAGTTATTCATTTTGATTTTTCATTTTGGTTTTTCACTTCGGTTATTTATTTCAAAGGAAAACAATTCTGAAAAACCTAAGTGAAAAATCGAACTGGAAAACCAAACTGAAAAACCGAAGTGAAAAATCAAACTAAAAAACAAAACTAAAAAATCGAAGTGAAAAACCGAACCAATGCCGATGACGTTGCTATCGTCAGAATAGGCTATTTTCAACCTAGTCCTACCAAATATAATCAAATCCAATCTATTCTAAACGTAATAATTATAACTTAACATCTATAATATAAAAAACATCTCAAAATAACCAATCAAAAAAAAAAAAAAATACAACATTTCAAATGGAAATCATACCTTTGCAAGATATGGTAGCTCGCTAGTGGTTGGAAACCCTTTAGGAAGATAGCAAACGTCAACAGAATGGCCAGAAAAAGAGGATGTGCCTCGTCAGGTTGCGATTAGATTCGGGTCTCATAACACGGGTCAGTTTTTACTTTTGATCGATGATGCAAAATGCTTTCCATCAATTTTTTCACAATAGATAGATAGAGGCTGTTTCGTAATTTCACATTTCGATTTTTTATAAAATTCTAACAATTTAGGGTTTATGGGTAAAAATATATAGGGGCATTTTGGGTAATTTAAGTATATAATGAAATTAATTTGTTTGAGGGGTTAAAAATAATTTTTTAAAATAGTGGGTGAAAACAAAATTGATCATTTTTAATGGGTATTTGCGATAATTTTAATTATTCAAAAAACTAAAAATAAAGTAACATAATACACAAAATTATTAAAAAAAAAAAAAAATTCAACCTCAAATTCATCTTTAACTAAATCGTCACCACCACAACAGCAAGAACCACTAGATATGGTCACCATCTCTGAGATCGTCTTCAACCAGATCATCACCATCACAGCGAGAACCAAAACTTCACATTGGGTTCGTTTTCAACCTCAAGTCGCAAATCTTGTTTCACAAATTTAACTGGCAAATTTGAACACTTCAACCTCAACTAAATGCTTTGAACCCACATCATTACCACCTCTATCGTCAGTTAAACTATTACTATCCTACAAACCACCACAACATCGGGTTTCATAACTGATCGAACTAGTAGGCCTCAATTGTTGCCTGCATCCCCAACCACAATCACCACCACAACCACAACATCACCACCTCCATCGTTGGCCATAATCACCACCACAACATCAACCAATCAAACCCATATGCTCTAAACCCAATTGAAACCAAAATCCAAGCACCTAGGTTGCACTCAAAAACCTAAAATCCAGACACATAGGTCGCACCCAAAAACCTAAAATCTAGGCACTTAGGTCACACGCAAAAACCAAGCACCTAAAAACCAAAAAATGAACGCATCTCAATTTATTCAACAACAAACCTAGGCACTTGGATTTGTTTGAAGAAGACGAACGAAACCCAGACAACTGCATCTATCTTCTTTGAACAAACCCGGTCCTAAGTTCGTTTAAACTTTGTTTTCTAATTTTCAAATTTTTTATTTTACATTTTTATTATTAAACATATTTTCATTTTTTTAATTTAAACTTTTATCTATTAATTAACTTACATAATGTCCAAAATGCCCTTGACTATTATAGTCAAGTTAGGTTAACCCTCATTTAACTGACGGAAGAACTAATTTGATACGTTTTCGAAAAGTTAGGATTGATTTTGTTATTTTCAAAATTATAATTAAAAATTTGTCTCTTCTCTAAAACTTAGATATCAAAATGATTTTTATCATTTTTTAAATTATATTATTTTTTTTTATCATACTAAAATTTTTTCTTAATTGTTTTAAAACCAGATGGTTCAACGTTTTGAACGATTTGTTTTTTTTTTTTTAATTATTTTTTAATTTTATTAATTGTTCATTCATTAATTTTTTTATTATTTTTAAATTTTTTCTTTTTTTTTTTCTAATTTCCTTTCCTTTTAAATTTATTTGGTTTGTACATGAGTTAACATCCCATATTGCAATTGAAAATGATAATATTACCCCTAGTCCACCGTTAGTTAACTAACATGAAAGACTAATTTGACATATTTTTTAAATAATAGGAAAGATTAGATACGTTTTGAAATTTAATTAAAAATTTGACACTTTCTTAAAAGGAACAGTGAAAATGATATTTACCTTTCAATATTTGACCAAAAATTTAGAAAATATGGATACTTACTTTCAAAGTTTAAATTTTTTATTAAAACTTCAAATTAAGCTAAAACAACTAATAATGCATCAAATGAATTTCTTTTGATAAGAAGTTAATATATTTATAGGTAATTATGATATAAATGAGTGTATATACACTATAACAATTATAAATATGTAATCATAATCTAATTATAATATATATATATTTGAAACTATAAAAATATATGTTTTTAATATTAAATATTTTGTGAAAAATATTTTATCTTACATTTTCTATATATAAAGAAATACAAATATTTACTTCTTTAATAGTTAGTACATGCTTACAAATCTAGGGGAAGTAGAAGTTAATATCACAATAATTCATCGTTGGTTCAAAGATATAAAGTATATTTTCATATTGATTTGCATAATAATTTTCTCATAAAAATGTGCTTTTATAATTTTGAAGATAGTTGTTAATGTGTCAATTATAAATTGCTTCGTCCCTTTTCAATTCATCCCTAAAATGGGTAATTTGAATTTACGCAAGTTGGTGGGTATTATTGTTTATTATGCATTGAAATTTTGTATGGTATTTGCAATGAATAGTTCAATATAGTTCAATATATTATCATCGCTAAAAGATGTCAGAATTCTCCAATCTAAACCAAACGAGTGGGGCCCTTGTTCCTTTGAAATAGAGGAAATTACTGGATAGTCTTCAAACATTTATCTTATTATAATTGGAAACTATTTTTACCTGTTGTAATAATGGTCTCTCCTCTACTAACGGTTTGATCATAGTTGACTGTCAGAATTAACTGTAGTAAAGGTATTTTGATTAATTTATTTAATTTTTATTTTTTAAATTATATTAATTAATAAATAATTCAAAACTTTAAAAGTGAAAAATATTTAAAAATTAAATAATTTTAAAATTTTAAAATTTTAAATTTAAACCATAAAAAATATTTTAAAATTTTTTTAAATATTATCCATCTCAAAGATGGACGGTCTAGATTAATTTGAAAAAAAATAAAATAAAAAATAAAAAAATTTGATGGTGGTTCAGTTCTTCGACATGGTTTCTAGGTTCATCAACAGTTCTGAATTCATCAACAGATATTAATCCAATATCATCAATCATCAACATAAATAAAATCACTACCATCGTCAAACAAAAACAACCACCGTTATCATCAAATAGACCCAAGAACATAATCATCAACATCATCTACAATAAACACAATCATTAACATCATCATAAACACAATCATCATCAACACCATTTGGGTTTCCATATCTAGGCGTCTGGGTCAGAAACCCAAATCGGCGTCTGGAAACCCAGATATGGGTACTCAGGTGTCTGGGTTTACGTCTGGAAACCCAGACGTCGATCTGGGTTTCCGATCTAGAAACCCAGATCGATGTTTGGGTTTTCGTATGGGAACCCAGATGCCTACCCAGACAAGAGAAGGAGAAGATGAAAATGAAGAGAAGAAGTAGAAGAAGGGGAAGGGAGGGAGAGAAAGGGAAAAAAGATTGGTGAAGAAGATGAAGAAAAAGAAGAGAAGAAGAAGAAAGAGAGAGACAGAGAGAGGAGAGAGACGAGTGTTGTTTTTAAAATATTAAAGATTTTTTTTTTTATAATTTTTGTAATTGAAAATTAATCACCACCGTCCATCAATAATGATGAATGGTGGATATCTCATTTCATTTTTTTTTTAAATTTTAATTATTTTATAATTTAAAATTTATAAAATTAATTAATTAGGGGTATTCTCATCATTTTGCTCTATTTTGTCATTTCTCAGTTATCTCAAATGGTCAACTATGATCAAACCATTAGTAGATGGGAGGTCATTGTTACAAAAGGTAAAAATAGATTCCAATTGTAATAAACCAAATATATGGAGGCTTTCCAGTAATTTACTCCATTGAAATAAGTTTTAAGACATTGAAATCAGGTTTTAAGTAAGGCTTGGGTAAAAAAAAAGTATTATCTAGTTTATAATCTAATCGATTATGAGTCAAGTTAAACACTTTTGATCTACTCTGACTTAGTTACTTGCTCTAATATATTTTTTTTAATTATACACTAATATTACTGTCATAATAACAATAATAATGATGATGATGATGGTGATGATAATAGTGTAGTTTATTTTAATTGTTATACATTATTATTTTATTAATTTAATTATGTTCTTATAAATTTGTGTATGAAACAAAGTATTCTTTTAGATAATTGCGATGTTTGAATAAAATTTTAAATTTTTATTTCAATAGTTGGCATTGATGTATTACACCTAATAATTTTTTTTTTTAAGTTATTATTGTAATTTATGTTTGAATTATAATTTATTAGTTTTTTATGACATTTAATTAAATTCTTTTTTACGTGAGGATTCAAATAAATGTTAAACTTTAAGCATATGTTTGAACTTAAGCAAATATATAAATTTAGGATAAATTTCATTTCCATTCCTATATTTTATGAAAATATCAAATTTTTAATTATGTTTTGAAAATGCATCGAATCTTTCCTAAAATTTCAAAAAATTATCAAATTAATCATTTCCGTCAGTTAATTGACGATCAAACTAAACATTGACTATGATTAACAACAGTATTTTGGATATTATGTAATTTATTAACAAATAATAAGTTTTTATTTCTATTTTTTTTTTTAAAAAAAAAAGATAGGTTTGAGTCTGCATTTGGAGATGGGGAGGGTTGTAAAGAGAGAGAGTAAGTTAAGTCTGAGAGTGGGTGCAATCCTACGGTGGGGTTTCGTTGAAGTGTTTAGAAAGTTTAAAAAGATTGGGCAAGTCTTTATTGGATTATATTCATTGCTAGAGATGGATTGTGAGTTTTACTTTTGTTCGATATTATCTTAGTTTATATTAATTTTTTATTGAAATGCTCAGGGATGAGAGATTATATTGATGTTGTGGGTGTTGTTTGATTAAAGATGAAGATTGACATGGTAACTGGATCGAAGATGAAGATTCATATAAAGATAAAGGGGTTGAAGTTTTTTTTTTTCTTTAATTCATTTTATTTTATAATTTAGTTTCAGTTTGTATTTTTATTAATGTTACACTAATTTTAGTTTTTAGTTTTATTATGGGCAAAATGATCATTTATGTTTTGTAACTAAAGTAAAGGTCAAAAGAGCAATTTTTTTTTTTTTTTTTAACTTTCTGTTTGGTTTAACCATCAGTTGATTAACGGAATGGACTAATTTGATATTTTTTTTAAAATTTTAGGAATGATTTGATGTGTTTTTAAAATATAGTTAAAATTTTTAGACTTATCCCAAAAATAGGGATGACAGTGATATTTACCCTTAAATTTAATGATATTTTCTTTTAATGAAAAGAGTGAAAGTAAACTTACATTTAAATGTTTGTTAAAATATATTTTCATGATAATTCTAGTTAAAATAGATCGAGTATGTAACAAAAAATCAAAACCTATCGATTCATGGATCAAGTATGAGTAAGGATACCAATGAGTTGGATCGAATCGAGTTTGGCATTTATCAAATCCAATCCGAAATTTTTTAGGGGTGCCCAAACTCAACCCATGTCCCAAATGAGTCATTATTTTTCATCGAAATCCAAACCCGATTAGAGAGACTTACCCCAAACCTAACCTATTAACCTGATTTTGTTTTTAACTAACAATTTAATTAATATCCAAAAACAAATATAAAAACAAAAAAAAAAACCAAAAAAAAAAAAGAATTTGGTTATGATATCCACAATTATTCTAAAAGAATTTCAAGTTCATATAAAACCTCAAACAGTTAATAGAGCAAAACTTAGACACCATAAAATAACTCCTTTTAATACGTAGTTACAGATTTAGAATTTTTTTTTTTTTTTTTTTTTTTTTTTTTTTTTTTATGTTTATATAGATCATGTTACAGGATCGAATAAGGGCAAGAAAGCTTACCCCCAAACACAATTAGAAATTTTTTTAAGGTGGCCTCAAACTCGATATATGTCTCAAATGGATCGTTAGTTTTCGCTCCAAACTCGTCCAAGATAGATCAAGTTGGTGCGGATTTGGATCGGGTTGGTTATTTTTGCCATCCCTAGGTATGAGGCACCTTACTCAAAATAGGTTTCAGGTTTGGAATGAGTTAATCCAGCCTTGATATGATCATGTTGTCAACCAAACTGCTATAACTACCCTATGTTTTTACTATCGTTATAAAATTAACTTTAAAATATAAAATGATATTTTTTACCTTACTAATAGTGTTATCATATTATGCTTAAATCAAAATACATTGATGGAATTTTTCATTTTAGAAATATCATATTTTGGGAATATCAGGATATGTTCGGATATAATGGAATACCTACAGATACATTGGAGGATATTAGATATTTCCTTGTATCCATAGCAGTCGCTCGAAAATTTGGATAATATTGAGTATCTCATCAATATTTAAAACCTTGGGTTTAACTAATCAAAAATATCATTTCAAATTTGATTATATTAGATTTTTATCTAAATTTGGGCTCATTGTAAAATGACAATTTAGCCTTTAATATATTGAAAACAAGCATTAAACATGAACTAAATACTTATGTAAACTTCAAGATCAACTAAGTAAACAATTTGTTAAGTCCAACATCAAAATCTCGTTAAACATTCTTTTTTTTTTTTTTTTTTTAAACTCACAACCTCTAGACCTATCTCATGTCATCAAAAATCTCGTTAAGATTGAAGAACAAACCCATAAGAAGTAAATCTGGATTTGTGGAATCCTATATTGAAAATTCAATTTCAACAAAATTAATCCTACGAATGAGTGAATGCACCAACCTCACTTTGTAATGAAATAATGTTCCATGTAATAACATATTTCTTCTTCATGCATATATCGGTGCCACTTTTCTCAGCTTCAATCTCCATATCTAAATCCATCTCCCATTACAAACTCAGTCATGTTTTGATCTTTGGACTTTGCCAACACACCTCAAGATCAAGAAGCAACAATAATTAATAGTTTTTACATTCCAATTAAATCATCTGGGAGGAAGTGGGAAAATTGAGATATCCAAACGCCTAGCAATGATGAGTGTGTGTCATGAAGATGAGGAGGAAATGAAATGTTCAAGTTTGTCATCTAATTTTAAAGTTGGAACATGTACTTATTGGCTTGTAAATAGTATTAATTTTGATAGGCACAAGGTTGGCGCTAATAGGAAACTTCAATTTGCTAAATTACAAAAATATAATAATACCTATGAAAATGTCAAAATCTACAGGAACATTCAATGAAAATATTCCTTGGCAAGTTAATCCTTTGTGAATGTTTTGAACCAAATCCCAAAGTTTTTTATTTTTTTAATTTAATTATAATTATATTTAAAACTGTCGTAACCCTTTGATAAGAACTCTAAGTAACCGTTCGGAACTCAACACTATTTTTACTCTACTTTTTAATAAATGAGAGAGAGGGGTCTATACTTAAGTGAGAAAATTTGTTTAATATAGGTGGGTTAGGATGTATTATCCCTTTTGTGGACACTACTACTCGAACTCTGTATTGCTTTGTGATATACGGTTAGGTGGGGTTGATCAACACATCAATCCACTTATGAGTCTAATTCCAAAGTTTTTATCTGCAATGGTTTCATCAATCCAATCAAAGTATTTCGTGACAATCCTTTGTAAAAGTTTTAAACCATGTCCCTAACTTTTTTTTTTTTTTTTGAAATTATGTATCCCTAAGTATTTTTTTTTTTTTTTTTTTTGACATGATATATCCCTAAGTTTTGCTCTACTTTAGTTTGCTTCTTTTTTGGACGCAAGTTGGGATCTTATTGCACTGGTCCAAATCTTGTAAGATAGTGTTCTGGCAATTTGAAGCATAGCTTAGACGTCCTTGTCACTTCAGCATAGAATTGGATTTACAGAATATTAAGCAATTTGAAATTAAAACTTGAATGTACAATCTAGATATGGCACAATCATTCAGGAAATAGTTTACAATGGTTCGAGCCAATAACTTTGCCCTATTAAATTTTAGACAGTAAATTTGGCCAGGCAACTATGCACCAAAATACACAGAAAACCTCAACATTTAATTGGTAAACCTGAAACCAAGTTTTAAATACTTTACAACATAATATCATCATACGCACTTAATACTTCACAACAGAATATCATCATATGCACTTAAGGCTTAGCATTAAAATGTCTGTATGCGACAAGAACTAGGATTTCACTAGTATACACAGCTCTGACTTAAAATAAAGAGGTAAATCAGACAGGTTTCCAAACTGTAAGCACTTCTTGGAACATCTCCAGCATCAGGTCCCGGTCAGCTTGCCTGAAAAAGTTACTGATTTCATCTCTAACATCATATATCTTGCCAAAATCGAACAAATACATCAAGCATCCTTTCTTCAACTTGTTCAGCTGGTAAAGCCAGGCTTCCTGCAGCCTCTCAAGAACATTTACCGTGTTGATGTCTTCCAAAAGGCTATCCTCACAAGCATCTTTTAAGTCAGCAATGTCATATTTGTTCGCAGCCCCCAGCAGTGCCAGTCTGTGTTTCCAGAAATCTTCTTGTTTTATGGTTCCATACAAATAATTGAGAAGGGTCACGCAAGATTCCTGAGACATGTCTTCTATGTAAATTGTTGAAGATTCCTTTTCCCTGAGGTCATGAAGGAACATGCTCTGGAAAACAGGAGAACTTGCTGACAGAACAGCCTTGTGAGCTTTTAGAGTGCCATCAGCAGTGTGAATGGTGACATCTGCATGGATACGCTCACTAAGCATGCGAGAAAGGCATCTAAGAGCACTTTGGGCTGAAACTGATTGCATCGTTCCATCACTGGGCCATATAGAACCTGCTTCCCCACCCTAATTTTCAGCAGGAAAATAACAATATATGGAGCTCTTAGAATAAGTTCAAATTCATGCTTAATAATAATTAAATGTGCAAGAGAGTAAACAGAAATACTTGCAGTATCCCATTTGGTCTAAAAAAGATTACTAATATGCATTTATAATATACCACCACCTCCAAACTGATTTTAAAGTAACTTACATTCACTGGGCAGATCTTCAGGTCCAGAAACTCAACATCAATAATAAAGCGACCAAGGAAAGTCGAATCAACAGGCCAGACAAAGTCCTCGCAAGTCCGAAGCAGTCTTTCATGAACTGTGGCATGAAGCTATAAATTATTACAGGCATCTATAACAAAAGTTGGATGTACATTCAGAGTATGATTCACACCAATCATCCTCCTTTCCTCACAACCTCCACAGCTAGCACCGACACTCCACCCCAATCCCACACGCCCAAAAAGAAACACACAATGAAAACAAAAACAACTTACATTTATCAAATGAAAGTACAAAGTCTTTATGTGCCACAATGTACATTCATTAAAAATAAATTTGCTCTGGTATGATATTGTCTCTCCTTGTACCACAGTTTACATTCATCAAAATGGTATTAAGACAAAATACAGTGGCATAATCCAGATATATAATTTGGATTTGCATAAAAAAAATATACTTTCCACACATTAGCATCTCAACACTGCATTAAGAGCCACACATGCACATTATTTAAAGCAAACACACAAATACAAATAGAAAAATATGACAGCCACAAAAGCCGTTCTATGAAATACAAAGAGAATAAGTAATCGATTCAAAAGTAGAACTTCAACAAAAAACAATAGAAGACTTAAAACTGAATTTTAGATGACACTCGGTACATCCACTGGTTGATTTCAATTCTAATTGGGTTGATTTTACTGGAAAAAATTTTCCAATACCAACTGTTGTTGTTTTAGGTTTCTTCTTAAAGTTTCTCCAGAGTCCAGCCTTCAAAGTACGGAGTTTCAATATAGAGCAAAAACTAATCCAACAATTCTATCATCAACATTATCAATACAATCGATATATTCTCTTGTTGGCAGCAGCCCAGAGCTGCAGGTACGAGAGAGACTGACTTTAAAACAAGTTTTGTGACAGAGATTGTTAACTATGTTACAGATGGGAACTGTCTTATTGATTCATTTATGTTATGTTTTAAGCTTCTAGAGTCAGCTTTGGTATTTCCTTACTGCTTTAATGGTTTTCTGATAAATGCTTAATAGATAGGTCGAGGCTCTACCAATAGCACCAATTTTAAATCAAATTTGAACCCAGAATCAACATGGAAAGTCACCATAATGAACTACCAATCTCCCAAACCAATATTACTGAACTCAACAAGAAAAAATCTGTAGTTTTAGGCGTTGCAAACAAAGAGGTGAGGAGATCAACAATCAAGTTGAATTCCTCCACCAGCCTGGATCTATCCACACAAAAGTGGCAGAAATTTAAACGCTCAACATTTTCCATTTTTAATTTTCAACGTTTTGTATATATTACTTCATTGACTTCCATTACATTTCATCCTAATTTTTTGTTGAGTAATGCTAATATCCAAAAATTTACTCAAATTCATTATCAAAATAATGTGATAAGCTAATATTTAATTACCACATCATCAATATATTACCTTAAAATTAATAATGTGATAGCTACGGATCAGCTTGTTATATCGTTTGGATGAAATTTTAAGATAATTTTTTTTTGAAGTGTAGCATTATTATTATTATTAGTATTATTTTGAATCATAAATTTGTAAAGATGTTAGGGT
This sequence comes from Dimocarpus longan, assembly GCA_022984855.1. Taxonomy (NCBI): domain Eukaryota; kingdom Viridiplantae; phylum Streptophyta; class Magnoliopsida; order Sapindales; family Sapindaceae; genus Dimocarpus; species Dimocarpus longan. Next base: position 14,308,453 of record CM041018.1, read on the forward strand.
AAGATGGTCAATTAATATAACCTCTGAACATTTTTACAAAGGTGGGATGATGAGGTTTCAGTTTCAGTATTTTATCTGATTATTTATTAATCCCAAAAGCCAAAATTAAAGGATTGTTTATAATAAAAAGGAAAAGAAAAGAAAAGAAAGGCATGTACTTGGCGAGATGTAGGGTCTTCGGTTGGCACCGGCAGTGGAAACTCGAAGAATGAATCTTGCAATCGGAGGCTGCTCTTTGGATGCTCGTGAGGGCTCGGGAAATAGTCGAATGTACAGATACCGATTCTTTTCAATAGATAAGTGCCTGATCACAATAATCATAAAAGAGAAAACAAGAATGAATAACATATTCAATATCGAAAATTTAAATGTCCTCGAGTTTAGATTAGAACTGCTTACTAACCAGTTCCATATACCGACCTTAAAAGGATCGGATTTTTTGTAAGAGCAAGGACCGAAGTTGTCGATTCTCCACTGCGCTAATCTTGAGATGGTTTCCACTCGAGAATCGCCCATTTCTTTCTTCTAATTTTCTTTGACTTGCAGACTCTCTATGCAGAGACATATACACATAGACAGGACTTGCGGTTTAAGGCGTTTGACGTCATCAACAAATTTTTGTAATAAAAAGCACATTTCGGCCAACCATGACATGAAGGGGTTTTTAGCTTTTTTTTATTGCTTGTGATTAGTGACGTCAAAAATGCCTTTATTTTTATTTTTTTTGTTTTGGGGGTGGGTTTGAGACATGTAGACTGGGTTTCGGAGCCGGTTCCGGGCGATGTGAAATGCGTTTGAGGTCAGTTTGCGGGTGGAAAGGTCGCGCGGTGTATACAAACTTAAATAATAATAATAATAATCTATCTTTCATATTCTTACACCTAATTGATTATTTATTTTTTTATCTGAAAATTAAATAATTAAAGATTATTAAATACTGAATAGTCATTAAAACTTAAAATTTAAATGACATAATTTTTTCCTCACTTTTGAATTTATTGTAAATTTTTTTGTTTGTTTAAAGTTTTCTATATACATACATATATATATATAACTACCAACTTATTATCTAACAAGGAAAAAAAAAAATACAAATAATAATAAAACAAAAAGTCAAAACAAAATAAAGAATAAACTCTAAAAAATTACAACCAAGTCATAGGAAGGAAAAAACAATAGAAGATTCAGTCGAAACCAAACATTTGCAAATCAAATCCTATAGTAGATTTCATTAAAAACCTTACGAAAAAACCCAATAAAAAAAACCCAGTAAGCAAAAAAGAGTGTACACTCTTCAAAACCAAAGCTAACTAAATCGATAATGATTTTTACCAAGAAAATTATCAAAGAGAAGGAAATAAAAAAAAGCCAAAGCCATCTACCACCAAGTAAAGCAAACAAAAAGAGAAGAACAAGAAGCTAAAACATATGTAACAAAATTTCTCTCATGATAAATATAAGTCGCCATGTAATCTATATCTTGTAGATAGGAAAGACACATGTCTCAAGCTGGATGCCAACACCAACGCCAATGAACCTTAGAAGATTAGGCAAGAAGAAGAGAAACAATATGAGCAGAATCACTCTCCAACCAAAGCTTTGTCTAGTGATAATTACAAGCATATTGGATAGTATGAATAGCAGCCACCAACTCCACATTGAAAGAATAACCAATCTTTAAATGAATAGTAAAAGCACTTTTGAAAAAATCATGATAAATCCGAAAAATTCCATCATAACTAGCCAAATCTAGAGCACCAAAAGCAAAACCATCAGTATTGACCTTAAGCCAATCCGGATGAGAAGAACCCCAAATAATCTCTGTAATGCGAGGAGCCTTAGAAGGGCAAACTAGAATGTGGAGCTTGTATAAAGCCAATAGATCATCCATTGAATTTCATATAACCTTTAAATTGAAAGAATCTGTTTCTTGAATAGAACGCCAAATAAAGGAAATAGCCCTAAGAAGGGAATGACACTGACTATCGAAAGTAGCACCATTCAGTATAACCCAAATAATCCAAAAAATTGCAACGATACTAGTTTTCCAGAGATTTTAGAGTTAAGAACAAAAATTAGTAGACATATCAACTTGCCACAAATCCATATTAATCCCAAATAGAGTAATAGCATGACCAAACGCTAATGACAAGGAATGTCAAAGGTCTACTGCAAATGGCCAGTTTAGAAATAAATGTTCTAAACTCTCTTAAGTGGACAAACACAAACAACAGCAGGAAGGGAATATAATTTCATTGTGCTGAAGAGATAAATCAATAGACAATCTATCATGCAGAACTCTCCAAGCTAACATAGATTTTAAAAGAGGAATAAAAGTGGCTCAAATATATTTAGCTTAATGAAGGTGAGGACACAACAGAGACAAGAAAGTATAAGCACCTACAGTGGTCAATCTTTCATCCATAAAAATCATTTAAACTCTTGAATGATTTTATTGGTATTTGGGGTTGATTGGGTAGGTTTCATTAGTTGTGTTGGGTAATGGTTGATGGTGAAATAATCTTGTAATCTGAAGCTTTGATGGTGTGTTAAAGGATGTGTTGTTGGCAGGTGGTAATGTGGTGTGTGGGTGTTTGTGGGTATTGTTGGGTGGTGGTGAAAGTAATTTCTAGAGGCCTCTGATTCTGTAGGTAGGTAGGTGTTCAAGTGGTGTATGTTTTGGGTGTTTAGGGGTGATTGAGGCTTTTAAGGTAATACTTTGGTGGTGATGGAAAAGTTATTAGAGTGTTTGGTAGTTATCTTTATTATTTTTTATTCATCAACGATCAACATTGATTAAGAGGTTATTTATTTTTATCACTTGCACTTATATATGTCTGAATTATACCTATTAATTAATTATTTTTTTAAGTGGTTACTTAAAACCACTGAAAATAAAAACTACAATTTTTTGTTTTTCACTGAATGTCAAATCAATTAATGGTTTTCAAAATATATTATTTCAAATCTATCATTCCCAATATAATATATTATTTTGGGAATGATAGATTTGAAATAACATATTTCTAAATTCGTTCAAATTTTATATTAAACATATTTCTTAAATATAATTAATGAAATATTTTGATAACTGAAATATATATTATTTATATATAATTTATTTTTATTTAAACAATAAATTTAATTTACTTTATGTTATAGGTATTTTTCGGATTACCTAAGTGGACTGATAAAAGCTCATTGACCCAATAAATTGACCTAAATAGGCAGGCCCAATGTAAGCGACCCAGTGCACCAGTTTGCAGTTCGCAGAAGCTCTGAAACATTAACCTTTGCGATGTCAAGATCACGTCTTTGAGTAGACATCAAGCTCGCGTACTGAGTCCGTTTGACCATTGAGACCGCCGCTTATTTTCAGTAGCTCCAGCTCGCCCAGAATAAAACCAGTCTCCAGTTTGTAGTTAGTGAAGACGGATCCAGTCGATAGCATGCCTTGCTATCAAGAAATCTGCTTCAGGCTAATTGCAGCGTGATTTGGGGAAAATCTCACCTAACCAGCTTGAGTTTAACGTCTAAATTCATGTTTTGACAGAGTTGACCTGACGAATGTTAGATACATTAAATGTAATTCAGGTGCATTAAATGTAAACCATCATGCTATTTTGTCTTATTGTATTATTCTGTAGCACCTCCTCCTCTATAAATAGGGGAAGATTTTTATTGTAAAAAAAAATAAAGAGAAAAACACTGAGAGAAAGTATTGTCGTCACTCTGTAGAAATATAGAGAGAACAGTGGATGTAAGCAATTTGAAATGGCCAAACCACTTTAAAATCTGTGTTTTCCTGTTCTTCCTTCGCCTCTTTCTTTTACTTTCAATCTGTTTCTTACTTGCAATCTGGACAAACTGCAGTATTGGGCTCTGAAGAATCTCGTTGGCTAGTTTCCCACGTCAACATTTTGGCGCTAGAAGAAGGGGCCCAACTGCAGTCTTTTGTTTGTAACTGACATGGCGAAGGGAAGAACTACAAGAAGTTCTGATGTAGTAAATGAGAGAATGAAAGAGATTAACCAGCGACGTCGCGCTCAGTTAGCAGGCCCGGGTACAGGACCTTCAAATGCATGCATGGATGGGACCACCCAAGTAATACCCTATCTCTCCTCTCAACAGCCAACGCAAAATGCTACAGGCAGAAGTGCCATACAGACCTTAGCTCAGCGTTAGAAGGTGTTAGAAACTACAATGGCGCAGATCACGGACGCTTTAAAGGTGCTGACACAGGCCCAAACCGCTCAAAGAATGACTGAAATCCCGCCTGTGGGACAGAGAACTGCGAGGGAAGGGCCGGCCCAGGAGGGATCCATTCACTCTTCAAATAGACGATCTGGAGCTTGGACTCAGCAAGCTCGGAAGAACGAGAATATAGCTCAACCTTCCGGGTTAAGGGTGAGAGTAAACCATAATGGGCATAGGCAGGTCGAGGTGAGCCGTGAGCACCCACGGATTTCAGTTCGAAGGGATGAAAATGAGCTGCGGCATCAGCAGGGGGGCTCGTATAGAGAAGGTGAAATGAATGGATTGGGCCAAAGGCACGGGGTGCAGAATTAGTATTCCTCGAACAAGGGGAGCCAACTAAGCAGACAATCTCCCCAGAACCCGATTATTGAGCAGTTTCTCGAAATGGTCCAATAACTTAAGGCAAGACCTGGGGCCCAGGAACAAGGGAAGTGAAGTGAAGAAAGAAGTCCCTTTGCATTGGAGATAGAATTGGAGTCATTATCCACCAGGTTTAAGATCCCTAATATTCTGCAGTACAATGGGTACTCAGATCCTTATGACCATCTAGACGCCTTCAATGTTCAGATGGACCTACAAACTACCAGTTCGCTGGTAAAATGTCACGCTTTCCTAATAACCCTTGGTGGCATTCCACGAACGTGACTCAGAAATATCTCACCTCGTAGCATCGGTAATTGGGAAGAATGTCAGTAAAGATTCATCAACCAGTACAAGGTATTAAAGAGGCAGTTCACTCCGCCCTGCCACATTGCCACAATTTTTCAGTGTTTTGATGAGTCATTAAAGGACTATATTGGCAGGTTCAGGAGCGAGGTCAACAATGTGGTGAGCCCATTTGATGAGGGAATCTTAACTGCAATATCAGCAAGGCTCAGAAAAGACGACAAACTTATGAGAATATCTATAAGTCGCTTGTGAAAAACTTGGGCGAGTTCTATGAGCGAGCTGTCAAGGAGATCAGATGGGAGGAAGCTTTCAGGTCAAAGAAGTCTAATCACCCGAAAAATGAGGCAAGCAGTTCCCACCAAGGAAAGAAGAGGAATCATGGTAGCAATGAAGATCGGAGGAGCGGTTCGAATAATCAGGTAGCGAAACGGGCTAAGGAGGAGCTCAAAAGGAATTGTCCTCAACCTCAGAGCCGCTACCATACTTGTAGTATCTTGTCAGACAAGCAAGATAGAATCTTCTAAACTGAAAAGAGCAGGGAAAATTTTGGAAGATCGAGTCCCACCAATCTCCCTAACAAATTCAAAAATCCAAATAAGTACTGTGCCTATCACATGGAGACTCGGCATTATACCTCAGATTGAAGGGACCTCAGGGATGCCATTAAGAACTTAATAAGAAGTGGTCGCCTAAAGGAGTATGTAGTGCAACTTGCCAACAACATATCCCAACAGTAGCGTCCTCAGTCGTCCCAACATTCCACACAGCAAAACCAACAAGCTCGAGAGTAAAAGAGCGTGTCCACGGTAAAAAACTATCCTTACCATTCATGGTAGTCCTCATATTGCAAACTCATCAAACAAGTCATACGAACGCTATATGCAGGAAGCAAATCATGTCCTGATTGTGGGATAGAGTGACGGAGAAGGACCCGCAAAAAAGGAGAAAATGACCTCAGAAGATATCATCTTTACCAAAGAGGATACAAAGGATGTGCGTTGGCCCCATAATGACGCCCTCGTTATCCGAACAAGAATAAGTAACGCTGAGGTCCTAAGGATCATGGTCGACATGGAGAGCTCAGTAAATGTAATGTATAAGCAATGCTACAACCAGTTAGGCTTGGGAATTCATCAACTGAAGTCATCCCTAGAACCTCTCTATGGCTTCACTGGATACACTGTTATTCCAATGCGCCAGGTCAGACTCCCGTTCTCGATCGGAGACCTAACTTGCCAAGCGACGACATTGGCAGATTTCCTAATCATCGATGGCCCCTCCGTATACAATGTTGTCCTGGAGAGACTAGCAATGAATGAATTAGATATAGTTGTCTCGACCAAGGTCCTCATGATTAAATTTCCCACTCCCAGCGGGATAAGCTCTGTACGAGGTGAACAATACATCGCAAGGCGTTGCTATGAGAAGGTAGTAAAAATAGGGGTCACAGGCAAAAAGATCAATATGATGTAAGAAGGAAAGCCCCATATGATGAGTGAAAATGGGGTAAGTCATGACCTCGATCCTCGCGAGGTAGATGCAGACAGAGCAACAGGGCATGTTGAAGAGCTTGAACAGGTGCAGGTCAGTGAGAAAGATACTGGAAGGTGTTTAAAGCTGGGACGGGACCTGGCACTAAAAGTAAGGGCTCAACTCATTAATTTCCTCAAAGCGAACTTGGACATCTTTGTTTGGAATCATGAGGACATAGTAGGGATTGACCCAGGCGTTATGTCGCACAAGTTAAATATTAACCCTCGCCATAAACCAGTTCGCCAGAAGCGGAGGCCTATGACTTCAGAACATTCTGACGCCCTCAAGGAGGAAGTAGACAAACTGTTAGCCAATAACTTCATCCAGACAGTCCACTATCCAATTTGGCTCTCCAACCCTGTGCTCGTGAAAAAGAAGAATGGAAAGTGGAGAACGTGTATCGATTTCACTGACCTAAACAAGACGTGTCCAAAAGACAGTTTCCTTCTTCCCAGAATTGATTAGCTCGTGGATGCAACCACTGGTCACCAGCTTTTGAGTTTCATGGATGCCTACTCGGGCTATAATCAGATACTCATGAACCCAGAGGATGAAAAGCACATCTCGTTCATCACTGACCGCGACTTGTATTGTTACAAGGTTATGCCTTTTGGACTGAAGAACACAAGGGCAACCTATCAAAGACTGGTTAATATGATGTTCGAAGAGAAGATTGGTAAAACAATGGAAGTGTACATGGATGACATACTGGTGAAATCAAGGCAAGTAGAGTCTCATATAAACGATCTAGCCAAGATGTTTTAGATGTTAAGGGACTATAGGATGAAACCGAACCCACTGAAATGTGCATTCGGGGTGGCCTCTAAGATGATCCTTGGCTTCTGAGTGAATGATAGAGGTATTAAGGCCAACCCAAAGAAGATTCAGGCCTTGATTAATATGAAATCTCCTGGCAAGATAAAATAAGTGCAAAGCCTCACTGGTCAGGTTACAGCACTTAGTAGATTCATCTCAAAGGCAACAGATAAGTGTATCCCTTTCATTGATTTGCTCAAGAAGGTAAAGGATTTCGAATGGACTGAGTAGTGTGAACAGGCTTCCCAACAGTTGAAGGACTACATAGGCTAAGCCCTGCTCTTATCAAAGCCAGTAGATGGGGAGAAGCTCATCCTGTATCTGGGAGTATCTCAGCACGCTCTCAGCGCAGCTCTAGTACGAGAAGAAGATAGGACGCAGCTCCTTGTGTATTACGTGAGCAAGAGGACATCTGACATAGAAACCAGATACTCGTAGATAGAGAAGCTCGCTTATTGCTTGGTAACCGCATCAAGGAAGCTCCACCCATATTTCTAAGCTCACATGATCGAGGACCCAACTCGATATCCTTTAAAGCAGATCTTCCAAACATCTGACACCTCAGGACGGCTGCTAAAATGGGCGATTGAACTGGCACAATTTAACATTAATGACTACTATGTTCCCAGGCCAGCCATCAAAGCTCAAGCTCTGGCAGATTTTATTACAAAATTCACATGACCTGTGGAAGAAGAGGATGAGCCCTCTAAAAATCCAATGTATGAGCTGTATGTTGACGGTTCATCTAGCGAGCTGAGAGCTGGGGCGGGAATATTACTTATCAGTCTTGAAGGGCATAAGATTTTCTATTATTTGAAGTTTGGATTTCGAGCAACTAACAACGAGGCTGAGTATGAGGCAGTATTGGCGGGACTGCGATTGGCCAAGAAAATACAAGCTGAACAGATAAGAGTCTTCAGCCACTTCCAGCTCGTAGTTTGCCAAATTGGAGGAGAATATCAAACTCAGGGGGTAAAGATGGCTGCATACCTCAAGAAGGTCCAAGAGTTGCTCAAAACCTTTCAGAAGTACGAAGTAAACCAGATTCTGCGAGCTCAAAACACGCATGCTGATGCACTAGCTCGCCTAGTAACTACTCAAGCAGCAGAAGACCTGAAGTCTGTACCTATAGAGCTTCTGCCAGTCCCAAGCATCGAGGAAAGAAATTCAATGATGGCAATGGTAGTGGTAGAGGACTCATGGATGAGTCCGTTAATTGAATATTTACAAAATAGAAAGTTTCCAGAGGATAAGATTGAAGCTCGACAGCTGAAAGCATAAGCTGCGCGATACTGTATATACGATAATATGTTGTACAAGAGATGATTCTCAGCCCCGCTTTTGAGATGCATAAACGGGGTAAATTGTGCTAATGTACTAAATGATATGCATTCAGGTCATTGTGAAAATCATTTTGGGGGGCTTTTGCTAGCTCAAAGAGCGTTGAGGCAAGGATTTTACCGATCCACCATAAAGCAAGATGTCATCTCCCTAGTCAAGAAATGTGATAAATTTCAGAGATTCGCTAAGGTTCCGCGAGCTCTACCAGCACTTCTTCAACGAATGGTGAGCCTATAGCCTTTTGTGATCTGGGGAATGGACCTTATTGGGCCCTTGCCGACTGCTCGTGGAAATTGCAAGCATGTTATGGTCACTGTGAATTACTTCACAAAGTAGGCAGAAGCCAAAGAGTTGGTCGAGATCTCCACCACAAAAATAATAAAATTTATACGGAGTAAAATTATTTGTAGGTTCGAAGTACCGTAGTGGGTTGTAATAGACAACAGAACTCAGTTCAGCAGAGACCAATTCATCAAATTCTGTAGCGATCTGGGGATTGTAAAAAGTTTCTCAGCAGTTGATCACCCAGAAGTCAATAGTCAGGTCGAAGTTGTAAACAAAATAATAAAAAAAAAAATTTGAAGACAAAACTTGAGGCCATAAAATGAGAATAGGTGGACGAGTTACCGAAGGTCTTATGGGCGTACAGAACTACAACTCGCAGCACAACTCAGAAGACCCCTTTCTCTATGGGGTATGGATGTGAATCTATGATCCCAGCGAAACTTGAGGTGACTACGTACCGTAGAGTTACATTCAACCTGAAAAATAATCACCAACTCCTCGCCTCCAACCTTGACCTCGTAGAAGAAGTAAGAGATGCAACTTAGATGAAAATAGTAGTTTATCAACATCAGATCGTGAGATATTACAATAAGAAAGTTCGTGTTAGGCACTACAACGCTGGAGATCTGGTGTTGAGGCTTGTCTTACCTACAACGCGCAACCTTGGTGAAGGCACCTTGGGACCAAATTGGGAAGGCCCCTACGTCGTCAAAGAAAATCTGAGAAATTAAGCCTATCACCTGACTAGCATGGATGGAGCCGATGTACCAAGAGCTTGGAATGCCAAGAAACTAAAATTACTATCTTCTTACATCCCAAATCAAACTCAAACAACATTGCATAATCAGTTTATTATTAGAAGGTATTATGCTTTATAGGGAACTTCTGAATTGAGATCGCAGGAGCTCGATAAATAAACATGACAAAAATTCTTAAGGGATATACGCGTATAATAACAATCATCGAAGTCATACTAAAATTAAAATATTCAAAGTTCAAAAATAATAAAACCTCGGCCAAAGTCAACATTCATAGCGCTACAAGAATTTTAAAGACCTCAAGAATAAGGTAAGCAACTATAAAGCATGATAAAAAAAAAAAAAAAAAATCTTTAAAGGTAGCTTTTAGGCGTCTTGGTTGGCAGGATCTTTAGGATCTTGAGGGGTTGAGCTTGAGGACACTTGGTCACCTGTACCCTCCTGAGGTATGTTTTTTGCGATCACAGGCGAGACCCCCTGAGATTGACCTTAATCTTCATCCTGCGCTGCCTGGGCATCCTCGGCGTAAAATTGCACATCCTTGACTACGTCCTCGTCGAAGATAGAATAGTCCAAATCAAGATATCTCTGCCATAAGGTATATAAGAACCCCGCCTCCGTGTCCACCCTTACCTCAACAGCACGAGCTTCTGTCGCAGCAACCTCCTCATTGAGCTTTACGATCTCCTACTGTGCTTCACCAGTCTGCCATGTCACCAGCTTCTTCTCCTTTGTAGCTGCCTCCAACTCCCTTTCTTGCTCCTCCAAGAAGGCTTTAGTGTTCTCAAGCTAAGAGAAGAGCTTGGCAAAAATGGATTCATGCAGACTTTCTCTCGCGTCAGGATAGTCTCGACTTCAAACTGAGCCGCTTCAACGACGTCCAGTCTAGATTGAAGAGTCGCAACCCTATCCTTCAATGAGAGAATCTCATCATCCTGTTTCTTTGCTGCCTTATTGAGCTTCTTATTGGCAGCCTTGAGATTGTCCTCCTGCTCTTCCTTTACGAGCTCTTCATCCAATGCCTTCGCAAGCGCCATGGCAGTCTGTACAACAACCCGAGAAACAAAAGGTGAAGATCAAGTGACAGTGAAATGATGTGAAAAGAAGAAAAGATCTTACCTTGATCGACAGGCGGGTAGCCTAAGAAAGCAAGTTTACGCCAGTACAGGTCTTTTCATCCAAGCACTTTGTTGTATGGCCTATGTGACCTGGAACCTGCTCGGACAAAATGTCAAAGTAAATCCCCCCAAGAGTGTCCATGGAAGGCATCTCAACAGCAGCTTTGGAAGCGACCTGCTTTCCCTTCTCTTTGGAGGTCTTTTTGGCAGGAGGAGGCTTGTTGGGGGCATCGTGCTCTTTTCTTTTCATCCCCGAACCGACAACGATTTGTTTGCCCTTCGCCGCAGTGGCAGCTCCCTTATTAGGATCTGTTGGAGCTTGTGACCGATATGCAGATCCTACGACCTGTGGAGTTCCAG